>OY560191.1:2500000-5000000 GCA_961405105.1 Perizoma affinitatum | reverse complement strand
TGATGCTCTAGTTTTCCTGAATTCCATCACTTTACGAGGAACCCAGATTGCATTAGGGAAATACCCGCATCTGCATTGTTAGTAAAATCACTGTAGTGTGCGGTATAATACCTACCCTGACCTAACGTACATTGGTACCTCTTTATTAGTTCTTAGGTATATTGACTGCTTTTAAACGAAACCCAGATATTAAGGAAGAGTCCGTGAAAATCTAATTCATGGAAGTGCGAGACAGAGGGAATTGTATTTGCTATACTCTGCTACGCAGGGATTGCGTCAGGGATTAAGTCGTAGTATATCGTCGTTGAACCCAATGAAAGCTTTGGTATTCCATGCACAAATTTATCATGAATATGTACCTATGACGACAGCTGACATTTTGTCACGCAAGATAAAATTAATAAGAGTAAAGTTCTCTTAAGAGTAAAGCTTAAGGAGTAGCGCGCTAAAATTATAGTCTTCCCTTTTATTTAAGTCTATCTAAGTATTAAATTGGCCCCGAAGTACGTCCGTGGGGCAATAATGTGTGGCTCATTTTCAGGGAAATTTCGAAGCGGCTAATGGATGAAATCAATGAAAGGGCTGGCGCTTACCTCGGTCAAATTAGCATTGCTATTCAATGCTTATATTCTGGCTCGCCAGTGTTTTGGGTACCCTGCCTGCGGTCGATGCCTTAAACTCTGTTTTCTACCTGTCATTCTATCACTCCAGGTAGATAAAAGTCTTATTTTCCTATTTTAATATTATGTAGATGGTTTATTATTATTTTTTATATTTTTAAAGTAAAGTAACCAGGCAAGAGCATTGCCTGGTCACAGGTATTTTAAAACGCAATAGCTTAATTCTGCCCATACATAAAACACTGTTATCTAGGTACGAGTACATTGTACAAAAAAAAACAGTTTTATTTATATGTTTATAAAGGGTCATTGTTCGGGCTTTTCAAATACAAGTTCTGCTTACTTTGGGACTAGATGATGCTGTGTGAAAAATGTCCAGCATTATTATTATTATTATTATAATAACGTTACTTACGTAATTTTGTCTTCACGTTCATCCCATGTAGTTCATACACCACCACTTCATACTGGTTGATCTTTAGTGTTGCCTACAGTCCTATCCCGATCCAATTAGTACCCATGCCATGCCATGAGAAAACTCACGACCTATAAGGTCTACCTTATAGGTCGTGAGTTTTCTAAATAAATTAGTACCTATAATTAGGTAGGTACAGAATAATCTGATGATGAATATTACGATGACAATTTGTCTGCAAATATTTATTTATCAAAATCTCAAACAGTCATTGTAATCGGCCTTCTGCCCTTCCCTAGGTAACGCGTTCTTATAAAGCTTCACTGTACGGGCTTCGTTATTTCAATCAGTTCCCGCGTTGGCACGTACTAGTCGTGTGTTTAATTCAAAGGTAGGCAAATATTTTTTACTCAAATAATAAAAATAATACTTGCTAATTGTAATTGTCACATCTAAACTGTGAGGCCATAAATTAGTGCTAGATGTAATTTTTAATATTTTCTAATTATGTAAGTAATCTATTACTAACTTTATTTGTTTAAAATCTTCGGGAAGATTTTATGCTATATGAATTCATAAAAAACAATTAAATGCCAATACAACTAAATTAGTTAACATGGTTATGAAAATATTTAATACAAAAAACGGGATATTTAAGATTTACATGCTACTGTGCCGAAATATCGAAAAAATTCACAAATCTTGGTAAATACCCCGTTTGTAGTAAAAATTTAATGCAATACTAATTTTGTTGTTTATGTAGTGTAGGACAAAAACAATACTTGTATCCACATTAAAATCTCCAATTTTAATCAGTATTATTTTATACTAGTTGGTAATTTACTAAATTACCAACTGGTATCTAAGTAAATCTTAGTTTTGGAGTTATAAAATTATCCTAATAATATACACCCTAAAAATACCATTATATTATAACAAATCGGTTCATTAACTCTACAATCGGTTAAATAACTAAGGTTTGAGTTCACCAACAAAATAAACGGACGGTCAAGTCTAAACCATTGATTATGATGACAGATTACTATGAAAACATGTTGCAAAAAGTTTTGATTAGGACCTAATCACCCGTTATTATGTTAGTGAACACGGGTATTATACGAACAACAAGCGGTTAAAATGTCATAGTTGAACTGTAGTTTCAACATTTCGAATACTTGCACGATCGATGTCCTTATCCATCGCCGTTCGTAGGTCAGCACAGGCTTAGGTCGACGTCTCTAATTGGATATTACTTTGCATTATTAATTTATTAAAAAAGATCAGGGCCAGTCAAAAAGTAAGATCATTTTTTTAATCAAAATTCAAGTGTTGTTTTGATATTGTGTGCTTTACATATTTGTGCAATAGCTCGTAAAGTTTCGCCACTCAACATGGAGAACCTGTCTTCGAGCTTTACCTGAAGAACAGAAGACCATGACCTGCTTTCGTCTACCTCTCAAATAATACGTTTAACTTTGCGACACAAGTTTATCGACTCAAAAGCCCTAACCCTAACAAAAATCTATTCGTTAGGTACTACCAGCCTCCCTAATCGATCTACGACGTTCACAATTTTACTCAAAGATTGAACACCTTGATAACTACATCAAGGTAGTTTATTTCTTACTCATAAATTAATTGTGAAAAGCATTAGTCAGAGCGATGCGAGGTTAAAGTTTTGAAAACTTCATCTAATCCATCATTACATTTGCTTGACGTTTTACTTAGAATAATGCCTTTAAATAAAAAAAAATATAGTAATTGCCATATTTACGCATATAAATAAATTAGGAAACATACCTAATAAAGGCCTCGACCAAGCCAAATGGATTCAAACTCTGCGAGTTTTGAGCAGATTATTGTTAAATGTTATTTTTGGAAGGTTAACATCACAAACTTAGGGATATCATTGTCCAGTTACAGATATCAAGATGTTTAAAGTATTGGTATTCGCCATGGCGGTGGTCGCCTACGCCGAGGCCTATTCTTCTGGAGCCCCGGAGACCGCCTGCAAGGACATGATCCCAAAACACCCCGTCTCTCCCCAGAAATCCCCGGCGCCCTATACAATCACCACGAGCACCAAGGTAACTTGGAAAAAATTGTAGAGTTATTTTCCACGAGCAGCTTAATGCAGTGATAGACTCAACACGCAACGCCATCCCTTTTTCAATTGAAGGTCCAAATTTTGTAACAAAAACATTTATTCCAACATTCTTACGACTATAATCCCAATGATGGACATCATCAGATTTAATACTTAGTACGTACTAGTTCCGTGAAGATTCCAAGTAGGGATAGTCGTGGCATGTCCAAACATTATATTGGCACAAAGTAACATGCCAGATTTTTTTCCACAATATATGTATATTATGTATGAATGATGGAATTAATGAAAATACTTTATTGTACACCTGAGACAAATAACATAGTAACAGAATCTTATTCTATAGTACAAAGGGCGGTCTTATCGCTTAGAAGCGATCTCTTCCAGACAACCTTTGGATGGAGAGGATAATAAGATATTTGTATGTCAGTCTGGTCTGTTGGATTTGTTATCGTGAATCACAGTTGTAGGTATACTTGTCCTTTTGTTAAAATCCATAGTAACGATAATGCGATCACAGGATCAAGCGTAGTGGATCTAACTCCTCTATGCGATCATTAATGGAAATGTCTTGCGAGGTTTTTATTGTGCACCGGTTTCGATTCCATTTAAGACTATTTTTTTGATAGGTCGTGAAAGCAGGTTCACCAATGGAGGTTGTTATCAGCGGAAAGTCGGCCAGCGACAAGATCCGGGGTCTACTTCTCCAGGCCCGGCAGGGGGATAAACCTGTGGGCAAGTTCACTATCGCACCGAAAGACCAATTCGCTCAACTCCTCAACTGCGGCGAACCTGGCGTAAGTATTCTATGACTATTCGACGATCTCAATTGTGAGGGCGAGGAGCCGGCTAAGACACAAGAGGAGCGGGATCGATTCCCGCTGCGGGACAAATGTTTGCATGTTCTGCAGATATAATGTACCGGGTGTTGTGGTGCCACAGTACTCGTAGTTCCAGATACCTAAGACACGGGGATCCAAGAGTGGGGTCATGACTATGGTGGGCCACCATAGTCATGACTGCGAAGGGCCTAAATGGATAGTCCCAATTAAACAGTAATGAGATAGAGAAGGAGAATAGAAGCCAACAAATCCCTAGTCTACTGATGCATGAAGTAACTCATAAAGAACATTTTATTCTGCCACTTAAACTCGAGTTTTAGAGCCGTCGTAGCTATTAGCAGATACAGATCTCAAAAGCCTTTTTTTATTTATTTATTAACTGACTTTTAGTAAATTATCTCTGCTTTGTAAATTGCTGATATATGTTGTACGACTTATGAACAAAAAATGAAAGAGCGTGTCACATTATTTTTTGACGGAATTCGAACCCGAGAGTTCTAGTAGCTTTTGGCCGTTACATTCTAGAATTTTAACAAAAATCTTATAACGAGTACTCCTATACCTGTCTGCAGTAAAGTCAAAAAAGCTTACAAAAAGTCTGAGTGACAGTTTTTTCTATAGAAACTTGTCAATTCTGTACTTATCTACATAATTAAACCTTAACTGCGGATGTTTCTCAACTCTTTTCTAATTTCTTGAAATGTGTTTTATGTGTTTACTTGCAAGGAAAGGTTTTACGATTACTAAATGCGTATGCGGTAGCTTAGCCAACAGAATACCCACAACTACAAAATAGCAATTTACACTACTACCGTGTAACCAACCATACAAAATAACCGAGAGTTCATAGTCCTCAACCCTATCAATCTAATACCAGAACGGATCATACTAAAAAAATGTTAAGAATACTTTTACTGCCACAGTCAGCTTAATTAGACAGTCTCTTGTTAAGGTGTGTCCTGACAGCATACATTATTTTTAACTTTATTTTGTCCTCTTTCACCCCATGTATGGTCCGTCCTGGTACTCGATTGATATGATTGTGTCAATAATTTTTTTGTGTATGTTACGCGATATCTTCGCCACTCGTGAACCAATTTTAATGATATTTTTTTTTAATTACGGTATACTTCAACCATATTTTTTTTATGAAATATATTCACCCCAAAACATCTTGGTATTTTAAGTTGGTTTTTATTTTTTCCAGCAAAAATTTACATTTACTTTGTGGTAAAAGAGCAGATATAACACCCCCATATAAGTAGGATTTTTTATTGTGCGTAGTTATGCCAAATTAGGCATGTAATTTATATTATGACTCAGTATTTATTCAAGGAATTTACATAATAGGTTATGGAATTCCTGGTTTACGCAGAAACGCTTTAATTGCTTATTACGTTTTTGTTTCACATTGACTACAAAGAAGATTCTAAACATCTCTTTAGGTAACGTCAAGGCCTTTAATTTGTGAAACGCATCGATAACATTTTATTTGAAAATTCAAATCTGTAGAGCTTATCATATGGAATCAATGAATACGTTATTTATATACGTCTAGGTCGTGTTAAATTTTAAGTAATAAATTCGACCTCTACGCCGTCTACGGTCCTCGATCATTTGATTGACAAGCCTGAATGATTTGATCGATGCTTAACATTGTCTATTTAAATCTATGTGCATTACCTATTTATTATTCACCTTTGTTCGTGATCTATACCTCCTTCAAAATGCTTTAACGTCGATGAACACGGAAGGCGCAAAAAGTTGACATGAGTGGACAAAAGACCTCGCGGATTTTTTTACACAGAAATTATATTATTTCGTAATGCCAACCTGGAAGTGTTTGATGTGCGTTTAGCTGGCACATTAAATAGCGCATGTCCAAATTTAGGTATCTATCGCGAAAAGGGGCTAGTCTTGTCTATAGACAAATAGTAAAGTGGCAACTATTGGTCTACGCCTTATTTAAACTAGGTAAATTTCATTGAAAAAAACCTGGTCGTAAATATCAGCTATTTGAGATATGTGATCCGCTGACAAACATCTTTTTTGTTTTATATTAGCATTTTCCTGAAATTTGTTTCGGGCAACTAAGTATTGTGGTACGGTGCTCTTAGTTTCTGATACCCATGATACAGAGAATCCTAGTGTATGATCTGAACTATGTATGTGTCTGTTCGGTGCTGGGTGTTTTTTTTTTTGAAGAAAACTGGTTTAATGTGTTGGGTCAGAATCACCCCCTTTCGGGTAAGTATACATTTTCTGGGACACATTTAATACTAAGTACCTAATACTTGAATTGTTAATGAACCCGAGGACATTTAAGCTAGGCTAGACCGCCCTTCACTCAAACATTCAAATTAAATACCTACTTACTTAGTTGCAAGCCATTTATTATTTTGGTAGGAATACCTAAGTAGTTATTACGTATTACCACAGACCAGTACTTAAACTGGTCTGTGGTATTACTTAGTAAACTATTCAATTTATAACGTAGGTAGTTATTAGTGAATAAACTTTTTTTTCTGTAAAGGGTTGTGTGTCTTACCAGCTACTAATGCAAGATGTCTCTGTACCTCTTGCAACAGTCAGCGACAATAGTAGCTACTTTGTAGCTGAGTAATATCGAAAACTAAAACCTATTTAGGCGGCTGAAACGCTTGTCCTTAAGCTAACACTGTCATAATGTTTCCTTAACACTCTCTATATCATCATGTGTTAGTAAACTGCTCATTTCACTGATAAAACAAAAGCTAATTGGCTCTTGCCCGCTAATATCAAACTACGAGTTTTTTTCGATTATAGTTTATCATTTTCCGAAAAAAATTGCTGCCAGATTTCTTTCTAACTCATTGTTATCTGCACAATAAGAGCAATTTATCTTAGCACGTGCAATACAATACTGTTCCTTATGTAAGCGGAACTAAACAAAAAACTCTGTACCTACTCAAGGTAACCTAAATAGTTAAATAGCTACTTGAAGTGGCTTCGTCACATCATTATGAAGCTAGAACACAGCTGTAGCGTTGCTAAAACAAAAGTAGACTTAAGTTTACCTACGTCAAACAGTAAACGAGACTGCCGTAAGATCAAAACCAGACAAAACTATTGAATTTCATATCTTAAAAGTTAACCGATGGTTTGATCTAATGTATAACAGTACAGTAGATGAAAAGTACCGTATAATAGTATAAAATTTATCGACCAACTTCCATTGATTACAGAAGATATAAATTACCCGTGTTGTTTAAACTAATAAACGATGGCAGAGCAAAAAAATAACAGACTACAGTCATTATATGATATGCATCTTAATGATTTTATCAAGTTTGTAACTATTCTCCTGCTGACGTTTCGTTTGACCATGAAAATGTGCCCATGAGGAAGGACCTCATGGGCACATTTACATGTCCTAAACTGATACTAACCCACGATAATTTCAAGTCTCAGATTTTTTTACGTCGAAAGGGTATTGGCACGCCCAAATACAATCGTACCTTCGCTTACAAAATTATGTGCTTCAGTCATCGAAGCGCATAAAAGAGCGTAACATCAAAGCCTTGATAATATTATATCCACTTCTCGGTTTATTTAAAAAAAACGGCCTTGTCATTGCTTCTTTAAAGCTCGGCGTCACCCAACACAATATATAGTAAATACACGCAAACTTTGTTACTCGTATATCCATGGTAGAACAATATCATGGGTGAGATAACTCCATACAAGCAACGTCAATACCTTGACCGTATTCACTTCTGTTACAAACAATGCTAAGTAACATCTTGCAGTTTGTTGTATTTGTTCTAACAAACTACATTCTAAGCTTGCATAAGCATACAATTGCTTATGCTATTTAACAAATTTAAACTTTTAAAAAGGTTTTTGAAAATTTTAGCTTTCATAGTTGTGTGAACAGGAGAGGATATCAACATATTTCTCCATAATACGCAAATATTCTTGTAGATATCTAAATCTCTAACTTTTCAGACAAGTCCAAACATAATGTTTGGCAGTTCTTGTTTAGCGTGAATCACAGAGAATAAAAAAATAAACAGAACTTAAAATATATATGTTACCGCGGTCTTATCTGATAGATGGTACTGTTATTCGATGATTTGTGTTAACAAGCATAACATAACTTGGAGGAAAACTCTTTTAAGGGTTAAGCTCGCCTTTGTACATGTTAAATCAGTCTGCCTTTTGTAAGTGCTAATTTGTGCGCACAATAAAGAATATAGGATGGTTTTTCATTATTTTCAGAATGCTATTACTCACAAGAAACACGACGCTCAGTACGACACCCAGACTGTCACTTACACATGGACCCCGCCTGCTGGATTCAACGACGAAATCAAGTTCAGGTAAACTATTTTCAACCTATATCGTCCCCCTGCCGCGCAAAGGTACTCATACCCACTATTTGAACCTAGACCACAAGCACCTCTGTGTTCCGACTATGGAATCGGAAACAGGCTCATCTCCGATACGGTAACTCAGGTGAACAAACAGCTTTCATGATAGGTACAATGCTCGCCTGCACTTATATCGACAAAGACTTAGGCATGTCTAACATGTCATGCATTATTCACAGTTTTCTATAGAAAATTGAAACTAAGCATCAACTTAGGAGCTGTCAAAGTTTAATGCAAACAGGCCTAAGTCTTCGCCATACAAAAGATATGATCGCTCAGTTCTTGCCTGTTTTTTTTTGTCAAGGTTAAAAATATTATGCGTATGCAGCCCATTGTACTCCCGCGATTAGCTTGTAATTTGCTCGGTTTGAAATTGTAAGCAACATATTATGTGGTGTAAAATAAAGAGTTATGTATCTATCTATTATTGCCGCCGCAGGACAAATGTTTGTATGATCTGCAAATATTTGTCTCGAGTCTGGGTATTTTCTATGTATATACATACATATTAAGTATACATAGAAAACACAAAAAAAAAAAAACAAAAAAAAAAATTAACAAAAAAAAGTATATAAGTAGTATATCAGTCATGTAGTTCCCATATTACAAGCTCTGCTTAGTTTGGGGCTAGATGATGATGTGTGTAAAATGTCCAGTATTATTTATTTATTTATGATCGACCTTGTTATATCAACGTATTGCAATGTGATGTAAGGTCTTAAGTGCAGCCTGCCTGGCAGTGTTGAGTTGTTTAAATGAGCGACAATTTACGACACAGCGACATTGCAGCAATAACTTGAGTATGGTTGCGAAAGAACAGCAGATGCGGTTATTATTTACTAGTCTCTGCCCATGGCTTCCCCAGCGTAGTATCCCGATTTGACAACCTCTGTGATGCAGTGGGCGAACGCTCGCCTGAGACGCAGAAGATTGCGGGTTCGATTCCCGCTGCGGGACAAATGTTTGTAAAATCTGCAAATATTGGTCTGGGTGTTTTCAGTTTATAATATCAATGTATTTACAAAAAAAGTATATCATTCATGTAGTTCCCATAATACAAGCTCTACTTAGTTTGGGGCTAGATGCTGTGTGCAAAATGTCCAGCATAATTTATTTAAAAAGCAGCCTATCTATTATTCTAGGTCACATACTATATCTGGTCTGAATCTAAATCGGCCCAGCTGTTACGGAGATTAATAGCAACAAACATCCAAACTTTGGCATTCATAATAGTACTTGGATTTTTACTAAAAACGATGTCTAAACGAAAGTCTTCGTGAGAAAACCGGCCCCAGCACCAAAATATCGAAGATATATAGGTGTGCTTGCAATCTGTCACGCGAAATAGTAACTACTATGCAAAACGTGAGCATATACCAGATATAGTGTCTGGACTTGCCTCTGTCTACCTATTAAAAGATACCCTCACGGATCTGCATACTGAGTATAGAGATCCAAAGATGTCCATGGGGATTATACCTACTAGTTTTTTTTACGGCTTTAGCTAAAAATACAAACTTAGGTAACTTTTTTTTTCAGAGCAACCATCGCCCTCAATGGTGCTGTCTTCTGGGTTGGAGTTGAATCTGCCTCCGTCAAAGTGACTAACTAAATCGACTTGAATATTCTTAATTCTAATCCCTTTAGAATATTGTTAAGTACCTTATAATTTATGTGTCTACTTAACTTACCTATGCCTTGATATTTTAGGTTTAACATTACTTTTCCGACTGTGAAATTACTTTAAATGGCTATGTGATATTTCCAATTTGATTTGTAATAAATATTTTTTTAATACCTAAGTTTTTTTATTTCAAGTGACTAGGTATATACATAAAAACAGATGAAACAGCTAGCTATCTAAAGACTTGCAAACGATCTATAGATAGGTCAATTGAACAAGATCACTATCAGATGGAATAGTTCCATAAATGCTGGCCACGCTTTATGGCAATGCTAATGCGTTGACCAAGATTTGATAGTTAATACTATGTTTCGTGTTGTAGAGGTTTTTTATATTAACAATGTGGCTCATGTCTGATCTGTTTATCAAAATCTGCCCGTATTGGTTTTAATGGTACGAAAGAATTTGCTAATAAATAAAACGTAGGAATTCAATTTTGTAAAATAATTTATTCAAACGTAGCACCTAGAAACTTCCTCGAGATCCATTTTATAAACTTCAAGTTTTAACTTAAGTTGTATATCTTTCCAAATCCAGATGTTACACTTAGAATAGATGTAACAGTACTGTAGCGACTGTACTCAAAACTATGTGCTATTTATGAGATAAATTAGAATATAATAAAAAAGTGAATTTAAATGTGGTTTGATGATTTATTATTGACACAAAAAATCTGATGAGGCCATAACAAAGACTTCAAATTAATTATCGAAAATCTGAGCTAATTCGTTAAAAGATATATTCTATAAAGAGATATTCGAGTAAGGGTTTTAATTTGAAGTCTTTGAAAATAATCTTTAAATGAAACCCATATACATAGTTCAAATCCATTGAAGCAATTCCACATGTACAATCCTACTTACACCAATTTGAAACTTTTCGTTTCTGTTTTCAAGTCTCCATTTTAGCAGAGTTTTTGGGAATATTCGAGATAAGTAAAAAAAATAGACAAATATTAATTACTTCATTTTTATACAAAAATATGTCTAATTAGCAACGTAACTTATTAGTTTTGGAAACCTCATATATTATATTTTTAATAACCTACCCTACAGACACATCGATATTTGGGACCGACGATTCCTATAAATAATATGGACTCTAGGTCCATATTATTATATACATATACTATATTGTTATTGGTACATATAGGCAAGTCAGGCCTTTTTCTTTAAATTAAAAATAAGTTTGACCTATTTTACAGAAAACATGAGTAAATTACGTATACTAAACAATGCGATAATCGAGACTTGAAAGTTTTACGGAAATTAATTGTTGATCTAA
The DNA here is from genome assembly GCA_961405105.1 of Perizoma affinitatum. Lineage (NCBI taxonomy): Eukaryota > Metazoa > Arthropoda > Insecta > Lepidoptera > Geometridae > Perizoma > Perizoma affinitatum. The sequence continues at coordinate 4,988,636 of OY560191.1, read as the reverse complement.
AGAGCGTTTTTTTTGATCCGGAACGCACTTTATATTGCACAGAGTTAAGTTTCGTTTGAATTCGAATTTTAATAATCAACGAACGCTAGATTGGTCAACAATTCATTACTCGGCATCACTAGCTACAACTTACTGCTATGGAAGATGTTTATCGTCGCTGAGATGACGTCACATCTCGTATGAAGCGCTTACAAAATATGGTGTGCCTCTGAGCTTTGACGTCATCTCGTGCACGAGATTTTTTCGATAGTCAAATCTCACGCATGTTCGAGGCGACATTAAAAAAACGCTTTTGTGTCGCAATTCTTTTTCGTTTTAAGAAAAACTAATCACATTCTCAGGGCGATTCGCATGTAAATATCAAAACGGTGAAACGGAACTCCTGACCGTACTCTGTCAGAGTGTGACACGTATTATTTCCCAATCACATATTTCGAAAACCCGACCATAGATATCAAATTAAATCGACAATCCAAAATTCTAAACAAATTTATGTATTAACGGTAGTGCTACCAGATTTTGATTAAGTTACGTTCGATGTCTCAAAATTGGTGCCACATTTTTTTTTACTCGCAAAATTATAATTTATGTGGATACTCACGCGATGTTTATTTTTAACCAAATATAAATGGAAGACGTTGGAGAAAAGTTAAACAACGAGGGCATTTGTGCATATTTTATTAGACGATTCATTAATTAAAGGAGAAATTCGATAAATCGTATTTAAATGAATCATTCTTCGACATTTTAGAGATCAATTCGTATGTAAGAAATAAATAAAGTCACATCCCATATATTTTCGGACGGGGACGAGCTGCCTTCTATATAACTTTTAGGCCATGGCAGGGTTTTAACTATTGAAACTAACTAACCGTGAATTTCCGGTTTTTTTTTTTATTTTCAATGCATCACAGTGCTGTAACACTGATTTCAAGCAGAAATAGTGATACTTAGAAATTGAGATTCAGAATCTGGATTAATTGTGAACAAAAAATATACCAGACCAATGAACCATAAAATATTTCCTATAATTTATAATATCCCAAAAAGCAAAATTGCATAGAAGTTTGTAAATGTCCAAATTCAGTTAGTACATACATTTCATCCAAAAATATCTCCAAATGCAACTTACGTAGTAATTTAACAATACAGACTCACTATCTGTATTAGTTCGATATACTTACTTTATCCCCGAAGATATCTTCTATGAATTCATGGTGACCATGACATTGACGAAACAATAGGCAAAGAAAACTAAGGTATTCGTTCTAACAGTAACACGCGACAGACTTGTTTACATGTTATCGCGTGAGGATTATTTTTTTAAATATACACTTATTTTATAAATGTTAGCTAATTGCTGTGTAACATTGGCAAGATAGGGTGATTTTTGTGTCATGTCTTATTAAGACGAGGCAGTCTTGGTGATAATGTAGTTATGTTATTACGGATCAAACTTATTAATTTCTTCACTTAACTTCACTTATTATAGAAATGATTTGGTAATATGCCTCTAAAGCTACAACCAAAAACAATTAACATACAGAATAAATACTATAAAATGGTTAAATATATAGTTATAATGAGAAATTTAAGTGTTTTCGAACTAAGTCATTTGGTATAAATTAAATGCATTCAAATTTTAGGGTTCTTATAGCTAAATACAATACATCACAGTTAATACTGAATAATTAGTAATTAAATACATAATGTAAATTAAAGAGAATAATATTGGTTTGCACCAACCAACTTTTAGCAATGTTGACTGAGAGTGTTGCTCTGACAATTTCTAAAAGAAATGCACACAAAATGTCACACATGCATAGGCTTTCCCAGGATATAAGATTAACTGTTGGTTGGTGGTTGGTGCTTAGTGTAAGCTAACATAGGTTCTGTATGAAATAGCTTTGCCTCTTGAGCTGCCGGTAAAGAGAGATGTACTTCCCTGCGGCTGATGTGCGCGGGACGACATATTGCTTACAGAAGAGCTTTGGATCCTCAGCCTTCTCGGAGAGCTCACCGCAGTCAAGGGCGCGGAGGAATGCGAGCACAAACGTGAAGCAGTTGTGACAGTCTTCATTGTAGCGGCTAGCATCCCAAAGTGCACTAGAACTGACCTGGAAAACATAAATGGATGGATGAATATGATTTGACTAGCTACTGCCCAAAGTTGCATTTGCATAGTGGATAGATGAAATGTCTGCATGTTAAACATGACGACCTCTGTGGTGCAGAGGGCGAAGGCCTGCCTGAGACACAGAAGGTTGTAGGTTTGATTACCTCTGAGGGACAAATGTTTGTATAGTCTGCAAATATTTGTCTCAGAGCTACATATTTTCAATGTATAAAAAGTATTTATTTAAAAAAAATAAGAACAAAGTATTATATCAATGTAGTTCCCATAATACAAGCTATGCTTAGTTTGGTGCTAGATGATATGTGAAAAAATTACCATCATTATTTATTTTATTTATTTATGGTTGAGTGTGGATGAAATTGACATCTAAATGAATAATATTAGTTGGATTGAAAGAAGGATTCTCCTTACACTATTCACAGTAAATTTTTAGTTAACTAAATAACTAGTGTATACCTCAACCAGATTAGGTCACTGATGGAACACAGAGAGAATTGAAATAGAAACAGGATGAATAAATAAATGAATAATTAGTGCAGTAACTATAGTAATATTTCTTTAGAAAATAGATAACAAGAAAAACTGGTTTAGATAAAAGAAGGTTACCTTCAAAAGAATGCTATCCCATATCTCATTCCAAAGCTCATCAAATTGCTCCAATAGGAGACACTGGTCCCATTCAGAGCTCAAATTGCTATTGTTCCATTTTTTAGTTCCCAAGTCCACACCTCGAATGCCTTCTTCACTAAACTCCACAACACAGCCTTGGGAGTTAGTCACCCCTATGTGCAAGTCTTTAGAATTGTAATAATCGCTGAAACAGAACAAAACACGGACGTGAGTTCAATAATACTGATAAAAATATGACTCACTAAATTTTCTTGTAAATACCTATGTGCCAGGAGGAAACAACAATAAAGACTTACTTCAGGAAGTCCCCATGAGTCGGTTTCATGACAATAGCGCGAGGATGCTGTGACGCTTTCACAAAGGGATAGGGAACCCTGAAAAATAAATAGGGCGCTTAGCAACGACCTTCAGTGAACACAGACTAACGGCCACATTATAACCAAGATAAGTGTACCTAAATGGCAAGAGATTGTAGTCGTATCTATCGAGCTTTTCATCACAAACAGGACAATTTTCAGGGATTATCGTACAAAACACTTTGTGGTCACAATGGTGGAAACAAAGGATACCCGGATCCATTTTTAACACGAAGATAATAGCCGATTATTCAATGGAACCTATATAGTAAACACTTCCGTTGTAATCACTTATTTTTGTAGAAGCCTTGAGCAAAGTATTTTCTTCGGGTAGTAAAAATTTTGCTCCGACTAAGCAAAAGCGATTTATCCACTACCTACAAAACTATTGTTCCACCTCCTTTCACATCTTTCTCTTTGCTTGCTCATAATCAACGTAACGTTCGAATACTAATTTCACACACTTGTTATTTAAAGGTTTACATAGTTGTTAAATACAGTCACAGATTTAAAATAATATATTCCTAAGTACTTCGCACACGACCTACTTTTATAAAACTGCATACATATACATAAATATATACTTGCCGGTCTATGTGATATAAAATACAGTACAATATTATTAAAATTAATAGATTAACATATTCATTTAATCGATATTTTACTACTTCGAGTTGTTTTATTGCAAACATTCCGAACGCACGTAAATTACACCTCTTGATTGGCCGAAATACAGCTGAGAACAGATGACACTACTTAACCTGCGCCATTGGCCATTACACTCTAAGCTCAATTTTGATTAGATAACAATAAAGTCATCTCGAAAATAACTTTAGCGGGAATGTTTAAAATTATCAATACCTATGTAGGTACCTAGGTAAAATAAGTATAAGTAGTGATTTTTCCTGGCTTGTAAGTAACAGATACCTAGAGCGACCTTTGTGGTGGATGGTAGGGTAGAGCACCTACTATACTACTACTTAGCCTAGACCAGAGGAGGCCTCACCAAAAAGAATACTACAAAATATTTTAATGAATGAAATAAAAAAAAACATAGCTTGCTAGATATTTATGCCATGCAATTTCACATAATTATGTAGGTACTTATCTCGTAAGGTTTTTTAAAGCAAGATAAGTTTTATTTTGTGACAGTAATTGTACGTAGCTCTTAGTTACCAAGTAAAAATTTGAAAAAAAAAATATCACTTAGGTAAAAATATCGTTTCAGATTCAGTAGGAATTTGAAATGAACCTGGGTTAATTTTTATTATAATACACAATAAACTTATGGCATAAATCGACATAAATTCCTACTTACTTAGCTAAAATCGAACTCTACGGAACACGAAATGGAAAAGAAAATGTACTAAACTACGTACAACTTAATTAGATTAAAAAATAAAAATTACTTTATATTGCACACCAAATAATATTTCAGATTAGAAAAGTACAAACTTAGGCCATGTAGTAAAATGGGCGGTCTCAAGACGACGCTAATAAGATATTAGCGATATCTACCAGACAACCTTTGGATGGAGATGGAACGGAATTAAGGAACGATTAGAAGATTACAATATATACCTACCATTCTGCAAATGTTTTTATATCTACTTTTATCTAAATTTAATGGCTGCTTTACTTTGCGAGTAGAAACCTAATTTGTTCATGTAGGTAGGTACCTACATAATTTTAAGCTCCCGACGATCAGATGGATGGTGTCGGAATTTTATCAATAATTTGTGAGCCGTAAAGGCAACGCCGCCTATTGTGTGTTATGTTGCCATGGCTACGGCCTGTGGCGGTAAACCACACCTACCTATTTGGACCTAGTTTTATGGTCAACTGAGTACCGAACGCCGCGTGTATGGAACGTAAATTAAATTTTGTGAGCATCCGACATTCTGTATTGAAATCGAGAAAAGATCGATCAAGTGTTTTAATTTCCAATAAGTTTCAACTAATAAGTAGTGACTAACAGAGTGACTTAATAAATCTTTAATTTACGATGATGAAGTTAAATTTTAAATTGGTAAGTATCTAATAGTAGGTAAGTTGACGGAGTTAACAGCACCTTTATCGCGTTACCAGGTGCTTGTTTGATAAATTATTTTCGTAGCTTATTCAGTTTTACAGCTCTATGCTGGGTACTCTACATATTTTACATATATAAAGTACTTACTTATCTAGAGCAGGAGTTCATTATACCTTACGATACCTGCATGTTTCATTTTCTTTAAGAAGGATCATGAATGACTGAAAATTCAAAGACACAATATGAATGTCGAAAGGAGCAAAGTGGTTTTGCGAGTAGCTTGGGGGCTGCTCGCCATATTCAAAGTGGTTTCCGCCGGGGTGTCATGCTTGAGCAACCCTTGCTTCCACGGGATCTGCATTGATGATATAAATAGGTAAGTGTTTTGCGTGTTCTGCAAAAAGGGCGGATAGGTATTATAAGACGACCTCTGTGGCGCTGTGGGCGAAGGCCCGCTTGAGACGCAAAAGGTAGCGTGTTCGATTTCCACCGCGGGACAAATGTTTGTATGAACTGCAAATATTTGTCTCGGGTCTGGGTATTTTCTATGTATAATAGCATTTACAAAAAAAACTATATTAGTAGTAAATCAGTCATGTAGTTCCCTTAATACAAGCTCTACTTAGTTTTCGGCTACATGATGCTGTGTCGAAATTTCCAGCATTATTAATATAAGTCGGTAGATATGGAAAAATCATTTATGACGGAGGTTACTACTTTTTTAAAAGAAGCTTTTGTTGAATTATTAGTGGTAAAAATAGAGCCAATTTATACAGTTAGCAAGATGAGATGCGCTTATTTGATTCCTGCTGCGGAATGTTTGTATCTTCTATCTACATATAAATGATCTTAAGCCGTTAAACCGATATTTGTTCCGGCTCTGGGTATTGTGGTACCACGGTACTCGTAGTTCCTCATTCCCACGACATAGGGAATCCTAGCTTGTGCTCAGGACTATGTATGTGTTGGGTGTTTATTATCATTATTATCGATCGAGGAGTTCTGTCGTCTATATCCCGTCTCCATCATAAGATCAGTGCCTTATCAAAGCTGCATTTCACAACAAGTAAATTCGGTCACCGAAACGATATTTTTTTAATGGCAATGGATGAAACCTGTGCTAGATTACTTACATCGAAATTTTACAGGTTTCACAATAATAGTCGATTATCAGCCTTCAATGAACCCGAAACTCACGGACTACTCATATGTCAGTGACTTATGAGTAACAGTGATAATGGTCATTTATTTCTCATTAAATAGCACAACATATTTTTTTTCTCCTGCTTCATATTGCGGTACAAATATTGCAACGATTTTATACTGCTGCCATTTCAATGCAAAGCGATATTTAACGGTAAAGTTAACTTTCTTAAAAAGGTTTTTATCAGAAACCAAATAACTGTAGATGACTTATAATTAAAAGAGCTTTACGTTTTTACCGTAAAGCAATAAAATATTCAGCAACTCACTTCTAGGAACGAACGTCACTTTGTTTCGGGCCACGAAGGTAGCACCCTACTTGATAAATCATCGCGTGACGTCGGAGCTCTACCAATCTCGCTTTTTATGGGGTCACCAACAGTAAGCAAGTGGTGTTACCGACAGTAACTCCACAGGTTAGGTTTTTGTTGGGAGACTCCGATGGATTAATTTTTATTTTTACGATATTTACACACGAGTATCTGTACCAGTAAGTTTCCTGTATTATGTAGCTGTACCTACCTTTTTTGGCGGTATCCAACTATTCGCATTCAATCGGATAGGAGTGACATACTTAGTTGAATGAAAAATAAACCTAGGTATAACGCCCTACTTTTTCATTACATTCTACGCATTCTACATTCGGCGTTTTTTTGTAGGTCAGGTGGTAAGTAACTTTTGAATTGTAAACTTACGTAGGTATTGCAATACATACGGTGGCTGTGACTAATTTCAAAGAATATAGGTATATATATATATACCTACTACTCAAATTTCCATCTATTGTTCTTAAAAAAGGCGAGACGTATGAGGCACTACTGAAAGAATTTTCAATAAAATGTATTCTCGCGGTTCCAGCACATACTCTTGCTACTGCGTGGATGGTTACACAGGTGTCCAATGCCAGACTAACTGGGACGAATGCTGGTCCGGCCCTTGCCAGAACGGAGGCTCCTGTCTCGATGGCATTGCATCGTACAACTGCTCCTGCGCTGAGGGGTTTATTGGTAAGTTCATGAGTGGGCTAGATAGAAGAAGACGAAAGCAGAGCAGATAATATAATAGATAATAGTCTCGCGAGTAAGAACTGAACGGTTCTGCGGACAGACTTTTGCCGACAATTGCTGGGGAACGAATAACAACCACGAACTGGACTACGCAAGGAGGTCTCCACCACAAAATAGACCAATCGATTGCTTTTAATTTTTTTTCGCTACTTTTCGTAGCGAGAAGTCGCGGTATGTGAAGAAGGCTATTGACCATTCGTCATAACATTCTTTAGGGAGGCCTAAGTCTGTGATGGTTGCTTCTAGGCTGTGATGATTGAAATTAATGTGTGTAAATATTTTGATAACACATTTTTTCTACGTAAAACAAACGAACTACTCATGTTCGTATTAGTCTAGTTTTTGTTTCCGTTAGGCTTCGTTTGCTTTGTTATTTACCCTCAGATCGATTTTGTTGTCAAGCTAATGGCTTGTCAACTTAATGAGTTATTAAAACCAATATACAGTCTACCTTCTTTATATAATATTGCCCTTAATACGATTATGATTGGCCCTCAATCCATACCAATCTTAGTTTGTGGTACGTATCTGACCTAAAATAAATATTCTATCTTTATATACCTAAAGATTTAAACCGTACCGTAGATAACGTTAACTTCCATTTATCATACAGGCTTAAACGTACGAGGCCCTTAAGAATCATTTTCATTTTTATGTTGAGTCCTTGAAACCCAAATCGTAGACCCTCTACGGCGTAGGCCCAAGTGTGTAAAACCCACCTCATTTGAGGCGTGTGTTGGGCTACAGTTGGAATTTTATCTCACTATTTACTGATAACCGAAGTATCATTAGGACTTATCAATATATGAAAAATATAAATAATAATAAAATACTTTTTCATATGGCACATATAAAAAAAATTGTACCATAGATAAGTTAAAGCACAATAACCATTATCTTCTACAGGCGATAATTGCGAGACAAACTACAACGAATGCGAGTCCAACCCTTGTCTGAACAATGGCACTTGCATTGACATGACAAATGGCTATGTCTGTTCTTGCGTGCCAGGCTTTTCCGGCGAGCACTGTGAGGTTGATATAGCTGTATGCAACTCTACTGAAGAAGTGAGGTGCTATAACGGAGGGCAGTGCATTGAGGGACCCGGGTTTAAGTTCTACTGCAAGTGTTTAGCGGGTAAGAGGACTTTAAACTAAGCCAAAACCAGTTTGCAGCTAAAACTCTAAGTACATTTCGTCAAAATATGTAAAGAAAGACTAGTTATGGAATTAAAATTATCTTGGTTTGGTATCATTTTAGAATATTATTACGACTATACCACGTACTTTAATATTCTCCTGCTGACGTTTCGTTGACCGTTTAGAGGTCCTTCCTCATAAGCACCGTCCGCAACCACGCTCGACGTAAGACGGGAACTCCAATGTTCCCGTCTCACGACCGTATTCTTTTTAGAATATTCTAAAAAGAAAGACTAGTTTCTAATTGAGTAATTTAGAACGCAGTCGCAGACGTTGTTCACGATGAAAAACTTCGAAATGAACATGAAACCGGCAGCGAAACCATAGATTTTTTTTTTATGATTTCCATCTTTAGTTAATATTTCAGATAAGGCTTGATTATATAACCAGCACTTGGTGTGAAAGATCAGAACATTGGAATATAAGAAATACTTAGTAACACTATCTATTAATTACACGCATTAAAATGTAACAATTACGGTATTTTCTACCAGCAATATCTCAAAGACGTCCTAGTATGTTTTACTTCCTAATATTTTATTTCTAGTACATAATTCTTAATGACTTTTGATCTATTTTTCAGGATGGGCGGGTCCAAAATGCGATGATCAAATAGACGAGTGTGAATCCAATCCATGTCAAAATGGCGGTGTTTGTATCGACGTCCACGCTGACTATATGTGCGCCTGCACATTTGGTAAAGTACACATTATTTAGATTTTTCCTTGTGCATTCTTCATTTACTCTTTTACTACTTAGATTGGGGTAAAGTCGGTCATTTATCTTCTTTGTGGCAGCTGATATGAGAACATGAGGTATTGTGAAAAGATGGTGAAAGAAATGCCGCTAAATACATTTTTCACTCACAAATAAGTTAAAAATGTTCTCTCTAATTTTTTCATACTACTGGTTCCATTTACTTACATACTACTACTTACTGGTTCCATTTATTTACATGAGATGAATTATTTTCTCGACTTAAAAATCTATATTTGCATGACCCACGACCTAAGTAGTCGGTATCCCTTCCACTTCACCCGCTCTATCTAATTATTGATTTAATTTCTCAGGATTCACAGGTAAAAGTTGCGAGGTCCAAATAGAGTTTTGCGATGAGAGTGCCTGCAGCAACAATGCTCTTTGCGTAGTGGAGGATGGCATAAGGGTTTGCTACTGCGTGCCTGACTACCATGGGGAGAGATGCGAGCTGCAATATGACGAGTGTTTACTCGGTCCAAGGTACTTATTATGGTACCTCTGAACGATACATTATGCTCAGACAGCCTTGGGGCAATCTTTTAAGTCAGTGTGGGAGAACAAGGATCTGCACTAACTTACCGCATTGGGGTGTGTTGTGCATTGTCCCATTCGATGAGCTCTTGCAGTTCCATTTTTGACGTGGTAGAGCTCTTGGTGAGAGTATATCAAAGATAGACATTACTGTACCATCATGTCATGAATATCTGGAAGAGATATAAGAGGTACGGGTTCGATTACCGCTGCAGAAAAAATATTTTGCTACAGAAACTTGTTCCGAGTGGTAGTAATGGTTATTCCAGATACCCACGATTGAGGGAACCCTAGTGTGGGGTCAGGACTATGCATAACAACTGCTTGTTTATTTAATTATTTATTAATGTTTTCTCTTTCACAGATGCTTGAATGGTGGAACTTGTATTGACGGTGTAGACAACTTCACTTGTTCTTGTCCTCCCAAACTGACTGGTTCCTTATGCGATTGTTTAATCCTAGACGATGGCACATACGACTGTGAATATATTGCCCCAACACATTGGCCTACCCAATCTGTTTTTACCACCTTACTATTCGAGAATAACACTACGGATGTTTTGACTACCACTTTTATTGGCAACGATACAATAGCCAGAACATCGGTAACTGATGAAGCAACTTCTTCTAATGGTGAAACAAGTACAGAAGGTACAGAAACGACTGAAATTATAACAACAACTAAGGAAAACACAGAAGTAATGACTACTGAAATAGCTACGGAAAAAGTTGTAACTGAAGAATTCAGTAAGACTACGAAAGAATCCGATAGCGATAAGACAGAAACGACTACTGAATCAACTACTACAACAAACATTCCACCTATAACTGAAGTTGATACTTCTACTGAAAGTACTACAGTAAAAGCAGTAACAGAACAAGATGCTAAAACATCAACTGAAGAATCAACAACAGCAGCAGCTATAGATACCACAGTAAATATAGCTACAGCCGAGGTTACGACGCCAAATGGTGATTCGACAGACAAAATGTTTACAGACACACCAACGGAACACTCAACGGATTTAGTAACTCCACCTACGTTTTCAACTACAGAAGTGATGGAGGTCACGACTGGAACAGACGCTGTGACGCATTATACGACGGTTCAGTCTGAATGTACTGATTCGGTTTGTAACAATCATGGGACTTGTGTCAATTCTCCACATGGCCTTCGGGTAAGTAGTCTCTCGACCTATCAATATCTGGAGTTTTCTTGGTTTTAAGATATCGTTATTTTCTTTGTAGTGTCATTGTATCTTCAACTACGGAGGAAGATTTTGCGAAGAAAAAATCGCAATATCTTCTGCAGCTTTCGGTGGAAACTCGTTCATAGCACATAAACTACAGAACACCACGTCAATAGACATCGCTTTCAACGCTAAGACACTCCTATCAGACGGACAGATCATGCACGTGGATATAGCTACTGGAGTTTATATGCAGCTTTACATGAGCTCTGGATTGCTGAAGTTTAAGTTTTCGTGTGGGTATCAAACGATGCTTTTGAGTGAACTGAAGACGTTTGTCAATAAAGGGTATTTCATGCAAGTTGAAACCAGGCAAGTGTTGGTATGAATTATTGTGTAGCACTTTATAAGCCAATCCCAATCCCATAAAAAAACCTTGTGCATTTTTAAAATATTCATTATATTTTATGACACTGATAACATAACCGAGGCAAATTTAATCGGCACCTAGCTATCATAAAATGAAATGTAAGAGATGAATATTTTTTAAAACCTGGGTTTTACTTCCTTAAGCTCTCGCAATCTTCAGCTTTCATATCCAGCTCGAAAGACTAATTGCGGAAAATTTACATAAGATTTAATTGTAGGCTAGATTTATACCCTAACGAGCAACATTGCAACGCAACACTCCACCTTAATGACACGGTAGCCATGAGTGGTGGACAAATCGCCAACATCAGTGCTTTGGACCACAATACGACGCTCTACTTGGGGAATTCCCCAGATTTGAAAGACGCAGAGATCAAGCCATTCATTGGATGCATGAAAAACTTGGTGGTAAGTCGTAAAATGCAAAGATCGATAAATTATTGATTTGATACAAAAAGACAAGTAGACATGACGAAACACCGTAAATGTGGTTTGCTAGCAAAATGCAAACTGCAAACTTCAATAAAAAACAATACACAAAATATCTGCCATTTTTATTTAATGTCACAGATTTACTCACAGACTACTTATTCCTAGGATACTAAGACTTACAAGAGATCCTAATGGCAGAATTGTGACAAATTGTTACACAAGCCATAATCAAGAAGTGAAATGAAGTGAGATGCTAACGCATATTAAACTAAATAAATAAATATAATTTATCTAACTACATAATTTATTTATCCACTCACAATAAATATTCGTGAGTGGAGCTAAGTTTCTGGTTGGGATTTAGAAAGCCGTCGTACGAATTTAGGTAAAAAAAGGATAGGGGTGGAAGGGGTGGACTACCCTATTCCAACGGTATCACCCCCAAAGTTAGGAATTGAGTTTCCGAGAAAATAATATTGTACCGTTGGAATGGGGGAGACTACCCTTTTCACCCCCTGTACGATTTTTTTTAAGCTATCTTGTTTTTTTTTTAATTTCGCAAGTGGTTTACCCACTATTGTCTTGTTGGTTAATCGTAACAAATGAAACCTACATTTTCAGGTTAACGGTAAAAATCTCGATGTTTTTGGCGACGCAGTTGAAGCAATAGAAGTTGCGGAATGCGTGTCTCTGGCGTGTCTCTCCGGACCTTGCCTCAACGGAGGCACTTGTACTGACAGCGATGGAAACTACACGTGCTCTTGTGCCAATGGGTAGGTAACAAAAAGCGACACAAAACATTAAAAAAATATCCAAAGTAGACATTCTTCGACTTAGCATTGTACCTTAACACTGCCACTGCTAACATTCGACAAGGTAGGTACTCGTAGGTTGCATTCAAGCCGAATACTATATGATGGCACATACATTAAAATATATTTTAATGCAGTGCTCTATATATATGTATAGTACTCTCATCCATCGTATAGTAGGTATATAGTATACCTCACGAATACTCGAATTCATATTTTAAACAAAGTTCCTTACGAGTATTACGTCTTTTGTTCGTAAATTAGTGAATAAAATTCTACAAAACAGTTATTGTTAGAGCAAACTGAAAAAAACCAGCAGGCAAGATAAGCCAGCAGGATGACTAATGTAGTCCACCACTATATTGTAGGTTAGTAGTATTTTTTTCTCAGAAACTAAGTAGGTATGATGAAATTTACGTGACAAAGGATATTTTCCCATTGGTCACCAACTACTGGCAATAGTATGAGTATTCATTTCCCCAGTGAATGCAAAAGTGACATTTCGATTTGTTCCGTGTTCGCCCCGCAGAGTTTTGCCCCACATGTAAAATTCCACGTTCGCCCCACATTATATTCCTTGTCTGCCCCGAAAATATTGTTTTCTTTATTTTAATAATTTTGTTCCACGTTTGCCCCATTTTGTATTCCTGTTTTGCCTCACATTTTTTTGTAATACACTTTAGTACAGTCAGGATATAAAATGCTTGAAGCATTGAAACATTTTAATGGTAAACTACGCAAATAATACTTTGTTATGGTATTTTTTAAACTTGCTTAGAACTCAGCAGGTAAAAAATGCAATGGGTAAATGGGATTTCTTTGGGTATATTTACAGAACAAATAATCCAGCCAAAGGCTGTAATCCTAAGTTAAATAGAACATTTATAGGAAAACTAAACATTATCCGGTTTTTGAAAAACTATTCAAAAGTATGCTGAACTCTCTCTGAGCCAATTCCGAGGGCAAGAAAAAACCAAGACAGCCTAATGTTATTCAGATGGATAAAGTTATTAACGACTCTATAACATCAATGTTAAATGGCTCTAATCCATTGGGTCATTGCTTAGGAAAAATATGCCCCTTTGTTTATTAAACCAGCTACTTACTCATAAAAATCTATATGATCGTATATATATTTGTATTAGTTTTGCTAGTTTTTATCTCGGTCATTTTTAATTATTTAACAAATGTATCTTGTAAGTTGCCTTACTGTAATATCAATATTTAATTTACATTATTGATTGAAATATTCAAAGAGTTTAATAGTTTAGATTTTTAGAACTTTTATTTAGGTACTAATAATAAACTTGTCCGTGATTTTGATTGTGGTTATGAGACTGTTTGATTTAATCATACTACTTTATAATAATTACCATTGATATGAAGATATTTTATGAAAAACTATATTTATATTTTAGGTTTACCTTGGCGCATCATAACCGTTGATTATTTAAAATTTTATCTAATTAATAACTTCTGCGATTTATGATTAATATACAGTATAATTAAGTACATACATGTTTTTACAAACATTGATCAATTGGTTTTATTTGTCAACTGTACTTTGCCTCTGTAATGTATACCTTTTTTAATGTGGGGCGAAACCGGAAATATTTTTGACATGGGGCGAAAGCAGAATTTTTTGGAATGTAGGGCAAACAAGTGGGGCGAATGTGGAACAAATCGACATTTCCCATTTGTCCATACCGAATTTTCGATCTAGTTATGGTCCCACGGCTTGAAAAATCCAATAAAGGGAATAAGGTTTCTGTCGTTTGTATGTTTTAGCTGGACAGGCGTGCATTGCAACCATTCTGTGTGCGAACACACTCCATGCCAGTCGGGAGGGAGCTGTGTGCGGCATCCCGGCAGCGGATTCCTATGCCTCTGTCCTTACGGAAAACATGGCATCTTCTGTGAATACAGTAAGTTTCTTATCTTCTTCGTCAAAGGGTTACACCAGGGATAGCAGGATACCTACTGCGGTCACCATTGCGTTTATGGCACCCCTTATGATTAGCGTATATACCTTGCCCTATGTATGGTATGTAAAGGAATATTGTGAATAAGTATTCCTTTATCTTCTTTTTCAAAGGATTACATCAAAAATTGTGATCACCATTCAGGATTAACGCAAACCGCAAAAACGCTCCAGCGCCATAAGAATCCCCAAATAATGCAATGACAAACTGTCTTAAACCATCCTTCATCCAACGACTTCTTACAACCTATACGAATCCATTCGGCGTCTCAAGTTCGTGATCCTTATTCGGTAACGGTGGTATGTTTAGATATTTTATAAAAGGAATTTAAATCTCGTAGCGGTAAAAGTACCAACTTTTTTTGTACCATGTCTCATAATGGCAATGTCGTGTTGTTAGCTGATTCTTTCTAAAGTAGTGTAGTAAATAGATTCAAGCACCTTATATAGGCTTTCTTTTTTTTTCAGATGTAGAAATCACCCGTCCATCTCTATCTCCTATCAACATTGGTATATCTTCCTACCTTCTATACCCACTATCAGCCGGAGCCATCAATTCCGACCGTTTTGACCTTCGTCTCCGCTTCCAAACGGCTGATATGGATCAGATTGCGTTGCTGGCGTTTGTGGGGCAGAATGGACGGCATGACGCTAGGAGTCAGCATATGGCGCTCACGTTTGTGAAGGGGTATATTATGCTGACGTGGAATATGGGCAGCGGTAAGTCGTATCTAAGTCTAAGCATTTTTGACTTGTTATTCTCCGGAAATTATATCTTGAATTTCAAGGCAAATTATTACAACAATGTTATTTCACCTTTTTTAAACAAGGTATAGAAGCACGGGCAAGGTAGTGATTATCCACCTTGTTTCTACGAGTTGTTTAGAGCGAGTTGGACATCGGTCTTATTAAATCAAATGCAATTAACCAACGGTAACCGGAAGAACATTGATAATAACTGAAAAAATAGTACAACATTAAATGAGATTTTAATCCCCAAGCCGTCCGGTCATCGTGGGGAGCTCGACCAACACCTTCTAGCTATGAACAACAACATCAAAAAATAAAAGATCAACCAAATCTGAACATAAGTCTGAAGAAACGGAAGTACACAAACCATCTTAAAGAAAAAATGTGGCATATTGCTACACTAAACGCTATGACTCTAAGAACTGAGGAGAACCTTGTAGAACTGGAACTAGCACTACAAAATATGAACTGGGACATTTTGGGGGTGAGCGAGATGAGAAGAATGGGGGAGACAATCAACTAACGAGAAAACTTCATAATTTACCACAAAGGGGATATACCAGGACAAAGAGGAGTAGGTTTTCTTATAAAACCTCACATCAGGAAAAACATCAAAGAAATAAGAGGAGTGTCAGACAGGATAGCTGTTCTTCACACTAAAGTACCTAACTATAGAAAGGATTGGGTGATTATCCAAATATAAAAATATTCACCTACAGAACGAGCTGAAATCGGCCTAGTAGACTCCTTTTATATAAACTTCAGAGAGATCATCTTACAATATCTTACAGTGAACAAATAATGATCATAGGAGACTTCGATGCACAGGTTTGCACTAAGCAAAGCAACAAAGAATTCATAATAGGAAAATTTGGGTATGGCAAAAGAAGACATTTTTTTTATTAGAAAGTAACTTAACCATCTTAAACACCATGTTTAAGAAAACCCCCCGGAATAAATGGACATGGATATCTCTCGGTGGTGCCTATGAAATCGATTATAAGCTAATATAAGCAACCACCCTGAAGCCTTCACTGACACAAAGGTTATCAAAGATCTTAACTTCAATTCAAACCACCGTATGGTACGCAGCGAGCTGAGACTTAACCCAAAAAGAAGCAGGAAAATTTTTCAAAACTACACTGCGCCACAAGAAAGAGAAAGTAAGCAACTACACGAAAAGTATACTGTAAAAGAACTTATGGCACAGATGAAAAATGACTATACTGAACCTGCAGAATTATATAAACAATTTGTAACTACTCTCAAACAATACAAAAATAAAACGCAAAGAAATGAACCAAAACTGAACGAAGAAGTACTACTGCTTTTATCTAAAAGGAAAAAGCAGATTCTTCAGATTCAGAGATCTTTTTTGTGTTGGCTGGATGAGCAGCTAACACAAAATAGAAAACATAAAAAGAATAACCGAACTAAGTAAAAAGCTTAGAGCAAGTATAAGGCGCCTTCGGAAGACGAAAAGACTACAAACATTCGAAAGACATAAAAAAGACGGGAGGAGTAAAAAAGGCACTCAAAGAGTTACGAGAAGACGGGAAAGAATGAATAGCGAAAGAAAAAATCAGAAAAAAACATGACGAAGAGAACAGAAAATAGCAACCGAATTATACCGTTCTCTTTACGAAAACCTAGGAAATCAAGAAACGTATGTAGCACCAATTACTCTACCGTTAGAAACAGCTATTTTGGAGTCCGAAATTAAGAAAGCGATTAAAACTCAAAAAATCGATAAAGCACCCGGACCAGACAAAATAAGCAACGAACTTTTGCGAGGAGCAATGGAAGATATATGCCCAGTACTGTCAAACATGTTTAATGAAATATTAAAATCAGGAAATATACCGAGGTAATGGGGAAAGTCACACATAACCCTATTACATATAAAAAGAGGATAAAGGAGAGATAGAAAACTATAGGCCAATAAGTCTAGTATCAAACATTTATAAAGTATTTGCAAAAGTTATACTCGACAGAATAAGTAGAAAATATGATGAAAATCAACCAGTAAAGCAAGCGGGTTTCAGGAAAGATTTTTCCACCATCGACCACATCCACACAGTTAAACAAGTCCTCGAAAAATACAATGAATATGGCAAATCAGTCTACATTGAATTTATAGATTATACCAAGGCATTCGACAGCTTGAACCACGATAGTGTGTGGAAAAGCCTAGAACAAGGGATAAGTGCGACCTACATAGCGTGCATCAGAAATATCTGCGCTAACAGCACGGCAAGGATTCGACTTGAAACCATCGATGAAGAATTTCCCATTAGCAAAGGAGTACAAGAGATCCTCTCTCACCGAAACTGTTCTCAGCAATATTGGAAAGTATATTCCGAAAACTGGATTGGAAAGACATGGGTAAACTAAACATAAATGGCACTCTGCTAAACCATCTTTGATTCGCAGATGACTTAGTATTATTTGAAGAAAACCCTGAAAAACTTGAAAAATTGATACGCGAGCTAGTAAAATAAAGTGAGGAAGTAGGCCTCGAAATGAATGCCTCCAAAACAAAGTTAAGGACAAACTCAACCGAAGTGGAAATAACAGTCAATGGGAAAAAACTTAAGTTCGTTAATGAATATACTTACCTAGGACAGATCATCACCCCAGAAGACCAATCATTGAAAGAAATTAACAAAAAAAAATCGCAACATAGTGGAAAAAGAACTGGAGTTTGAAAGAAGCTATGAAGACTATAAAAAGCCTGGCCATAAAAAAAAAACATTCAACATCTGTATACTCCCATGTCTTACATATGGATGCGAGACATGGTCATTTAGCAAAACCCATAAGGACAGACTCCAAAGCTGCCAGCGAGCAATGGAAAGAAGCATACTGAGTATCAAGAGAAGCGACAGAACTAACAGTGACACAATAAGAGCTAAAACAAAACTAACTGATGTTCTAGTTAAAATAGACAAGCAAAAATGGCGTTGGACAGGACACGTTATTCACAGCAAATACGAGAAATGGAGCAAAATTATTATGAACTGGTGTCCAAGAGACGGAAAAAGAATGCAGGTAAGACAAATAAAACGATAGAGGATGAAATAAAACTGACAGCTGCAGACAGACTTCACTGGAAAGAGCTAGAGGAGGCATTTGCCGACAGGTACTCTGAATTAAGAGATATTATCTACAAAAAATTGTAATAAGAGTAACGATGATGTTTCAGAAATAAAGGCTTATTATTATTATTATTTCACGTGCTTCTATCATGATAGTGACCCATCATTAAACAATAAACAAACATTGTGTTGACACAATGCATTAAACAATAAACAAATACGCTAACGAGTGTCCCCATGATGTACATCCTCAGATCTATACTCATTTCGTAGGTCTGTAAGGTTACCAATTACGTGGTTATCCGTGCGTCCAACACCGCTTGTTGGACTTGCCTCTAACCACGTAATTGGAGAAGACACAGTCTTCGATTTTTGGTTCATTAGAACTTTGCCTTCGAAGCCGGTTTCTTCAAAATTCGTGCACAACCGTGGTCTTTAAATCGGAAGAAGCCCACTCGGCCATCACGGCTCTTCACCACGACTGATCTTCATCTGACACCATGCACATTACAGTACATATATTTTCAATTTTTTTTTTACAGGTTCTCGTCGCATTTTCACGTCGCGGGCTTTGAGCGCACGCCGCGGCGGTCACTCTGTCAGAGTTTGGCGTCGCGGCAGAAACGCTGGACTCAACGTTGACGGACGCCACAACGTCACTGGCAATGCTCCTTCTGTGGGGAACGACGCTAAGATAAATCTCATGCCTTACCTTTATATTGGTAAGAAGCTATCCGACCCAGTGTCTTTTCATCGTAAATTTGAACTCAGTTAACACTGTACTAACTTTTGTATTATCAGGAGGTCACCCCTCAGAGAGCTTCCGCGACCTTCCCCACGACCTGCCTTTACACAGCGGCTGGCGGGGTTGTTTGTGGGAAGTGGGGGGTCAAACAGTGGGGTCTGGACGAGCGGTTGGGGGAAGGGGAGTGGGGCAATGTGGGGTGCAGCAATGTACTGCTAGGTCCTGCAATGCGCCGCGTGGAGTTTGCATTCATTCGCCTGCTACCTATGGGTAAGGAACTGTTTGGTTAAAAAAAAACTTGTTTGATTTTGAGATAGGTCGAGGTAGCTATCTCAAAACTAAAGAGCAAAAGAACAAACATGACTGTAATTCCCACGATTCACATCCTCAGATCTAACTCAGTGTGTAGATCCGTGGGGTTAGGGGTAGTGTGAGGCACTTCCAACATTATATTTGCACATGCTCACGTTTTTGCATAGTGCTTAGCATTATTTTGCAAGCTCATCGCCGCTTATTGGAACACTAACTGATGGCATCAGCCTTCGAACTTTTGGCTTTAGAGCATGCTGGTTCCTTCACTATATTTTTGTTCACTGTTTATTTCGAACCGCACGGTAAAATATCCGTGCGGATCTACCCCGCTTAAAAGTAATTGAAAATGAATCAGTACCAGTTGACCACACTATCATTAGACAAAAGGTAAACTAATTCTAATATTTTGTTGCTTTTAGATGCATTTGCAACGAAGGTTGGTTCGGGCCGATGTGTTCTGATGCGCAGAATCCTTGCGACCTCAACGTGTCGAGGTGTCGGGGTCAGTGCGTGATCACTGCTGATCCTGACGCACAATGCGACTGTCCGTATGGAAAGTCTGGCATCAACTGTGATCAAGGTCAGTTTTTCTGACCTTCTTTGGTCACCCTGCTTTAAATCTAATCAGGGTTTTTACAATCAAGTGACCTTCAGTGTTTCAGTTGGATCTTGTGGCATTACTTTTAAAGATTTATAAACAGTTGTTTAACTAAACACTGTTTAGTTTCTATGCCATATGATTGTGTCATTACAAATTCAACAAGTTGAAAACAAAATACTGTTAAAGGCCGTTATTGTTAGATATTTACATTGTCCACTGAACTCTATAACATGTAACTCACACGGAAGGCAGGAGGCGACTACGGGACGCAATTCGAGCGACGTGAACGTCGATGCCTAAACGAAAGCTTGCACTTATGCCCCCACAAAGACCCTTAGTCAATAAAAGTAAACTTTCAGATTTGCTGCCAACGGACGTATTCTTTACTGGAATCCGGTCGTACATTGAGCTCCACACTCGCTCTATATCAAGTGTGAGCTTATCGCTAGAAGCAGAAATTAAGCCGACCAAAGAAAGGGGCCTCGTCATATTCGCAGAGACTCCTCATTTCTACACCACTCTGTCTATGCAGGGAGGTTTACTAGAGTACCGATGGACAGGTGAGAAATCTTTGGCAAATCACTGAATTTACTGCAACTGAATTACTGAATTTAGTGCGTTCATTATTCGACCGATTTAAAAAAAGGAGGAGGTTCTCGACTTGCCCGTATTTTTTTTTTAGATTGTGTAGTTTTGTGCGAATCATTGCATTGCAGCCATGAAGTGTGGCAATCGGTTCTAAACCGATTTTAATTATTCTTTTTTAATGGGTAGGGTATCACATATAAATATAAATGTGTGGTCAAGGATGGTCCCATATACATTTTAAGGAAAAATAAAGGATAAAATATATTGGACTTTTTATCAACTTTCAGTTTTTTATAGTCGATTTTCATACGCCATGGTCAGGTGAGGAAACTGTGAAGTTGAGTTCATATAACAAAGCTGGTAGAACGCTTGGCAGTAAAATAAGACAACGCAATATGAGAGTTAGCTGGCGTAGGCGGAACGCATACTATTTTGCGCATAGATTAAAGTGTTCTCTTTGGTTTTTCAGATCGTCTTTCTGGCGTGACGTCCCTGGTCCGTAGCGGCGTGGTGCTATCGATGTCTCAATGGCACAGTGTGAAGGCAGGCCGCTATGGCAGTCGCCTGTACGTGTGGGTGGACTCCGCTCTTAGCACTGAGGCCATGCTGGCGCACGCGTACCCTCACACTAGCAGCAATGCTACTATACTCCTGGGTAAGAATAGACTCATAAATGGGCGCCGCCAGGATTACTTTTAGGGAGGTTATCTGCATCTATACATTATAATTTCAACTAAGATAAAATATAAACATGACTATACATGTTTATTAAGTATATAGATGTAACGCGTCAAGACGTAGAATCGCTCAACGGCCTGTGCATGCTCAGGGTTCTTAGGAAAAGAGTAGAGGAGTATACTGAATTTATTGACAAGGTAGTGAAGAAATTTGGTCAGCAGCCAAGGCGCCCCCTTGCACCCTGCTGCCGGCGCCTATGGACTCACAGGAACATTGGAGCATTACCTATTTCTATAGACTTATATGTATCATAATAAATTATATGTATTTTTAAAGTGTAGTTAGATATTATATAGCTCAAGTATACTTGTACAAGTTTTTTAGGGTAAAACTCGCCTATGTACATGTCCTCTAATTCTGTCTTATGTGAATGTGTTTATTTGTGTACAATGAAGAATAAAGAGGAAGAACATGTGTCGTCACTCAGCCATCTTTCGCTCTGAGACAATATGTTTGCATGTTCTGCAGATATTCGGTCTAGGTGTTGTGGTACCATGGTACTCGTAGTTCCTAATACCCACGATAAAGGGAAACCTAGTGTGGGGTCCAAACACACAGTCCAAACTGTATTTGACTGTTGGGTGTTAATTATTCAAACGTGACGACAGGAGTCCGTTTGATTGAGAAAGTTTTTTTTGTTTGTTTTCTGTCCTCTTTTTCTCCGAAAGGGCTTAAGTATCCGATTGAATTGCGGTGTTTTGCAATCGATTCGTATGATTTCCAGGATGACTATTAGGCTTTATCGCCACTAGGGGCGTTACAAGTCACTAGGGGGCGTTTCAATAGACGATGTGAAACACTTCTGTGTGGATTTTTTAATTTTGCAATATTTAACCATCACGATATCTATAAATCAATAAAAAGAGCCTTTGCGCACTAAATACTTTAACAACAGTTCATTCATGATCGGTCACAAGGCCCCTTTAGGGGCTACCATGGCTCAAGTCCTAACGAGTTTCAAAAAAGAACCATGCCATTATTACTTTCTTATTGGCTTTCCAGGTGGTGCTAAAGATCTGTCGACGCTTCCTTTCGATGCCATGTCGGGACATCCTGAGTCGTATACTGGCTGCATCAGGAACCTTCATGTCAACAATTTACTAATTGTACTGGAACAACATAATATCCGAGGTACGATCATTAAAGAGAGCACCTACCGTTCCAGTGCCAAGGAACCATAACTAATGTACCTAATAGCTAGAAAAGGGAAAGAGCATATCTCGAACTCCGTCGAACAGTTGAAGAATTAATATTAGACCGATGACTTCGTTAAGGTTGCGGGAAGTCGGTGGATAGAGATGACCCAAGAACGTTTGTCATGGCTCTCATTGGGAGAGAGCTATGCAGCAGACTCCTACTGGCTGTTGATGATGAAAACCTGCAATGTTTCACAGATGGTCAAAACGTCGATGACTGTGACGGGACAGCTTGTGGTGGCGAAACCTGCGGAGGGGGCACTTGTACTGTCGAGGGGGGCAAAGCCAGGTGCTCTTGTACAACGGGGACAGCAGGGGCAACAGGAGCTGGGGGCAGGTGTCGGCGTCATGCGACTTGCTCCCCCACGCTCTGCGCGCCCCCTCACGGCCGGTGTAAAGAAGGCAGCTGTGTCTGTGCGACTGGATATGCCGGACCTAATTGTGAACACCGTAAGTTATGACGGCTGAGGTTGGCATGTGGAGAGATCGTTAGGTCATAATATCGATGGATTTTCAGACACGTACAATTTTACACTGAATTTACACATTGCAGAATACACCATTGATCGCGTTGAAAAGCCCTTTTTAAGACCGTTAATCAAACCGTTGCTTCCTTGTCGCTGCCGCTCACATGGAGAAAGAAAATGAACAAGATAAAACTCCCGTTGTAACTTTGCTAAAACGCAAGTTGTGGGGACTCTTGTAGTTGCTTGACGTGATCGATTATGAAGATATAACTAAAAATAAAGCTGGATAATGTTAATTGGTTCAAAAGAGACTTGCTTAATAGCTTATTTTCTATTTCAGAAATAAACATAACCATTCCGCAGTTCGGAGGCAATTCGCTGATATCTCTCTCAAAGAGACGTGAAGTTGAACGGCTGACGGGCGAACAACGAGTGACCACTGGTTTTCCCTCTTACATTGCGCTTAACTTCACTACCGCTATGCAAGATGCGCTGCTACTCTGGGCTGATATGGTAATTTACTTCAGTTGTAGTTGTATTTTGATACAATAATGAGTTAACGTAATAGGATATTCGGCGATCTACAATACGTTCTCTGCGTGAGATAGACAGCCGCAATAATATTTGGTAAGGGTTCCTTATTATAATTATAAATGTATCAAAATCATCACCCAACTCGAGCAGACATGTTAAACGCGTGGAAGGTGGCAGGTGTAGCACAAGGCACAATTTTATTCTAGAACTGATATTATTACCAGTGTATATAAAAGATTTACCACAAGACACAATCTTAGGCCAAATATTATTGCCTATATAAATAGCTGTAGAGTGTTCCACAGGGTCAATGTAGTATCGTTGTTAAAACAAAATGCCTATGGTTTGCATTAATCACCTTCGTTCGCAGGATGCTGATTACATCGGAGTAGGCTTGGAAAACGGACTATTGAGACTAGTTTGGTCTTTTCACCGACACAACTTCACTTTGAAGCTCTCATCAGGGAAAGCTCCAGAATCTTCCAGAGTTCTATCCAGACTCGTCCCAGCAGCGGGATTCTTAGCTGATGGGGAATGGCACACTTTGGTTCTGAGAATGGAGAAACTTAATATCAGTCTGATGGTTGATAAAGTGATGGCGTATGTTGAAGAACCGGGATTGCATGCTACATCTGATTATGATGACCTTCACTTATACATAGGTAATTTTATACATACACCTTTCCGTATTAAGAACGAAATCTTTCTTTCGTTTAGTTGTTGTAATATTTTATTGTTGTATTTTTAGATTTACTGTACTAGGAAATTTCAAGACGTAAAATATTACCTAAATATATCTTTTAAAAAAATATGTTATTTTCATAAAATTATGAACCACCGGAACTTGTGTTCTAGTCTTTTTTTTGTATTTCAGGCGGCATATCTGAAGAAAGTGAGACAGCTAGGAATATATTTCCACACAAGTTCAAAGGCTGCATTGACCACATATCTACAAAAGAGAAGACTTACCTAACCAATTACTCCGGGCTTTACAGTGAAAATGTCAAGTCATGCCAATTGTTTCCCCCTACCTAACGATAGATTCTTTCAAGGTATGTTTCTGATCGATCATATCCAATAATACTCATAGTACAAAATGTGTTCTAGTCTATTTTATAGGATCAATAGGTTTTCGTAATTAGTGTAGTTAGATAAGGTTGTTAGTTATTTTCTAAAGTTTATTTAATCACAAAAAAACAGTGACATATTTTTTCTTTTGCTAAAATAAATGAAATTGTAATAGAAGTCGTGCCTGTAGATTTGCCACCTTTTATAGAAATAAATTAAACATTCAATTTACACAAAATATAGTTTTATTGATATATTCATGTTTAATAAATTGTATACATAATAACATCATCAAATATTATATTATAAACATATACATTTCGTTATACGTACTTATTCAAACACAAATACAATATGAGATGTTATCCCCGTTAATCATATCTCATTATTCTAAAACGTTTAGTCAACATTGTATTATATAAACACGAATTGGCATACATGTTCAGTACCTAAACATGCCCCTCACAAGAAGCTCGTGAACATCTGATTATTTACATTTCAATATTAAAAGCAAGTACATTCACGAAGTCGTAAATTTCATTAGGCCTATTTACAAGTGGAATTAACTTGGAATGCTTGACTGCAGTACACAATATAGCTAGCTTCAAGTGTTGTACAACATGTAAAACCTTAGGAACATCGATTCCCTCATTGACACTACATTTAATCAGTTATAATTTCTAAAAATAAATATTATAATAAGCGATAAAGAATAAATAAATTGTTAATTGCACATCATTATTCATAAAATTTTCAAAAAATTAAATAGCTTCATATATATACCACGGTAAGCTGCGCTCACCTTAATGCCTTGCGGAAATAGGCACAAGTGTTTTTTTTCTCCTAGCATATATATCTTAGTAACACCTAAGGAGATAAAACATATATATTACCCTAGGAATGTTTATGATAACGATTATAATCAAGTATAGTAAAGAAATGAACAAGCTAATCACAGGAGTAAATATTATATATTTACGATATAGTTTATGCATGTAAGAGCGTCACGTAATGTCATCCGTATTGTGAAAAAGCATTTAGTGATACTGACGACGGAAACAAGCAATATTACATTTTCATTATAAATATGTATTATGAATGTATGACATTAATAAGTTCCACGAAACAACATTAAATCGTACGTAGTTAATAATTGATACGAAGAAACATCGATATTTTTAAATGTATAATATTACCCCGTACACACATTAGTCTAATAATATTGAATAAAGAATAATTAAATTCACTTTCACTTAACTACAATGAAATTCGTTTAAAATTATATTATAGTTGCCAGGTAGAAAATTGGCTATTATTGAAAGAAACAAACATGGGAGATACATTTTTACTTTGAAATAATAAGTTAAAAAGAATTTACCTCTATACCGGGTGGTAACAATCTCGAATATTCGTAATCTCTAATTTACAAACAATACACTACTATGCTACAATAATGTCATCAATATAGTCATGTTCTATGCATGTATGTATGTATGTATGATAAACAAGTTAATCTTATGTAGTTACCGACGCGACGATACAATATAAATAGACGCATAGATTTTTATAATTATAAAAAGCATGCGGAGTATAGCTGCGTATTCCGCATTTGCTGATGTGTCTATGCTATTTACTTCCAACCATCCTTTTCTCCTACGACGTCAAACTTGTCAGTTGTAATGTAAATAGCATAAAATGTATCGAAACACATAACTTAGGCTGTTGATTCATTCTAGAAACAAAGCTTTAGTTGTAAAATCAGTCTCATTCGCATCAGGAATACACATCACAGTTAACACTGGATAGTTGGAGAGCGAGAGGCCACAACCCTCTCAACAAAACTTTACAATAATAATAGAGCACCTTGTTTGCTAACATCTTATTATTAATTAAATCTGATAAAATGGATAAAAACATGCAACAGACTGATCAATTTTATAAAAATATATGTATGATAAAGGTATAAAGTTAAGGAGACTACTAAAATATTTGGAAGTACTCTCATTATCACTATTTAAAACAATTTTTTTCTATTTGATATTTCAATATAAGTAATGTATAAATAAAATATACCACATTCCTCCAAACGGTGAAATAACAAATTACAAGCAGAGACTAGATTACGAAAATTTGTGAAAATGTAAACACAAGAAACATAATATATTGCAAAGATTCCACTTCCATACTAAAATATGCTTTTAAAACCGTAACCTCACACTTGTACCAAGAAAGGTTCCCCGCACGCGAACCCCATTAAACGTAGAGGCGTCGCACACACCAGGACGGGGCGCGCCTGCCTCGACGCAACGTGCGAGAACAGTGTAGAAATCCCTCAAAAATAAAAGTCGAGAACACGCGACCGGAGCGGACGAGACGAGCTCCTATATACTACTACATAAAAGGGTAGGGTAGTTCTGAGCACGCGCTCAGACGATGCGGGCGAGGGCGCGGGGTCGCGCCTCCGCCAGCTCGCGTCAGGGTTGCGGCTCCACGAAGATGCGCTCAAGCAGCACCGCCATCAGCACCGCCAGCAGCAGGAAGGCGACGGCGACCAGCAGCGCGAGGTGGCGCGGCTGCAGCGCGCGCGTAGGGCGGGGCGCGCGGCGCGGGGCACGCGGCGACGGGGCCGCGTTCGGCACTGCCAGCCGCGCCGCGCCCGACCAAGCGCCCGCCTGTCCGCCGCGCACGCAGCACACCCGCACCAGGTACTCCGCGCCCGCCTCTAGCGC
Organism: Perizoma affinitatum; assembly: GCA_961405105.1. Taxonomy (NCBI): domain Eukaryota; kingdom Metazoa; phylum Arthropoda; class Insecta; order Lepidoptera; family Geometridae; genus Perizoma; species Perizoma affinitatum. The sequence continues at coordinate 4,961,052 of OY560191.1, read as the reverse complement.
GGTCAGCTCGAACTGAGACTCGCTGCCCGCGTACACCTACACAACGATAACACACTATTATTAGACAATACTTACACAACACAACAATAATACATATTCTTACGTCAGTTGTACGGATATGGTATAAATATGTAGAAAAATAATTTGTGAAAAATACTGACCTGTTTGAAAACTGGGTCTTTGGCGCGGGCACATTGCAGAACGTACTCTGCGTCCTCTACGGCTTCCCATGAGACAGAGGCACGGCGCGATACGGGCTCGGAGAGTATGGGCGTTCGCATAGCGGGGGGCGGCGCAGCGGCGGTGCGCGCGGACACGGGTGCGGACCACGCGCCGCGCCCTCCGCGTTCGTCGCTCGCACGTATGCGGAACCAGTACTCGGTGGCCTCGCGCAGCTTCTTGGCCTTGCAGCCGCGCGCCGAACCGCGGTAGACGGGGCGAAAGTCGCGCGCTTCCCCGCACCGCATCTCCACGCAGTAGGCCGCGCCCTCGCCGCCGCTAGCCTCCCACTCCAGCCGCAGGTGGTTGTGCGCCGGTGGCGAGGCGGCCCAGAGGCGCGGCGGCGCAGGCGGCGGCGGCCGTGTCACCGCGCGCAACTCCTCCGACCACTCGCCGAGACCGAGCTCGTTGAGCGCGGCGACGCGCACGCAGTACGCGGTGTCCGGCTCCAGGTCCTCCACGAGGCGCTCCAGCGTCGGCCCCTCCGTCTCGAGCGCGACGTCGCCGACCATCACGCGGTAGCTCAGCACCTCGGCGCCGTGCGCGGCGGGCGCGCTCCACTCGAGGCGCAGTGTGTCCGCGGTCGCCTCGTGCCGCAGGCCGGCGGGCGCGGCGGGGGGCGCCCTCGGCGTCAGTAGGTCGCCGAGGGCGGAGCACGCGCCGCGCCCGGCCGCGTTGCACGCGCACACTCGGAAGAAGTACGGCGAGAAGGGCGTCAGGTCGCCGACCGAGCAGGCGGTGTCGGCACCGCGGTACACCTCCGCGAACGCGTCGTCGACGCGCGAGCTCATCTCGAGCCGGTAGTCGAGCACGGGCGCGCCGTTGTCACGCGGCGGCGCCCACTCGAGACGGGCGCTGCGCGGTCCGTCGGCGGTCGCGACAGGCGGCGCAGGGGCGTCCGGCGGGGCAGGGGGCGTCGCGAAGGTGAGCGGCGGCGAGGCAGGCCCCGCGCCGACCGCGTTCAGCGCGCTGACCCACACGCGGTACTGCCGGCCGGGCAGCAGGTCGCGCAGCGCGCACTCGGCCCGCAAGCCGGCACTCGCGAGCCGCACATCTCCCGCCGCGTCCTCCAGCTCGACGCGGTACTCGGTGAGCGGCGCGCCGCCGGTGCAGTCGGGGGCGCGCCACCGCACGCACAGCTCGGTGGGGCGCGGTGCGGCGGCGGGCTCGGGAGGGCCGCAGGGCGCGGGTACGGAAGGCTCGGTAGTGACGGTCTCGGCGGCGGACCAGTCGCTCTCGCCGGCTCGGTTGGCACAGCGCACACGCGCCTTGTACGGGGTACCGGGCAGGAGACGGTCGCAGTGCGCCTCGCGCTCGGGCCCGCTGTACGCTTGCCTGTACCCCTCGCCACCATCCAGCTCGAGGGTGTAGCTCTCGATGGGCGCGCCGCCGTCCTCCGAGGGCGGCTCCCAGCGCAGGCGGAAGGTGCGCGAGTGGATTTTTCCTTTGGGCGCGGGCCGTCCAGGCACTCCGGGCCGTTCGGGCGGCGTGCGGTAGGTCACGTCCACGGACCACGGCCCCTGTCCATCGCAGGTCTCAGAGCGTAGGCGGAAGCGGTAGTCGGTAGCGCGGCGGAGGCCCGCGCACACGTAGCTCGCGTCGGCTCCCGCGTACACCGGCAAGAAGCCGTGTCCGCGCGCCGCGTCGTCCATCTGCAGCGTGTACTCTTCGTCCTGACGCGTGTCCCAGCCGAGCGTGAGCGCGTCGGGCGAGGCGGCGCGCAGCAGCGGCGGGGCGGGAGCGGGGGGAGGGGAGCCCGCGGTCCACACGACGCTCTCGTCACTCCACTCCCCGCGGCCGCACTCGTTGACGGCCGCAATTCGGAAACTGTAGCGCGTCTGCGGACGCAGGTTGTTGGCGGTGTGCTGACGCGTCCTGGGGCGGGCGAATTCCGCAAACCCCTCGCCGGCATCAATCTCGAGGATGTAGTGCATGATGCGGGCGCCGTTGTCTTGTGCGGAGGGCCAGCGCAGCGTGACGGAGGTGCGCAGGCGGGTGTTGATGCGCGGCGCGGGCAGCCGGTCGGGCGGCGCGGGCGGCGCGCTGAACGTGGCCGCCTCGCTCGCCGCGCCCGTCAGGCCGCTTGACCGGATCTGCAGGCACACAGAGTACTCACACCCGGGCCTCAGGTCACGAACCCTGTAACAAAATAAAATAACACATAATTCACTTCACAACATCAACGCATGAAAGCCCTCAGTTGTAAAAGCTCATCTCAGTCCCTCATCTAAACAATATTGTGATAATAGAATAGAATGTTTAACGTTAGTGCAGTTATGAGCTTACCGGCAGGATAGCGAGGGTCCGCTGTAGATAGCCTTGTACCGGCCGCGGTCGCCGAGCAGCAGTTCGTACGTGAGCTCGATGTTGGGCAAAGTCACCCCTTCTGGCAGGGGACAGTTCCATTGCACTAAGGCACTAGTTGGACTCATATCACTAACCTGCAAATAAACATGCGCGTTTAGTCTATGATACTATATGACTGGTTAGAATAATTGAGTTACAAATATTATCAAGTATTTTACTACTTTATATAGCAATATGTTGGCTATTCATACTTTGTTACTGGACGTGAAAATCTTTAATTGGCGATAAAAGTCATTGCTACAGTAAATAAAAAAATACAAGTTAGCTTTTCCATCATTTAAAAACTGTTTTTTTCTAATTGATTTTATTTTATTTTATACATATTTGGAAAACAAACAGTTTTAATAAAACTAATGAGCTATAAATGGTAGAAGTGGGATTAGCCTTTGCTAGTTTTCACTAATAGTTCTAAGTTTAATTATCAATAATTATTTAGAATAATGAGGAGTTTCCTCGTATATCTACTACTGTTATTAGTTAGTATGCATTCGACAACAGTAATATAACTAACAAAATAATCCTATAGGCCTATGTTAATACTACTTACAATAATAGGTAAAGACAGCAAGCCATATCAGCTAAGAATCACTGAAAGAAACTTGAAGCCACTGATTTCTTAAAAAAGTCTCGCCCTGCCACATATAGGTCGGTATGCATAGAATAATGAGTGTTGAATAGGTTGGCGGTTTGTACGAAGAAAGAGTTTTGTCTGTAATTTGGACACGGAATTTTTAATTTAATATTCAGATACTTTAAAAAATTAAGGAAAGTCTCCATTAAATAAAACTTCCCGACATCAATATTTTAGTACATATCCCCATGTAGCATTGTATGTGTGTCACCACACACACATACAATGTGAGACATTTTTTTGATTCTGTTTTGGGGCATAGTGTTTTCGATTAATAAGCAACTTAGTTTAGATTTCATGACAAAAAACAAAACTAGATGTTGGTAGGAAAATATTCCCAGTAATCACTCTGAATATTTGAAAAATTTTGTAACTGTTAAACTCATAACCCTATTTCGGTAATTCGTGACAAACTACTATATATTATAATATTCATATTGATAATGTAGAAAAAGTAGGATTTAATCAGTTGGTAAATAAATTTACATGTACCATACTATCAGTAAATGCACTGACTAAGTTTCGACTCATTCCGAGAGTCTTGATCAGGGTGAGTGATCGCGACGCTCTCCCTCCGCGTCGTGTCGGAACGATAGCTTTTACCGATAGTAGGTACGTGAATCCCGTTTAACAATATGAAAAAGTTGCTGTATATACTTACTTGAGGAGTCCTCGTGGCGGATAGCAAGTCGAGCAGAGCCTGTGTGTCGGTGTCGTCGTCGCCTTGCACGGAGGCGCCGGCGGACGAGCCCTCGCCCTCCGACCAGGCGCCCGAGGACGCTCCTCCGCTACCGCCGCCGCGACCGTTCAGATCCTTGCGCGGCGATAGGGACGGCGTACTCGCGCCAGAGATACCTTCTGGAAACAATTATACACCATGTCAAAATTATTGCACCAGGAATTACTATGTTAAGTTCCATATAATAAGGTGTTTAGTACCTTCACCCGCATACCCAGGTAAAAAGTAGCTGCCAGTTAAAAGTTATTCTAGCTCATGAACAATATTGATTCCAAAAAAAAAAAATTTAAAAAAAAAAAAAAAAAACTTTATTACCCATCACACATCCTCAGATACATACTCAGTAGATAATAATAATTAGGCGCATTTTGCTAGTTAAATAGCTTTCCACATGACAAGTTGCAAGCCCATCACCACTTGTTGGAACACCAATCAATGGCATATGCATTTAAATGTTTGGTTCTAGGGCATGTCAGTTTCCTCACGATGTTTTGAGCACATGAAAAGCGCACATAAAATGAAAAATTAATTGGTGCATGACCGAGTTCGAACCCGCGATCTCCGGATCAGAAGCCAGCATGGCTTTTCTATATGTTCTCATTAATAATATTAGTTGAATAATAAGTGATCCATTATTAACATGTTATGTATACGATTTCACTCCAAGAACAGATTTTTTTTTAGAAAAACTGATTCTTGTATGAACATAATATTTTGCCACATAATCAGCCTCATAGAATTATACAAGTATGCTACAAATTTGGTGGCTTGATCATGGGTTTTACACAGTAAACAAATACTCAAGACAATTAGATACAAATTTTATAAAAGTTGGGTAATTTTTTTTTGCATACTAGTATTATCATAGCAGAATATTATGGAACTTTTAGTATTGCCCTTTAGTATTTATTTAGTCTGTATGCACCTATTTCAACCAAATAAATATATACTTTACTCTATTTTATTCTCATAAGGTGGCAAGCTAACAATACCTATGATGGATTGGTTCACGCAACTTTCAAAAGTAATCTTTCATAGCATTTTCAAAACATAAACAAAATAATTTTTATCAGCACTAAGCTGTAGTCCACTGCTCCACATAAGCCTCCCACAAAGAGTGCCATAACAAACAACCTCCTGCAACCTTTGCAACAACATTGGTTTATTGGGTGGAGGGATTTCCTACATTTTCTACCAATAAAATGAGCTTACCTATTCCATTATTCCTACTATTTTGCTTTCTTTCTAATTTTTGTTTGAGTTTGACATACTGGCGCTGAGTACGCTCATTCTGGAAGGCTGGTGGGGGCGGGGAAAGTTGCATGTGGTGCTGAGGTGGGACGTGATAGTGGGGGTAGCCCCCACCGTAAAAATGTTGCGGACCTGCTGCACCATTGGTTGGCCCCTGAAACAGAAAACAGCATTCCTTCATTACACAAATCAAAGTAATTTCAAGATTTACTTTTGCATGTTAGACTCAAGCATATATGGTTTACTAGTATTAACATCATCTTCTCGCTGAACCCTCTAGAGGTAGAATATATATACTTTCTTAGTACACCCCATATATACCAAAATAAACATATCCTTTAACTTACTATTTTCAGAAATAAATAATTATAATTCAAATTTAAGGTCCCAAGGTCTTCCCACTTGGTCTGTGCATCAATCTCTCCGTTGGTGAGACCAGTCTGTATGTCTCACCAAGTGAGAGATTGATGCTTATAATTATCTGTAATGTGGGTAGCAGGAACTATGAGTATGATGATCCCACAACACCCAGACCTGGTACAAATATCTACAGAACATGTAAGCACTACTGCTGCGGGAATTGAACCTGCACTTCTTGGGTCGCCTACTTCTTGCCTGCTGCACCATAGAGGTTATCAGAGTTGCATTCTGTTCAAGCCTAATATTGGAATATTTTCAAAAGATATTCAGTAAATTATCCCTATAAGACATTGATGGCTCCACATGCTTATCTGCCAAGGCCACTGTCTGGTGAACCTCAGCTTCCAGTCTAAGACAGTTATGTTCAGCTTAAGCAGACCTTCTAGCTTAAAACAGAACCCAATTATTTCACATGAATATTGGCCATTGAGCACATTTCATGATAATATTGACCAGCAAGTTTTCCCCCAACTTTTAATTAAAACTGGTAAGCAATTGCAGAGATTTGCAAAGCTATATTGTGTTTTAAATTAAATGTAAAAACTATTTTCTTATTAGGTAAGTACTACATAAATGATATTCATATTTGGGAATAACATAATAGACTTACCTCCTCAGTTCCCTGTTTGGTTGGATTATCTTTAATAATTGGTTCAGAATTACTCATTTTTCTATTTACATTAACTCCTTAAGTATGATAGCTTGGAAGATATACGTCAATGCCACGTACGATCGAACACAAACTGTGCGGTTGTGATAACGTTTCGCTCGTTTCCAATCGCGGTGTTGGATAAAACGTGGCTACGATTAGATTACAACTCATATACTGGTTACTGGTACCAAAATGGTTTACAGAAAATAGTCGGATAGCTTTGAATTGTTTTTGAGTACAATACAATTTACTACTGCTGTATTTTACATACAAACGAACGATAGGATCGATAATTTACCATAAAACCTATTTATGTACCTAGTGTAGGTACCTACTAAGTTTGCACAGGTGAGCAAAGAAAACTGGGTGTTTTTATCGAAATATCAATCCAATCGAACCACATTATAGAATTGAAAATAAGGCCCGTTATTCACAATTTATTCGAATTCCATGAAAATTGAATTAATGGAAAGGCTTCAAACGAACATACAAGAGAAAAATCTGGGAGAAAAAACCAGGTAATACCTAGCCAGAATGCTTGCTTTGCTTGCATTGTTTTGTTTGTTTAGATTTGTTGCACAGATTAGTTTCAGTTACGGATACATTATTTGTAACTTGTTTTTGATGACTTGTCCGTCATGTTTGTTTTTGGTTGTCAGTGTCAAATTGTTGTCTACTTCAATGTCAATTTGGGACGTAATGTAGATGTAAAACTAGATGTTTTGTGTCGTCTCTTTCTTTTCAGGTGTAAACGTAAATCAAATTAAAGTTTTAACCGCCTTATTTTTTTTAAATCTTGTCGACATGACTGGCAAAATTGTGGCAACATAAGCCATTATAACAAAAGTTGTTGAACCTGTTGAATGTAAAAGTACCGGTACTTTTAGTATTACATGTACATTAAACTTTTCTGCCAAATTGATATATTTTTTTTTGCTAGGTAATTACCTAGCAAAAAAAAATTTAATGTCTCAATAGATGAGGGCATGTCAAATGATGAATGGCCAAAGATGATTATAAGACGGACTTACATAATGGTGTGGCGGCTGGTGATGAGGCGGTTGGTGGTGGGGCGGTTGGTGGTGCGGCTGCTGAAGGTGCGGGCCGTGGTGCGAGTGCGGTAGCTGCTGCTGGTGAACTAGGTAATGCCGCATGTTCTCGTCCATCACCTGGGGCATCATTTGCGGGATCATCGTCGCTGACGTCACAACCTGCATGCCACCTGGAAAAAAAAACACTCAACTAAGGGGATACGCCAATTGTCGCCACGCATTCTCTATTTCAGGCATTCCTTGTTGTGGGAACCAGCTCTGCTAACTGTTAGCATTTAATACACAGCACAGATATAGGTTACCTACAGATGGAGTGAGATTTTTTTTTTTCATATAGTTACTTGTTCCAATATAATATTTTTATGGCCAATATGAAAACGCCACTATGAATGTAGTTGCAAAGTATAAAAAGTGCTATTTTAAGAAAACCTATAGATAGTTAGGACCTAACCGCCTACATAATGTAGGTCAGATAGCCGGCTTGCTCATTCACTTCTGTTTTCGAACCTCTGAACCTCGGGACTACAGGCCGACGCACGGCGTGGTGCCACGGCACCGGCAGGTCATGTCACGGGCGGATAAGTTTTGCTTTATTTGAGATAGACGCTGTCCGTTCCGCTCCGTAACTTTGCGGTTGTGTTGAATGAACGTGTTTTGGTTTGGTTATTCGTAGAAATCACTCTATGTGGGATCATCCACTTTTGTAGACAGCGCTTGCGGCGGAAACGTGCCGTATAGTTGGAGCTCGAAATGCAACCAACCACAGCCGCTTGAGCAACGTCGGACGCGCGCAGATCTCACGAGAGCCTTGAAGTTCTTTGTTTCAAGTAAAAGGGGGTTTTCTTTACGATTAAGTACACAACCACTAATTGTTTGTGGTTTGCTCGAAATTCCAAGTTTGGGCAACAGTTTTGGCTTTGGATATCTATCTTGGATGCAAACCAAGGAAATTAATTTAGGATTGCTTTAAGTTCCGTTGTTGTGGGCACACAGGGATTTTATTATTTCAATTCAAATGCACAATATAAAAACCTGTATCAATCTGTAAGTACCTATATTATGTGCTAATTTGTTTAAATTTTAAAATAATACTTAACATTAAAGTAACAAGTTACCAGTTACTTAAATACCTCAGAGCAACTAAGGTAAAACCTTTATCAACTTAACTCGTAACCTAAATACAACTTTTCTAGATAACCACATATCGACATAGTTATCTAGCATTAGAGAATGTCTCTTACTTCTCTTATCCCTTACCTGCTGGACAATAATCGTAAAATTCTTTTGAAGTAAAACATAAAATTTTCATGCCAGAACTAGTATTTAGTAGGTAATATGCAGTAAAAATAGCATAAAAGTTAATCATAAAACATCGCGTTTTTTGTTCTTTTGTTGAGCGGAGATAATTTATTACCTCCAGCCAAACTATATGCAGTAAACCTAAGCTAGTGAGTGTTACCTCAGACTTTCGTAGTACTTTTACCTCAATACCTCAGATGGAGTAGATTTAAGTGTTATGCAGTCAAGTACGTAGAGTAGTAGTTGACTGCATAACACCTAGAAATACAATGAAGGCAAACTTCTCTTATGATATTGGCGTTCACTAGATGGCTAAATAAAGCCCTGAAGCTCAATCCAGCGATTTAATACTGAATTCACTAGGTGCTCCGCTATGGACGGCGATTTTTGCCTGCTATAATAATGCTCTTTGACACTTTTGGATTATTGCCAAAAGTGTCAAAGAGCGTCATTATAATAATTGTCCGCATCGTTTGCCGATGTGAGCAAGCATGGTCTAATTTATAAACACCCGGCATTTGCAGAGGTACCACGTCCTTTGGTGTCCGAAGTTACTTAGCCACTTTTGAATGCAAAGTGAAAACTGACTTTATCTCAATAAAGTCAGTGTTCACTCACACCTCTTCTTACCACTCTTAGAATTCGGTAATTAAAAAAAATAGTAAGCTTACAGTTTACACCAAAATGTAAACTCTTATCCGGTGGTTTTCCTCGTGCATTTCGACTGCTGATATCAGCTTACATATTCAATATTATAAAATAATAGTTCGTAAAATGGCTAAAATCAAGAAGGACCCAAATTTAAATCGTGACGACGGCTTTAGGCTCTGCGTTTTGGAATCCTGTGATCAACAGGTGTTGTCCAATTGTACAGTTCGGTGATACAGTACAGATTATGTGTGTTGTGTGTTCCGTATGACACACCTAATGTTAACATGGACTTTCCTGAATTTAAAGATGAAATGAGCGGCTACTGCCTTTACGTCTACGATTTTGTGTATGGAAATCTGAACGATTCAAAAACTTGCCATGTTGTGACTTCTGATCTGTGCTAGGGATTCAGTACCCCTAGCACAGAATTTACGGATGTGCGGATATTATCAATAAATCGTAATGTACCTACTACCGTGGCCAAGGAGTTAGAAAGTATCGTACGTTGAGTATGGGTGACGATGAAGGTTCACGTGGCTTCCACGGCATCACTCTACTACATTGTGGCCGTAGAGAGTACCTATTATTACTATTCTTTATATAATATGATGAGCGCAGCGTCTCTAGAGCAAAGCTAAGCAAAAATCTCTCTCACCGTATTCAGGGGGCAGCGTGCAGACGTGCGCGTGCTGTGGATGCTGCTGTGGGAGAGCACACATGTCGGGGCAGTAGTACTGATCCTGGTAGTACTCCCCGTAGGGCGGATAGGGCTCTCCAGGGCCGGGGGCCGCGCCCCCGCCTCCCTCTGCGACGCCCGCGCCCACCATGGCGCCGTCTACCAGCGCATGGCCCGGCGCCAGCGCGCCCGCCGCCGCACTACACACCTGGAACAAAAGAGACCCACTCGTTATAAAAATTTAGAACACATCACACGCTAATTTGCTCATTGATACAGTCGTCATTTATTGATCCTACTAATAAACCACGTCGACTTTCTTAGTGCTTATAAGTCGTAAGTCTGCACGTACCTATATTGCGCGGAAAAGGTTCCTTGTCCTTGTGTTTAATTTTGATCAAATAGGATCGAATTTGGTTGTTGAAATGTTTCTCGCTAACTGTTTTTATATCTTAGAGTTATAAGTAGTTCATCAATTAACGATAAAAACTAATCCAAATAAGCCATTCAAAAAGGGAACCCTGTCGAACCATGCCTGTAGCTTAAGCATACCAGCCATGGCGACCACTATTTTGCAGTGGGCGAAGGCCCGTCTGAGATGCAGAAGGTTAAGTGTACGGTTCTGGGTATTTTTAAATAAAAAAGTATATAAGTAGTATATCAATCATGTAGTTCCCATAATCTCTGCTTAGTTTGGGGCTAAATGTTGGTGTGTGAAAAATGTTCAGCATTATTATTATTATTAAATAAAGCCGTGTTGGCCTAGTGCCCCCCCCCCCCCCCCCCCCGACCTCTGTACCAAAAATTCCTAGAACCAAAAATTCGAAGGCATGTGCTAACTGCAAACTGAAACGTGGAATGCTAATTTGCAAAAACGCGGGCATAGACTAAATGTAATGTTTGGATGTGCCTCTGACTACCCCCTACTTGGTATCCTCAAAGATCTACTCACTGAGTATGTATCTGAGGATGTCCACCATGGGGAAGACGTGAGCGTGTTTGTTTTTGTTTTTTTTTATGGTTATTGTTTAAAGTCTAAGTTGGGATTCTATAAAGGTAATCAAGATGGTTCGATTTGAACTGAGTGGAAGTGAACTTCAAATTACTCACTTCCACTCAGTTCAAATCGAACCATCTTATAAATTTACGAAGCGAGTTCTTCGAAATTAATGCATTTAGTGTTGCTAGTTGCACAAGAGTCATCCATCACGTCGATACCTTGATATCGACACATCCGTGTGAGCCCGTCGTGACCGTATTTGCCATTTAAATGGGGTGCTGTCAGCAACCTCACGAGTTCTGCGTGGATGCGCTCGCAGTCTGCAATCTGTGTCAGTGACTAGGCATCACTCGCGGAAGACCTCCTTAAAAAACGACGCTTCAAAACACATCTACAGTTGCGAATACTTGCGAAAGTGGCTGTCTAAAAATTCTTAGCTATAGTAGTATCTACCTACAGCTATGAGGTTAGGCAGTTACCTACCAAAAAAATATACATGGGTACCTACCTAATCATAGGAGTAGGTACACCCTGCCAATTCTATACTTACCTACTTAGCCATAGAAAATGTTTAAAAGAGATAAACCGAGTGGATGAAAAACGAAAGGGACTAACTAGCTAAAGTAACATTCTTTATAGCGATTAACAATGGCGTCGATTCTCTTCTACAACAACTACCTATACTTAAATTTATCTATCGATCTCTTTAGGTACTAACAGTAACAAAAGAAAGAGTAAAATTAGCCAGATTTAAGTTTTCCATACAAGTAAAGTCGTGATTTGCTTTCTGGCTGTAAACACGAGGAAGAGCGATACCTACGTAAACTGTTTTGACAGGAGTAGAATTACTTATTGCCATCCCTTTCTTGCATACACTATATACGACGACAGTTTAAATTAGAATTAGTTGGTGTAGGTACAAGAGAATCGACGCCAATACCTACCTAGGTACATTCTATCAATTGCCGCGTATGAAAGATAATCACTTGAAAAAGGCTCGACCGATTTGGCAGATTTTTTTCGTAATGTTCGTAATTTTTAGTAACAAGTATGTATAAAAAATAAATTTTGTAAAATCAACCGGAAAAGTCGCGAAATATGGATGACCAACATAAGGTATTAGATTTCTTACATTAGGCATGACTACAAAAATGCCCTGAAATTTTCTAAAAGCAAAAAACGTAAGTTGGCCGGGACAATGTAGGTATGTAACCTACCTAAGAATGAATGAATAATTCAAAAAAATGTGGTCTGACTCACACCGTCGCGTCTCAACAATGAGTGTAGTCACGTCATGTCACCTCGTGGTCACAAAGGTGGCTTTTATTTTAACCATTCTCACGTTTATTCACCTACCTACCCTGTTATCGATGCCTATTATTTAGGATCAAAAACACCTGTTTATGTAAATTATTGTTGCTCTAACGATTAACATTATTGCTATGCCTTTCCTGCCTTCACTATTTTACTGATAGTGAACGCAAGTTCAGTTAAGGACAGTTTAAATTAAGTTCAGTTGGTGTACAAGAAATTCGCCGCCAATAGCTCAAATTGTTTTTAAATCCTTTTATATCTGTCAATTTTTGTTTTTTTTTTTTTAATTCAGGAAGGAAGTAAGGTGATCTACCTAGGTAACTATCTAGTTTGTAGTACTTGATGTAGTATTGAAAATTATCGATAAGTTAGTGATCAGTCATCCATCAGTCATCACATCACTGACTTATCGATACTTTTGATATACCTAGCGAATATTAGAAGCGCCTTCAGATTTTTAAAACTTAACCTTATATTTCAAAGAAATACCTGGTCTTACTCGTTGTAGAAAGCCATTATTTTTTTGCTTACCTTAGAATGTACCTACCCATCTAGGTAGATAGGTAATATACGCAACGTAAAGTCAGCTTTATCAGGGGATTTCCCCTTTGCGTATTGATACCGCAAAATGAGCAGTGTGTTTATCATAGCATTTTTTTCGCAAAGTACCTATCACATATCTTATTTAAGTTTATATTTCAAAGAAATACCTGGTCCACCTCGCTGTCTATACAAAACCAGTATTTTTTTGCTTACCTAGTTAGATAGGTAATAATATACGTTACGTAAAGTCAGCTTTATTAAGGATTTCCCCTGTGCGTATTGATACCGCAAAATGAGCAGTGTGTTTAACATAGCATTTTTTTCGCAAAGTACCTATCACATATCATATTTAAGCTTATATTTTAGAAATACCTGGTGTACCTCGCTGTCTATACAAAACCAGTTTTTTTTTGCTTACCTAGGCAGATAGGTAATAATATACGTTACGTAAAGTCAGCTTTATCAAGGGAAAACACAGGGGAAACCCTGTGCGTATTGATACCGCAAAATGAGCAGTGTGTTTACCATAGCATTTTTTTCGCAAAGTACCTATCACATATCTTATAAAGTATCGGTATTATACCTATACAGGTGATACTTTATATGTTGGGGCAGATTGATACCGTTTTTCAAAGGAGAGAAAGTAAGAAAACTATTTGGATTCGTTCAGCTGTTACCAAGTTACATTTTATAAGTAGCAACAATTTTAACACTATTTTGCACATTATTTTAAGCATGTGGAACATTGATATTATATGCTAAAGAGTAATTTTAGTAATACCACATTCACAGATAATGCTGGCCCCAAACTAAGCAGAGCTTGTTATGGGAACTACAAGACTGATATACTATTTAAATACTTTCTTTTGTAAGTACATATACATATATACATAGAAAACACCCAGACCCGAGACAAACATTGGCTAATTATACTTGGTAATACTAGGATGATTTGATATCTAAGTAGGTAGGTGCTTATCCAATAAATGATTACAGTACAGTATAGGATATTCTGTCGAAAGGTCAGACAACGGCTTAGGGCTGCTATTTCGGTATCGATATCTATGCAGCCAGCAGTTAGAACTTGAAGTTCGACGCCAGACTGCAGTGCCATTCTTGAGCTAAGTTATTATGTAGAGTCGAATCGAAACAAGCGACATTGTCTACGAAGTAGTATTGGTAGCATCGATAAATTTCCCTTCATCCTGAATACGCTCTGGTTTTTTAGAAAATGACTTCTTGGACTGTGGGCATGGAATGTGTAACGAGCGTGGGCATCTCTACGTCCTAAGACCTAGAGTCATGACGACACAAAATTAATAACATAGGTAGGTACTTTTTTCTGTAAGGCTTTAGTTCGTTGGGAGGTTAATTTATAGACCTATTTCACTGCTAAAGCATTGTATCTAGTACCTACCCTTAGAACATATTTATCTACCCGTTTTCTCAGACGAATAGGTACATAAATAGGATTTGCCTTAAACCTGTAAGAATAGTTATGTAATAGTAATAAGAACTATTAGTATACTGTCGTATTTTTGTCAGCCCACTCAGTTTTTTTCCATCGTGTTTCCAGTGGAAAAAACCAGAGCTCCCTTTGACCCTATTTCCATAACAACGCAGTAGACCCAGCGCTAATAGCCATCGCGATCACCTCCTCCCATTTATTCAATTGAACCAGTGTGAGACCAATGGATAATCGTCTCAGGAATTCCAAGGCTCGGTAATGTTACCCAGGAGTGTTTTATAGTCCACTATTGGCATATTATTTGGTTAATAATAGCGCTGTCCTAGACTGTTATTTGTGTCGGCTTCCAAAATTATTCTATGACTAGGAGATTTTCAAACCTAAACCGCATGTTTTGTTAAAGGCTCAACCAGTAGAACTCAGTTCTCACCTTTACTACCGAATGCTTGTCTCTACTCTTAGCCAGACATGGTCACGGCCGACCGATCACCCGATGCTCTCACGGCGATCCTTATCATTACGCCATTAGCACCGCAAAAGCGCTGAGAGCGTCTTTCAGCTGCTCCCGGGACGTGCAAGGACGCTATACGAGAGGAGCTCCGGTGCGTTCGCTTGGAGATCGCGGAGCCCCTTGACATGCGTCGAGGCCTGCCATGAGGGGCGTTTAAGTTAGTCAATATAACAGGGTATCTGGTGGCAGATTTCTCCTGCTTAACCACCCTGTAACGTCTTTCGACTAAAGATTAGTCGCGTAGACACTCTCACCTCAAGTCTCTATCTAGTAAAGTAGGTAATTAATTAGGTTTAAAACACTCAAAACTGAATACTCTAACTATTCTAAAGTAATAATTTCATGGCCGTTACTGAGGTAAACAACAAAAAAATAATGGTTTATTTGATGACGATAACATTATAAACCTTCCTGTTACTATCAAAGGCAAGATCTACAGGTAAATTTATTTTAATAATTAAAACCACATCAATCACCGCAATGATTTACAGCTAAGTATTTGTAATTGTAGAGTTCCTTTGATCGTAGCCTATTCTTGGATCTTTTGCGATCAATAAATATAACAATACTAAGGAAACAATACTGTACTGTATGTATGTTACCATGATTAGGTATCTCTATCTGTTAGGTTATTATCTAAGTACTCTGTAAAACTTGACGAATGAAGTGTTAATAGATGTCCCAACAGTTGAAATAAATGTAACGATGAAACTATGAATAATATAAGGTACAGGATATTTTTTTGAGATGGGTCAGTGAGGGAACATCTTAGACGGTAAAATATATTAAAAAACAAGTAATTTTCAATGGAATTTGAATGAAATTTTCCTTTTGACTTCGTTACTTAAATAATATAACGTATACTATAGTATATGAGTAAAGTACTACAGTCTTGATTTTTTCCAAATATCTAAAAACAACCGTTTAGCTGGCAGGGGGACACTTAACTCTAACAAAAATTTGCACTATAAAGTTTAATATTTCGCAAACTGAACCGTAAAATGGTTTTTACAAACCCGCTATATTTTTACAGACATAAATACAGACGGACGGAACTTGTTGACTACGGAACCCTGAAAATGTTAATGAAAGGCCTCACGTCACCAATATCTATAAAAATTCAAAGATTTTGGGTAAATCTTATACACGCCTCGGAAAAAAAAACTATATGCTCAGTGAGGACAACTTAGAGTCGCAATAGCTTCACACAACCAAGGCACTACTTGACTACTCTTCCTACCCACGGCTGTGGCAAGTGACAATAAGCTCAATTATAGGATTTATAGGTATGATAACGCGAATGATCCGTGAAACACTAATAATATTATTACGGCTGTGGACGCGTGGATTCGGTTTTTTTTTACCGATACACCCATACACACTTTCACCCACCCATTTTCGACCTTAAAGTATGAAAATCTAAAAACGCTACAAAACGTCAAAACGTTGGGAATCAGCAGGTTAATTAATTATGATGATTCGCTACAATTCCTTGTTCCTTGTCCAAGTTCATACCTTTAAAAAAAACGACACTCATACAACTATTGAACACCTGAAATGTAAAAATCCAAAAACCTTGAAACATAACATTATTTATTTATACTTAGTAGCTGAAATTCAAATTTTCATGTTTCTAACTTCAAAGGACAATGACTTTGATACAAAGTTCTTCATCCCATCATTACCCCTTCAATAAATATTTTCTTAGCGGGTACTTTCGTTACAAAATAAACCTAGGTATGTTCCAAATGTCATCTTCCTAGACAGTTTTGGCTGTGATAGATCAATCAGTCAGTCAGTCAGGACAAACGATTTTAATTAGCGTAGATTTACTGGTAGGCGCAATATTGTTTTTGCGTTAGCGTTGTTAGTTCATAGCATATTTTCGTGAATATTTTATGATTTTCCCATCGGTAGTGGGTGGGCAATTGAAACGAAACGTAATAATCTCGGTTCTGACGCACGCGCATTTACGTCGGCCATCGATCCAAAACCAAGAAGGTTGTTTGAAGTGTACTCATAATTTTATTTTCATGAAATGAGCAACCGGCTCTTTGAATTTTCTATGCCAGGCCTGGGTGATTTGGTACCACATTACTCGTAGTTTCTGATACCCACGACTCAGGGGATCAAGACTATTTATTTATCTGTTGGCTGTTTAATATTATTATTTTCATAAATCTTCGTATAGGTTATTTTCCTATAAGTCAATTATGCCCATTGGTACATGGACCGGGAGGTGACAGTCGTTAAGCCTACCCATCGAGTACTAGGATAAGTGGACTGAAAGAGGACGATAAATAACATTAAAAAAAAACTTAAAACCCTTTTTAACCGTAACCTTGCCGTAACCTAATCTAGCAGGCTGCGTTCAAATGAATAGGTAATTCAATGTTGTTTTTTTGTCCTCTTTCACCCCTTGACTCATTCTGGTACTTGATAGATAAGGTCGTCGACCGTGGCTACCGGCTCTGAATGCTACACTTATATAACCAAACAAAATTGACCGACCAATCACTCAAGCGAGGAAACATTATAGTAATCCGTCATTTTTGAATTTCCAAATACGTTTGCAACCGTAAACAGTGCCCGTCGGGAATCCCAAATGTCGAGTGCAAATTAAAGGAAGGCTTATCTGAACCGCGCCGCCGCCACGCCTGACACGTTCCGAGAATTTATTTACATACCAAATGTCAACTTTGACTAGTGACCATTGCAAAGAATAACGAACGCTAATCAAATACTAGAAAATGAGTCAAGTTAGTGGGAAATATGTAGAACTAGCCTCTGCGTGGTACCAAGATAAGTACCTAACCTACGTGTTATTCTAGGTTATGATAACTTCACTGATCTAAATTTCATCCAATTCTGTTAAGCCGTTACGGTGATATTGAGCAACAAACATCCATACATATACAAAATTTCGCATAAGGATAGGCCTTGACATTGTTTAATTTATAATGTCAATATTTTTTTGTGCAGCGCTCGTATTTCAATGGTACATCGATTTCGATTACCTCTTGTCTTTGACAGGTCTAGTCGGTAGCGAGAATCGTTATTAAGTTGTTGTCATACCGACTAGGACTATAATTGTATTAATAGAAATAGGGTAAATACGTAGGTAACTTTTATCTCGATGTTATAATCATGGATAAAAAATATAATGCTAAAAGATCAAAAGGCTATAGTTTTTCAGTTTAACAAGTTTAGGTTTATTTTTAAAAGCTTTTATTTAACTTGCAATGTTACAAACATTGTTAGTTTGTTTGTTTAGATCAAATCTTGCAAGCTGAATTAGAACCACTTTATCTTATCCTAAGTAGAATTTTTACATGTTGGTTCAGTTCAATGCATTTTTATGTTTAGCATGACCTGAATCGACATCATGGATTAGCTCCAGATAAAGGAACTCTTCAACTGTCAACAACACAGACACATTTTTTTTTTGTGTACGCATTTTATTATGATAGCTGATTTTAAGTTTTACCATAACTTGGTTGCTGCACTCAGGATTAAAAGCTTGTTTTTGAAATGATTGTTTACTATTATTTTATATACTTTACTAGCTGACCCGACAGGCGTTGTTATGTCCTTTAATCTGACGGGACTATTTGCTTATATGTATGTTGGGTGTTTATTTATTTATTTTGCTGCAAATAAAAACATATTTTCCTGGCTGCTGTAAATGGGTCAGAAAGTGTTTAGTCGGTAGGGGCCAGGGGCTCGTGAAATGAGCTCCGAATCATGTAGCGTCCATCGATGCATCACTGCCGTCTGCCTCGGAGTCGCCAGACTGCCCCGCCCGGCATCATACATGTATTATCACGCCCGCGCCTGAACTGAATAACAATACGATACTGTCCACCCTACCATCATCGACGCATACGAATGCTGCTAAATATACCACGTACTTTACTACGTTCGTGGAGAATCACTCTACATTTATTAGCATTTGACCGAACCAATCAATGACACATCGCATTTCCTGTGCTTGCAAATTTTAATCTTTGTTACAAAGTTTGAAGCTGTTCAACAAAAAAATGCAAGACGTTTCCACGCCGACAGACGGTGATTCAATAGGTTAGGTACCAATTATCTTGGTAGGTACTTTCCTACCGCGTATAATTTCATGCTTCCGGAAGCGATAAACTGTTACACTCTGTAACTAACAAATCTTGTGTTTACCTAAAGAGCATCACGGAGCATCTAGTTTCATGACATGCCACACGCAATGCAGCAATAACAGTGTAGATAAATGCCTGTCAGATATTATACCTACGCGATTACTATCTATTGGCAATCTCACACATGTGTAACGTGTATAATTTTTATTTACCGCCATGATAACGTAAATGGAGCACGAACTATGCCGCATACATTATTCACATTGTGGTATGCGCACACGCAATCACATAGTCAACGTGGAAAAAATGTCATTAGCATCGTACGTACGAGGTTTTATTGCAATACCTAGTTCCAACGAGTTTTGAAATTAATTTCCAATTGGCTTATCCACGTTTTATAATTGCGCTGTGAGTTGAGGAATTTAATCAGCGATCAGCGCGTCTCGAGATCGAAAATCGCGTCGATATTCGCGCGATAGAGTCGGAGTTTCGATTCTGAGTTTACAACATGTCAAAACGGTGAAGTATCAACTAGATTTCTATACAAAATGGTCACCATTTCGACTGGTTTTTAACGTATTTGTAACTCAGCATAGAGGTTCATAAGAGGCTCAGCGCTATTGGCTGCAGTATAGGTAGTTTATAGGTACCTACTTACTCGCGCACGGGGCGCCTCTTCCGTCACCGATGAGATAGCGCCACCTACGCCCCTTACACAAATACAAATATATAATAATATATAAAGCTGAAGAGTTTGATTGTGCACTTAAAAATCGAACTACAAGTCAAATTTGAAACAATATTTTTTCAAAATATAAAATAAAGAGAGCCCAATTCTTGAGAAAGGTTATACGAGTAGGCTATTAAACACACGCTACGACCCTTAGGAATCGAGCAAAAATAAGAAAAGTCAGAAATAACACTAAGTGAAACCTAAGTAATAGTGTGGTCGGGCGATGGGACGCTGTGGGTCGGGGGCCGACGGCGGCGGCCGTAGCACAGCGAATGTTTTATAAAAACGACACATACAACGGAAAAAAATATGTTACTCGGACTATAGTACATTAGCACTGTTTTAGACACATCAAACAAAATCACAAATGTTTGTAATATCCTAAAAATTCAACCTCGGCGGGACTGTAACCCGCTATCTCCCACTTGGTACGCGGTACCAACCAAGTGGTCGAAATTATAATTCTTGGAAGCGCCGAGTCTCCACCTGCAGCGGAAACTTTGCAGTTATCGAAGCATGTTCAATAACCCAAGTTATACTATTTAGTACAATTGACGAGAAGTATCGCTTTGCTTATTCAAATGGGATAGGTATTATAAACTCTTGTGACGTTCCTCAAGTGTGCGTTAACACTTTAAAATAAACATAAAACAATGAAAACAGACTCAGACATTCAAATGTCATTTTGAAGGAATTTGATATGATACGCTCAGTGAAAATTGATGACCAGTTATGCAACTTGCCGGTAACAAATCGCACATTAGCAATCCGTGTTCACAATAAACCCGGTTCGCGTGTCCACTTCATTGTTCCCGTGCCGTTCAATTAGTTTCCCTTAATGGAGACCATTCACGCAAAGTGCTTGAATGAAACTAGGAAGTATGGTACCCAGGTAATTTGGCAAATTTTACTCTAACTGAAATGTTTAACGATTTCACCATGTCCGTATGTATGTCTGTCAGTCCGCGGCTTAGCTCAGAGTCTATTAGTATGAGAAAGCTGTAATTTGGCATGGGTATAGGTACATATTATTAACACGCCGGCAAAGTGGTAAAATATAAATCTTGAACATATTTTTTTAAAGTGAGTCCTACACGTAAAGTGGGGTTGAATTATTTTTTCTCATCTATCCAATGGTGTGGTTGGATAGGTCGTTCAAAAACATTGCGGGAGTGTGAAAACCATTTTTCGATTCAGGGATGTTTGCATATGTAAAAAATTCAAGGCAATCGTATATTTATAACAAAGTTAAAAGGAAAACTATCACAGCTTAGTATGCTTTACAAGTTAACGAGTAATAGTCGATCAAATTATAAAATGTACCTAATTGGTGAAGTAATAAGGAAAATTTTCTCCACATATTATGACTAAGTCAGTACCCTTATGTGTTTGTTATTTTGTGACTGATAACATCGATGTTTTTGTGCGATTGACAAACCTCTGACTAACCGAAACGCAGTCGTCGCTCCATATCAATATAATAATGCAATAGTACATATCACACTAGGTGCTCGTGCACGGGTGTATTGACCGACCAATTTAATTTGGTACATTTCCGGGCGGGTACAGCTCAAAGGCTCCTCAAAGGAGAGAGCCTAGCGTTGCGGTTGCCAGCTTGAGAGTGGAGTCGCGACCGCGGTGATAAAGTGCGGTTGAGGACCGGAGAAGTCTAGGTATCTAGGAATATGGGTAATTTACGTATAGTAAATTACCCATATTCGTACCGTAGTAGGTACGTATAAGAGAAGGGGAATGTTTAGAAATACATACAAAGCACTATGATCCGATCACCTATAATGGCATTTCAAAATACCAAATGTTACAATTCACATAGGTAGGTACTTACAAAAGACACTAGACAAGGAAATCGTAAAAAATACTTGTTTAATAATAGGTTAGTAAATAAATTATTCTTAAAAAAAACAAAATGCTAACAGCGCCCATATAAAACCCCTCATAATTGTAAGAACTCAAAAGTAGGGAAAAGTTTTATTTTCAAACTCTACAAAGACGAGGCCGTCACGTGCGCCTGCAGCCTTAATAAACCTACGTAAGTTTTTCAAAGAGTTTTCAAAACATGTTTTTGTTTTGTTTTAAATTCTTCCAATAAGCGTAGTAATGTGCGCGCAAGGTGGTGCCTATTTTGAATATTGTATACATATTTTGGGACAACCTATTCAGATATATTCAGAATCTGGGTTTGATCTCTCGTATTTGGTACCATTGTATTCGGATTCATGGTAAGATAGTATTTTTCAAATTGATATTTTGGCGTCCGTTTTACTTTTTCTACCGTCATGTCTTTAGTGACATTTGCATAGTAAGATGAATCATAGTAGGTTACATATATGATCCAGACAATTTTTTCAAAATTTTAAAACCCTCGTCGTGTTTTACATAGTTTTAGAATCCCACACTAATTTATTATAATTTTTCTTTCCTGTTCCATCATTAGACCCTGATCACATCTATCTAGCTAGGTGATACCTAATTATCAGGTCAAGGTTACCATGTTCTTGGAAAATCATTGAAGATCAGGCCTGTGGAAAGTGCTATCATCCCCTCATCAACTAGAAAAGAGCTGATGATCTTCAAACGGCTGAAAAGATTTTCTTGAATCATAGCTAAGAGCATTCAAGATCAAGTCTCCTTTAAAAAAAAAACTAATTCAAAATAGGTTCATCCGTTTAGAAGCTACGATGACACCCACAGCCAGACACAGATACACATTAAATTTATTACACTCCTCTTTGAGTAGGACGAGGTTTAAAACAACCATAATTTGTTCCGGTTATTAGGTATTGCATTTCAAAAGAGCGATGGGGCCCTACTTAAACGTTTCATACATACATAGAATGTTAATCACATAACCCTTCTTTGCTTTACGCGGTCGAGGAAAAAAGGCTCTGGGTTCTACGAATGAATCTTTCTTAACCGTACCTATAATAATCTGAGATCCATTGAAACAGTAAGCGCTCGAAGGATATACGCAATAAGCATAAAACGCATATTTTTCATGTTAATTAATCGTACTTATTGCAGAGCCGTCGTCAAACGCACAGGTGCAGCTCCCACGCGAAAGCATGAAACGGATTATTTTACCTACCTACCATTATTCTCCACTTTTCCCTCGCTTTATGCCAAGAGGCAATCCTGCGCTCGCGCATAATAATTATTCTAATGTCGGTAGTTACTTCATCAGTGAGTTTACAAATACAAATGTTTATTTCAGTAACTTAATCTACGTATAGATACATATGTGGGTTTGAGATCCCCTTTTAAGTAGGTATGTAGATACCTGTGGTAGGAGATCTCGCTCTTCCGTGACAATAGTAAGTTGAGTTTAGAGATAAACTTGCAGAAGCACGTTGGCATTCGATTCATTTCGTTCACAAGTAAACATGGATAAGTCATCCCCTGGAGAGGGCTATGATGCCGTATCAAAGAAATAATAAAATTACAAGTTCGGAGAGTCGACGGCGCCCGAGGGTACACTATACCGTAGGTAGACGAACGTATGTCCGGCGATGGCCGTAGAGGTAATTTAAACTTTATTTTCGTTTATATAAATATAGCACTTTTTATGGGCATTCCACTTGAGTGTTAACAATAAAGCCTTTTAAAAACAACTCGAAATCCATTGTGTTTAAAAAAAAGCATGCGAACGATGAAATGATAAGTTGCGCAGATGGTGGAAGATTTGCTAGCAGCGCGATTTGTACATAAAGCTTTGTAGTCTGTAGCCGACGCTCATTTGAATTTCACACATCGTAGATCCAACCAGCCTTCTGTTTTATTCATCCGGTCAAAGATCATGATGTCACTGTGAAGACCTCCAACGAAAGGCACGCTGCGAGAGGAAAAGTAGGTACCAACCAAGGTAAAAGGTATACATGCCCATTGTCTTTAGCTCGACGTGCGAATACCTACGCTTAACAATTTTACGTGAACGGCCTCTGCAATTTTGTAATAGCAGAATTCCAACTAGTCTCGATGAAGTTCCATCGCCTCGCCAATTTGTTTTATGTTTAATGATTAGGTACCTAAACTGTAGTAGGTAGGTACACACTACGACGAATATTGAAGTGCTCATGACAACGACGCGACGGACGCCAGAGAATTAAGATTCATTTTGTTCGGCGGCAACCAGACTGAATGTCAATAAACCAGTTGTGATGTAGACGAATCGCAGAATCAGGTGTTGAAAACGATATAAAGACAATTAATTACCTACGTCTGCCTAAATAGACATGTTAGATTTAGAGGTTACGTCGCGGGAAGTAATCTTTTCGTTTCTGATTTGAATTGAATGGGTGGTTTCTGTTTCGGTTTCCTCGTTGCACGAACCGTTGTTGGCTGGTTGGTTGATGCGTTTAGTTGTCAGAATTTGAAGCATAATAAAGAAAAAAAGTATTTGGTAAGCAGTAGGAACTAGGAACATTCTCAGGAGAGCTTAATGGTGATTCATGATGATAAATAAGAAACCACATTTGTTAAGTGTTCAAATCTGGAGAAGATACAGAAGAGAATTAGATAAATATCTGCCTTCTCCAACTGTACAATTTTCCATTTAACTAGAATTGAAAATTCAGATATATAAAAACAGAGTACCTGAACCAATGATGTTATTGAATTAGGTCAAGGCTGGAATTTGTTTATTGGTGTTTGTGTAACACGTAAAGTACTTTCCTGTTTATTTACTAAGTGTACAAACCCCTCAAGAACCAATAAAAAATGCCGCGTATTACTTTTTACTTGAAAGTACCTACTTCAAGATTATTATTTTTATTCTACTGATTGGTAATGTTTTTAAATCGCCATTTTCTAGCTCGCGCTAGTCTCGCGTTATTACGCCTCTATATTTGTTGCTGGTTTCATGAGAACAACTCGCACTAGGTACTCGTACTGTACTAGTCGCAAGTCTCCATTTATGTTTTGATTACGTTAAGTAGTACTTTTTATTGCACTAAAGACACCGCAAACGGCTTGAAGTAGATGATTACGTACGTTTGTATTTAAAGAGCGTCACGAAAAAAATGCCAGTCAGCACAGTCAGTAGACCAGAAGAATCGAGCATTACCTGCAGACTATTCTAAAGCAATGTTAGTTATGATTATCGTTAGTTATGAAAACCTGCAGTTAAAAGGTAAAAAAAGATTTGACAATCTGGAACAAACAACAATAATAATCGGAATCGTTTTAAGTGACCATCAAAACAGTCCATTGTTCACTGTGACTCATACAGGATACTCAAAGGAGCAATAATGTGGTAGTTCCTTTTTAAATTTAGGTGTTTTGTAACGGACCTTATGTGAGTAACTCTACACTAATGCTTCAAGTTTTGTGTGACTAATGCTTGCCCATAATGTCCTACCTAAACTATCTAAACGCCCGCAGTTTTGTTCGCGTGAAATTATATAACTACTTAGGTAAAGTATAAACCAATATTGTGGCCGAGCCAACCCTTTGTCAACGGTATCGTGCCTCACAAAAAAAAACATTAAAAAGGAACTCGTGTGATATTGTGATCGGTGCAAAGAGAATGGAACAAATTAAAGAGTTTATATATCTGGGGACTTTGTTTACTAGTTATGGGAAGCATTAGAAAGATGTTGAAAGGAGAGTGAATGCTGGAAATCAAGTGAACGGGGCACTTCACTCCTTTATGAGTAAACGGAAAGCGTCAAAAACGACACGACTAGCCGTGCATAAGAGTGTTAGTGCCGGCACTAATGTATGGTAGTGAAAGTTGGGTATGGTAGAAGAAACATCAAAGACGATGAAATGCTAAAAGCTCTCATCTCCACTGCACACATAGGTACTTATGTGTGGTGTAACTTTGAGCGATAGAGTGAGGAAAAGCGTGTTAAGATAGTAGCTCCACACTACTGAATGAAGATGTAATAACGAGAGTTGAGAAAGGATGGATGAAAGAAGATTAATAAAACAAATATACAAGGCGAGTGTGAATGAAATTGTTGGAAGGGGAAGGCCTCGGCAAACGTTATCTGACAAAATTGGAGAGGTTCTAGAGAAAGGCCAAGTCAGAAGTATGCTAAATTGCAGAGATTATATGAAAAATTGATGCCGATAAATGAAACGAAAGAGGTATGCCAGGATCGTTCCAAGCAGAAATCTGTGGTCTCTGCCTACCACTCCGGGAAACAGGCGTGACTATGTCATTGTATGTTATGTATGTATGTCTGTAGAGTCCAAACACGATTTCCCTACTGTAATCCATTGAAAAGATGGTAATAACGTCTCGTCCAAATAGATAATAAAACAATTCAAAAGAGCCCAAGCACGACTGTTAAACATTGTCACAGCCCTCCTTCTGGTGAGTATTATGTAAATTTAATGAATTATTTCCTGAGCTTGATCGTAGCCCCAGCAATGATACATTTATCAATTATTAAACTACGCACATTTACATTAAGTAGGAACCTATGTAGCTATTAGAAAATAACTTAGCTAAGTAAGAGGTAGGTACCTACTTGATAATAACCACATTCCAATACGATGAATCCACGGATACCTATCATCTAAGTAGCTAATATAGCTAAAGTTACAGATGATGAGGTAGTAGGATGTATGCGAAGCGGCAGTTTAAGATTTTTTATGGATCCGCTGTCAAATCAGAAGCATTTTTTATGAATGTCACCCGGCAATGTAATTGTACTAATGAAAGTATACCTTTATCTGATTTCAATCACAGCGAACATGCAAGTAGAACTATCAGATCGGTCACAATCCTGACGAAGCCAGTTCGAGGCGTATTGTTACATCACGCGGACTTTCTAACTCGCCGAGCGACGTGCCATAGGATTTATATCGCCATAGAATCTAATTAGAGTACTTCTCCCCGTCGAGACTTGATGGGTGAATTCTGAGTATTGCTCGAGAAGAGGAGAATTACGAACGAATTACTCGATACAAGATTATACGAGTAGGTACCGCGAGAGAACGTCGAGGACAATGGAGTTGTGCAACAACACTTTCGATTTCCTTTTGATGCATGCCTCTCATTCGCCGGATGATTTATGAATCGTCTCACAATATAAAAAGTAAAATGAGATGCATTAAACATCAACGTATCACAATGTTGCAATTAAGATCGAAGAACAAAGGGGCCCGATGTAGTCAGCACGAATCCTAAATAGCAAAAGCATCGGAGCACAATCACGGATGACGCGGAGTTTGCGGAATGCTGGCTGAAGTAGGATGCATGCGCGCACCACACACACACACACACACACATCCACACACAGTGCTAGAGAACTGGACCGCTCTCTATGTAGAGGATAGCATCCGCATAGAAGACTCCTACCTAATAAACGGAAAATTTAGCTATGCAATTCGATAAGCTCTTATGCGATAGGTGAGAATGGCGGAAAAATATGAAGGTAAAACGAAGCTAGTGATACGGCTTACACAAGTTAGTACGACGTAGAAAGCACTTTAGAAAGGAATCGAAGGTATATACGCGTGACCCGACAGCGCTCGACGGCGAGGTGAGCGGCCCGCGCTGCTGTGAGCGTTGCAACACTACGCGGAACTTGCGGCCTTCGCTGTCAACCTTTTAATTACCTATAAACCCGCTTTTTCGCATGCACGACTAACGCCGCTAAGTCCACCTATCTAGCTTTTACGATGTTAAGCTTTGCACAATCGAATGTTTTGGCGAAGCAGAAACTTTAGTTACACTACTCCTATTTTTCCTATTTTTGTAGTGTAGAAGAGACGTCGTCGTGTCTTGTAGTAGGTACCTACTTACTATGTATGTTATGTGCGTATGTATGGTACCTATTTGGCTCGATAGTACAACTAGTTCATTGCTATTTATGCGAGACTGTAACAAAATCTAAAATACTCAAATGGGCGTTTACGATTGCAAGTCTATTCAATTGCAGTGTTCTAAGAATTTAATTAGATTATTTAGCTCGTAGGTTTATAAAGACGCGACGTTCAATCGGCGAGGCCCCTCCATTGTCGAGAGTGTACGTCTACTCGGGCCGTCAGGGGCCCGAGCATGGTTGTATCGATAGATTAATAAAGTTAGATATACATTCTTAATAAATAGGGTTTTGTCGAATTTTGTCGAGATCGGTAGAATAGAACTTAGTTTATCGACGGGTAGGTAAATTCGAGAATTATACAGTATTTATGGGATTTTATCATACACCGTAGTATGATCTTATTTTTGACATAATGCCCTCGGTTAATTTTATCGATCACAACGATATGTTATCGGGTTTTAGAAAAAAGGACACATTATTCTAGTTGAAGCCGAGAGAAGGGTACGTGAGGGAGGTGCCGCTACTCATCTGAAGAAGACATTTTAATAAAACCTTTCGCATTAAAACATTTAATTTCGCGTGGCCAGCTTTATGATCGATAAACTATCGACAAGGAAATCACTCGATAAAATATATCCAGGCTGGTTCTGTGCTAGAGGTTGCAGATAAAATTAGTTTATCGATACGGTAAATTTGTCGACTGAAGTTACATGATCGCCGGGCAGCTTCGACAGGGCACTCTCTACGACAAACTGGCGAATAGTTTGAGCCACGGAATAGGGATATTTAGTTTGAGCGATGAACTCAATATTTAGTGAAGCTGTAGCGAGGCCGCGCGCTAGTTGCCAGTCCAGACGCCAGCTGACGCTCAGCTGTTATACTCATCATCGCACTGTTTTGACAGTCATAGAACAAACTCATTGCATTGCTGCCGACTGGCAATGAAATTATGGGTATGTCCCTTTATAAATACAGTCCAGACGAGTATGTTGAGGTAGATATAACTATTTATCTGCAGAGACTAACAAATCAGTAATGCTCAGGTAGACACTATTGTCTGTATGAAAACACGAATTACCTAGCTACGAGTTACGGTATCTACAAGTCAAGTCTACTTAATTTATTAAGCCCAATCGTTCGTTCACCGAATAACTACTTACGATCAATGAAGACTGGCGCCCGACAACATGGCTTCAATAGTCTCACTCGACTCTCATGTAGATGTACCTACATATGTATTAATAGTATTATACCGTAGAGCACAGATATAATTTTAATTTAAAATAATATAAGTACCGATGTATGATAACTGGAGCGTTTGTTTCTATTTGTGATCTGGCTTCGTCTGTTGTGTCATCTTCATCGTTGGTTTTATAGTATGATTAGCTGTGTGACGGCCGCCCTCGGTCCCGACCCACCGCGTCGCATCGCCAGCCAGTTTTCGCTTAGCGTTCGTTCTGGCTTTTTTTTTTCTTTTTGTTCGGCTCCTTAGTGTTGTAGCCTTCCACAAGAATTGAGCTATCAAATGTTTTTTTTTTAATTCAAATCCGCCTGTGGTTTTGGAGATTAGCGCGTTCAAATAAGCTCTTTGGCTTTTTAGTAGTATGGATAGAGATATGGATTATATTATAAGAAAGTAGACACAAATAAGCTGTACTTAACCATTAGCTTATAAGTGTGTGTCTACTTTCTATATCGAATTCATCGATCGATTGAATTGCAAACCAAACTTAGGTATAGGTGCAGGCATTATTTTGGGCAGGTACCTTCAGGATTACTGATAGATAAATCAGATATCACAATACATTCATAATTATGGTATTTATATAATATAATGTCACTAATCAATCTTGCTGAACTTTGATTGAAACATGTTTCTACAATAATAAAATTACTTTAATACTTTATTATTTATTGTACACACAAATAAACATTTACAATAGGCAGAATTAAATGACATGTACAAAGGCGAGCTTAACCCTAAACAGAGTTTTCTTCCAGCAAACCTTGAGCTAGAGAGAGGTATTTATAGAAGTAGGATAGTGTACAGAAAAAAAAATCCTCAAAATAATTAAATATATATAAACATATATAAACCATGCTAAAATATATAGATACTATAAAACATATACAATACAATTTTTTAGAGAGACAGAAAGTGCTCTTTAACTCTTCTCCTTTATTTATTTCTACAACGATTGCGATAGCATGTATCAAGGATTATTACCAATTAAAATGAGTATATTGTGAATGAGTGTATGTGTGGTAAGGTAGGTACCTACTCTAAATAATGGTTAGGTGAAGTATGGAGTGTTCTAGGACTAATTGCCACACTTTACTCCACAGAGTCGGATGATGTGTGCATTCTTAGCTAAATGAAATCCATATTTAATTCATTATATGTATATAGGTAAGTACTTGTACCTTGTTTAAGCAATTTGCTCTACATTGTTGTTTTATGGACATGTGTCTCACATACCTAAAGATATCTAGTTCATTCTTAGTGATTAAAGAGCAAAGAGCAGGCTAACGTTGATTAGTTCTTCTACAATGTTTTATGATAAATGAATAAAACATGAACGGAGTGTACTTTATTCTGCTATGCCCTTACGATTTAAACTGTTGGAATTCATAAGTTGAATAAGCAAAATGTATAATAAACTCAAAAAAACTAGTTCAAAAACTAAAGTACTTACCTTATATTTTTTTTACCTACGATGTCTGCAGACATCGTAAAGTCCGCGATGGGCCTACATTGTTGTAAGCTAAGGAGTCGTACAGAATCTGTTTTGACCTTTGACTAGTTGTTTTTAGCATCATAGTTAAGGTTGATCTTTGAAAGCTACCGTTTGTTAGCTCAATCATGACATATTTTGATACTGGCAGAAAAATGAAAACCTATTGGGTATCTATGTATTATAAATATGAAAAAATATGTTTTTGTGATTACAAACTTACACTTACAGTTGGATAATTGACCGTGACGTATATCAATGTATGGGTGATCATTTTTTCAACTACAAAGTTATGTGTCTTTCAATCCGACTTTTATTTTAATTAGAGCAATGTTTGGTGCTTTACAAGCTTGCACGAAAGCCTCCTCGGTGCGCGAGCCAGACACGCACTTGTCCGGTTTTTTTTATATTTATGCTTCAGCCTTCAATAGGAACATGATGGAAAAACACGTCGAGAGTTTACACATTTTGTATTAATTTTTTGTCTATTACTGATAGAATTCTTGAATTATTAAGTTTTATTATTCAGATAATAACGAAACTACAAAATCTAGTTTGCTTTGAATGAAATACCCTCGTAAAATAACTGTCGCTACTAACTACATATTTGCAAAGATTTAAACTACAAACATAATTGACAATGTAGAGAGCTGGATAATAATCACGCAACGCTGATCGTATCGCGCCATAGAAGTAATGTCCGATGTTTGTGGTATTGTGAGCGAGGTAGGAAAACATGAGACATCGTGATGCGCCGCCCCGGTAACAATGAAAAGTTTTTTAAACACAACCGAGACATTTCAATAATTGTAACCTACCTACGCGGTAGGTACCTACAATATCTATATAACCTAGATGGCTCTGGAGACGCATTTTGGTATATGATACCTAATAACTATAGGTATGCACCTACCTCAAACTTTTAAGTGAATAGACAACTTGTATATAAAAATAACAAAGGTCCATCCATTCGTTTATGATCTTTTCTACTCTAGCGATGGCTCTATCTATACGTCTCTATACAAGTGTCGTCGGTATTTTATCAAGTGCGGTATTAGAATTGATAGCCGCCAGAAGTAAAGTTCATTTGATGTCAGTAATCTTTGTTTGTCTTAACAACAATAATTTAGAGAATTCATTTTACCAGTATCAGGCGAGATACATACTACTTTTAATATTTAGTTTTTTATCTGAAATCTTGAGTCTAAATTAATTGCCTACTCACACAGAACTGATGCTAAAAATATTTGGAATATACCTACATTCATGTAAGTAGGTAGGTAAGTAAGTGTTTATGAATGAAGAACAGAGATAAATCTAGCCCACTTTCCCTGCGTTACACTGAACATGTTGATGTTTTCATATGCTCGACAGAGTGAGCAATCTTCTACGTTTTGTACGGTTTGTTTTGTGATCATTGATATAATTATACGTAATGTACCAATCGGTCATTTTCCAAGATAGATGTCACAGATCGGCAGACTACACATAAAGGCTGAGGGATAGCGCTATTTAGACATTTTGTGTGCCCTCAACTTGTAATTCAATCAACCTGAACATTGCGTTACATAATTTTGAAATATAAAAAATAAATAAGGTCAATCATTTATGCTCGTCGTGCTAAAATAGTACATACATATGAATTCAATGATTATTATGTACAGTCACAGAAATTAGTGTTTCGTCGATAATAATTCGTACGCTCTACTTTCTGTAGCTATTTGCAGCATATTGTGCTGTAATTACTTGTAGATTGTCGGATGGGTATCTCAGCTTGACATCAAATATAATTTCCTATAATGAGGTACCTGTACCTACAAGTGGAATGCCCGGCGACGTCGTCCGCGTAATTTTTATATTGACACAACCTGCTTCATTCAGCCCGCTGCGCCCTTTAGGAATGGGATTTCGGAAAATCTTTTTTAATGGGGGAAGGGCGCCCTATACACCAAATGGTACCTAATAAGTACATACATGAACGTCTATGTCCATAAGTTTTGACAATAAAATCTAATATTTGTGTCAAGTCAAGCAGGACTTGGGCAGCATGGATTCTGGCTGGCCATGCGGACAGACAGACAGCTGCCTAGTACAGCTATCGACGAGGGAGTGTAAGGGGAAGGGGTGAGACACCGGAGCCCACGCCTCCCAAACCTCTATCGATCGTGCCCGCTGCGCGCATCGGCCGCCGCGCCGTGCTCCGAAGCCGCTGCATCACTTGTTACACTCTCTCTAGTCTCTACCCCCACACATAAATATACACTAAGTAATACCTTTATCAAAGACAATATCATCTTTGTAAAAGGATGGCTTTTAATCTGATAGGAATACATTAATAAGATCAACTCTAGTATTTTTTTATGATAGGATATTAATGAACTATGCATAGAGCAAGGCTACGTAGGTGTGGTTATTGATCTGCGCCCCAGTCGCCGCTGATAGAAAATCTTAGTCTCGGTATTTTTAGTTGGTTGGCTGCACTAAATTGCATGATATTACGTCGGTTAAAAGCAGTCCTGCTTAGAAAGTCTGTGACCTTTGCCATTCCCTTGGTATTTTTTGATAATGGACGTGATTAGTGTAATCTAATGGGGGTTCGAATTTATCACTAGCGATAAGGCAACGAGGCTGCCGCCCGCGCCCCGCACTGAGGTATCGAGGTATCGACAGATCTCCCGGCCCGAACCAATCGTAGAGAGCTTGCATACCGACCATTGCAATCAATACATTTTCAATTGTTTGCAATAGGGAGGTCACTCCACTCTGATATCACTTAGGGTTGTTCGCTATTAAGCACAATTCCTTAATAAGAGTAGATTTGTGTATCACAAATCCACAATAATTAGTGTAAAAACTAAACGGACAACTTATGATTCTATTATTTATGGCGATAAAATTGATGCAAGAAAAAGGTAAAACAGCAGATTAATCAAAAATTGTGTAGCACTATTATTGTGAATAAACAATAATTAGTTTAATTAGCAAAAGCGAGAAGATGCGATGCGCGTGCACATGCGGGGAAAGTGTCATTTGATAATGGCGTGTGCCAAGAGCTCGCTACCATCTGGCTGTGTTAGGTAAGATGGATTTTAGAACTATTAATTTGACCTTTAATAAGCAGCGGTAAGGACGATTGTATTATGTAAGTACATAACACCGAATAATACCAATTTGTAAAATAAGATAATTTGAATTGATTAGTATTACATTATAATTTAATAGTTAGAGCTACTTTAGGCAGTGTATTTTTGTATTTTGTAATAATCACTTTTGTATTTAATTTGACCTTTAATTATTATTATCAATAAATACAGTTTTTAGGATATGAAATTTCAACATCTCACTCATAGGTACCTAGTTGAGTTTCTTAGTTCTTAGTTCATTTTCAACCATGTAAAATTTATGCACATTTGGACATAGTCCTGATGGCGGAGATGTTGTAGAAGCTGCAGGATATGATAGCTTATCTGACTCCTCTTAACGAATTTTTTTCCGGATGAATATGGATAAAACCAAAATTATGTTCAATGGGAACATTAACCCGGAACCAGGCGCCGTACAATGCCACTCACTCGTAGTTGTCCAGGAAGAGGTCTACCTCAGGCAAATTTTGTAATGGGTTAGGCACAACTACGGGAAGAGGCAAAGAGGAGGATCTAGTTATGCTAGGCGTTCGAAAACTATGTCAAATCTTCTCGTCAACCATACCACAATACCTGAAGACTAGTATACTTGTGATACCCTACAGTGCCGAGTCGTGGACGGACACTCACAGGTAGGGTTAATCCACCAGTTGAAAGTAACACAGCTTGCTATGGAAGAGAAACTCCGAGTATAGACTCGGAGTTTCTCTGAAGGAAAAAATCCGTAACGAGATTATTCGACAGAGAACGAAAGTCAAACGAAAATTGGTAGGCTGACTGAAGTGGCAATAGGGTTGTAGTCATAACAAAAGTATATATACCTAGCCGTTTTCGGATTCGGTGACACGACTTTGTTTACTTTTTCTCTGAGTTTCTCTGAAGGAAAAAATCCGTAACGAGATTATTCGACAGAGAACGAATGTCAAACGAAAATTGGCTGACTGTAGTTGCAATATGGCTGTAGTCATAACATAAGTAGATATACCTAACCGTTTTCTGATTCGGTGACACGACTTTGTTTACTTTGATTAGGCGATGGGATGTTTGGCCCTTGAGTGGCTTATGTACCCTATCTTAGAAGTAAAAGTATGGGCGCAAATAAAGGACCAACTGCAAAGTTATTGAAGAAGAACCGATATCCGTGAAACACCGCATCTTGGTAAAACTAGTGGGGAGCGAAATAAATCAACGAGACTATTCAATGATTCGCAATGCAATGCTCAGATCAGGTAGGTACATGTACCTACCTGATCTGACGTACTCTGACTCGAGAGGTAGGTAGCAAACATACAAACTCCATGTATCGGAAGACACCTATCGCCACGTATTGCAATAATAACGCACAAGAACTTGTCTGACACGTCCTGCGCACCAACGAGGAAAATCATCTGACATCCTGTTTGTATGCACGCATGGCTGTACGATTCTGAAGATTAAACTGACAAAGATATATTGTAGGTACCGGGGTGGAGAGGGGGGAGGATAGTTTCTACATGGCACATAATTTTACAATACGCATGGCAAGGCTCTTTCTTACACTTGAGGAATTGCAAATGACTATTTCCGTTTATTCCACAGAATTCTTACAGCTTTTAGTACGCATTTCTAAGTTTGAAAGCATTAAGCTGATAAAACTAGGCATGGAACAAACCTAATGGCTTACTAGTAAACTGTACTGTTCTGTGCTGTACGTATCTGTGTACAAGATCTTTTAGATACGTTCTAAGCTACCACCTAATATAGGTACCTACCAAAGTACATGCAAGTGGCAGGCATCCGAGCAGGGCCCTTATTCCCTATGACCATACAAACTCGTAACGCGGACGCGTTAAGTTAAAGTCGTGGAATCCGCGTGGAATGGTATTCTCTATGACAATGACAGATTTTCTAAACGCGATGAGGTGCGTTACGCTATCGTTTTGAACTGTCAAAATAACGTGTGTCAAGCTAGCGCGTTACAAGCGCGTTTTGAGTTGTTGTGTATGTGTCGTGAATTCAACAAGAAGGTAAATTATAAAAAACTACGTATTTTATGTGTTTTCATTCAATAAATACTAGTTTGTTTGAGGTAAAATTGTTGTATAGTTTGGTGAAGATAAATAAAAATATTTTTGAAATGAAATGTTATTTTACACTATTGTTGTGTAAGTAAGTAGGTATGTATCTCATATTTTAATGCTTTATCTTTTAGAGAAAATGCAACATATTCGGTGCAAGGCCAGCCCAGCCCAGCTCAGTTATTTGGCTGAATATATGAAGAGCCATTCTCTGTAATAAAGCAGCAGAAATATCCTTTAATTGAACAAGAAGAACAACAACCATCATGAGTGCATTCACCTAATCTTCAAGGAATACAGGCACAATGGAATTTATATATGTAAAGTACAATTACAATAGCAGCATTCATGGCATGGTATCCATCTATTGCTGCATAAAAATGCTGCTTCACTTTGGTGGTTTTGAGTGTTGTTTGCTATTAGTCCTAAATAATGAGACTTGACTATGCATGCCAAATTTTGCTTAGAAACTGTGTTGGGGTGAGATAAGGGATAGTAATAA
Source organism: Perizoma affinitatum (assembly GCA_961405105.1). Taxonomy (NCBI): domain Eukaryota; kingdom Metazoa; phylum Arthropoda; class Insecta; order Lepidoptera; family Geometridae; genus Perizoma; species Perizoma affinitatum. The sequence goes on along the minus strand of OY560191.1, from coordinate 4,925,169 downwards.
AATGTTTCTTTATAGGTTGGTGGATGTTTTACAAGATATTTCTAATAAATAATCATTTCAATTAAGATACAAATTAATTTTGTTTTATTTTGTTTCTTTCTTGTTCAGTAATAGGCAATTTAGTGTATATTAGAAAGAAATACTGCTTTTACCAGATAACAATCAATTTATTAAAAAAAAAACAACTTTTTATCTATTTTGCCACAAAATGTTGATTAATTGCTGCCTAGCATGTTCATCAGCAAAAGATTCTGTTGGTATTGACCCAATTGGATCATCAGTTGAGCTTGAATCGTCACCATCAGAATCAATTGTGATGCCATCATTCAAGCACAAATTATGTAAAACCGCACAGGCATTAATAATTTTTGCACATTTTGTGGGCTCATAATGTAAAACTCGATGACGCAATAAACATCGCCATCAAGCTTTTAGCAGTCCTATGCACTGTTCAACACAGACCCGTGTACGAACATGCACATTAGTGTAGTAAGCCTCTGGGGTATTTTCAGTTGCATGCAGCACAGGCGTCATCAACCAAGGTTTTTGAGCATAACCTGAATCCCCCAAAAGCCACCCAATTTTGCCATTATTGTGCTCTTCTTGTAGATAATGGTTTATGCTCCATGACCGCCAAACATAGCTATCATGAGCTGCACCTCCAAATTTTGCACATATGCCAATGATTTTTAGGTCACTGTCACATATCTGAAACAATAAAGATTTTTTTTTACTGTTTCACATAGAAATTATTGCCATTATTCGTTGAGGCTCCCCCTTAGCAGGACATTAGTGCAGGCTGCGCAGACTCAAAGTCAAACAAGAAGATGAAAACCATCATCAGTGAAACAAAACTGCCTAACCAGTGAGAAATGCAGGCATGATGGAATTTATAAACTTTTGTAAAGTACTTACAATAGCAGCATTGATGGCATGGTATCCTTTACGACTGAAAAATGCTGCTTCACTTGGGTGATTTCTCGGTGCAAGTATGGCAACTAATGTCCCATCTACACAACCTATTACTCCTGGCATGCCAAATTTTTCATAGAATCTGTAATGTCAATGGAAATATTGAAATAACAGAAAACCTTTACAGAATGCTGATGATCTTCTCCTATCCTCCTAAGAGATACCAAATAAACTAAAAAAATTATAATATTACCCTTGTTTAATTTTGTTTTTATCTTGCTCAGTTACTGGAAATCGTATGTAAGTAGGAAGGAGTTGATTTAGAGCTTCCACAACCTCTTCTATACAACGACTTGCAGTTGGCTGGCTAACAGTATCTAAAAAAATAGAAATAAATATTGTAGTCAAATTATCAACAGTAATTTGCAGCTAAGCTATGCAAATTATTGTTTGGTAGCAATTCTAAATAAAACAATGAATGTACACTTACTTTAACTTCTGTCGTGATGCTGGTACACCTCTGAGGAGAAGTTAGCCTATCTGCGAGGGTTGCGCATAAAAAGGTAAACAATTCTTTGGTAACTCTAAAGCTACGCACGAATAATTCAAGATCTAAAGATAATGGATCCGCAGAATCCCTGAGTATCCTCCTGTTAACATTCGTGCGTTGTTGGCGCCAACGTCTTTCAAAGCATCTGAGCACAATAACATTCATGATAAGTTATTTAATAAGTAACTAGCAAAAATTGTTCGCACAGAGTAGTTTTTATTTTTCGGCAGTAATTTCAAAGTTATTTGGTTGATAGTGAACAACAGTGTACATTTCGTTCCAAAACTAAACTATTCGGATCTTTATTAAACATTAAATAATAAGAATTCATTTAAGGTTTATTAGTTTTAAAATTAAACTAAAGAATTATTATATAAGGTTTGGCAATCCTTTATTGCAGATAAATTAACTTGAGACGAAGATATGAAACAAATAATTGAAATATAAAAAACCGCTCATTTTCCGATTCGAACGGATATAAAATTTTTGAACGAATCGCGTGAAATCGAAAAAAAGAAAACACTGGCCATAGACAACTTATCGTGTGGCCTATAGAATACAATTTTTCAATTCCTTGTCGTGGCGCGTTTAGGAACCACGTTTAAGTTTTGAGCACGTTACGATTTCACGCGTTATTGGTAAGGAATCTTATGTGGCATAGGGAATAAGGGCCCAGATGGGATGTCGCTTTCGTTTTCTCAGCATCAACCAGTTTTACAAGAATTCAAACGCAGGTTCTACCCTACATATTTAAGTATTTAGCTGTAGGTATGTATTGACATGCACAGCTTAACCTAGAGCTCATACCTAATTGAATTACTTTTAAATTGGATGTATGTATAAAAAAGAAATCGGTACGAATTTTCACTAAAGACAGTTATTATTTTTAACCTCCGTCCGACCCAAACAGAGCACCGTACCTCCCAAACGGATGAACCAATTTATTTTTTTTGTCTTAATTGACGTTGGAGTGTACTTAAATATGAAAAAAAAAATTAAATCGATTGAAGATCATCAGATCTCTTCTAGTTAATGAAGGGATGTGAGCAACTTTCACAGGTCTGATCGATTTGAAATTTGGTACTTCAATGATAATACAAGAACGTGGTAACATTGGTCTGAGTCGTCACCTGGAATCTGCAGGACACCCAACGTCTCACCAATATACAGCAGATGGCTAATTGGGCTCATTGGAATGGTCTCAATGAAAAGGTTATAGATAGATGGTGATGGTGAAAATCATCAGACCTAGATGATTTCCTGCTCCAGAAGAAAAGAGAAATGAGGATACATTGGTGAGGGATTCTAAGACTGTAAATCGCGTGTAGGTATTTCACATTTTTTGATGTAAATACGATAATAGGACAAAACATTTTTACAGATGTATTGTAAAATGACAAATAAATGGAAATACCCAGGAGTGGTGCAGGAGACACCACAGAACAGTCGAAGAACCGGAAAACTCATGATAAATTTCATAACCGAATGAAAAAAAAAACAGAACAGAAAAAAAATAAACCTAAATCAAATATAAGCTTATTTTGCGGTCCCTCCATAAGTGTCTGCGCGGTCAATGTTCGCGGACGATGGCGCCCGCCGCGCCGCGCCGCGCCGCGCCCGCCTGCCGGAGCCCCACACGCTCGCTATTGCGAAAATAATGCAGCCGAACCCACGACGTCACTCGACTGTTTTGAAGTATTTTTAGCAAACGCTAAATTTCAACATTAGAACAATCAGAAAATTTATAGGAACCTAATCGACAAACTACCTAGGTAGGTACGTATTACCTACTTGAAGCCAGATATCAGCGAACAGAAGCTAAGCAATGAGATAGCTTCAAGCAAGTAGGTATGTACCTAAAGGAGTTTTATCGCTTGCAAATACTTAAACACCGTCACTAATTTATGAAACGAGAAAAATTGTAGTAAGTACATACTTAGCCATACTATACCAAATAACCATTCTTTAAGTTTTATTACCTATAACCCTACCTTGTACTGGCTAAGTTCTAATGATATTTAGAGTGCCTACCTAATCAGGTCGCAAACGAGTTGTCCGTGGTGGACTTAGCAAGCGGTGGGTGTAGGACTGGTGGTAAGATTGCGGGCGCGGGGAGAGGCGCGTTCAACGAACGTCCGCGGCCCGGCACGGGCCCAAGGTCGCCGCGTTCACTCGCCCGCTATATCACTGCCGATGCCGTCTCCAATTCTCCATCAACCGGCTGCCAACTCCCTCGAGTTATAACCCTCCACATCATCTTCCTTGACGGGTCGACACAACAAGAATTTTCCACTATCTGTCTTATCAATACTCACTCCTTAGGACTGAGTATTGATAAGACAGATACTTCACATAACCAATCCATCTTTTCTTTGGCCTACACTCAAATTATAAAATGTAGGTACCTACTTACCTATAAACTTACATTTATAATATATAGATTCACATTCCCGTTCATACTCATGCCCATACCAGCTTAACTCTTCTCAACTTTTCCGTAAATTTTGTAATAAACTCACCCGCTAAAAAAAACGTAGGTCCATAGCCAACGGCCCACGGCAAACGATAGACCGACCTGGCTAAAACAACCCCTTGATAAATAGCTTAGGCTTGCGATTCATCTAGCACGCGTGCGTAGCGTGTGACTAATTCTTTGTTGATTTGGGGTTTTCGCTTTAATCTGCAATGTGTGTTCCACGTGCTGACGTAAAAGAGAAAATAAGCTGTTTTTATATGAAGTCATCGGATTTTAGTAGGCAAAATATTAGAATATCTTGTACCTACCTAGTCTAAAAGTTTTTCGAGCCGGATGTTTGTGCAATATGCCACTGTCTTGCAACTAGGTAGGTAGGTTACCTACCTATTGCATAGTTTCAATATGGTAAAAGTGAACGCTGCGTCATGTAATCTTTCATTAGGTACCAAATTAATGACAGAGCTATAATACATACCAAAGTATAAGCACTAGAAACTCCACTTGAAAAGAATCTGAATCTGACAACATTGTTAAAAAAATACTACTTATAAATTTATGTAAGAATGATTAAGTAGGTAACTTACATACTCTGTACTGTTATGCTTTTGATTAAAATTTACTTACGCAATAATAAAATTAATAACTACCTAGGTAGGTAATAACTTATGCAAGTTCAACTAACTTACCAAGTCATAACAGTCACCTTATGTTTTATAGTAAATTAGTAATTTATTATGAAATTCGGTTTGAACTCATAGATTTGACTACAACGCCAATCACCTATCTACCACATTTCATACATCAGCCTTAGTTACTACTAGGTACCTAGGTACCTACCTGCCTAATTTGTGTTCTACGTTAGAGTTTTGTATTTCGAGTAGGTAGGTACCAACCTGATACCAGATAACCAGATGATTAATGTGTAAATTTATTCGTGATTGGAGAAATATAGGCTGACCGCGCCCTGGTCTGGTATGCTACCTATTGCGAGACCTAAGACACACGTGTCTGCGACAAATCACGTAAGTAGGTAGGTTACCTATCTAGAGTCTAGACATGCTACGCAGACCCCAACCTACAACACAAATTCGGAAACAATAATACCTAAATATTAGGTATACCGAGCGGAGACCCTTCTATAGTGACATTCCAATCGCTGATTCATAATAAGTATCTGAGGCCACTACTTTATTATATCGATCTAGGTAGGTAGGTAGGTACCTATTTAAGTTATAAAACGTTAGCTTTTGCTACAAATTGACGTTATGGATCGTTTTAAAATGAAGACCCACAATAACATAAAGCATTTTTGTCTGGAGAATGAGCTCCCTCCAACTTCAACTAAGGTAATTTTCTTCAGTGCCTGCTGAGCGACGTCGTTGCGCATTGGAGAAATTCCTCGAGTATTCGGTTCAACGGCCGCGCAAGCGTGAACGTTCTGTGTGTGTTTGAGTGAGCGGCGGCGCGGACGCACACACGGACCTGTACCCTGCCTCTGCAAACACGACGGAACCGTTACTCGCTTTGCTATGCTCCTTCACATCTTCTACTAGCGTCGCTTAACGTTGCCTGAGGTAATAGCAATTAATTACCTATCGAAGACTAATAAAACATTTTGAAAGGTTTGCTAGTTTCTGCCAATTTTAGCGACTGATGAAGGAAGGCTGAAAAAAGATAAGTAGGTTCTCGCAAATGCATCGAAGTCTTTGCCGAAGCTATTGAAATCGACAACGGATACCTACTAAACAGCATAGCAATGCAACCCTCCACTGGAGTCGTGCAGCGACCACCAGCAGGCATGCAATATACGACCAAGAGAGAGGGAGCCACCGCGGAATGCGTTTAATTCGCCTTAGCGTTTCATCACAGTTAATGAAGAGGTATACATCTTCATTTAACATTTTAAATTCAACATTCAAGGCCGGTGAGCAAATAATGAAAGGCTTAACTTTAGTTTGGATTGCTGCAATAGAAGAAATACGTCTGAGGACAAAATAAGACGCAAATACAGCCGTGGTACCTCTACAAGCAAAGTGGAGATGACATCCTGACCGATTTACTCCGTAATTGAATGTGATTCAATTTGAAATGAATGTTTATTGCCCTGATGGAGGGTCGGGCACGTGTAACCAAACGAAAGTGCGTCTGCTACAAGATTTAGTGCAGGATGAATGATCTTCAGACAGACATACCCTCTCTAACGGATTACGGCCTGCGCAAATTATGGTCGCGTTGGCAGTGGCGATCACCTTGCGAGAAAAGTTTTTCGCGGCAGTGTTGAAAATCACCGCCACCACCGCATCAACTTCCAAACGTTAATTTAAATGCCATACCTACTAAAAAGACTCTCTAAAAGAGAAAAAAGTATCCTACTTTACATTTTAGCCAAAACTGAAAATATTCTTGATTTTCTAAACGTAAACAATAAGCAACCTTTTCCCTAAGGGGAGCGGGTAGGAGTAATTACAGCAAACAGAGCTTTAAAACTCGAGAAAATAATTTCCACAAATAGTTAGATCTACATAAAGTAGGTACCAAATTCTTGTTATGTATTCTGGACTAAGAAGATACCTAGATGAAAACATTTCTTAGGTATCCATTATAATGAATGGTAAGATGATTAATAAATGCTTATGTACTACAAGCGGCTTTTGACATTTACTTCTAAAATAAAAGTTGTTTTTAATGTCAAGGATCCCGTAAAACATGATACTTGTGAGTTTAGCTCGCCTAATGTACTAAACCAGCAAGGAAAGGTTAGATTAGACTGTTAAAAACAATATGTCATCCATTTGACACGTTCTAAGCAAAATGGCCTAAGGTATGTTTTATAAGCGTGCAAAATGGTATCTACCTACTAGTGGGGCATTGATCTACTGAAACATAGTGGAGCAATCAATAAACAATGATAATAATAATTTCGGAGAATTGACACAAAGGAAGGTTAGCTATATGAAACAAGATTAAAGGTCACGGAGATTGTGTAAAGTTGACCCGGACGTTACGAGATAAACACTTTTTTTGTGAATGAAGCAATAATTAGATAGATACTTTATCTATCGAAAGTTGAAATGCTCTTAGCCATTACTTTCTGAAATAACAAACCGGTATTTTTTCTGAGACAAGCAAGTAAACATCTACTTACCTGCCTATTTTGTAATGCAGGATGTAAGCAAACTAAATCTTTGTGCTCTATAGAAGAGATAGGAAGTAAGTAACACCTACAATTTTGTCAAATTGTGGGTCACACAGCGGAAGCGAGGACGGACGCGTTTCGAAATATAGCACGCACTATCGAGCTCATTATACTCGTGATGTGAGATCATGAGTAATGTCAACGAGATACCAGCTCATTTATCAAGAATGTAGCCCTGTGCCCCTACCGGGATGTTGTTTTGTTGATTATGAACCTAAATTGTGTTGAATTTGTAGCATTTTCTGATAAAGTGGATAATTGAACAACTTTTTGTCAAAATTCGTTTTAATGTTGTAATTTTTACATTCGTGTGTAACGTGCTACGGGTTCCTGTGGTGTAAGGGCATGGCCGTTTGTAGGTACCTATGTATCGTTTACTTTCCAAGATATCATCTTTATCAATTATAAAGAAACTAAAGAAAACAAACGCGCACCAACAGCTTGAAATTATCAAAACGCCTTAGTAGGTAGTATTAGCTAGACGAGTTTAGTGTAGGGTGGTGTAGGTAAAATAGACCGAGTGGGAGTAAAGAGACTAGCGCTGTCATTATAAGGTAGGTAGGTACTATTAAAAGGTAGGTATACATTCATCCTCAGGTAACAATTTAGCGTCTGCGAACAAATAAAGAGAACACTGTTGCAAATAGATGCAACCCAAGCTCAGAGTCACACTGACATTGCGTATAATCCGGCATTCCATATGGAATGCGGTCGCTCGACCGCTTGCGCACCGCCCCGCGCCGCTATCCTCCATGTTTTCTTATCCTCCCGCTTCCGTCTACCATATGGTATAGTGGGATAGGACCGAGTCCAACAAGAATCTAGTAAGTACGTTCAATAAATAATTTGTGAAAGTCTGCCGATCTTTGTGGATAACGTAGAAACATCAGTTTAGGACTTGTCTGAAAATTATCATTAGAAGTGGAGAAACATTGGCAACACAGCAGCGGGTTATACCTATCTAGTTAATTACGAAGAAACATTTGGTGGCCTACCTAGGCAAATATCATGAAGCGAAAACGCTATTAAGTAACTAACCATACAATATTCGCAAGCGATTGCACAGACCCCGGCGACATTCCAGAGCGTATTGACGAGACGGTCGCCACGTAGCGACGAATCGCACATCCCGTCCCCGAGAAGAAAGTATTGAGTATCGTGAAATTTACTCACCTTCGTCGGAGAATCGTAAATTGTAAAAAATATCCAAATGGCTCGTTCGCACAGATAGTACGGTTATCGTCCGTACAACACAAATATTTCACCACACCAAAACGACAACAAAAATAAACGCAGGCGGATCCAACACCGCCTTCGACGTCCGATTGCTCGCCGCCGACGTATACCTCGCACTGATCGAAATGCAACTCGGAAAAATGCACAGGGCGGGGTTGTCGAATGTCATATACTGTCGGTTACAGAGGTCGGATGGTCGCCGGTGTAACGTGGATTAGTGCGGCACAACACACACAACACTAGCGCGTAACGCGACGCCTCTCGGCGGACTGAGTGGGCGCCGGGCGCGGGTGGCGTGCGGGAGGAGTGCGCGCGCCGGCGACGTGGCCGCCCGCTCCTGCCCGCTTAGCAACGCAACGTAACGTAACGCCGCCGTCGCGACATTATCTATCTCTGGGCACAGAATCCTTCAACGACACTCCCTAAAGCCATAACTTGCAGCGATTCATGAAAATACCGACTAGATGCTCCCACTTCTGATGACGCAATAGATAGGGTACTGCTTAATATGAGGTGAATTGAATCAAATCCAAAATTTTAATCCCTGTAGTAAGTCCCCATACAAATCACCAATAACAATATAATATACTGAAATTGTAGTATTGTTAGTGGTTAGTACGGTTGATAGATGATTTTGTAGTTTTTTAAAATAATTTTACTTCCTTTTTTGTCACTTCAGGATTCACATTTTACGGTACTTTCCAATGGAAAATACTCCAACCATTTATACCAAAGCGAGAATATGTAAATGTTTGTAGTCCAACAATTCGCGACTATGAAACTAACTAATGCGTCACAATGCATCTGCAATTGAATAAGAGGGACAGACATTGTTAGTCGCAGTTCGTAGCTCAATACAAACAGTTCCTGTTACCCTGCAATTATTGCACTTTCTTTCCCATTGTTAGCATGATGAAATCAGTTTTACTATCTCTAGCGATCCGAGTGAGATTGATGGCGGGGAGGGACGCTTGGTAGTTGTCGCACTTGATGCTGATACTTTCACCTATGCAGGTACATAGCTCATGCACATGCGATGCGATCAGCCATTCATTGAACAAGCGACATTCAGCCGAGCTCAACTCGAGGATCCGGCCTTGCAACGGTCGGAGTAAAATAAAACCAATGTACTTTAATCACACATATTTCACTTTTAATAGGTACTTGACATTCTAGTTACTACAAAGCATTCATCTTACAGAACGTTTCACTCGTACAGTTTTCGTCATGTTGTTTAACCGATTCGTTGCGGCGCCCCTTTTCGAAAATTTTTCGCCATGGCTATGAACATATTTTCTATGACACGACTGGCGTGTCAAGCGCCATAGAAGTTGATGGCACGCCCATTGTGCCATCAGCCATGTATATAAAAACACATGTTTTTTTTTTTTTTTTTCACTGGTTTAGACTTGATTCAAGTTTAGTTGTCATAAAACTACGATAGTGTACGGCACTATATGTTATTTTAATTGGTTTATAAGAGGTTGACTACGTGTTTCCCTGAAATGCAAGGTAAGTCATGTTTCGAACCTTTTGTGATGTTGTTAAATTTGTTTGTTGTATTCAAGGAATAGGTAAAGAAAATAGTCTCTAGAAACATTTTATTTGACTTGGGGATTAGTAATTTATTAAGAACTATCGTTACATTGCACCTCAAAATCATCATGAATTAAATTAAAACCGCACTCCTATAGTAATTATCGCCACACACATTTTATTTGTTTCATTTTAATAACTAAAAATCTAAAAAACTACTTTCGAAATAATGATTTTGTTCTAGGTAGACCCTTTAAAACTTTATTTAAGGGTGTTACAATCGATTCAAAAATGACACGCCTATATGTTTGGCATTTTTAACTTGAATTGTTTTTTAACGTGTGGCGTATGTCACGCCACACGTTAAAAAACAATTCAAGTTAAAAAAAATGATGACACGTTTGCCGTGCCATCCGCAACGAATCGGTTAACAGAGTAACAGATGCTTTTAAATATACAATAAACAACCATAATAATTGTTCATTGTTTGCGTTTCTACATTGAAATTGGTTATTATTATGACTTTAATAGAGACAAAAGTATTTTTCGAAATGGTTACGATTAATTAAAATACATGATCAAACAGACAACATCGATTCTATGACGTCATTTAAGCGACGTCGCCCATTTATGAGCGCTATACTAGTCATACTACTGAGTAATAAAGAGATAAAAGTTTATAATATAAGGTATAATCTAATTTTCATCTAGGAAGGCACATACAAAATATTATGTAACTTCGTAGATGAATTCCACCAATATGTATCATTTTAGAATATTATTACGACCATACCACGTACTTTACTATTCTCCTGCTGACGTTTCGTTGACCGTTTAAAGGTCCTTCCTCATGAGCACCGTCCGCGACCACGCTCGACGGTCGCGACGAAGGAAGTAAAGTACGTGGTGTAGTCGTAATAATATTCTAAAACATGATAAGTATTTTCCAAGATACAACACAACTTAGAGCCATGGATGCCAAGCGGGATCCATTCGACATAGGTTGTCATGACTATTGGCTGCAGTGACTAAAGTTGCCACCCGACTATCTGGTCCGTCAAACACTGCTAGAGAGTTTAATCTGTTCATAATAACAGTAACTGCTTTATTGACCATGTTGATGACTGTCTCATTGTCCATCTCTGCTGGCTTGCTTTCAGTGGACGTGCCCGCGGTTGGTAATCCTGATTTGTCTTCTATGCGTTTTTTGTAGCCGGTGACCATTTCGTCTCGTAGAATAGTGCGCAGAATGGATTGTATCTGGAATAATGTAAGCAGTTAGTTTAAAAGAATTACGACTTAATATAGTCTGTGATATAGTTAAATCAATTATCTTCGTATAATGCGTCCAACCCAAGTCCAACTTTTATCTAAGGCCGTATTCGAACCTCAAACTGAAAAGAAATTCGATTCAAACATTGATTACATTGACAAAATGGAATGTGTCAAAAAACTTTGTATGCGTGTGTACAGTTTGAGATTTGTGTCGGAATAAGGGCTATGCAGTGATAAAAAATGTGAAACACTGTTGTGCGCCCACACGACCCCGCTGATCAAAAGAGGGACACAGGGTTACATTCATATGCTTATCGGTTGGTGAAGCAATTTGCAACATGCTCATTGAAAATAAGTGTTAGAATAAATACATATACATAATTCTGTACCAACCAACCAAGGTGTGCTGTGTTATTATTTCCAATAGATTATAGACCCAGTTTAGTAGCGTTTGTTTAAAGAACTCGTGTTTTTGATGAGCGCAAGGCACAGTTCTACAACAAACTGTAAACTTACCTTGAAGTTAGGCGTGACGAGACACCTGGCGACGGCGATGGCAGACGCGGTGAGGGGTCCGGCGATGCCGATGTTGGTGACGAGCTCGGATATGTTGGGCGTCAGTCGGAACGGCACCGGCCGGTTACAGTCCAATTCACCTGTTTAGTGGTGGTTGTGTATAATTCATTATGCCATCGTGGGAGTGTATAGGACATAAATATGATCTATTTTCACTTGTTTTAAAAATTACTAGTTAAGATTAACGACAACGACAACGACATCTTCCCTTTACACCATCTGAGGGTGGAATTTTTGAAAATCCAAAAATTGCTTTTTCACTCGACCTACAGGAAAATACACCACAAATTTCTGGTCTTTAGGACTTACGGCTTAGGCTGTGCATCGATTGTCAGTCAAGTGTGTCACGCAACGATTTTATATGTATGTATAGTTAGTTAGATTATTGCCAAATCCGATCTGAATCAACAGTGACACATTTTGCGATTTGGGTATTTTATAACATTCGGTATGTTATAAAATACCCAATGTTATGTTGAAGGCATTAGATTTGTTATGTTATGTCCAACCAATCCAAACTTAAGGAGTCGATTTCAATTCCAAATAACCGAGGAAAACTATTATTTATTAATTAATACTTTTAATATAAATTTCTATAAGTATAAAAAGTCGTAAAAAAAAAAAAAGGATGTCCCCATGGTGGACATCCTCGGATACATACTCAGTGAGTAGATCTTTGAGGATACCAAGTAGGGGATAGTCAGAGGCACGTCCAAACATTACATTTGGTACATGCCCGCGTTTTGCAAGTAGTAAGCATTCCACGTGACAGGTTGCAAGCCCATCGCCGCTTATTGAAACACTAACTATTGGCACATGCCTTCGAATTTTTGGTTCTAGGGTATGCCGGTTTCCTCACGATGTTTTCCTTCACCGTTTTGAGCACGTGTTAATGCGCACATAAATTTTTCGAGTGGAAAAATCCATTGGTGCACGACCGGGTTCGAACCCACGACCTCCAGATCAGAAGTCGGGGTATCGACTATCATAGTCATCATTACATACCTAGATTACTCATCGGAATTACTTTCCCCGCTTTAAAAAGTGTTAGTGACAATATAACTAACACCTAACTCGTGCATTATGAACGGTGAGTGATATTAACTAAGTTGCGTGCATTGAAAGAAATCAGCGTAACAAATCATAAAACTTCAAGAATCTAAAAAAGTTAGTCATCTGTACGTTCACATATATCATCAAAAAAAGGAGCATGCACCTAATCAATTTTAGTGCAAATTAAAAATAGTTTCACAAGAAGAATAGTGCGCGTACATGCAAAACAAGTACTCCAGAATCACGATCAGCGAAAAATATTGCATGCAGACTAGGCGGTTAAAAAGTAGTATATCAGTCATGTAGTTCCCATAAAACAAGCTTTTGCTTACTTTGGAGCTGTGTGAAAAATTCCAGCGTTATTTATTTTTCACCAACAAGCGAAAACCAAATTAAACATAAACAAACATGATCATGACTGTAATCCCCATGATGGGCCAAGTAGGGGGTAGTCAGAGGCACTTCTATTATACTTTGCACATGTCCATGTTTTGCACGGTAGTCACTATTTAGCATTGCACGTAACGTGCAAGCCCATCGCCGCTTATTGGAACACTAACTGATGGCAGTTGCCTTAGATTTTTTGTTTCTAGGGCATGCAAAACCCATGCGTAAAATATATATGTATAGACAAGCTTCTGTCCACGGCTTCGCCCGCGTTGTACCCGGATAAAAACTAGCCTGTTGTAAAGTGTTATTCTGATGTATAAGCTATATTACTGTAAAGTTACATAAAAATCCGTTCAGTAGTTTTTTGTGTGAAAGAGTAACAAACATCCATCCTCCCAAACTTTCGCGTTTATAATAGTAGTATGATAATTCTTCAATATGCATTGCACTAAAAATAAAAAAGAATGCTCGATCAAACTGACGAATTATAAGTAAGCGTGTGTATAAGCGGCTTCAGTTCACCAACAAAATAAACGAACGGTCAAGTCTAACCATTGATTATCATGTAAGATTCCTTTGTGTAAAAAAACATTGATTAGGTCCACCCGTCATTGAGTTGGTGAAATCGGCCCTCTTTCGCGGTGATGAACGAATGAATGAAACTACTTTATTGTAATCCTTATGATATGAACAAAATAAACAATTATACATTAAGAATAAAGGTACAATGGTCAGTCTTATCGCTTAAAAGCGATCTCTTCTAGACAACGTTTTCATGAAGATGATTCTGTGTGATTTTGAAGTGGCCGGGGGTGTACTTTATAAATTGTAGAATATTATGCATAAAGCATACTACAGCAAAATTTTAGGCGAACTTTAAATATGGCTAGAGACGTGGCTTGATACAATGTAAGAATCCACACATACCTGTAGTATCATCGATGTCGAACTTGAAGTAGGACACATTGAGTAAGCCGGAGTCCTGATGCACGTACATCATGTCAGGGTTCAGCCTCGTGAGGTGCAGCACGTACTCCGCGAACGAAACGAGAGATAGTTGGAGAGTCATCATCTTGCGGAACGTCCAGTAGTCGGTGGGTGAGGAGAATGTAGCCGCGGCCCATTCGCGCAGCATGCCTTTCGGCACCATATTCGCTTGTACCTTGAGGGCAGTTTAACTTTTAAGAGAACTGATCACCATCGACGAGCGCAACAGAGCGGCGAGAAAACATCCGGCTGACACGCAAGAGGTGTGGCCTCGATTCCCGCTGCGGGACAAATGTTTGCGCTATGCAGATATTTGTTCCGGGTCTGGGTGTTGTGGTACAATGGTAATTGTAGTTGCTGATATCCGATATAGGGGAACCTAGTGTGGGTTCAGGACTATGTTATGTTGACTGTTTATTATTATTATCATCAACAACAGTGGCATTAAAATTCTCGTGACCAGATAGTGTAATTTTTTTACCCTATTCTATACAACTATGTGAATCCGATGATATGGATAATTAGTTTGGCAAAATTCACAGATGCTGCTACACACACAGTATAGATGTACTTTGTGATACCCACTCAGTGATTGTTGTTTGAAATAAATAAACTAAAGTGGCAAACAAGCATACGGCCCACCTATTGCGAGGCGGTTACAGGAATCTATGGACGCTTGCAAAACCAGAGAGAGTAGTAATAGTCGTAGCGCCAGTTCGGATCGGTGAATGACGCCCCTGACATTTCCTATTACTATTGACATCTAACAGACTTAGCTAAGCATTCTCCGGAGCCATGGACATGATATCGGGGGAAATTATGCTGGTTCTGTGTCATCCTAGGTAACGCCAGTGAAATTTTTTTCTCATTGACATTTTTTCATTTGACGACCTCTGTGGCGCAGTGGGCGAATGCCCGCCTGAGACGCAGAAGGTTGGGGGTTCGATTCCCGCCTCGTGACAAATGTTTACATATACAAATATTTGTCTAGGGATCTGGGTGTTTTTATGTATAATATGTATGTATTTACAAAAAAAAGTATATAAGTATTATATCAGTCATTTAGTTCCCATAACACAAGCTCTGCTTACTTTGGGGCTAGATGATGCTGTGTGTAAAATGTCCAGCATTATTTATTTATCCGCCCTGGTATCGGGACTGTGGACCGCACCGGTTAACCACTTAGCCAGGGTAAGCATTTTCGGGGACTTTCCACACAGTCATTCCCCGAAATTGCTCACCTCGTGTTTTCCTTTGCGTTTCAAAGTATCCTTTGGATTACAAGGCGACGCCATTTTATCATTTGTTCTGGGCTATGTTATGGCTATGGGCTGCTTGGTTTGTTACTAGGCACCATGGGTCAATTGGTAAAATAACTCGGTATGTATTGCTGATTTGAGGAAATCAGTAGAACTAAATCCACCGCCATAGTTATCATAATTAACAAGTTGAAGTGGGTAGGCCATAATGGCTCGCAGAACCAACAACGCTGAGGAATAACGGTTCTCGAATGATACCACGGAACCGATGACACAGTGTATAAGGCCCCTCTGGATGGGCGTTCCTCGAGTAAAATCTTAAATTCTGTACATGACTATGTAGTGTTTAAAACGTACCTCGCGTAAGATGTCCCTCAAGACTTGTTGCGATGCTTGCGAGCCGCGTGCTTGTACCGCTGCTAATCTCTCGTAGTAGCGCGCTATAGGAGCATCGTAATCCACACCCCTGCACAAATGAAGAGCGTTGAGTTGAGTCAACAGGAAATGGTTACTAAGGTCTATGGGCATTGTCAACGTCGCGGATCGTAGATGTTTAGACTAGCGCAGGATGGTGGATGGTAATTAATGGCGTATACCAAGCAGTGGATGAAGTCAGGCTATAAACATCGGTTGATGGTGAATTAGTTTTAAATCAATAGTAGCTTACCTATTGGTGCATTCGGTCTTATAGATATCGAGAAGCGATATTGAGCTCGGATTGTCCTCGATGAGTCGCATCTGCGGCGACACTGACACGACCCTGGGCACCGTGAAATGCAGGAACCTTCTAGACGTCTCTTTTTGTTTCCCCAAATAGTGGTTCAACATCCTTAGCAGTTGCAGGACGCGTTCTTCACGTCTCGCGTCACTGAGTCCCGACTCGTTGACGACTAGGTAAGGGTATATTTTGCCATTGTGGCCTCGTATGTAGAGTCTGCGTGCGGATGTGTTGTGTTTCTGTACAATTTCGACACGCGGCATGAACCGCGCGATGCGGACATGGTAGTGTGTATGTTTCGGAAGGAGGAACTCGCCGGGTAGTTCGACTTCGGCAGTTTTCAGGCTGAAGTTGGATAGGAACCGGCATTTCTCCTCGATGAGGAATGATCTGAAAGCGAATTATGAATTAGTAGAAATACAATATATTTAAGATTAGTCCTGTCATACTAATAGATATTATACTGAAATACGAAAGAATTGGAAGAAAAATTTTTGATTGCTAAACATTGTCGTAAAGGCTAAACCAATGTGGATGAGATTTGTTAAATGGCTACATTTTACCCAGGCACCGCGCAAACGAAACCGTGGGCAAAATCCGTCGGCCAATGTCCAAAATTTTACGGTTTATAGGATTTTTTATTGGTTGAAACAGACGACTTGAGAGTCGTTTAATACTTCGCAGCTTTATCACTTACTTGGGCAGGATTTTCGTTTTGGCATCCAGTATCTTTACCCACTTCCTGAGTTTCTGTATGAGATTTTGCAATTTCATCGCGTTTGGTTGTGTGAAGTCAAAGTCTGAGGTGAATTGTGTTTTCATTTTCTGGAAGATGGGGTCTTGCACAGTGACATGCGCGCGCCTGGCCAGGCTCTCCGATGCAGCTGAAGAGAATGCACTAGTTGTAAAACTTTCTGTAGACATACAAAATGAGTGGTTGTGTTATGCAACCGTCGCCCTTACACGATTTTCACTCAAAAGATCAAGATCCAAAATCCTCTTCTACTTTATGATAGAACAGGATGATTCTTTGATCCATGGATCAAGCGGGCGGTAAAAAAAGCCCCACTATTCATAAGATTTTATGTTACTGGACTTGTTTTTTTGTGGTTGCAATCTATACTTAAAAAAACGTTTGTCCTAACGGACGCCATTTTGTAGCATTTTATATTGTAGATTCTAAGTAGATTATTATGGTGTTGGTTAATTTAAGTAATAAGACTAAGCTTGAAATGAATTGTTAAAATGCTCAAATAAAGTCTTCTTTCTTTCTAACTGACAGACTGACTGCTCAAAGCACAGCCGAAACAACTAAGTCTAAAAAAATTAAACATTAGGTTTATTTTATAACGTAAGCATGTGCTAAGAAAGGAATTTTGAAAATTTCCACTTCAAAGTGGAGAAATGGGGGGAATGAACTTTGTATGACCTTGTTCTTTGATTTTAGAAACATGAAAATTTGAAAATTGAATATGAAGCAAAAAGTAAATACAGACGTGTTTCAGGGTTTTTGGATTTTAACATTTTAAGGGGAAGAAATGGGGGTGAAAGTGTGTATGTTTTTTTTAACGTAACTCCACGCATTCAGAGCCGCTGGTAACAGCTATTATATTAATATAAATTCTCATAAACGACTGGGTTTACATTTTGTGTTTCTAAAGTAAGAACCTGTCAAGTTCTGATGACGACACAACAGAATAGAGCTCACCTCATTAAAAGACGGAGGGTGGACAGCAGCTTTTCGATGGTTAATAGCAGACTGACAGTGTTTGGGCCATAAGGGCCACCGAAGCTGTAATAACCGTCATCCTCTTAAATTCTGACCTATAGACTCGATATCAACTCCTATTGGAGGAATTTGAAAGTTTTAATTCCATCAATAACGTTCAACAATAACGTTAAACAATAACGTTTCCATCAATAAATGGTTCTAATTACTGTTTTTTTTTTCTAGGAAAACGGTGTTGTCATTTAAAGACTATATATACCCGCTCTAAGACAGCGATGTTATTTATCACAACAGCCCGGTAGCTCGCGGTTCTGGTAACTAAAATGATAAAACCGTGATGTCGTAAGTATATTTTTCAATGAAAAACGTATACCACTCTGCATTTCACTTGATCTATGGTATGCGAATCATCCTGCTTTAGATAGTTGTTAATTCATAAAGTAAACGAGGCAGCCATGCTTACTTTCCTCATGCTCACAAAAATGATGCACAGCGACGCACAATCGGCCCGTAGTTTATAATATGTATATGGTTCGCGCTGCAAATAATAATAACATACTTACATGCGCGAAATAATAGTCTGAAAGCTTCTCGTTTGAGAATAGAAAAGATACAAAAAATTAGTAAATATAGTGGAACACTAACAAGAATATGATTCTTATTTCTTCATTCTCCATTCTTGTTGTTAGTACGTGAATAAAAATAATTCTACACTATAGTACTGATAATAATGGTATAGTTCCGCCCAAGTCATAATCGGCGCTTACATAGGATAGGGGTGTTACTAGCAAAAAATAAAAAAACAGTAATTTTTGCAGTTGGGATCCCTGCAAGCTAAATCTACGGCAACAAAAAGGTTTTTTGCTATTCAATATTTTCCGACATATGAGCAAAGATTTCACATCCAAACCTTTCGTCAGTCGAGACAAACCCTTTTAAGTCGTAACAAAATGAGATTCTCAGTACCACTGTTTAGGTGGCCCTGTTCAGTGGTATTCAGCTGACATGCCTCGCCAAACTTGAAAGCCTGTAAACTACATCATAAATAATGTAGAAACCCCTACCTATCCACTACCTAATTCGATAGTCAACGTAGTGAAGCCCAACAAAATACTAACATTGAGCAACAGTGACTATTAAGCGCATAAATATTGTTATCTCATTTATTTATTTTATGGTGAGCAGCGGCAACGACAGCGGATATTAATCGATTGCTCCATTAATTACTGGTAATAATTATAATACTATGATTCGTTTTTAATGTAAAAAAAAACACTTATTTCGATATGTTAGTACATCATAATCGCATCCTTTTTTCGATAAGCTAATGGAACGGGTTTCCGGCAGAAATCGTTTTTTATTTTTTTATATTATTTTTGAGTTAAGAATGGTAAAACTAAATTTTGATTCAAACTACTAACAGTTAACAAAATCGCGTAGATCGGCCAATATTAACCAAAATTAAACTGGTGTTAAACTTTTATTTCTCGTATTTGCAATTTTGGAAGAAGTGATCCAAATATCCGCGGAATAGGGGGTAGGGGATGGAGGTAACTACACTTGTTTAGTATGTGGCTTACCGGGTACTCATTAGGCTTAAATAATGCATAAATTTTCAGCCTTTTGACATCATTCGCAACAATGGAGCAAGTTCCTTACCAAGCAAGAAAAGTCTCCTCAAACCAAAATGAGTGGAATAGGATTAGTTAAAACCACGATTTACAAGCGGCGTGTTCTTTTGAAACAGGTAGGGATTAGATATTGAAACAGACACCGGATATCGTTGAAAAAGTAAAAATAATAAAATTGTAAGATGCTAGTCTGAAGAAACAGCTTTCTGAACTATAAGGAGTATCAAACATCAACATTTTGACACGATCATCTTCGCATGCAAAAGTCAGTGCAAGATGAATGCCAAGAATGCTCACGCCGCCTCAAAAGCGACAAAGAATCGAAGCGATTTCGGCTAATATTGAGGACAAGAAGAAAGAAATAAAGGTTGAATATTTTAAAGAAAAAACTTTTCTATTCCGCGAACTTTTGGACCTCCGCTTACTAATTATAAGTAAGCTTTAATTTGTCTATTATGTAATGCGCGCCTAAGCTTAGGCGCATATTAATTTTTTCTACTTTTTTGAGTAAGTATCACGTATGAATATTCCATTCAAGAACAGTGCAGAGTAAATTAGTGCATCAATGTGTCAGAAGCTACAGTTCTTTGTATCCCAAATTAAAATACAAAAGCTTTTTTCACAAACATCTATGACACAGAGGGATAATAAACATTGAGGGTTACACGATAAGGAAATTCGAGCTACGAAAAGGTCATAAAATAACTTTATATATCACATTTTCATAATACTCATAATTCATTCCACTAATATACAGTTACTACAATCAGATTAATCGCGTATTTTTTGTTTCATTATCAGCAACTCGTTTTGAAATGGACAGACAGATTTGTCAAAAATATTAAAATACACGACAAATCCTTATAACGCGTTCGCAGCTAAATTGAAAATTACGCCAGATTTCAAGTGTTTGCCAGCTATTTGTTACAAAATAATACCATACATGCATATTAGGTATTCTGGCTGAATAAATAATAATAAAAGCTTAAAATAAATATAGTGCCCTTTCGTCTACATTCAAAATTGCACAATGTTTGACTCTTTAGTGTTCGCAAAAACGGAACATTTATTTACGAAGTTATCCCTCGAATATCATCTGGCGAAATATTAAATACAATTTGGCTACGATACGACGCATTGAATAAAATAATAAATGGCCGGTGTTTATACGTGTTCCATTTTCTGGCGCATAAAGACTAACCATTTACTATAATCTGTCTGATTATTTTTGCAACTTTAATACATGAACACACCTGGTTTGTGAGTGCCTGGGCATATGGTTCCCATACTAGTCATCGAAAACATATGACAGACGCTGCACAAGTCAGCTGCAAAAGGATATTTAAGCCCGCTTTATTGTTAAAGATAGAAGAGTATATTTTATACTTTCGCTTACAATAAACATAATTTATACATTTTAAAGAGGCCTTTATCGCGATTACCATTTTTTATTATTTTTGCGACGTTTCGGATGTGTTGACAGCCGAAACGTCGGGAAAATAATAAAAAGGTAAACGCGATAAAGGCACATATAAAACTTATAAACAAGTTAAAGATTTCATTCATAAAGCCATATTTGTTAAAAAAATATAGAAGGTTTATTAGAAATAATAAACCTTCTATATTTTTTTATCAATCATCAAAGTTGGTATTGTGGAACCTATGAATGAAAGCCATGGTATGTCAATTAATAAAATTGATTGTTTCTTCTTCGTCGCGCTGCACTAATTCCTATCCTAGTATTAGGTATCTATTTGACGACTTTGGCGCGGCGAGTGAGAAGCCGGCTGAAACGCAACAGAATACGAGTTCGATTCCCGCTGCGGAAAAAAAACAAATCTTCGCATGCTCTGCAAATCTTTGTGCCGGACCTGGGTGTTGTGGCACTCACAACACGGAATACTTGTATACGACCAGAGGGGTTAGACTAAACAACATTATATTTAGCAATTGTAGATGTCGCTAGTATAAAAGTCAATATCATTGTATAAAGTCATCGAAATGTCACTGGATCACATTGTTCATTGATGTTACTTTATTGACTGTCGGTCGGGTGTTTAATTTCACATGAAAAGTCTTTATAAAAATTAAAATCAAGCAGAATTCATCCACGGTTGTGACCAACGTAATGGACTTAGTGATAAAAACACTAAGGTCCGAGTTCACTAACACAATATCGGGTGGTTAGGTTCTAATCGAAGCTTTTTGACAATGTTCTCACAGGAATCTGTCATCATAATCAATGGTTAGACTATTAGATCATAATCAATCGTTAATTTTGTTGATGAACTCAAGGCTAGGCCTTTTTTAACACACAATCATTTCTTTAGCTACCACAACACAATGAGAAAGGAGATAAACCCCTGCAAATGTACCTCTGCAAATACGTCGCAGTATAGTGAATACGTAGAACTGTCACCAGCTCTTAGAATTAGCAAGTCAACTTGCTAAATCTAAGTGGCCATGGGCAGGCCATATAACTCTTAGAATCGACAACCGCTGGTATAGAAATGTTCTAGAGTGACGACCGTGAACCGAACGACGCTATGTAGGAAGACCCTCCCACCATATGGACCGATGACATCGTTAAAGTTGCGGGAAATCGACGGATGGAGATGGCCCAAGATCGTCGGTCATGGCACTCTGGGGGAAACCTATGTCCAGCACTGGCATTTTTATTCTCTTGTGTTATAACAATCGTGTTTTTTTTAGAACTAATGCGTCAAAAGGTTTCTAAAGGCCCGGTAAAACTGACGCGTTGACGTTGGCCGTGGCGATCGAATGGAAATTATTGTCAAAGTTTGCGTGAATGTATCGATCGCCACCGCCAGGTGCCCGGTCAGCTTGACCGGGCCTTAATCCGCGAAGAGGCCGCTCTCATGCATGGCAACTTGCATGAGAGCGGTTTACAATGTCTATAACGCGAATGCAAACTTACTTATACCAATGCCGATGCCGAACGTGGATACGACCTTCTTGATGAAGTTGAGAGTGTGCGGGGTGACGGTCGCGTCGGAGACGGCCGAGCGGTTGTGGAACGCGACCACGTGGCACTTCGCGAGCCCCGCGCGCAGTTGCCGCAGGACTTCTTCGTACCAGTTCTCGCGGAACCACACCATCTGTGGAGAATTATTAAGCGGTCATTCAATGAATGAATCGCGAGGTACTATCTCCGCGTCACGTCTTGCACACTGATGAAGACACTTTCAATTCTTTATTGTATACACAGAGAATACAGGCATAAAACTTACATACAGGACAAAGGAGAGCTTAAATAAATGTTTCCTTCCAGCAAACCAAAGAGGATAGGGAATAAAGCTGTGTCTATTGCCATCCCATGTAGTTTACTACTGGTACTTGATGTAACAGAGTTACCACATGTAGTGCCCACTGGTCACTCAAGCATGGATATGACACATTTTATTTGAAAACTTTCACAGTGTTGATCTATGCTGCACTTTCAGTGTTGATTCAGTTGGAGATTCGTGACAAATGCCATCTTAACATACGAGCCGTTCTGGAATACGTGCCTAAGGCGTGTTTAACTTCCCTCGGCCAGACTGCTTGCGCTCTGCTTGAACCGTTTATTACCTGGTCGACAATCCCTTCAAGCGACGACAGCACAGTGGGATGTATCTCGCGCTGTAACTGCATGATCTTGGAACATTTCCACATCGGGAGTGTCGCCTTAATGGGACCAGTGTCCGTCGAACCACTTGACGTGGACGCCCCTTCATTCGTCTTGCTTGTGCCCTGAAAACAGATTTTAATAAACTTCCATTCGTATATATTACTAACATTTGATTATAAATAATTACGACAATTTTATTTTTATTTTATATGTCCTCGATGAGTTTTCTATTGCAACGCCTCCTAGTGATATATCATCGGGGATAGTGCCGCGAATTGGAATGTGTTACATACAAGTTATTAATAGTTTTACGTAAATTTGACCTATAACACTTGTGCGACACTTACGCCATTGCTATGACAGTCATCTTTACGAATGTGCATTACATGACGTAAGTTACGCGGTATTGAAACAAAATGTTCTTATACAGTGCTTATTAGCTAAAAAAACCTATTTTATAGCTAATCTTGAAAAGTACCTACAAATGAATGCACTTACCTAGTTTTCCAAATTTATGTAGATGTGCTACCTATGTTATGTCCACTACCTACTATTGTTTACTAAGAAACAATGCAGACTCACAAATAGCATCATCTGTACGAATATTAGCGGTGTTTTGGGTGCTATTATTGTTCAGAATTATTATTGTTAAGCATTTCTATTTCGATAATTAAATAAAAAAAAAAAAAAAAAAAAATGTCATATAAAATATATAAAAATTACCATGAAGACTTATTAGGAAATAAAAACTCTTACACAAATGATTAGGAACCAAATAATTGCTTCAAATCAACAAGGTATCACAATGAAGGTACATACTACAGAAATTATATTTAATAAAATGACAGACTTTTAAAAAAATAACTTCTTTAACTAAGGTTACAAACAGTAGTTTTATGAACATAATCTGTACTTTTTTTGCTAAGGTAAGTTGTCATAAAATTTGTGACAATCCCTAAGAATCACTTTCTTTCAGTTGTTGGCAATGGTGATTGAGACAATTGGGATAAAGGAACTGGTTCAATCCTTGATTTTTTGGACCTTTGGGTAGCTGTTCGAAATCATCGTTAAAATTAACCTGCCTGTTCGTGAATAAGATTATTTTTAACGCTTAAATATTTGAAAAATAAAACTACTTCACACGGAGACGTGTTTAGTATTGCTTCTGTGGTGATGAGGCATATTGACTCGGTAAATCAATTTCACGATTTTCCCAACATTCTTTCGATTACTGAATGAACTGAATCGACCTCCATGAAACTGAAAAAAATGCGTATGGCTTTCCGTTCAGTTTTACAAGTTTGTCCTTCAACATTGACGTCATTTCCCACAGCTGGATTTTCTCGCATCCAGCAACGTAGTCAACACTCCTTTTAACTAAAGCTCTTAAGAATATTTTATGGCATACTCTTTGTTTCTGTTCATTAAGTTTTTAGTAGCATGCTGATTGAATGTTGATGAGGAGTAAAACTTACTGCCGTCGCGGTTGCTTGGTTCGGCTGTCCCGCGGCGATATTCTCAGCTGTCTTGTGTCTCTCACGTTGCTCAATCTTCAATGTCAGGTATAACGTCCTGATGGGGAAGTACACCGCTTGGGGATATAGTCGACCGACCTGGATAAATTGCAAAAAAAGTCATCAATAGCATTATTACGTCTCTACAGCTGTGAGGACCTACCACCCATGACCAAAGAGGATTTTTTTAAGCAAGCAGACTATATATAACTGAGTCGAACCTATCTCGAAACATAAATGTGTTTTTTTATCAATCTTCGGTAGGTGGAAAGGAATAATTTTATTTTATAAATTTATGCAGAATGGTCCGTCGTGTTTGCGAACCCGGAATAATGACGTTTATGTTATCGCCCCAAATTTTGTCAAATGGTCAGTCGTTTCGTCATTTATTTGTTGTGTGCATAGTAATTCTCTCAACTTACATGACTCAAGAGATTCAATATGACGTTTCCTTCGTACTGCACCAGGCAAGCCAACAGTTGCGGTATCCACGGCAACCACTGCACTGGAGGCACGCCCACTGAGTACTTGTCTAGGGCATCCGCTAGACTGTTCTTGTCGTCGTCATAGCTCAGCATCCACAGGACCTGTGAAAATTATTATGAAGGAAACCCAAAAAGAGACCTGATGCAAAGAAGCTAAATAGAGAAGAGACAAAATAACGTATTTGTTTGTAACATCAACCAGTGTTATCACCGCGCAGAAGAACAGTGTCGCACCCTGATGAAGACTCTCGGAATGAATCGAAACTTAGTCGGTAACTTCGCCTACAGTACGGCACGTAAGAATTCACGATTTACAATAAGACTGATCTAGTTTACGATTGGTTTTGGAATATAATCACCCATTGACCTTTGTATTGCAACTCAGTGCAATCTAGGGTCCACACAGACCCAATGCAGATTGCAAGGCATCACATCACACGCCTTTGATTATTAGATCTACAACATCTCGGTATATATACGTTTTTTTTTTATGTTTTGACCTCTTTATGAAACCCGCAGAAGTCGTAAAAACTAATCGATTTAAGTCCAATCTCTTTGGATCAGAAGGCAGGTTCCCAATGGTCTACTTATAAACCATTGGGATCATTGATTATATTCAAATAGCGCAATTAAATAACTTACCTTGGCGCAGTATTTCCTCGACTTGGATTCATTCTGGTGCCGGCAAGCGTGCAAGAAGCACGTCATTGCAGACACTCCCATTGATATCTGTCTTGGGTCTCGAATGAATATCTGTTCCAAATAGTCTCCCCACAACGCCCAAGCCTTGACCAAAGTATCGTGTAGTTGTACCGCAGCTGCAAACGCTTTGTTTGCATCTTCTGACCGGCCTAACTGAGCGAGTAACAGTCCTTTGAACGCATAGAACTCTGCCGTCATTTCTTTAGTAAAATACTTGAAGTTTGTTGATTCAATCATGTCTAATCCTTCTTGGAGTTCGTCCTTCCCCTCGGTCCAGGAGGTTTGAATGTGACACTTGACCTGCTGACGTATCTTTTGGAAGCAGTCCACGATCGGAACACTAGGTATTGTGTATATGCGGTGGAGGGAATCCAGGCAAACGCCGGCTAGATTGTGTTTCCTTCCGATCTTTGCGAAGTGAATTATAGCCTGTAAATGTTTTTTTGTTAGACTTAAGATATACTTCAAAAGATGTTCAGACGTTGGGTGGGATAGATAAATAGGGTTAAATATATTTGGAATGTAGTATCGAAAGTGGGTAAAAAAGAATATTATACAGAAATGTTTTATTCGTCGAGAATCGGAATTCGGTATTTTGTTGAAGAACCTCAGTTTGAGGTTCTCAGCAATGGACCAACGTTTCCATGCCTAATGGACCAACTTTGAGTTCAAATGCGGAAAAGGAAGTCCATTTGCATACCTGTGCGGAAGCATGCACTCCCAGCATGCTATGATTGGTGGAGTGCTCCGCCTGCGAGTCGTAGTGTGACGCTATGAACTGGTAGTGATGCTGGCGCCACGTGAAGATGGCGCCCCAGTGGGACAGCGGATCCGCGACCACGGGCAGTCGGTTGCGCCACGTCTTCACTATGGCCTTCATGTCGTGCAGTGACGTTGGACGACTGTGGATCAGGCCCTGTCCACAAAAATCAGCTATATTCAATATGTATTCTATTGATGGCCTATGACATTATCCTATCAACTATTTTATTTTGTAAAAGACCTGTCAATATTATGGGCCGAAACATCCCTGTGACAGACAGATCAACTGACGGCGTAGGCATCTAGCTCCTAGTGAAAAAAACTCTCTTTAAGATCAGTTAGTTAGAAGTTACAAGTTTTTACAATGTAAAATACATTTAACAATAATAATAATTCAACTACTTATTTAAGTATTATTCAAAATATACAGGTGGACCGTATGCTTGTTTGTCACTCTAGTTGTATAAAAAAAAACAGATAAATCAGTTGAGCTATCTATAGATAGCTCAACTGATCCAGTTCAGTTAACTGATCCAGGAGACAAAGTACTCACAGTATGTATCTGTGCAGCTTCGCTAAGCTCCATTAGCTGCTGAGCTGCGCGCAGTAACGGCAGATGCGGATGGGAGACGAGGCGCGGCAGTCGGCGCCACTCGCGCAGGCATTGCGCCGCCGCGGCCTCCGCGTGCCTTTCCACGCCGCTCAGTTGCTGTTCGCCACCCGCGCAAATACACAAATAGCCGCGGTACAGATTCACGAGCCATGCTGCAAAAAGATGGGAAATCAGTCATTCAGGCGCACTAACCTCAAGTTCTAAAAATGTACAGTCGTACAATGACGACGTCTCGTTTGTGCTTGAAAAAGTCAGTAAGTTTTGGCAGTTTTAGCAAGAAACGAGACATCATCCATGCACGGCTGTAATTGGAAATTACTCTAAGCAATCGACAGTCGCTGGGAAAGAAATGTTCTCGAATGGCGACTACGAACAGGATGACGCATCCTAAGTAAGCTCCCACCGGATGGACCGTTGACATAGCAAAAGTTGCAAGAATTCGGTAGGTCAAGGTGGCCAAAGATGGGGGAAGAAAAAATAGCGTAAATTATATAATTTCGAGTGATCATCTAAGTTTCAATTGAGACAAACCAAGTTTCATAAATAAATTGTGGTGGTGATTTTGTTTGACTTAGTACCCTATAAATTCAATCAAAAAGCTCTTACCCAATTCCTTTGGACAGTTGTATTCAACTTCAGCCAGCGCATCCTTCATGGTCGACCAATTGGGATTCCTCCAGGAACTCTCTAAAATCAAAAACGGATCTCGACCGCTCCTGGTCAATCCGATTTCAAGCAACGAATCCCATTGATTGAGCTCTTTAGCGCATTTCAGCCAATGCTGAGTCCAGAGGGTGCATTCTTTATGCATGTTCACTGACGATGGACTTGCTGCGTATTCTTGTTTTAGTTTAGCCATAGCGACATCGTAGGCGGCCTGACGAGATAAATGCATCATTGTAATGAAAATTCTTAATTGCTTGCAATATTGTACACATAGAAACAGTCATAATTCAAATTGTTTTAAGGTTATCGCACACATATCAGCTCGGCACTGCTAAAATTATAAAATTGTTCAACAATCAAAGCCTCGGCAGGGCGGCGAGACGTAAGCGCGTCTCGCCGCCCTGATGTGTGAGTAAATGATAAATATTCAAGGTTCGCACCGTTTAATTTTACTTATAGCCAAACCGGGATGGCATGCTTTTGCGTCGTGTCGGCGCCGGCACACCCGGCAACTGATGGCGTCCGTGTCAATTCAATGTTTACGCATACTCTCAATACTACGCTTTATATCCCTCCGCTTTGAGCAAATTAAGTAACAAATGAAATCCGGGCGAGATTCCATGGCACTACCAGAGGGGCATATCCAATGTCCATATGCTTCGTACATATAAATTTTTTACCGTCGTTATCATGCAAAAAAGGTATGTAATTGACATAAGCTATCGCAATTGCGATAACATATGTAAATTCCATACATTTTTACAATGTGTCGAGCAGTAGTTCCGCGTGTGAGTCACCGATTAGGTTATATAAGTTCATACCTGTGCCTGCTCGTAGAAGCCCTGTTGTTCGAACGCAATGGCCAGGTTGGTCTCTCGGTAGCGCGCGTGTTTCTGCCACAGGCCAGACCACATGTCCTCTTCTTGTAGCAGCTCATACATGTCACTCAACGAGTCGAGTATTTCCTGGGAACGATTTTGTAAACAAATTTCACTGGAGGAAGAAATCACCCTTTCTCTGACGACACATTATTATATTAATATGTTGTCGGTAAAGCGGCGCACACACACGCTCGCAACGCACACTGTCGCGTTCATTACTTGTACTTATACTTAATATATTTATACACCGTTTATAATTTGTGCCCCAGTAGCCGACAAGCCGACAAGGGCGCGTGTATTGTTCGCAAGCGCGCCGTCTTACCGTAGGCGTAGTAGACTCCGTATCGTAGTCGTAGACGTCGAGTTGCTCGCGGGCGGGGCGCCCGGCCGCCTGATCCACCGCCATCTGCTCCAGGTTCAGCGTCATCCGATGCCAGAGGTTGTGCGTCTTGCCAAGGTATTTCATCATAGGCCTGCAAGAAACACAGCTTTTATGTCAGAAATTTAAAGTGATGGAAGATTTTCCGCTACCCTCCGGAGCCATTTACATTTGACGACCTCGGTGGGTTGACGGGCGAGTTACCAGCTGCGACGCAAGAGCTGCGGGACAAATGTTTGCATGTTCTGCAGATATTTGTTCCGGACCTGGGTGTTGTGATAACACGGTACTCGTAGTCCCTGATACCCACGACATAGGGAATCCTAGTGTGGGGCCAGGACTATGTATGTATCTGTTTGGTGTTTATTTATTTATTTATGAGCTTCACACGATCCTCATACGTGTGAAGCTGCTCTACCCTAACAAATAGGTAGGTTAGGTTATCAATAGGATTTCGTTATTGTAACTAGGGGAGCTATAATACACCCAAACACCTACATACAAAAAGTTATATGTTTAAAATGTAATCAGATAAAATACTGAAATCAGGTTATCCGTGGATGCGCGAATTCATCGTCGCCTTGATCATCTACACTTCGACTCTTTCTGAAGTTGGTTAGAAAAGAATTTAAAGTTCATTTTTCTAGCCTCAACTTCGGGAATATTTGCTGCCGAGTCTTTATTATTAGTTTTTCATAATAAAACCGCTTTACGAATTCAGTGGTTTTATTATATAATCGATGATATTAAAATAGACTTACGGTTTGATGGTAATCGGCGGATTGCACCTAGCGAGTGCTTCTATGAAAGTGTTGAGTGCGCTCAACGGCTGATCCCTTTGGATCACATGCACGCCCGATATTATAAACGGAACCGTCTCGTTCATTATCGTCTGAAAATTGGAAAATAAGACATCACTCAACAGTTTACGATTAACACTTACTGTAGTAGCCATACAACGGCTAGAGTTTATCTTAAAAAAAAACGTCAAAATTTAAAAGCTGTTAAAACGAGACGTCCTCCACTGACAACTGTATTTAGAACGTGCGACTTCGTCCATAATCTTTGAGTTTTTCAAACAAACTTCCTCTCCCTTAGGTTGTGATTTAATTGTCAGTCAATAAGTCACGCAACGATTTTATATTCCTCGCTGCAGGGCCTATATGGTACCATAACATTTAGGCACTGCAGCGGGATTCGAACCTGCACATCTAAACCACCATTATGTTTTTCCACCATCGATTGCAGCGCTCCCTAGTGACTTGTGGCGTAATCCTTATAAGAAACATCCTTGAAGACAAAAATTTAAATGGGGCCACCTGTCCTAGAAAATGTGTATTAAAACACATTTTCTATAGAGTATAATGTACCTTCATTTAATTACCTAGGCACCTACATTTATTTTAGCACTAAAAACTTTATTACCTAATTATTGTATGCCCACAATGGGCAACTGATTATAATCTTATGTTAAAGCAGTTTACAATCAATAATATTCTGTTTCTGATTTTGATGTGACATGTGTGATGTCAAACCAAAGTATTGAATAGTGTGGTTACCGGCAGTTGCCGCTCGTCGAGGCAGCTCCACAGCGAAGGGAACAATCGCAGCCAAGTGTGGTGTGCCAACGTCTCGTCCATATGGCAGAGTTGCGCCGCTGCTGATATTAGTTGCTCCGTGCGGACGCGACGAGCTAACTCCAAGAACTCCGACTGTTTCGCTACGATTTGATTTAGCATACGGGCTCTAGGAACAAAATGAGACTAATTAGCTAATACCTATATTCTATTTCTGCAATTTTGAGTAGAATAAATTAATTTTCTTTTTTTATAATAACCCTTCAGAAATTCCCACTGCGGGACAAATGTTTGCATGTTCTGCAGATATTTGTTCCTGGGAAATATGGTTCTCGTAGTTCTTAATGCTACGATACAGGGAATCCTAGTGCAGGCTCAGGAATATGCATGTTTCTGTTGGCTGTTTAAAAAAAAGGAATCCTAATTTCACTTAAGGGCTAAGGCTGTACCAGTGCCTTTACTTTTTGGGAGTAGTCGTCAGTATCAAGTTGTTCACTTACCTATTCGGAGCTGGTTTTACAATATCCTCCTTTTGATTAGAGCTCGAATCCAAATCCATATCGAGCACATCCTCTTTATCCGGGTCGATGGAATCACTGAATCCATCTGTAGTTTCTTCTTTCACACTCAAATAGATATCAAAGGATTTGCGCTCTTCTATATCGGCCGTATTGATCACTGAAGATATGCTTGGAAGAAGATATTTAGTGTTGGATAGGCGGATTTGGGTACCTGTTGGGAAAATCGACATCAGTGAAGACATTCTTGGAACTAACGGTAGAATACTTGGTAGAAGCCGTTGTTTTATTAGTTAGAGGATCATCGTCATGATCAGTCTTTAGCAGACCACTGCGCTAGTAATAAATACAGATTTCATTCCAACAGAGGGGGTTATTATCAAGTTTTTCAGTATGATGTGGCGTCCACATAATACAAGACATTTCAAACAAACATTCCAAAAATAATAGGTTGGGGAAAAAGTTTCTTCGCATTTTTTAAGAAAATTCAAAACATTTTTTAATATAGTTTATTTACATTTAACTAAAGTATGTAGGTACCATTTTGTTCGATAACTTTTTGCCATTTTGTAGGCAGGGACATGATCCCATTGCTATAAAAACTTTGGGGCTTCTGTTCAAAATACCGCGACAAGTGGTTTTGGCAGTCCTCTCGTGATGTTAACCTGACACTGCCTAAAGAATTCTGAAGAGACCGAAACAGGTGGAAATCTGAAGGTGCAAGGTCAGGACTATACGGCGGATGCATTAACACATCCCAGCCAAACTCTCTTAATTTTTGCTGAGTGGCTAAAGATGTGTGAGGTCAAAAATGGTCAAAAATTTCTTCAAAAATGGTTCGGTTTCATTACGTCGTAATAAAGAATCACAAATGAGAACACGGTTCATTAGGTTTCTTTCAGTGAGCTCGTGAGGTACCCAAATATCGAGCTTTTTTGTGTACCCAGTTTTTTTCAAATGCGCCAAAACTGTTTTGTGGTCAATTCCCAGTTCTTCAGCTACGTCGTAACTACTGATATGCCGATCTTGCTCCACTTTTTCAAAAATGGCATCCATTTTATCCGTAATAGGGCGACCAGAGCGACGTGCATCTTTGACATCAAAATTTCCGGATTGAAAACGCTTAAACCAAATTTGTGCTACTCTCACAGACACTGCACTAGGTCCATAAACATCGCAAATTTTTTTCGCGGCTTGCGTTGCATTTTTACCTTTTTTGTAGTAAAATTTTAAAATGTATCGAATTTCTTCATTAGATTCACTCATCTTAACAGTACGAAAAACAAATAAAAATCACACATTTTCCTAATTTGAATTTGGAATTATCTTCTTTAAAATTTAAACTTTTAATGATACCAAAACCAGCTAGATACAAATAGTATAGCCAAAGATATTTTATTACAAGTTCATACATACAATAATGCGAAAAGACTTTTTCCCCAACCTAATATATATTATTGAATGTTTATTCGAAATGTATCAAATGATAAATTATTTTTTTATTCGGTAAGTAGTTTAATTTGTAATTAATATGTAGAACAAGAAAGTCGTTTTTACCCCATTATATCCTAAACCGAGGAGTTCATGTGAAGAATGTGATGAGAAAGAATGAAGCGGAAGAGGTATGCCAGAATCGTAGCAAGTGGAAATCCCTAGTTACCTACCCCTCAGAGACAGGTGTATGTATGTATATAAATGTGGAATTTAAATTTTTGGCTGCTTTTTTGCTTAGTCCAGCAAAAAAGCTTTCCTGAAAGACTTGTGTGCAGGATATCTTTGTTACAAACATTGAATGGACAAGACGTCGTCCAAGAAGATTATTGTGTTTGTTTCCCTCATATGAGTTTTACACAATAATAATAATAATAGGTACTTACTTGAGACACAGGTAACCAGCAGCAACTCCAAGCATTGTTTTATCCAGTAGTGCTGCCCAATATGCTCCCAGTTTTGCGAACAAATGATATAAAGTAGGCGGTCGAAGATGCCCCTACGCACGCTCTGATCGTAGACTTCGAAGAACTTTGCGCGTATTTGCGGCTGTGAGCTACGGAGGCCGGCGAGGAAGGCCGGTTCTAACTTCATTGATACTTCAGACATTTTCAGGTTTTCGTCTCTGTAATTAGAAAACATAATGACA
This sequence comes from Perizoma affinitatum, assembly GCA_961405105.1. Classification (NCBI taxonomy): domain Eukaryota; kingdom Metazoa; phylum Arthropoda; class Insecta; order Lepidoptera; family Geometridae; genus Perizoma; species Perizoma affinitatum. The sequence goes on along the minus strand of OY560191.1, from coordinate 4,891,777 downwards.
TGTTATAGAACACACATGAGAGAGAGTGATGCGACACCGCGAGAGGCCGAGATAGATGGAAGAATTTGGGGGCGGCCTTTGCCCGGTAGTGGGACGACACAGATTAACTTTGTATCGGAGGATATTCATCGTAAGGAATACAGTCGTGTATATTCATCCATTCAAATATTTGTTTGCCTTACCCAGTAAAAATTGCTTACATTTTGGTGTTTAGTTGGCTGTGATAAATCTATTCTCCTCTGCCTTTGTGATGCATTGGGCGAAGGTCCGACTAAGACGCAGAAGGTTGTGGGTTCGATTCGAATCGAACTGGGCGTTTTCTATGTATAATATGTATGTATTTACAACAAAAAAGTATATAAGTAGTATGTTAGTCATGTAGTTCTCATAACACAAGCTCTGATTACTTTGGTGCTAGATGATGCTGTGTGAAAATGTCCAGCATTATTATTATTAAATATTGATACAACATAGGTTTATCTGAAAAATAAATTATTCTCGAACCGGACAACGCCATTGTGAGATGGTAAAACCCATTACGCGATGGACTCATGAAATCGTAAATAAGAATAAGAATTTATTTATTTGACACAAACACACAACATTACAAGAAACACATAACAAATGGAACAAATAATCAAAAAGCCTCCGTACTACAACATAAATAAAGAAGATAAAAATATTAAATAATTAGTAGATAGTGACATAGACGTAGACAAAGACATACTGGGTATGGGCAAGACAATCAGAGGACCTAGATCCTACGGACAAGTCTATCAGTCTGCTAGTGTGCGGCCAAACAGGCCCAGTCTCAGCATAGTGCCACTCCCGAACAAAGTAGGTAAATGTAGTAGGAAGTCAAAATGATGGAGGTGGCACATGATCATTCAACGTGCCACTCTTTCGGAAAGAGCACTGACTCTTCTTACAGAAGATGGTGATACCAGGTCGAGACATCGTAAGCACTCTGGATACTACGGAACCCTAAAAACACTCGCCTATAAACATAGTTGATCATCTCAAGAAACTGCGCGTTCAGCTCCATATCGTCAGGGAATCTCTTCTCCACGTATTGCATTAACTTGACAAGCAGTATGGACTTCTCCCGAAGCGAGGGGGCGGCTGTGTTCGGAACCGCGGTCGGACTTTGTTTCACCCATTCCTCTACCATACGAATTATGGCTTTCATCACCTAAGAAAAACAGTCATCGACTTATTATATTTTAAAGTAATAACACACAGGTATAACAATTAAACCAAACTTTTCGAATCACGAGCCTACACTCAGCTCAGCGATCAGCGACGCGTTTCCATCTTTGCTATAGTTCGTATAAGGGTAGTGACGAGTCCCGCTAGTTCGAAAATTATTGATAATTTTTGTAATAAACTACGAGGATTATTACTATAAATAATGTCTAATAGTGTCTACTATGTCAACTAGAATGAAACTCCGAAGTGCTAGATATAAGAACTTAGCAACTGGAACAAAAACTGACCTTCGCGTCGCTAGTTTTCTCGATAAGTCCAACCAGAACTGTTCCGATGAATGTCTTTCTTGTATCAACCGGCATCACCGACACTCGAGTCTTGAGCAGATCTAATGATAGAATCTGAAAATAAAAAAAATATTTTATGCATTACAATTTAACAGATACTGATAATAATGTAATGTTTTCCTGCATGTTGTCCCTATATGTGTCCGACACCCAATAGTCTTAACCCATCACTAGGATTCCTTGTGGTGGTACAAATTAAAGAGGTTTTTCATAGTTTCTTACAGTCATCCGATGTAGCCGTTTTAACTCTCCGTTCTCGCATCCTGCACTGTCTCTGTAGCTTTATTTTACTTTTAATAGTTCGTAATACAATGTTTATGTCATGTGACAAAGTCAAAGTTAAAATTCATTTATTAATTAAAATCACATGGATCACTTTGAAACGTCGGTTTTATCTACAGCCTATTTCTCCGCCACCAAGCCATGAAATTAGAGCAAGAAAACAAGTGTGATTATTCTTTTTAATGATCCTTGACAGATGGCTTGATCGTAATAAGGGTTGTCTATTTGATTTTGTAAAATCCCCAAATCCACAGATATTGTCTAACAAACACATACCAAAAGATCAGTGGTTGCTGCTTCTGGATTGGGCGCGACATGTTCCCTTGCCATCCTCTGCAGTACCCTCATCAATGGCAGTAACAGTCTGTCGATATAAGATGGGCTGGAGGTGCAGCAAGCCTTCAGCATCATCAGAGGGCCGAGCAGGGCGGTGGTGCTGCTCGCGGTGGAGCTTGCGACCACCACTGCGTTCGTACTGACCACGGCCGTTTTCTCGTAGTTGGCGAGCCCCTCGAATGCGTACTTGCTTACGCACGCATATAGTGTTTCTAGTTCTTCATACTGTAAAGGAAATTAGGTTTCGGTAAGGTTCACTAAAAGTAAGCCATTATACTGAAACTGCGTACTATCGATAAATATATTTTTTTTAATATTTGTTCATTCGATTCTTTGAACATCAATTTTACCTACTGATAAGAAAGGCAAGAAACAAGGCTAGTATTCTTTTTAATGATCTTTTTACAAAAAAGGTACATTTTTCATTGAGTTGGAGCAACTTCAATTGCAAGGTTTTTTTAGTTAATTCTATGCAATGAGAGGTTTTCTTTTTTATCTCTGACAGGCCGATCTTGTTTCCTAAAGCTTTCTGGATACGCTGTATGTCATATTGTATATCTGGTTAACACATTTTTTTTAGAAAAGCACCTTTTTTTCGGTAGAAAGTTCTAAAAAAAGTAAAACCTTTGCTGCCTTTTTGTGGCTTTGAAAAACTACAAAATGAAATGTGGAACTGATCAAACCGAAAAGCTCTCATTGAGATATATTTTATTTTTGATCTGTGTTGTTGTTCTATAATCCTTCAAAGCCCGCACACATGGCGTTGCACCGGAAGCTTCAAAGGAAAAATCGCTATTTTATATGGCTTCATTTTGTTTCACTGACATAGTGTGCTTCAGGGACCAAAACCAGCGCCAGACAAATAAAAAATAAAGCTCCCGTATGCTTCATATTTAGATATATTATGTTTGTTTTTAGCTTTGAGTCTGTACATAATTGGACGTAGTTAAGCATAAAAGAACCAACCCTCAAAAAGTCACTTTTGAGATAATTAGATTTTTGTTTCAAAAACGTGTAGAAAAAAATAGGTATGTTTTTTTGAGAAAATAGATTTATAACGTTATGTGTAGTATAGATGACAACATAGGAAAATAACATTATTTTAATTTTTCTTTGTTTTAGTATATGTTTAAGATCAAAAACCTGATGGTTCCTTATTGAAAAAATACTATTTTGTGGGTTGGTTCTTTTCTGCAATTATGTTTAGGTTTTGCAAATAAGTAAATTTATTTATATAACATTAAAAAACTCATGTTTTTATTATATTTTTATTATATATCATTCCAAATTGGCTTCATCAACTTCTACCTCAAAATCTACTGCACCAGAAAACCCGTCTATGTCATCTTCAACTGTTACATCTCCTGTTAAGTTTTTGTAAAAGTCTTGGGCATCTTCTGGGATAAGATGTAACAAGCTTTTTAAGTCATTCAACTTCGCATCGGGGATGGGTTTTCCACTGGGCCAAAGCGGATCCATCAGTTCGTTGGTCAATGGGCCTGAATTTCCTCGTAAACTTTTCTTTAAATTTACTTCAATATAGTCATCAGCCAAGTCTGATCTCATAAAAATCGAAAACTCTTCTTCTTTTTTCATAAATATTTCTTTCGTTTTGAGCCAAGAAACTTTTGATTGTAGCTTTCTTTCTGTTTGTTATTCTCTTTTCCAGGTTAGCGCTTGAGAAGAAATCCTCTTTTCTCATCCTATGAACCTGCATCGGTTTATTTTTTTTGCATATCTGCATTATTCGCATATAATCTTCTGGAGTGTATAGTCTTTGATGGTATTTTAGAGCACATTCTATTCGGCCAAAATCGGTATCATTAGGCAGGAAACTGTGGCCGGATTCCAGAAAGCGAAGCCTGATTGTTTGTAGTGTTGGGTGATCGGCTAATAAAGCTTTCAGCATCAACGTCAGCTTTATATTTCGATTTTGACCGCCGCAAGAGTCACTCCATAGTATTAGGTTCTTCACATCGTTGTTGCCAAGTCTCTCCCTTACATGCTTAAGAATGCATGACCCCACTTCCTGTGATCCCCTACCCGCTTCTCCTTCCACCCAAACGTAGCAATGGGCCTGGTCATTGCTCCCTGAGTGGATTCCCAAATTATATACCCAGAGCTGCCTTTTATAGAATACCACATTGGTGGGTATACGCGGAAGAGGTAGGGTTTTTTGTAGATCGAATGTTATTGTTTCTGTGAATGGATCTGTTCGAGCTAATTGCATATCACTTTTGAGTTGATTTTGCAATATTTTTGCTTTTTGTATGTGCTCTCTGTGAGCATCTCCCACAAGGGCCTTTTCTTCTTCTGAGCCTTGTTTCTGTTTGCTAGAATAGTAGTCGCATTTGTTGCATGTATCCTTTTTTAAAGGCTTTGTACGTAGGTTAAATTGCGTTAGAAACAGGTGTTTAACTTTTGGATAGGAGAGAACTTTCTGTCCAGCGGATTTCGCTTCGTCGCTGTATAACTCATAAATTTTAGGAAAAGTCATATCAGATCTCAAAAATTTTGCATCGTTGCAGTCTGCTCGCCGATAGTGAGATACATATGTAGGTAGTTTCTTTATTAGGTTTATGATAAACGCTTCGCTTTCAGAAGTTGTTTTATTATGTCCACCTTGTTTGCCACGCTTATCTCCTATGCAATTATTACGTATTTTGCACAAGGATGTATTGATCCTTTTGGAGGTAGTCTGAAGAGTGTTTAAAAACATTTTCTTACAAACAAGTACATCCTTTAGGTAATATTTGCGAGTAAATGTCTTTTTCTTTGAATTTTTAGCAGAACCAGAAGAAACGTATGAACGTTTTACTGGTATTTCCTTCACGCAAGCTGCAATGAACATATTTTGTGCTACATAAGAGCCTAAAGCATAAAATTTTTGGAATTCGGTTAATCTATTCCCGCTTGAAATATTTTCTTGACAATTTTTTGGACAGCTGCAGTTATAATCTAAAAATGACTTTGGGTCAATGTTTTGTTTCTTATAGTTAACATATGATAAATTTTGGTATTTCCTCTTCTTCCTTGTTTCTCGAGTGTGTACATATTTTCTCTTTCGACCCTTTTTAGGCCGACCTTGCGATGATGATAATGCGTTCACTTGCGGGATTTGATTAGCAGGGTGGGAGGTTTGTCCATTAGCATCATCAGGTGTTTCACACACTTCAGCTGTTGAGGGAATCAATGATTCTGATACTCCTGAACTAGACGAATCACTTCCGCCACTATTAATATTATAATTGAAATCCGGATCCTGGACTGAGTCGTCACTATTTAACGTAAAATCGGTTCTATTGGAAGATGTTGATGAGGTGCTTGGGCGGTTTTCATCATTGTTGAATGTATTTTCGGGAGTTTCGCAGTCATTTTCAAAGACTTCGGTTAAAATATTGTAAATATTTGTTGTCTCCGGTGACATTGGACGTAAAGGAGAAGGCTGGGTATCGAAGGGGATGTTAAGTTTGGGACTTGGAATTAGCGGAGAAAACTCAGGAGCTTCAATGCTCTTCTCAGCGATGGCTTCATGTGGCTGAGCGTGAGATCCAGGAGATTTCATACACTCATCATTGCTAGGAGAGGGGTTCATGCATTGGTTCTCATACACTCGTACGTTAAAATTGCTAAGCGGTCTAGGTGTTAACGGAGAATAGGGTGGAGGCTCTATGCTTTTTTCTCCAAAATTCTCATGAGAGTTAATATCTTCAAAGCACCCCATACCAGAAAATAGTGATTCAACACTCTTCTCACCGGTTTTCTCATTAGACAAATCTTCAAGCTCACTAAGCTTAGGTAGATTGGCATCAGCTACAGGCAAAGCTGCAGAAGAAACGCAAATGTTATCTTCTGTTATATTTAGATAGCTTATCAGTAGGTAGTTAGGTAGTAGTAGCATTTTAAGTGAGTATAATAAAAAAACATCATGTCTACTGAGGCATGCTCACAGGGTGCACTTAGAAAAACATTTTTTTGCAAAACCACTTTAAAAGCAACGTGTTCTCATAACTCAAGAAGATCCATCCACTGAAATAATCACATTCGACCATGTTTTGTACAATGTATCTGTTTTAAAATACCGTATTGGTGGGTATTACCAATACGGTATTTAAAAAAAATGTTGTGTGTTAAAGAAAGCATTATTATACTTTATAATAAAGCTTCACACCTTAATATGATTTGAAATTTACTTAAATAACGACAACTTAAGATTCCAACATCGGTCGACGTGATTAGTCAGTTCTACACGTTTCCGCTCCGCTTTAGTTGAAATGCACCCTTAGCAGACATAATGCTTTTATAGTATTTGCGACCAAGCGATTATGTTGTTAATTTAATTTAAAAAAATAGTTTGTATGATACGCAATATAAGATAAATTTATACGGATCCCTACACCCAAAAATGCGCATAGTTTGTTTGCTCTTGACTAACATACCTTTTTTTAGCCTTATTTTAGGGCTGCTCTGTGGAGAGTTCTCAATAATATCTGGAATAAAAATTTTAATAGTTATGAACAAACTTGTGCTTAACAACAGAAGTGTAAAAAGAAACTGAACAAAAGTTAAAACAGATTTCACAAAATGGTGTACTGTATATTTTTTCTTAACTTCAAACTTTCTTTACTTAAGTATTGAAATCACAAAGATCATTTGATAGTAGGTATAGATAAATCACAGTGAGACGGTCTATGGGTATAGGTATGCCGTTGTTTTTTATGTATAATTCAATAATTTACGAAACAAATTCGAGCTAAAATCTATATTTGAGGTTAAAAAACCATAATGAAATAATAATGAACTACTTACCGACAGCGGCATTGTTTTCATCTTCGTCGTCAGATTTGTTTTGTAGGCAAGCACTTAAGAGTGCTCTTGTTCGAGTACTCAACTTTTTATACATATTTTTCCTTTTTTAAAACAAGAACAGACGTAGGCTTATCAGAAACAATTGTCGGCTAACTTTCCATGTTGCCATTTTCGAAAAATCGCAATAGCGGTAGTTTTTGGTAAGTATTAGTAGAATAGGTTGATAGATACATTAAAATACCACTATATTATCATTATTAAACACGCACAACACTGTATTTAACGAACTAGGTAGTAAGGTATTTTCAATTCCTAATAAGTATTCCACTTCTTCAAAAGCAAAACAAACCCAAGCTTCGTAGTTCATTGTTTTACTACAGATTTTACTAAATGTATTAACCTAATGGAACTAAGCATCTTGGTTATTTTATAAGCTACCTTATTCGATAAGCAAAATAGAACCACACATATCATGGTTCCTAAATGAAACAAAAGACAAACACACTTTGGATTTTTATTTTTTTAACAAGAACCATGTGGCTTGGTTCTATTTTGCAAATGTGAAAATGCGAAAATCTACAGGTACCATGTCACATGGGTCCGTTTAACTTATCAAACATGACTTTATCAAAGTTGGTACCCGATACCATATAACTTGGTTTTATTTTGCGTAATGCAAATTCAAAGGTATACCAGGTACCATGTGACATGGGTTTGTTTAACCTTTCAAAAGTATTGGTATGAAGGTTGGTACCCTAGGCGGTATTCTTTTTCATTGTTGTGGCTTGGTATTTTGGCCAGGATCTTTTCTGAGAAGGTGAAACATACGGTTGGGAGTCTAACTACATCATTAACTCAATTTCACTCGAGATGTGGGTTGGTTCTTTTATGCTTAACTATGTCCAATTATTGTAGTGAGTTTCGTGAAGTGACCTCCAAACTATAATAAAGTTCAAGAGATGCTTTCGCAGTAACCTTTGACGCTTGTGCTGCGCCGGTCGGCTCGGTCGGGAATATCGCCGTCAACTTCGCCAGCAGATTATGCGTCAAACGCACTATCTTCGTATTGGTCGACGAGACACAAATGGCCAGACCGCGTTGCAGCGGTTTGAAGATGGCAAGAATTTGCTCGCGGCGTAGTACTCCAAGTAGGAAGGCTAGTAGCTCAAGCGCTGTGCAGGCGTTTGCGCAGGACGCCGTATTTGCTTCTGCGCTCGTGAACACCTGTTTAGGGAAAAAGGAATGTTTGATACATTTTCCATGCTTGTTGTACATCATTTGTGTCATCGTCCCTACTAAGATTTACACATGAAAAGTAAAGTATAAGGAAAAAGTAAATATTAATATTCTTAGATAACTAACAAAGCATTATATTGATTACTCTAGAATATCATTACATACTAGCTAATAACATTGTGCTGATATCCAATCAGAGTCTAAGAGTTATGAGTGGAGTGTCAAGATCGAGATTACCCTGTATCTCGTTGGGCAGTGTAGACATTTGTACTTTTGTTGCTAATAATCTTTAGGTTTATCTGTGCGCTGTGCCGTGGGTATAAGATAATCGGTAAATAATGTGGTATTTACTTTGTCAAGCCATGCGACTTTGGGATCGCAATGGTGCGCCCATACGTCAGGCTTCAGCGCAGCCTTCAGTAATAGAACGCAGCGCCGGGATAACTGCTCGCCTGGAGAAATAACGCCGCCGCCGCCGCCGACCACGCCCACCGCGGTCGCGTTACCTTCGTTCACCTGTCAAAATCAAAAAACCATCAGTCGGGACATCAGCAACATCTTTTTTTTTTTTTGGAGCTACTACAGGGCCCCTAGCTGATATTATTTGCTCTAGCTTCTCTGGAGTCAAAACATAAAGAATGTTTTGACTTGATGAATTATTTGCCATTAAAATGCTTTCTGTGTCTCTCTTTTGTTTGACGGAAAAAAGAAACAGAAGTTAAATGTCTTCTCTTCCTTAGAAAAAACCGTAGTCTTGATGCTCATTCTAAACTTGCTGTTTGCCAGAAAATAATGTTTGACTGCTTACCTGGCAGGCCAATCGTAGAAGCAAGTTGACAACCGCATCAACGTGCTGTCGCTCCATAGGCTTGGCTATGTCAGGTTCTACTCGTGACACACTGGCCTGTGGACTGGCCCAGCCGGTGTTTAGAGCCTTGCGGGATTCCGTGCCGCTTTCGTCTGATGATGCGCGCTTTATGGCACCGCTTGGTGATGCTGCCACCTGTATAAAAACTCTGGTAAAATTTGTCGATTCAATAATTAAAGTAATACTTATATATTTTTATAAATGTTAATTTTATACGGTTTTATCTTGTTGTTGGCTGTGACAGTGATTTTAAACAAGATATCTAAAAAATAATGTACAATCTAATTATTAAAGTATGGTGCAGGTTTGGTTTAATTGATAATTGAATAAATTATAAATTTGATTTAATGATTTACACTTGTTAATAATTATTATTAGTGTCCGAATGAAATGGCATTTTTTTCTTTATATTATTGGTGGTCTATTTTGTATGTAACCCAGCCTTCCGAGATAGAGGCTTGCTCTCGTGCGAGGATCACCAGAATTTCAAGATACCTACTTTCTGTGAAATAAATCTTAAAAAATCCAGGATATATAGATAAATAAATTATCCATCATAGGATTTTTTTTTATGAAAGAACCCCTTCAATGTATGGATCCACTTGACCTCCGCCCCAGCCGTTATAGTATACGTACGATGTTGTCGTCATGCGTGTGATCTCGGATTCTTTGCAGTTCCCACTTGAGCGCAACCTCGGCCAGGTCGACGGAAAGCCGGCGGTGCTCCAAGGACGCGGTGCCGCTGAATCCGAGCCGCTGCATAGAGGTTACTATGTGGCTTACTAGCGCGTGTCGTACTGGGTAGTACACCTGCAGGTAAACAAGCAACAATACTGAGGTTAAGAAAATAAACAAGTGGTATTTTAGAAAGATTGTTAATTTTAAAGTGAAAATTACATTTACGGATAATATGTCCCGAAAATTCAGATTCGGCGGGACTCGAAGCAGAACTTTGAGCAGGAATGTTTCCGAATGAGATAAAACAGTACCATGACAATTAAATAAATCCAGTTTTGTATCAATCTATGAGAACAAAACCTAGTAATATCTCAAATGGTTATGACTAGACCAATTTTATACGGAGGATACCTCCCTCCCATACACACTTTCACTCCCATTTTCCCCCTTTAAAATGTGAAAATCAAAAAAAACCCTGAAACACGTAATTTTTATCTATCAAGAGTATCTACAATTCCAATTTTGAAGTTCCTACCTTTAAAAAAACCAATACTTCTATACAAACTTTCAAACTCCATTTCCTCCCTTTAAAATATAAAAATACAAAAACCCCTCATGGGTGTTTTCTGTCATGTAGTTATGGGAACTACATGACAGAAACCATCTAGACCGAGACATATATTTGCATGTAAAAACATTTCTCTCGCGACGGGAATCGAACCCGCAACCTTCTGCCTCTCAGGTGGGCCTTCGCCCACTGCCCACAGAGGTCGTTATGCTCAGTAGCTCCTCTCCGCCCCTGCCATAAAGTGGATATTTCCAAAAATCTGTTTGGTTCTGGTTGTGCGTTGATATATCAGTTAGTCAGTCAGGTCAAACGATGGTATAAGTATAAATATTTCCATAACGGATGCAATTTGAAACAAGTATATTTAATATAACACACACGCTATTTTATCTTGGTACCACACGCTACGGTTGGGCAGAGGCTAGTATTTTATAAACAAATTTCTGCTTACCTTATAATGTCTCACAACTAGCTGCAATATATGGAAGAGCTGTTGCACTGAATGTCCGTCCTCTACGATTATCTTCTTGGTCCAGTGGGTTAGCATGGTGTTGCCGTCTTCCATGCGCTGTGGCATCGACGGTGTGAGAACCTCTAGCGCTTGACGGACTACTGAGCGAGCCTCGACCGCGTGCGCTTTTAGAAGACTGTGGAACACTGCAACGAAAGGTTTATTTTTAGGCCATTTAGGTTTACAGTTAAACTGATATAAATAAATAATGCTGGACATTTTCAGCATCATCTATAACTCCAAACTAAGCAGAGCTTGTGTTATGGGAACTACATGACTGATATACTACTTATATATTTTTTTATTCAGATATACACCCAACAGCCACATACATAGTCCTGACTCCACACTAGGATTCCCTGTGTCGGGTTTATTAGAAACTACGAGTACCGTGATAACACAACACCCAGACCGGAACAAATTTCTGCAGAACATGCAAACAATTGTCCCGCAGCGGGAATCGAACCCGCACACCTTGGATCGCTACCGGCTACAACTCGCCGCGCCACCGAGGTCGTCATTTAGTATCCCTTATGAAGAAATTTCTGCTAAACTAGAGAGAAACTTGAGAAGCAGTAATGCAAACATTATGCATATAAAAACTAATTTAAAGCTGAATAATAAATTTTACCTTGCAATACAATCCGCTTGTGGATAGCGAATTTCGCTATGATGTGGCTCAGTAGCAAGTGCCCGTGGTATCTGAAATCATACATTTTGACTTTACATACTACACAAGAAGGTCCTAAAACCAAATAAACAATTCTTATTCAATTGAATGGTAAAAATTTATTGGACATGCATTAAAAAAATCACCATCTATTATAATTTTTGTAAATCTTTATCATACTCAGAAATTAAATATTAGGCATGTACAGAGGCAAACCTAAAGAGTTTCCTTACAGCAAACCTTTGAGGAGAGAGAGGTGATGAGATGAGATAAACTAAATATTATTATAGGTACTAAATATACCACTTTATTTAATACACTACATATCGTGCATGCTTGCTTGAATTACATTTTAGAGATACTTAAACCGAAAATAAATACAATATAATTTTATTAATACAAAAATCTCATTCTCTTTTGAAAGTGACGGACACCATCACAACGCTATGAAAATAAGTTTATATCTTTAGAAAATGCAACGCAAAATAACTACCATTATCATAATAAAACAACTGTGTTTATGTATATAATATAAAGCTGATCATACCTGGTGGCTGGATCAACATAGTTCTTGCCAAGCAAACAGGGCCAGGCAAACGTCATCAGTCTTCTCAGTTTATTTCCCTGCTTCTTGTTATTCGCGTCGTGTATGTGCGGGGACGCTTGTTCAAGCAATAAACAGGCGAACTGAAGGAGCGATATACGGACCGCGTCCGAACAAGCGAACGGGTGATCCGGCTCTATTACCTGCGCATTTATAAGCTAATATTGACATGCAATCTGGTTCTTTTTAAGCAGGGGCTAGTTTGATTAGAGGTCGGTCAATCTTTACTTCGATGCTCTGACGATGATTACAATACCTAAAGCTCACCAAGCAATCCACATTTCTATATATGTATATTGTTTTATACATAACAAAGAGTTTTGCCTCTATGTCACAATAGGAAAAATAAACAACCAACAGACAGAAACATAGTCCTGACCTAAGTCTTTCCTTGAGTCGTCGGTATCAGGAACTACGAGTACTGTGGTACCATCAGAACCGGGACAAGTATCTGCAGAACATACAAATATTTGTCCCGGGAAACGAACCCGCACCTCTGGCGGCTACAAGCTCGGCGCGGCATCGAGGTCTTCCATAGCTGCCATCTCATAACCATGACCTCCAACCGCACTAGCAACACCTGCTAATCGGAAAGTGTACATAACTTTTACATGATACATACATTGTTTATGAAGACAGACACAACATTGTCCGGGTTATCATGGTATGGAGCTGGTGGACCCCCCACAATCTTCTGTCCTTTGTCGAAGCTGATCGCGAAGCACGGGAGGAGGATTATTTGCAGCACTTTGGCTTTCAGCTCCTGGCTCATGACATCGCCCTGGAAGACCTCCACGAAACGGAAGAAAGCGCAGCGTTTCCATTCCACTGTGTAGTTTTGCGCGACTGTGTTCTCGAGAAAGTCTCGGAGGAACTGGAATAAAACAAAAGTTATTTTTAATTCTATTCCTGTATTCATTATCTACAGAGTAAAAGGTTTTACCATCAAAAGCTAAGCTTGGGGGAAGTCAAACAAAATGAATCCTAGGAATATGTTAACATTGTATTAACATCATAAGGGAAGAAGTAAATAGGATCTTACCTGGAAATCTGGTATGAATCTATCACACAACGCTCGCAGCAATTGAAACAGTAGGTCGATGTTGGATGGATGATGGACGAAATAGTGAAGCAATATCTTCACTATCAACTTTGGCTCCTTCCAGTGGGTGCAGTCAACCAATTCTACTTTTTTGTGGATTTCCTGTTAATTTTAATCACATTTTTAATTAAAAAACTTTGCCTCCCTCTCTCTGATAGAAAAATTCGTATATTACATCCACCATGCTATACTTGTATTAATGCACTCTGGTTTGAGATCAAGGCAGAAAATACTTGCCCACATTTTTTGAAGGGTAAATGATGCAATTTGAAGGTTCTATCCAGGGTGGGTTTGCAATCGTTATGCACAGGAGATTAGCATTTCGTAGTCAAAGACTAATCTCCTGCGTCAGGATTCGTCATAAAGGTCGCACGGCAGGTCGCCTCAAGTAATTTAGAACTCACATGATATTGATCATTACACCAAATCCGCTTGATCAGCTCAATAATTTCCGGCTGCGTCGACATCCACTGATCATCGAACTTGATTAATAGCGACAGAACTCGTATAGCTTGGAACTGCATTTCAGTCCGATCTTGTTGGGGTATGGTGCTGTTGCCCGCTGTATTCGCAGCTAAGAGTTGCATGAGCCGGGGTTTCTTGGAAGTTTGAAGTGCGTCTCTGTAGGCCGCGCCTGCCTCGGGGTGTTTAATCAGGAAGACAAGGAAGCGACTCCATTGCTGGTCCTTTATGTTGTTGTCACTCATTATAAGGTCGAGTGTCTCTTTTGGATATCTGAAACATATTCCGTCAAGATCAAACAAAGGGTTAAGGAGATGCCCGGAGTTTCACTACGCTATTAAATCTACTAAATCAAGGACAAAGCTTTCAGAATCAGCAAGTTGAAGTGGCAATGGTGAGGCTGTATAGCTTGCTAAACCGACAACCACTGGGGTTGTGGTGGGGGGAAAGGTTCTCAAATTGAAAATAGATTTCTAATCATTAATTGGCTCACTACCTAAATTCCGCAATAACCTCTTCCTTCGAAAAACAGTCGTGGATTAGATAATTCATGTTGTAAAATTTTCACATTCACCGATAGTACGGAACGTGAAAATTCCCGCTTCACAATACGAACCAGACGCATTCTAGGATCAAATTCCCAAAATCTTATTATTTCTCAGGCAGTTTAAACATAAAATAAATAAAGTAAAGAATATCCTGTATATGGCACTTACGTCATCGGATAGAAGTTTGAAGTTTCACATTGGTTCTGGATTTTTATTGATTGGTGGGTAAAATCTGCGGAAGTAAAACAAAACTTACCTCAAAAGGAATTTGACTAGCGGTTCCCTGAACGGCGATCCAGCTTCTATCATCAGCGACTTCTCAGTGTGGAAGATCAGTCTGCACAGCACGTCTATGAAACGCGGCGATGCGGCTGGGATTTGGTGGAATATACCGATCAGGATTATTATCTTCTGTTCGTTTTCCATGTTCTTTGATACGCTTTGAAGGAAGTTGCCACCTAAAGAAAAACAAAACCAAGGGTTCAGTTACCATGACAACGTTGTTATTACCCATGCAGAAAAACATTGTTCAAGTTACTGATTAGCTCATAGATGGATCAAATAATCAAAACAACCGTTTTATTTTTGACTGGTTTGCTAATGGCGCCCAAGTTTAATATACAATAACACCCAACATCCACATAATATAGTTCTGACCCCACGATAGGATTTCCTGTATCGTGGGTATTAGGAACTACGAGTACCAACACTCAGACCAAGACAAATACTGATCTCGCAAATATCGATAATTCTCTCAGCGGGCATTGAACCCGCACCTCTTGTGTCTCCGTGAACCGACACGATTCACGGTGATTGCTATGCTTTGTTACCTCGATTTGTTTGAATGGAATAATCCAATAATTTCTTCAGAAGCTGCAATAACTGTTCACACAGCTTCTCACTGAACGTCGAAGGGAACAGTTGGGTCAAGTACGAAAGCCTCTTCGCGCCATTCACACTCAAATGCCGATGGTCTCCGAGCGTCAGTAGGAGCGGACGCATCACTGGATGCACCATTTCCATGTCGATTTGAAAACCGGATAGGAATTTTTGCATGCATTCGAATCCGGCCTGGAATTGTCAATGCACAAAATTAAATTAGGAACTTCTACTAGTAGACTTGGAGCTTTGCTTGGGAACTTGTATAGATGGGCATAATATCTTTTACTTTAAGATTTTTCAACAGCTTTTAGCTTTTTTGGCCTTAGCTAACGCCCGGTCATAGGCTCACCCCATCCAAATTCTCTTATTACTGGCAGGTATAAGAGAATTGGCGTAACATGTATTACCGATGATGTGCGTTACTTACTTATTACGAACATACTCTCAAAACTTAGATTTACACTACATACGATTGCCTAGATGCGTACATAACATACCTGTTGCAATTCCTGGTCATTCTTCTCAAGTGATTTGTAAAGCACTTGGAAAATCTTCTCCCTGCAATGTTTCTCCTGAAGATAGTGGCATGAAGCCAGCGCCCTGAGGGCCGACGCTCTCAGCGGGACCAAGTTCACGCCTTTGTAGCAGGGAAGTTTGCCTAGCATCGCGTCTTCAGCCTCGCATAGTGAGAGTAACTCTCGAAAGAACACTTTATGCTCGTTGACATTTAAATCTAGAAAATGTATGTCACATTTAAAATCAAATAACATTCTTCATAAACTCAATTAACGATACAGAAATTATTCTGATGCTATGCTGTGAAAAAGGTTGTTCTTAGATCAACCGGAGCTGTAAGATCTCCTTTGCAAAGCGGGCTTGTGGCATGTGGCAATAAGAGTAATTTGATTGCAATAACAAAAACTTACCAATGGTGAACAGTCTAGGTTTTAAAGTTGTACAGAATGTGGTTCCGTCCATGAGACCCATCTGTGCATTAGCTGGTTGATGACGAAGCAAATGTTTCTTGGGCGGGATTATATCCGCCAAAACATCTCTGTGCGGGTCCATCACTTCAGTGACCGTCTTGTTCTGCAATTCCGCAATCAGTTCTAGAGATTTCATAGCCTGCTGTCTCACAAGTAAGTGTGGGCTGGTCACTTGTAGCACAAGTTCTTGTAACACGTCATGAAGAGCTCTGGTCTTCGCAGCTATTACTTCAGGCTCCAACTCAATATTGGGATTACTTATAGGCGTCACACAAACTCGCACCAACTTCTCTAGATTCAAGGTAGCCATGTCTATTGCGCCTGAAGACACCTCACCGGTCAAATCCATCATGACGAACAGAACGGCCTTCAGGAATGCGAATATGTGTTTATATACCCATTCTGGTGCCATTTTCTCACACATAAACTTGACAGCTATACATCCGCCAAGTTTCGCGTACCACGCGCGTTCGTAGCATAGCGAAGACATTCGCTCTGCGAGGTATTCCATTAAGGGTAAGCGGCAAGCACGTTCCTTGCTCCCAAGAACCGTTGCCGCTGTTTCTATCATCAGAACTAGCGCCAAATGCCCAGGTTTACAAAGTTCTTTCTCTTCATGTCCCATCACAACTGCTATAGCATCTACTAAAACCAATGCATCAAGACCTTCTTTTGGACTGGCGCTTCCTATAAACGGACCAGCTTCTTGGGCAATCGCTACCATTGTATAATGCCTGACTAGAGACACCATAGTGGGTAGCACGTGATGACGTAGTTCCTTGATAGCGGCAGCGACAAACATCCCAGTAAGCGCCGTACGATGTGTGTTCCGCACGATACTGTTCTGGCATTTGTAGTACGGTCCGTTCTGGACTTGAATCTGGCCGTCTAAAAAGCTTGGGTGGTTGAAGAGTTTTTGTAGCGTTTCGCGATCATCATCTAGGTTCAACGATGCTGCTAAGTAGCAACGAAGAACTTCCCAACACTGTTTCCTGTAGAAAGGATCTGTGGTGCTCGATTTTAATGCTGCGAAGGCTGTGTCAATTACTTTATCAACTTCGAAATCAATAGGTTTTGTTTGCTCTTCGAAGTAAGCTTGAATTGCCGGTGGAGGCGCGTCTGTTTCGCGGTAGTCCAGTCTTTGCGGTTCGATCATCATTTTACGGTTGCCGCCACCGAATTTTCCCAACACCCTAAACGCGATTCTTGCTACCTCGCTATTGTGTAGCGTTCGCCATAATGCTTGCATCAGGTCAGCCCGAACGGGCTGTATGTGTTCGTATAAAAAGTCTGGTTGCAAGTTATCAACGCAAAGTTCTAGTGTCCGCAAACCCTGAGATATGAGAGTGTGGGAGCCGTTTAGTGCTGATACTAAAGGATCCATGAGCATAGGCAGATAGGGCAGTAAACTGCTCAGTCTGACTGGTACTGTCAAGCACAACTCGACGAAGAGATCTTTCATATGTTGTTTGTGCAAGCCACTTTGAAGTCGATTCAGCCCTTCTAATAAGTTAGGAAGTAATGGCAAGAATTCTTGGTACAGCAAATCGTGGCTACCTCCTCCTATCGATCTAAACAAAGCCCTAAGCAGTAGAAAATAGTTGTAAGGTTCTTTAGCAGTCATAGCGTAATCCATAGCTTTGTTTACTATGCTGTGAAGATGTGGCCGCAGCATTTGTTCGTTTTCCGATGGGAATAAGCTCACAGAACCGAACACCAATTTGAACAGTCTGAGATACAAGTTCGACCTTTCTACATTGGTTCCCATTTCCTCCATTCTTTTGAGAAGATATTCTACAAGTACTGTAGCGAATATAGGCGAAGTAGACGGATTTGATAGAAAAGTATTAGCGATGATTTGTAATGTCATATTCTTGTTGATTCTCTCAACCATGTGAGATATTGTGGCTGTGAATATCTCTTGAAATGTTTGTGGGTTCATCATTGAAAACTGTAACAAAGAAAGTGCTAGCTCAGACAGAATCCTCGAAGTCAAACAAGAGATAGCGTAAATATTGTAAGCCTAATAAAACAAATGGATTGTCATTACCAATTCAACTATTTTGTGAGTGACCCGCCACACATTACTGAGACTTAATTAACTAATCACTGTTTTTTTTTTATATGTCACTTCAAATTCAACAGTAGACCTAAGATAAAATAAATATCTAAATCTACTTACCACTCCACTAAAATGCTCCAAAACCTCTTTTTCCTCTTTAGATCTGACATGGGGCTGCGCCGGGGGCTGAGGCGGCGCGCGCGGTGCAGCTAAAGTGTAGATATCCAATGACTGGAGTCCCCATCGTACTAAACGGATGAAGACGAGCGTCTCTCGAGCTGTGAACTGCTTCTGTCCAGCTGCAGGTGTGGTAGACGTGCCTTCTGCGTTTGTTGTTGTCTGATGAGAAGAAACGCAAACATTTTAGCATTTACATGATCAATTGTGATCATCTGTGCTTACGTTTGTTTTTATGTGCTAGTGGTAATCTCTGGTTTCGGAGTATTAAAGGTGACACAAGGTGACACACAAAAACATAATAATAACACTGAAGAAGCAAATAAACTAAAGGTAGAGAGATTACCCTGTTGTCCTTGTAGAGGTCAGTGAACATAAAAGGTCTAAGAAAATCACTTTCAGGACACCAGAGAGATGGAGATAAAAACCGACTGCCAGACCGTAAACGACTTACCTTACAGGACGCGCATCCCCACGTGATAGTCTTGACACCGCACACCAAAGTCTTCACCAACGTCCTATAATCCGCCACGTTCAAATTCGTCATCTGTGTTGGTGCAGGGAAGCCAATCCTCGACTTTTCATCTCCGCTCTTGATAAGACTTTCTAGGTAGTCCGAAGCGGGTTTTTCATCCTCGACTTTGATTTCGGGCGTCGTCGGGACCGGGACGGACGTGGTCGGAGTGCCAGGGGTCGTCCCGCCAAGGGGCGTGCCGTTCGTGGTGACAGGTGGAAGCGGTGTTTTTGGAATGCTTTAACAAGACAGTTGTTAAAATTATATAATGTTTTGAACTATATTTTCGTTATTTATTTTCGTGATTCGTGACGGTGAAGTGCCAGAAGTAAAAGGAATTTTGAATCCTTAAACCGCACTATTCTTTCACCTTTAGTTACATGAACTGTTTTAGGGCCATCACACCGCATTATGAGACCCGGTCACTGTCCCAATGATAGAACCAGTGACACGACGAATTAACGAATGAGAGATGAGATGGTGGCGGTCGTTAAAAAACTAGAGAGTAAATCCCGCAAAAAATAGCCGAATTTAAGGCTATAGAAACTCACCATTTATTCATTAACGCCGGCAGCTGAAGCTTGGATATCGTCTTGAACTTGAGTACAAAGACTTCTAATATCCTCATCAGCAGTTGCCGACCTTGAGGATGCGAGCCCGCCGTGCCTTCGGTTTCCGAGCGTTGGCGAATGCAGTCCACTAAGTTTAGAAGTAACTTGCAAGACATTGTTTGAATACTGTGGAAAAAAGATGAAACGATTACAAGAACGTAGAATTTTTTTATGCCTATAATAAAAATATTGAGGACACATTTATTAATACAACTATGTACGAGTAGATAAATACTAAAAATACAGATGTAACAGCTATCCTGAAGACCGTGGCAATCGATTTATTAATAGCTCAACTGCTCTGAGGATCTCTTTGGAGACTGATATTTATGAAAGAAGTAGGACATAGAGCTTTAGTGTTGTAGTTCAAAGAATTGTATGCCTTACCTAGTTGGCAGAGACTCGTCATGAACATTCTTGGAGAACAAATGTGCGGCAATAGCCAAATCAGAGAGCGGCAAATGTTGGCGCACATGATGAACCAAATCCGCTAATGTGGAGTAAGCCAACGGACGCAGAGACTCGTGGACCGTCCAGCCACCGCCTAGTAAAACGTCTTCGTCGAACAAACGCTCCATAAAGGGGACAAATTCTGAAAACGTATCAAGATAAAAAGGTTTACAAATAAAATCTTTACTGCCCAAATGGATATTCTATAATTTTGAAACTGCCGAACTACAACAGAATTAACTCTAGCAAACGAATGCTTATATGTAAATTTTCCTTTGAACCTTGGGTATAACGAGATACTTCATCATCATCTAATCAGCCCGGAATCACCCACTGCTGGGTGCAAGGTTCCTTTCGCCTTTCCAGCCTCTGTTCTGTGCGTCTTGCACCCAGGTATCCAGGTATGACTTTAGCAATAAAACCGACCCACCGCGCTGTCGGACAACCCAGCTTCTGTGCTCAGCCAACACTTGGTCAAGGATTTTCTCCAACTACCATCACAATGTCTGGCCAAGTGTCTTGCCCAACTCCATTTGAGGTATATCACCTGACATCCTGGACTATCCTCCGACGTCAGATTTCAGTGTTGCTGATAAAGAGATACTCATACTTACTCAGCCTCAAATCAGTTGCGAGAATATGTCTCGTAGCAATGACTAACTCCTTTCTCAGGTGTGCAACCTCAGGTGGGCACAGTGTCAACAAGCCAATGATGCCTTTGACCATCAAATTGGCGTGATTAGCAATAGTGTCCTGGTATATCCTTATAATGTAGGCTAGAAATGCGAGTGTCTTTATTTGTGCGCCCATGAAGTCCACAAAGACTTCTTTGTTGAATGAAGCTGATTGCCTGAAAATAGAAAAAGCATAATTTAGATTATATCACAATAATCTAATTATCGGACTCAATAAATTGTATAGGATAGAAAACGGATAGACATGATGAAATTATAAGAGCTTCGGAATATTCCGTTTTCGACATTTGACTTCAGAACCCTTAAAACGTCAGTTTTTAGTCTCATTACACATAATTAGTAGGATGGACACATAATTACCAAAAACCTTGACTTAGACCAGCTTACAAAATGAGAGGGTTTATATTTTAATGTATCAAAGATACCTCCTGTAGACGACATTGTGATGATTGCATTATAATGACAATGTAGGTCTAAATATCAATGAACAGAATCATATTTTGTAATGATAAATGGAAATAAAGAGACATAATAGTCCACCTGATGGTAAGCTGCTACTAACACCTATTTATATCTCCAAAATCAGAGCCATTGTCGATGCATCAAAAACAAGATTTTTGTTGACGGAAAAAAGGGCAAATATTTCTTTAATTTCTTTAGACAAAAAAGAGAATAGTGAAAGAAAGTATCCATTCATACTACTGGTGGTGCTGAAGGACTTAAGAATTCTATAAAACACTACACCTCAATTTGAGCATGTGAATCCAACACGCACCAATTGACTTGGGAACTGGTCATCAAAAACTTCAAGCACTTACCTATGGTTTATTGCTGGTTGCAATGTGATAGTTTCCATGATTAAAGGTATGAAATTGCTGACTTCCTGGTGTACATTCTGCTTGTACAACTGATACATTAGCACCACTATGATGGGAAGCTCCTGTATTACTTTCAGTGAGAGCACCGACTTTGGTATTAGACTGTACTGTGGAGCAATGCATTATTGTGAATATTACTACTGGTTAATAGTAAAAATCTGGATATATATACTAAACATTAAGTTAGGTTATCTCCGAAACTACTCAACAAAAAACTGAACTGTGAAATGACTTCACAACAGGCCATATAATATAATATTATTACATTAAAATAAAAGGGCTTTTCTTCGAGACCAATTTTGCAACGAAAGTCGAAGAAAAAACGGTCGTGCGAATTCGTTTCTTACGAACGCTACTTTTTATCCGGATACCACGTATACAAATGTTTGTATGATCTGCAAATATTTGTCTCTGCAAAAATGTTGTGGGTGTTTTCTATATTAATATATATGTAAGTATTTACAAAAAATATAGTTTTATAATATCAGTCATGTAATTTTATTCCAAAAACGATCGTGAATTTGATTATTCATATTATAAAAACGAGATTTTTCACGTACCGCACTATCACGTACTTCACACAACTGTTGGATGGTGTAGTAGTACAGGAAGATGAATGTATGGTGAGCTTCGATATTCCGATCCCTGACACAATTGAGACAAATGCTACGTGTCTACAAGATTCCTTGTGACCGCGGTTAATGCTACATCAGCGAGACAAAACGCAACATATCTACAAGGCTCACCGAGCACATACGCGCTGTGAAGAACCTAGATATCAACAGTTCCGCCAGAGCATTCGCTGGTCGCAGGTACGACGCACTACATTCGTTTTGATAAAGCCCGGGTCCTGGCAAGAGAAAAGTTTTTCGAGATCCGCGAAGCTATCGAGATAGGTCGTCTACCGAACTTTAACAAAGATGGGTTTTAACCCCCGCCTGGAAGTCATGTCTGTATGGACTGCATGATAGCGGGAAAGTCGAGTCTGACAGTGCCACAGTGAGCGTGACCTGTCTAGCTCCTCTAGGAATAGGTTATGGCGACGACGTGAGTAGCAGCGAATACTATGTAGCACCACCACCACCAACAGTTACTACAACGCGGAGAACACAAGCGCACCCTGTGAACCGCGCACAACGTGTGGCAGCGCGGAGTGCACGACGCAGAGGGAGAGCGTCGCGATCACTCACCCTGATGAAGGCTCTGGGAATGAGTCGAAACTTAGTCGGTGCCTTCACCGGTAGTGCGGTACGTTTTTACAATATGAATGATCAGTCATGTAGTTCCCATAACGCAAACTAAGCAGAGCTTGTATTATGGGAACTACATGACTGATATACTACTTAATTTTTTTTTTTGTAAATACATACATAATTATACATAGATTATTATAAGTATACCATCAAATAAGCATGCTCGTAATTTGGGATGGCTACTACACTCCTAAAACATCTCTGGCTTACAAGGCTATGTGTAGTCAGCCGAGCTGAAACCAGTCCAATTACTCGTTTTTTTCCCGGCTGTGAGATTTTACCCTACTTTGGGACCAAGCTATATTGTTTTTCGTTCCTTAAATCTCCTGAACATTTTATTTATCGTTTTAGCTTTTGTCGATATTTCTTGAGCATGATTTTTTTTTTCGTACCAGATTTCTCGCTTTTGTCCTGTGTTTCACACATTCTGAAGTTGCTTATGATTTTTGTGATATTACCGGCACAGCTATAATTCATAGGACCCTTCAAATAAGCGCCACTGAGCCCGGTGTTTAACTTCACATGTTCTCCACTCAAAAAGCAAGTCATATACAGTCCTGGGGGTCTAGACAACAACCACTATCTGTTGTCGTTAAAGTGGTATTGTCTATATGCCCTGATCCGACACTCGGATGTCCTTGAGTATCAAGAACTAAGAGTACCTTTTGTCCCAAAGCGGGAATCGAAACTCTAGCAGTAAAATATACTTACTGTAACAACACTGCCGTCTAGCAATTTCTTCTCAGTATGTATGGGTGTGGTGGTATAAGTCTCTTGTAACAGCTGTTCAATATTTATTTCCGTAAGGTCCTTTATCCGAACTGTGGATTTCGGTTCAAAGATCTTGGGAAGATGATTGGGTAGATCTGAGTAGATGCCTTTGACCCACTGCAGGAACTTGTGAATCTATAAATGTCAAACGTGAAACAAATAATAAGAAATATATTTTTATTTTGAAAAAACAATGTATGGTCGTTCTGCCATTCCATGAGTGTCAGGCCGGGTATTTCATCAACATTCAAACAAAAATCAAAACCAATTTACTTACTATTCAGGGTTCCATAAGCTATTTTCAGAGACTAATAAATGCCACCCATTCTGAATGCCAAAATGGCAAACACAATCAATGTTTTTCAAAAAAAGTTTCTAGGGTCTTACTTTGTTTTATTAGGTTTGTACCACCGTTTAGTGTTTCAGTACAACGGCTACTTTTTTGAACAAAATAAGTATTCACTTTGAAATACAAGATGGCTGACAATAATGTAATGGGTAATCTCGAGAAATCGGGAGTTACGGAATTTAAAAATGGCATTGAAACTAAAGGATATCCTTCGCAATTATTCGTACCAGCGGTCCAATGAGTCATTATGTGATTGGGGTGTGTGGTTGTTGGTTTCTTACAATTTTATTTTCTCCTAAACCGATTGTAATGCAGTTTTTTTTTAGAATGTTTTGTATGATACTAGCTGTTGCCAGCGTTTTTGCACGAGTGAATCGTGTTATTAAAAAATAACCATACAAACTTCACCCTCCATTTAACCCCCTTGCCCCTCCCCTTAAAATGTAAAATCCATAAACCTTGAAACACATATAATTTATTTATGAGTAGCTACAATTAAAATTTTCAAGTTCCTACCTTTAAAAAAACCAATACTCCTATACAAACAATCAACCCTCATTTCCCCCCATTAAAATGTGTAAAACCAAAAACACTGAAACATGTTACTATTTATTTAGGCTCAGTAGCTGTTATTCAAACATGTTTCTAACTTCTCATTCTTTGAACAAAGACTTTCATACAAAGTTCACCCCACCCATTTCCCCTCCCCCTTGAAGTGAAAATTTACAAAAATCCTTTCTTAGAACATTTATGTTTATGTTAAATTTCAGCTTTCTAGACTTAGTATTTTGGTTGTGTGTTAATCAGTCAGTCTGTCAGTAAGTCAGGACAAACAATTTTATAAGTTTAGATATCATGGAATAGGTATGTTAGGTTTTAATGCCAAATGTCACTTAGAGGCTCTACAAAATGATGATAGAATGAATATCAGCATCAACAATTTTCATGTTATTTTCATAACCATTATTTACGGCTTCAAGAATAGTTCTAACATGGCTTTAAAGCTACTCATGCAAGGAGGTGTTTCAATAGGTGATGGAATACACCCATACCAATAATTTGGGAATTTAATTTAACGTAAGTGATGGCCATCTTGGATTTTAAAATAGATGACATTGTTTTAATTTTTCCTTTCAATAAATGCTGTTTTATTACTTAAAACTGGATAAGCCAATTATACTTGGAGATCTTCCCTTGCTTGATGAATAAATATCTTGTATTTTAAAATGGATGCCCAGTCACATAATCAGTCCCAACGACAATACTAACAATACCCTTTTTATCCTAACTCCCACTCCAATCAAAAACTATAAACATAGATACTGGCTATTTTATATTACATCTTTAATTACAAAATCCTTGCCAGATAATAACAAAACTCAACAACTACACTAATATCTATTGCAGCTCAGTGCAATACAAAATAATCTATGTTCAAAATTGACAAAGCAAAATGTATGAATTAGAACTCAAAAAAAACTGAATGTTTATTTATTTTATTTTACAGCTTATTTTTTTTTTTTTTTTTTTTAAATTGCTCCTAATTTAGTCTTTATTTTCAAAAGTTTTATGGACAGGTGAATAAGGGATGGCCAATGAATGACACAATGATCAAACTATATGTTGAAACAAAAATAACTTACATCAACATCAGTACTGTAAACTGGTCTATACTGCTTATGCAACTCCATAAAAATCTTGAGGCACACCAGAACATTCTCCTCATTCTCAATTTCCATAAGCTTCAGCATGAGAATCAGTATGTTCTTCACAAAGGGCCTCAGTGTCTCACTGATCGGCAAACGATGTATCATTTCTAGAATCAGCTTCCGTACTTGCTGTATGTTGTATTCTGCGATGAAATGAGGCTCTCCATCTTGCAGGATTTTGATAAATATCTTTAGTGAGTGATCAAGAAACTGAGGGTACTGTGGTGAGCTGAGAATGACCTGCAAATAGTCATGATTGCATAAGGCGGTACAAGGTGGTGTATATTGTGGTTTTAATCCACCACTGGTGATGTATTGTCTGTCAGACTAGGTGGTTCTTAAATTTTACCTCATAATCACTCACTTTAGCAGCATGCTAAAAGTTGTCAGCCTCTATCCTTTGTTTAGTGTTAGTAAAGGACAGGGTTAGAGTTAGCAACTTGCTATGTTAGCAAGTGATTATGAATAAATGGGTAAAAGTCTTTTTCACCCATCCTCAATAAAAATTCTGAGTAGTTGGCTTATTGCAGAGTGTGAGATCATGCTATTAACGGTTTATTAGTGGAAAATGTCTTAGCTTCTGAAAAATCTCATGATTTTGAATCATGGAGAACAGCTTCACCATCTTTATAAGTTGTACTGGTGGCATTTTACCAGTAACATGATAATGTGGCTCTTGAGTACAATGTCTTGCATCTGACATTCCCACTTCAGCATTTTCATGATTGTAACAAAATATGGCAAAATGGATGAGACTTCAGTAGGGCCCCAAGAGTATTTTTTATAAAGTGGATAAAAAATTACAGCTACCCACCTCAAAATTTTCGCTAAGTTCCTGGGCTGCTTTTAATTTTATCTCATCTTTGGCCGCAGCGTCTGCCAGCATGGTGACATAGCTGCGGTACGTATTCATTTGGGTATGAGCATCTGCGGGTACACCCGCAGACATCGCAGCCATGATGTTTGGGAAAAATCAATAAAAACTAAACTAGACCCAATACTATCACATTCCCATACAAAATGTAGGTACTTGGATCGAGCAGTATGGTCTGGATATAACTATGAGATAAATTGAAGTTCTTTACAAAATTACATTTTGACTATGTATTTCTTTTTATGCACAATCACGATCTTATATTTTTACTTAATTGTTAGATGTTTTCCTTGCGAAAATCGCCGCAAACAATTCACAACGCGCAGCCACCATAGAGCATAGAGGGAGGAAATAACCACTCGCCACAGACTAAGTACTTATAGAATAGAGTTCCACTTGCCATAGAGCAACTAATAGTGATAGAATAAGCAGATTTGATGAGGGAGGCGTATTTATGATCGCTGTGCCTTTGTTTAGTGTGTTTTATAACAGATACTGTAATTTCTGTTTCTATATAAAGCATGCAGGAAAGTTTTCAGTTCTGGCAATAGTTTACAGGATATTTTGTATTTAATAAATACGCAGCACCACAGTAGCCATCTACTAGACTAGACCGTCCAGTGGAAGCTTTATTTATTAAAAGGGCTATTCGTTTCCGCTGTTTCCTAGCGTTTTTCGTACTTTTATTCCTTTGTGTTACCGGTCCAGTGGCGACACTTGGAGGCAGCCGCGAACAATTATATTTCTTAAAATGTACCGCGCCATCTTTTACTCATTGGCGTTTCGTTGGTATTCCGTCGAAGCAAACTCCGTCTCTGCGACTATTGCAAAATATTTTTGTAAATAAATAAACTAAAGTGGTTTATTTGTGCAGGGAACAACTGTAAGTAAATTAATCTAGTGAGTACTTGGTCATCGCCTATTAACGGTTTTCCGTTCGGATCTTGTACAATTTTATTTTATTTATATTTTTAATCTCGTTGTGCAAGAGATGTAACTAGAGCTCTTTCACAGCAATGGATGCCTCGGCTAAAGAGGTGAAGGCCTTGAGTGCCGAGCCTACCACTGGTCCACGCGGAGTAGTTCGCAAACGTAGTCGAAGCAGCTCCTACAGCTGCGACTAAGAGTAGCAGCTCGTCAAGCTCGTTCGATAAGGGCAGAAAGAAGAGGCGTCGGCACCGAAACCGCCGTAAAAGAGCAAAGCGTGCTCGAATACGCTCTGATACCAGGTTTAAGGTTCCAGGCTGGTCCAGGATATGGGTGAACTTCAAAATAAAATGTCAAATTTTATGCCTAATCCATCAGTTTCTAAAATTGACACAGCTTGTCACCAAAAAGAGTCATAATTGTTCTGGGGTTAGTGGAGAGCTCTATGAACAACACAACGTCACTGACAATCTAGGTTTTGACGATTCATGTCAAAATCTACGTCATGACTTCACTTTTGACATCGAGACAAAGTTAGAGGAACCAGCTGTGCCCAAAACTCCCGAGAGTTTTTTTAAAATGTTACTCCAAGTTCAGCCTTTATACTCTTGATCAGAGTAGTTTATTATGCGTTTTATTTCAGGTAAAATGCTGCTATTCATGCGATTGCAGTGTTGCTACCAGCTATATATATATACTAGCTGTACCCGCGACTTCGCTCGCAATTGCCATCCCTGCCGACTAATTATTCGCATTTTACCACAGTTTCTCATATTAAGCATAATAATCATATTAATCAACAAAGGAGCTTTTACATTTGGATTTGAAAACTCCCAGGTTATATTTCTCGTACCAAATAACGGCGATGGGCTTCAACCTGTCACGTGGAATGCTAACTTGCAAAACTCGGGCATGTACCAAATGGAATGTTTGGACGTGTCTCTGACTATCAACCATTAATTCGTGAAGAATTAACACCCCCTACTTGGTATCCTCAAAGATCTACTCACTGAGTATGTATCTGATGGTGGACCATTGGGAAGACAGTCGTGAGCGTAATTTTGTTTGGACAACGCATTAATGACAATATTTAAAATACCTCCTTTCTAACAAAAAAAAAGAATTAATGAAATCTGACTACGCGTTAATGAATTACAACCAAGTACAAATTTTGACTTTCATCCCCTCTCCCAAGGGCACCGTGCTGAATTTCGGCATAATAAGTATCCTATGTCCTGCTCCGTAGTATAAACTCAAATCATGCCAAGTTTCATTTGAATTTATTCAGTAGTTTCTGTTTGATGCGCGTTCCAAGTAAAGCCAGACAGACAGACAAATATTAAAAAATATACATTTTTGGATTCAGTATCGATTATAGAGTACCCTCCAATTTTTTTTTTAATAATATCTTCAATATACAGAATTTGACCTAATACATTCTTATAATAATATAATATAGATAGAAAGATATATAACAGTATTTGTTGTATACCTTGAATTCTAAATGGATACAATCTGAAGATATTTTTAATTGTATTTTTTCACTGGTATATTATACCTAATCACAGTCACTATGTGGGGAGCAGACCCACCATACCCCTGGTCATACCCCTGGGGGTATGGTGGGACGAAACCATACCACTATAGAGATGTGACCATTAAGATAATCTTATCGTGTATTTCACCCAAAGTTAGGAATTAATGTTTAAACATTTCTAGGATATGTATTGAAAAATAAAATGTACCGGAGTTGAAGGCTTGTTTTGTAACGCACATGCTTCGAAATCATAAAAATAAAAGTCTTTAATAAAGCGTGATAATACGCGTGCGTGGGTTTTAAATTAATTTATTTTTAACCTTTTTTAATTAAACACCTGGATTCCGATATGATATACATGTAATTACAATGGACCAACTTTATTGGATACTATTCAAATTTTAATTTTAGTCCAACACTGTTCAGTCCACTAGGGAACATAAAAACACAAGCACGATGCGAGTGCAGCGTAATTATGAACTTGTTGGTGAATCACAAAACCTAATTTAACCCTATTTCTTCTTTGTGGAAATTAGGAATGTAGGCCTTACTCAGTTTGTTTGTATTCGAATTACCTACTTAACCTACAATAATTAAAATCGACATAACTTGGAAACTTTTCAATTCCTAACTTTGGGAGTGGTACCATTGGAATAGGGGAGTCCCTTCCACCCCCTTTTTTTCCTAAATCCGTGCGAAATTAAAACCAATTTTCAGAGTCAAAGTTCTGTGACTTTGGAAATTATAGCAATCGACATAATCTAAGAGCACTCGAATCACAATCACAACACAGTTAGGTTAGAGAATTTTATTTTTTCTTTGCAAAATTATTTGTCTTACTCTGGGTATTTTTTTTTGTTTAAGTTGAATAATAAATTTGAATATAAATTTAAAATTTTTCAATTCCCAACACTACTATAGTGGTATGGTTTCGTCTCACCATACCCCCAGGGGTATGACCAGGGGTATGGTGGGTCTGCAGTGACTATGTGTCGCCTTATTACCCAAGTCTAGAACTAGCACAGACTAGTTAGGGATACTACTATCTAATCGTAGTATTTTCCTAATAGATAGTAAAAAAAAATGATTATTTAAATTTTTATATAATTAGATTTAAATAAAGAACATATTTAAGACTGAAGTTAGTTTACGTAAACCGTATATATGATCCTAATGGACCTCTTTTGGCAAATGAGAACTCGTTCAATTTGGGAAGCATTTAGCCATACCGTTATCGCATTATATTAAGTAATAGAAATAAAAATATTTTAATTTGCGAAATTGTGTGCAATGCAAGATGTTATAAAATAATGTTGTGTCCTCCATAATAGCCTACTTTATAAACATGCAAAATTGTCACTTAAACTATTAATAATCAAAACATTAATTTGAACGAGCCTTATAAACATATATTTTTCAAAATTAATTCATAATATTTATATGAATAAAATTATTATATTTTATTAAACAAATGGTACATAATAATAATAAACGACTGATGAATTGAATTTAAATAAATTATAAATTCATAAATGTACAAGGTGTCCAGAAAGGGTATCGGGTATTTGTTTTCGCGCCATATTCGAAACGGGGCGTCTAAAGGGAGCGGGGAGGGGTTCGTGGCGTCCGCCATTTTGTAAAGTTTTAGTCACGATGGAAACTGTTCCATCGTGACTAAAACTTTACAAAATGCGCGATGCGTCCCCGAGTACTGACTTGGGGACGCATCGCGCATTTTGCGTACGAGCGTATTATCGTAATGGTGATTCAATAGTGACTGCTCAACGTCTCTATCGTGTGGAATATCGTACACGCCACGCGCCAAGTGACGATAGCATTAGGAAATGGTCAGGATGTTCGAGAATACAGGTGCGACAGTTAAAATTCAAAACTCTGGTCGTCCTCGTTCAGTTCGCGATGAAGAAACAATTAAAGAAGTTGAGGCATCGGTTCGTCAAAATCCGTCTTTATCCATCCGAAAGCGAAGCCATCAAAAAATCGTTGAACATCAAAAAATCGTCTTTACATTCGTCTTTACATGAAATGTAAAGACGAATGTTGGTCCCAGAGTTGCAGGAGTTTGCAGGTTTCAACTCAAGAACGTGGTTCCAGCAAGATGGGGCCACTTGCCATACCTCAAATGACTCAATGGAAGTTGTTAACGAATTATTCCCTAATAAAGTCATTTCGCGAAGGGCCATCAACTGGCCTCCCAGAAGCCCCGACCTTAGCCCGCTTGACTATTTTGCATGGGGATACCTTAAAAGTAAGGTTTATCAAAATAATCCGACGAATCTAACCCAGTTGAAGCAAAACATCAGGTCAGAAATGGCAGCAATATCGATAGCTATGTGTCAACGTGTTATCGCCAATCTTCGTTCCCGTTTAGAAGAGTGCCAGCAACGTAACGGTCATCATTTGGATAACATCATCTTTTCCAAATAATTCTCCAATTCATATGCTAATAATAAAGAATAAACTTTTTTATTGCATACAAATAACTTTTGTTTTATTGAACTTACAAATACCCGATACCCTTTCTGGACACCTTGTATTATAATGTTAAAGTTTATCGTTAAGAAACTCGTCAAAAGAATAATAAGATTTGTCTTCTGGTAGTTTTGTTACGTATTATTAACAGAGGTACATGGTTAAATTTAAAAGGCGTCATGGCGAACACACTCCTCCGCAGTAATGCCTGTTTACATGGCTGATGGTGTAGAGTAGAGTGTCCTCCCTCCCCCTCCCAGTGGGGTACGGGTCAA
Organism: Perizoma affinitatum; assembly: GCA_961405105.1. Taxonomy (NCBI): domain Eukaryota; kingdom Metazoa; phylum Arthropoda; class Insecta; order Lepidoptera; family Geometridae; genus Perizoma; species Perizoma affinitatum. Next base: position 4,860,107 of record OY560191.1, on the reverse strand, counting down.
AACACTGTATATTATGTAAACCTAGAAATTTTGTAGATTCAATAAAATAATTAATGTCCAAATTAGGTGTGATGTTAGGCCGTTGTTTGAAATCCATTAAATATGTTTTAGTTAGATTAATATGTAGATTATGATATTTAAGCCAATTGTTAACTAATAAACGATGCTATTGCAGATGCCTTTAGTACCTAGTGTTTTTTTTTATATTATTACTATTTCTAACATGTTTCCTTTTTTATGGACTTATGAAAGCACACAACACGAAGCACAAAACAGCCGGTAAGTATGTATGGAGAACACGGTTGGTATTGTGTCCTCAATTCCATTGGCAAAGGCCAAGCTTCCACCGGGCTGATCCATCTGATCCACTTGCCCGGGGTCCTAGGACCGACAGTTGTTTCTCGAAGGTATTATTATATATTCAAGTTGAGTGAACACTGCGCGATCTAGACGCTCCAATGCAGTGCCATTTGTGTTAGCTCTTCGTTGATGTAGCTGCGTTACATTCATGTGGCGAGAGATGTCGCTACATATGCTTATTTTATACCAACCTGTTAGGTTGGTATAAAATAAGCATAAGTATACATACATTAGCTGAGTTACAGATATTATAACACGCTAAGTGTTCAACTGTTTGACTGGTAGCGCGTGCAACATTGAAGTTCTACGGTAAAAAAAAATACGCTGAGGATTTAGGCGTGGTGTCTTGATGTTTGTTCGTGCGTCGCGGATGTTTCTTTAGGTTTATGAATAGAGTTTTACCTTAACTTGGGTATTCGTTATCTGTGGCACACAACTCTATTGTTTATTCTTATGTCAAATTATCGGCATCGATGAATGCTTTAGAATTTACAATTTATTTATGTAAAATAGATTATGAGATAACAATGGGTTGAAATTGAAAGAAACTGAGTATATATTGTGTAAAACTGAAGATTATTCATCCCAAGGCAGCTTAAGATGTGAACATGGCATTTTACACGACAGTGTTAGTCATAACAATTTGGCTTCGATGGACATTAGTTTACGGCTACGAGTTCATATCACGATATCCTAATCAACAGAATGAGACCTTCCACTTTTACCATATCGCGGTGGACAGAGTCAGCGGTCAAGTGTATGCTGGATCGTTGAATTGGATCCATCAACTCAGCCCCGACTTAAAACCCATTCACGTCGTGAAGACAGGTCCGAAACTTGATAACCCAATGTGCCATGCAAGTGGTTGCACATCGTCCGACATAAAAACTACGTGGATAGACAATGTGAACAAAATATTAGTGATTGATCAAGAATCGCGAATAGTAATCGCCTGTGGATCATTAGCCCAAGGTTCCTGTTTCAAGTATAAGTTGGGTGACTTGTCTGCGGAGCCCGAGTTTGTCCCGGTGAGTGTAGCAGCTAACGACGCTGAAGCTTCCACCTTCGCGTTCATCGGACCTGAGAGGTATAACTCTTGGGACCGTTCTAATGTGCTCTATGTGGGGACAACATTTACAAACAACGGGGAGTACAGACATGATGTTCCTGCTATATCCAGTCGTGATCTTATGACTCTTGAACTGGCACAGTTTACATTCTCTAAACAGAGTTTGATACAAATAGATGTAAAATATAGGGATAATTTTTTAGTGCAATATGTATACGGATTTAACGCCAGTGATTATGCCTATTTTTTATTAATTCAGAAACATTCCCACTTAGCTGGTAATGAGGAGCTGGGATATGTGTCACGTCTGGCTCGTACATGTGTGAATGATGATAACTACAACAGCTATACTGAGGTGACTTTAGAATGTCATGTTAGAGAAGAAACTATTAATGGTAAAAGTGAAGTTGTCAATTATAATCTACTTCAGGATGCTAAAATAGCTAAAGCTGGATCGAATCTAGCCTCTCAGCTTAATATTGAAACTGGTGATTCAATCCTCATTGCTTTGTTTAGTCCATCAAAGAGTATCTCAAATGAGCCAATGCCTAAGTCAGCTATCTGTGTATTTTCACTGCAGGAAATAGAAATTAAGTTTAATGAGAATGTTCACATGTGTTTCAATGGAAGCACAAAAGCTCGTAACATGGGATACATTTCTGGTATGATCTCAGATGGTAAATGTCCAAGTGTTGGTTCCACTGGTAACATACTTAATTTCTGTGAGGTGGGTTTAAAAATTAGTGGACTCTATCCTATAAAAACAATGTCAGTCATACACTGGAATGACACTTTGATTACCTCTATAACTATGTCTGTGACAGGTTTGCATACTGTAGCTTTTTTAGGTACAAATGATGGAGTTCTTAAAAAAGTACTTATTGATGCAGACAAGGCATTGGAGTACTGGCATGAGGAGATCTTGCCAGGTCAAAGGATTCTTCCAGATACAACCTTGTCACCATATCAAAAAACTCTGTATATTTTGGGAGAAAACTCAATTGTACAAATACCAACTGAAAAATGTGCAGAACATGGAAATTGCTCTTCTTGCTTAGAGTCCAATGATCCTCATTGTGGCTGGTGTTCTTTGGAGAAGCGGTGTACTGTTCAAAATATGTGCCAAAAAGGTACACAAAGTGCACCAAGATGGCTTTCTCAATACACAGGACAGCAGTGCATAGATTTTGAACAAATAATGCCTGACAGAATATCTATGAATGAAATTACAACTGTACAGCTTGTGATCAGAACTCTACCTGAGCTTCCCTTTGGTGCAAAGTACAAATGTGTATTTGGCAATACCCCAGCAATAGATGCTGCTGTGACCACCAATGGTTTGGCTTGCCCTACCCCTGATATCAAGCATAGACCCAAGATTGTTCAAAACCAAGACCATGTGTATGTGCCTCTTTCTGTTCATTCATCCGAAACAAATAAAGATTTTGTTTCTAGGAACTTTGCCTTCTATGATTGCTCTAAACATACAACTTGTCATTCCTGCATAATGAGTGAGTGGTCATGTAATTGGTGTATTTATGATAATAAATGTACACATGACACCTCTGTGTGTCAAAGAACAATCATTAGTGGTGAGAATAATCCAACAAAGTTGCTGAACCATGGAATTGGACATTGCCCACGAATAAGGCAGTATAAGAAGCCAATATTATTGCCAAATAATGTGCCAAAAGAACTGGAACTAGAGGTGGAGAATTTGCCACATTTACAACCTGGACACACTGGATTTCAATGCATAGTGAGCATAGAGTTGGCTAACATGATTCTGCCAGCTAGGGTTGAATCCAACCATTACATAGTGTGTGACAAAACCACTTACTCATATGAAGAAGATGTTGGAGAATACAATGTCAGCGTAAAGGTTGTATGGAACCATAAACATTACATAGACACTATAACCATAACCTTGTACAAGTGTGAAATTCTTGGGTCACACAGGGAGCATGCCGACTGTTCCTTATGCATTACGAGAAATTCAATCTACCAGTGCACTTGGTGTGGAAACGCTTGCTCCTATACAGAATCTTGTCTTGAAAATCCTGTTACGGAATGTCCGAAACCAAGAATTGATATGATAAAACCCCTGAGTGGACCTTTAGAAGGAGGAACGATCGTTACTATAGAAGGAAGTAATCTTGGATTAAGAGTTGAAGAAGTAACTGGCAAAGTTCGTATTGGCGACGTTTTGTGCAACATTGTAGATTTTGAAGTGTCTGTAAGCATAACATGTCGGACGGGACCTTCTAATGGTTCAGTGGTCGCACCTGTTATCGTGGAAAATGATTCGGGCTACACAGAGTCGTCTGTGTTGTTCACCTATGAAAACATCAAGTTGCAAGGTATCTACCCAACTATAGGGCCTGTTTCGGGTGGCACCCAATTAGCCATAGGAGGACAGCATTTGAATATTGGTTCAGCTGTATCTGCTTTCTTAGGCGAGCTACCGTGTTCCGTAAATAAAACGCAAACATCGAATAGCAGAATTATATGCATCACGCCCAAGACACATTCGCCTCGCGTAGTCCATTCATTAACTGTTGTTATCGATAATGCTAACAGAACTTTACATGGCGATTTATTTAATTATACACAAGATCCAACCATAATGGAAATAAAACCCCTGAAAAGTTTTGTGTCTGGAGGCAGAATGATCACCGTTCACGGCACTAACTTGCATACGATCCAAAAACCATTAATGAAATTGTACTATGGAAATGAATTAGATCCAGTAAACAGCTCTTCATGTACTGTCTTGAATTCTAATCAGATGGAATGTCCAAGTCCTGCGATCAATAAAAAGTACATCGACATCTTACAAGCTACCAAATTACAAACTAGCACACCACAAATAGCTATGAAAGTTGGCTTTGTTATGGACAATGTTGAGACAATGCACGATTTGGAGAAGTATTTTAATCCACCGCGTACTCACATGGTCTTCGCGGAAGATCCGCATGTGTATCAGTTTGTCAACAGAATCAAATCTTATAAAGGAGATCCATTGGTGATTGAGGGAGAAAATTTAATACGAGCAAGTGATGAGTCCGATGTGATTGTTACTATTGGAGTACAAACATGTAATTTGACCAGTCTTACTATGCAACAACTTCTATGTACGCCACCAGAAATACAACCAGCTAATACGGATGAGAATGGAGTACAAATTACAGATATTAATTTGCCTTTGGTGGTCGTAAGAGTAGGGAAGAATCTGAGATTCCCAATAGGCTATCTTCACTATGAATTAATGAGAAATTATAATTTTCCACCAGAAGCAATCGCAAGCATTGCAGCTGGTACATTTTTCCTGGTTTTAATTTTTATGATCGTTCTGGTAATGTATCGACGGCGGAGCACAAAAGCTGAAAGAGAATACAAAAGAATACAAATACAAATGGATACTCTAGAAAGCAATGTAAGACTGGAATGCAAACTAGCTTTTGCTGAATTGCAAACTGATATGTCTGATTTGGCAGCAGATCTGGAACATTCTGGTATTCCAACCCTTGATCACGTTAATTACGTGATGAAAGTGTTTTTCCCGGGTGTGTCCGATCACCCCATATTGAATGTCCAGCGGCAGTTCATTAACGCCCCGCGAACTAATTACGACGCAGCGATGATTCAATTCGAACAACTTTTAAATAATAAATGTTTCCTTCTGTCATTTATAGATACATTAGAGTCACAAAAGTCTTTCAACATACGAGATAAAGTTAACGTAGCCTCCCTGTTAATGGTTATACTAATGGGGAAAATGGAATACGCAACGGATATACTGAAGTCACTCTTATTACGGCTTATAGATAAATCCGTTTGTAACAGACATCCTCAGTTAATGTTACGAAGAACTGAAAGTGTCGTTGAGAAGATGTTGACGAATTGGATGGCTTTGTGCATGTATTACTACCTCAAAGATTACGCTGGATCATCCTTATTTTTGCTATTTAAGGCCATCAAACATCAAATAGAGAAAGGCGTCGTAGATGCTATTACACACGAAGCAAGGTACTCCCTTTCAGAAGAAAAGCTCTTAAAAGAGCAAATCGATTACCAAACAATCACGTTGCACATTGTACAGGACGATTTCGATGAAAAAGTTCAATGTAAAGTTTTAGATTGCGATAGTATTTCACAAGTCAAAGCTAAAATTTTAGATGGTCTCTTTAAAAATACTCCCTTTTCTATGAGACCTTCCGTCCACGAAGTTGATCTCGAATGGCGTCATGGCAGAGGCGGCCACGTTACTCTGCAAGATGAAGACCTGACCACGAAGACGGTCAATGGCTGGAGAAAATTAAACACATTGGCCCATTATGGAGTCAAAGAATCTGCTATCATGTCCTTGATATCGCGGCAAAATGATAGCTTCAACACTCCTTACAAAATACCTTGCAAAAATTGTACTGGTATATATTGCTCTAATTCACACATACGAGTATACAATAGCGACATCACAGATTCAAATGTTCATTTCTACCATTTAGTAAAGCCAATCGAATACCAGCACATAATAAATAAGTCTTCAGAGCACAGTCACAAGGCGATCCCAGAAATTTTCCTTACGAGACTTTTGTCTACGAAAGGAACAGTCCACAAATTTGTCGATGATTTCTTTAGCACAATCCTTACTGTAAACGAAGTCTTGCCGCCAGCAGTAAAATGGTTGTTCGATCTGTTTGATGATGCTGCTAGAACTCATGGTATCATGAATCCAGAAGTGGTTCACGCGTGGAAGTCAAACAGTTTACCCTTACGGTTTTGGGTCAACCTTATAAAAAATCCAGATTTCATATTTGATATCAACAAAACTGCAACTGTGGATTCCTCATTGTCAGTTATAGCCCAAACTTTTATGGACGCTTGTTCGTTAACAGAACATCGACTTTGTAAAGATTCTCCATCCAATAAGTTACTTTTCGCTAAAGATTTGCCCTCGTACAGAGATATGGTTATAAGGTTTTATCAGTCAGTATCTCAACTACCCCAAGTAACAGACCAAGAACTAAGCACGTCTATGCAGCAACTCTCTGTGGAACAGTTGAACGAGTTCGATACTTTGTCTGCCTTAAAAGAGTTGTATATTTATGTCAGTAAATATAGAGAACAAATTATATTAGGACTAGAAAACAAAATGCACTTAGCTCATAAATTAGATAATATAGCGTGCACGATGGAAGGGGATCCGACAGCTATGTGCTGACTATATGATACCGCGACTTAATTGCATTTACGTGAATTCTTTGTATGATACAGACATATTTTGTAACAATAAAAGCTTTAATTTAATTCTGAAAATACTCAGATAATACTGATCTGTAAAAAAGACTGTAAAATATCAGTTCCATGACCCTAGTTAGAAAGATGGAAATATTTTTTTCATATAATATTAAATGAATATGTAATGAATTCAACTTGAATTTGGACAGCAGCCAATATTGACACTATCCAGAATTATTTATTTTTATGGTTACGGTGTTCAGTATTTATTAATGTAAAGTATGTATAATGTATGTTATTGGCGTATTATGAAATGTTTCTTTCTCTGGTACATGGCCTATAAAGATGATGCAATTTGGCTAGACCAATGTAATTCAAATACGTAAAAATTCGTGGTAAATTGTATTTTCTGTATATGTGAAGTGTGAACCTCTTAATATGTTTGATCGTGGTACCGTTGCTTGGCTTTACCAGTAATAGAAACATAAGTAGATATTAACTACCTATGTAAAATTAATTTTAATATCAAATGCATCTATATCACGTGCATTTCAACTGCATTTAATACTTACTCTCTGTGGCCATACTTTGTGTCCATGCTATTTTGTAAATTTAGCAAACTATTTATTGCTCTCTTATATAAATTATCTTATGATTTTGTTAATACACTTAGATCTGGCACTGAAATTATTATTATCATAATGTAAATTCTTAATTATTGATGTGTAATATTAAGATGTACAAGTATGTGTAAAGAAACTTATGGGCTAGTTAAGAAAAATGTTGTGATATTTGTACTTGGAATATTGATGTGTAGTGTTACGTTCTCGTTGTCTTCGTAGAATTACAGCCGTTTCTAAACTCTTGCAATGTGCAATGTGAGCTTTTTCATCAACAAATAAACAATAAATTCAAACAAATAGTTAACGACATTTTTGTACTGAACTAGGTTCTGAATACGTCCCTTTACACTTTACCGGATTCCCATAAAAAAATAACGAAACTATCCCGCATCGGATAAAGCTCACGTGGCGCACTGCGAGTATACAAAGTACGGCTCTTATTTAATTGGCTAGGTACCTAGCAATATTCAATATTTTTAGTGCCCTCTCTGTAAACAACAGTATCTAAGGTCTAGTAGCATAACAATGCTTCTTTTTTTATTTCGTGTAAAGTATGTAAAATAATTGCTTGATCTCATGATATGTGCTCAATCAAAAACATCATATTTTCTTTCATATTCCCTAAAACTCCTAATCAGTATTTTGTCGTTTAACTTTTTTTATATTTTTAGCTCATATTTTTTTTAAATAACAGCGAAAACTTAATAATATTCCATTTACAAAATATTTTAAGCTATAGGTTAGCTAGAATAAGGCATCGTAAATTCACCCGTCTTTTAAAATTTTATATAATTGACTTTAGATTTAAAATACTTATTTATCAATCCTTTTGTAATGAATAATTTCAATATGAATGGAATAAAACGAATTGAAACTGCATTTTTATTTTTATCATATTTTTTTTAATAATAGACTGTGTACACAAAAATACCAAACATTATTCATTAGGCAACTGATTTTGTCAGTTTTTCAGTTAGGACATAAATTTGTAGGCACATTTTTTATACATTCTGTACTTAAATAGGCACTCGTACATTATGTATATATCTACCGTATTTTTATGCGTGTATATGTTGTCGTTGTTTTATACGAAAGTGTCCTATGTTTCAGGGGCTTTATCTGCGCCCCAAAATACCATAGACATTGCGTACAAAATTACATTGGGACTAGACAACAATAAACATTATTTCTCAATACATGTTCTAAGGCTTCACATAATTAAGCACCATCATTATTATTTCTTAATAAGTACACTCAACACTTTAGAATTATAATTTATTTTGGAGGTAGGTAACATAGAGATACCCTTTTAGCAACATTTATATCAATGATTCACATCAAGTTTATCATAATCAAGCCCAACTAGGTAGTTGTTTACAAGAACCATGTAGATACAGTGAAATTGAACAGGTCTGACGAAAGGTTCTTTTTGCCTAAAAATCTTAGAGAAAACAAATATCAATTTAAAAACGTTGAATTGAATACTCATACTTCACTGTACATAAAAATTGCATAAAATACATGGACTCCAGCCCATAGCTTATATGGAGGCATCGTAGAGCATACATTCAGATGGGCCATGCATGAGGACTGTTGGTTTAAGACCTTTAGATTGAATAAACTTGCTAGCTAGTTATTAACATATTTTTATTTGAAGGAATGTACAGCATTGTTTAACATTTTACAAATCAATGGGCAATCTTGTAAAGACTACGTGCTACAGTAAGCAATAATACAGATTAATATAAACATAAATAGAAATGGAACATGTTTGAGAAAAATAAACGTACCTACCTATATACGTTATTTTACAACTGGCTTAGCTCGGGCGGCAAATAATTACGTCGCTCTCTCGTTTGAACGCTAACTTTGTTTTACGTAGGTAATGGTAGACTATGCCCGTCTAGTCAAGTTCTATACTACACAGTTGTACACAATGCAATCCATAATTTGAGATAATACTAGATGCATGTACTTTTCGTAAGTAAACGATGCGTCCATGTATTATCTTTATTCTTGCTTGTATTTAGTCATAGATTATCTATGGTAGAGGGTAGGTACATATAGCTTTAGACATAAAGTAGGTAGATGCTTTCCTACATTCAGAAATATTCTTATTTATTATGGAATATAAAATAGTATTCGAATGCCAAAATAATTATAGTCTGGTTTCCCAGCAGTAGTTTATATTATTATGATGGATCACACTCAGATTTTTCATTTTTATATAATTATTACAATTATAGAATTCCGTCTCTTACGTTAATCACTATTTACTAATTATAAAAAATATAAATTATTGTGCTCTGTAGCCTTTAAAACACGTCAGTGCATGACTTAACTTTACATTTAAGTAGTATTTTAGAATCACATCAAAAGCTGGCTACTTTTGCTAAACCCACATTTTAAAAGGACAATTTGCTTCCTTCGTGCATTGCCGTTAGGTGTAAGCACTGAAATACATATTCGTTCCGTAACTAATAATGAGTACTTAAACTATTGAAACTATCATGATAATGTGCAAAATCTCCGTTTAGATTTGGTGAGTTCCAATGTTTTCCTATATATCGGTACTGCTTCATGCGCACAGTAGAAACTTTGGCACAGTGGCTTTGCGGGTTATATCGGAAAACAATAGAACTCACAAATTTTCACAGTTCCTAAGTAAGTCACAATTTGAACATATTTAGCAAATTAAAATATTATAATATCAATATTGTTATGTTATCAAGTTTAATAATTAATTAAATTATCAAAGCAATGCAATTAGCATTGCCATTCAGCGTGGCAATGCAACCAGTATCTTGGGAACGCTTCCGCCTGGTAGTGATCTGGATCAGTTGAGCTATCTATAGATCGTTTGCAACGGTCTTTAGATAGCTGTTTCATCTGTATTTTTTGTATAATATACCTATTTGTACATAGTTGTATGAATAAATGTAATTACTATTTTAAAAAGTTCAATTTGTCCAAATCCCATTTCCAGCATTGTTGCTATTCAATAATCACAATATTATATTATAAACTTTGTACTGGTAAAATTGTTTTGACATTTGCTGAAATGGTTAAACACATGCAAAAAATGTAAAAAAAAACAACAACATAACATTTTTAGTAAAATGCATAAATAATCACAAGAAAGTAATATAATCACAACATAATAATTTAAATGAAGAGCAAAGTAAATATTAACCGTCAAGAAATTATATTATATGCTCTTTGTCCTGAACAAATACTTATTTCGTAAAAATTAAAGAGCTCTCGTTTCATCCACACCGCAGTTACAAAAATACCTATGTACATCATTGAAGTGTATTATAATAAAGTACCTACCAACCTACGAAGTACTTTAAACATTGATGTAGGTAGCATTATTTTCACCAGCTAATTACGGGAGCTTACGAGACTAATAACCGTCTGCTCTTAGCTTAAGCTAAGACGTAGGCGTCTCTTTCTGTTTTTTTTTTCATGTTTTTTTGACAAAAACACGCTTGTCTTTGCTTTTGCTTCGTGCAGACGATCATTAGGTATGTCATATATTTGACGCATGTCGATTGAAATATTATCACTAAACCTGCAAATTTTGCACGAGTAGTGTCCCATAAGTTTTAGCTATCCTGTAACTAGTTTAAAATAAGACATATATGTACTTGTATCGCCATTATATCTTACTCAGGGCATACTATTATACGTTTATTTTTTAGGAACCGTTGTTCCTAAAAAAAGGATCAGTGAATAATCTTGGTAAAACGGTTTGTAATATATTTACTGCCATTAAGGGCATACTCTTTGAAATTCGGAGTTTTAAATCCAAATGTAAATCTATCTTTGTGTTCTATAGTTTTTATCAGCAGAAGGTCAGGGCCACAATGTTCATTGAAGCAAACAACGTTCCAATTTGTTCAAACTGGTTCTGCACTTATTTTTACAAAACTTCGTCTAAGCTATGAACAAACTGGATAGTTGCAACCTTTTTAGGAATTACATGAGCGACATCTACGAGCAAATGATATCGTTATAACCAGCTCAGAAATGATTATTCCTTGACCTTCCAAAGATAAAAACTTGCAAATTCATTGCTAGACCTTCTACAGATTGTGCGTTGCTCAGTCATATAGATCTCCAAGCCGGCCTTGTACTACTTTAAAACCCATTCGCTCCAACCATCACTCACAGAAAACTTACGCACATCAAAGTAGTTTTGTACGAACCGCTGCATAATTTGCCTGCAAGTGGACTGGTGCAATCAGCAGGGCTACCCTTGACAACCAATACAATCTCAATTCAATTGTAATCAAATACAGTTTCAATATTCTTTTTTAAATCTAGCCTGGGCCATTTCAATCGCAAACTAAATCAATCTCGAATGTTAACGTCAAAATCGATTTCCACCAAATACGAACTCCAATCGTGCGCTAGTATTTCATTAAAAAGTACCAAATTGCACGAATTCGATCCTAATCCCAAATTCCGATTAGAATCGAGTGTCAAGGGTTGCCAATCAGATTAGAATGCGGTCTGCGTTTTCTTTTCCAAAGGATCCCGGTACACTATAGTCGATGACCTGATGAGATCTGGCTCGTCGTCCGAGCCCAAGCACTCTGTGTCGACAGACGCGTCCTTCTGCGAGCATTTGTTGTGCGCCATCAGGAGTCCGCCGGCGATGCCGACCAGGGCTCGGTCCAGCCAGTTCACCGGATTGGCGTAGATGAGACCGCCTTCGTAGAAGCCCAGGTGTCCGCCGTGAGCCAGCTCTAAGTACATCGCTTTATCACGCGCACCTGTAAACATGTGAAATACATTGGAATTAGAACAACAAGTATTTTTTTTATGCAAAATTTTAAAACACGCCCTTTAGTGACCTTGTGGCGATTAAACTTATCTAAGAACCATCACTGAAGTTATACAAATCTTATCGATTTGGTCATTTCTGAAAGGCTGGTAAAACTAACCTGTTGTCGAATCACGAACTCGAACATGTCAAGTAAAGTGATTATTTGACTAAAATATAAACAACCAATCACATACCATTAGACCATTGAATATATAATTATTGATTTGATCATGTTTTAAGAAAACGGGTGTTAGCAATATCCCAAACTTCAAAAACTTAAAAAACCCTTCTCAACCTAAACTTTTCTATTTTCAAGTTTTAGACATCACTAAGCCTGACCAAATGAGTTCTCATAGTCATTTTGCTGGGGTAATTAGGTGGCAGGTTTATGTACGAGTATTATATCTAAACAAAAACAAATAAACAAACACGCTCACGACTGTCTTCCCCATGGTGGACATCCTCAGATATTCTCAAAGATCTACTCAGTGAGTAGATCTTTGAGAATGCCAAGTAGGGGGTAGTCAGAGGCACGTCCAAACATTACATTTGGTACATGCCCGCGTTTTGTAAGTAGTAAGCATTCCATGTGACATGTTGCAAGCCCATCGCCGCTTATTGGAACACTAACTGTTGGCACATGCCTTCGATTTGTTTGGTTCTAGGGCATGCCGGTTTCCTCACGATATTTTCCTTCACCGTTTTGAGCACGTATTAATGCGCAAAAACATTTTTCGAGTGGAAAATGTGAATTGGTGCACGACCGGGTTCGAACCCACGACCTCCGGATCAGAAGTCGGGGTATCACCAACTAGGCCAACACGGCCTCATAACTTTATTATTATATCTATCTATCTATCATTATATGTCTATCTATCTATGCATGGTGAAATAATAAAGTGCGCCTCGCATAGACGCCTTTCATGGACGTATCACATGTATTCGATCTTTTGGTTCTAGGTCATGCCAGTTTCCTAAACTATTATGCTATCCTGCGCCGTTAGCGAGATTCTAAAAGATCATTTAGAATCTTACCTATCTCTAAAGATAAGTAGATATGTAGGTACTCACTGACAAATTCCCTGATTCTAGGCAATAACTGTTCAGGGACGATGGGATCGTCTCGCGCGTTAACGAATATCATCGGGGTTTTTATCTTCTCAAAGTAGAAGGCACACGAACTCCATTTGTAAAGATCAGCCACTGTATCGAAGCCGTGCACTTTCCTGTTAAAAATAATGATATTTACTGATCTGGAAAATAATATTAGAACGAAGCAATTGTCACTCCTAAATCAGATTGATGTTTCTTTTATCTTTGGTATTATATGGTCCGTACATCAATCAAAGTCACAGTTCTCAGAATTAGATAATTGAGGCAATGGGCGGGTCATAGTTTTTAGTTAGCAGAACACCACAAACCAGAGCACGCAGTGTAGGAACTACATAAAAGTTGCAGGAAGTCGGTCAGACACTTATCCGTTGTATTCTTGGGAGGAGATTATGTCAAGCGGACTTCTATATGCTGCTGATAATGAGTGTTGGATGATGTAACATCTACCTAGGATGTGGGCTTCCATAGTTGGTCGCCTATTGCACAAGTACCGCATCAAAGGCCTAGCCGCATAGTGTTTCCGATGGAAGTGTACCTTGTTGAAATTACAGCGTCCAACTACACTTACCTAGAATATGCTTCGTCTAAATCCGGAAGCGTACCAGCCGATACGATCATCTTCTCGTCCAGCGAGAAGCGAGCCTTCAGTTCCGGACTGAGCAGTTTCCCCTTGTGCCGCGTGATGATGTTGCGGTAGTTATCTGTCATTATGTATAAATAGAAACGGCGGAAGTTCTGCCACTGCAGGAGGTACACCATTGTGCTAGAAACGACAATGTTACATTAGCCTCATCATCTGGTATAACGTACTGCTGCGAATTATAGGGCCAGGATGATGATGATAGCAGGGTTGATCTGCGCGTGACTTTATTTTAAGTGAGCCAACGATTGCGCTGATGCAAGTATAATCTCAATATTTTCCGATGACCGGTTCCCCAGTGCTACCGGTAGTGACTACGATGCAGTGACTGACCGCAAGACATTGGAATAGATCCTGGCAAAGGCTCTTAAGGCATGTAACGCAGCCTCGCTGTATGCCGAATCGGTTCAGGCTTGTTTAGGGAATAGCAGCGGGGATAGAATGGGCCTAACCGTTATATTGTAACATGCCACCGATAAGTAAGGTTGTTCATTTTGTAATGACGTATCGATAGTGGCACCGATGTTTCGACTCATTCCGAGTCTTCATCGTGTGAGGGATCGCGACGGACAAGTCCAAGACGCATCGCGGAGAGCTGCTCTCGGAATGAGTCGAAACAAGTCGATGACTTCGCCGATAGTACGGTAAGTGAAAATTTAAATGTGCAAACATATGAATTATCTAATTCAGGACAAATTTCGTACTAAAGTAAGATTGTATAGACCGTGATACACCTAGGTGGTTCCAGTATTTATTAGAATTTTGTATGCTAGCCAATAGCCGGAGTAGTCACGATATTTTCCTTTAAGAACTATTTTACACCCTTTAAAAAATCTTGGAACACAACGCCGCGTTATACCATATTTTAGGCCCGTAACAGATAGAACTTTGAAGCTGGTAAGCTCGAAGCTTTGAACGAATTGCTCGAAGGAGAGCAAGCACGATCGGACATAACGACACCCTCTCTTAGAATTTCGAATTTGAAAACTAACTGTCTTATGGAAAAGTACATACTCGAAGATGCATCATAGAGATGTGACAAGGCTATTCCTTTGTTCCAGCTGTCAATGTTCCAAATGTTAGTAAAAAGTTGTCTGCGATTTATCGGCATGCAAAACGTTACCCACGACAGCAAGAGGCTATTAAACTACGCCTTGGAACGTCATTCCCAAAACTGACGCAGTCATGTAAGGCGTGGATTAATTATAAAATAGAGTAGGTTGGACAGGAATATAGTTTAGGGACAGCTGGTACTACGTCACCCGAAAAGTCAACGACCCCAGTATACCCAGGTCATCCTAATGACTGTTGCTTACAGACAAGAAACTAATGGCTTTTAAATAGCTTGAAACATCTTACGGTCAATCAATCACCATTTTTCTTACCTACTTTAGTTTTAATCTCTATGTGATCGAAATAGCGTGATATTTTTTATCTTATATCGACATTGCAAATAATCGCAATACCGATAGCCGCCTTAGCAGTTTATGTGATTACTGTCACATCAGAATGTTCGTCGATAGACTATCAGTCTTTTCGGAAATTCTGATGTCATACTTTGAGTATTTAGGTACGCTAACAAATAACTGTACTGCATATATCTAATACCATCAACACCGTTTTTTTACACCCAACAGTCACAGACTGACCCCACACTAGGATTCTTGTATCGTGGGTTCCCGGACCAGGAACAAATATTTGCCGAAATGCAAAAATTATTCTACATAGAAGGCTTTATTCAATGTCAAAGAGCAATGATCGCCAAATACAAAACTTTTACAACTGCTCATCTTTTGAATAAGCCATATACGTAGCTAAGTGGGTACATTTTCACAATAACAGTTGTATTGTTTCACTATAGCCCCTGAAGGTCAAGTAATCATGCTATAATAACTTATTAACTTAATTGTGGGAAAAATGAAGTGGTAAGTCACAAATGAATGCATGGTTTCTAATTATATCTACGAATGAAGTTGAAGGCTATTCTTATTCGATGAAAATTATTAGGCTGGGAAATAGCACGGTATGTGGTTTTCTAATTTTATTCCAATAGTTTAATGCCTACGACAATTACTTTACACTACGTCAAAGTACCTATAAATTTTAACATCGTAGGTACGATAGTTCAAATGATAGATTAGATAATTTGTTACCAGCACTAAAAAGTTAAAAACTATAACAATTGTATATAACAAGACACCTAATAAAGTAAAATTAACTCACTCAATAGCATTGTATCCCTGACATATGGATATCCCTCCAATTATATTAGTATGTATCTTGCGATCTTCACCCAAATACTTTGTAACAAGGTTGCCGCCCAGACTAAACCCGACTAGAATCAATTTTGTATTGGGGTAACGCTCCAGGAGATTCTGCACCATGTAATCGTAATCATCCGTGTGACCTGAAACCAAATATTGACAAAAGATAAGCCATTGCTAAAGTTTATCAACACTTGGACCGCATCATAAAACATGTTTGGATTGAAAACAATAGATTAACTCATATTATAAGCAACGTGGAAAAATAATATTATTGAATTTGTGAGATATTCCGCACGCATCGCTATGCTTAAGTTCCAGGTATCATCCAACCCACCCTCATAGTCATACAGGCCTATGCATCAACATTTACATATCCTGACGAGGAAGTGAAAAGTTTCTACGACATTCTTAATACCGCTTGCGATGAAAACAAAGGTACTTGGAACATAGACGCAAAACATAGAATTAGGTGAATTAATGATAGTGATGCCACACTTGGCCAATTTGGATTAGAAGACCGCAATAAGCGAGGTAATAGATTAATACATTTTGCCTTTGGTCAGACTATGTGTGTTGCAAACAGCTTTTTTGTAAAAAAACAACGGCGGTGGACTTATGTTGATGACGTCGATGAACAATACCAAGTTAGATGATAAAACCTTCTAGAAAAATAAAACTAAACTGTCAAGTCAAACAAAATCACTCAGAGCTAAGAGGGCAAAGTTTAATATAAACACTGCAGAGTTCAGAAGTATTGATAGAGAAGTAAAATGTAACATGAGACAAGACATATAAAGTTACAAGACATTAGGACGATAAAGTTTAACAAGAAAATATATATGCAACGTAATAGTTTAGCGTTTTTCTCCCTCACAGAACATTCGAAGGATCTCCGGCTAAGCTGTTATCTTTCTTCATTCTCAAATGTCTAATATACATTTGAGAATGAAGAAAGCTTACAGGTCTATACATAGCTCTAGGTATAGAACTACCTTTCTTACTTATAAGGATATTTTTATAGTAAGCCTGAAACTCTTTTTTGTATAGTGGGATAACTCAAGCATCACCATGATTAAACCCACACCTACCCTTTATAATCTTTACTGAATAATAGGCAGATGTCTAACCAGTTTAGTATCTGATTAGATTTTCATAACATAATGTTGCCACCGCATCAAATTGGCCACGTCTTGGACCTGATTCACACAACAACAGAAGCTGTTTTGTGGAAATGTACATAGGTACAATGAACAATGTCTTCGTAATCATAACTTTCACGTGAATCTGCCGGCCGACACTACCGAGTGAGAAGCGCAGACTACATAGATAATAATAATGTATGACAGCTACTGCTACCGTGCTAGCTACCGTGAATATAAATGTTACTTTTGACTTGTAATGAGACTAGATTAGACTAAATCTATTCTCATTACAGGTTAAATTAAATGTAACAAGAGTACGGAAAATAGCAAAAAATTAAAAAATCGAAGTTTGTCGAATAAATTGGATTCATGAAGATAAATTACTTTGTTATCATTACATGACTCTTAGAATTAGTTGTAGTGGCAATGACAAGTTCCTGAATGGCGACCACGTACCGGACGAAGCGAGTCACAGTGATAGGAACGCCCTCCGCAACACAGAACAGAATAGAGAGAACAGTTCCCTAACACCATGGACGATGACATCTTAAAGGTTGCGGGAAGTCCAAATCGATCATAATGGCAGTCTTTAGAATATGCCTAATGTCCAAGTGGACTTCTATAGGATGTTGCTAAGTTAGAATACACTGTAGATTTTGCAGTATTTCTTCTGTGAATATACCACAACCACATAAAAATCCAAGAGTGCTTCGGCAGCCGGTATACACCCGTCCAGGTGCAGCGTCAGAATCGATTATACTCGCCTAATAAAATGAACACTGACTCGTGTATAAAAACAGACATTACCTGCTAGCTACTACTACGAATGACGCAATACCTATCACTACCTCGACGAAACTGCAAAATATATAGTACTTTAATTATCGTATTGGCGTCAAGTCAGACTATGTTAGGTATTATCTAAGATTCTTATTGAGAGATTGATTTTCAAATATTGATCTGGGTGTTTTCTATGTACCTATAACATGTATGTATTTACTAAAGTATATTAGTCGTAGTATTCAGTCATGTAGTTCCCATAATACAAGCTCTGCTTAGTTTGGGGCTAAATGATGCTGTGTGAAATATGTTCAGCATTTTGATTAATATGCTAGGCTTGTCGGGAATCCAACATTGTTTATTCAGCAAAATGATAATTTTATCATACCTACTCATATTTTCTCAGTAACTACCTCTGCTTATGCGAGTTATGAGTGACATTTATTTCCCATAAAACCACTTGTTTTAATTATACAGACACGTACAGTCTCTAATACCGCGATTACATAATATGTGACGCAAAGGAACAGGCGAATGACGAATGTTAACTATGTAGTACCTACTAATTTGTGGCGAAAGAAGCATGTGTGACCGGCACGTTCGCCACTCGCCTTGTCATTCACCTCACTATTCGCGCGCTTGTCCGTCTCGACCGCGCGACGCGTCGAGTTAGCGGTCTTTCGGGCGGCGAACGCAAACGCGCAAGTGTAAATACGGTATAATATTCTGTGCCTCTAGATTACGTCATACATAACGTAAACTCCAAAAACACGACTAAAAATTTCCTGTACGTATCTGAATACTTTTAAATTAATAGCTGCCATAAACTGTTATCAATACAAAAAAACATAGACGGCTTCTCTGTACTTTACAAAATATCCGCATATAGAAACAGTGACTCACAATCATAACATGAAAATAATCGTTTTCCACTTTGCGGTTTAGGTTTAGCACCTCATATTGATCTGTAAGCCTTGAGAATAGTGCAGTGCACATATAACCATATGTGCACTGCACTATTCTACACATAGGTACATAACATAATATAAATATAATAATGTCATTTTTCACACAGCCTCAAACTAAGCAGAGCTTGTGTTATGGGAACTACATGACTGATTTGATACATACATATTATACTTACAAAACACCCAGACCCGAGACAAATATTTGCATATACAAACATTTGTCTCGCGGTTCGTATTATAACAGTATCGGGCTACGGCAAGCCTACTGCGAATAGTATATCTAGTTCACTGTCTATCATGCATGCGCAAATTTGTCATCGTCGCAAAGGGCGAATATTTGCCGTAGCCTGTTGGCCATGGGTTCCAAACGGGACTCTCCACGGCTAAATGGGCTGACGATAAACTAGGTGACCTAAACTGGATCATCACATAGGAACAACTGTGCCAAAATATTAGGAAGTATAAATCAATCAAATTGTAGTATAAAAGTCCTGTTTTGAGTAAAGATCATGACCTTGATAGTTTCAAGGCTTAAAAATGTAGATTACGGCTGTTTATTACACTGCTTGATTCGACGATTTTGCTCGTGATGATGAGCTAATATATTAGTTATGAAAAGTCAGAATCCTACTTAATATTATAAACGCGAAAGTTTGTGAGGTTGGATGTTTGTTACTATTTGACGCAAAAACTACTAAACAGATTTAGATTAAACTTTACAGTAATACAGCTTATACACAATAACACATAGGCTACTAATGACTTGCCATTAATGACTGGCAAGTAAGTAACGAAAACTCTATGTCAGACCATCGACACATAATTTTTGAGATAAAGTCTATCTTGGAGTCTCAAATTACTACTTATAGGGATCCCCGGACTACTGCCTGGGATGTCTTCAAAGACAAACTAAGGCACACCCTGGAAAACTGCCCAAAAAGTATCAAGTCCCGCGATAGTCTAGAAATAGCGGTGGCTCTTCTTACGAAAGGAATCTGCACAGCCTACGAAGAAAGCTGCCCGCTAAAAACAAAAACGACGAAGCGGCAAGTTCCGTGGTGGAACTCTAAGTTAGGAAAACTAAGAGCAAAAACCAGGAAACTATTTAATAAGGCTAAAAAGACACATATGGGAGGACTATAAAAAGCTTTAACTGAATATAATTTAGAAATTAGGAAGGCGAATATGGCATCATGGAGGAAACTCTGCGAGGAAATTAAAAGCTTGCTCAAGGAATAAGACTTCATAAACTGCTCTCCAAAGCCAAAACTAACGAGATTGGTCTCCTCAGGAAAGGAGACGGTTCCTTCACAGTCAATGAGAAGGAAACCTTAGAGTTGCTGGCCATGACCCACTTTCCTGGTGCACTTGATGGGAACTCACACCATCATCCGCAAATAGCAAAGCCTCGGAACGAGGACTGGCAGAGGGCGGCAAAAATTATAAGACCCAACCAAGTAAAGTGGGCCGTAAACTCTTTCAAACCGCACAAAGCATGCGGGGAAGATGGCATACTCCCTGTTTTTCTACAGCAGGGAATTGACATCCTCTGTCCGTATTTGGTTAAAGTCTTCAGGTCGAGTCTCGCCTGGGGATACAAGACTATTCCTACCAGAACAATGGTCCAACGTGAAAGTTATCTTCATATTCAAGGCTGGAAAGAAGGACTACAGTCAGCCAAAGTCCTTCAGGCCAATAAGCCTATCCTCTTTTCTTTTAAAAACAATGGAGAAGGTAGTAGATAGATATATAAGAGACGCTTATCGCATCTCCCATTCATCATAGCCAACATGCATATCGTAAAGGCAAATCCACGGAGACAGCATTAAGCAGTCTCAATGACAGAGTGGAAAAGGCTATGGAAGACAAGGAGATTGCACTATGTGCATTCCTTGACATTGAAAGAGCTTTTGACAACTCGCCTACTTCTCTGCTGGTAAATGGGCTGATAAACAAAAATGTCGACCCTACTACCACCAGATGGATAGAGGCAATGCTCACAAACAGAGAAGCAAGACTAGCCCTTCACCAAACCGTTATTCAGATTTCCACGGTTAGGGGCTGCCCACAAGGCGGAGTTCTATCGCCTATTTTATGGACTCTGGCTGTGGATAAACTCTTGCATAAACTGGCAGACCTACAAATCGATGCTCAAGGCTACACAGATGACCTTGTGATCGTCGTGCGAGGCTTCTGCCAGTCCACAATTTCGAGCATTATGCAAAAAGCTCTGAACACTGTCAACGACTGGTGTGTCTACAGTGACCTTTCAGTTAATGCTGACAAAACAGTGAGTATAATCACTTTCACTACTAGGCGGAGGCTAGACAAGCTTGTAAAGCCTAAGCTTAATGGAAAAATTATAACCTTTTCCACTGAAGTTAAATATCTGGGCGTCACGATCGACCAAAAACTGACGTGGAACACACACTTGGCCAACGTTCTACAAAAGACTAAGATTGCCCTGGGGGCTAGCAGCCGTCTGATGGGCAACAACTGGGGTGTAAACCCCATGATTGCACTGTGGCTGTACACTGCCATTGTGAGGCCGATAATCACCTACGCCTCCATGGTATGGTACGAAAAAGCCTTTCAGTCTACCGCAATACAAAAACTAGGCAGTCTACAAAGAACTGCATGCCTTATGGCCACGGGAGCCATGTCCACCTCCCCTGGATTAGCGCTCAATGCATTGCTTGGACTACCGCCACTTCAAGTGCAAATGCGCAAAGAGGCGAAAGCCAGCATGTACAGGGTAATCATCCAGGGCAGAAGAAATTGGCTTTCCCAGAAACTGAGATCTTTACAAGACTCAACGGTGGAATCACCCGTACTGAACATGATAACTGATGCCATGCTGCCACGGCATGTGTTTGATAAACACTTCGCTGTGGTAATGCCCTCTAGAGAAGACTGGTTGAACAGCCAGTTACTCTGTGAGGACAGGTGTCTCAACTGGTACACAGATGGTTCCAAAATGGGGCTGAATGTAGGCTGTGGAGTATATGGAGAGCGACCCAAGTTCAAAAGAAGCTTAAACTTGGGAAATCATGCGTCCATTTTCCAAGCAGAGGTGTACGCCATCTTAGAATGTGCAGAAACCAATCTGCAAAAGCGCTACACCAACCATACTACTTACATCAACTCTGATAGTCAGGCGGCCCTTCTGGCTCTGGATTCGAAGGTTATCACGTCCAGGCTAGTTGAAGACTGTCTGTCAAGACTGAACACTCTGGGCTCGAGGAACAGAGTTGTGCTAAGATGGGTACCGGGACACGCTGGGATCGTAGGTAACGAGTGTGTTGACGAACTTGCGCGTGCAGGGGCCACATGTTCAAACTAAGGCTGAGTGACACGCAAACCTGCAGACTCTGCAATGAGGCAGACGAATCGCCCCTTCATCTGTTAGGAGAGTGTGGACCACTGATACATAAGCGTAGCCTTCATCTGGGAAAACACATTCTTAGCCCAGATGAACTGAAACTCATCACACCCAAAAAGATCCTGCAGTTTCTAACAGCGGCAGGGCTGAGAGGTGAATTATGAACGCCCCCTGCGGGGAAAATAAAACAAGTGGCGATCACAATAGGCATAACGGCCGCAGTGATACCAAAGCCACTAAAAGATAATAAAAAAAAAAATAGGCTACTTTTTATCCGGGTACCTCGCGGCTGTCGCGGGCGCGACAGAAGCTAGTGATCTATAAAAAACCGTCAATAATAACAGTGGTATTTTAAATCTGTCTACGACTAAAATTTAAATTATTTAGTTCAAATTGTTGATAGATGTAACTCACCATAGGAGAAAATTCGGTTGCCGGTGACCGGCACACTGTTCAGTGCTCCGATGTGATTCAGCACCGCGCATCTGTAGCCGTGGCATTGCGAGTAGTGCACATATGTGCGGATGTAAACACTTTCAGAGGTATTGCCAATGCCAGGACATATAGCTACAGTCACATCATCTGCAAGAAAAAGAAACAGTTAGTATAGCCAGTGGCTAGCCGCCTACAGGCCTGTATAGTGTATTTACGAATATACCTAACAGACACGGTTTCGCGAAAATGAACCTTAATAGCACGATAAGGAAGACACTGCTCGCTCTGTCTATAGAGGAATATGAATATCCTAACGTTCTATAGAACGTTAGTAAGGACCAAATTATTCTTAGAGATATCTCTCTTGTTGGAAGATAAGTTTACGTTAACTACGAAACGATATCACTAATACGAGTATTATTAACACTCCCTTTTCGCTTTCCACCGTAGCTATTACTCCCACACAAGGTTGATTCGTAATGACAAACTAGTTACGCCAATTGACGGTGGCTCATAAAGGAATTGCTATTAGGTAGACATCTTCCAATGGGGGACCTCCTATGACAAATTCCTGGTTTATTTCCAACCGCCCCCTCCAAAAGCGATAACACCTAACTTAATAAGTTGTTATTTATACCATACTAGCTTTTGCCAGCGCATGTGGAGCTATGCTCAGGAGTTTCACTTTACTACGAAATAAATTCCGAAACGAGGAAATCTGAAGAGGAAGAAGTCACCGACATAACCCTTAGAATTAGCAAATTAAAGTGTCCGTGTGGACATATAGCTCGCAGAACCGACCACTGCTAGGGAAGAAAGGTTCTCAAATAGCGACCACGAAACGGACGACGCGCCGCAGTGTAGGTATATTCTACAAGATGGCAGATGAAATCTCAAAGGTTGCGCAAAGTCAGTGGATGGAGGTGGCCTAAGATCATTTGCTATGAGTCTTTGGGGGAGGCGCCCTATGTTCAGTCTTCACAAGCTATTTATGACGATGATGAAAACTTAGTTTATGTAACCTTTTTCAATGAACGAAGTATTATAATTGTGTCTAGTTCCGTTACATACTTTGCGACTTTGCGCCTTTGAGATGTCATCTGGCCATATTATTGATAATCTTATCAGCAGTCTCAGAGGTTAGTCTAGTGATGTGATTTTTGTGAAATAAATATTCATGAAATCATATTGCTCTCGTCACTTTGTCACACTTGTTTGGGAAGCATTGTGCGATAGAGAATGATGCAACTCGAAATAAAAAAATCGTTTATCATGGCGCTTTTTTCATAAAAACATAAATCAGGCCTCAACAAACAAAACTTTATGCTTCTCAAAATTATGCACTTGACACCACATTGTAAACAAAATATAAATTACACTATTATCAGGTTAATTTAAATGAAGAAATGGTCTATTTATAAGATGTAGTACCAAATTAAAATGTCTGTACAAATTGAGGGCCTGCAACTTATGTCATTCACCTATAATGATTTCCATGACATACATATTACACACAATACAGGTATAACAGGCTAGCCTTGAAGTCCCATTCATAAAATAAAACATGCTCTTGATTTTAAACATAATAAACTTTAACCCGTGGATAAAAAGGGTTGCTAACCTAAATAAAGCAATTGTTGAGTACCTATATTTTGTTTAGAATCATATATATATAATCATATATATCATGGTAACATAATTATTACTTATTAGCTAGAATACTTCAATTATAAAAATAGGCTGCAGTTATAAATAAACACCCAACAGGCCAGAATACATAGTCCAGGCCCCACATGCTAGGATTCCCTAAATTGTGAGTATTAGGAACTATGAGTACCATGGTACCACGCCAGGAATAAATGTTTTTTAAACTGGCTTTTAGTGAGACTGGTGAGAGAACCAACAGCCATTTCAAATACATTTATCTGTATCAGAATAAATAATTAGATGAGCTGATTAGGTTGCAGAGCATAGTCACATAATCACATTGTGAGCCTTACTTAAAATATATATTATATATACATACAGTTAATTAACAAAACACTGGTTTGTCTCTCTCTGATATGTCATTAATAACAATTCAATACAATACACTGTTTAAAAATCATAATAAGTAAAGCTCTAAATGATTATATTATTTACCTTCATGCTCTGATCCAACAGGCTCATACAGGTCATATGTGAGTGTGGACTTATCAGGCAGCACAAGAGATATACGGCCGCCAATTGGCCATGGGCATCGGACTCGTCCAATCAGGCTGTGGAGGATTGTTTGGACATGTCCACTGAAGCCCCATAGTCGAGTGGGTATGTAGCTGTGAAAAAAATTTTATATCAAATCTTGCTATCAGAAAAAATATTCTAATTAATTCCTTCCTTCAGGATTATAAATTTTTCTAAACAACCTTCATCAATGTTATAATGAAAATTTCTAATAGTACAAGTGGATATGTTTGTTTTGGTTACCAAGTTACAAAGCTAAAGATGTAGACTTATCTCAAATAAACCTACACAGCAAAAGGTATGTAAGTAAGTACATCAAATGAGTAAGCTTACTTTTTGAGAATCGCTAAGGCTAAGCCGTGAATCTATGATTCACGAGATACTGCAATGACATCATCAATCTCACTCAAACATCATCAAACTGAATCAATGTTCGTTATCGGCATAGCCCGGTATAGATTTTTAGTACTTAAAATATATAATAATACTCACGGCTCGCTCAGGAAAGGTGATATGAATAGGATATTTTCAATAAAGCCTCTATCCTTTCCGTAAATCACAGGTTTTTGGGGCTGGCTGTTTACATTCAATATTCGGAAGAGAACACACAGAATGACTGCGACAACAGCCAGTAACACGGTCGACATTTTTATATAACGATAGAGCAGATAGCTAATAAAGTTACGTTTGGAACAAGAAATAAATTCTACATAATAACTGCAATTATTTACTTCTCCGGAAGAAGCCAAAACAAGTAACACCCAACCGCGAGCAAATCACAAGAGAAACTGAATATGACAGCACATAACAGAATTAACAATTGATTGACACTTGACAGATTTATACCTGAAAATGACAGAAAATGTTGTGTTGACATTGATATCTCAAATGCATGCAAATGAAAGACAACCCGTTTCAATACAATTCCACAGATTAGATAATATGACACTTACTTCCCAATTCACATTTTTCACACAGTGTCATCTAGCCCCGAACTAAGCAGAGCTTGTATTATTATACATCTAAAGGTATACTAATAATATGCTTTTTTGTAAATACAGACATATTATACATAAAAAACACCCTGACCCGAGACAAATATTTGCAGATCATACAAACATTTGTCCCGCAGCGCGAATCTAAACCTCACCCTTCTGCGTCTCAGGCCGGCTTATTCTCCCCCAGCTCCACAGGTCGTCAAATGCTCTGCTATTAATTTCATGCTCCGCCGCCATTTTGCCTCATTCATACATCACCCAAGTTATAGGTATATTAGGTAATAAAGGATTATTAACAATATCAATATTCGTCTGTGGCCCCTTCTGACATTAAGATACATCCATCGAGAGGCAGGACACTATTAACTAGTCTGTGCACCACACTATTCAGGACCCTGTGTTTAGAGATACTCCCCGGGGGGGCGCGACTATTCATATAGACCCCATTAGTAGTCGTGGACGAGTATAATAAATAACTACTATGTTTATATATACCGCAATATGCGAGTCACTAGGTATACAAAATGTGAGCTATGAATGTAAGTACATAGCTCACATTTTGCGATCGCGCTGCGGAAGTAATTCCTCGGCGCGATCGCACGCTTCATTCTTCGTTTAATGGCTATTTTGTAAGTCCGCGACTAGCCGAACTAGGATTTCGTAGGAAAGCTGTAAATATTGCAGAACAGGGACTTACTTAGTAAGGTACTTATTAATAAAAATATTTGATGTATTGATGTAGAACATAGGAAGTTTTATTAGAGAAAGTTCATGATCATAAATAAACTAGATAAGTAGATATAGGTATAACAACGTGAATATTTTTCACTCTAATATAACATTTGCGACCATTTCATTTAAACAGAGAGTACATAGAGATAACATATAGGTATGTACCAAAACATTGCGCGACTGAAATGTGTTTCTGCTTTCTCTAGATTGTACAGAAATTGCGAGTTTTTTATCAAAACAACATTCCGTCAATAATGCACGACACACTGGTCCATGCTGTATTCTCGTCAACTGTTAAAAAATACAATTCATTACATAGGTACCTACATGCTGTTTATTCGTCAAGTTAATTTTACCGCACACTTGTCAATATAGATATTCTTAATAGTTTTCTAGCTTCTGCCCACGGCTTCGACCGCATATTACCTCGCGTAATAGTATCACAGGTCACGAACTGTGTTCCGAATTTAATCCCAATAGGTCCAGCCGTAACTGATATTATTCTTTAACTGAGAATTCTGAACGAGATTAACATCGATATTTTGAATAAACAGTACCTAATAAAACATTTTTTTAAGGCTTGGTTTGAATGCAGGACCTATTAAAATTGACGAGCGTGTGGTAAAACGAACAACTTTAGAATAATAATAAAGATGCAGTGTATGATAATAAATTTATTTTTTAAACAGTTACAAACAGTTGTTGTGTTTTTCGAATCATTTAAATTGGTGTACAAAACTAATAAAAATAATCGTACGTGTTCTCCATCGTCTATTACAGTACCCTCCAGTAACTTGATGTTAAACATTATCTAAGAACCATCCTTGATTCATAAAATAACAATTTAAAAGCAGGTTTGGCCAAAGGGAAACAGACTAACAATCACTTACGTCAAACGCATTAGCCTCCTGAAACCCGGTTATATTCCCGCGAATTTCAACGTTCAAATTAATGAACGCTCGAATCGAATCAAACAAAAAAGTTTATTCTTTTTACTCAATAGTTTGTCTGTTCGCAATGTGAAAGCAGCAATACAAAGGCAGGTAATATTAGTGTGTTGTATTTCTTAAAGCTAAACTAAATTCGACTGCACTAAAAATGTTATCATCCTTTTTATTTCAGTCTAACATTAGAGGACGGTAAGCATCGCGAAGGTATACATTTAGTAACATTTATATCGATGACGGTCAGTTTTAGTGCTGCCAAATTAGTTAAGAAAATGCAACACCTACCAATCAAGTACCTACCTATTTGTGGTCTTTATGTGTTGTCAAGTCATACTGTTTATAATACCTACGATTCTGTAAATATATAACCACCATCGTTATGTAATTACCGGGACTAAAAGCAAAACATAGTCTGTTTCACATCGCCGCCAGTCGACTTTTGAATGAATGGAGTTCAACGTTGAAATGAAAACTTTTTTAGATAATTTTGAACGAAACAATTCACTCTTTTCATTCAATAGAATGATTTACTTGCTAATTGGCAGCGGTATAAAAGCAGCATGATTTTGTGAGATAATCATTTCAGCTTTTTATAAATCTGATAGTTTGTGAATGATTCTAAAACATAATAATAAACAACTATAAATATTATACCTACTTAATAATAACTTATTATAATAGAGCAGACATTTCTGTATAAAATAAAATAATAACATGAAGCAATGTTTTGCATACATTTGTATACAACGCGATATAGCCTAGCCAATCGGCATAATCAGCCTTCTTAATATAAATATCTGTATATGTACATAGGTACGCTTATTATTAGGATAGGATCTATGTGAAAAAATAGTTGGTGCTAAAAAGCTATCAAAGTCAGAAAAATAAACTAAATTTATCAATTAAATAATCGAACCTTATAAAATTAATGTGATGATCCTAAAAGTATAAAGATAACAATGGCAAAATGCTTAACTCTCGACGTTAATCTTTAATAATATTTTCAAACAAATTTACAGAACTCCAGATTAACCAATTACACCTAACATTACAAAACAATTGGAAATATCGTTTTTACAGATCGAACTTAGTAAAACCCTGAACTGTACATACATAAGAAATACGAATCCTTGTGTAAAACTTCAAGTAGAAATTGAATGAAAAAAATCTTCATACCAAGATGAAGAACAATATGGGCGCTAAATTAGTCAAAAAATGTAGTCTCTAAGACAAAATAATGGCCTCTTGAGCTAGACCAAGTACTAAATATTAGCGACAGGTGAATACATGTATTATAATATAAGATACGTTTTACAAGTTACATTCATACATAGGTATAGCACCACCATTCCTAACAACCATTTCAACTCACATCTATTATTAACTTTCAATCGTTCTGGATACAGTAATTATATAATTATGTACCTATAGTGTTACAGGGTTAAACATGATACTTGGGTACACCATAATTAATAAATATTTTTCTGTTCTAAATCTAATCAAGGTACAATATTGTCGGTCAAAAATAACAGACAGAAGTGACTTTTATCGCATCTATAAGTGAACTTGCAACACGCGCACATGCGAAAATCATCTCTCTGCGTAGAACTACCAATGTAAACGATACTCGCACGTAAGCGCGTAAAAGTCGAGCGTACACGTGAGAATACCACCTTTGTCCACAAAACTATGAATACCACGTTAGCACGTACTGAACTTCAGCATACACGTGCGAATATAGTCTTTGTGCACAAAACTACGAATACAAATGATGCTCGCACGTTCACGCGTTTCAGCTAAGGTCCAACAAAATTGATTTCTCAGAGCCTCGTTCTTCATAGTCTTACCAATCAGACTGTAACTAGATGGCAAGAGCGTTGCGAGGTCAGCGAATCAAGCAAGTGAGACAGAGCTCTGCTGAGCCGATACAGTCGTCGTGGCAGAACGCACCGCACTTTTTGCAAAGGATCATGGCGCGGAGGTTGCACACGCACGCGTCGTCAGCTCCCACGCTTCTGCAACGCGCAACACTCTGTAAGAAAGAAAAAAAACGATTAAAGCTGCATAGATACATTATTTTATTCCAAAATATATCGTGAGTCAAATTATTCATATTATAATAGGGGTATTTTCACGGACCATACTTTCTGTGAACGCACTGACTGAGTTTCAACTTCACTAATGCTGATTAAGTTTATTTAACAGTTGAAACTTAATTGGTGCCTTCACCGATGGGTAAGTGAAAATACCTAATATACCTATAATTAATTAGAATACGAAATTTTGGGTTTATACAAGCTCTGCTTAGTTTGAAAAATGTCCAGCGTTATTTATTTATTTGTCTCGTCTTTCAGGGCTTAGCGCTGGAGAACTCGGATAAACAAACCAAACTCAAAACTTATAGAATTATTACCGAGTAATAATAGTTTAATAATATATTGTAAACTATTGCTCGTCGAATTAATTGAAAACTGCGAAACGCCAAATCTTAACTCCTTTTGTAAATTCGAAATTCTTATCGGTTCAGAATATAAGCTTCATATTCTGCCCTATGCATACTTTAATTTGGGTTGTTTAGTATTATTTTGTCAGTACATGAGACGGTGAAAGATCACATTTTCCAGATCGTAACGCCCTAGCATAGAAAAAAAGTAACAACAATGGTGTCAGAAAATTTATTTTCGTAATTACTCAAGTTTAACATCTTGATATGATTTTATACCAAAAGTACAAAATCAGAGTTTGAGTCTGATTTTATGATGTTGCTCTGAATATTTGGTTAACATAAAAATCACCAACCAATTTAAATGTTATGAAATACTCACAACATTAGAATTTTGGTTAGCAGGAGGAGCACTCGAGGCCCGTGGCGCTACATTGGGTGTCCTTTGTACTAGGATGTACTGGCCCACATTGTTAGGCCTATTCTCATTCATCTGGAAAGAAACATTTTCAGAGTAGCTATTTAACAGTTGGTAATGAAGTCTGATTTAACTGTCTGGTCGTCTCGGGAGCGGTACGGGCGAGGTGTGACGGAACAAAATACTAAACAACCACAAATTTTGTAACAAATTGAGGTATGGCTAGAGCAGAAAACAGAGCTATTTTGAACAGACGAGAAGTTTCCATAACCTCACAAATATCGCAAACTTGGTACGCCTTTAAAACATAAAGGCGATGGACCGATGCAATCTTAAAGGATGAGGTAGATGGAGGTGCTTAAAGGCACTCTTTAGGAGGCCTATGTCCAGGGCTTCTACAGGTTGTTGATGATAATGCTGACAACTATGAATTAGCGTATAATAGCAGTCCAATTCTCGTGTACATTCTCGATATAATATTGTGTCAGTCTTCTTTCAATCAGCTTTCTTTATCAATTTGCAATTTTTTAAAGACAAAATTGATTGTTAAATTTATTAGGTAAAAATAAATTTAAAAAATGACAAGATTAATATAGAAAACCGAGACGTAAGGTGCCCGTATAAGCATTTGCCGTAAGATGCTGTATGTTTAACTGCTACCATTTATTTCAGAAAAGGTTTTCCGATTGTAATTCGGATTTATCTTTACTATTGATTTGTATGACTTCAAGGATGGTTCTTAATTTTATCGCCCAAAGTCACCGATGGCGCAGGGGGAGTTTTAAAATTTTGCAAAAATTTACTTTTCTAACTAAATACGAGAACTGAAACAAAGCCAAACAAAATTCAAAAATTTTATAATACCCCAAAAAATATCAACCTCGGCGGAACTCGAATCCGCGACCTCCGCTTCGATAATTTTGGGATATAAAATTCTTGTTATTCCCCTTATGTGTGGGAGAACACTTTAAAAACCAAATAACCATTATAAAATCGTAATGGTTCTGATAGATTACCTCGCTATGTTGCATGACAGCGACGGGCATTTGCCGCAGCAGCACAGGCGGCGGCGGGTGCGGGCGCGGCGGGCGTGCGACGCGCGTCAGTAGCGTGGGCGGCGGCCGCAGCTGACCGCGCAACGCGTCGCGGTTCGGACTGTTCTGTATAACTGCTTGGCAGATTTGATAGCTGCGTTCCAGGTTCACAGCACCGGGCGGCACTTTGTTCGAGGTGCGACTTCTGTAATAAGTAAATTTTTGCAACATTTTAAACCCCCGACGTGTATTTCATCATCTATTCTTTGCAAAAACCCGCATTTCAATTGGGTAACCGTTTCGCCAACTGACAAACGTACAAACAAACTTTTATGGTAAACGAATATACAGGCTCCTTACGTGTTTAAAAAAATAAACACACAACATATACATAGCCTGACCCCACACTAGGGGGTTTCCTGTATCGTGGGTATCAGAAATTAAGAGTACCAATATACCAGTATCACAAATATTTGCAGAACATGTAAACATTTGTCACGCAACAGTCCAACAGAGTTAAAAAGGTTATTTCATTATCTCTATGTCATGTCACTTGTTCTTGGTCATCCTACATAAGTCATTGCGCAAGTGTTGAAAACAAAGGAACACTTTTTTTTTATAAAATAGATTTTTGCTAATTCCAAAATTACACGAAGGCAGACCGACAGCTGATTGCTGCAGTTGTCTGAAAGACCAGCTATCGGCTGCCTACAGATCTACTTGCGTGCTTCTCAACTTACAATAGTAAAGTATGCAGGTAATAAGCCAAATAATAGGCAAGTAGATCTGACTGAAATAGAGTTGAGACAAAACAACTGTTAAGTTGTTTAAACCAAGCATAAAGCATAGTCTTGATCTTGATCAAACATTTTGTATAGTTTTATTCCACTATCCTTATATATGTACAGCCAGTAACACATATTGCTGAATAAGAGTTAACACTCATGGAAATCATGCTATATTACTCATGACTAATGTATCTGGCACAAAGCATATACACTTACCTAGTGGTATCTTTCCCCATCTTAGATTTCTTCCCAGAAGGCCTTACACTCATCATAGAAGTGGAATTCACCGAGGGGTTAGTGACTGTAGTACTAGACACCAAACTAGTAACTGGCTCCAAATCTTGTTTCAAAGTTTCCTTCATGGACTGACAGCTCTCAGATGAGTTTGAAGATTCCATATTGTAATTTGCATCCCTGTCCTCTTTATACATGCAGTTTTCATCATTCATATTAATATCGTCCATACTCGTTTTAGAGTCGTCACTTACGTATTTTGAGCTGTCTGTATTTAGATTTGAAAAGGGGTGGAGTGTTATAACATTTTCGTTGTTTGTCCATTCGTTATCTGTTTTCCATGAAACAGCAGAGTTTTTGGGCTTTGCTGCATCTTGTATGCTTTCATCTGGATATGAGACCATCTGTAAGGATTAATATTTTGATATATGTAGTTTTATTTAAGCATTAAATTTTTTTAAAAGTGGAATTATCTAATCTAAATTGTACAAATAACCTGACAAATTCTATGTTAACAGTTTTTTATTGAGTTCCCAAGTATAGGTAATACTTACTGTGTTGGCTACTTCCATCACAGGTATTGAAGAGTTTTGCGTCAGCGGCATTGTAACCACAGCAGTCACATCTATAAAATAAATAAAATCAAATTCATTTGCAGAAATCATTTTACTTACCACATTTCCTACAAATACAGAATTAATTAAAATGTGAGGGTAGTCTGAATATTTTTTTTGACAGTGACATACATAAATGATAAAAATGTATTGCATGACATTAAACAAATTGTGACAACCCTAACCACAGAAGCCTTAAACATAAGTTGAAGTTGGCATTGCACTCACTTGTTTCACTGATGTAAGAAGACAGTTCCATCAAATTGGGATGAGGGACATATTTTACATCTTCACTTTCTGTGGGGAATAAAAAAGGATCATTAATGTTTTTGTCATAAGATACAATACTAAGAAACTTACAAAAGGGTATTATTATAATAAACTTACGTGGCTGGTGTGCAGTGAGTATTGATGAGAGTCCAGTCTCCAAGATAAAAGATTCTGCATCCTTGAATCGCTCCTCATAATAATTTAGATTTGCATTTTGTGGTATTCGATCTTTATCTTCATTTTTAACAGTATTTGTTTCATGCTTAAAAATTATGGCTTGTGGAATGGGGCTTTCTACATGTTTTGTTTCAAACAATTCCTGTTCTATGATTGAGGAATTTCCTTGTGATGGCTTCTCGATTTCAGTCTTGACATGTTTTGGGGGATAATCTTGAACCTCGATTGGACTTTTTTCATGATCAACATTTCTATGTTCCACATTTGTGTCTGCTATTGACTCTTCAGTAACAATCTCTGTGGTTTCACACCCTAATTTTAAACTCAGTGCAAGAGGTTCACTTTCATATTCATAAATTACCGCTTTGCTTTCTTCACATGCCTCTGTTGGTTCAGATTCATACTGTTCATTGGTGCAGACCTGTTCATTGTCAAAATGCACATCAGCATCTGAATAACTGACTATCCCAGGCTCTAGCTGTGATAAGCTGTCTCCCTCATCATCCTCAATCTTAATTCTCTTAGCTGAACTATATCTTTCATTGTCATCGCTAACTCGCTTGTATATGAGATTGCTGTCAGAATCTGTCCCTTTATCTTCTTCAAAGCCATTAGATTCCTCAACAACAACAGTAAGGTCCAGCTCTTGTTTCATTTCATTGGATTCTGAATCATCGGGTAGTAAGAGGGGATCAACTGGTGTTGTAGCCACAGAATCATCCATACGCTGGATAGATGAGGTGTCGGAGAAATTGCAATCCACTTGACATTCTTCATAGGTTTGATTATGATGCTTGACATGCTTCAAGGGTAAAAGATCTGGTACTGGTGCACATGGTTTTGTGCTGACACCTGCTGATTCATCAGGCATGTCATCTGTCTTTGATGAGGATCTTGTCACAGCTCCCACTGAACGCATCCTTTTGCTGTTACTAGATTTACTTTTCTTAATTTTTGGTACTGTACTACTGCTTGTTATTGAAGCAGTGGGTCTAAGCTTTATTGTTGTTTTTAAAGAGGGTCTCTCTGCATTCATGCCTAGAGAAGACTTCTCCCTCCGTGACTTTTCTCCCCAAAAAGGCTCGAAATGTTTGAGCTTCCATGGATCAATTTTACTTTTTTCTCTTTCTGCTTCGGTCTTCATTTTCTGTTGACTTTCTGGTGTGAGCTCTCCTCCTGATAAGCTTGTCTGCCATTCTAGACATGCTCGTGCAAAGAATTCATTATTAAGACTAGATGAATTAAGACGGCCTGATGGACTGAGTCGGTCCACACTAGGAAGTAGCTGCCCAAGTTTATATTGGTATAGAGGTGGAAGCATTGAAAATGTATGCTTATTGAGCAGTTGTCTGATATTTGTATTTACTAGTATAGAGTCTGGAGTCTCCAGGTCAATGCAACCTTCTCTTGATTGCTGCAGTTGAGCTGCAGTAGACATTTTTTTCCCACTCCGTTTACGCGACTTTATGTTGAAACCTGGAATACTGGCTAATACTTCTCGCATTGTAGATGGCTTGCTTGTGTTGGGCTCCGTATATGATAGAGCTGCTGTCCATTCTCTATTCTCAGGTGGGGGAGGGGGTAAGGGCTTCACTATTATCCTTGGAAGAGGTCGAGTATGATTGGAACTCTTTTTTCTCCTTTTAGATTGTTTCTTGGATGAGTGTTTACTGGACTTTTCACCATCTTCAGGAATGCGAATGACAGAAAATTGGTTGCTGTTACTGGATGTGGCAAACTTGGACTGTGATGAACTTCCTGAATATTCTGCTGTATTTGCAGATGCATTAGTATTAGGTTCCATTATCGTAGCAACTAAAAGGCGCGTATAATCAATGTTATCATGAAAAATGATCAATTTATGCCGTTAGCAATCACAATTTCAACCCATCGTGTATTTCTTCAGAAAACGGGGAGAGCTCTCTGGATACGTCAACTAATAGCACTGAAAGTTTTTCATCACTTAATTCATGTGGTTCAAGTTGTAATAGTCAATACACAACACATTTTTAAAAAATATAGCGTAATGCAAAATGTCACAACAACGCAGAAAATGGACTCCTTCCACAGATTATATCGATCAAAGGCACAGACTTGACATATTTCATGAAGTACGTAGTAATTTAGTGCTGCCAGTCGGGTCAAGTCAAAACTTACCTAAAATACATAATTTACTTATGGTAACCTTTTGGTGTGAAAAACTCATATTTTTTTCCAATAATAAGGTCCTAAACATTGATAATCGTTCTTTATAAAGATTTTTTTTATAAGTTATTGTGTTACGTTACAGATTAGAACCAAGATTTAGTTGTGTGGCGGCCGGTTTCTGAACTAAACTCTCGCCTACACCCAGCGACCAATCAGAGATACCTACGGGCTGACATGACATGACGGCCCAGGGGAAAAAGAGGAGATCGGAGCTGCGCGCGCGCGAGTTAAAAAGGGTGATTTTCTAGAGTTTTAACTAATTATTCTCACTCCTCCAGACTCGGTTTTGGTGCTTCATGATAATGAAATAATGTTTGTGAATCCGACCAACATGAGTTTGTGATCGATACAATCTGAGGCGCGTATCTTTGTATTAAGAACAAACTGACTGTGGTGAATAAAAGTTAATGGATAGAACTGTATGTTTACTGTGAATGTTTTACCTGCCACTAGTTCTTCCAAAGTTAAAATTTTTATTGTGACTTTGGCAAGTACATAAATAAATAAAAAATGAAATTGTATTAACAAAACTCATTCTATTCCGTCCCATTCCTTCCAAGCCATAGAACAACAATGCCTACTGTTCAAATCAAGATATTTCTACCACAGAGTAGGTACTTTGTGTTGCTACGTAGAGTTCTACGTAGCAATACAAAGTACCTACTCTGTGTACAAAAATCCAAATAATGCACCAACACAGATGTGTTGGTGCATTATTTGGATTTTTGTGAAATTATGGACTTCAACTATTGAACTCTTATAACCAACGGAGTAATTAAAATAATGTTATCATTAAAATGATGATCCATCTACAAAAGTAACATTAGAAAAATCTCAAGGAATATATATGGGCACAGAGTTACTAGAGATGCTTACCCATAGAGGTAAGGTATTTGAAAATCTCATTATGGATATGAGATTTTTAAAAGATAAAGTTTCAGTTAGGTTTCTAAAAAAGATTATTGCGATATTGTTTTTTGTCTCTCAATTTGTTAATTAACTCCAACAGACACTCCACAGTCTAGTCCCTACGTTACGCTACGTCTTCTCCCATTGCAGCATTGCACTACACTAGTCTGTTCTGTTCAGAATGAATGAATTGAATGTCTGACTTGATTTAAATGAAGGATTGAAAAATTTAAAGTTATATACTATGATTACCTAACCTGGCAACCCTTATATCGGCGGAAATGACTTTTGCCAACCGAAAAATGTAAACTGACCATAGCCAACGAAACGAAATCAAATCAATTGCCAATATCATCGCCATTTTGTTTTGTGAAGAAAAAAGTCAATGAACTAAAGCGAAGCTTTGCCTAATTTGAGGCGCATTCCAGTGAAATTAGCGGTTACAAACTGTAATATAGTATTTATTTATTACCAAGCTGTTCATGTTCGTTTCTATTTAAATAAATTACTAAACTATGGGCCGTGGAAGGTAAGTTTTAGTTCTCTAAGGTTACTCATAACCATGCAACATGGTAGATTTCTTGTTCTATCCTTTTACTAATTAATACACGGTTCAATAGGGATCGCAGTCGTGATAGGCGTCGTAGTCGTACCCGAAGTAGAAGCAGGAGCCGTAGTGGCAGTCCGCGGCACGGACTTGGTTCCGGCCCCGGTGGCGGCGGCGGCGGCGATAGAGACAGGGATAGAGGACGCGGTGGAGGCGGCTTCGGAGGTGGCGGCTTCGGCGGCGGCGGACGTAGGAGTAACCCCGGTGCTAATCTACGAAAACCAAAATGGGACATGAGCAGACTAAAAGCATTCAAGAAAGATTTTTATGTGCCGCATATAGACGTGGAACACAGATCAGAGTCTGAAGTTGAATCGTGGAGAAGCTCTAATGAAATAACACTAAAAGGCCGTAACATTCCAAAACCGACTTTGACATTCGAAGAGGCTGGTTTCCCGGACTATGTAATGGATGAAATTGACAAAATGGGATTCTCGAAACCAACTCCAATTCAAGCTCAGGGCTGGCCCATTGCTCTCAGTGGACATGATATGGTGGGAATTGCCTCAACTGGTTCTGGAAAGACACTGTCTTATATCCTACCTGCCATTGTACACATCAATAACCAGCCTAAATCCAGCCGTGGTGATGGTCCCTTAGCTCTTGTGCTGGCTCCAACAAGAGAGTTGGCCCAGCAAATTCAAGAAGTTTGTGACAAGTTTGCCAACACATCTAAAATTCACAATACATGTCTGTTTGGTGGGGCTCCTAAAGGACCACAAGCAAGAGACCTAGATTCTGGTGTTGAGATTGTAATTGCCACTCCTGGAAGACTGCTAGACTTTCTTGAAAGTGGGAGAACAAACTTGAAAAGGACCACATACCTGGTGTTAGATGAGGCAGACAGAATGTTGGACATGGGTTTTGAACCTCAAATAAGGAAAATTATTGAACAGATCAGGCCAGATCGACAAACACTCATGTGGTCTGCTACTTGGCCTCGGGAAGTTCAGAGTCTAGCATCAGAATTTTTAAAAGACTACCAACAAATTAATGTTGGCTCACTTTCTCTAGCTGCTAACCATAATATTTTGCAAATTATTGATGTCTGCATGGAATATGAGAAAGAAACTAAACTAAGCACTCTTCTAAAAGAAATTATGGCAGAGAAAGAAAATAAAACTATTATTTTCATAGAAACTAAAAGAAGAGTTGATGACATAACAAGAAAGATGAAGCGAGATGGGTCAGTATTACAATATCCTAACTAATATTTGATTCACATTCTCTTTTTACTTTACTAATAACATTTTTCTCCCACAGGTGGCCAGCTGTGTGCATTCATGGAGACAAATCACAGAATGAACGGGACTGGGTTTTGCAAGGTATGAATGAATCTTAACATACTAGCAACCATGATGGTTGAGGTATGACATAAATTATATTTTTTTTAATTTAATGCTTTCTCAAATCTTATCTAGTCACTGAAATAAATTCCATTCCAAGTAAAGTATTTACCATTGAACTCGAATGCAACGCAATTCTAATGGGTAATTGTAATTTTGTGAGGATCGCCGAGAAGCGGTGTCGGACTGAAGATGTCGGGACGAGCCTGTCGGGTGTCGTGTCGATAATCGCATGGCATAGAGAGAGTGAGGAAATGTCTGCCTGTGCAGGCGGCGGCGGGCAGCGGGGGCAATGCGGCCGCGCGAGTGCGGCCTAGCGTCGCGCATCGCCGCGTCGCACCCGCCGGCCTGACCCGAGGCCTCTCTATGTACTCGACTCGCTCCCGCGGCAAGTCTGTGCCGCTTCTCGCGCTGAGTGCCGCCCGCGCCGGCCACGGTCACGTGACGGACCCGTGCCGGCGCCGGTCACGTGACGGACCCGCGCTGACGCGCACTCGCGAGACCCGACTCCATCGGTTCTCGCCTCGACGAGGTGAAAGGCGGCTCCCTCTCAATCTCAAATTTCCCTTTTGTGTGCCATCACATCGCGTTTGATTGCGTGATGATGGAAACAGAATGATTAGTAAGTTCACTACAAGATTAAGTTTAGTCAATGAAATAACATTTTCTATAAAACACACACAAACCCTTGATAGTTTTTATCTTTTTGTTTAAATAACTGTATGGTATATTTATGTATTTGCACATAGTTTTTGTTTAAAAAAAAGTAAGTATGAGGTATTGTACAAGATTTTTGTCTTTTCAAGAAATTCCATGGAAGGTACACATACTGTTCATGAATCAAACAGCAGGATCTATTTGAACAAG
Organism: Perizoma affinitatum; assembly: GCA_961405105.1. Lineage (NCBI taxonomy): Eukaryota > Metazoa > Arthropoda > Insecta > Lepidoptera > Geometridae > Perizoma > Perizoma affinitatum. The sequence continues at coordinate 4,820,438 of OY560191.1, read as the reverse complement.
CAGCTGAAAATTCAAGGAGTATGGATGTTATTAAACAAAGCACTATAAAATTGGTTTTACGGGAGAGCTTATTGTGTGGGGAATATTCAACACTTTTATAATTCATAAACTAATCATATTTTACCATTTTCAGATTTTCGTAGTGGTAAATCGCCCATACTAGTAGCTACGGACGTTGCCGCTAGAGGTTTAGGTATGTAATAGTCAAATTATAATAAAATTATCAATGAATCTTGGAGTAGAAATCTTAAACCAAGGACTTCTATCATCAATAAATTCTTGGTTACTATATACATATGTTATGTTAAAACATAACTATGAGAAATGCCATTCCTTAAAAAAAAAAACCATGGACAAGTGCGAGTCTGACTCGCGTGCCAAGGGTTCCTTACAAGCTTGTTCACCAAAATAGTTATTAATACAAAAATTCATAAACTATGAAATCACGAAACATTGCTCTAACGAAAAGATAAGTCAGATTGAAAGACTTAACTTAGTAGTGGCAATGCGGCCAGTATTTTGGGAATGCTTCCGCCTGGTAGTGATCTGGATCAGTTGAGCTATCTATAGATCGTTTGCAACGGTCTTTAGATAGCTAGCTGTTTCATCTGTATTTTTTGTATATACCTACTTGTACATATTTATTATTATAAAAATAATTTACTTAGTAGTATAAAAAAATATTTGCCCATATGTTATATGTTACGGTCAGTTGTCCAACTGCAAGTTTGTAATCATAAAAATATATTTTTATGTGTTAAAACTATAAAAAACTATTTACGGACTTTTTCCATCACTTTTGCTGACTTCTGCTGTGAGACCTTGCCACATTTAATGATTCTAGGTCAACGGGAAGTGCCCTATAGGTTTTGATTTATTTGCAAGTATAAAAATATGTTGCATAAATATCCATATTGTTTTATTGCGGTGACTTAGAAGCTTGATTTTTATAGAGCTCCAAGGGACTTTTGTCCTACGTAATGATATTAATTTCAACTTGTTGAGAAAAAGGGTCTTGATAGATAGACGGAAGGACAACAAAGTGATCCTATAAGGGTTCTGTTTTTTCCATTTGAGGTACATAACCCTTAAAAAACGAGAAGATTCTCTACTAGACAACCACTCCTAGGTTGAAAAAATAAGTGATGAAATTTCATAGAATCACTTCATCCCAGAGAATCACTTCATCAGAAGTTTAAAGAAATAAATATTAACAAATTTAAAAACATAATTAAAAACAGCTTTATAAAAAGGTATACTATAAAATATTTGATTATTTAGATGATAAAAACTCTTGGGATTGAAAATGCTCCAACTCATTGTTTTGTAAAAGGATCATTAAAAAGAATAACCAACCATATAATTTACACAATTCTCAGTGAGATCACTAAAACCATAACATTCATGTAAATCCGTCTTTCATTTTTCTAGATGTTGATGATGTTAAGTTCGTTATCAACTTTGACTATCCCAGCAACTCTGAAGACTATGTTCATAGGATCGGAAGAACTGGAAGGACCAACAAAACTGGAACAGCCTACACATTCTTTACTCCATCTAATGCCGCTAAAGCTGGCGACCTCATGTCAGTGCTGAAGGAAGCCAAGCAAGTTGTCAACCCCAAGCTACAAGAGTTAGCTGAAAGAGGAAGCGGGGGTGGACGACGTAAGTATTTCCATGAAATCTATTTGAAATAGGCGACGCACTATTCTTAACTTTTCCTTTCTACCTTAACATTACTTGTACGGCATGATATATGAATGCCATGGTTTGGAATACTGGCTCTGCATTTGCTGGTTGTAGAATTTGACGGACAAATTTTTGAAAGATTTTAATGGGGGAGATTTTAATAATTTGGGTGTTGTCTCCAGGTCACCGTGGGCGTGGCGGCAGATACCGTCGCGGCGGGCGTCGTTCGCGGTCGCGGTCCCGCTCCCGCGACCGGCGGCGCCGCTCCCGCACGCGCTCCAGATCGCGCGATCGCCGCCGCCGTCGGCACAGCTCGTCGCGTTCCTCCCGCAGCCGCTCCAGTCGCTCCTCGAGGTCCCGCTCTCGTTCCCGCTCTCGCTCGCGCAGCCGTTCCCGCTCAGGCAAGTGCAGCCCGCTCAAAGCCCTCGCTACAAGCGCACCCGCCCCCGCGCTCCTGCCCACGCCGAAGACGCTCCTGCCCACCCCCATTGGTCCTCAGCTCCCGCCGCCCACTTCCGCCGACAAGCAGAACGGCATGGGTCCCGCAACTCCATCGAGCGCCCAACTAAACAACCAACTCCTGAACGCTCCTTCGATACCGGCTCTCATGGCCATGAATCCCCAGATGAACATGTGTGTGCCCCCTCCTTCGCTGAACGGCGCCGGCTTCGTGATGGCTCCCCCCTTCTTCCCCACGGAGCAATTCGGCATGATGATGTCCGGATACGGCACGCCAATGCTCTCTGCGGGCGGCTGGGCCGCACCGCCGCCCCCTCCTCCGCCCCCCCCGCCCTCTGACGCTAGTGGTACTCACGCCCGAGGCTCGGGTCAAAGTGGCCTCGAGTCAGATTCCAGAAAGCGCAGCCGAGCCGGTGGACTCGGTGCTGCCGCTGGATTCGGCCAAGCCTCCTCCGCCAGCGGGGGCCTCGGCTCGAGCGAGTCGCTCGGCTCTGTCGGAGGCCTCGGCTCGGGTGGCGGCCTGGGCTCCGGAGGAGACGGCGGCGGCGGCTCTCCGGGCGCGGAGGGCGCACGCTCTCGCGGCCGGGACCGCCGCCGCCGCGGACGAGGACGAGACCACGACGACCTTGACTCGGAGGGAGCGAGCTCTGGCGGGCTTGGGCTCGGGGGCGCGCCCGGGCTCGCCTCGCGGTCGCACGCTTCTGGCGGCCTCGACGTACCCCTCGGGAGCCTACTGCCGCGCCTGTTGCCTCAGACCGCCAACACCGCCGCCGTAGGCAACATCGTACCTCAAGGAGCCAACTTTACCGCTTTTGGCACCTACGCCACTAATAAGCGGATCAATCAGCACGGCGATTCGAACACCGAATCGTATGGCAATGCATGCGAGGATGCGGGCTTTTATGGACAGCAGGGTCTAGGCCAGAGCAGGCCTTACGGCGCGGAAGGCGGTCTGGGCGTGCCGGCGACCGCCAACGGCTCCTCGGGGTACAATGACGGCCGCCAGAGGAATCGCCGAAGGTGAAAGCGACGAGGTTTGTTTTGAACCAGAGACTCTCTTTCACTTACAATGCGTTCACACATTCTTCCAACTCACACACAAATAATATCTTCTCAATTCAATTACCTACTTGGTGACTATGAATTGACTTTTGTAATAGAAAGTTTTTTTTCATTTCACAATATGTCTCTATTTGTAAAGAAAAGACTTAAATTATTTTATCTCTTATCTATTGCAGAAAATGGACATAATGGAGATTCTCGTCGCCGCAAGAGACGTTAAACTGTTTGGACTAGATAAAAATATCATATGTGAAGATATAAGACGTGAATTCCATTTTTAATTAGCTAGAAGTAGAGATTTATCTTGCAGAGTTCACTGAATGTATTTCATACATTTTTGTATGTTATGAACAATGGTTATGAATGTTGTAGTTTATACTATCTCTGTAATCTTAGCTTTGCTAATAAATTTATAATAACATTTAAGTGAACTTGAATATTTGCTAAGTAGTTTAATAGTGTGTATTCAGGTGTATCTTAACTATATATAACTAACGAAATCTGCAAATACAGTTGAAAATAGATCTAAGTTTTTACTTTTTATTTCATACACCAATATATTTGTCCTACATAATAAGGAATAAATGTTCATATAAATGTGTGAGAAAGAAACCAATTGATGAGCAGGTAAAATAAATTATGGTTTTAGTTTGAATCTTGAACATTACTAGATTTATTACTAAGTTTGAATGTCTGTGTATGATGATATGAGAGAAAAAATAAACGTTTTTTCATTTAAATTTTGTTTGAATTGAGTATACTTAATATTTGCACAAATATATTAAGTTGGGAGCCGGTCAAATTGCTGCTGCCTCCTAGTCAGTTTGACTGGGCCCTATTAGAGTAGAGGTATCTAGAGTCGCACCTGTTAGTTTTTTGCCTCGGCCTGTGCTTGTTGCATCAAGCAAGTTATATTTGGAATAGGTTTATTATATCTCAACAAATTCTGAACACTTCAATTTAATAGACTGTGTGACCCTGGGGCGCTTGCTGGTTGCTATTCTAACTTTAAGCGTCGAATTTATGAATTATTCCCATCTGTCACCCTGCTCTGTCCCCCTAGGGTGACAGTTGGAAAAAAAGTTCGATCTGTCCCCTTTTTTGGAACGGGGGGACAGATAAAACTTTTATTGATTGAAAAAGTTATGTTAGTTACGGGAGGACAGACAGAACTATTTATTCCTGCCTAACCCCTAATTAATTAAAATTTAATATGTGCTTATTTATGTACACAAAGCTATAAGTATACATTCCGTCTGTTTCGATATTACATATATTAAAATGTCAAGTCATCATTTACCGTCACCATTAGAACTAATTTTGCTTAAATTCCTTACGAATCAGTCTGATATCATATTATTATTTATGAAAAAAAAGGTGTAACATAAAAAACAGTAATTTTGATTTATAATCACCTTAATTCAAGTTTTAATATACACTTAGATTGTATAATACAGCTATTGTCTTTTCAATATTTTTGACTTGGTTAGCCCTTTTTTCATACAGCTTTACTGTAGTGAAAGAAGCAACCTTTAACTGTTACTTCTGGAAACACTTTTTTGATTTTCATTGCCGCAGTTTCGTAGTTTTGTAGGTTTTAGGTTTTCACTCCGGATTTTGTGACTTTATCATATTGAACACAATTTCATAACTCTTCTGATCCTGACGATTCATCAACGCGTATGATACTGGCACAATGTTGGCAGTCATATTTTTACAGCCGAAGTCTGCATGCAGTGTATATAACTGTAGAAATGGTTCAGGGCAGCTCTTGAATGTTCCGTCACTTAGGATCATGTCTTGAGCACAAAACACTGTTATGTGATTGTAATCGCCTAATAGAAAAGGTTCAAAATTGGGAGGTACAAATAGCATATTATACTATAATATTATACACCATAGTTGGAAAACAGGCTGAATTCTGCTTTATTAGTTCGGTAATTATTATATCATTTACACAATGTTGAGATTAGCCTGATTCTTTATGAATTTATTTGCTAGAAAAAATAGTTTAGTAGTGACGGTAACTGATGGCTTGATATTCTAAGTAATTTTTGCGATTGTAATACCTAAACAGACTGAATGTATACAGCTTTATGTTGCATAGTGTACCTATTAAATTATTTTTTTATTGGAGGACAGGTAGGAATAAGTAGTTATTTATGTCCCCCTGTTAGTGACGAGGGGCCGGATTTTTTTTTTCAATTAATAAAAGTTTATTCTATTGCAAAAAGCGGGACAGATCGAACTTTTTTTTCCCAACTGTTCCTCTAGGGGGACAAAGCAGGAGGACAGATGGGAATAATTCGAATTTATGGGTTATTCCCATTGTCTCCCGGTTTTCCCATTGTCATCCGGAAAATTATGAGATTTTTATTGTCACTTACGTGACCTAAGGTTAGATGGGCTAATGATCAGCTCCCCAGAGTGTTGTGATATACAGGTATTTTGTAGAGCGCAACTGGCGAGTTAAGACCCTGGATCGCTGATTGAAATATTAACTGCGTTTTTTTTCAACTTACATTAGGTGACGGGTGGGAGTGAATGGGAATAACACTTGGTAAAGGCACATATATTATAATGTAAAGGTTACCATGGTAACATTATCAAAAAAATTAGGTTTTATGAATTACTTTCAGTGAGTGGAGTTTAGTAGTAGTTTTTTCCTCTATGGGAAATTTTATATCATATATTCATTGTGTTTTACCCATAATTTGTCTAAATTTGTTCGTAAAATGAGTTTTTGCGTTGACTTAGTTTCAGAGGATTCATTCTATGAAAACATTACTTTAGGAGTGACAAAGTTATTGGGTTAGTACCTATGATTTTTTGTAAGTACATTATCTAATTTTAGTAGGTAGTACCTATCGATTGACGAAATTATAGTACCTATCTACCTAGATCACAGAATAGTGCCTAACAACTTCGAAAGACATTTCCGTCTTCTCTAAACAGACTTAAGTAAGTGATGTTTGATTAAACAGGCTTATGCTTAGCTCATGATAATGTGTCATGATTGTGAGGGGCGGCTACGTTTTATGTCATTGCTTTTGATACCTACACTTAGAAGAACCTGGTGAAGGTATTACCTATAAATAAGCAGCAATTCAAGATTGAGTTAAAAAAATATGATAAGAATCATAATTTTTTAATAAATCTCACTAAAATTTAAACAACTATCTATTATTAGGTAACTTGACATAGGTACCTATTTATGTATGTAACAATTCAATTGTCTGTTTATACTATATATATTAATAGGAGTTAGCTTTATGCTTGGGTAAGAACTGGAATCCATCAGGTACAGGTCCTAATAACATTTCGCTCAATTTGATCCAGTCAGCACAGTTCCCTGAAGCCATTAGTGTTTCCAAGTCATCCCTTCCAAAATATGTTGGAGGTCTTTCATTAATTTTCTGAGGTGGTCTCTCCAGTAAGCCAACAGGCACATAGCGGTACAAAAATGACAGCCATTCAAGCATAAACCTCCTTGTATTTTCAACTCCCTGTGTATCAGAGCCCCAATGTTCCAACCCATAATTAGTGTACTTTTTGAGAATATCAAATCTCTCGCTGCTTCTTATATCCCAAAGCCTTTTTTCTTTAATTTCAGTGAATATCCAGGGCTTGATTAAAGCTCCACGGCCTATCATGATGCCTGCTGTAGTAGGTGCTAGTTTCCTCCGTTCAACATAATCTTCATAGCAGAGGATATCTCCATTACCAAACACAGGGCATGGTGCTGCTGCTTTTGCACAAGTCTCAACATATTCCCAATCAGCTAACCCTGTATACCTCGCCTCTCTGGACCGCCCATGCACTGTTATTAGAGAAACTCCCAATTCAGCCATCTTTGGTACAATTGTGTGGGTAATTTTCTTGTCCTGATAGACACCTGTTCTCATTTTTAATGTGAAAGGTATAGTTAGCAGTTTAGAAGCACACCTTACAGATGCCTCAAGGGCATTCAGTCTATGCATCATGCCACTGCCTGCACCTTTTTTGTAAATTAACTCAATGGGACATCCCATGTTTAAATCTATAAAGTCAAGTTCTGTGGTTTCCTGAAGCAGTTGTGCCACCTTTGAAATAATGTAGGCATTACTTCCACATATCTGAGCTCCAAATATATCCTCGGAGTCATGCCGTTTCACTAGAGCCCATTCTTGTTTAGTCCCTTTCAGTAAAGACTCGCATAGAGCCATTTCTCCACATGTTATGTCTGCACCATATTGCTTACAGATTCTTCTGAATGGAAGGTTGCCCAAAGTAGTCAAAGGGCTGAGGTAAAGCTTATCTTTCCAGTCTATCAATTTCTTTTCTCTTGGTAAGAGTTTTATCAAGTACTCATCGGTGACCACACCACTTGCTTTTATTGTAGGTTTCTCTTGAGTGTTCTCAGTAGATTCTTTATTAATTGTCTCTGTTTGTTTATTTTTGTTTTTATCCTCTTTAGGCTTATTTCTTGTATCTAAATGTTTTACAAGTCTTTCTGAGAAGTTAAAATCATATTTTCTATTTTGTAACTGTGTTTGTACAGAGTACTGAAGGAAGTTTTTTGTATCTTCTTTCCATTGAGCAAATTTGTCCTGGTCAACTTTATTGTAGCCTTCGTCTGTAATGTGGCAAGATCCGTACCGGCAAGATAAGCCTCTCGAACATCTTCCACGAAGGTTGAACACATGGCATACATCGCCGATGTCCTTTGGTTTATTTTTCAAATATTCAAGGGGGCTATGAATATATTTACAGTTATTAAACTGGCACTCCTTTTTCACTTCTACTGATGTAACGTTTAGGATAGTTGGACAGGGCTTGCTATTCTTTTCGTCTCTGAAGGTTTTGGGTCTGCCTTTATTTTGACCTTTCTTTTTATTCTTAGGTTGGTTTTCTTCAGTTTTCTGCTTTTTAATGTCCACTTGATCAGATTCATTGTCCACGCTTGCTTCGAGTTTGTGTTTACCAAGAGAATTTACATTATTTGTGATAGCTGGCTGAGGTGATTTTTGCACTATGAATTCTGGTTTTATATCACAAACACCCACTGTGTTAGACATTATTTAGTTTTATTCGTATTATTGCTCATTTATCAATGTACATTCACAAACAATTCACCGATATATCTAGATTTATTAATTAAATTTTCAGGTTATATTTTCTAACCTAAATTCGGAACTAGGGATGTCCGATCTGAATCTTATATGATATTTTCTTGAAGATTGATTCACGGCAATACGATCTACCGATTTTTTTAATCGTTTCTCCAGGAAGCTATTTTCACCCAGATCAAATCGTATGCCCGGAATATGGTATGAAAAAATCGTATCATTAAACAATTTGTGTCCAACCGAAACCGAAACTTCAGTCGAAACGATAATCTTTGCATATGCAAGTATTTTGGTGGAGACAGATATCTAAAACAAAGTAAGATTACCTATCTACTTTTATTAAAATAAGTTTGGAGTTCCAAAGACTGCATCGAGCCGAGCATTAATAAGTATGAAATATAAAAGTAGGTGACAATTTTTGTTTTGTTTGTTATCGCCGAGTATGTTGGTGTCCTCATTTTTTTGTCCTTTTAAATTACTACGATACGAAGTGTTCTATTTTGTAAGCGTGAAATATAATTTCAAAATATTTTAATTTTTAATATGTCCCCGCTAGTAAAATCAAACGTATGGACTTTTTTTTTTATTAAATGTAACATGAGGGTTCAATTTACATAAATTGTGTTAACAGGCCGGACTTAGCTTTAAGGCTTTATAATATCATACAATTGTTTCAATATTTATCCCTTCAGAACGCCTGTTTTCTCTAGACGGAAATACTTAGACCAATAGCAGTAATGGGCGTTTATCCAAATCTTTATTTTTGAAAAGTTTAAATGCAAACATTTGGAATCTGTTGCTTAAAATAACCTAATTAAATTACATTAAAATAAATAGTATTGCAGGCTCAATGTGCCTTTTTATTATTTTGATAAAATTACGGTACGATCTTTCAAAATCGAATGAGATCAATTCAATGCCATACGATTCAGATCGTGGATCGATTCATTCAAAGATTTATTCAATACAAAAGATCGGGATACATCCCTATTTTCAATCATAGAGTAAATAACCACAACGTTTTGTCCGATCTCAACCATCCCAGTCTAAGTCGCGTCTGCTGAGTCTGACATTGACATGATAAAACGTCTGATCTATCATACGATTTATCATGTCAATGTCTACCAACATAATATTCAAAGCGGGAAAATTCAATTTGGGCATCTTGTTCCCTTAATTAAAGGAACCACTCACGCACTACGTTTACTTGTTCCATCCAACTTCCAACAAGACCTCCATTTGTCAACTGTACCAAACTACGATTTCCTGAAGGTAACTTCAGGAAATCGTTTAATGATACGATTTTCTGATGCCCCGCGTCCCACATCCTTCAAATGTCTTTTATCCCTTACCCAAGAAAATGTAAATCCAATTCCCTGAGGTAATTATTTACCTTCCTCCGTTACTTCCTAAATTGGTGGGTAAAGTATAGGGTGGGATAGTGTGGTGGGCATTCACATTCGCATTCATCTTGAGATGAATGAAGCTAGGCAAATGGGGCATGGATGAATAAAGATTAGTCATGCGGTACCTTATCCAAGAACTTTTGATGGTTAACCATAATAGATTAATAGATAGGGACTGAATTAACTAATGTGATTTATACAAATAGCACGTAGAGATAATGGATGATCTTTTGTAGTACTTAGTTAACAATCAACAATTACTTTACAGAGTCCGATCCACGCATATGCAACGTGAACGTGGAACGCCGGGTGCCATGCGATCGTGTAGCTCTCTCCACTTGGGAACAAAGGCACTCTGCTGTTCTACCTGATGATCTGCGCAATTTTTATGCATCTAGCGACGGATTTCAGCTTACATGGCACTACAAATATTCAGGAAAGTGTTAATGTTCTGTCCAAGTAGGTACTTACCTACCTACCGACCACTTATGACTCTTAGGTGGTCGGTTGGTACCTATGAATATTAGGTTTTTTTTTCAAGACCAATGAATTTGTACCCATAAATCGTTTTCAAGCAGGACTTTCGCTTGCCTTGGTTATTTTCAGTCAGTCTGCATTTGACTTTGGGTGTAATTAGCAAGTCTTAGTTTGCCATAAGATTTGAATCACCTACTTTCTTATAATGTTTGGCTTTGCATCCTTCTAAGTTAGACAGACAAGATGTTACTAGGGATTCATTAAAGTTAAATAATCTTGCAGCCGACGACATTTTAGCCGTCGGATCGATACGAGTGAATTCTTTAAACGAGCTCTGCCTCTCACCGGCCCTCAAGGATCTGCTGGACTTCTCTATGACCAGGCAGAATACGGGTCCCCGCCCGGTACTGAATACTAAAAGCAAGGTCTTTGATTTGGACACCTGCAGGACTATTGGAAAGGTAGGGTATACCGCTGTTTGTTTCTTTCACTATTGATAACTAATACCCACATCACCCATTTGTGTATACTATGGCTGTTGTTGGTATTAGTAAGTACTAATACCAATAGTGTTTTCTTTGTAATAATATTAGTAGTATATCAGTCATGTTATTCCCATAACACAAGCTCTGCTTACTTTGGGGCTAGATGATGTTGTGTGAAAAATGACCAGCATTATTTAATGACCAATCAGTCATTGGGGGTTATGCTAAATAAATCTGTACCCGAGACTGAATTACACACATCAAAAGTGCCTATGGATCAAGCACGTTTTTGCTATTACTAATAATCTGGTAAAAAAAAAACAAAAAATATATTTCTTGCAACTTCTATGGATACTTTTAAGTAAATTTCGTAATTTTAAAAAGGTTTTTGAATTTCCGTCAAAAGGTGAAAATCTTCTGTGAAGTTTTCTTCTGCCCAATTTCTATGTTCACGAGCCCATTGTAAACGAGCTCTGCTTAGTTTGGGGCTAGTTGATGCTGTGTGAATGTCAGCATTATTTATATTTATTTATTTATATAATCCTGCAACGGGTTTGAGGCCAAAACAGTTCAATTTTTGTCATACTTCCGAGTGGAATCAACACAAAAGTACCTACGTCATTTGAGCCGAGAAAAAATGATTGTGAAAATGTTGGGACTCTGGTTCTTGAAATTACTGCTCGACGAAATCCTACAATGACCACGATGATGTTGGTTACGAGGCCTCATAGCTCTTCAGGGATCCAATCTCCGTTCCCGAAGGCCGCTACATGTATTATACCCCGCAATCGCAGAGCTCGTTTACAATAGTCTCATGAACATAGAAATTGGGCAGAAGAAGAGTAACGTTTTGTGTGTTTTTCTAACGAATGACGAATGACCAGACGTACACGATATTGGAGGACCCCAAGAACGTTTAAAATCAAGCCAGGAACTCCATGCCTGAATTAACTTATTTGGATCAGAGGCAATCTCAATGCACAGATTAACCCTGAAACGATTGATCAGATGTTATTATTCCTCTGCGGGCCCAATTTGATGCTTCATTTCTGCTTATGCATGATAATCCACACTGCCAAAGTCGTTGCAAACACTTGCCGGAGCTAATATCAACGTCCAACCGCTCTGGACTGCTCAATCGCCTGATATCAATTGAGTATGCCATGCCGAATCGCTGCGATTGTGTTATACGCTTTAACGGCGGATTTTTTATTTTATTTTAAGCTTTAAAAACTTTTATGACATTTTAATGTCAGGATTAACTAAGGTGAAAAATCAAGCATTAGCAAAAGTATTTCGTCTATCTACACATACGAAAACACTTTATTAAATCAACATAATTAGACAGTTTTATGTAATTTCAATACAGCAACAAAATATTCACTGAGTATGTATCTGAGGATGTCCACCATGGGGAAGACAGACGTGTTTATTTTTTTTAACGAAATAAAAAAAAATACCTTTATCTCTAAGTAGGCACTTTTGATGTGTGTATATATAGTTAGTTATAGATCGATTTCGTAGAATCCAACCTATCTTTCTTATTCTTTTTTAGGTGTGCCTAGTGTACACAGGCGGTAACTGGTCGGTTTGGTTGGCGACGCGCGAAGGTGCGTGGGGGTGGCTGGCAGATTCTTTCACGAATTACTTTAGGATGGCGCTCGTGCATCTCGGCCTGCCGGGGTGGCAAGCTGCTTTTGCGAATTTGCCGCTTATTCCTTGGGCTGAGGTTCGTAAACTTTGAACTGCCATGGTTGATTAAATATCTGTTTAATAAGTGACTTTTGTGTTTTCTTCACGACACTTTACGACAAATTTTTATTTTTATTAAATTATATTTCATTCTTCATCACATAAAAAAAGAGTTACTTATCAACCTACACAATCGAACTCAAAGTTGCAGCGCCCTAACGGGGTTCATGTACCTACCTATTTTTTATGTATTGTTTTGACACCTATACCAAAACTGTGTACATGACAGCAATAAAATAAAATATGAAATATTATCCTTCTCGGTGGCTTGCGCGGCGGGCGAGTAGCCAGAACAAGAGCTGCCTTGTTCGATTCCCGCTGCGGGACAAATGTTTGCATACTCTGCAGATATTTGTACCAGTTCTGGTTGTTTTGGTACTGCGGTACTCGTAGTTCCTGATACCACAGGGTGAGGACAGGACTATGTATGTCAGTGGGTGTTTTATTTATTATAAATATTATAGTTCTTGTTTTTATACTCTAATGTTTTAGTCATGATGGAATAAATAGTTTCGAAAATGTAAGGGTTGGACGCCATTTTTAAATTGATGATGTTTTTTTTACAGCAACTTTTCCTACTACTCGCGCCACATTTGCTGGAGAAAACTGAGCCTGAATCCGGGTTAGTAACAATTGCTAGTGAGACCGGCTTAAACCACATCGACCCAAACATCTTCAAGACATCCGTCCGTCACCACAAGAACACATCCAGACAGTAGAAACATACAAGTAGAACCTCGATTGTATACAACCCTTGTTTTCTAATTAAAAAATGTTGGTATGCGCAGTGTTTTATTTTAATTAAAATGCAACCGAAAATAAAATTATGCAATGCAATACAAAACCATGTATATTGAACAAATCTGACGCAATAAAATTTATAGCTAACAAAACAAATTGGACGGAATGTGAGATTCTTATAAGTATCGTGATAAGTGTAGCTTACAAAATAAGATCATACAAGAAACAGTTGCCAAGAATCGGCAATATTCAAATAATACAAAAAAATAGTGTATAAATCAATTCCATGGGTAAATATGAAAATAATATAATTTGCTACTATGTAATAATACAAAATACATTTTCTAATGTGATAATAATGTGTGATGCGTTACAAAAATAATTTAGAGAACTACCCATAGTAGGTTAGAGGTACGTGAACATTCTCACGCTTGCAGAACGAAAAAATAATTGAATACAAGAACTTTCAAGTTTTATCGTTAAAAAGCTGAATCTATTCCACAATGACAAGTCTTATTTTAACTTACAATCTAATATCATTTATTGTATAAAACATATTATAAACTTATCCGGTAGGCCATACAAGTCATTTATTAATATCTATATTTTCGATACCTGCTCGGGTGGGATTAATGAACACCATACCATAAATTTAAAGGGGAACCATGAAACTAAAATATCAGATAGGTAACAGTTATTACCTATCTGTTATTTTAATTTAATTATAGGCAGTTAGGTAGTTACCTAACATCACAATGAAATCAAGAGTTTTCATTCAAGACCTAATAGATACTTAATTATAGAAATGCAGACTTATCTTAATGATAAAATATAAAAGTAGTAAATTTATTAGCAGCTGAAAATTTCAAAAGTTAGGAGAATAGCTTCATTCCAAAAGAGTGAACGATATTTTGTCTATTTTAATGGCATTATTATTCAGCAATTTTTTTTTAGGTGGCACTTTCAGCTTAGATCTATAAAACTAAACTAGTAATAATCACCCGCACTTTAATTTAGTATTTTAAGCTTTAATTAAACAGTCGTGTGATGTCACAATTATTACAAATAATATATTGTAATGACTTAAAATAAAGTAGATATCAATCAGCGTGATGCATTTATAAGGTAAAAAAAACTTCATTTTTTTTATTAAGATTTTAAGCTATTCGGAATCTATTTTGTGCGGGAAGACGCAACATTTAACCTATCTAAAGGATATTTCTAATATAATTGAAAAGTGCACCATTCCCTAATAACAATGGTAGAATTTATAGCTAGCTATTAATAGTATAGACAAAACCAATACTGTGTTTACTCAATAAAAAAAATAGTAAAACATGCATGAATTATTTTGCATTTTTACTTATCAATGAGGCACATTTAGGCATAAACAGCTTTAACTAGCTTAAGTCATATCTATACCTATTATAGCTACACAATATGAGCTATTAGTTCAACCACTGTTTTACTTCAGAGGAAAAATAAACAATAATACAGAGCGCGCATGACTGCCTCGGACTTAGGTATGCCGTGCGAGAAATCGTATTTTATCTTCATTGCCATCATGCTTGTATGCAGGTAGTAAGAAAATTTAATGTTGCAATGGTATTGTAGACCAGTGATCACAATTCTCGAGAAGTCTGCCTAGAAAGCGGCAACATTCATATATAACGTCGGACGTTTAACACCGAAAATGTAGCAATTTTTTTTTAATTTACGTAGCATTACGCCGCCCCACTTTTTTTACAGTCGACCTGCTAGAAAGCGGCAACATTCATATATAACGTCGGACGTTTAACACCGAAAATGTAGCATTTTTTTTTTAAATTTACGTAGCATTACGCCCCCCCCACTTTTTGTACAGTCGACCTGCTAGAAAGCGGCAACATTCATATATAACGTCGGACGTTTAACACCGAAAATGTAGCAATTTTTTTTTGATTTACGTAGCATTACGCCCCCCCACTTTTTGTACAGTCGACCTGCTAGAAAGCGGCAACATTCATATATAACGTCGGACGTTTAACACCGAAAATGTAGCAATTTTTTTTTTAATTTACGTAGCATTACGCCCCCCCCACTTTTTGTACAGTCGACCAGTCATTAATTGCACTAGCAAAATGGATATGAATAAATCTCTAATTTTGCTAAGCTTAGCAACGTCAAAAACTTCTATAAGCTTCTTTATAAATAGGAATAATTAGGCTGAGTTCCTCTATTCAAGTTTTAGAAAGTTTTGGACGTTGCAAAGCCAGTCAAAATTAGTTATTTCCCATTACCATTTCCTTATTATCCTAACAAAATGGGTGGCATTTTGTTAATTTACGTGCGATGTTCGTATTTGGATCACTGGTCCTTCGAATCGTATCATGCTTAATAAAGAGTGCCATCTTTGCATAGCGCTCAATACTTTTCCTCTGAAGTTTTTCAATAGGGTGTGCTAATAAATCCAGCTGACCGGCACCCACTGGTGGTCGGTGGAGAGCGAGTGAAGCGCGTCCAATATCTTGGAGTATGTCGTGTCCGCGTTGTTGTTGGTGATCACGAGATCAATGTACTTCTCGTACTGGCGCGCGATCCGGGAGCTGTCTTCGAGCGTCTCTTTCATGTCTTCCTCCTGTGAATTCGTAAGGTTTATAAAACAACGTTCTATATCAAGTTTTAGTAGAGCTCATTGTGAAAGAGCTCGTGGTACTACCAAAATACCTTTTTCTGCCGCCAAGCAGTAATGCTCGCATTTCTGTGTTCCGGTTGGAAGGGTATGCGTACCGGTGATAGAACAGACACATTTGTATTTTCACCCGTTATTTCTAAAGGTCAACAACGCCGAGTGATACCTCTGGTTTTGCAAGCGTCTTTAGGATACGGTAACCACTTACAAACAGGTGGGCCCGTATGCCTGTTTGCCACTTTAGTTGTATTAAAAAAACTATGCTTAGAGTAACACTACGCGACAAAATCAGAAACTTGGAAGTCTATAGAAAAACCAAAGTCACAGTTCTCAAGCAAGTTTACAGTCTTTATAGCTCGTGGAACCGACAACCGCTGGGGAATAAAGGTTCTCGAAAGGCGACCACGGCCTCGCAGTGTAGAAAGGCCTCCAATCTGTTGGACCGATGCCATCGTGGAGGTTGTGGGAGGTCGGTGGATGGGGCTGGCACAATATTGTTCGTCATGATACTTTTTGTGGGAGGCTTATGTCATGCAGGGGAGTTCTGCAGGCGGGTGATTATGATACAAACGGGTATCTCTACGTATCAGACAATATATGTTTTTTTTTTAAATTAAGGGTTTAACTACTGCAATCTGGTTAGTAAATTATAAAGACCTACTCTACTCTACTAAACTTCTCCGTACTATTAACGGACTTATAAATAAATTATAGCAAACGCATGAAGTTTTTTGAAGTTGTCTAATAATAAACTTACCTCATAGAGCGACGCGAGAGATTCGAGCGTGCGCGCGCGCCGCGAACTGTAGCGAATGGAGCTCTGCCTGTCGAACTACGCAACGCATGCCACATACACGTCAATGCAAAACAAAAACAATAATAAATTAAATTTCCACACGTCAACTAAACATATCACTAAACCCAAGTAGCGCAAACCTCGATTACATATCATTAACTGAAATGTATTCGGGGTTTGCGCTACTTGGGGGGTTCGGTACAATACTAAATGATTTGGCATACCGGCATACTAAGATTTTTTAATATAATTGTCATTTCAGACTAATACATTATGCTACAACTGAAATAAACAATTCTACAAAGTAATTGAAAAAAAAACTAGATATAGTTTAGCGAATTACAAAAAAAAAATACAGACTGTATCAAAACACTGAATCCATAAAAACATGCCATTCTCGTAGTCTGTTTTTAAGCAGAAAAAAATTCAAAAAACTGACATGATTGATTTATCATATTATTATTGTAAAACGAAAGCACGTCGAAGCCTTCACAGATACTATTTTTACAATACGAATGATCTTATTCCATGATAGTTTCTGGAATAAAAATGATTGATTTGCATAGTAAACCATTCTTACCGCTAAGTTCCGATTAGAGGCGTGCGTGAGGTTCCGTAGTTGTTCGATCCCGGGCGCCGCGATCATCACCACGTACGGAAGGAACTCGCTGCTGTTGTGAAGCAGCTTCAGCGACTGCGGAGCGCAGTCCAGGATGCACATCTTACCTGGAATCAATCATTCAGAGCATAGTCAATCTTTAAAACTACACCTTGTAGTTTTCGAGTCTCACCACAAGGCCACTTGGCCACAGGCCGGGGGTGAATCAACCATTATGAACATAAGTAATCTTTAATTAAAGTAATAAACTACACCTTGTAGTTTTCAAGTATCGCAAACAGGCCACCTTGCCACAGGTCTACGGTGAATCAAACTTTATTAGCATTATCAATCTTTAAAACTACGCCTTGTAGCTTTCGAGTCTCGCCAGACTTGGCCACAGGCCGGTGGTGAATCAATCAGTAAGAGCATTATCAATCTTCAAAACTACGCCTTTTAGTTTTCGAGTATCGCCAGACTTGGCCACAGGCCGGTGGTGAAATAAATCCTTGCAAACATAACACAGCATTACAGTTACAACAAACAATACCTTGATTATATAAGCCTTGACCGTGGCCGAAATTGGGCAGAAGAAATCTTGGTCGTCCGAAAGCGTGGGTTGACATCGTAACATACGTAGGTGACACGACCATCTCTAGACGAGAGACACAAAGGACAGAGGAGGCTGGCAGAAGAGAAAGGAGGCCTAAATCTAGCAGCGGGTGATTCCAGGCTGAGAAGAAGAGGGTCCCGCTATTATGATACTTTATTCAGGCTCAGGCAGATAAATATGTTAAGTTAGGATATTTTTAACGAGGGTCGAGATACAAAGTCAATGAGGGCGCGTTTGAAATTGTCTCAGTGCCGGTCAGATATTGCACTGGCATTTGTATAGAGGAGGCCACGCTGACGCGAACTTTGATAACGTTTTGATAACAAGGCCGGCGACCCTTTCATTTAAGAGGTTCCAGCGCCCATGGCGTTCAGTTTCTTACCTTCCTTTATGACTGCTCGTATAGAGTCCAAGTGTGTTCCATAAAGATAGTTGTTATGCTCTCCGTATTCCAGGAAGCGGCCCGCGTGCGCATCCCTTTCCATCTCTTCGCGAGAGACAAACCAGTACGATTGGCCGCTCTCTTCCATAGGCCGCGGTGGGCGAGACGTGTCTAGAACACAATTATTTTTAAAATATTTTTTTGCATGCAAACATGCATACAGGCCACTATATGGTACTTATGCGTTTATCAACGCCTATTGAAATTTTCAACACAGACCAATGAGTTGCAGGACATAAAGATAAAGTAAAAAAAGTATCATGTGCCTTAAATGTTGTAATTGCAAACCGGCTTATGCTTGTCATAAGCAGTAAGGCGGTATATAATAATACATTATTGTAGAATAGGCCACGAAAATAGGCAATTGCAGTTCGAGTCCACGCCTGCGGCTCGCCTTCAATGCTACGAGACAGGCCATTGCCAGCGTGCTGTATTGGACATGCACACAGCACGCCGGCGCGTTTTTTTTTCATATTCAAAACTGATGCTGTGAACGTAAATACGATACTTCGCGTGTTCTTATTTCAAAAGTTATGACAATATTTCTACGGTTTTAAACTGCGAGTAGGTAATTATTCAATTATTATAACCTGCGGCTATATAAACTTGCATTCGTATTTTGTTTAACTGATACATCCCTACAAAATTTCGTCCCGTTCGTTTCTTGTTTTTTGTTTTATGTTCGTTTGCACACAGATATTTTTTGAAACGGCTTAACGATTTTGATAAACTTTACATGCTAACGTAATTATAAACTTAACTAGCTACGTCCCTGGAAGATTTGCCCCATACTTACGAGGAATGACAGCTCCGAATCTATCCGGATTCTCTTGTATAAGACGGTTCTTCAGAGTTCTTCTTCCGACGCCTTTCGTTCCCACCAGCGCCAGAATACGGCGGAGAAACGGCGGTGTCCGCGCCACTTCTTCGTAAAGTGCCAACTCAGCGCCCTCTAGTTGCACGCTGGAACGAGACTCGTACACGAATTTCTTCTTTTTCTTCGATATCTGTTCGCAATACAAATATTTTCAGTCAGTCAACTTGATATAGGTACGGGGGACTGGTCTGAACCCTCGGCTTATATGTTTCCATAACACTCTCTATGTCTTCTTGTGTTTTTGATATAGATACGAGTATGTATACTTAAATCGGAAAATCATCGTACGCTAACCGACTTCCTACGAACTGTATTTATTAATGTAAATATACTCCGAACTAGTATTTTTCCCAGCTGTGAGACAGTTGAACTATAATAGAAGATTATTGGTCGAAAATGACTACAACCACATTAGCTAAGTTATTTCAAAGAGAACTTAATTTAATTTGATAATAGTATGTAGGGACTAAGTAATACGTATATAAATAATAAAGAATAAATACTATTATTTGATCACATAAGGCCCTGCTTTTGGAAGTTGAAATTCTATTGTTCTCAAACTGGCACATTAAATTAATCAATTAACGACAATTAGTCATCATGAATGATTCACTATCTATTCCAATAAAGCAAATTTTCATTTCTGCAAAATAATAACAATACAGCCATACATAATCTTTATAACAATATCGTTAGCTGATGCAACCAAGGCCTGTGAATTCCTTTGATCTTGTGAATCATAATGCAAAATGTATACTATGCAGGTAAGTACAGTCAGCTACAAAATAGTTTAACAATGTAATTTTTAAATAAGATGTTACAGGTTTAACTGTACTGAGGTAGTCGCTAAATAAAGTTGTTAACCTATTTATGTAGCCCACTGTACCCTATTTCCTTGCCGTAGTGGGAACAAGGTCACGCGCAATGGGTATTTATTACAAATTGTATTGAAATTCATATTACCTCTGACTTTGTGGTTTGGATAAACAATTACGTATTTCAGAACTCAAAGAGAGTTTATAGTAAACAAATATTAGTTTATAATAAACGTCAGCTGATAGCTTTTGAAGAACTGTACTACTTTTATAATTATTTTCAGAATGAATATCAATGAGTCATGTAGCAAAATAAATGGGAACATAGAAAACTTTATTTTTACCCATGACGATCGGCACGAGCCCGTGTATGCTTTGTCGTAAAAGGTAACCATTTATCTACAGAAAAGTTTAACCGATTATAATGCGGTTTATTATGGAATGCGAAACAGCGTATTGTCATGCCGTTTTTTGTAATATTTTGTATGACTTCCAGGAAGGTTCTTAAAGTTTCTACACCACAATTAGGAGACGTTGCAATACGTGATCGAAAACAACACGGGCATTTTAAAATTTTGTAAAAATTATCTTGTTTCATTTGTGACTAAGGAATTTGTCATATTACATCACCAAAACAAAAAGCGTGCAATTAATGTGGAGGTTTTGACCAATATCTAACATAAATGGCTGATAAAGAGTAATTTCACTTCACTTTACACACTTAAGCGACATATGTTTGTATGGGTCTGGGTGTTTTCTGCGTATAATGAAAACGTACATACAAAAAAAAAATATTTCGTATTTAGTAGTTCGCATAGCACAAGTTCTGCATACTTTGGGGCTAGATGATGCTGTGTGAAAATGTCGAGCATTATTTATTTATTTTATTTACTTTAAGATAAAATGTATCAATGCCAAATAATTATGTACGTATAATACTAAATCGGGACGAATGTCGCTTCAAAAATTTGCTTGACCTATGAAGTCAGCGGCACTATAGTTCGGACAACTCACCCGTGCTCCACAAATGCTGATTTTGTGCACAAAGTCTGCCTCAGGCGGCACATACGCCTTGCGACGTTCCTCCAGCTCTGGTGATGGAATCAATCCAACCACGTCTGGACTCTCGACGTGACTCGCTTGCCACCAGTTTGGATCTTTTCTATCTGACACCTAAAAAAGCATAACTAATTTTAGTATGCATTTTTGTAACAACTAATATCAACCATTAAATCTTTTCCACACAGGGCCGGAAATAAGCATTGATACTATATTTTTGATATCACACAATTCGCTTATGAGAAATCCAACATTTGTGATTGCGCCACGAAAATATTTGTTTAACTTTGTGTTGGTGCAAAACAAGCATCAACATTGGTTTATTACAATGAATAAGACTTACCTGTAAAATGTCCCCTCTTTTGAATTCCAAGCCAATTTCTTTGCAGGGTATTAGAGTGTCCTCTTTTGGACTATAGTCAAACAAGGTTCTCATATAACACTGTTAACAAGACAAGAACAATAATTCATAACTGAGCAATAAGAAGATCCTACTAATATTTCAAATACGAAAGTATGTATGTTTAGATATTTGTAATGGCTGAATCAATTTGAAAGGACCTAGAACTTTGTTTGTGACCTAGAATACCACAAATACAAACTTTTATCTGAATAAAGCTATGGGCAGCAGCTAGTAAAAAATACATAGCTGTTGAGTTCATGTAATTTTTTTGTGAAGTCAGTTTCGGAACAACTTACACTCAATTTATTTGGCAACTGTGCTGCCTTTTGCTTCATGTTAGGTCCTACTTTCAGGCTGATTCGTTCTGTGGGCTTAGCTACAGCTTCTTTCAGTTGTTCCTCAGAGTTGATGTGTTCTCCGTCTACTTCTAGCAGAACATCTCCGATAGAAACTAAAGCTTGTTTGGCTGCGGAACTGCCAGCCATTATTCGAGCAATGACAAGTTGGCCATGCTCATCGGTTGTAACCTGAAGAACATATTATTGGAATTAATGAGGGAATAAAAGCCATATGTAAAAAATAGATAGAACAGGGGGCCTAGACAAGTACATCACTCTTAGTTTTCCTTTCACACTAACAAAAATTTGTCAAAGCAAAACTTGGCAGAAGTTATATGACGTTTCCACAGCTAATGTGATTTTTATACAATTAAATCTTTCCCCAGGCGTTAACATCAACAGAAAGTTGTATTTGTCTAGACCCAAAGTGAAGGGTCAAGTAGAAAACTGGCAAAAAACACCAAAAAAGAATGCTCACCGTCAATCCTAAAGGCTGGCCTGGCACTTTTCTGATGCCCACCACTTTCACAGTCTCAATTGGCCCCATGTCTTCAGTTTCCGGGCTTTCGTCAAAGGTGACTCCTTTCTTTTCTCCTATTGGAGGTGCTTTCTCATCAATTCCAGAACCTCTTTCAAGCCAAATAGCACCTATTTGGTCATGAGCAGCTATCAAAGCCTGAAAAGCAAAATATATGGGTACCTTTGAAGTTTTGAAGACCGCAATGTCGATGTTACTTATGTTGCAAATAAAAATCCTATTGGTTTCTAACATGATAATTCAGAATTATCTGCATTGATAGATAGGGATGGAAAGGCTTTGAGGATGATGAGAACGAGTACATACCTTGAAGTGTACCCTGGAAACAATAATAGCAAGTTCAGCTTGCTCGATAGTCCGTATGTTCGTGCCTCGATATTCGCTAAGAGACCGTGTGATATTTACATTGCCGAGGGACACAGGTTTGACGATCAAGTCCTCCTCTGATTCAGTGGACTGAAATAAAATAAAACCAACATGCTAAACACTTGAGAATAGGCACATCAACTTACTAGGCGTGGCACTGTGATGCCGTTATGTTTGGTAAGTTATTGAATGAAAATAAAGTTGTTCATTGGTTACATCTATAGTTTAAATACCAAGGCCTCAAATGTTAAGGTTATATGGACTGGACTTTTTATTGAATTTATTTATTTTTTCTATGAAATTAGACACTCACAACACACCCAAACAACAAAACAATTCGATCGGACTTTCACAAAGACAAAATTGATTGACATTTGACAATGACAATTGTCATTGACACAACACAAGAATGATTGTTTGGTTTATCTTTATTAATTTTGTTTGGTTGGCCAGCATGGAAAGAACGAATAAACTAATAAGTCTATGATTTATTTATGTAGATTTTCAAATAGATTTCAGCCCCCTATTCTGTATCTGAAAGTCACTCAGTGACGATCATATGACAAGTCAAATGATCATCACAAGCCCGAATTCTGTGGCCATATTGATAGTAACTATGTGCAAGTGATAATCATTTAACTTGTCTTCTAGTTGATGTGCTATCTCCACAGACTATCTACAGATACTATCCCCAATAGACCAAACATTTTCCCTAACTAGTCTGTGCAACTTCATGAAACACAAAAAAACTAAAGTGCCGCGCTTACTTTAGTTTTTTTTTGTGTCTAACAATCCTGATTGTTAATTTTCATCAAAATAAATTAGCGTTAAGTACCTATAACTATAATATCTGTGCCTATATTTTTAAGTTGAAATTTTCATACTGTTAAAATGTGATGAAGTAACGAGACAAGTCTTCAGGAACTACGAGTACCGTAGTACCACAATATACCTACAGATTTGGAACCAATATCTGCAGAACGTGTAAACATTGGTCCCGCAGCTGGAATCGAACCCGCACCGCACCTTTTGCGTCTCAGCCAGCTAATCGCCCATCAGACCACCGAGGTCGTTGATGAATTGGCTTACCTCGCACCTTCTCGCGAAGTCAGGACTTTCCACTATACTTTTCAGGAATATAACTTCGTGGTTTGATAAATCTTCTTCAGGTTTCGGTTCTTTTTCTAAAAAAAAAATGGTTACGAATTAAAAAGTAGGTTCATCTTGGTATGCAACAGTCAGGGTCATCAATTTATGAACCACCATTAGTCAAAAATCTTACCGATTAACTGAAAAAGGTCAAATGAACTGATGTTGAATTTGACGTTATTACCCACCTTTTGGCACTGACAACAAAAGTATGTAGTACGTTCAAAATCGCCATGCATTCATATGTTGATTACGGAGTGATCGTTTCACACATTTTATCGAGAGTGCTATCTAATAGCTAGGAGGTACCACGATGGGCACAGTTACACAATGCCATTAATTTGTGGACCATCATCATAAGTAAAGAATGAACGAGCCAAGGATACATATTAAAGTTTTGTAAACAATGTTTGTTCATGTCATCGATCTACTAATAATAATAACTGACTCTCAAATCGAACGCGTCTACTTATCTATTTACATTATAAACCTACCTTATTTTAGGCTCTATCTAAAATATTTTTTGGTAGGTACCTACCTAAAAATGTTATTTCACTACCTAGTTAAAAAACAATCACTTTCTTAATATTCTCGTTGAATAGTTTTGTTGACTATATTACCTAGCAATGCGTGACTTTTCACCATAACGCTTCATGCAATTATTGTTACGGAATCATTGTTAGATCAATAAAAAATCCGGCTTACACACCCCTACGGCAAAACGGAATCACTTTGAGGTTATAGCAATGCACTGAATGCAGATTTCAGTCTCAACACATACCTTCATCAGGCGGCTTGTTCCCGAATGCAAAATCCCTGAAGCCACGCCAGTTAACCGTGTAACGTCCACTGCGTCGGACCATCATTTGCGATGACTGCTGTAAACTAATTCACTCTACCACGTTCACTAAGGGGCAACCTCTGGCATTATCTGGGAATATATTCGCGAGGGTCGAGCGTTGCGCGGTATTGATGCGTGGCGGGCTATACGTGACGCAGCCAGGCGCGTCGCGACGTCAGCTGGGACGGCGGCGGCGCGGCCGGCGCGGCGCGAAGCTCGTCACGGCCCGTCCGCCCGCGCTTGCGCACAGCCGCCCGCCCGCGCTTGCGCACAGCCGCCCGCCCTACGACGCCTGTCGCTGTCTTCATATCGGTGGATAGTGAGGAAAGAGACAAAACAACGCACAATTGAAACATCGATGACTGTTACTAGTCTGATGTAACTAGACAGACTCATAGCTTTCGTAATCGGTACAACTGCCACTTCCTTGTACTTTTCTCAGATATAACTAAGTACCTACCTGTGTAGTTTTCATGTTTGACCTATGACACGCTTGTCGCATATCATTCGCAAGCCACTATGTTTTCAGTTTTTAATGCATGGAACGATTACTGATATCGTCTTGAACCATTACAAAAAGTAGGTAATAGGCACCTATTTGTGCCTTTGATTCATGGTAGTTTACATTTTTATTTCGATAGCTATTAGTTTTTTCTACGCCAGATATATAAAAAGTTATCATAAAAATAAGGAAGATAAAAATGTTACGATCGTATCATAAAAACTGTGTGGTAGGTACGTTTGAAGCAGCATTTACATTTATGTGCTGAATTGCCCACTTTTTGCTTTAGGAACAGAAGACAGATCTATCAGAGTTTATAAAAAAGATTTCGACAGATGATCCACTTAGAACTAAATGTATTGGTTTGTTCCTCTATCTATGGTATGACTGCAGTCGGTTGAACTATGCAATATTAGTAAAAGTCAGGTAGTAAAAGTGCCCAAATATGGTGGTTCTATCTACGAGTACCCACCTACCTACCTACACTCATGCGTAGTGTAGGTACTGAAAATAATATACCTAATAACCGAATTTCCGTGTCTATTATGTTGGCATTACTATCCTAGGTCACCCACCATACAACTGCCCGTTCGTTCATTGAGTTAGCTAACCAATTATTTTTGTATCATGTTCTCATATCTTACGTATTTTCTATCTTAGCCAATGGTTTCAGCTAACTACCAATTTATATGTTGGTGAACTTTCGCCTAGTAGGTATTCAAAACAGACCCAAGATAACCCTAGCTATTATCATTATCACCGACTACTGTGTCTATAGGTCCTATCTATACGTCATTTTATGTGCGTTAATACCTACTATTTTTGGCAATGTTTGTTCACACTACTATATGTATGTAGGTACCAACATGTTTATCACGTAAAAATTAAATATATTTTCATAATACATCTAAGGAATGGTTCACAATACCTATTTGAGCTACTTAACAATTATTCAGGCGAATAGTAAGTTTTTTCTTTAATTATTAAAAATGGGTTTGCGTTTGGTTATACTTTACTTGACGGTAAACTCAGCTGTAACCTATGCTTTACACGCTCACCCAGCAGATGCTTATTAACACTTCGTTTGCAGATACCCAAGATATATTTTGTGGGAATACAGATGCAGAAATGGAATTTCACTCCTTAGGTGCCCCCATGATAAAAATGTTACGAAAAAACACTTAAAGGTTACTTACCTTTAAGTATTTTTTATAAGGCATGAAGATAGTTTAATAAACGAGTAATTCACCATTCCATCATCGGATCATGATTAAAAACACACATAACAAAACATAACCAACGACGCTTTCACTAGTGATCTACAAACATTATTTGATGATCAAAACCGTGGTTCATTCTTAGGTAAGTTTATTCTTACAACTTTATATAAATTACAAGATGTGTGTGAGTCAGTTCCTTCCGCACACGAGTATCGAAGTAGGTAGGAGGTTGTAAAGGTACTTTGGTATAAACTCAACATTATTTTCTTAAAATCAGTTTCGTCAGTTGAAGAGTTGCATCAAAACAGGATACTTCGTATGTTGAGTTGTCAGTAATCGATAAAACGAATTTATTATTATTATAGACTTGAGTATGTGTGTATAGTTACAAATGAGTTGCTAGTGTCGCGTGCTCGTTTCTGATAAGACGGGTCACAGGGTACTCTTATAAGTGAGGGTTGGACCCAGTACCGTCGCAGTTTGCTTGTGTAACTTGTATCTCATGCGTCGCCGTAGCTTTCTGCACACCCTCAAGATCAAGTGAATTTATTGTCTATCAAAATGCCGTGGACGAGCATAAACAGGTAAACCGCAGATTATAGGTACAACTAAACGAATCTTCGTTGTGTTTTTAGTTTATTTTTTTGTACTTACAAGCTAAAATAATGTTTTCTTAAACTGTGTTGTTTTACAGAATTTACGCGAAACCATCGAACACGAGTTCCGGTGAAGGTCCCGTGAGTCCTACCGGCAGCACTCGAACGATGCTGACGGCAGCCGAGGAGACGGGTGGTCGTTTCGAGCTGAGCGATCACGGGTACGGCAAGGGTTCCGTCAAACTCTTGCACGTGCACAGAGATGGAGACTACCACTCGATAAGAGAATTCGAAGTGTCGATAGAACTAAAACTCGCCTCAGAAACAGCATACGTCTTGGGCGACAACAAGGAAGTTGTCGCCACTGATTCGCAGAAGAACACAGTCTACTTACTCGCCAAGAAACATGGAATTAAGACTCCGGAAGAGTTTGGCGCGTTAGTTGTGAACCATTTTCTGTACATGTACAAACAAGTGGTGGAAGCCAGGTGTCATATTCTGGAATATCCGTGGGAGAGGCTGCAAGCTGGAGCACCTCATAATCATGCTTTCCTGTATTCTTCCACGGCGAAAAGATGGTGCGAGGTGTCACAAGCACGACATGGTAAGTTCAATAACGAAATACTTCTTGAAATTAGTTTACCTACACTAGTAGGTATTAATAATTATAATGTTGATGTTTTATTCATGAAATGCCTTTTTTTGAGCAGAAGCTGTCATAGTAAAGTCCGGGTTGAGTGGCCTTAGAGTTTTGAAGACAACACAATCCGCTTTCGTAGACTTCGTTCAAGATGAATACACCACCCTTACCGATGCAGCGGAAAGGATATTCAGGTGTGTGTACTTACTGTATATTTTGACAAACTTATTACAAATACTATTTCTGAGCCTTTTTGTTTTACACTCATTGTTTTTACTTAATAGTAGATTGTTCAACAATGGACTAAAACGAGCCATTCCATACGAGATGTTTAGCCTCGATCCTACATTCGCCCTAAAACGCCAGTGCAGCAGTGGATGTCGCTTTCAGTTCCATTCTCAAAAATCATTAAAAAAAATCTTTGAAATTATTAAAAAAATGGAACAACTCAAAGCAGAGTCGTTTGAATTACATTAATTTTGTAGTATGTTGATGATAACGTCAAAAATAAAAAAAATAATAACTTTATTCCCTAGAAGTTAAATGATGATGTCCGCCTAAAATGACACACTTTTAGAGCATGAGAAGTGAACATATTTTTTTTGTCAACAGTACCGTAGTAGAGGCAGAATGGATCTATGACAGCATGCGCACAGCTGATTTCGACAACGCATGGCTGACGGTCAAAGACGCGATCCTGGATAAATTCGCCGGCCCCCCCGACATCGGTGTTTATTCCCCATCGGTTCAACACACTTTGTATCAGGCTGAAAAAGTTGTATTGGAGAAAATTCCTGAGGTATGTTAGCTGTTACGACGATGTTGCTTCTATCTTTATAAACTCGATTGATATTAAACCTTAAAACTTATTAAAAAACGCAGATCATTATCACAGATGATAGGTAAAATTTGGGGAACATCTGGCCTTTGATACAAACAACTAATAACCGACGGTTTTATATGGTTCATCATTCAAATAACTTTTCGTAGGCACGTGAAAGGCGGTATCCACAAAATATAGCAATTTGTCAATGGTTGGCATACAAAATTGTTTAGACATGGGGTACTCACGTTTCTATTTCTCAGTTATTTAGTCGGTAATATTTTCAAACATTTATGAACATTTATGTGCCAGACTATAGGCTGAGCAAATAAGCTGGTAGGATATGGAGCGTAAATAGGATAAATAAACCTATCAAATAGCACGTGTGTTATTATTATGATATAGTGAAATCTAATGGTCCAAGCGTCTCTGTGTACCGTCTGGCGTTCGTACGTTATAAATAGTAAATTCAAATCTAAAATCAGTAACACTCTTAGGTAATGCAATCGATTCTCGATCTTTTTTTTACTTTATAACTAGTAGGTATCTGTCCTTATACTCAAAGGTTTGCTGGAAGAAAACTCTTGTTAGGATTAAGCTCGCCTTTGTACATGTCCTATATGTAAGTTTTTTTGTCTGTTTTCTGTGTGTACAATAAAGAATAAAGAGTATCTAAAGATAAGCAACAGAAACTACGGAAAAGTATCCAGTATCCAATACACATGACGTACATTTTCGTTATTAGGAGTGATAGCCGCAACTTGAGCAAGAGGTCAGACTTATCAGTCCTCGATTTGTTTGTGTAACTTTTCGTTGCTAACTGGCAATTGATGCAAAAAAAGTAGTCCAACACGAGTAATATCTGTAAAACTAGATAACTAGGTTTACTAATTTTCGTTTTGAGGATTTATTCTATTTTCTATTGTTCTCAGGTCACTTGGATCAAGATGACGATGCCAAACAAGCATTACCTGAACATCGACATGTCCAAATTCCCTGCAAACGTAACGAAAGGAGATCCAAGGCACCAAATATACCAGCCCATCGACAAACCCGCAGGGCTCATCTACGCGCAACTACGCCGTAGACCCAAGAGCAGATTGTGACGAAGCCAGGATTGCTACGAGGGGCGTAGCGTTTCGTAGCGGTTTCGCGGACCTCCTTTGCACTATTGCAATGATCTAGCTCTTAAGGTTTTGTTATTATTTCTTCTAAGAAATGTTAGTCATGTATTGTGTGATCCAAATATGTAAATCGCCTATATTTCACTGGGATTCACATTAATTTTGATAACAAGTATTTTTGTCCCGTGGTTACGAGTAGCCATGTTTATCAACTTTCTCTCCTGTTTGTGTTTGTTTAGTCTAGTCAGTTAAAAATCACCTGCAAAAAGTAATGTACTTACTTATAAAAATGTGGTGGTCTCTTTGTATTGGCGCTACTCAAAAGTGACGGAAATAGGCCTTTTATATTTGACGCCTCACTAGTTAAAGCTTAGCATCGTTTGCAAATTCGATCATCATACAAAAGCGATAATAATTAGTTTGTTTGTAAAAGTTTATTTTGAGTAGCGCTGGACAAAGGGTCTTAAAATGTGCGTATATATAAAAGTTTATAATTTTTTTGTCGCTTATGAATTATATTTTGTTTGTATGCTTTGTACGAGTATTGTATACGTTGTTTTGTAAGACAAAGTGTTTATAGCCTTATAATAGATTTTAAATAAATGATGTTTGTATTATACTTTGGTTTCAATCGATAAATTGGTAGTTGGAAGAATTCATAATGGATGCTAATGGGGCTCAAAGAAAGTAAAAATTTGGTGGATTTTGATTATAAATAAAAAGTTAAAAGATTTTTTTGATTTCTTAGTAAAAAATATTTTTGTTCTTTATTCATATCACCACAAACCAAATATTGGTAGCATAAACATTTATTACATATAAAATTACGTCATTGCTTAGTTCCACTAGGTTACATCTTTACAATATTTTTTATTTTCTATTTTGTGCGGCACTTTAATATTCTTAAAACAATTTCAAAAATAGATGGTACTTACGTCTACCAAAATAAAAAGTTAAAGGCGTTTAGTTCCAATGATTTTGTCTGCAAGTGCATAAAGTTCTTCCACGGTCTGAAACAAAAAGAATGAGAGAAATAATAAAAAAAACATCGATGAAATGAAGGCGCAGTTTAGGTTAAGTACCTAAGATTAGCTTAGTTTGTGATTGCGGGATATACTATCCACTAATTGAGAAAATATGGACACGCAGTGGGCGAAAGTGGACAAATAACCTAAAGCCTAAGTTGGTAATGTGCCAGAAGAAAGCTCCTTTACAACTAAAGATCAGGCATGAATTTTGTCGTATTTTTCGAAGATGGGTCTAATCTAGGAATTATGGTAGTAATGATGTACCTATATTTACAAGACATGGTGAGTTGATCAAGTTCAAAGATCAAGCTAATAAAGAATGCGAAAACAATCTTAATTCCTGTGATTTTGGATGTTTAGCTTCTGCTTGATCCATGGTTTGTAAACAAACTTGTACTTTTAACAGTAATGCTTAACGTGAAAATGTTGTAACTTCCGATACCCTAACGATCGTCCAGTCAGAACTATCAACACAGACATTCGATAAAGGGGCTGGGTCATTACCTATAACTCAACAGAAGTAATGATTAATATCCAGTTCACAACGGGAATAAACCGGTTACATAAATATACTGATTGTGGCATTCTGAGTTAAACATACAGGGGCATTCGTTTTTGTATGGATCACGTTGCTTGGTTCATATACTACGTTCGAAAATAATTATAGACCCCGTCGATATTACCTACCTAAGGCTCGTTTTTAACAGTATTATTTTAGGTGTTATCCTCACATTATACTATACACAGCTGATTTGTATTTTTTTCTAAAAACGGCTGATTTTGGAAAAAACACCATTTTCTTCAATTGAAATAAATGAATTTCGAAAAGTCGTTGTGTAGGAATCCTTTCGGGTTAGTATACATATTTTGGGATACTCCGTGGTGTGAATCTCACTCAATGACTTATGGTGATTAAACCTAAAAATCGAACCATCCTTGAAGAAAATAAATACAAAACTATTGCTAAAAATTACATTACAATCCGATAAACCTTTTCTGAGATAAATTGCACAAAAACAACCAGTTGTTGTCATAGCAGGTATTAATTTAGACTCGGATTACTGTGAATTCGGATTATTGCGAGTATCCCAGAGGTTGGTATAATCAAACTTTTAAAAACGTGCGGCATTAAAAAAAAATATCGCCAGTAAGAACTTGGTACTTACTTCCTACTTAAATGCACTCTAATAAATCTACATTAATCATTTTTAAGTGACACGTTCTGTCACTGTAGTGGACCTATACTATCATGATCGTATATAGTTAACTAACACGCGCCGTCGATGACCGGCTATTATTAATCTCGCCTTTATCTTAGACCTCAGGGTCAGCTCGAGTTGGGCCCGGTCTAGTTTGAATCGGCTCACCACGATCCCTGTCAGCCGCTATATCTATTAAAGCACGTATAGGTAGACAGGGCCGGCTGCAGTGGCTACGAACTCCGAGCGATCTGTTTGAGGCCAACGATACTGAAGAAAATAGTGGCGTTTTATAAACAGAGGCAAATATGATATTCAATGTTAATTTATCAAAAAACAGATTCAATTCCTTGTCGTGGCGCGTTTAGGAACCACATTTAAGTTTTGAGCACGTTATGATTTCGCGCGTTATTGGTAAGGAATCTCGTGTGGCATAGTGAATAAGGGCCCAGTTCTCCGTGTAAATATTAGAGGGGGATATTATATTTGCAACATTTTCGATAGTTATTAATGAAATGAGATTCTGGCTCTGCCAGTGGATTTGCTCAGGGCTAAAATTAAGTTACTGCCCTTTTAAAATCAGTTAACCCATGTTTACATTAGGATGTTAGCTCATAGTTACAATCTATTGAAAGTGAAGATACTTTGACCAGACCTAGTAACATAGCGATATGAATTTGTTTTGGCCAGATAATTCTAGTTTACTGAGAACTAGATATCCCCTTACGGATGTAAGCGTGTCATTTTCTGATACGTTGATAAGTTTAACACGTTATTGACATGCACTAAAAGTACTAAGGTCCGAAAATTATTACTTATACGAAATTAATTAATTGGTATAAAACCCTAGAATTAATTGAGGCATTTAGATTAAGTAGGTGTATCGAAAGTTCTTTAACTTACAATGCAGATTTTGAGTTCATATAGAGTTCTGAAGTTTCATAAATACTCCAAGTAATGATTTTGGTTACATACATCCCACCCTCGTTTTACTCTGACAAATTATGTAAACCAAGTAGGTAATCAATAAAAAAATATGATTTTACTCACTGTGAGATTTTTGAGAGTTTTCACATCATTTGTTTCGTATTTGAGCATGGCGAACTGTTCGTCGGTAAATCGCACTCCCTTCTCGATGTCTATCTGTTTCTGTTCCTCCAACTCTTCGTGACATTTCGCCAGCAGCTGTTCCGGTGTGAGCTGCTCGCCTTCTTCTTCCATATCTTCGCCTTCTGCTTCTTCATCCACTGACTATAAAGGAGGATTGGTTCAGTCATAAATCAGAACGTTCGCGCCGTTAACTGCGTTAAGTTTTTCATGCAACCACTATCGTCCCTTTAAAGACTCTAGGGATTTAATTTTGAAAATTCGTTTCATAATGCACTCTACTCAAAAGGGAAGGAAATGTCAAAAGTAAAGTGAGTTGGCAATGTTGGCTAATGCGTCCTTATATCATAAGTTTTTGAATGATTTCTTACAACAATGAACTGGTTCGTTAGGCTTTATATGAAGTTACCTGTTCAGACTTCTGGGATGCTTTCAGTTTTCTATAATAAGCTTCAGCTCGTTTCTTCGAAGCGAGAGCCACTTCACGATTCACCATGCGCCAGAACACGAACACCGGATGATGGAACAACTCAGGTGGACATTCTTTCAGCGGGGTCTTTCCAACTAGGATCAACCGTTTCAGCCTTTCCATCTCATCGAGCTGCGAGAAAGAAAAATACATTAAATGAAATGTGAGACATAATTATACAATAACTTGTCTCACGAAAGATCTTCAGAATAGAACACACACAGATACTACTAATTTTAGACACAGTATCTTAAAGTGTTAACCCAAACTTTATGGAAATTAAAAGAATATAATTATATCCCAAAAATATCGGCGCTTCGATATCCTATTGAGGACTCCAACGGAAGAGAGAGAGAGAGGGTACAAACCAAGAATTTCGACCAGGTTGGTAACGATATTGTGGCTTAGTTGGTATAGCATTCCAAGCGAGAGGTCGCGGATTCGTATCCCACAGAAGAATAATTTTTGGGATATTAAAAATTCAGTATCTATTATTCCAGTGGTTCCCGTAGAAATAAGTACATGGTTAAATAACAAGCTAACTAATAGTTATCAAACATATTTTGACAACATTAAGGCAACCCTACAAAGGCATTTATAAATTTTAAACCGTACATTTTAAAGGATCAATATGGTTTTACTTTGGAATAGCGTAGGTTTTCGGGTTTAATAAATTACTTGTAATGCATCCATTCACAGTTAGGCACAATTACTAAATACCTACTAGCGGGCGAGTAGCCAGCTGTGACGAAAGAGGTGCGTCACATGTGAGTTCGATTCTCGCTGCGGGACAAATGTTTGCATATTTTGCTGATATTCCGGGTCTGGGTACTGTAGTGTACCACGGTACTTGTATTTCTTGATACAAACGACATAGGGAATCCTAGTGTTTGAAAAAACAGGTATATACTTCCCTTTCCAAAGCCATAAAATGTAAATGAAAGCTCGAGTTGATAAACAAAGCAGTTTCATGATTGATCGCTAATTGGTTTCACGTCAAATATCGGCTATCCACCCTCGTTATACGATAGGCCTTAAAAATTTGAAACGGTGTATATTAGTGGGAATGTACGTTATTATTTTGGAACTGATGAACTTTTGATCAGAATAAAAGCTCAATACGTGAAAGAAAAATATAAAAGAATTGTCTATATACATGAACTAGAATTTATTTACAAAGAAATTGATACATATCAACAACAGTTCACATAGATGTCGTTTCAATAATGTAAACAAAAACCTTTTCTTTAGTGCTTGAATTTCACTATAACGAGAACTAGAAAGTTCAACAAAAAATATTTTGTTGAACTTTCTAGTTCTCGTGACTTTGGAATTGAATAGTGTTGATTAAATGAATAATAAAATCCTACTATAATTACTGTCCTATCTTAATCCACTATCGACCCTATTAAAAATTATATAAATTAGAAATTTTAACTTTACCTCAAGTACTTATGTAATATTTGTTTGACGAATCTAAGTACGAGTACCTGTAACATGTCCTTTGGACGTTACAGGTACTCGTACTTAGATTAGAGAAATGAAAATTATGATTATGATTCGTAATCTTCGTAACGGCTGCTGAATCGAATCGGATGAAATATGAAAACGATAACTTAAATACCGATATCCAAAATAATTAAACTACTCACGACTCTAGAAGAGATCCTTTTGTTGAGGTTCTCCTCATTGACAGCCCGTATCCTCTCCTCTAGATCGGTCATGTAGGTCTTGTCCGTAAGCCGGACCAGGTTTGAGCCCATATGCTTCTCCAGGCGAGCGCGAACATGTGGATGCGCGAAGCTACAACAAGATACCTTTATCAATACCTTTGCCTCGGGCAAAAAACATTTTCTCTGTAGATAATAACGCTTGCGGAGGGTAGAATTGTATGGATATTACATTAGCTTTTGAGATATCACGCGACTGTTGCCAAGTTTTTTCTTTACAATGCGTTATCGTGAAAGGAAAACTAAGCGTGAGGTATTTGTCTAGATGACCAGATAATTTTTATAGATTATTTTTCTCGACTGCCGAAGAAGGACGGTTATTAAATCTACAGTGTTTTAGTGTCTAGTCATCATTTAACACACCTTGGTTCTATTAGCACTTTCAATTTGCTGCCAAATATTACATACTTACTTCTACTTTTGAGAATAAGTATAAGGGTTCTTTATTTTATTGTCTTGCATTTGAATTGAGAAGTTCACTGTGCACACTTAGGTAAGTTTATCAGGTAAGAGCCCTAGGATGTACAAAACGAACGAACGAAACTAGAACTGCTTACAATAAATTATTCTAAGGAATTTCAAATGGTGCCAGTTATAGCGACAAAATGCCTGATTATGAGAGTCACCTCGCAAATTTTCGTGCAGATTGCGAGACTAGCGGCTAAATACTGAAACACTACATTCTTAAGATTTACTTAGATTACGCACGTGATAGCGCTACGTGCTATGTATGAAGCTGACATTTTCTATTCGCCGTAAGTCGTGATTAAACTTTAAGTAGCGCTTCAGTATTCAGCGGTAAGGATAGGTAGGTACCTACTACAGACAAGCTAAGTGACCTGTGAAGTGCTGGTGAAATGTCATTAGGGACTGCAGTAATTCGTCTCATAATTTGCATAAAAACTCACCTCTGTCGCGCAGGGCCGTGTGTGCGCTTTTGGTGACTCGTTTTGAATAATATTTTTTTTCTCAATTTTTGGACTGAGCCCGCGGTCTAGACGTCTCGTCGTCACCGTAAAGTTTTAGTGGTTTTGACGCTAGGTGCTCGTGTCACAGTTGAGACCCTATCGCGGCGTGCGAGGGCCTGGCACGGTACGGCACGGCCTCCACCGACACCACATATAGGTATAAGTTTCGACTAAAGAACTCTGTTCATTTGAACGTGTGAATTTATTACACGTTACGTACTTTGACACGTTTTAGACATTTTAGCACGTAACTTTGACTATAAAAGAAGAACTTAATACTACGGTAGAGCTCATCAAAAGTTCTAGTTTGAGATTAATAAAAGAAGTGTTTTCGTTTTTCGTGTAAAATGAACCCTTAATTGAGTAATAATAATACTTAAGAGACGGGGGACTTTCGCTAGGTTCCTCTCTCTGGAGCCCTAGCCACCGACCGCTTGGATCTGCCCCGCGGTTTGTGGTTCTCCGTTTTTATAAATTTTTCATTACAATGTTTCGATATATTGGATATTGATTTAATTGTGGAAAAAAAATTGCGAGATTTTATAATAAATATATCCTAATATTCCAATAAAACATGACTGATATACTTACTACTTATATACTATTTTTTTATATATTCATATTATACATAGAAAACACACAGACCCTAGATAAACATTTGCAGATCATACAAACATATCAAACAAAGTGTCAATCTGGCCAGGCTTCGAAAACTTCCCATGCTTGATTACTGGTTCGTTAGAAAATAAACAAATTGTTTAATTTTCACTTACTCAATTATCATCAATTGATTGACTTGATTGAAACGAAGGATTTATCATCAGAGACTTTCACTCAGAAAAAGTGGTATTAAGGTTATAATTAAATTCATGAAAACATACAATTACATTTCAATTTATTTTTCAAGGTGATAATGTAAAATATTGAGAGATATATAAATATTAAGTATATAAATACTTTAATTTTGTATCAGGTTCATATTGGTATTTTGCTCCATCCCTTTGTGTTGGGTCCCTTATTTCACGTGACTCGAGCATATCATTCGTGAATCATACACGGAGTTAATAGGAATTTTGCGAGTTACTTCCTTCGATGCAATATGATCTAATAAGAGACCCGTTTTATTTA
Source organism: Perizoma affinitatum (assembly GCA_961405105.1). Taxonomy (NCBI): domain Eukaryota; kingdom Metazoa; phylum Arthropoda; class Insecta; order Lepidoptera; family Geometridae; genus Perizoma; species Perizoma affinitatum. The sequence goes on along the minus strand of OY560191.1, from coordinate 4,783,219 downwards.
CTTAGAATAACTTGCAAACCATACCATGGACTGTCTACTCTACAAGAATTTAATTTCCATAGCTACACTAAGTTACAAAGTACTTACCAACTTTTAAAGAAATCTTATGACAGAGATTTATCCCTACATCAATTAAATCGGCTTATTTAGACCAGTATTTTTTTTTGGTTTAACCTCAATTGAATACGTTTCAATATGTTAGTAGATACTGCTCTAGGAATTTTATAAAAAAATGGGTACAATTTTGACGGCGTAAAAAGCTACGAGTAATGTGGGTAGGCAGTCTACAACTTTTATACGCTCTACGGTGGAGTGTTGCCAGGCTACGGTTTATAGCAGAGAATAGTGAAGGTAGGCATCTAAGCTTGGCCATATTGGTTATGTCAATGCTTCCTACCGCAATAATAGAAAAAGTAATGTATAGTGACTTATTTACAACCTTCTTTTACTAAAATATTATCGCAATTATAATAAAGAAACTACAAAAAAAAAAATGGTAATATTGTGCTGTGTACAAAAATATCGCTGTACTGTGCCATGGGCGTGTGCTGCGGTTATCACGATACAAGGTCGACGGACAAAAAAGGAAATGTAATCGAGAAAAAATATTTGGTTATTTTTTTTGACGACCTCTTTGGCGCAATGGGCTGGGTTCGATTCCCGCCGCGTTAAAAATGTTTATATTTGTCTCTGGTCGGGGTGTTTTGTATGAATGTATTTACAAAAAAGTATATAAGTAGTATATCAGTCATGTAGTTCCCTTAATACAAGCTCTGCTTAGTTTGGGGCTAGATGATGCTGTGTGAAAAATGTCCGACAGTTTTTTACTGTCCAGTCTATCTTCTTTTCTACTATGAACCTTTATTTCGTGTTGTAATCGTCTGTGATTAACGATGTTTGTTCAAAATTTATCGGGCAGTTAGATACCACAACATTAAATAGGTGACTTTATTACAACTTTGTCCATTTATATATTATCTACCTAAACATAATTGTGCTATTAAATAAACTTTTTGAATTATATCTGCTTAGAAACAACAAAATAACTTTTATAATTTTTAATGATGTAACATGAAGGATGCAAGATATGAAAAAAATATTTTATTCAATTTATGAAAAACATCGTGGTAGGTAGTAATTGTGTTCATATCAGCACAAGTTGCTTTGAATTCCGCCAGAATCGAGTGACGCTTAGTCCGCATTCATTGGGTACTTTTTATTCAGATAAGCACTGATGCATGCTACATGTCCTACTAAATCGTAATTTTCTGGACACATGTATTTTTTTAAGCCTAGTGTATAAGTGTATAAGGTCACACAAATTATACGTCAGCGATGTCTGACTTCTGGCAACTTATTGTTTGATATGACATTGTTTCATTAATGTCTCGTAAATAACGCCGTATACACCTAGGAAACTTACATAAATAACGCCTTAAACAAACACCTAGGGAACTTACATTACCTACGAGCAGATCCAAACATTGATGTAAAAGCTTGGTACTATCCTTGGTATTTGGCCTATCAAGCAGAAGCGTAGTGAATATTGTTTCTCTAAATGGTAAATATGTCGTTGTAGGTAAGTAAGTAGGCATGACATTCAGAATATAGAAAGGACAGATTGACGCGTGAGACGAGAGTGAGTCAACGACTATTGGACTGAGATAAAATGAAAGTGTGCAGTTTTATTACGTAGGGTGATTTATGTTTATGAATAATCGGAATAACCAGTATCTTGGCCTTGAAATTTGAAGATAAACGTTGCATGTATAGTCTGGTAGTGTTGACGCGCAGACGAAGTCACTCGTGTCGATAATAACAACTGATATTCCAAGGGCGCATCATAAAAGCGTTCATGCATAAAGCAGATTGCAGGGTTTCTACCAGCAGCGGCACAAAAGCATACATACTTTTGCACATCGTGCAAGAAAAATCTCTGCGTTGATAAATATTGTTTCTTTAAAATAATTTATGTTTTAAACTTAAAAGAATATGCTGTGAGAATGCGTCTCTTCATTCTAAAAATAACTGGGGCACTGACTTTTTAAGTGACTATACGGAAAATTGCGTGACAAATCACGTGTCATGACTACGTCCGGGACGTGATAAATTAAGTCATATTTATTCCGGTGTTTCTCGTTTATGCGTTTTAGCGAAACAAAAACTACGTATTTATAATATAAACCCTATCTAACGGTCAGTTACACAAAGATCGAGTACAAAATTGTAAGTAAAGATACTGATGCCTCAGAATAAGTTTAGAAGACAGCAGATTCAAATAAATAAATAAAAATAGTTGCGTGACTCATTCACTGACTGACTGACAAACGCGAATCCTTAACCGTGTGTCCTAGAGATCTGAATCTTGGAGGGTTGGTATGTTCTTTGTGCCCTTAAACAGGGTTTTCTGAAACTCAACGATTAAGGTAAAAGTATCAGCTTAATGATAAAATATGAGGGTTTTTTTTAGTCCTGTAAACTAAATACTTATGTATGAATATAAAAAAGCTAGATACTTATTTCTAATTAGTAGCCAGATTTCAGCAATCTGTCGACAAAGATTATTGTCTGTTTGTAGATTTATACACAAACTATTATTAGATAAATTGGAAGCGTTGATGGCCAGTCGGACTGGGCCATTATTCATGCGATGATATCGTGGTCTTGTCAAAAGCGGACTCAAAATACATGGATGTGTCATTAAAACTAAACGTAGAATCTGAGAACTCTATCTACGTACAAATAAAACTTAAAATAAACTTTACACATGGTCTGCTTTAGCACAAAACCTGCTCGACTGAGTGTCTATTAAATGAAAATTAATAAAAATGTTTTATTGTACACCATAAATCAATAACGAAATGCAAGTATAAATCCTTATTAAGGTACAACTCAGTCATGTAGTTCCCATAACAAAAGCTCTGCTTACTTTGGGGTTGGATGATGCTATGTGAAAAATGTCCAGAATTATCGTTATTTATTTATTTAACTGGCGGTCTTTTCGCTTCTATAGTGTCTGTAATCCCAGCAGGAAGTTTCTAGCCATAGTGATTTCGGATTTAGGTGCACCAATTTTATTCTGCTACTTTTAGTCTTCCACAAAATAAACACCTGCGTATTGGAGCTTATGTAGGGTGCTAAGGTAAAAATAATCCTAAAAAAATAACAAAATACTAATATCGAAGTTCTCTACATATTTTTAGTGAAACATTCTAGGTCAGAACAGTTTTTAAAGGCGTAATCAGAAGATCGGGGTATAATCCACTAGGTCAATCTCTATTTAAAAACTTCGTTTTAATATCGATGGATGAATTCACGAAGTCGCGGGCGTAAAATGATGTTTTTGTAGTGTACTCATATATTTTTGCAATAAAAATATATATATTTCAAACACATGATAATGAATGACGTGCAGAAACTCCAGAAACCACGCAAAACAATGAGAGCATGTGAGTACTAAAGAACCATTAGGTAAATAAACAGGTCATTGAATTCATTTATCAAGCAATGACTAAACCACACTGCAACGCAAATCATTAATCTCAACCCGCCAATTTTCTAAAGGTGAACTTACTATCAATAAAGTTCACCGGCTACCATTTTACTCATTATGCCTGAATACTGTGTTTAAATTTAAGTACTTATAGTGCAAAGCACATTTGAATGACTATACGTAAATTTGAATATCAGTAAAGGTTTGGTATTAGGGAACACAAAACTAAATTTGGCACTATTACCCCAAAATCCGTGAGGAAGGCCACAATGAATATATTCCTGATTCGTGATTTAATATTTGAAATGAACAAAATAAAATTTCGAAAATGTTATTGTATATTCATTTTAAAAGAAAACAGTAGGAAAACATAATCTACTCTAAGGCGAGTGCGTAAAACAACACTGGGAAGTGATTACGGCCCTGGCACGCGAATCCAGCAAAATTTTACGATAGGAACCGAATAAATAAGAGTGTGGATGACGCAAAATTGCGGCAGATACGAGCATTATCACAAGTACTTTGAACTAGAACAAGAGTGATTTCAAACAAAAGCGCGGACCGTATTTCTGTGTGAATTAATCGGTAATTTTGGTGAGTTTTTACTAATTTCGCAGACTAAATCATTAGCATCGCTGATAAGGTTTTGATGAGATGATGAAATATTAAGTAGGTAGAGCTTTTGTTACATCCTGTAAAAGTTCACCTAAACTCGAGTGCAGAAAGTAACTACTATCGAGTATTGATTTGCAACGTAAAAGAGCCATTCTAATGTGCATATTGAGCTACTTTAAAAAAACACCGCTAAAATTGATGCCAAAACTGTTCTTTATGGATTATTCCTATTCTTTGATAAGTTTAAAAGATAAATCTGAAAACCGTGCACTTGGAGTCTTGGAGTCCTGTCCTCAATCTGACTACGTTTGTGGCAATGCAGTGTACCACTTTCTCCACAGTCTCTTCATCCTGGAGAAAACCTTGACAAAATCCACAATCTGTGGTCCCTGTCTTCAAGAGATCAGATCAATCGAGTGCATTAGGGAGTGCTGCGCCGTCTCTTGTGAAGATTGGCTGTGTCGGTGGGTTTGAATTTGTTGTGGGCTCAACGGATAGTACAATTTATGTGGCTGCCAAAAAGAGCCCTTTAGTCTCTGCCTGGAATGCCGTAGTTTTTTTTAAGGTTTGTGCTCTTGATTTTCCAATTTCTGGGCAGTAGAAGCCGCAGTCTGCTCCTGTTTTGTTTTTTTGCACCATCTGTAGATGTGATAGGCAGAGGATGTGAGAGGGCCCCTACCCTTCGTTGCCTTTTGTTTAGCAATTTGATATCCTTTGTTAATTAGATGTTTGTTATTTTGGCATTGCCTTTCCATTGATTTGTGGATTTTATTCTCAATCTCATTTCAAAGTGCAGAAAGCGCTACAAATCGAGGATGCTGGGTGCCTCAAGCATAGCCTATCAGCCAGTTCTTTCTGAGTTTAGTGAGTGACCTCACTAAGCTCAAAGAGAAGACCCAACTATTTGCCCTTGCAAATAGTGTAATCTTATTGCTTTCTGTATTGAGTCGGCATCAACAAGATGCAAGTACCTTTTTTTGTTTCTGAAGGCGTAAGTTTTGCTGTGGGACCAGTCAGTAACCAATCCGCTCACGGATTGGTGCTCGGCAGGAAATATTTTTTAAATTTCCCGCCAAACTAGCTCTCGTACATGTTCACTTTCTCGGCAGTTGAGCCACAATTGCCAGCTAATTGTTTATACCTTAAAGGGCGCTGTTTCTTTTAGAAATAGTTGAAAATATTAGGGTGAACATCTTTACGAATGGTAGAATGGTAAGTCTTCAGTCGGAGGACATTTTTCAGAACATTATAAAGTTTTCTAAATACATCCTTTGATTGGTGAAATTAAGATTTAGAATAGGCTTACCTTACCTTAGATTTAGAATAGGATAATCCTATTATCGAAATATGTTTCCAAATTTTTTCGTTCAATTTCGTTCTTCATTAAGGCTACAAAGTTCTTGAACATAAATAGCAATAATCTGGGAATAGGGACACGAACGGTAGTCAGATTTTGGACACATTTGATTTTATTTGCGGTATTATCATTAATTATTTATTAATTATAATTACTGCGCTTGGTAGAATAAATGTATAAATTAGCAAATATCTATTATTGGCATTTAAGATATTATTTGCTATACGTGCGATATTCACATTCTCAAAGAATTGCCCAAAAATATCTATGAATTCTAAATTTCATAATGTTTGTTGCTAATAATCACCGTGACGGATGAACCAATTTTGATGAGTAAATTTTGAATAAGTATAGTTCTTGAAAATGCACACTTAGATTTTTGTAACAGGGTACGTACCATGCTAGCGAAGCCTTGGGCAGAAGCTAGTAGGTACCTTAATTATAAATAAGTTAAAAAAATACTAATAATGTTCTATGTGCTGCAACTATGCATAATATATCGTTTTAAATTGCATTAGCCATTACGTTACTAGTTCCACCATAGATTTTATGAAGATGCTGCTTGCAGAAAGCAACAGGCACCTGAGAGATGTGGCGCCTCTCGCCGGGACTTCTACGACATAGTCCTCGAGATCTGTTGTGGATCGTCTCCTTCCGCGGTCCCTGCCGGCCAGCAGCTCTATAGTAGTCCAAAACGATCCTTCAGAAGCACTGGACTCTGTTCGTTGCATCGTGTATCACTGTTCATGTAACCAGTCGCGCGATCTAAGGTGCAATGACTGGCGGGCCGCGGAACCACCTAGCCCCGTCGACACCCCACGTGCTAGTAGCCCCGAGCACACACGCGACCATTAATCTAACGACCTGACACTTTCCATAAATTCCTCGCGCTTTCACCTATCGACACTTAATCGAGTTTTTAAGTGATGTTAATTGTTCACGCAAAGAGCTCTTGAATTGCCCAATAAAAGGATAGTAATGAAAAATTCGTGATCAGCGAAAGAAAATAATTGCTTCTTGTCGATCAAATTTGAGCTCCGAAGCTAGGATATGTAATTTAAAAAAAAAAATTTTTTTAATTATTTAACGAAAAATGACATTTGTTTTGAACATGCGCATAGTGGACTAACGGCCTAAACGGCGCATTCATATCATCCGGCTCATTGGGCGGTGACCCGGATAGCGCCAACGTCGCCATTCGCGACCGGGTCATTCTACCATGGTCGTCCTTCGCAACAAACGAATAATTAGACATTGAAACTTTTATGACAATCTATGAAGCTCTTAAGGGTTCCGAAGCGAAATGGTGAAAACCGAACCTTTTATATTAATGCGTCGTGTCCGTCCTTCTGTCACCGTCCGATTTCTTGAGCAGCTTATAGCGTATTAAGAGCGTAGATAACATTTTGTACGTTAGGCGTTTATTAAAACAAAAAAAAAATGAAATATAAAATTAACTTTTCACAAGTAAAATGGGGCATGAATTTAATATTCATTACACTTCCTCATGTGGGGTGTTATCAAAAAAACCTTGAGTTTTGCTACATCATGTTATATCTAAGCCATTTGAGAATTACAATGCTTCAAAGTAGCTAAAGTTGCGTTCCCTCGCTCTCACTTTTTTGCTTTTAGTCTTAGTTAAAATGTCAAAGAAAATTAGGTTGCACAAAAACGATAGCATGTTTTGGCACGTCATGGGCAGCTTTATTTCATCATTGCATTGACCGAGTTATGGAAACCTTCGGAGAAATGAAAGAGATATGACTTAATGCAAACCTCGTACTTTAAAGAATTCATAAAAAGACCACACGGCTTATTGAACATGGTCATGTGAACACAGCGTGACTCACACTGGTGGCACACGCTAGTGGAAATTGAAAAACATTGCATAGCTTTCAGACAGCCATGGTTATGAATGTTCGTGATATTGCATTTGAATGTGATTTCAAATAATGTCGTCACTTCTTGCTCCTTGGAACGAGGATAGATACGTATTATCGCAATGATAACTGCAAGAGGTCACGCCAGCACGTGCCGAGATGTTTACATTACAGTGTGGTGATTTGCGAGATTTTTTGTTAAAACAAGCACGTCATTGTAGAGTTATGTACTATACAATGACGTCAATTGTGTCGTGATGTTGTTTTTTAATTGGTTGCTAAAACAGTCACACGTGGAAAGATAATAATTAATTTATCACCTACTTTCTAGTAGATCACACAAATTTTACTCTTTTACTTGTCTTGTTTCAAAGCTATCATATTTTATATCGTGTATATCTTTGATCAATCTATCGGAATGAACTCTATGGGAGATCATAACGAAAGGTGGTTTTAATCGGTGGTTTATCTTTTAGAATTTCGAACCCTTATATTCAAGACAAATTGGTGTTCAAAGGAAACAATTAAAATTGAATGTTAAATGGACATCCCGCGGTTTTATTTTATATTCTATTGTATTTTCAATAATACTCTTTTTCGATAAGGTATATTTAAAACCTTGGTTTAGTGGCAAAAACTCGAGTTTATACCACGTTTCGTAATGAGACCGCAGGAGTCTAGGTAATCGTCGAGGTTTATTATGATAGAATCAGCATCTGCCCGAATCACAATCTACAGAATCCTTTCTTATTTTGTCTATAATATCAAGAAAATCAATTGCAAGAGCTGCGATTTTGGACTAGTGAGACCCTTATCCGATCGAATAAAACTCACCCCGAATACAAACAAATTAGCTTCTCGATTCTATTGGGTATGGTATCGTCACTGGTGGCTTTACGAGCTTAAAAACAGCTTCTTTGCACTTACGCATATTGAATGATCTTCGCTTGCCACCATCGCGGTAGATGAGCCGGAAGTTGAAACCTCTTCATTTTCTTGCGCCCCATTTCACCCTCTTGCGCTTCATCTTCGCCTTCCACCTAAAATTAATACAATGGTTAGTGTTATACCACTACTGCCACAGCTACTGCCAACAGCTTCGCCCGCGTGATCTCTGGTTAAAAAGTACCCGATTAAAAGTAGCTCTTACCATTAAAGCAGCGTTCGTAAGAAACTCCTTCGCTCGACTTGAAATGTAGCTATGCTTACTATGAAAGCGTAAGAAACACATTTAATCGCCAAATTAAAATTGGTCTCCATGCAAATTTCTTTGAATTTAACGGTATAATACACAGCCTATGTCCACCCTGAAGGTCAATTCTAAATATTGGTGTTTTTTTTTAAATCGGATGAGTAGGTAGTTTCAGAGATTACCTCCGACATCCAAACTTACAAACTTGTCTACAATAGAGGAGAAACTTTACCTGAATTTTAACTTTTTTGTCCTTATCAGCCCCAGTGGCAGGTGAGTCACCCATTTTAACTTTTGTATTTTTCAGTAACTACTTAAGTAAATTTAGAGTTAATTTTTATTACAGCTAATTTTGAAAATATTCTCGTTATTAAAGATTATTTACGGGAACTGAAATTTAGGCATAGCAAAGAAATAAACGAAAAAATTTAGGAGGCCACGTTTTTAGCCTCAAATTCCAAAATAACAACAGTTTTGACAAACATTTCAGTTTGGCATTATTTAAGTGCCAGAAACGAATTTTATTTTCATGTTACCATGAAGGTTGTTAGCACCTATAGTAAGTCTATGGTTCCCACCTACAAAGTTTCTGAAAAGATTGATGAAAGGAGCTCGAGCAAAATGAATGAATTGTTGGGTGGGGGTGGTTGAATGTTGGAACAAATTTGTTAAGCAAGCATGTCAATCTTTGCTTTTAGAGTCTGGGTGTGGTACCTACTCGTAGCCTGTGACACAGGAAAACCCAAAAATAGTGTATGTTTTTAGTATTTATGTGCCTGTTGAGGGCATTAAAATAAATGTGGTTACTAAGTTGAATGTTAAAATAAAAAATCTAGTTATCTTTTTTCGGTTTATTGATAAAATATGTATGTTAATATCGATCCAAATCATAAACTTGTGTTTCTTTTTTCTGCCTATCCAAGATCCAGCGCTGACGAATGTAAGCCTCTGATGGCCCCCAGGCTTCGTTTGGTTGGCAGCTTTCTCTGATCTTCTAAAAAAGGAAAAAAAAAATATGTTCGTAAAAAGTTGTCTGAAAGAGAGGACTAGGATGGGATATGGGGCAGCTAGGTTCAAGCTAAGCTCATATCGTGCTGGTCTGAAGAACATGGCTATATCAGCAAAATACAGACTCTTGTATTGCCTGTGGCTTGTTCAAATACATCCTCGTTAAATGTTTTAATTACTCAAATGGCCCATCTGATGGAAAGCGGTTATTGCCACTCAGCTGTAATCTGTAACATCTGAGACTTTGCCAATGTTGCATGATCTGAAGGACTATTTTTTTGGCGTTTCATGTTATTTTTCGGCGGAAATACTCAGCTAGCAGTTCATTCTACAGTTTACATGTACGGTGCAAATAGGATCTAGTACGAAATAGCAATGAATAAAAAAATCTACATACTTGAGTTAAAATATTATAAGCATTTCTCTACTTTGGACAAAACTTTATCTTTCTCATAATTTGTGTGAGAGCTTACCTCCATCATAGAAGACCCTTTTGACTGGTACAACACTCTGATCGCATGAAGAGGGATGCACACGACTGACGCCATTGCCACAAACCATCCCATGCTGGTGGCTTCTCGCAGAGAGTAGGCTGTTATTATCTGGAAATACATGGCGTTCTCAAGTCTGCGTTTAAAGATGAAAATATCCTCAAAAATATCCTGAAAATATTAAAACAAAACAAAAAAACACGCTCACGACTATTTTGCCCATGATCGATATCTTCAGATGCGTACCCAGAGAATAAATCTTTGAGGATACCAAGTAAGGGGTAATCACAGGCACGTCCAAACATAACATTTGGCACCAGCCCGCGTTTTGCAAGTAGTTAGCATTCCACGTGACAGGTTTTAAGCCCATCGCCGCTTAATGGAACACTAAAATATTTATTCTTCTTTGTAGGTACTCTTCATGACTGAAGGTCGTGCCAGCCTGGAAAGTTTTTGTTGACGACATGACGAGCTGTTTCTAAAATATTAATGAGCTGTTTCTAACATATAAAAATATCTTTAATTTTGTATGCAGCTGCAAAGATAGGTTGAATACGCAAAGATTAATTTTACCTACAGCTAAGTGGCTCTTCAAGATTCATCGTAGGTAGATATATTGTAAAGTCAAACTTACCACCAATATGACCGGCAGAATATACCTCCAGAGTACCAGCCACACCCTCGCCAGAGGCTGGCCGGTCATGAAGAGTACATCACTGCTCAGTCTCTTTGGCCCATATGTGTAGACTGCAGCTATGATCTCCAAAGCGCATACTAAGGGCACGCAGGCGATAGCCACGTGGGCGTCTAACAATCCGATGACGTGAAGTCCTCCCTAGAAAAGTAAGTTAAGTGAGCATTTAAAGTTAGCTAGCAGGAAATTTCGAAAAAATAAAACAGCTTAAATTTTTGCTGAGTGTGCTCCTTTTGCCGGAATATAGTCATGGCAATTGCTTAGGTAGATATAGTTAGTTTTTTTATGTATAAGTACCTACCTACTTTATTATGTAACATAATGCTGTTATGACCATAATTTCAGGCAATAAATACTTTTTCTATTCTATTTCTATTCTATACACTAAAAAAGTTTACAGTCATGCATGCAAAGTTTTCAAGTGCTTCAGTCACGCGAACGCCGCGCCGTTCAATCGCAATTTTACATGGTGCCAATCCTGGCAAATCTAAGGTAGAAACATTTTGTTCTGTCTGTGCATACTTAGGTGGATCTTTGAAATTGGTAGATTTCAAGCGCTTAGCAAAAACCCCGAAAAGCGTTGGATATCTCTACAGACTGAAGTTCAGGAAGGAAAGTTTATTGATATGTGTAATCCACAGAATTCTTAAATCCTAATCCAAATTTAATGTTAAATCCCCGAGTTCTCTTAAAAAATAATAACTTTCGAAGATCTTCTAATCTATAATAATATATATTTTTTATTGTAGGTAGGTCGAATTAAAGACACTATTATGTACAAGAGCGAATTTAATCCTAAAAATAATTTATTTCTCAGGTTTGATGAAATTTATAGGTTGGTGTACAAAAATAAATAATTAAGTAAATTATTTTAATCTACTGTTTGATTATTTATTTAATGTAATAGTGTTTAGAGTTAAGAGTTAAGAGTTATAGCTTCCCTTTGAGTACCCGTAATATACTCTGTTAATCTTTTTTGCTATTTTGCATAAGTACGATACGTAAAATATTCAGTAGTTTTGTGATGACGCCGTTAAGACTAGTCTAATGAAATTTTGAGAATTGGTAGTTCATGAGGTAGGTAAGGAAGTGTGAAAGATGGTAAAAGAAATATGTTTGAGTAGGGGTGCTCTATGGATGCATCCTAGAGGCATCCTAGAGGAGAAATATGTTTGAGTAGGGGTGCTCTATGGATGCATCCTAGAGGCATCCTTGAGCAGAAATATGTTTGAGTAGGGGTGCTCTATGGATGCATCCTAGAGGCATCCTAGAGGAGAAATATGTTTGAGTAGGGGTGCTCTATGGATGCATCCTAGAGGCGCTCTATCTCTGAACTACCGCTTGACTTTACACTACTTTCTGGGACACCTGTATAAATGCTACTTATTTATTGTTAGGTATAGGAGATACTACAATCATCACTTGCCTCAGTATTGCAGATGATAGAGAGCAAGAAAAGCGCCACACATGTTGTAAATGTGAGAAGACGTTTTCTTTCATGGAATTTTGGGAACTCGTCTAAAAGTCCTGTAATTACTGCTTCAATTGTGACGAACTAAAAACCAAAATAAATTACTTGCATTTAATCGTACACGTTTTGACTGTAATGTTGCTAATACACTGCAACAAAAAATAATTTGAATTAATTCTAAAGTCTAAACATTCAATTAAACTATTCAAACTAAAAAAAATACTCAATTTATGAATAGTTTTTGTCACTTTTGTCCAGTCTTCTTTACTGCACCTCTCCACATCTTATTTCATGACTTACCATAGTATCAATGCCAAGGAAGAAAAGCATGACAAAGAAAGTGATAGCCCAGATATTAGGCGCTGGCATCATAGATACAGCTGTTGGGTATGTGATAAAGGCTAGACCAGGCCCAGCCGTAGCGACTTCACCAACTGGAACGCCGGCTCTATCTGCTGCGAAGCCCAGCACAGAAAATACGACAAAACCAGCCCAGATGCTGGTCCCACTATTCACGAGCGGTATGATTATTGAAGATCTGGAAATACAAAATAGTAATCCATGTCGCAGAAAAGATAAATCACTAAGCTTTACTTTATACTTATGGTATCTTAATTTGTAATGTGTAATTTAATTATATAACATTTTTTTAACATCATCTCATTGTCTGTGTTCCGAAATATATTAAAATATACTATGAACTATAAAAAGTAGAGCTTCCTTAGCATGTACCGTAAGTTTTTATAGTTGAATCTGTTGAAACTTGCCATTCCAACTAGACCTCCCCAGCCTGGTCCAAGGGAATAAAATATCTGGGTTGCAGCGTCTGCCCACACCTGCGGAGATAACACACGACCGTCAGCTATGCTCTCGACGATAAAGTCTATTTAATTTCTATTATGGTTTACTTTGGATACGAAAAACAGAGAAACTTACTTTTGGTTTTGCCAACTGTCGCCAATCAGGCAATATGTAGAACAAAATACCTTTCCAAGCTCCAGGCAAAGTCACGCCGCGGATAAGTAATATGCACAGCACTACGTATGGAAATAGTACCGTGAAGTATACAATCTGTGGACAAGAAATATGAAGCAATCATGTCACCTTTTATACCCGACAATCAAAATAATATATTAGGTAGTAGATACCTACCTACATTCTAGGCAATATCGGTTGTAAGGAATTTGTATAAGTAACTCTCTGCATTAATTCGAAGCTCGTAGACGTAAAGATCCTTCAACGTGGCAGAAAAGAATTCCTGGTGTGATTGACATGGCGGCAGCGTGCCAAGTGGTGCCAATTCGAGAAACACATTTTTATAAGATTACCTTTCCGACGCTCTTGACACCATTGCAGATGCAGAGATAGACGATGACCCAACAAATAACGTTGGCCCAGAATACCGGCCAGACTATACCACCAATCTGGTGGATGCTTGGAGACATATGCAGGAGCCGAATGCTGCAATGAAGAGAAATTGTTATGACCAAATTGACGAAATATTTTAAATAATGTACAACGGACGAAGGTGATTGATCTCAGAAAAACTCACTGAAAGAATTCTTCTTCAGGGGTAGTGATTGACCCGTTTGATGCAAATACGCCAGAGTCTTGTGTTATCTGAAAAACAGATAAGGAGTAAAATAAGAATGAATGTTTTATTTAAATATGACTGATATTAAAATAAAACATTCATTCTTCATTCTTCATTCTTATGTTTGGTATCGAAAGTTATTATTTCATTATTTTTCTCTACGTTTCAATCACTCACTTACTTATAACTCTTAATACAGGGTTTATTTATTTATATTAGAAACATCAAAAGAATTTACATGAATAATTGTTCATAGTTTATATATTTTAGGATCTAATTTACATGTAATTCCAATGACAGATGAACACACATGCAAATTTTAACAGGCAAATTTTTGGGTTGTGGAGCCAGGTAAGATATTGTCGTTATAACTTTGAATCATGAACCAATTCCTCACTCTACTTAGTCATACATTATGCGAACCCATTTACCTCTGTACATCTGTCTGTGTTCCAGGAATTGCCACAACTCTGCCAAGGGAGCGGCGACTGCATTGAATGATAAATATAAAGTACTGGATACGACATGATGGCTGAGAAGTACATTATTGCTATCACATTTACTATAACGGTGGCGTATCCAGCTCCTGCGAATAAATCATTCATGTTCATAGAAAGTTACTTGAGTAGAGTTAATTATTAAAAAAACAGCTATTATCAAACAAACTAACAAACTTCGTTTTTGTGGATTTCGTATTATCCTATTACGTAGAAATGGAGCTTCTTTGTTAAACTTATGACCTTCTTTTTAGATTTTTTTTTTTTTTTACTTTATAGGTATGAATTAAAAAAAAAACCTTTCTTAGTATTTGCGTAAAAAGGCATTATTTATGCATACTTCGAGGCGTATTGACTGAATCATTGCACTTAGTGTAGATGTTTTCACCAAAAGAAAGAAAATGCAATAGATAACCAAGTAAAGTTTATTGAATACGAATGGCAGTTTACCTTACCTTTGAACAAAGGATTTATATTGAAAACAGAGATGCATCCTGCACTAGCGAACTGTCCCAGTGTAGTCTCTAAATAAACCAGTGGAATCCCACATATGAACAGCGTGAGAAAATACGGGATCAGAAATGCTCCTGCAAATGAATAAAGTAATTGATAAGAACATACTTATTTAAGGGTGGCATTTTTTTGAGAGCTGAGATTCAGAAATGATCTTGCTGTCCAGTCACTGCTTCTTTCGTCACGAATTTTTAATACGGTTCGTAGTATAATTTAATAGAATCGCATCTGGGTGTTTCCTTTGTATAATATGTATATATTTACAAAAAGTGTATATAAGTAGTATATCAGTCATGTAGTTCCCATAACACAAGCTCGGCTTACTTTGGGATTCGATGATCCGGTGTGAAATTGTCCAGCATTATTTATTTTATTTATTTAAATGTAGATTAATATATTTACCTCCGCCATTTCGATAACACAAATAAGGGAATCTCCATATGTTTCCAATACCCACTGCATATCCAAGGCATGACAACAGGTACTCGGTCTGGCTGGCCCATCGTTCCTGAGTCCCACCGGCCATTTGCTCAACCCACCGTCTTTCACCCTAACCGATCTTGAACTGGCCTCATTGAGGATGTGAGCACTTATATTGTTACTCTGGTATTCAAGATAGGTATTGTTGTCTCGGTTAAAAATCTGTATCTTAATATGTACATACATGGTATTTCAGCTATTGGTTGTTTAATAAAGTTATCCAAAATTAAGAGTAAGTATATATATTGTCCGTTTACCACCACTCATGATCCAACATAGCCTAGAAGAAAATCTGTGTAATGTGACAATTGCGTTCTAATTTTATTGAAAGAAAGCATTAGTCATCTAAAACTTGGTTTATATTTCATGCCCGCAATGTGTCAATACCAAAACCGAAATGACAAGTAAGATTATCAGGAGGAAGTTGTCTTGAAGATCCTATATCGGTATCTGGCTTTCCCTTGACTGGTTTAGCAGGAGCTTGACTGTATTGAAGAACCTAAAAAGCATATAGTACTTGAAAACATTTCAGTGTTTTTTTAATAAACATCTTGATTTATGTGACTGAATTTGAATAAGGCAGGAACTGAATAATTTCTCACGGATAGATCACCATCTCCCCAATGTATAGCATCATTAGTCCCCAGAGAATCATCCCAATGGAAGTGTTGTGAAGTTTGGCTCCAATCAGGTCTTCTGAGTGCGCATTTAATAGTTGCTAGAACAACTCTTTGCTCTCCAGGAGGCTTGAAGGAATGCGCACTTTTCTTATCTTTTGCTGGTTTTGCCGTCATAGTCTAAAATAATATGGTTATGAATATGAAATGGTTATTCATGAAAGATTTCACGATTTTCCACTAGATCTGACACACTACGCGCGCTACTTCTGTTCTAATAAAAATTACACTTAGATAGGTCAAGCTATGCTAGATCTTAAATATTTATGTACCTACCAGCCGACTTTTTTGTTTAAGAAGAATTTGATTGTACAATATTATTAATTATATATTAACAGCATCAATCAGCAGTCTGTACTGAGTAAATTCGGAAGGAAACAAATTAACAGGTTTACCAAAGAAT
This sequence comes from Perizoma affinitatum, assembly GCA_961405105.1. Classification (NCBI taxonomy): domain Eukaryota; kingdom Metazoa; phylum Arthropoda; class Insecta; order Lepidoptera; family Geometridae; genus Perizoma; species Perizoma affinitatum. The sequence goes on along the minus strand of OY560191.1, from coordinate 4,766,854 downwards.
ATATCAGCCTCACAGTAATGACTGTTCTGAAAGTGTCTCTCAGGGCCACGAGGTCAGGGCAAAAGATCTTGATGGCCGGCTCCTGGAAGTTCATGACCTTGTTCCACTGCACCCTGTTGCTTTCAAAAGTGGTGAAGTTGCAGATCTCACGGGAATTCTTCGATGTCAGAAACTTGTAGACGTCCGATTCGTGTGAGGACGCCTCATCAGCTGTGAAAGTGGCAGCCGTGAAAGACTTAATGGCATAATATGAAAAACACTTTCAAGATGTCTGATTTTCACATGCTTTAGTAATGCTGCTACTACACATGAAATCATTCGATTGAGTGAATTCAAAATGGTAAAAATGTTGTTTGAATCAATTAAATACTGTGAATAATTGAATCTAAAGCTCGATTTGATGTTTTTGAGACACATTATTTAAAAGAAACCATAGCCGGATACGAACCCACAAAAGATTTACTATCAATATTAGTGGATGGCATTTTATCGAGAGGCCACTCGTCGTCCTCAGGTGGCGGAAGCATTTCTATCAGAGATTCGTATCGACGAAACATCAAAAAACGCCTTCTGGTAGAGTCTAGCAACGGGATCTGTAGCTCTATATGAAACGTTGTCACTGCTCCCTAAATAAAACAGCATGATAACTAGTAGAAGTTTAGCCTAATTATGTAAGATCCTCCAAAATGTGTTATGTCGAACGGTTTTGAGACACCTCCAACTACTGACTTCAAAACGACATTCCATCGGGTCTTCCTATAATGCGACTTTCAGTTCGAGGTTGCCATTCGAGAACCAATGAAAATAGTTATTTGGACTGCTTATTACACTGGGAATAATTTACACAAGGTGTAAAGTAGGGATGGTAATTTTCAAATGTATTGTTTTTTTTTTCAGATTAACATAGAAACCAACCTTTTCGGGTTTTGGTGGTTGTGCAGCGGACATTACCCGAAAAATTGTGAAATTGAAGTATGCAGCTCGTAAATCGTCTGGATGAGGTTCGAATGGATCTACCGATCTGTCCGTGGATAGAATCTCACGGGAGTCTAGCCATTTTAAACGTGGTAATCTCATCAATGTAGTTCGGGCATACCCTGCACAGACCTGAAAAAATAATAAAATAAAAGATCAAAGTATAAAACGCTATAGTCCAGTATAACGCCATCTATGGACAACGTCTGAAACAAATTTAATTGAGAGCGTACCGAGCAAGGGTTTCCCGCTAACTGCAGTGAAGTCAGACTTGGTAGTCTGACTAAGGCATCTAATAAAAACTCCAAATCATAGATGTCGTTGTCAGACAGGTCTAGCACTGAAATGTGATGTGGCAGTCGTGCTAAGCCCTCTACTCCATCTGTAAATATACATTTCAAAAATATTCAATTTGCTTCTTTTAGGCGATTCCAATTGTTGTTCCAGTGTAATTTTTTTTAAATTATTAATTGCAAAACGCGGGCTCTTGCAAATGTTTTCATTATTGGACGTGCCTCTGAATATCTACCCCTTACTTGATCTACGCAATGAGTATACATCTGAGAATTTTTATTATGGGGAATACAGTATTGTTTTATAATTATTCACAAAAAAAAATACCATCTTTTAAAAGATTTCGAGCTAGTCCTAGGTAGAGCAAATCAGGTGATAAATCCTCAACGAATCCTTCGACAAACTTTATCCGGTTGGCTTGAAGCTCAATAGCTCTTACACTGGCTGGAACTAACTTTGTGTCCAGGTTTTCAATGAAGTTTCCACATAGATTCAACGTGACCAGTTTTTGAAACTCTGTAAGGCCTTTATCCAATTCTGTCATCTAAAAACCAAGTATTCAATCAATGTCATAATGTTTAATTAGATACCTACCAATAACAACTATCAAGACAATAATAACTGTTTATTTAACCTGAGAATCGTTAACCCTCAAAATGTTAACCATTTTGATATCCTGCCTCAAAACTTCACAATCTTTTAGCATCACTGCTTTTTTAATGAGTTTCACCATATCATCGGTGATGCAGTTAGCACTGTGGAAGCAAATCTTGCCTTCATCATTTGCAAACTTTTCATTATCCCATAAAGTGATAGGCAGAAGTAACTCCCATTGCTGGTCAAGAGTAAGCCCAGATTCTTCGTTTAAGAAGCCTCCGAATATGCTGTTTTTTATTTTGGTTTGGAGAGCTTCTGTAAATGTCACTGCTGGTATTTCTTCTCTGATACAAAGGCGCTTGTGGTGCCGTGCAGCCTGCTCTATTAATGTCCAGTCGATGCCTGTCTCTATTCGTTCCTGAAACCCTGCAATGCAACCGTGGTTTTGTAAACTTTTATCTAAAATGTTAACGTATAGTTATGTGGGTAGGTACTTTACTTGTATCCGAATACCTTCAATAGCATCTTCGGGTATAAAAAGAAGGCTCGCATCACTGATAGGGGGTCTAACAATTTGTGGCGCAGGCTTTTTGGTGGCAGCTTCTTTGGGTTTTGGAGGCATTTTCAAACAAAATGAAATGTTGTAGTAAACAAACCCAAAAATAAATCAACAATTCTGACAATTGTAATGTCAGAAAAGAAAGTTGATGGACGTAAAAAGACTGTATATCCTATCCTACTATCTTGTCTTATCTTATCATCTTATCTTATCTTATCTTATCTATCTTACTTCTTATATTATCTTACTATTATAAACGCGAAAGTTTGTGAGGATGGATGTTTGTTACTCTTTCACGCAAAAACTACTGAACGAATTTTGATGAAACTTTACTGTAATATAGCTTATACTTACATCATAATAACACATAGGCTTATTTTTATCTGCGTACCACGTGGGCGTGGGCTTCTGCCTAGTTAGTCTAGTTGATAATAAAATTAAATATTATTAACAACCAACAGACACATACCTACTTTATAAGACTTACCCTGCACTAGGATTCCCTGTATTGTGAGTATCAAGAACTACAATTTCTTCAACACCCAGACCTGCAAAAAGAACATGCAAACAATTGTCCCACAGCGGGAATCAAACCCACAACTTTTGCGTCACAGCTGACTCGCCCGACACGCCACCGAGTTTGAGATGACCTAAATCTCTGTTGGATAATAAAAAAAAAAACCGGTATAATTTGAGAAAAAAACGTTAATCGTCTTGCATTCTCGACAAAACGCAGTGGAGCTTGCTCGCTATCCCTATGCTTCCACGTATATTGTTTTTAACCCTAAATCGTTCTTTAAAGTATACTTAATATCTACTTCTACATATGCAATTTATCGCATGCAATCTGGAAATATATGCTACAATCGCTACCAATCGAAATGTATAGAGCGCTCTACAATTGTAAATTACCCCCCTTAGCTTTGGTAAAACGGCTAAAGTTACTGATGAACTTAGAAAAAATATACACTGCAAACTTTGTTGAACACATCCGTAATAGTTGGTGTCTGGTGAAACCGTTTTCATATATCAGGCGATTGATTGTAGCGCGTCGCAACGCGCTACAATCAATCGCCGCTAGATGCCGCAGCGAAAATCTGTTTACGCACAAAAAGTTTCCAACACATGTGTTCTTGAGTATCTACGTAGTTTATCTGTGGTGTAGTTTCACGACAGACAGCAGCGTGACAGCTGCCAATGTGCAACTCGCTGTAATTCTTTCGTCTTTATAAAATAAATTCTTCGAAAGTATCACAGAATGCAATTCTATTGAGTCCACCCTTGAATGTGTAACATTTGGGAATGCCGTCTTGATTATAAATAGATGTTTGTTTATCGATCTTCACGCGTTACATTTTTCCAGGATCTTTTCGGGTGACATTCTAGTGAAATTATGAATGACTTTGACAGTGTGTGTGCGCGGGAGTTTTGAGAAAAGTTTCAGAGTGATCCTGGAACGCGTTGTGAATCTGTTGAGGTGTATTGTGTTGGACTACAGCATGCGGAGTGAAAGTAAAGTTCGCAATGTGGTTGTGCTGGTTTGGTGACGTCGGTCGTCAGTGCCAATAGTGTCGCTCGCGTTCATGCCCTTGCGCGATTGGCAAGATCCCATACATGCGAACAATTCAACTTTGTTTACTTCCGCACAAGTTACCGACTGTTGGACGAAGGTAAAGGTAATATTTTTATGTTTAACTAATGTACTTTTGAAATCTGGATATATTATATTTAAAAAAAAAAAAAACAAAACCAAATACCAAGTAAAAGTACTCTAACTTTATTTAAAAAAAATAAAAATATGCCAAACTCGTTGTAAACCTACCAACCTAGGAGTTTAGCTTTATCTATGAAATAGGTAGGTATGCTGTCTGTGAAACACATCTAAACATGCTTCTTCCAAGATATTTCATTTTTAAAACAAAAAATAGTAATACTTATAAGTATCACGATAGTCGAGTCGACGTTGAAGGATCTATAATCGGTCAAAGAAAGTCGCGTTATTTCGTGTGACTAATAATTTAATGATCATCTAGGTACATGCTCACTATGTGGTAGTGAGGTATTGAGAATAGAGCAACACTTCCAAATTCTTTATTTACCTACTAAATTTAACATAACTTGCTTCTTAAACCTAATAGGTAGGTAGGTACTATCATCACTTCATGTCAACGGCTGGCCTCTTATATCCAAATTGTAAGAGTGCGAAATCTTTAAATCATACTGAAATCCCATCCTGATGTGTGGTTGTCTATAAGATAAGATACACTATGCCTTGTATCATTATTTTTAGTTACTACCTCGGCGCTCCTCCCTGTGTCATACCAGCCGTTAGCTTGATAGCCGTTTCAGGCTCCATTTCCTGAATCAAACCCTGATTCCTGACAACCATGGTAGACGCAGAAAATAAAGTCTGTTCCTCGTGACAATTGAAGTAGATGCATCGTTATGCAAAACATTCGATTTTCTACGTTATATTTGAGTTACTCAAATGTCCGCGAGACCCATCAAAAGTTTATAACTTTTAACATTTCAAAGATGCGACGCTCTTGAACTTTGTACCTACATCCGGTACTATTTTTTGTACCTAGGTAGGTAGGTAGGTACTTACTTTTGGAGTTTGATTGACGAAATTAAAAGGATGAATTTGAGGTAAGCGAACTCGATTACATCAAAACAATGTAGAGCCAAATCTAAAACCTTTATAATGGTCAAGTAATTAGGTAAATAAATATCAATTTGGGAAACAGGACCAAAAAGCAAGTAGGTAAATTCAACTTCATCAACTGGTTATATTTCTGGGGTTTAAAGATGTTTTAAAAGATTGAATGACTTGTAGTGGTAATTTTGTTTATTTTTCAAGGTAATAAGTAACCTTGAAACCATACGTTTTTTACTGGTCTTTATCGCGTTTTCCTGTTTTGATAATTTTTCTGACGTTTTGACTGATAAATGAGATGAAAGATGCAATGAGGGTTGTTACGACTACTTCCTTTATTTCTCGACGATAGCTCTATTATAGGTATTCCTCCAGTCAACCCGTGACCACGGCTATTGCAATACAGTGTAGCCTTATACTAATAAACTAAGTACACAACGAATGATGAAATAATTTTCAAATTACCATCCTTCTCATTAAGCCCCTTAAGCCCCAGAGCCAGTAACCAGTTCGAAGTCGCTTACCATACCTAGTGAGTAGGATCTAGGTCGTATAAGTTGTGTGCACCACAGGTTGTTGGTAGGTACTACTTTTAGTAAACAACGTAGGTATACGTTCTCATAATTCCCATGATGGACATTCTGAGATACTCAGTACGTAAATCCGTGTTATAAAGAGTGTTTTGCGTGACATGTTGCAAGTTCATTGCCGCTTATTGGATTAACCAATAGCGCATGCCTTCGAATTTATGGTTCACCGTTTTGAGCGTAGGTACCTTCATTTTTCGAGTGGAAAAAATAATGATATCTCGACCGGCTTTGACCGCCTTCGGAGTATAAGTCGGGTAACCACCCACTAACCAAAACGACATTTGTAAAGCAAAAATAATCAGGTATTGACTTCGTTTTTTAACGCGCTTATATTACTTCACTTTTAACTAACGAACAAACAGTGTATTTAAATATTGGAAGTAAATTTTAACCTATTTCTAATCAAATCGTATCGAAATGAAACTTTGTGTGTACGAGTAGGTGTATGTAGTTCGGATGACAATACTATAATTTGGTATGTTGGAGCTGATTTGATGATGGAACCAGGAGGTTATTAGTGTAACTCTTCAGTGGCTACTGGTAAACCCCTCGAGTTTGGGCTCATATCATTCGTTTTAACGAGTCCAGTAGATTGGGCTTGGTAACGAGGTGAGCCAGGTTGTGTATAGCGGAATTCTTTTTTATAATTTTGAGTGAAAATCGTGTTTTTTAGTTTATTTAAACTACATATTTTATTAGCAGTACATTTTGACTGCAAGAAACAAGAAACAAGTTTCCAAGGTTAGACGGCGTCTTATCAGTTTCTCACACATAGGCTGCATGATTGAAGGTAGCTGTTACCTAATATAAACAAATATTAATACGAAAATAACATGTTTTAAGCGCCCATACTTAATTAGAATGAGAAACTTGGGTTTTTTCTTTGATTTCACATTTCGTGATAAACTCTTTCATAGTAAGCAGGTTTTCTATGTGAACTATATGTAAGTTATAAAATCGGGAAAAACAGATGGGTGCAATAAGGGTTCCTTACTCAATGTAAACACAAATTCTTGGGATTTGTTTATGTATCAATGCTCGAGTCCTAAATATTTCAAACAATCATATCTTAGATCTGTCATCGTTTTTCAGGCACTAAATAACCCAAGATGGGTTTCACCATGAAAGAAGGTGGCTTCGGCGTGAGCGATTACGTAGTGTTCGCAATCCTGTCCATCTCGTCATGTGCTGGCGGGCTATGGTACAGCGCTATCGGCTCTAGATCTAAAGCCGTAGTGGACATCAAAGATTACTTGCTTGGAGGGAAAGCCATGTCGACGTTCCCGGTGGCCATGTCACTCATCGCCAGGTAAATAAATGTTAAAAACTTGTTACCTATTAAGTACTTGCTGGTTTGAACTTAATTATCAAACAATACTTTCAATTTGTGAAACAAAACACGGACTACATAGTGGAATGATTTTGATACCAAATCGGGCTAAATCTAGACGTAAGACAGCCAAACATCGGCTTTTTGGTAAAATCTAAAAGCTAGTAACTTTCGTGCACTTTAAAAATCTTAATATAAAAAAGTACCTATTTTCCCTCGTCTCCTAAAAAAAGGTTACCTTATTTGATACTAACTACAAGAAGTCATGTTACGAACAGATAATTTTTTGGACATGAAATAATGTACAATGGTATTGTATGAAATTTGTTACGCAAAAAAATCATATAATCCCTTAAACAAACCTATTGGCAACCTCCTTCCTCTATCCCTTGTTGACAAACATTTAAATCGTAGCTACGTATCAGGAGTGACGATTCTGGGCACCCCCGCGGAGATATACAACTACGGCACGCAGTACTGGCTGGTCATCATCGGGGTCACTATGAGCTGCGTAGTCGTTTCTACAATCTACCTGCCTGTCTTCTGCACGCTGAGGCTATCCTCATCTTATGAGGTATGTATGTAGGCAGGTATTTACATTACTTTAAACAACTTAGTCAAATAGGTAAAAAAAAGGAATTCATAACTTTGTATTGGTAAATCTCTCCAACTGGTTATCCCTCGGGGTTTCAAGATTGAACTTTAAATGATTAGGATAGTAATTTAAAGATTTTTTCACCATTATTAAGTATTAAGTTTAAGCCGAAATTTTTGCCTCAGAAAATGAACAAAATATTTCTCTACCAGTACAAACTACACTCACAAATTTGGTTGAAAGCAGCAATTGTTACTAGCTAATCAGATTTTATAAGCTCAATAATAAAAAATAAAAAAAAAAAAAGTGCGCGAGTCTGACTCGCGGACCGAGGGTTCCGTAGAAGCTTATAGGACCAAACATTACTCTAACGAGAAGATAGAAAAACAAACTTAACTTTGTAGTTGAAAAATATACTCCCATACACCTCGGTAATGAGTCATGATTCCTAGAATCATGAAATTTAAGAAGCATCATCTAAAAAAATACTTTTTTGCGAATAAAAACTTACATTTGCAGTTGGAGAATTACCGAGGTGTATGGGAGTATATTTTTCAACTACAAAGTTAAGTTTGTTTTTCTATCTTCTCGTTCTCGTTTCTATCTTCTCAATAGGGTATCAAAGTATTTCGCATAAATGGTCGTATTTTTTATTGCGTTGACTTAGAAGCTTGATTTTTTTAGAGTTCTAAGGGACCGTAGACCTACTTATTTCTGGGAAAAAGGGGGTTCACTTCATCGGGTTCGAGGGTGCCGTTTTTTACTTTTGAGGTACGGAACCCTAATAGAGTTGAAGTTTTTACAAGTATAAATTATAGCATCAACTAAGAACGAGTATTAGTTGATGTGCTTTTTAGCTAAGAATAAACAAGATTATTCTTAGCTAAAAAACACAATTAGGCCATTACGTCTCAGAATAATAATAGCTAGTAATAGACCTACCAATTTGATGCCAGTCTATTATCTTGAAGATAGTATGAAATAAAAAAGAAGAAAAACCATCGTTCCTTCTACATGAACTCACTGAAGTGAAGTGACGTCACTGGAGAATGAGGACAGTTGAAAATAGATTATGCTCTTTCTTGAGCTCAGTGTTTATTAACTAAATACGGCTTTCAAACAAATTGTGTATACGGATGTTTAGGAGAATGGTTTATTTGAGAGATTTATGGATTCTTAAGGTTCTTGTGTTGAATGACTGCTATTTTAGTTCGCTAGATCGAAGCAATCTGATACGCAATTACGCAATAATGATAACTCTTTACGAATTAATTCTATGAGATGTCAATGAGGCGATTATTATATTCGATAGTTTAACGTTTTACTATCATTATTTTGTATGTTTTTTTGTTTCAGTATTTAGAGTTAAGGTTCAATCGACATGTCCGCGCCGTGGCCTCTATCCTGTTTTTGCTCGATGAGGTAAGATTTATGTACCATCAAAATATTAAGAACTTAAGCATGTTTTTTTAAATCGTACAGTTGTCTGTTCTTGATGATTGAATTGTATTTCCATTCAAAAATAAGCGCGTCTATATGAACTATGAAATGCCCTATAATGTTTCACCTTGTATTTAGATTGGTAGAACATTAAAAATATTATTCCAAAATGACATAATAACGAATTCTTTTTTTGAATCTAATTTTGAATAATCATTGCAATCTAGACGTAGAGATTGCTTAGTTAGTGTGGGTTAAAAACGGCGTTAGTAAAAATAAGATGCGTACCTACTTATTATTGAGCGACAATCATATTTGAATTAAAATCTCTATCTCTTTCTTTATTACTTTATACTCAGGTAAATACATGTTAATTCGTACCAAGTCTAGACAGACAAATACGTAGAGCACAATACCATGTTTAGACAAGAATCTCTGCATTTTATTATCGTTGTCAGACGGATGTTTGTTTGCAAGTAGGTAAGAATGAGGTAAGTAGCAGTTACGTTACATTTGATAAGTTAAATATTTGCGATATTGTTATCACGCAGCGGGAATAGGCTACTTTTTATCCGGGTACCAGTCGGGCGAAGCCGTGGGCAGAAGCTAGTTACATATAAACGCGAAAGTTTGTGAGGATGGATGTTTGTTACACTTTCACGCAAGAACTACTGAACGGATTTTTATGAAACTTTACAGTAATATAGTGTATACATCAAAATAACACATAGGCTACTTTTTATCCGGATACCACGCGAACGAAGCCGTGGGTAGAAGTTAGTAAAAAATATGTCGAAGTGCTTCTTTGCGTGCAGGCCACGTAAAGCGAGCATAATTTTGTCTTCATCAAACTGTCTACAATGACGGCAGAGCAGACCAATTTTTTTTACAAGCCATATATATAAATATTATTGGAGACTTTATTTGTTCTAAGTTATGTTTATAGAAAAATCGTACCTACTCGTATCTTTCATAATTATTATAGTTTCAGACATATAACTAAAAATGAGTTAATTATACAATAAGGTATAACACCCTTAGTAGGTACTTTCTACCTACTAAGGGTGTTTGTTTGTATCGATAATTTTTATAAAAATTTCGTTTTCGATTTCAATTAATTTAGTAAATAGTTAATGAGTTCAAGGTCTAACAAATTTTAGCTCACTAATCATTATAGACACCTATATCTAAGGTTTATAACAAACGCTTGTTTATTTCATTTGGGAATTGTAAAATCAGCAATTTTAATTAGCTAGCTTATACGTAAACTTGCGGTCGTTCGCTTCAAACAGTGAAATGAGTGTGTAATATTTGAGCCGTGCTATAGAGTCTGAATTGGTATGCCGTTTTCTTGGTAGGTGTACAAAAGTGGACTTTGACCACAGTGTTCGTTCATTTATAAAGAAAATCAACATCAATTGACGTAGGTAGGCGACTGAAAGACGGTTAGCAGGAAAATTACGATAGCACTTGTCTTGTTAGCTTGATTATCTTTTGATGCCTATGTTATGGGAATCGAGAATAAATGCTGGTTGTTTGATGAAGATATATTGTGTGAGAATTGTGAAGAAAAATACTTACCTATTGTAAAAATATGTGCAATCTGGATTTGTAGGTATTTTTAGAACTGCCGCATGGAGTCGGTATAACACGTATTGATCGTTTGTTAAGATTTTTTTTTGCTATCGTTTTTTAAGGAGGGATCATAGTTAAGTGGGCTTTATCATTCACACATAAATAAAGGGATCACTTCAAAATTTATTGTATAACTCAAAACGTTATTTTTTTAATTTATAAAAGTTGACTAGTATGGTTTTTATACAAAGTTCTCAAGCTTTGAGTTTATTTGTCTGACGATTTTTTTCAGTAAACCTAAATTATATTGTATTATAAGGTCTGATTTCAATTGATTAAAGAATAACTCACGGGTCTGTGTTTCAAAGACTTTCGTACCTTTAGTATCTAGTTACTTATTTTACGAATTATCGTACAAGGTTAATGATGATACCGTTTCGGACTTTGTATTGTCAATTTGCTAGAGGAGAATGTAAACAATGCCTGATTAAATTGCTCAATTAAACATCATAGAATTGTTGACAGCATGCTTGCTTTTCGACTTCCTTCTGGCATTTATGTAAGATGAGCGTTATTGACGCGTCAGTTGCAGTTAAATGTGTTTAGTGTGCAAAATTTGTAAAAAAAAACACGCTCACGCCTGTAATCCCCATGATGGATCCGCAGATCCATACTCAGTACGCAGATCTCTGAGGATACCAAGTGGGGGGTAGTCACAAACATTATATTTGTAATTTTGCATAGCGTTCCGCGTGACAGTTTTCAAGCCCATCGCCGCTTGTGTGTGTAATGTTTCAATAAACTAACCAATGTCGCATGCCTTCGAATTTTTGGTTCTAGGGCATGCTTTTTCCTTACAATGTTGTACTTCAACGTTTTGAGTGGTGCACGACCGGTTTCGAACCCACGTGACCTTTGGATCAAAAATATGACAGCCTATATATCAATTCTTTACATTATATATTTGCATGTACGTATAATTTATTGATGAGAGGTAGAGTACTAATGTGCTTATTTGATTACATTTCAGGTATTGTTTTTGCCGATGGTGGTCTATGTACCTGCATTAGCTTTCAATCAATGTGAGTTATATACCTGGAGACATATTAAAGTACTTTTTTCAGAGAAAGAATCAATTGTTTGATGATCGTGCAATGTTCGAATATTGTAGACTCTAAAACCCTGTGCATACTGACGCGGTCACATCGTGACTGTGGCGATTGCGATGTTTGACAATCACTTGACAACCACTTCTCCCTTTGATTGCCACCGCCATCGTCAACGCCACCGCGTCAATGTTTGTTTCAGTGTATTTTAGCAATACTGCCTACGTTGCAGTTGTTTTAGTATAAACATTTACGGTCTCATTACGAAACGTGTTCCAAACTCGAGTTGAACTCGACTTCTGTCAGAGCCTCTAAACCAAACCTTATCGAGAAAAGAGTATTATTGCAAGTTACTAAGGTCTACAATTTAAATATATAAAGCCGCGGTATGTCCATTTGATTTAAAAACTTTTCAAAACTAAAATAAAAAAGAAAAATAATTTTGATTTACTACCAAAAGAAAGTAGGTTCTTACAAAGAGTTTGAGTTATGATAGAAATAAACTAGGTAACAGCCTGGTTTATCTTTCAGCAGTTATTTGTGATCAAACCTCTTTTTGAAATGTCAAATAGACTGTCTAAAAGATATACCAACTTTCGTAATGATACCCTTAATTATTTGCTTATTTTTGTGAACAAACCTTGTAAAATTTTTAAAACTAAACACTCACTCAAGACTGTATTTCCCACTATGGACATCCTCATGCGTAGATCTTTGTGGATACCAAGTAAACTCCTACGTTAGAGGCACGTCCAAATATTACAATTGGCATAATTATGTCCGCGTTTTGCAAGTGTTATTACATTTTGCAAGCTCATTGCCGTTTATTGAAACACTAACTGATGGCATATGCCCTCGAACTTTTGGTTCTAGAGTATGCCGGTTTCCTCACGATGTTTTCCTTTACCATTTTGAGTAATGCGCACATAGATTTTTTAGTGGAAAAACCCAAAGTTGCCGACCGGGTTCGAACCCACTACCTCTCAATGAGAAGTACTTCCCACTAGGCTAACAAGACTCTCGGTTATTTTACGGTTTTAAAAATTTTAATGTCTTTTGATCTACTCAACTGAAATAATTTCAATCTTTTTCCATATCATTTAAAGGAATACCTTGCTACGTAGGTACATGTCTTCCGTTGATAAATGCTTCGATTCATGACACTGTTATAATGAAAACGATTAATAGAACAACGACCTTGAATGCTAAACCATTCATAAATTATTTAACACTTTGTTGACATGGAAATCACCAATTTTATTGTTTTATTTGTTTTTTTTTTATTTCAGTGACGGGTTTCAATGTTTTTGCCGTGGGTGGTGTTATGGTTCTAATATGTGGTCTCTACACGGTATTAGTAAGTACTTTTTTATTTTGATTTATTATATTTTAGACTAGTTATTTCCCACGACTTCGCCCGCGTAGTACTCGGATAAATAGTAGCCAATGTTAAAGTAGCTCTTACCGCAGTGTTCGTAAGAAACGCCATTCATTAGCTCGACCGTTTTTTCGTCGTTGCAAAATTGGTCTCCACGAAAAGCCTTTATTTGAACGGAATAAATATAACTTATGTCTAACTACTTATGACCCTGAAGGTCCATTCTAAATATTGGTGAATTACCTCCTACATACAAACTTACCAACTTTGCCTCTTTATAATATTAGTGTGAGTGAAAGCGCTGGTCGAATGGACACCATGGGATGAATCATGCAAACAGGGCAGGCCACAAATGCGTTGGTACGACGATATCAGAAGAACAACCGGAGTGAAATGGATGGAGACCACACAAGACCGAATGAAATGGTATCATATGAAGGAGGCCTACACCCTTAGGGTTGAATTTGGCTAAACAGAATAAGAAAATATTTGTGTAGATAAACTAATATTATCGTATTTTACAGTTATTTTAATAACAGAGCATTTTTGCATTTTAATTGCACTTATGACATCCCAATATTTAGACCGTGATATTTGTTTTAGGCGGACGGACACTTAAGAATTATCAAAAATATAACTCCTACTTTTTTTAGGATATTATTATGACTATACCACGTACTATACTAATCAATCGTATACTAAAAATGCCAGTAGGAGAATAATAAAGTACAAGGTATAGTCGTAATAATATCCTATAAAAAGATATAAGTTACGTAACATAATGGGCTACAAAATGATGCCAAACCACGATAATATAAATTCAAATTGCTTTGTTTCCAGGGTGGTCTTCGGGCGGTGGTGTGGACAGATTCAGTGCAAACCGGCGTTATGTTTATTGGTGTGTTCCTGGTTGCCATCGCAGGTACCCTGGCTGCTGGCGGCGTTAAAAACATCTTCGAAGTTGCTAATCAATCCGGTAGATTGGAGCTTTCAAAGTGAGTAGGTATTTACATTAAACTATAGATGTGTGGGGACATTTGGCAATTTGTAAATGTTCTGTTAATCAGTTCATTATTTGGTTTTCAAAGTGTTAACCCACACCTAAGGGAAATCACAAGATTTTATAATATCCCATAAATTCAACCTTGACGGGACCCGAACCCGCGTACCAAGTGGGAGGTAGCGGGTTCGAGTCCCATAGATAAAAAATTGTGAAATATTATAAAATCTTGCTTTTAATGTTTTGTTAGTATTTCACCACTCTGTTATTGCTTTTTAAGTTTGTGTGTCATTGTGATTGGCATTTTTACATTCCAAGAAACCAAGGTTTATCTGGTACACACATCGTACGTTAACTTGTTGTAGTTAGTAGGTACTAATTCTAAAAGTAATGGTTGATTCAATGTTAACAGGGCCCTTATTCCTTATGCCACATGAGATTCCTTACCAATAACGCGTGAAATCGTAACATGCTCAAAACTTAAATGAGGTTCCTAAACGCGCCACGACAAGGAATTGAAAAATTGTATTCTGTATGCCACACGCCACATGGCCATAGACAACCTGTCTATGGCCAGTGTTTTCTTTTTTTCGATTTTTTTACGAGTTTGTATGGTCATAAGGGCCCTGGTAGTTGATTTAGATTAGCCCTACACACTCCGAATTAGTTTTTAACTCTATCTTGGGTAGTATTCGTCCTCCTCGTTCGGTACCAAAACACTTTGACCGACATTATTTCAAGTTTGTGAACAGTACATGTAGAACAAACAGATAAATTGGAGTTTTAGTTAATTGAGATGCTTTGTTTTTAGCTATGATTATAAAGGTAATAAAGTAACGCAGTGGCAGATATCTATGAAACTCGCCTAAGTCCATCTACCGTCTTCAGATTTAGATTATTAATGATAATTTTATTATAACATATAACATTGGGGTATCAAATCCGTATACACATTTACACTTAAAGCTAATTCACATGCAAATCAGAAAATGAACAATTCAAATATTCCGTTACACAAAAAAATATTTAATTTTTGTTTTAAACTGGTTGAAGCGAAGCCACGTTATTTATAAGGCCGATTTAAAGCAGCTAATATTTATTTATTTATTCAGTAAAACATAATTACATGTTTTTTTTTAATTTCTTTTTTGTTTTAAACTGGTTGAAGCGAAGCCACGTTATTTATAAGGCCGATTTAAAGCTTATATTTATTTATTTATTCAGTAAAACATAATTAAGTACATGTTTTTTTTTAATTTCATATACGGTTCATATGTAAATAAGTGAATAATATCAGATAGAAGAAGAGAACTAATCTAAATAATTTAAACAATTTGTTTCTATAACTACCTGTGCTATTTGTAGGAGTTTCGGTATGCTATTGTAAAAAATATTCACGTTGTTCGCAGACAAGATATTTAGCAGATAACAAATATGATCAGTTTCAAGCGGATACCATGATTGTAGACACTGTTCACTGTTGGTAACGAAGCCTTGCCAACCGCTAGGGAGTTAAGTGAAACAGTCCTGTTGGCAAGGCTGTTGCTAATGTTACCACTTCTGGTCTCCTGTTCATCTTTGAACCTGCATTTCAAAGACGCAGTAGGTTGCGGGTTCGATTCCCGTTGCGAGACAAATGTTTGTTCGATTAGCCAATGTTTGTCTCGGGTCTGGGTGTATTCTATGTATAATTTGTATGTATTTATAAAAAAAATATGTAAGTAGTATCAGTCATGTAGTTCCCATAATACAAGCTCTGCTTAGTTTGGGGCTATATGATGCTGTGTGAAAAATGTCCAGCATTATTTATTTATTTTATTTAATTTATTTTGTTTTGTTGCAGCTGGAATTTCTCCCCGTACGAGCGTCAAACTGGCTGGGGCGCCATTGTCGGAGGGTTTCTGTACTGGACATGCTTCAACTCCGTCAATCAAACCATGGTGCAGCGGTACATCGCTCTGCCTAGTAAAAGGAAGGCTATATGGTACCTGTTTTAAATCATTATAAAGATCGAATAGTAAACCAAATGTGACGCAGTGGGCGTAGGCCTGCCTGAGACGCGGAAAGTTGCGGGTTCGATTCCTGCAGCGGGACATATGTTTGTATGAATAGCAAATGTTTGTCTCGCTATTTATTTCTATTTTCTTTAGATAATAGGTATTTTTTTTACTTTAAAAAAGTATATAAGTAGTATATCAGTCATGTAGTTTTACTTAGTTTGGGGCTAGATGATGACTAGTATGATGAATTGTCGACGTCGCGGGCCGTGGATGGTTTAGACTAACGCAGGATCGGGGACACAAACACAGGGAGGCCTTTACCCAGCAGTGGGTGAAGTCGGGCTGTGGATGATGATAGATAGATAGATAAATATTTTTATATTCAACACATACGGATACAGCACAGACAAACGTACCTACAAATGTCAAGAAAGACAAACAAAAAACAATGGATGCATAAATGATGATGATGAAAGATCGAATACGACTCTACGATTAAGATATACTAGCTTCTGCCCCCGGCTTCGCCCGCGTTGTAACGCAGTGTTATTTTTTTTTTACGAAAAAATATATTTTGTTCACATTTATAGCGCTCTGGGCATATTCTGCATCGGAGCAATCCTTGCAATATCGCTCTGCGTATGGTGTGGCCTTGCCGCGTGGACCACCTGGGTCACCGGTGGCTGTCACCCCGGAGGGAAGCCTCTGGTTGATGACAGACTACTGCCAGCTTTTGTCACATACGTGTCCAAAGCTCAGCATCTTCCGGGGTTGGCAGGGGTGTTCCTTGCTGGTGTTTTTGGAGCTGGGTTAAGGTAAGGAATTATTTTAGGATACCATAATCCTTGTGTATCGTTTTCTTCCTTCTCTCGGCGACCTATGGGGCACTGCGCCACACGCAGGCGAAGGCCCGCCTGAGACGTAGAAGGTAGCGGGTTCGATTCCCGCCGCGGGACAAATGGTTGCATGGTCTGCAAATATTTGTTTGGGGTTTCTATGTGAAGTAATAACAGCAGACTCAGTATTATATTTTTTTATTCTTGGTAGATATCGACAAAGAGTACAGCAAGTAGACTTAAATAACAACCTTTCGCAACGCTGGTTAGAGATCAACTCCCTGCTTCTTCAAAGCTCCTTCGCACCACAACTCGGTTTTGAAGAGCTCAAAGCGGGAAAATATATGGTTGGACACAGATGGCCGCTCGTGATTGGCGACCATCTGTCCACCAATCACGCGCAAGTATTTAAAAATCAATACTGTGTTGCTATTTATAAGAAGATATTACTAATTTGTAAATAAATAATGTACTAAATAATAAGAATCACACATTAACAAGTAAGTAAGTAGTAAGTATTTACAAAAAAATACGTACTTTTATCATATTCATAACACAAGCTCTGCTTACTTTGGGGCTAGATGATGGAGTAGGAAAATGGCAGCATTATAAAAGACTGTAAAGTTTGTAGTACTTATCTAAGCTGAAATATTATTATAGTGTGCAATAAATTATTTCGTATCTGCTATATATCTGTATTTACTTTACTATTCTCCTGCTGACGTTTCGTTGTGCGTAACATATTACGTAATACCTTCGCCAATTGTGAAACTATTAAAATGAATATATATCTAATATTCATTTTAATAGTAGTAGTGAGGGTAGGATATACCTCAAGAATGGTCCCAAATACATTAAATGAAAAAAAAAAACACTTCTACGGGAGAGAAAAATAGGGGATTCATATTGGATTTTTATCAACTTCAGATACTAGAAGTCGGTTTAATTTTTACTTGAAAAAATAATGATACTTACCATCCAACGATTGTAAGCCTCTGGGTTTTAGATGGTGGCATTTTGGACACATCAAAATTAATTTTATATTTTATTGATTTTACACGATCAAAGCAAATGCCCTGCTCTAAGTGTTAAAACTTCCCTGCCGCCCGTTTGACTTGGCACAAAAAATAAAAAAAATAATAATACAGGCGCTACTTAGTTTCGGGCTAGACGACGCTGTGTGAAAATAACCAGCATTATTTATTATTTATGTGCGCTTCTGATCCGGAGGTCGTGGGTTCAAACCCGGTCGTGCACCAATGGATTTTTCCACTTGAAAAATGTATGTGCGCATTAATACGTGCTCAAAACGGTGAAGGAAAACATCGTGAGGAAACCGGCATGCCCTAAAACCAAAAATACGAAGGTATGTGCCAACAGTTAGTGTTCCAATAAGCGGCGATGCGCTTGCAACCTGTCACGTGGAATGCTAACTTGCAAAACTCGGGCACGTGCCAGATGTAATTTTTGGACGTGCCTCTTACTACCCCCTACTCACTGAGTATGGATCTGAGGATGTCCACCATGGGGAAGACAGTCGTGAGCGTGTATGTTTTGTTTGTATTATTATTTTGTTCAACAGCTCGCTTTCAGCGGTGCTTAATGCCTGTGCCCTGGTAGTGATAGAGGATCTGCTGCACGGCTGGCTGCAGATCCACCTGAAGCCGATGACTGAGGGCATCCTCGCGCGGAGCGTCACAGCGGTGTTGGCTATTATCTCCATCTGCATGCTTGTCGTCATACAAAAGCTGGGAGGTGTCCTCGGTGAGTTTCGTTCCGAATCCAGAATAGCTGTCAATTTTATTCCAAAAACTATCGTGAATTTGATTATTCATATTGTAAAAACGTGTTTATTCATATTGTATCGGTGAAGGCACTGACTAAGTTTCGACTCATTCCGAGAATCTTCATCAGAGTGAGTGATCGCGACGCTCTCCCTCCGCGTCGCGTCGTACACTTCATCGATAGTGTGGTACTTGAAAAATCCCGTTTTCACAATATGAATAGCTGTCACTATTAACATATATTTGACGACCTCTGTGGCGCAGTGGGCGAAGGCTCGCTAACCAACTTTTAATACATACTATACATATAATTTATAAATATTCTTATACATAATAATAATTACAGTACATAATTAAAGATACATAATTTAATTACTGTAAGTACTGACTTACAGTTATTAAATTATGTATCTTAATACCAATGTTCGTCTTCAGGTGTTGCCACAGCACTATCGGCGATAGCAGCTAGTGCTACTTGTGGCATCTTCACGCTCGGCATGGTTTGCTGGTGGGTGGGGCCTCGCGGGGCCATATCCGGTGGCATCGCCGGGGCCCTTATCGCTGGGAGCCTATCTCTGGGGACCCAAACTGCAGCTGCTAAGGGTCTCAGGTCACCCCCGCTGAATATAACCATGGAGTGCGCTGCCAACTCCACTTATGTTAATTCGGATCTGGTAAGTGATAATGGTAGAACTAAATACGCCGATATGGCTCTTGTTGAAATGGCAATAGGCAGGGTATATAACTCGTAGAACCGAAAGCCGCTGGGAAGAAAGGTTCTCGAATGGCGACGGCGAACCGGATGACGGGGTTCAGGAGATCGAGTTGACTTCTGACATGAACAAACGGATGTTGGACGCAATGGAGTTATTCTGTGGGTATTTACCAGAATGTGCAACCTCTGCAAAGTGCCTTAAGGGCTTTTTGTTGCTGCGCTTAAAGAGGTGGCGGGGTTGCCTTTAGTAGGAGCTCTCTACGTTCGCTCAGTCAGGATGAAACGTTTCTTCAAAAATACAACGCTCGCTGAGATGGCGGAGCTTCGCAAGGGAATGGAAATTGGCGCAGGCCACTATGAGAACGGAAGAATGCCTTCAGTGAACCTAAATTGTTTCGATTTCAGAATGGCAACGTCGATGTCATACTGCATTGCCATGATAAACGATGATGTGTCTAGGTAGATGGATCAGTAAGGTGCGTGGGGCATTTCTGTTACAGTTATACTTATAAGTAGACTGTTCTAACTTATGTAGATAACCTTTTTTCTTAACTTATCCCACCATCCTAACTTTGTTGCAAAATTTGTTGTTTTTTTATGTCGTGCTAAATTAATGTTTTTCTTTCTTGTGGGCAACCTCTTTCCAACGACTTCTGGGGCTTTCCTAAACTGTATCAGAGATATTATAATACTATACTAGTGCAGCGGTCTGCGTCATACGGTACGTGGTCGCCATTCGAGAACCTTTCTTTCCTAGCGGTCGTCGGTTCTGCGAGATAAATGACCTGCCTGGCTATGTAGATATGCTTCTTGTGAACAGCTCGTCCAGAGAAGTACTATGACCATAACTATTTCTGCCGCCAGGTTATGGATGCCGGTGAAATTACAGATATATGAGACTTTCACCCGGCAAAGCAAGAGTGAGACCTCTGATATCACAAGCGTCCATAGGTTACGGTATTCCATTCAAAGGCACAAGTTGGTCTAAACTTGATTCAGTTCCATAGGTATACGTTTTGTTTCCAGGATCCAGCAACGATCTTCCCACTCTTCCGCATATCGTACCACTGGATAGCTCCGATGGGTCTTCTCGCCACGCTGACAGTGGGCGCCCTAGTCGGGTGGTGTTTCGACAAGCGGTCCAGTATAATGATGGACGCTGAACTGTTCACTCCATGTGTCCACCGGCTGTTGCCGGTAGAGGCTCGCGAGAACAGTGGCGCCACGAGACGGGGCCGGACCGTCGAGGAGCCGGCGCAGACCGCAGCGCCACTTATACTGGGAAGGGTTGATAAGGTAATACGAATTGGGCCAAAACCAAACGTGAAGGTCCCACATACAGTGTTCATATGAGATGCCTGCAGAGAAGCTGTCCAATATTGAATATTCTGTATCTATAACATCTACCTACATTATGTAGATACCGTTGCAATGGATAATTTGTATATATCATTTATTTTTTAAAAATGATGTTACGACTCTGTTTGCTAAAAAATAGGCAAATGAAAGTTCCGATCTAGTCTCAATGTCATAAACGTCAAAATTGTAATTCTTTTCGATAATGAAGACTGTTTCCATGGTAAAAAGTCAAAATTGTCATTAAAACCTGACCGACGGTAAATTTTGTCGAGACTAGATTGTAAAATAATTACGGCTTGAGGGTTTTGTAGATCAACATCCGGCATCCGGTGGCAACGACTTCCCTAAAGAGTGCTATGACGAACAATCCATCCACCGACCTTCTTGTACCTTTAGGATGTTATCGGTCTATCGGGTAGAGGGACATTGGGGAGGCTGTGTGTGGAAGTATAGCAACGCCTGATGATGTACTCTCAGCAAAGCAGCTCCGTGTTTGCACATGTTAGATTTCAAAACGGAATTTGAGTTATATTTTTATTTCCTACACAAAAAGATTTTACAATTTATCTTCGAAACGTCTTATCTATCCGATTGCAATGCAGTTTGGTGCAATCGTTTTGTAGGACTTCACGAAAGGTTTTTATATACATTTTAAGGTTACACGTCACAAAGAGCGCTGCCGTTATGTGATCGAAAATACATCGAGAGCTTTCAAATTTTGCAAAAAACTTCTTATTGATTTTAATGCAACATAATCTAATAAAAACACGTTTGTACCTTAATGTATCTGATGCATTCCCATTAAAGTTCAACGCAATACCTTACCTACTCATACATTTGTTCATTGTAGGTTCTCGCTCAACGCTCAATTTGTTTATTTTTAACAGACACATTTATAGTTCTGCGCCCACGCTAGGATGCCCTGTGTCGTGGGTTTCAGGAACTACGGATACCCTGGTACCACAACGCCGCGGAAGAAATATCTGCAAAACATGCAAAAACATTTGATCCGCAGCGGAAATCGAACCCACAGCTGGCCCTAATTATACCAATAACATTGAATTACTGCTCTTCACAATCCTTGTAACATGAATGCAATTTAGGTAAATAAGCTTGGTAATCTTAAGTGACTATTTGTGCTAAAATAAAATAAAATATTCTATTCCAGGTAGAAGCTTCTGCGGCAGAAACTAGATGAAGTGAGATACAGAGTTCGGATTAAGTCAAAATTTTGTGATTAAACTCGTACAAAGTGAAATTACGATTATAATTACAATGTTAAATTTAACAGTATTCTGATGTTGAGTTACATCACATTTTATTCTTACTCTACTATAAAATGTACCAACATGAGAAAATTTAAGAAAATGTAGTTATTTTACCAACTCGTAGTATTTTGGTTTCCTAGTGATGGAGAAAATATAGTTATATTATCTAATTTTGTAAATATAGTAGGTTTAAAGTATTAAAACTTTATTTTTGTAGAGTACTTTTTAGTGAATTTACATTTAGGTATACCTAGTTTTTAGTAGGTATCTCATTGTTAGATGAATTTATACAGAGATACGTAGATCATTCCGAAATGTTATTTTTTTGGAAAATTAACTGTGATTTTTATTGTTCGTGTAAAATGCCGTAGCTACATATGTTTATTTTTTGACGCAATGTTTTTATTAAAAATGTGAAGGGACCAACTACCCAATTTATATGGTCAAAATGATGTATAAAAAGAAGTTTTAAATTCATTATTTTATTATCTCGCCAATTTACCTGAAGGTGCTATGTTATGGTTAAAGAATTACTTATCTATTTAGTATATATTATTTACATTGTTGTTACCTCTTATTTTAAAACCAGTGAATTAATTGATATGAACGCGATTTTAGTTTAGTTTAGAAAATATTCAGTTTGATTTTCAAGCACTAATTTACAGTTTCAAGAATTGTATTAGGTCCCCATTTAAGCTGTGGAAGACAACTGAATCTCGTATTAAGATTCTCGAATAAATTGTATTTTTTTTGTTTATACAAAATTATCAACATAATTGTATTCTAAACTTAATTATACTTGATGAAGAGAGGCATTATATGTGTATGTTATATGTGTCCTATGTCAAAATAGCTAATTAAAAGGAAGTGTTTTTAAATCCGTAGTATAGTATCTGAACAAACGATTTAACATTTAATTCGTGGAGCTTGTTATGGGTCCGGTTCATAAGAGAAATATATTAATTATATTAAGTTATTCCGTTGAACAGTAACCGAATTATGGTAATAATATAAATTAAAATAACTGAGTGGCAATGTAAATATCTGAGAAAAATAATATTTGAAGAAAAGTACTAGGCAACCATAAGTAACGCGGAGAAATTTAATTTATTTCTACCGAAGTTCACCGTTCTACGGAAGAAAGATTTCTCCTATGTACCGATCAGCTGTTCCACGGATTAACTATTTTTCATGTGGTTCCTTGTATTACCATCAACTTGTATTACGGACGATAAAACCAACTTAATAATACTTCTGAAAAAAATAATAACCATCTTCTGGTCAATTGGACTAAGCAATTGAACCACGGGCAAACAGCGAATTTTTCACACTTCGCCAAATAACTGAATATCAAAGAGTTTATAAACTTGCCTGCTAAATATTATGACGATATACCGAGCTCCTCGTGAATGATCTCGTCCGGTAAATTACTACCACCATACCTATTAAAACTAATAACTACTAGTAATCATTAATAATCTTCGTTACAGCGGAACTGATATGGATAAAGCTAGTAGGAAAAGCTAGTATCGTATGATACTCCTACGAGTATCATAGTCAGGCTGTGTGCTAACGAACTAATAGAGGAATTATATTTTTTATAAACATGGGTATTATGTACCTATAGTTAGGTATGTTTGGACTCTAGCTGAACATTTTTCAATCACACGCATAAAGTACTTTTTACGTGTAAAGTATTTATGTAGCTGTATGAATTTATATCATTTTGTTGTAAAATAAATATACCTATGTTAGAATCGGACGTGTTTAATTTAGAATGCAGGAGTTGTGACTTAGGTGGTATTTAGAGGAATTATTTCTCCAACTGCGACAATTTCACGTAAAGTTTGAAAAGTTATAAAATTGCGGGAAATTGTGGAGAAGCAAACGTAAATAGTCAGGTGTTGCCAGTTACGGAAACCAGAACGTATTTGCACTTTACCGTGGAATTGGTATAAGAAAATGACGCCGTTCTACAAATAAGCGGATATCCGCATAATAATTTGTGCTCGGAGTAGCAACATCAAAAAGCTTTTGTAAATCAACAAGGATATGGCCAATTACAAATAGATTCCATGGTGTTGATAACATGGTTTGTCATGGAAGATCATGGCCTTTCAACCGTTCTGTAATGTACGAAGAATGATAATAACAGCTCTTTCCCTCGCTCCAGATTCGCAAAACACATCCACTAGTTCTCAGCTTCGTGTTACCAACTGTTGGCGCGAATGTGGCGCAAGATTTACATTCGGTGCGCGCTGCGCTATTAAAAGTGGCACAGAACAAGATTGCGGAGTCTTGAGGGATGTTCGTGGTGAATAATGTCTTAAAGAGGGGCGGTTTAAGCTTTGTGCTGATTTTATTAATGTGGAAATACAGATAGGTAGGCATGGCTGATGAGGGCAGAGGAGACTGAAGTGACAAGCTAAGTGCGAGTGAGCGATTAACACTATTTATTACTGCGTTGAGAAATCTCACCGATCGAGTGCAGGGCGGTTGTGGTTAGGTGTGGGTGGCGGATATTGTTTAAATATTATGTATTACGCAATCTATGCCTGCTGTCGAAGTATGCTTTTGGGTCAATCTTCAAAATTAGCGTATTTGGTTGACTTGTCTGGTGCTTTTTAAATATTGATATTATTGCTGTTCTGTATGTTTATTTCGAAAAGGAGGTGTCTAAATAAGCCTTTTTTCATATTGGCTCCTAATTTTCTCAACCATAAAATTTCGAGACCAGAGCGATCAATATCGATACCAGAGCCATCAACAAAAGAATGATTTGTATTAGAAAAATACTACAAATCAGTTAAATTGTTTATTTTAATAGTCCCCAAGAGGTACCACTCGTTTTTTATTCTTCTGGTAGATTTTTCTCGATTTTATCCAGCTACGAGCATAGAGGTCTGGAAGCTGCCCTTATTTTAGCCATTCTGCGGCGCACAGCCAACTTCTTTCTCTCTTGCTTTCTTGAAATTTTTTTGGAAGCATTCTTGTAATCTGAAACAATCCAAACTTTTATATCGTTATATTATATTATATATTTTAGTTATATCTCTACAACTTTATACTAATTGTTTTAGTTCCTATTACTTTTGTTAAGCTGAGAGAAAGTCGAGGATTTTGAAAACGCCTTAATGTTTGTAAATAACTCGACAACACGTAAGAGAAGCACGGTAGACATCCTCTCAAATCTTCAAGATCTTCGATGATGGTCTAAGAGCATAGTGAGAAGTACTACATAAGGTGGGCATCTGCACTTTGTAATGGTATACAAAATGCTTCTTTTTTTATCATAAAATGCATTTTATGATAAAAAAAGTATCGATCTGGTATTTTTGACCAGAGCGATCAATGTCATATCAATCAAAAAAAGTAATTCAATGATTCTACAGAGATGCAAAACAATAGAAAGCTATAATTTATACACAATAAATATAACCCTAAAACCGTTCTAATTATTGAATTGAAACATAAAAGTGTGAATAACAAATGAGAAAAATGTACCATACCATATCTAGCTTACATACTATTTATTACATTAGGTTATATCCTAGATTTACTTTAACTTCTACTTATACTTTTATTTTTTTACTTAAATTTGACTTGACGTTAGAAGTAATTTCATTTCGTTTGTTCAAAAACCAATTCAATAGATGAACTGACGTGTGTTTTAAAAATAAATATTGTTCTACGCTTTAAATAAGATGTTTCGGCAACGTTCGTGTTTTAGAATTAGTACGATTATTCAACCAATACCTGTGACGGTCAGTCACCAGCGAGCTACAGAAGAGTTAAACCGTGCGGTTCCATTTGTCACATTTCTGGATTTAGTGATGCCATTTTTGTAACTATAATTTGCATGCCTAATTAACTTTTTAATTTTTATAATTTTTGGTGTCATTGGTGAACTGAACTTTTAAATAATTTGGAACACTTATTTCCAAACGATTATAATAATATCACTATAACACTTAATATACATGATAGTTGTAACAACTCTAAATAAATATCACTATTGGGCGTTCGTATTTCTGATGAAAGACAAAATTTGCCGAAGCATCTAATTAAAATCGTAGTACTCTACGATTTTAATTAGATGCACAGTATTGTAGTAATACATTGTTTTTGACAAAGCTTATACAGTTAGAAGAAAGATAAAATCGTTTTACAGAATGTTGTTGATGATGATTATGATGACCTAAATCAGTCTTTTAGTAGGAAAGTAGCTGGTGTGTTCTGTTATAGAGCCCCAATTTATAGATATTTCATTTGAATTTTTGTTCAGTATTTCTTGGCTTTTAACGCTTGTTAAAAGTCTTGAACCATTTTATGCTTCTAATTTGAATTAACGCACCAAATTCAGCCTTCAATAAAGTTCCTGTTAAAAAGCCTCGTAAAACTGATTGCGGCGCTGAAAAGCCTTCAAAACCTTCTGCCTGGAAAGTCGTAAACTGAATCGGCCTAGAAACTGTTTAATTGCGTTCAGTCTTGTAATTAAATATGCGTAAAGCGAGAGCGCGATACATCTCGAGTTTGAAGTGAGGCTGTTTTATTTGTTTTGTAGGTAAGAACAGCAGCTTTAGGAGCTTTCAACTTTTGCATTAATTAACTCCCGAATAGGTAAAATATTTCTACGTTTTCAGAGTCAACTTAAACCGCATACAAAGGTAGTTATTTTTTTTTAACTAAATACTAGTTTATACTAATGTTTTTTGACTGACCCTAACTGACAATGCAACCATTGATTCTGTTTCACGATACAAGTCCCACAAACACAGTGCTAGTCTATACGCTAAACATTTTTTTTAACCTTAATTCCCACCACGTGATTGTTCGTTCCACAAATGACTGCTGGACTTGTTCCGTGAAACGGACTCTACAATCTTCTGTAAATATTAGGTAATGCACCTATAACAAAAGGAACCAAATTATATTTGTATCAAGATAAAGCGCAAGTATCACAGCATGTACGTGACGTTATATTGTCTTTCAAATTATTAGCAGCCATGAAAATAAAACGTTTAAATAATTGAGACATAAAACACAGATAATGAAGCCGCCCGCAGCGACAAACGCAACAAAACTTGTATAAAGTCTTTATTATTGTCGTAAAAAGCACGCGGCCCATCGCGGTAGACGCCCAATTAAATAATGAGCCAACTTGAAAACCAATTACCCATCGGGAGTCGGAGGTGCACCGAATAATGTCCCTTCTGAACGTAAATCTTGTTCTAGAGTTGAACTTCAACGGAGATGTTTCACTCAAATTCGTTTATTCCGAACGATTATCTTTACCAGTTTACCCTCTTGACGATCATTGCTGATCATCATTCATACCCATGTGTCCTACTACCAGTCAAATAACAGGATGCTAGCTCAAGTCTAGCAAAAACAAAATAACACTTCGTATTGCACTTTTTTATAAGATTCGACGAATAAGGTCCACAGATCCATTTCAAGATAAAAGCTATGAGATCCAATAGTTGAGACACCCATATAATTCATTGTTATTATGCGCTGACCTGACAGATCTTTGCCAGGATTCAGTATAAAATTTTACGCGCTATCATGACTTCTTATCAGCAAAGTATCCTCCCCACAAAGCCGACCATTGGCCAGAACGTAGTCATTTACGCCCCTCAGCCGCTGACAAGTGAAGATAATGAATGCTTTGCGAGATGCGACGCTTCTTCATTGTCTCATTGTTAGTGAGGATTTTTTTGCGTGCAACACGTTGTTAGAGGACTTATTTAGCTTAATAAATATGCTCACGACTCTAATAGTAATGACTCCCATCATAAATAGTGGACATCCTTAGACCCATACTCAGAGCATACACCCATCGCTGTTTATAAGAATACTTACCGATGGCACACATCTTCGGTTTTTTGGTTCTAAGGCATGACGGTTTCTTCACGATGTTTTTATATTCACCGTTTTGAGAACGTGTCAAAACGTAGGTATAGGGTACCGAAATTTTTCTTGTATAAAAATCTATTGGCATAACCGGGGAACCCACGATCTTTGGTTCGGAGGTCAGAAGTACAGCTCACTAGGCCAACAAGGCTCTTTCTCTGATAACCAGCGTCAAAGACATGCAACATTAAAAATAACTTTCTGTACTGATTGAGCCATACACAAACTAACCAATTGGATGGAGCTTTTAATTTTCCCATCGAGTCATAATTTAAGAGTTTCAGGCGTTCTGACTGACTCATCAAAATAAAAGAGACACAAATGAACTTCGTCTAAAAATATCCTTGCATAATATACTTAAGCACTTGAAAACTCCACACACAAAAATATTCCCGAACCCATTCGAAACTAATTTATGCTCTATTTGACTTGCATGTGTCTAAAGAGCCTGCATGGAGCTTAATCGTCTGGTAATGTGATTCGGTCGAGTGGAGCTGCGGAGGTTGTTTTAATTGAGTTTTCCCTTTGCACCTTTGTGGAGACGTGTCACCCTCAAACGGGTACATGGAGGGAAAAATGGAGGATGGAGGTGTCAATATCCACTTGTTTCTTTTGTGGGATTTATTTGGAATTGATGGGAGCTCTCTCAAAAGGGTAATTTGCTGCTGTAAATTGAAGTGAACGAGAGACTCAATAATGCTTTTTATTTCGTTTTACATGTGAAGTTTTGTATGAAACTGTAAAAGGAAATAGACAGAAGTTGGGATCCCTGAGTATCTAGCGAATAATTCTAACAAGACTTCATTATTACCCCATAAGCTGGGTGTAATAGCAGTGATATTACGTCACCGTTATAATTTATGTCATACAGTAAAGATAGTAAAAAATTAAAGTAACGATATCAGCACAGGCAGGTATTTTAGTTAATAGAAACTTCACATGCACAATCCGTATATAACTTTGTTAATTTAAATTAGCTTTCAATACTAAACTTTTTTATTTATCGCATTGTACTCCGTACATTGTCTCATAATCGCCACACGACATGCAAAGTGCATCTCTTATATGTAAAATAGCGGCGGATATTTAAATTTTGCGCCTTTCCTCATAATTCGTGGAGCAGACAAAGACATCACCTGACTAGTACAGGTGCTTTGCCTTTCTTGAGGTGCGTCTGTTATTTATAAGGCGAATTTTGAGATAGGCACATCTAATGTTGAGTCTGATATTTTTTCCAAAGCAGAGGCAAAAAGAAAAATTGCTTGGATCTAAGAACTAACTCTTAGCTCTAAGCAATATTTCTTTATTTGTCAACCTTCGCATTAGACAGGCTTGTTATGTATTATATCCCGTTATAACGGCGTATCGATAAATTGAACATAACTCTGAGAGTGAAATTGAGTTCGTCCCAATCTCAAAATAAGTACACATTATAATCCGTTTAAAACTCTTGACTGTTTAAAAAACTTTTTAGATAAGATAAGATAAAGTCTATTAGTTCAAGAATACAGTTTTGTACAAATCCAATAATAAATATGCCTATGTACGAAGAAATAACATAATGATATCCTTGTACGTAAGGAGCGCTGTTCCGTACCTACACTAGGTCTCAAAAGTCTATCTTGCACTTTCGCAGAGACTCAATTTTACGTATATAAACCTAACATTTCCCAAAAAATCCAAGATTTAACAAACAAATTGCCTCAAACTGGCGCCCTATTAATCCTTGCAAAAGAAAAAAACCCATTGCGGTCGAGATAGACATTTGAAAATGGCTGCTAAGAGTCAACAAACGAATTTCCGACACGTCAAAGTAAATCTCTGGCCGACAATACGAATGGCAATAAAATCCGCTGAGGGTTACCGGCGATCGGTAAGCTCTCCGCCCCCTACCATTGGATAATGTGACAATCGCACTTGAGTTCCTTTAACTTTGTTGGATGAGAGCCTATTCATACTCGAAGTACAAGTTTGTAGCACGAGTTTTGATTGCTGAAGTGCTTGTTCCGTTAACAGGGGTAGATTAAGTTGATATGCAATATATATCAGATATATGTAATGTATATCAAAGTGCATCAAAAGTCATCAATATTAAAGTAGATTTGAATTTGATTATCGTTGCAAGCTTTTTTGATTTAGTAGTAATGAATTTGTAATCTATTTATAAGATTACAAATTATTTACATTGGCTAAGTAATCAACATGAAGGGTGCCGAGCTTGCCCAATAACAAATAGTAAAGTCTCCATTAAGCTGCACAAAAAGGTTTACTTTTCGCAGTCATCCAGATATCCAGTAAAACAGTGTAATTTGAGATAAGCGGCGGTTTAACACGGACTGAACCGTACTGACTATAAAACGATAGTGATCTACCAAAGAGGGTGTCTTTGAACAAGCGGTTCTTAGATAAGAGGGGATAAATTACTTGATGTCCTATATGAGAATTTTATCTTCTTCATTAGATAGAAACTTAACTAC
The DNA here is from genome assembly GCA_961405105.1 of Perizoma affinitatum. NCBI lineage: Eukaryota > Metazoa > Arthropoda > Insecta > Lepidoptera > Geometridae > Perizoma > Perizoma affinitatum. Next base: position 4,736,404 of record OY560191.1, on the reverse strand, counting down.
ATTAAATGTTTTAGTAACGCTTATGATTATGTAAAGTGTGAAAACTGGCATGCCATAGAAACAAAAATGTTAAAGCATTCATAAATGTTCTAAACGAAAATATAATCGTGCAACTTTTTGTTTCTAATAAGCGGCGATTGGCTTGCAACGTGGAATGCGTGGAAATAATGCTGAAACGTGGGTATTTGCCAAAATAATTTTTGGAATTCCCTCTGAATATCCCTTTACATGGAATCTTCACGGATCTACGTACGTATGTATTATAGGTTCAGTTGTGAGCATATTTTTTGTTTGTGAAATGATTTTACTGGTGATCCTAGTATCTGATACCTAGATTATAACCTCAAAAAAAAATATCAGTCGCAAGACCGTCACAAAGTTCCAAAAAACAAAAAAATAAGCATAGTCTTCTAGCACATTTAGCCAAAGGATCACCGGAGGAGCCAAAGGATTGCAAGAGTCAAACACCTTGCGGCATTAATTGAACTCTGCACCTATTTAATTTTCTATAGCAGCCGTGCACCCATGGCTCGCCAGGTGGGTGCTTTGTGAGCTCCTGTTTGCTAAAGTCCTCGTATTTATTTTAGATTCCATTGTGCTTCATTCCGACGCTTTGTCGGGAAATAGCCCTCTCGCATACTAACGCTTTGTTAATTTTATTAATACGTGAAACATTTATGATACGCGACCGCACGAACGAATTAATGAGTTATATTGTTTAACGGAGAGTAATGTTCTCGAAATTAAGCTGAGTTTAGATATCTTAGCGCGGGGAGCTTTTCCACGCGGTCCCAGATTATTTTATGTTGCGTTCTCATGCAATATTTACTTGTCGAGTTCGTGATTGTGACGAGCAAGCGAATTAAATTTAAACACCTGTGACTGTTTGAATTATGAAAATAAATACGCTTTGTTTCATATTATATTCGAGAGCGCTGACCCAAGTAACAGATTTCGTATAACAAAGGTATTCCAGCAATCCCCTGTTATCCTGCATATAACGTCAGTTCAAAAGACACACGAGATATTTACGTTGATCCCGCGGACCGCACGTAAATAACTGGGCATTTTGCCGGTGGTGGCAGACAAAAGAATTTAATAACAGCGTGAGGCGGGCCAGGGCGGGCGGGTCCGCCCTCGGCCAGTGCTCAGTAAGCTAAGCTTATTATCGCGACCTCACCAAGAACATATTTGCGTTGCCGAATGTCAACCGGCCTCTGCCGCTGCTGGCCTCCAGTTTGCGCTCCTCAAATATTGAAGAGCGGCGATGTTTAGCGACGGCGCAAATTAAAATAGGCTTTGTGCAAAATCTAATTTGCGAAGAAGGGTGCCTCGTTGCGTCGGAGGTGGATATTTGTATTGGTAATGGAATTAATTCCGCTTTGAATTACCTGACTCCTGGTTATTATTTGGCGACTTGCTCTGTTGACATTATAATGATGGTATTGACACAATCAATCCTAATTCGACAGGGTTTTAAAGCGATTGGAAGTGAAAATTAAATTATGAAACATATGAAGGCACCTACCTTCTGACTTTGATAATAAAGGGTTACTATAAATTTTAAAAGAAAATATTTTGTTTTGTTTCGTATTACCTTTTAGACCTTTTTACAGACGTTTTGTATATTTTATTTATCAATTTAACCAAAATAAACAATGTAATTACAATAAAAATCAAGGCCCTAAACACAATTTGTAAAGTAATATTACAATATTTTTTACACAATTTAGCGTACCTACCTTAGCAGCTGTGCCTAGGTCGTACCTGTATTACGGATATTATTAGTCTATCTGAATTGAAGCTTAACTTATGCTAAAGTGCTGACAGTGCATTATTAATTAATATGTGGTTTGCTAGTATAATGGCCAAAAGTTAGAACTTTTCAAAATAAACATAAACCCTCGAAAGTTGCCAACTAGCTTAACATTAAATGAAACTATATGAAAGATTCATAGAGGGTTCGTTAAGTTACACCTAACCGCAGGTAGAGTGAAGCCTTTGCTACCCCCTGAATAAGTCAGCAGCACACAAATCATGTGATTATCTAACTGGATGAGGTATTATATACTAATATTATAATCGCGAAAGTTGGTTCTTTCAAGGTTTGGATGTTTGTTGCTAAACATATCCGTGATGACTGAACCGAGGATGAATTTGGAATAAGTATAGTTGACACCAGTAGCGGATCCAGGTTGGGGGCTAAGGGGCTCAAAGCATTTGGGTTCACCCCTGACTAACAAAACTGTTTTAGTGTTTACCTCGATAAAGCCTACCTTAGCTGGGTCAAGCCCCTCCCAAACCAAATATGGAACTCATAGGCTACTTTTTATCGGAGTACCACGCTAGCTAAGCTGTAGGCAGAGGCTAGTAATTAATAAAAGTTATCTCACATATATCAGCCCAAAGCCGGATTGACACCATCTCAGCGACGTCTCAACAACCAGCCGACAACGGGCAATGGATCAGCACCTCCGCGGCATCGGGATGCGTAGCTACGCATCTACGAGAAAGCGTAAACGCGATGATGGTGAAGGCATCGGTCGGCGATTTGACCACACATCGCTAGCCATTCAATTGTTTGTGCCGATTATATGTATATAACGAATACTGAACGGCTCTAATTGAGGTGACACGGAAGTTACCGAACCGTTTCCGGGCTGATATGTGTGCGATAACCTATAACCTCAGTTCTTACTTCTATAGAATGCTAACGAGACAACATTTTAATTTATTTTAAAAAAAAATCGACTCTTTCAAATTCTTGTCAGTTGTTATTTAATTGCCAGCGTCAGTAAGTCAAAAGTCGGAGGAGTAACGTACCGATTTTTTTTTTCTAGTTCCCTTGCCAGTTCTAGTTACTAAATAATCTACAGATCGTTGTAACTCTCGTACAAGTAGTACGAGGCATTCCTGCATTCCGCATGTTCAAGCAGCATGGGATGTTTTGACGGATAACAATTTTATATGATACATTTTACTGTCAGTCAGCCGTAAAAGTAGATGTTAACTTTGTAGCCATCAACTTTATTTTATTTCGAAGTAGTTTCTGTAAGAGTCTTTTGAAGCGGTGGTTTTGTAGAACGTAGAATTAGAAAAGATCTGTGCCGTTTTAGTTATTGAATAGGTTACTTCTTTAGACTAACATTTCCCTCTAATCGTTTAACTGCCAATGATATAACCCTGTCTAGAGGCATTGTTGTTATTATTGAAGGAGTTGTCAGTTTGTAGCTGAAACTACGTTAGAGCAGCGAGCACGCTGGTAATCGGGTTACCTGACCGCAGACCACGGCCGGCTCAAAGGGCCTCGCAAAAAGCCACCCTTTGAACACGTCTTCAAATATTTGCACCGAACACCGCAACCGCGCATTATTTTCAGTATAAACATCATAATCCGTCTACGAAACTCCGAGATGGGTCAAAGGTGATTTTGTTTGAGTTCAAAGAGCTTTTTGAACGTTTCATGTTAAAACAAATCAGTGATAATGAGATTACTCACGAGGTTATCAAAGTAGTTTTTCCACAAAAAAATACGTTCGCTTACACGCCACGCCATTCAGCAATGTTGACGCGATGTTAGAATATTTCAGTAGGTAATCCTAGTATTATTATGATTGCAAAAGTTTTGATTTTTGTTTTAAATTATCTCAATAAAATAATCGGCTGGACCGATTAGAATGAAATTTCAAACAGGTAGTTGAAGTGACCTATTCTATATAGGTTTTTTATCCGGGTACTGCACGGGCAAAGCCGTGGGCAGAGGCTAGTTGTATTCTATAAATGTGAAAGTTTGGATTTTGAGATATTGGGATGTTTGTTGCTCCGTACCGGCAGAATCGATTTAGATAAAATTTAGAACGGGTATAGTTCGTAACACTTAATCTATGTTTTAGAAGTTTCACGCGTTACATTGAATAACAATAACCACTATTCTCTATATTCACGTCTTATTTACCTACAGCGATTCATCGCGATCTGTAGCAGAATGGGTTGCAAAAATCACTTATCTGAACCAAAACAATGTTTTCTTTGCTCCAAAACATTAATTAGCGTCAGTAAATGTCTCCTAATTGAAGATTTGATTAAACAGACGTGAAGATGTTTACTTGCTGTCGATTTAATATTGATGGTGGCGTCTGCGCTCGCTCCCAAGACGCATGTCTCAATATATTGGCGCAACTGAGTCAACGAATTTACTAAATCGGAACCTATCGCAACTAGTGTCTGCGGTACACCTTTCAAACAAAGTTAAATATCAATTATTTACTAAAACCGGGATATTTAATTTTAAGTACCATAATTGTTTTCCGATATTTCGGCACATTTGCATGCAGTACGCACTATATAACTATACATCTGAAGTGATTATATATTTCGCAATAAAATAGTGAGAGGGAGGTTGAATAAAGATTATTATTCAAAGCAATATCTGGAAAAAAACTAGTATCTAAAATACCTGAATAACTATGTGTGCACAGTTGATGAAAAGCATTTTATATCAATTGCGTTTCTGACTCACAGTCGCTTTGTCAAGTTATAATATATTTTTTTACAACATAAGCGACTCTATGGGAGCATTAACTCCTTGGCTACCTCAAAGAAATTATGCCGGATAGACCGTCCGGGGATCCTAAAATTCACCGCGTACCCTTCACTCAAACTCACATGCCAACTTTCATAAATATCAAAGCAGCCAAAAACAATTTCTTGGGAATCCACGGGCGGCGTTCACACGTCGCTCTGGTGGTAGCTAACACAATTTTATTCGAGCATAAAAAACGAGCTCATCATGCAAACGCCAAAGTCATAGAGTAGAGATAATACAAGTGTATAGAAACGCAACTCCGAGTAAAGAGCCATTACTAATAACTATACTACACACACCGTGAATGCGTGGCACTTCAGACAGTTCAAAGCGGTACTTTAAAAAAACACGTGATTAATTTCTGCCTATGTTAGTATACCACTTCTACGTATTATTATCAATTTAATGCCATTCCTGGGACGTGGCTGCTCCCGCGGTAAAACAATTTATCTGCATCGACGGAATTACGACGGTGGGCCGTGAATAAAATATGTCGCCGACTGTCACTCGAACGAAGACGTTGTTTGTGAGCTACCGACCAGGGGTGGTAGTCGAGCAGTCTATTTAATATAATGTACAGAAGTCAAATAGTGCCGTATATAAAAATACGGCTAATTACCACTGTTTTGGTGGATTTCCGGATGTTTCGTCAGCTACAAAGTAGCTCTTCATCATAAGCACCGTCCATAATCGCGGAAGGCGGTAGACTGGTATATACGACTGGCGTTAGCAATTTGACGAAAATCAGTAGTTATTAATTAGTCTTATCCAATTGTTCGTTAAACTCATTCCGAGCTTTCTAGTTCCAGGCAAGAAATCTCACACTTGTTAATTAGATATCTACTAACATTGAATAATATAATATTTGTAATTCTATACATTTTCAAGTGAACTTTCAGGGAGCCACTAATATAATTATTTCGACGCACTTCACCATGTCTTACTGACCACTAGCTTATACGAACATACCATGTCTAAGTGAATTACGGCGGGTTTTTACTCTAGGTGGCAGTGTTCCAGTTTTTTTTAAACTTCAGTCTTTTAGGACATGCCGATTTCCGCACTATGTTTTCCTTACTTCCATAAATACACCCAATGCACGATGGGTTCCAAAATCCATTGATATCATAATTGAAGCTCAAAAATTATTCTCCAATATATTTGTAAATTCTTGCAGTGGTAGCCCTGATAGCAAATTTGACGTTCGAAGAGCGACGTGCGGCTAGCGTCAGGAATTAGGTTTCGAATACATTTGTTGTGTATTTTTATGAAAGTTATCACAATGATCGTTGGACGCCTGGCATGACATCTCGACTTGTAAAGGGATCCTTTGGGATCTGCGTAGAAACATATTTGGGATGAATTTGTATACCAACCAACTTGCGAAAAAAAAGAAAGAAAAAAGATACAAGGTACGAAAGCATATAAGTAGGTAAACATCTAAATTTGTTCAATCCATATTTGAGTAGGTACGTATTATTATTATTTTTTACCAAAACCAACAAAGCTCAACCTTCACTCAATCAGTCACCTCTGCTCAAATAAAGCGACATCCCATTCGCAGTAAAATATTAAAAAGGCCACGTTAAATATATGACAAGTGTATTTTCCATTCGATTGCATCACCGTTGAATACCAATTGCTATAGGCCTCTGTGGACTGCCTGATTTTCGCACCCGACTTGTAGGGCTGAATGACAATTATATGTTTTCTGACAGCCCTCCGAAGCCGTTTGTATGAGCATACATATGATTCTACCTTTGGAGTCTGGTTTGACAGTCCTTGTCATCAAACCAGACTGAAAAATAAAAGGTCTTATTGACAAAGAATTGTTTCAATTTCATTGATAGAGAAACTACTGATAGTAAAGTTCTCTATCACCACGTCAATATGATGTGTCAATATGTCATTATATGAAATAAGAAGTTACCACTTTTTGTTTGTATGTATATATTTATGATCTTTATGCCTTTAGTACTGCCACTACTTTTCTGCCCTTAACGATAAAAAAGCAAAGGATTAAATAGATAAAATATTAATAAAAAATCCAAGTACTCGATATAATAACTTAGTATTGAAGTGATAGTGAAATAAAAGTTCACTGAGGATTTCTAGGCTCATCTAACCAACCCAATTAAGTCCGATTGAGTTGGCTAGTCCATTGTAGTTTTAAGGCTCAAATGGTTAGCATTCCGGTGAGCGGTGATGGAAGAAAATAAACCCACTGAGCGCTCTCGTTAAAGCATTAACGTGTTTAACACGATCGTACTATGCTGGGTGTTTGAATGGCTTTTCTTTTTCAGTTAAGGACGACTTTATATCCGCAATTGAAGTCTCATTTACATCGGCCTTTTTTAAGATAGCTTATACTGTTTTATACCACGTTTTGTATTCTTGTATAAACAAAATTAGCCAACTATAGATTAACTATAAACTCAAAGGTTTGCTGGAAGAAAACTCTTGTTAGGGTTAAGCTCGCCTTTGTACATGTCCTATATGTAAGTTTTTTTTGGTCTGTATTTTCTGTGTGTACAATAAAGAATAAAGAATAACTATAGATACATGTAAACTTTGAAATATATTGGTCCGTAGGTAAGCCTTAATATTAAGCCTTACTAGCAAAGCCTGTCTTTCAAGATCTTTAGAAAGTAAAGGAAAATTTATGAATTTTATTTAGTCGTCAAATGTCCAGAGGTGGCAATGGACAGACAGAGCATGGAAGAAAAAAGGGGAGACCTTTGCCCAGCAGTGGGACAGTATAGGTTAAGAAGAAAAAAAATGGTCGTTTTGTTTTTTACATTTCTATACCAACTGCACCTTTTTGAGATGAGAGGTAGGCGGAAAGTTTGTCTGTAACAAGTTTTCTACAAAACAGCTTAACCTATTTTAATGTGATTAAGTACTACTTCTAAGATAGGTTGAATCATCACAAATCACTATTTTTGAAACTAACTTGTTTACGTCACTTTTAATATTACATCGAATGAGTAGGTAGGTATTATACGAAAAATATGTTAAATCATTTATGTACGTACAGTTAAAACGGTGTGGGAAAATATCGTGAGGAAACCGGTAAATCCTAAAACCAAAAATTCGAAGGCATGTGCCATCAGTTAGTGTTCGAATAAGCGCCGACGATCTTGCAATCTGTCACTTAAAATACTACTCGCAAAACGTGGGCATGTACCAAATGTAATGTTTCGACGTGCTTCTGACTACCTCCTATTTAGTATCCTCAAAGATTTACGCACTGAGTATGTATCTGAGGATCATGAGGAAGGCAGCCGTGAGCGTGAGCGTGTTTGTTTTTTATGTACTTTCAGTCGATTCGAAAATATCTATGTATTATACTTCAGAAAATGTAGGTTTTTTTCTATTTAAAAACCTCTTATACTTGCCTTTAAAAGACTAGAATAACACCCTTCCGAGACAAAACGCGGCAGTTTGAAACGTTTGAATATTGATAAAATAAATATTGGAGCACGTGACCGAAGTCCCGATTCCACCTCAACGTGTTTGCCTTTCAGACAATTCCATTGGAATTACGATTCGACATGACTATTGAAGCGCAAAACTAGATAGGTACTGCGACATAAAATTGCTTTAAATAATTGATTGATAATAGTGTTCTGCATTCAGAAAACGTCTAAAAATGTATTAGCAACAACATAACTTTGAGTTGGTCTCTGTTGTAGGTAGTTAAATTCATACTATAAATTCTACTTCCATAAAATACTAGTCCTAGTACCTACTCCTAGTGCTCCTCCTACTCCTAGTGTTTGAATTTCGCAGGAGCTACTCGTAGTGTTGTCTGCATTCTAAAAGCAGCAAAGTCCTGGAGGCACTGTGAAAAAAAAATCTAACGGTGATTGCAGATCAACAAAAATCTTAGGTCTACCGTTTTATTCATAGCAAATTTTAAAGCACGTATCTTATCATTGAATTGCGGTAAACATCGCGTGATGAATTTTCGCCGTGCGGACTAGTCCTAAAATAATTGAGACAGTCATAAAGTAAACGCAGGAAACGTTTGTTCTCTGCACTTGTGCCTCCAATGACTATCTGAAATCTTTCTCTATTTATTCAGGCGATTCCCTTCCTATGGTAAGTAAACAAACGGATCCTCCTGAACGTTACTTATTGGTGTCCGGACCGATGGACCGATACCGATCCGTGATCCGTGAGTGGACACCTTCGTAAATCGGTTAGATACGCTCCGGTGGTCTCGGTAATATTTCAGTTTGCTTTAAGCTTCAGGTTTCACTTGAGTTGGATTTGTAGCGTCAAGCACAAGTTTTTAAGGTAATACTTTTCAAACTTTCGCGATTAGATAACATAATTCACGGGTTTTTTAACGTCGGGAAAATAATAAAAAAGGTAAACGTGATAAAGACAACGGGTCTTTAAACTTATAATTATTTTTAAGGTAAATTCTTGCGTTTCCTATTTTAGCTCATGCATGTCTCATATTGGTAGGTACCTACTTCAGAAAGGTTGAAAGATGAGCATCCTCACTCAGTCTAAATGCGTTTAATTTGTTTCTCTTTACAAGAAAAAAAAATCTTTGGGAACATTTTTTTTGAGAAAAAACTCCAAGATATTGATTATATTTCAATTTACCTCTTATGCAATACTTAGAAGCTTTAAATTGAAAATCTTTGTCTTTTGAAAAGATTAAGAAACTATCAATAAATTCCTAAAAAAGCGTTATGATAATCTAAAAGCTCTATAGTGAAAAACGACAATAATACTAGAATTCAAAGGCACTTTTCTACCTTGGGCCTAGTTGAAATCTACTTCAGTCTGTACCGGCGGCGTTGCCGTCGCGTCTTAATAATAAATTGGCTGACCATCGATAGTTTTGCATTGAGTTTTCGCTAATCGACCATGCATTGGTCTATTTCGCTGCGAACGATCCGCCGGCGGGTGCTTTTGTGCCTTGCCTGGATTCTAATTGAAACTATTTTGGACGCAGAACAATGAGGCATTGTCCGCGTGTCCGGCGGTGTTTGCCGCTTTTATTAATTCAGGTGGGCGTGGTGGTGGTTGGGCGGGGCTATAGGCGTGGCTAAGTTTGAGTCCGCCCAGCGGCGCAGCGCGCTCATCGCACTCACAACCGACTTCGTTCAGTCGGCTTGCTGACGCGACGCCGCGACGTCTGACTATCAACTTCGCGCGAAAGTATCTCCCAACTTTCCAACGTACGATATTTGATGAATAAAGTTTGAAAGTCTTGGACGGTGGTTGTCGAGGGTCGTGAGTCCGGGGGCTATCGCGACACGCTCGGTGCTGCACCACCCCACACGCACGCAAAGTAAGTAAATAAACTGGATTACATTTCAGGGACTTCGACTTGTCTGCATAACATTAAAAAACAGATTAGGTACAACTGAAAGTTTAATCAAGTATTTTTTTATAAGGTTGATCACTGATAAATGCTATGATTAGGAATGTCTTCGAAGTTAGTATTAATTACAGTTTTAAAAAATTCACCATCATATTAACCAGCTTAGTATCTTTAAATGTAGCACTATGTTTGTTACTTATTGAAGCGTAGAGTTTATTTGTACATGATTTATTTAAAAAAAGCAACAAATTAAATCTATGAAAATGATCTTAATGAAATTAATAGTTAACATTTCAAAACTACGTGGTTAATAGTCATTTATTTACTCGTCACAAATCAAGTAACTCATACAAAATTATACAGGGCAGTATAGTAATGTCAAAAGTAGAACTTTACTCAAACTAAAATAAGTATAGATTTTAACACTACTGAGGTTAGTTGGTTAAGTACATGTAGGTGTCTACATCCTGTTCGTCATATAGAAGAGTGTTTTAGATGGTACTGGTTTTTCTTATCTGCCTTTAATTTCACAAGTTGTGACTACTTACCCCATTCCTATGGTGTTTGGCTCATCATATTATAATGGAGACGATTTTCTTTAACTTTTTTTAATGGTATATTTTTATAAATTAGTTTTATTAGCAAATTCATTTTATATTAGGGTTTCACACAATTATGTAGATGTTATGCACAAAGTGAAAACTAAGTTTGGGTTGTTAGAACACGTCTGTTGGGTAAAACACAAAGTCGGACAGGCAGACAAAAATTAAGTTTTTTTTTTATTCAATAAGAATTCCATTATCGCCGTTTGGTTAAAATTCGCAAAGTCCTTTAATTTGGTAGCACAATCCATCGTTTCCTTTTATTCTACTACTATTTTAAACGCGAAAGTTTGACAGGATCGATGTTTGTTACTCTTTCACGCAAAAACTACTGAACGGATTTTGATTAAACTTTACAGTAATATTATAGCTTATACATCAGAATAACACAAAGGCTACTTTTTATCCGGATATCACCCGGGCGAAGCCGTGGGCAGAAGCTAGTAAATAATAATAATAATGCTTGACATTTTTAACACAGCATCATATAGGTAGCCCCAAAGTAAGAAGAGCTTGTGTGAACTACTTGAATGGTATACGACGTATAAACATTTTATTTGCAAATAAATACATATTATACATGGAAAACACCTGACCCGAGACAAATATTTGCACATCATACAAACATTTGTCCCGCGGCGGGAATCGAACCCGCGTCTTAAGCGGGCCTTCGCCCACTGCGCCACAGAGGTCGTCTTCAAAAGTTCGTCATTAAAAAGTTGTTTGTACGGTTTAATAGCATTAGTCGACCCATTTTATCCACACTGAAAAAAATAAAACTACATTGGAAAATTAATTCAATCACAGCGAATCAATCGTCATCGAGTCGAATCCGTACCGAGTTTTTCACGTCTCCGCATAAAAATGTCCGCCCGCCCAAACCGTGTTGTCTCTCCTCCCGCCCCGCAACCCCCAACCCCCCTGGAATCATCGCTGTCATTGTTGGTTCACTTTTATTGCTTAAGATTAGGGATAGTTATCACAAAAAAGTCTGAAAGACGGAAAAGCTAGGCAATTCTCAAAACTTTTATATCAAAAGTCGGTTTTTTTTTGTATAAGAGAATCTTCCTTAATCTGCCATTTTTTATTTCGACCAAGCTTGTTTCTTACCCGCACTTTTCCCTTGTTTCGGCGATGTGCATAGTTAGGTCCGATATATAGTTCAACTAAGACGTGTTTATAATACGAGTAGATTACTTGATTAGTTTAGTTATTAGTTTGATTTACTTTTCAAATATATCGCATACCCGATGAGCGGAATTCAGTTATTTTCAGAAAATCCGTTTTGTATTTTTTTATTCCGTTCAAAACCTACCTAAACAAAGTCCGGTTTCTAAAAACCGGCCACGTGACACCCCTATCCGCGATCTTTTTACGACAATCTGCGATCGTTTTTCCATTTCGATTAGGGTGCTTTGGTTCGAAGTGTTCTCAATCAGATTTCTTTTTGTTGCGTTTGCGGATAGTGAATTTCGATGAGAAGAGCTTTTAAAAGTGAGTCTTTATTGCTTTGTCGATGGAATGCTGGCATCGGTTCAGTATAAATAATGAAGATCAAAGGGATATCTTTTATTGTTAAACCACATGGTTCTGAAAGTCGCTTTGATATTTTATAATTCGATCATTTAAGCAAAATTTAAAAAAAATATGTAATATAAAAAAGTATGTAATAAAAAAATATGTAATATAAAAAAACAATTGAAATATAATGTCTGTAAGAACATTTAAAAAGCGTTTGTTTGCAACAGTTTTGATTTGAGTGATCGTTTAGGTATAAAGTATTTCTGATTTTACTCATAGATTATTGACGTTATAAAATCCACACCTCAACAAAACACCAAAACTACAATCGCATACATTTTCCATTATAACGATTGAATAGTCGGCGATATCGCTTCGTATCGCATCGCGTAATGAGGCGGCCGCAGCGTTAGCTATAACGAGCCAGCGCCGTTACCCACTCGTTACGAACTCGTTACAGAACCGTTACGGATTAAGGCGTGCGACACTGACGCACTTTGCTATTGTGCTGAGCCTGGAATAGATAATGACTCACGTATACTTAATAAACCGGTCAAATAGTATGGATTCCGTAGTCATGAACAAAGTATCGTCTTAATTGGCTTAATTTCGATGTAACAATATTTTTTCTAATTCACGCTATCCAGCGTGAACCTCAAAAAATTGATAATCCCATTTTCAATAACATTTTGTGTATCAAAAATATCGTGAATTAAATCATTATTGTAAAACGTCAATAAAATTCCCGTTGCACAATTTAAATTTCTCTCAGATGTCCCAAAGCTACAAATCTTGTGACCTTGTTCATCAAAGGCTTTTTACACGCGATAAATTAGCTCGTATTGTTTGCCATAACAGGGAGTCTAGACAAATACCTTAACGCTTACTTTTCCTTTCACGCTAACGCAAATTTGTCAAGGAAATACTTGGCAGCAGTAACTTTCACAGCTAATGTCATTCCCATATAATTAAATCTTTCCGCAGGCGTTAACGCTAACAGGCAGTGGTATTTGTCTAGACACCCAGGTTGTTCGTTAGTTTGTATGTCTTTGTTACCAATTATGTCCGGGACGGCTTAACGGACTGTTATGCGGTTTTTGCAATGGATTTGTACGTCTTTAAGGATGGTTCTTATGTAGGTTTTATAAAAAACAAACACGCTCATGACAATATTCCCCATGATAGACATCCTCAGATACATACTCAGTTTGTAGATTTGATCTGATATCCTCAAATATCAAGTAAGTGGTGATCAGAGGCACTTCCAAACACTATATTTGGCTAGTTTTATCGCCACAAGTCAATGCAACAAAATTAAAAATAAGTCAGGGGTTTTAAAAATTTGCAAAAATTATCTTGTATTGAAACATTATTTTCTCTGTTTTCATTACTCGAGATATTGTTGTATTATTATTTTAGTGAAAATCTATCGGTTTTCAATGACCTCTTTCACCTCGCTATACTGCCTATAGCATGTATTTAAAAAATAGTATAAAAAAAACATAGAAGTGCTTTGTTATTTTTTGAGAGAGTAGTAAGTAGTAAGTGGTGTAAAAATTAAAAGATTTTGAACTATGTCTGACATAGTTCAAAATCTTTTAATTTTTACAGAACATATCCTAAATTTACAGTAAGGATAAGTTTTTTTGTCCCAGAAAATTTAAACATCTGCAAATTACTAACCCATTATTCTATGTACTTATCTAGAGGGTGTTATTTCATTAACCGCAGTCATTTGAACTGCGCTAACCCAAGTTGTTGAAAGTGTAACACTTGCATACGTCTGTGGAACAGGTTTCTACCAGCTCGATATTGCTGCCATTAATTACAGGATAGATAAACTGACCACGAGACAGGTCTTGTGCTGTTCTTGAAAGTAAATTGCAGGAAAACCGAACACTAGAATAAATTACACGTATTTATTATTTATTAGATTGACATAGAGTTTGCATTGTTTTATAATAAAATCTTAATGCTAATCACAGAATAAATAATAATTATTAATTATGTACTTTGATCAACTGATCAGAATTTTTCATATAATTCTTTTAATCAAGTTAATTCAAAGTTTGCTTCTTGATCGATCTTGACGATAAGGCCGCCCATTGTATCACCACAAACTATTGATCTTATTTAGTGTCTGGTTTTTGTAATAAATAGCTATCTATCTAATTATACTAACAAAATGGCAACGGGGAACGACTCTTATAACCAGGCTTAGCGATGGCCGAAATTCTAAAACTTGAAAAGGGTTTTTTAAATAAAACATTCCTATTTAAGACTTGACAAAATGAGTGTCGTTGTCCCGTTCCCATTTTGCTACAATTAAGGGGTGATAGAATTTTGAGAATCATACTATGGTGAAAATTAAAAAGTTGAAAATAATAATAAATATTATATTAATAAGTATGCAACATCATTGTATGAAAGAAATATAATAATGACAATAATATATACATTATAGTTAAAAAATAACTTATAGGCGTATAGATAAAAAGTACCTTAGAGTGAAATTAGTACGTAACCTTATCTCTTACACCTGTAAAGGGAGTATAATAGGTACGTTTTTTTGTTTCATTTTCAAAGGCAGAAAAATGATTTGATTACGTGATTTCTTACAAAGGCGTGATTTTTTTAAATTGTTTTTGTATTCAATTTACAAAGTTATTTTTGTAGAAATTTGACTCTTTAATATACCTAAACTATCTTGACAAGAAAATACAAAATACAATACAATACAAATGTTTATTTCAATAACTTAATCTACGTACGTATACATATGTGATTTTGAGATCCCCTTTTAAGTATGTAGATACCTGTGGTAGGAGATCTCGCTCTTCCGTGACAGTATTTCTTCGAGACTAAGTTCTAAATTTTATTTGAATATATTATTTTGACTCTAGATACTTTTAACTATAATAACAATTTGTGTACGCTATCTATGTCGAATGTGTGTTTGCGTATGAGTGTCGCAAGTGTAAATTAGAGGTAACAAAGTAGTGTGTGTGTGTGTGTGGTGTGTGTATGTGTGTGTGTGTGATAGAGAGAGAGAGTGGGCTAGGGTGTGATCGTATGTTTAGAGAGTATTATGAGTATATGATGTATGTATGTATTAAGAAACTATTTCTAAATACAAATTCTGAATGTACCTAATTTCATAAAAAAATATGGTACCGTCACTGGGATATAAATCGCATGATACCTTTTAACTACATCAGATACCTTAAATCATGAAGCATTGTTTCCGAGTAACAAGCAGCGGTGAAAGGATTCAGAAGACACTTTAAAAACAGATGAGGCTTAAAAAGCAGTTCCCGCAAATGATGCTAAATGGACACTGCAGACGGGCGTGTCAAACGCACGATCAATAAACAGCTTTTGTAACAATGATATTCCTGACGATTTAATCCTAATTTAGATCGGTAGGTTTTATTCTGATTCTTTATTTTGTTTTATGACAGAATTAACGCTTTTATTACAGGTGAGGTTTTGTTTTTTATTCAGGGCAAACTGGGTTAGTTCCATGAAACTTACAATCTGACTGTGTTTCATGTATATCTAATAGGAAACTATTGAATCCACATTTTTGATAGCTATGTTCCTTTTTTGTCACTTATCTAACATTTCGTTTAGTGCCATTTGTTTTTTTTTTAGTGCCTTTAGATACGTAACTATAAAATGAAACTTGCCACAAATGAAATAGTAAACTTATACTTATAATAATGCTGATCATACTGATACTCAAAATACTCATACATTTTTCTCTAAAGTTTGTTCATTCATTAATTGGTTTGTAAACACAGGTGAAATGTCATGGTGTAAATGTGTTTATGATGTTTGAAAACCTTCCCTGTAGAGTACAAAATAATACAAAAATAAATACCCTGACAATAACATTAATTTGTTAAAACTTACCTATTCTAAACTTAAGAATAATTAAAGTGTAGGATGCCATTAATACTTAAATTAAATAAACACAAAATGAATACGTTAGTAAGCGGTGTAGTCACAATCGTATTTATTCTGTCTTTATTCAGATCCAGCCGTCCGTCTGCGCAGGCCACACGGACGATTGGTTTAGTTAGCAGTGAGCGTTGCGCCTCATTTACTTGCCGCCCCGCGCCGAGTCGGCTCGCCGCAACGAGACTGTCACCACTCTTTTCACTCTGACACGGCTCTCACTATCAGAGATACTGATCGGTGTAATGATGGTTTCATATTTGTGTATAGTTAGGGTACGAAAAGGTTTTTAGAAATTAGATAGTGTTTTTTTTAGTAGTAGTGACAGAGTCTCAATCGTTGGAGTTTCTGATTTTCTTACTTTTTTCAACTTAAACTTAAGTATGTAAGATTATTATTATTATCCTTATATCTCTTACTTATACTAAGTTTAAGTAAAGAAAAACTACTCAAACGTGACGTTTTCTTAAATTTATTTTGGAATTCTGTCAAACCAATTTTTTTTGAGAGTTCTTATTTAAGGGAACTCTGTACACACTTTAGTACTTAAGTACACACACATACCCTTCCCCTAAACACACACTAGACGGGAACTTCAAGTCATATATTTTATAGAAGCCTAATTTTTGTAAACTTTGGGAAAGTTTACAAAAATTAGGCGTAATTTCCTATTAGTACACATCGCCAAGTCGGAGTTTCATATCGATACTCTTGTATGAGTAAGTTCTACATGTAAAAGTAGAAAAAATACATAAACGTAAAGCATTGTAATAAAACCCACCTTCAATCACTATAATCCGTTTTAAATCCAATGCAAATATCGCTTAAACCTCATAAAGAAATAACATGGAAGTGTAGAAAGGGCATCGGTTGAGCGCCCAACAGGTTGACGGCGGACTTTTAATGATCCCTTAATGATTGAGCCCGGGGCAAGTGGCGACACCATGCATCCCCGCTCCGATAAATTACACCCTGTATATCTAGTGCGACGTTTATAATGACGAAGAGTATGGAAGCTCTAAATGCAGGACTTTTTAATGTGGTATATTCATTTTGAAGACTTTACATACATACCTTAGATACATACGTTATAATATTATTTGCTAAAACTGACTTTTTGTAAGTAAGCAATAACTAAATTATTGCAAAAAAAAAAATATCCGATTTGTTTTTTAGTGGCAACTACCTGGTTTTAGTAAAATTAAGGCTTTAAGGACGAATTATGTTTATTCGTTTTTTTTTATGTAGAAAAAATGGGGCATATGATGACAACAAGCAATAATACTAATATATTTTTTTTGGACTAAAATATTTATTACAATAGGAACTTATTTATGTCATTAATCAACACAGGTCCGACTGTATTGTCCTTTTACGAAAAATATTTTTCCTATTAATTTTAATTTATCAAAGATAAGGTCAAAATTCACTTATCCATTAAAATCACAAGGATCACTTGAAACGTCGATTTTTCTACAGCCTGTTCCAACCAAGCCAGGAAAGAAAGGCAAGAAAACAAGGCAGGTTATTCTTTTTATTGATACATAACAATAAAGACATTAAATGCATAACAGGTAACCTACACACATCAAAAAGGTTTACGATCAAATAAAATAATTTATGATATGTTAAAATAAAAATTATAAAACGAATTATTTCCTTTGTTGAAAATATTACATTTAAAACAAAAACATTTTATTTATATTATTTTTAGTTATTTAAATGAACGACCGTTAAAAGGAAAAGGAAAAACTTTTTCAATTTTTAACATTACCACTACTTTTTTATGTATTTTTTATTTAGTGGATTTGATGACCTGCGAGACACAGGTTTTTGTTTAATATATATATATTTACAAAAAAAAAGACGATCAATTCAGTTTTCCTCCTTCTTAATCTACTCGTATTTTTGCCCTCAGACACGTATTACAATCAAATTACTTCTAGGCGCACTAGGATGAGCGTGTCTCCGTCGGACCATTAAAAATAATCGATGCTCGCGAAAATATCGAGGACCTTTGGCTTTCCACTAATGACATGGCGCGGGAAAACAAAGAGAATGGTAGAACCCGCGACGAATGTCGGACGAGTGCATGCTTAGCAGTGATCGCTCGATTTAAGCTCAAGACGACCAACACATCCAGTCCGTATTGGGCCTGCTTGAGCACTCAAGGAGTTCTGCGGAGCCGAGATGATTGATCGCAAACTCGTGAAAGGAGTAAAGAACGTAGTATAGCTAAGTGCAGATTACTTTCATATTCTGTTCTGCAATTCTAGTTACTTAGTAGGTAGGTTCAAATCAGTACACCGGCAATAAATTGTATCGACAAGGTGATAAGAAAACTTTGTGCGATCTCTGACTTTGTTATGTTCTGAAATACGAACCAAACGGCACAATTTTACGAGCCAGCATAGAACCGAAGTTTACTCTCAAAGCTGTTTAATAGGTTAATTCGTGAAAGATATTCGCGAAGGGTGCACCGCGTCTTGTTTTTCTTCTAAATGAAATTATTGCGCGAATAAAATATTTGAGTGTCTCTCAATTTGCTCGGTTCTTCAACAAAACGTACCGCCAGATATTAAGCAGAGGTTAAAATTTTATTTGCGAGAAGTTATAGCTTGAACTCGGAGCAATGTTACTCCGCGGCGTCGGCCATTACTGCTTGATGTAAGACAAAGCCTACAAATAAAATAAATATACCTATCTTATTTATTGCTATGAGCTTCAAAAAGTATAATCTTTATTTTTAGGCATTTACAAAATTATTATTAATAACATTTATATTGATTATATAAAGAAAATAATTCATCCAAAGATGACCAATCAGCTCAAAGTTAGCATGACGAGATACAACCCCTTCTCCGCTTACTCGAAAACTAACCGATGGCACATGCCTTTGAACATTTGTTTGAAGGGCATTCCGATTTCTTCACGATGTATTCCTTCACTGTTTTGAACCCATGTTGATGCGCACATAATGTTTTTCAAGTAGAGATGGAGAAACCATTCGTGCACGGCCGGGTTCAAATCGAACCTGATGTCAGGGTACCGCCTACTAGGGCAACCCGTATAATTTATATCTAAAAAACACAGGTTTTAGACAGAAACAATAATGTAGGTATTAAATTCTCTCTCTCGTATGATATTCTTTGAATAGTATCTGAGTACTCCTCAACAAAGCTGATGTAATTGGTGCATTGTAGGCGGCCGCGGGCGGCGAGCGGGCATCGTTAGCCTTTCTTTCGTAGACGCGGTTTTGTGCCGCTTGCTAATTAACTATGAAATTAATTGACGCGGCAAAGTTTCCGAGTGAAACTTGAATTAATTGGCACGTCCGACTTCAGCCTAATTAGGAGCCTGGGGCTTTCAGCGGGGCTCGTTGATGCCGTGAAAAACACACAAAACAGTTGTGCGCGCTGTGTATGCATCTCGGCGAGAGTCAAAATATGGAGGTTATTGCGTATGTTGGGATACTTGTTTGCTTGCAGAAGTTGTAAAGACTTGATCGTTTTATGTAGCTAGAAGCTGGGTAAGTTTTGATAGCTGTATGATTTTTAGATAGTTATGCCATTCCTTTGCAATACAACGTTTTGTGCCTTCGTAAAAGAAGAGAAATACATATTTGATAAGAAATATAAATATTTATTTTTTGAAATAATAAATTGTTACAAATTGTATATGAATCCATAGGCTCCTGAACTAGTAGAAACTATATTTCAGGAGCCGTTGGCTTCTCCCAAAGAAAGTTTTAAATATTATGATAAGTGATCAGATCGGTGGCGCGGCTGACTAGTAGCAAGAGGTGTAGGTGTTTTCATGATCAGCCGAACTTTTGTTCTGGGATTGGGTAGTGTGGTACCATGGTACTCGTAGTTACAGAAGCCCGCGACAAAAGGAATCCTAGTGTGGTGTCAGGACAACGCAAGTCAGACGAAAACACATTCTAAGTTCACATTAGTTTTTCAGACTATAAATAGGTATCTACAATACCTTAACTTACCTACTGTAAAAGTTATTTTCATGGTAAAAACTAAAGTCTAAGCTAGATTATAGATTCTCAATAATTTTTCGTTATAATTGAGACAGGTGTTAAATAGTTGCAATCCATAGGAACATCGAGTTGATTTAGAAATCATGTTCGTAAAATAATATTAGTATCAAATTCATATTATCTTGAAAAAATCATTGCGCTGTATTATTCAGCACCAATTTACCAATTCATAATAACAACACGTAACTATCACTTAGTTGTTTGTAATTCACTCTCTTACCAATTATTATTTATTTATAGGCACATCGCAGTATAAACACTGGTCGTGGGCCAAAGGGAGTGTAGTCAGAGAGCTATAAACTAGCTTTCTGACTACACTCATATCTCACTCAGAATCATGTCTGATTCATAATATAAATAAAATAAATAAGACGTTTTATTATAAATGTGGTAGGAAAATTCCGTGAGAATTTTAGTTGCTAAATAATGTAAACTATACATGCTTAACTCATAATACCTAAAAGGGAATAACTAAAAGAGTTTCAACGAGGCGTTCTTAAGGAATTTTGTTTTATTCTTTGAGGTTATTTAGTTTGTAACGCTTATAACTTTTTTCTTTAATATGTTATTATATAAAGAAAAAACTTAAATTTATAATATAAATTCTGGTATAATACTTTGTTGTACACCGTAAACAAATAAACAAAATCGTATTCTTATTTAAGTACAATGGGCAGTATTATAGAAGCGATCTCTACAAGAAAACCTTTGGATGGAGAGCATAATAATAGATTATAAAAATGGAGGGGGTATACTAATATATAATAATAAAAATAAATATTATTTGATTATCCTGTCCCTGATTTTCACCATTAGCTCTTGCACTAGGGACCCGTACCCACGTTTTGTCCCAGGGCGAGGGGCCTCCATAATTAACATACATTATGAATTATCGAAAATGACCAGCTCCAATACTCGTAATTACACGTTGCTGTGCCGGAGAAGGAACCCAGCCTGTAATGAATAGCTTTCTGTGAAGGTCGCATTCTCGTAGAAAGCAGGGCTTATTAAATAAAACAACAAACTTCTAACAAATCACGACTATAATCACCACGATGGACATCCTTTAATCTACAATTCAGTACGCAGGTTCGCGAGGATACCAAATACCAATGAAGAAGTCAGAGGCATGTCCAAATTATATCTTACGCATGGCCACTGTTTTCAATTGCATTCAACTAGGTACGGTAGTTATCATTCCAGACTGCAAGCCCATTAACTCCTATGGGATCACTAACCAATGGCACATGCCATCGACGTTTTCGTGCTAGGATGCCCCGATTCCCTCACAATGTTTTCCTTCACCATTTTGAGCATGTGTCATATTTTTTATACTGTAAAACCCCCTTTGTGCACAGTTAGATCCGAACTCACGACTTTGGATCAGTAGTCGGAGTAGCATACACTAGGTCAACGCGGCTGTGAACCGTATTCATAGCCTACCATTAGTAGAACCTACCATTTTGATTTTGACTAAATATACAGATCACATAAAAAAATTACGCAATTAGTGTAACGTAAAGATATAAGCGCCCATTTTTTTCTTTGAAAGTTCTGTTGATATGTGGAACGATTAAAACATTAGCAGTTTTCCTTAAACTAAATTCTTTAAATAGTGTTCATTCTCGTTGGATATCAGACTGCTCTGGGAACATAGTTCTATACAAAATGGGGCTTTGGTAAGCAGAGCGCTTGGAAACTAAAATTACCTTTGCACAATCACTTTTATTACCTCTTCTCGACTATGCTGAGGCCTGTTTCCTTGACGCCACGGAAGAACTTCTGAACAAGCTTGAGCGTCTTGTACATCCAATTTATCTTCGGTCTGCACAAGTTTGATTATATTTTATTTATATTCGTTTTATGTGTATTTATAGGTTGTCAAGTAGGTATATATAATATGATGTTTATTAAAATATAGTGGTATTTTAAGTAAAATAATATTAAGTTTATTCTTTCCTGTTTTTGTAAACCTACCCACTTTATCACTACTCTCTCCCTCTCCTCAGAGACTTGCTGGAAGAAAACTCTTTTAAATGTTAAAAGATTTTTAAAGGCCTTTGTAAATGCCACACCAAATATTTTGTTTTATATTTCTGTATTATTTTTGTGTACAATAAAGAATTATACGCGCTGGGTGATCCAGCGCTTATTGATTTCAAATAGGCGTCGTTTACCGGATTTCTACGTAAAAGCAGCCTAATGCCTATACTAAATATATCTTTGTTGGATGAATCATATTTTATGAGCCCTATTACGTGTTAATTGAGTTTATCCTAAACTTTTGTTTTATTTATTTAAACTTATTTGTAAATTAGTGGTTTATTACCTTTTTAGAAAATATTCGCAAGTACCACCTTTCTAGATATTCTCCTGCTTGACCACATTAAGTCAACACAATAGGAGAATTGTGAAGTAGTTAGTCGTGAATCGTTATCGATTCTAAAATAATTGAGTTACCTATTTACTACCATATAATATATAAACAGTTATTAAACACTGGTATAAAAACAACAAATAACACAGATGTTTTTAATATCGAAAGAATCAGGAGAAACCCAATAGAAAAACTACAAAATGAGATGTATTTATTATTATTGACGAGTTTCATAACGGGTTTTCAAAATATGTATTGATATTTGTCTGGAATTTCTGTGAGTATATTTAAGTCTCGAAATTATATTCTCTAAACCTTTCCAGATTTATTTTTCCACTTGGTATCGTTTGAGCTCCACCTCGAGGAAATAAGCTCTAGTAAGGGGCTATCATGAAAGCGTACAAAAAAAATTTTTTTTTCGAAGATATAGTTCAAAATCAAATAAAATCATTTATTAATCAATTGGGTACAAAAGTACTCTTTTGAACGTTGTACAATCGAGTATTAAGTTAATGTCATAAATATGACACAAAACTTTAAATTAAACATAAATAACAATTTAAAATTAATTCAATATATCCTAAATAGGAAAAAATAATAATCAAAAAACATTATAAACTCAATGTTAGTCTAGTTTAAAAAATACAATAATCTTAACTTAAACTAGTTCAATGACCTGTCCAGTGTCCAATCATCAACAATGCCGCACCAATACATCTTGAATACTAGGAAATCATCTGATTTGTAGTTCCTGCTACCCACGACACATGTCATGGAGTCCTAGTGTGGGGTATAGTCCTGCATAGTTATGTACAGCATAGTCCTGCTATGCTGTTTATTTAATAATCTTATCTGACTCTCACCTTGAACTTTCATCGCACTTTAAATAGGTCATACGAGTAGGCTCGTAATAAATTATTTCATGGTAGCACCCCTGTTTGTATAAAATCTGTTGGTCGCACAAACTGAATGACTAAAGTACTCCATGGCTCCTTCCAAATTGTAAACGATGAGCATTGAATCCATTCCCCAAAAGCTGTGCTTGATCTGCATCCCCAATTCGAAAACACATTGAAATAAAAAAACAGAAAGCAATGTTATTAATAACTTGTAAATTTGTATTATCATATCATAAAATATTTGTCTCGGGATCTGGGTGTTTTCTATGTATAATATGTATGTATTTACAAAAAAAAAGTATATAAGAAGTATATCAGTCACGTAGTTCCCATAACACAAGCTCTGCTTACTTTGGGGCTAGATGATGCTGTGTGAAAAATGTTTAGCATTATTTATTTATTATGCAGTGTATGTACCTATACTAGAGAGTTTGGCATATTATTTGTTTATATCGTTGCATACTTAAATGGACAAAATAAGTTGCCAAAACGAGCTGCTAGAGGCGCTGTTTAGGCGCAGACGTGATTTTTTTCATAATACTAAATTGGCACTCATACGGCCCACCTGTTGATAAGCGGTTAGTGTAACCTATAGATGCTTGAACAGCCTGAGACATAACGGGTGAAAAGTCTCATGTACCTGTAATATCACCGTCACATATACCCTTCAAACTACTACTTGGCGGCAGATATAGGTATGGTTTCTTGGAAGGTTTAAAATAACGTTCATCGATCGCGTGGTGTGTAACACTCCTTTATAGTGTTACACCTAACACTGTAAAGGAGTGGTGAAAACTGAAGCGATGACGGTGGCGATCAAAGGGAAATGGTTATCAAAGCATTGATCGGGCCCTTAGAAGCCAACAACAGTAGGCATGTCGTAACGAACGTGCAAATCCGTTGAAATACGAAGATAAAAAGATACGATGACTCAATTATTTCACGTACAATTATAATATTCCCGCGTGAAGCGTGGCAAGAGTGTTATCTTGGTGAATCGAGAACTCTTTAGCGACAATGGTCTCTGCTAACGAGGAGGTCATTAGCGGTCACTTCAGCGTATTTTGTTGACTCCTGCAAGTTGGAGTAACCAGGAAAGATAAAACATATTTTTCCAATAGCTTACTTTTACTAAGTAGTTAAAATTAAATGAACTTTTTTTTTTTTCAAATAAAATGTATAAAATGTCTACCAACTAAGTATCAGGCAAAATTTGTCGAACAGTTGCGTCGAATTTTAAAGAAGTTCTATTTAAATTGTTTCGTTCGTGTCGCTAGTTTCTTCTTTGTCATCCTTCGTTATGTGAGTGACAGCAACGACCGATTTCCATCATAGTAATAATGAAAACGTTTTTTTTGTGTTTAAAAAAAAACATTTACTTACACTTTTCCAACAAAATCAAACAAACAAGTTATCCAGATACATAGTTACTTATTTATTAGTATATACACCTAATACACGTGAACTAAAAGTACCCGCGGTTAATCAAAGGTAGAAAATTAAAAAAAACGTTAACACTCAAAATTGAGGCAAGAAGATAAGTAACAACATATACATCCTCTTTCCCAAATCCCGAGAATTGAACTATGATGAAAGTTTACTGAGGACAGAAAATTTAAAGCAACAACCTCTATAAGCAACGATGCCAATATCTATAAAAATATCAACGAAGAATGTTTATAAAATAACCATGAGATTCAAAATTTTACCAATTCGTTAAAATACCTAATTTGTATTAAAATTAAATAAAATTTGGAAAATTAACACATTAAGCAACGTCAAAATCCTAAAATGTATGAAATGTTGGTCATATAATTCGTCTGCGTCTTTATTAATTCCGAATCACCATTAGTGATATAGCTGAGATAAAGGAAGTTGAATAGAAGTGTAACACTGAATAACAATATTTCAGTAAAATTAATAAATTCTAATTTAAGGTACGCTGCTTAAAATCACGGCCCTGACATGGTTTATACATATAAACTTGCGTTGTCCACTCTATGCGAATTAATAAATATTAGATATGATAATAAAAGCATATTATATTCTCCACTAAACTATATTTCCTCTCAGTAGAGAGCACCGCACTAATTAATTATTAATATATTCAAAATGTATGTTTGCACGGGTGGAGTAGAGTTCTAGACATAGGCTAAATTAAAACGGCTAATTCTCTTTATACGCATATTGCATTTGTCAAGACCTTAGAAATAATAATTTTTAGAAATAAAAATCTAATTAAATTGACAAGCAAATCAATAACCGTAAGAAGACCGCCATTTTTACGTTCATGAAAATCGGGCCCCATACCGGCCTCTCCATATGTCATTAAAAAGCCATTGCTATTATTCTGCGGGTGATATACCACGTTTGTAAGGAAGAGCATATTATTTGAATATAGAATAATTCTCACAGCATATTGAAATCTGGTAAATTGTGCTGCCGTAAACATAACGTGCCATGAGTGTAGATAAAGTTACCGCATCTCATATAACTTAGCCCTTGCAAAGCGCGTAGAATGATCTGACTGTTCTGTTTTCACTGTGATTACTATATACTTATACCAGCCGTGCTCGAAACTGCACTAATTTATGCACTCAATGATCGAGCCGCGAAGTTGATTGCTTTTCTTTCCATCTTGTTAGCACAACCTCATATTCTGTTCAGCTTAAGTCAGTTATTTTGTAATGAGCCTCGTTTCGTTACGCTCAATCGTTTTAAAATGAAATTTGATTTTAAAGTCGTTTCGGAATCCATTTCAAACATGATTCAAAAGTGAGATACCATCACTTAAATATACGGTAAAGTAAGTACTAGTACGTTCGTAGAATATCAATAAATTTATATTTCTTTGCAAAATGCTCACTAAATAACATTTAAACATTGCCGACGCAATTTGTCCGCGACGACAATAACACAACAATCGTACAACAATAAGCCATTAGACAAGTTGTGGAAATTTTCCGGTTATTTCCGATTCACGCCGATTGTTGCATGGAGTCGAGTCGGCCATTTGAAGAGCTATAACTCGACCTGAGCCCAGAGCCGGAACAAGAGGGGCATGACGTGGGCTAACTAACGGAGGGCATAAATAGAATAAATTTAATAGTCTTTGGTTTCGTTTACTTGTATACCGCATAATATTGTTTTTATGAAAAATTTACTGAAAATTATGACAGTAGAGACGCGAGTAGAGTTGTCTTTAAATGAGCCTAGGAATTTTCTCCAAAATAACTTTTTTTTTCATTACTTGTCACCCTTCTCAGCAGCTATCTCCACTTTGGCACTTTGAACCCCGGAACACTCAGTCTGGATAGGAGCCTGCCCACGCCGCGTCGAGTGAGGTCTCGGCCTACAACTATACTGTATTTATGGCACTTTCGAGGTATATTTACGGCCTATATAATGCGTGAGATTTATAGGGTGTGGCGTAATTAGCACGCCTCAGATTTACAATCTGTATTCCCCAAGGCCACGATTTAAATGTGAAGTATTATTTATTGGTTCAAAAATTACTTTCAATGGCGTATATTTATGAAATATTTAGATGTAATTGTTTGTCAAAATATAATATATCTAGGTATTCGTTAAGGTGTATAAATAACCATGTAACAATGCGTAATAAAACTTCTCAAACTAACTCGAATCGATGTTTATCTGTCGTATATTAGTATAAATAAGGTCGTGCGAGTGCGCCGGCGCCGCGGGCGCGCGTAAATCACGAGGAACCGCTTATTAAGTTGTTATGGCCCCATGTACGAGGCCCACGCGCTCTGTGTGTCCACGCCCTTATATTTGCTCTGGAATGTACGATATTTCCAGGCTATATCTCTTATATGCCAATGTACTAGTCTAGTCTTTACACAATTATAATATTCCTTAGCAATACAGTGTATTGATCTGGTCTTATAAAAAAAGCTTGTCAAACATAAGTACATTTTTGCACCAAAGACGTCTTTTCCATCGTCTATTTGTAGCGATTAAGTTTAAGTATAAATTTATAAATATATAAAATACAAAAAAAAGGTTAAAATTAGTTAATCAGTCACGTGGTTCCCATAACACAAGCTCTGCATAGTTTGGGGCTAGAAGATGCCGCGATGACGTCAGAAAATGTTCAGCATTATAAAAAACGAATTGCTTTACACTTTTTTTCCAATATTTTGGATCTACAAATGCAAGCTTAACCCTAAAATGTGTTCTCTTCCAAGTGATTATAGAGATAGGGTGTGGTAATTAAATTGTTTTCATAAATGTTTTTGGGAGTGGTCTTATTTCACACTAAAACAGACATACTTACATTTATTTCTGTTCATATAAATGTTATTTTACTGTATCTGCTAAAACATGACGAGCGATGTTTTGGCCGAGTAGCCAGTTGTGACGCAAGTGGCTCGGGTTCGATTTCCACTGCGGGACAAATGTTTGGATGTTCTACAGATATTTGTTCCAGGTCTGGCTTTTGTGGCCAAGGTACTCGTAGTTCCCACGACACAGGGAATCCTAGGAGGAGGACTATGCATGTTTTTTATTTTAATTTATAATATTATTTTACTTACAAATTTTACCGTCTACACACACTATGTGCATTGCATACCGTTACAAACATAACTACTACTTACACCTCGATACTTTAGAATAAGTAGATACTTGCTAGATGGATGATTAGTTTCTTAATACATATTTATTTTTTTGAAAATTTTGCTTTGCTTAAAAAAAAGTCCATAATACCTACTTTCTGACAGCATTACTTGTGTGTCATCGAAGTAAGAGCTCAACCCTTGCTGCCTCGTTTTACTGCCAGCAGTATTGTGCAACGGCAATATGAAAGTTGTGTTCCTTTGTATAATGTGGACAACAATGAGTCGTTTCGAATTAGCTATCGATTTATCTACGAATAGTTTTCACGACGCTGCGTCCCGCCCAGAGATGTACTCCTACCTATAGTTTGTAGATATAGCCTGGTGCTATGGCAATCCTAAAATAGATATTATATATATGTCATTCCTCAAAATGTGACAATGAAGTGAGTGATGTGTCAAATAATTCCAAAAACCTAATTTTTGTCATGCCTTAAAAAATACAGAATAATGCAAGCACCTATTTTATTGCTATGCCTCAAAATCTTACTTTGTGAGGATGAATGTTTGTTACTCTTTCACGTAAAAACTACTAAACGTATTTTGATGAAACTTTACAGTAATATAGATTATCTACTTTTCAGGCTATTTTTTATCTGGGTACCACGTGGGCAAAGCCGTGGGCAGAAGTTAATAATCTCATCATGACGTGATGGGAAAAAAGTTCTAACACCTCATTTTTTATTTGAGTACCATTTTATGAAGACTGGCCATGCTTATGTGATCGATATTGGTAACATTTTTAAGTATTTCTGTAAGCTGATTAAGTTGAAGGTACATAAACTGGTAGGAAGATTAAATTTATAGATTATTCGTTCGTTGAAGTCGATTTTTACATAGCTTTGTAATACTAACCTCTCGTTTTTGACTGCGTCCCACCTCATTTTTTAATATTTTGTCCCAACTTAATTACCCGATGGACTAATTCACATTTTTGAGGGTGCTTGAAGTTGGTGGATGAAGGGAGTCAAAGATACTGGGTAGCCATAGCACTGGCTACCCATAGCACTATGTCGAGTAGGGGATTTTAATAAGCTGTTGATGATGATAATAGATGTAGCTTGCCATTGAGAATTGATTACCTTTTCAAGACATGACGACAAAACCGTCATAATGTTCTATTATTTAGAAATATAAGGCATAATTATAAGTACTTACAAATGTATTGAAAGGTTCATGCCATCTTGTACCGTTCTCCCCTGATTTTACTCCTACCTACCTACTGTGGTAGAATGAAATAAAACCAGGTAATAACGAAGACAGTTTTTTTCTTTTATTGGAGTGCCACAAAAAAAAAAAAACTAGCCCAACCGTAGGCACACAAATTTGTAGGACGTGGGTGTACGGCCTAATCTGTTTCCAACTTCGTACGCAGCGAAGTACTCCCCTGACTGAAGTCCGAGCCGATGGTGGGTGTCCCCAGAGGAACGGAGAAGGGTTCCAGCAGGTAGTATCAGCCAGGTGGCGTCCTCCGTATGAAGCTTGTATGCAGATCTGAATGTAGTTACTGTAATGTTGTTCTGTATGTTGTTCTTAATGTAGTTGTTGTTCCTGGAAGCGATAAACCAAATGATTAGCATTTGGCTATCTAGCTTCCGATCTGGTGGCCCACCAACGGCATCACGAATAAAGAAAGTACTTACTCGTAGTGTAGTTTTGCCGTGGTGGTGCAACCAGAACGGAGATCGCAAGAAAAATAAGAATAAAGCAAAAGGCTTCAAAAACTAAAAAGAAATAAGCTTACTTTGAACTTAAATTATAAGGTAGATATAAAAAAAAATTACGCAATTGCAACGGAAATTTTGATGAGAAAAAGCTTGAATCTACAATTAATAAAATATGGGAAGGCTGAAATTAATAAAAAGTAACACGTTTTAAAATAACATAGAAATAAGAAAAGCAAAATGAAGAAGTCGTGATTACTTGTGTTTAATGTGTCATTTAAAACTTACCCTATAACGGGAAACACTACACTTAATTTAATGCGACTTTACTGCCAAAATATCTACTAATTAACTGTTTATTTTTATATAAAGTAATCGCAACGGTCGGCTAGGGCGCTCGAGCTGCAGAGAATTTGCGTGGACTCGCCTTGCGTTCAGCCTAGGTGCGACTGCCGTCGTGTCAAGCGCAAGCCACCGTTCTCCACTGCTCGATGCGTCTCCCCCCCCGCCCGTGCAACGCGCTTCCCCGCACAAAACAAGTTAGCTGGTGCGATCAGCGCGACAATATATATTAAAAAAATTGGGTTCTAATGATGAATTTAAATATATAATATTTAATAAGTAACGCTATGTTACATTACCCGCCGGTCCCTCATAAGGATTTTATTTTAAAAATAAAATCCGCAATAATAATCTAGTTACAATTTCTTACAATTACCTTTCATACAACCTTTTGCAAACTGACATAACTCACATTCATATAACCTTTCAAAAAAAATCAAATAATATTAAATTATGAGACGTAACCTAACAAACTGAAAATCATAATGCCATAAACTATCGACTAACGACTTTTTGTAAGAAATGATGAAAGATGTTAATGGGTACGGGCAACAAACAGAGGTCAGTACTTATGCTGATTGAATATTTTTAAGTCCTTTATATGCCAAGTGCCCAAACGCTTACCCGACATGTCTTCAAGGATGTAAACAAGTGGCGAGCGCTTTTCAATTACTCGGCACTTGACATATTTAGGCGCCAATTTCTTACTGAAGAACTTGTCCTTATCACTTAAAACATAAGCTCTTTTAAAAACTATATCACCTACATCAAATTCAAAAGGCTTTCTTCTTAAATTATAATTAGTTGTGTTTTTGGCGTGAGCATGATAAAGTGATTTTTGAACCTGGTCGAAGATAGAGCTCAAACAACCAAGGTTCTCAGCATATACGTCACGAGGCAAAAATAAAACTTCATCGCCTAGGTCAGATTCAGTGTAATGAGAACCACAAGCCACCAACTCTCGTCCAAACACGAGGAAAGATGGTGTAAATCCGGTGGCCTCATTAACGGAATTATTTATGGCAAATTGTATCTTAGGAATTAATAAGTCCCATGATCGGTGATCGTTACCTACAAAAGTGGAAATACAAGTAATGATAGTTTTATTATATCGCTCAACTGGATTTACTTGAGGAGTGTATTTAGGAGTAAAAAAAATGTTGGGAATACTATACTTCTTGAAAAGAGCATTTGTATGACTACTAATAAACTGAGGTCCATTATCTAGAAAGATACTCTGAGGAACACCATGGACCAAGAAAATATTTTCTTCCAGAATTTTGACAATGACCTCAGATGTTGCTTTTTTAATTGGTAAGATATGACAAAATTTTGAAAAACAGCAAGTTACTACCAATATATGACAATTTTGTTTACGAGTTACAGGAAGAGGGCCCATTAAATCTATGGATAACATTTGATATGGTCGTGAGCATTGCTTGGGGCGTCCCATTTCGCCAAGAGTAGTATGATTCTGAGTTTTGTACTGGAGACAAGTAGAACATGAGCTCACATAATTTGCTACGTCTCGGTACATACCTGGCCAGAAATATCTGAGAGTGATGCGTCTATAGGTCTTAAAAATTCCCAAGTGACCAGCAATGGGCTCATCATGGTTTTCAGCAATGATTTTGTCACGAAGTTCTGAAGGAACCACTTCTTTCCATGAAAATTCGTTAGTAAGATGACACTTATTTTTACTAAGACGGAAAAGAGTGTCATTTGTAATTTGAAAATTTGGAAAATTTAAGGGACTATTCAAACAACTATTGAAAATCGTCTTATACCAGTCATCGCTAGTAGTCGCAAATGACTTGGCAGTTGAGATAGAAGAAACCGGAACAGCTCTAGACAACGCGTCAGGTATGACATTGTCTACACCACGACGGTGTTTGATCTCACAATCAAACGACGACAATCGTACACCCCAACGAGCGAGTCTACCCGTAGGGTTTTGTAAAGAAATGAACCATTGGAGTGCGCTATGGTCGGTATAAACAATGAAAGTTTTACCATTCTCCACATAGCAACGCCAATGTTCCAGAGCAACTATAACAGCAAGAGTCTCTCGTTCCGTAATGCTGTAATTCTTTTCAGCTGCCGTCAACGATCGACTCATATAGGCAACAGGATGTTCCTTGCCTTCGACAACTTGCGTGAGCATGGCACCTACTCCATAATTACTGGCATCTGTGTGAACTTGAAATGGAAGATCGTAATTTGGGCAAGAAAGTACAGGAGCAGAAACCAAACTTTCCTTTAACTTCTTAAAGGCAGCGTCAGCCTCGTCATGCCACTGGAAAGGTGGTGAATTCTTCTTATTGGAAGTCAGCTTGTTGAGTGGTCCTGCGATGGTGCCAAAATTTGGAACGAATCGACGATACCAGGTAGCTGTGCCTAAAAACCGCTTAAGCTCCTTACGATTAGTAGGAGTGACGTAATTGAGGATAGCTTCAACCTTATCTGGGTCGGTTCGTAATCCATTCGCATCAACCACATAACCTAAGTACTTCAACTGACTTCGGAAGAACTCACATTTCTCTAAATTAATGGTCAGGTTGGCTTTACGCAACTTGTCTAAGACACGTAGCAAGAGAGATACGTGTTCTTCAAATGTGCTGCTGATGATGATGATATCATCTAAATACGCAAAAATTCGATGATCCACATCTCCTAACAAAGCATCAACCAATCGTTGCTGTGTTGCAGGAGCATTGGTCAACCCGAAAGGCGTGCACTTGAACCTTAGGGTTCCACGATTTGGCACATAAAACGATGTTTTGTCCCTATCCTCTTCAGCTACAGGAATTTGCCAAAAGGCCTTGGATAAATCAAGACTAGATAGAAAACGAGCGTCTCGCAAATTATCCAGAATCTCTGAAATATACGGGAGATTGTAGGCATCTCGTTTTGTGACAGAGTTGAGTTTTCTACTATCAAGACAAAAACGAGGTTGACCATTTTTCTTTTTTACGAGAAGAACAGGGGACTGCCAAGCACTCTCACAAGGTTCTATCACATCTAAAGACAACATCTCATCGACCTGTTCAACAAGGATTTTCTGTTTTTCCGGCGAGAGCCTATAATACCTTTGTCTAATGGGAGGAGAATCACCAGTATCGATGCGATGGGTGATCAAATGAGTTCGACCTAAACCTTTGTGGGCGAAAGAAATATCTTTGTATTGATCCACAACATTGTCCGCAATAGCTTTTTGAGAGTCTTCTAAGTTATCATAAGAATAAATTAAAACCTTCGGACTATCCTTAACATTTAAATCCATAAGTGGTACACTCGTTAAATGAAGTGAACCTAGATATTTTGGGCATAAATGAAAAGCCCGCCAGAAATCAATGCCTAGAATCAGCGAAGATTGAACTTCTGGGACTACGTAAGTCTTTACAATATGAAATTGACTCTCAAAGTTAATGGGTAAGTTCATATATCCTATACTATCAAGAGTTTGTCCACCAGCAGCAGTGACAGATAGCTTGTCATCGGTACACAGCTTAAGGCCACGACCTAATAAAACTTCGTGAGCATTATTACCAATGACGGTGACTGCTGAACCAGAATCAAGAAGACCTGAAGCAGTGACATCATTAATACTGATGTTAATGTATGGTCGATTATCATTAATTGGTTTATCCTGCAGGATTGACGCAATTTTGTAGCAGTTGAAAAACCTACGTACAGTTTCCAACCATGCATCCCAATCCTTCCTATCAAAGCGACTTTCTATTGTAGAAAGAATGCCACAATCCTGCAAACCTAGTTTTTTGAATTACATTTAGGGCATTCAGGTTTCTTAACACCCTTACGACCACACTTGAAACACATGATTTCGGTGTTTTGACAATCTTTCAAACTATGTTCATTGTTACGACACCTAGGACAATAAGGTAGTTTACCGTCAGTACTAGGGACATTTTTGTTAAGCGAATCTAGATATTTTTCATTTACATTATTACTAGCGCATGGTTTAGCATAAGAATTTTGATATTTATGATTAAAATGTGTACCATAATTTTTATTGTTACCATAACTAGAATTGTTTTGCTTTTGTTTGTTAAACGTATTGCTACTATGCTTATATGCAAATTCAGGAGCAAGAGTATCAGATGTAGCAGCTGAAGGCTCACGGAACTGAAGGAGACGTGCCTGGACATGCTCGAAATTCCTACATAAAAATCGCAACTGATCAATAGTCTTGATTTCAATTGCAGAAGCTAGGGTGCTTGCATAGCAAGGTCTTATATTGTGCATAATGATTTCGAGCTTGTCTTCCTCCAACAATGGCTTGGAAAGGCGTGAAAACATACCAGCTAAAATTGACAAATAAACCGTAATATTTTCCGCTTCGCCCTGAGTCCTAGACCGAATCTCAGAAAGCAAACGGTAATCAAAATCCGATTTATCGAAGTCTTGCTTAAGGAGGACGACCAGATCGTCCCAAGTGGATACTTGCTCCTTAACGCTTCGGAACCAGTGGAGAGCATTATCTACAAAAATTTCAGTAGCGTATGAAAGAAGCTTAGAACCTGAAATATCACGAGCTTCACTAAATTCGTTAACTCGCTGTATAAAAGCACGCACACATGACTTGCCATCATATTTCAGTTTCCCTAATTCCGAAGAAACCCTGTTCTTACCCTCACAAGTAACAGAAACATTAACTGAGGTGGGCATAACCTGTGCATCAGAAGAGCCAGCTACAGAAAGAGGGTCAGTACTCTTTATCCTTAAGTTTAAAAACTTTTCGTAAAGTTCCTTGAAAATTGTACTACACTCTATATGTTTCTGTACTATCTTGTCATCTACACAGATTCGATTAAGTCGATGATACAGATGATGAAAAATATTCTCTGTACGACCCATAGTATTCTTATCAAGAACGTCATTAACAAAAATGGACCTAATTTTGTCTAAAAGTTCCAAAGAACCGGCCAGATCATCTAAGGGTTCCAAATGGGAACATAATATATCTTCAGATGGGAATATCTGGCTTAACTTGCTAATTTGCTTTCGAATGTCAGCAACTGTACTAGCAGGTGTCTCACCTCTGACAGAAACCTCATACTCTAACTCGGTTTTTTGAAGCGACAAAAACTTAATAGGATACGACATTTTGGCACAACAAAAAAAACAATAAAAAAAAAACCCGCAGGTAACGTTGTAAATGACACACTAAAATAAGGTTAATTGATCAATGATGTAAGTACTCCGTTCTGTTACAATTTTATTTAACAGAACGCTTTGGTTTGATGAAGAAGGTAATGATCGTTGGATCCAAAACTAACTACTAAAAGAAAAAATAAGAGGCGTTAAAAAAAATGTAACTGATGTGAAGTTAGATTTACACAAAAAAAATTTTAGCACAGTGAACAAAAAAAAAAAAGTAGGTAACAGATCCAAAAAAAAATATATTTAAAAGAGAAAAAATGTTGATAACAATACTATATTCACACCAGTTACTGCAAACCAAAAAAATAAAAAGCGTTTTACAACTAAACCACTCACCGTACAATAACTAACTACTTACTACTAGAAGAGGAAACAGATTAAAACCACGTTAAAAGGCGCCAGTGTACCGTTCTCCCCTGATTTTACTCCTACCTACCTACTGTGGTAGAATGAAATAAAACCAGGTAATAACGAAGACAGTTTTTTTCTTTTATTGGAGTGCCACAAAAAAAAAAAAAACTAGCCCAACCGTAGGCACACAAATTTGTAGGACGTGGGTGTACGGCCTAATCTGTTTCCAACTTCGTACGCAGCGAAGTACTCCCCTGACTGAAGTCCGAGCCGATGGTGGGTGTCCCCAGAGGAACGGAGAAGGGTTCCAGCAGGTAGTATCAGCCAGGTGGCGTCCTCCGTATGAAGCTTGTATGCAGATCTGAATGTAGTTACTGTAATGTTGTTCTGTATGTTGTTCTTAATGTAGTTGTTGTTCCTGGAAGCGATAAACCAAATGATTAGCATTTGGCTATCTAGCTTCCGATCTGGTGGCCCACCAACGGCATCACGAATAAAGAAAGTACTTACTCGTAGTGTAGTTTTGCCGTGGTGGTGCAACCAGAACGGAGATCGCAAGAAAAATAAGAATAAAGCAAAAGGCTTCAAAAACTAAAAAGAAATAAGCTTACTTTGAACTTAAATTATAAGGTAGATATAAAAAAAAATTACGCAATTGCAACGGAAATTTTGATGAGAAAAAGCTTGAATCTACAATTAATAAAATATGGGAAGGCTGAAATTAATAAAAAGTAACACGTTTTAAAATAACATAGAAATAAGAAAAGCAAAATGAAGAAGTCGTGATTACTTGTGTTTAATGTGTCATTTAAAACTTACCCTATAACGGGAAACACTACACTTAATTTAATGCGACTTTACTGCCAAAATATCTACTAATTAACTGTTTATTTTTATATAAAGTAATCGCAACGGTCGGCTAGGGCGCTCGAGCTGCAGAGAATTTGCGTGGACTCGCCTTGCGTTCAGCCTAGGTGCGACTGCCGTCGTGTCAAGCGCAAGCCACCGTTCTCCACTGCTCGATGCGTCTCCCCCCCCGCCCGTGCAACGCGCTTCCCCGCACAAAACAAGTTAGCTGGTGCGATCAGCGCGACAATATATATTAAAAAAATTGGGTTCTAATGATGAATTTAAATATATAATATTTAATAAGTAACGCTATGTTACAATCTTGTGTCGTGAAGTTGTATTATACTCAAGTTGTACTAGACATAGAACCGCCTCGGGATCTTAGGCATCGGTAAAAAAACATATTTGATTGACTTGGTACGTTAACAAAAACGAAAATAAAATGAGTTGATTTGCAGAATAAATTTACCGAATGTGGCTAAGGGCGTTAACACACAAGCCACGACCACTGAGCTATTTTCGTTGATGATATATCTCGGCGCGTGAGAAGCGGCCTTTTATCATTTCTCAGGAAAAAGCTAAATAGAAAAAGTTAAGTTCACGAATGTATGCTCACCATGGTACATCCTCCATCTACCTATACTCAGTAGCAAGCTGAGGATGCCATTTATAAAGTAGTCCAAATTCTACTTAGCGTATGCCCCGTCCACGTTTTGAATATCATTTTAAGATATATTAGGACTCTACCAAATTCCTATAATTCGGTGTGAATAGCTCGGTAATTAACTATCCTTTAATCACCGAACATCGACACGACAGGCGTTACTTTACTATGATAATTGAAAATAAAAAGTGCAAGAAACTCTGTGATTTTGTAGCTACGTGCAAAAATGGTAGCTCATCTACATAATTACCAAATCAGCATCAATATAATCAGTTCCCTTTTTCTTTACAAGCTTCTGTACTTCGCCCTGATGACTCTACATTAGAATAATAAGTGTAATTTTATGAACACGAGATACCAGTTACTCCATACGCGGTGTCTACTTACAAGTGAGTGTGACGTCATTACTCGGGGTTTTTTGCAATTTGTTAGGGAAAATTAATTAAAATAGTCCCCCGGTATTTGAGTCGGCACTGGCTAGGAGCCGTTCCAATCAGAAAATTAATTTAGAAAATGCATTGCAATGCAAATGATTGTTTGCTTCTTATTGACTAGTCTCTGAGCCATCATATTTATTTTAAAGTTACGAATAATAAATATCGTTATAAAACAAACTCAAGAGGTCTGTCTCTAATTTGAATTCCCTCATTTGGACTCTAACTCGGATGCAATATTACTGTAAGTTGAAGTCTGAAACGCACAGCGAACCATGTCAAATGAGAACGCCAAGGTTTTGTGTTGTAGAATTTTAATAAAGCGAAAAGTTTGTTGATAGTCATATTTGTTTCTCGGCTCATAGCGAGACCTGAGCTCCTCGCAGTGGCAGCGGCCCGCGCGGGAAGGGCAGCAATGTCGTCGCTGCTTTGCACGTCGTCATTTCCTCGAAAGTAATTCAAATGGAATCGTGTGCGCCGTTATTAAATATTTCATAACTTACCTCGACCTTCCCCCACTCCGCATCCCCACAACCGCATATTGAAGTCATAAAAAAGGGTTGTTTGATCTATCCCCTAAAACAATTTACATATCTCGGCTCAGCCCGCCGCTTAATTATTTAATTAAGAGAGGCATAAGTTTTTATTATTTTAATATGTCGGTTATAAAATTGTGTTAATGGAACAATGCCGCAACTCTGTGGACTGAATTTCAGCCCTTGATAGCGGGAGATTATGAGCATCGACCTAAATATACGAAAAGCAGAGTGCTCTAATTCAGTTTCAGGAGTAATATTATTATTTCACGTAACAACTAGGATAAGTAGGTAACTTCTTTTACCTCTTAGAAAGCCTTTCGCTGAAAACCGTCTCTGTTGATTTTTTGATCGAGGAATCTAGACGCAAGGAATTTTAATTTGGAGCATTTGTTAAAACATGCGTCCACATTCTCCAGTTATTTTTATGTCCCCAGTAATTAAAAACTACGCCCTTAAATTACAGACCAAAGAACTTTTGCCTTTTAGCGAAATTAAAAGCGTATTTGAGCAATAAACATTAGGTGGACAGTGGACACTTGGACACTGTAAAAAGTAGACACGTGCCCAGGAATGCCTCCTGCTGGTATGTTGTGGCAATGAAAACTGCGGTGAAACGCACTATAACGCCGGTCCGGAAGGAAAATGCTATTTTTGTTGTACTAGGTACTTGTACTATGGATAAAACAAAGTGCGAAATGAAGTAGTAGTAACATGTATTTTTTTTTCTATGTGACTCTTATGAAATAAAAACGCAATTCCAAAAGTACTATTAAGTTACTTTCAAATAATTTTACTACGTTCAGCAACAGTAACGTCGGTGGCGTACCTAGTGAGTGGCTGAAACGATCAACGTGCGGGTTCAATTCCTGCTACGGGGCAAATGTTTGCATGATCTACAAATATATATACTACAATAGATTACTTGTAATACCCACGACACAGGAAATTCTAGTGTGAGGTCAGGACTATGTAAGCGACTGTTGGGTGCTAGGTTATCTTACCTGGAATAAAAATCAAAGGCAATATTACCAGTACCGCCGTCTGTTATGAAAGTTATGTGCCTTTTTGAAGATTTTCTTTAAGAACATATCCCAAAAATGTTGCGTACCCCTTCAGTGCTCGGTCCTCTCACATTCCTAGTACGAGCAGTTAACAGGGTGGTTGTTTTTGACCGCCCAGGTTAATGAGAACATTTTTATGTGCTCTCTCTAGCAATGAGGAATGCAAATTTTGGGTGGTTGTGCTACCCTGCCGTTTAATACCCCTGGCTGGACTTTATAGTCTTTATACCTTTTATCTGGCTATAAAGCCTTTAGCACTTGACTATTGTTATATTTATTTTACGGTTTTTAATAACGATTATAATCACCATATGAGGATCTCGTACACAATGTTTTGTTATCCTAACTTTATAATTTTGTAAGGGATTTAAACTTTAATTACGAAAATAAACAAGTAAAAGTAATATGCTGATAGGGCATACCGATATAAATACGAATCATAAACCAAAGCTCACTAGAGTAAACAAGTGTTGGAAAATACGAATGGAAATGTTATGATAATTATTTTAAAAGATAATAAGGCGACCTCAAACACTAAGTTAACGGGCATACCTCGATTACAGCGTCACCTTTGATTGACTTGCCTTTTGAAATGGTAATAAACCCATGTTCAAAGCGAATCGATGAAAAGTCAGCGTTAATTCTACGTAGGTTTCTTTAGCTAAATATTCGACTGTACTGGTTAGTTCTGATAGTAGTGATGTAAAAGTCTCGAGATATAT
Source organism: Perizoma affinitatum (assembly GCA_961405105.1). Classification (NCBI taxonomy): domain Eukaryota; kingdom Metazoa; phylum Arthropoda; class Insecta; order Lepidoptera; family Geometridae; genus Perizoma; species Perizoma affinitatum. The sequence goes on along the minus strand of OY560191.1, from coordinate 4,696,612 downwards.
ATAATTTGCTCGAAAAAAAATCGGGAGAATACTCATGCCGGTAGAATTGTGGACGTAGTTTGAACGTGTGAGATAATTTGATAGAGTAATGAGAATGTAGAGATTATACCGAAATTATAGTTATTATTTTTAAATTTTAATAATACAACTAGTGACAAACCTAACATATTTGTCATTTTAAAAGCTTACTTACAGTAGACTAACTTACAACCAGAGTGGATAGGGAAGTTTCTATATAAAAGATTGTAGCCATCAATTTAAGTAAACAACAGTAATTATATTCATGGTGTTTTTCAAAGTCAACAACTACTTCATCTTATAGAATAGTTGTACTAATATATGGCAATAAGTATTAGTACCAATAAGAACAATTATCAAAGTCAAAGTCAAAATTCATTTATGTACAAAAATCACAGGACTCACTTTGAAACGTCGTTTTTATCTACTGCCTGTTCTTCCGCGACCAACCCAGGAAAGAAAGACAAGAAAACAAGGCTAGTTATTCATTTTAATGATCCTTTTACAAAACAAACAGTAAGTTGAGTCGGTATTGGTATCAAGAAAATATCAAACATAATCAATAAACATAATATCAGACAATAATTATAACATGACTGGTCCACCATTAATTTACATTGTCTTTTATACTCTTCCAACCTCATTAGCAAAGCGCCATTTTAGACCAAACACAGATGATATTTTATAAAATACATATTTTATAAAAAATAACTCAGAACATTTAGGGGAGAGTGGGGGAAACGCGAACGCGGGGTAATCCCGAATCCAATGGTTCTAATGTGTTGGAAAGAAATAGCAATATTTTACTTGCCGCCATTTCGGAGATCACGCCACCACTAGTGCCAGTCAACAACACGGGAGACGCGGACGCACGTACTTGTCAAGGTATGCATTTTTCAATATTTTGCAGGTTTTTGATGTATTTTTTTTGGTAAATTCAAGTTGGTGTTGCTTTGTTTCTATCTACAATAGTAATTTAACTTTTACGTAGTGGAAAACTCACATATTAATGAGCTAAATGACAATGACGCAATCGGCAAAAGAATTATAACCTAATTTTTTTTTTCTATTTCATTGTTTTCAATCCTGCGGGGTAAAGGCGAAAAAGAGCTAAAGCAGAAGAAATCAAGAAAAAAACAGAAAAAATGCCAAAAAAAGGATCTCAAATAAAAAGACTGGAATTTAGTGATACGGAACCTTTAAAGAAAAAGTACAGTCAACATCGTTGGGTTATAAATGTGATCACTGCCGTTATTAATGTTAGTACGTAATTACCCCACTTGGTGTTCGTGTTTACCCGACTAATGTTGGGTAAAGCCGAACACTAAGGGGTTTTTTTTTACTTTCACATTGTTACACTTTATTAAAAAAATATAAATGTTGATTAGTGATTTCGTTAGACAGATAAGTAAACTTTATAATTAAACAATAAAGAAACTCTGTGATCAAATTCCGCTGATTTATTTAAGTTTTCCCTTAGGTGTTCGTATTTCCCCCACTTTCCCCTATCGATGTTCTGAGTTATTTTACTATAGCTAAATATAATTCGGTGAAAAAACACTTTTAAAACTTATTATAAGATTTGTGCAAGCTTTATAATCATTATAACTACAATATTTGTAAAAACATACCATGAGAAACTAAAAACATCAGGAAAGCAAACTTATAATTGACTTTTATTAAAAATTTAAGAAATAAGAGTAACATATTTCGTTCAGTACTTTGAGTTTGGTCCAGAAAAGTGTTCAATTTCGTTCAGAAATATGCTTGCGAAACACATAGAGCATATTTCAATATAAAATATATGACAGTGTTTACAATTCTTAAATTCAATGAAAATGTTTCATAATAATTTAATATCTGTCACACGCAAACAAATTCGATACAATTCACACTTTACCGAATGAACTACGAGTATGTTTTACTTAAATTTTTATTGTAAATGGGAACGCCATGTATTTCATTCACTCCTGATTGCTTATGATGTGATTGTTAACCAAGTTCCGAATTCAATTTTTTTCAATGAACAATTCCATCAATCAGCATGTTTGTTTTAAAAACAATTTTGCTGAAATATTTGTACGTTGAAATATTTTCACTAGGCATAATATCATTCGAGAAGATTTCAAATTAAGCTAGCGTTTATCAGAATAGGGGTAACTTTTTTACTGTAGCTCAGTGTCGCCAGAGTTTGCAACTGCCTGGAGGCAGGTTCAATTACGGGGCTCCGCCGCGCTGTGCAGCCAATAATTGGCGCCAGGGTTCGCGACAAAGCGCCCACAATGGGCCCTGATTAATTTCCGAACTACACCCGAATTCTAACTAGCAAACACGCGACGAGCTCTCTGAAACCTGCACGGGAAAATTACTTCGTCGCTGTTTTGTGCATTGGACAAGGCCGGCCGAAGCATTGTCTCGCCGGTGTGTCCACGGTTTTATGTACTGCCTTTGAATCATATTGGCGTTGGATGTTTGTCGAGCTTTTTTGCTTTTCGTTATGGTTTTGATAACACGTGCACACAAAGTAAATCACCCCACAATTTTCGTATGTCACAATTATCATTAATTTTGAATATGGTATGAATATGATAAATCCTGTTTTTTTTTTATTTGTTTTAAATCCCATATCACAAGCTCAGCGCCAAAGTAAGCTGAGCTTGTGTTATGAGAACTACATGACTGATATAATACTTAAATACACTTTTTTTTGCATACATATTATACATGTATTATACATAGAAAACACCCAGATCCCGAGACAAATATTTACAGATGCAAAAATTTGTCCAGCGGCGGGAATCGAACCCGCAACCTTCTATCCGAGTCCCGTAAAAAATCGGTTTTGAGTCCATGGTAACTGACACCTTACTCTTCTCCGTTGCTACTCTACGAACTTGGTTCAAAAAATTTCTTCATCGCGATGTCTTCGAGGGGCATTCAAGATGCTTGCAACTCCTGAGTCAAATCTCAAGGTTCTAAACTCCAAAGCAAGTTCGGGTATGCAATGTAATTGAGCGGCATAGACAGGCCGGCGGAGTCGGGCTTTAATTTCCTGATGCTTCGAGTGCGTTCCGACACTACGTCATGAACATGTGCAACCAAATTAAGGCTTTATTGTTCACGTAATTTAGAGCAGTTGATCATTTAATTAAGAGGTGAGTGGTTACATGACTATATTCTTTGACACGATGATTATCAAATTGTCTGGGGGAGACCTCTTCTAATCAATAAGGGTTTGACCTAACTGACGCAGTGGCGGTAGCTGTGGCGGTGGCGATCAATAAATCCACGCGTACTTTTTCTACCACTTGACAACCACCGTCACAGTTTTTTCAGGCCTAAGGACCGGTTTTTTTTTTGTAACATTTTGTTAATTGTAAGGTGAACTTACATTTTAAATAATGTGATGTGATAGAGAGCTGGCTCTTATCTGGGTCAACGCATTAGCATTGCCATTCAGCGTGGCAATGTGGCCAGTATTTTGGGAACGCTTCCGCCTGGTAGTGATCTGGATCAGTTGAGCCATCTATAGATCGTTTGCAACGGTCTTTAGATAGCTAGCTGTTTCATCTGTATTTTTTGTATATACCTACTTGTACATAGTTGTATGAATAAAAGTTTTCTAGATTAAAAAAAAAAAATGTGATATGAATAATCAAATTCATATTACTTATTTTATGTTTATTTGATTTCGGAATTTAATAGTAAAACTTTGATAAATGTGTTACAATTTTATACCCCTTATTCCTATTCAATATTCAAAGACCATCAGAAGATGGCTCTATAATGAATCCCGTCCCAGATAAGCTTGGCATCCCATGTTGTTACCGCGAAGAAAGTGACCGAATGACGTTTAATTTCCTTTGCGGTGCCCACTCTCTCTGGCTAACCCGCTCATAATCTGATATACAAATTCAATTAACACGACATAGTTTAGACTTCAGCTTGTTTACTCGGTTTACCCTGGTAACTGCCGGTTAACTGCCTGGTAACTGGTAACGGCCGGTGTGTTATATTTATTTTACTCTTCAGTTAAAAATTTGCCACTTACCTTGTAATAGTGGGTGGGTAGACTCTGATTATTCATGGACCTTATGAAAAAACATGATAAATTATAGCAGTCCAGTTGAGATTTTTTTCTTTAATAAACATAAATCTGGCACACATGTTTCACTGTTTTACGTTCACTCTTGAATACATCCACGAGTTGAAAGAAACGTAATTTAGAGCAGTTGATCATTTAATTAAGAGGTGAGTGGTTACATGACTATATTCTTTGACACGATGATTATCAAATTGTCTGGGGGAGACCTCTTCTAATCAATAAGGGTTTGACCTAACTGACGCAGTGGCGGTAGCTGTGGCGGTGGCGATCAATAAATCCACGCGTACTTTTTCTACCACTTGACAACCATCGTCACAGTTTTTTTTAGGCCTAAGGACCGGTTTTTTTTTTGTAACATTTTGTTAATTGTAAGGTGAACTTACATTTTAAATAATGTGATGTGATAGAGAGCTGGCTCTTATCTGGGTCAACGCATTAGCATTGCCATTCAGCGTGGCAATGTGGCCAGTATTTTGGGAACGCTTCCGCCTGGTAGTGATCTGGATCAGTTGAGCCATCTATAGATCGTTTGCAACGGTCTTTAGATAGCTAGCTGTTTCATCTGTATTTTTTGTATATACCTACTTGTACATAGTTGTATGAATAAAAGTTTTCTAGATTAAAAAAAAAAAATGTGATATGAATAATCAAATTCATATTACTTATTTTATGTTTATTTGATTTCGGAATTTAATAGTAAAACTTTGATAAATGTGTTACAATTTTATACCCCTTATTCCTATTCAATATTCAAAGACCATCAGAAGATGGCTCTATAATGAATCCCGTCCCAGATAAGCTTGGCATCCCATGTTGTTACCGCGAAGAAAGTGACCGAATGACGTTTAATTTCCTTTGCGGTGCCCACTCTCTCTGGCTAACCCGCTCATAATCTGATATACAAATTCAATTAACACGACATAGTTTAGACTTCAGCTTGTTTACTCGGTTTACCCTGGTAACTGCCGGTTAACTGCCTGGTAACTGGTAACGGCCGGTGTGTTATATTTATTTTACTCTTCAGTTAAAAATTTGCCACTTACCTTGTAATAGTGGGTGGGTAGACTCTGATTATTCATGGACCTTATGAAAAAACATGATAAATTATAGCAGTCCAGTTGAGATTTTTTTCTTTAATAAACATAAATCTGGCACACATGTTTCACTGTTTTACGTTCACTCTTGAATACATCCACGAGTTGAAAGAAAGAGGAAATTGATCTCAAAAGAATTGGCTCAACGCATTCTGCACCCTTGCACAAGCGTCGCCACAGAGTAGGTATATCGCAGCTTGAATGGCATGACGGCTTGCAGACCGTTTAATTTCCTGCTGACGCATGATTCAGCTGCAAGAACTGTCCCAACAGTCTTTCAAGGCTTCATAGGTGTTTGGTGTTTAGATACGAAAATAGACAACACATGTAGTATTTTGTTAATTTTCTTGTTTAGAAAATTTACTTTCTTAAATTAAAATTAAATTAATACGATACCCGCTAAACGTCTAGAGTTTAGGTATACCTACTAACTAGTCTGCAGTCTCCAGGATCCTAGTGTATCGAGATAGATTCTTGAATAGACGAGATATCGTCGAAAGTTTTTGTAACCGCATCAACCCATATTATGCGTTTGCAATAACAGGTTTCTTGTTGTTTGTCCGAAACGGTTTATAGTGTTGTAATGCGGTATTTTTTAATCAATTTGTGTGTCTTTAAAGATGGTTCTTAGATTAGATTTTATCTCCACAAGTCACTACGGAGCGCTGCAATTAATGATTCAAATCACATCGGGGTGTTAAAATATTGTCAAAAATAATCTTTTTGCACCATCTGCAAATTAAGGTGACATGTGTTTGAAATAGACAGAGCTCGGTGTTCGATGTTCTAGGTGTTCCTGGTAATGATGGCTTCAATATGTTATTGATGATAAAGTCCACTTAATGGATACTCAGAGGTTCCATTGGAACCATTCTGTTCTCAGATTTCAAGAGCACAGCTCCAATTTGAGCTGTGCCCTTTGTGCTAGGTACTAAATCTTAGGGCAATAGATGTTTGTGAGCGATGAGCGGCGTGTAACGAGTGTTAATGGGCCATTAGCCGGGCGTGCTCGTGTAATTGGCGAGCGCGGGCTGCACGCTCGCCGCCCGCGAGCACGGCTAGATTCAAGATACCAAGCACGACAACTGCATTCGGTTCGGTTATAATGAACTAGCTACTGCCCATGGCTTCGTCCGCATGGTACTCGGATAAAAAGAAGTACCTACCTAAGTTGCAAAATTGGTCTCCACGTAAAACCACTAACTCAGTCAGAGTTACTGACATTCAAAATATATATAATTTTTTTCATACAACTATGTACAAGTAGGTATGTACCAAAAATACATATGAAACAGCTAGCTATCTAAAGACTGTTGCAAACGATCTATAGATAGCTCAACTGATCCAGATCACTAACAGGCGGAAGCGTTTCCAAAATACTGGCCGCATTGCCTCGCTGAATGGCAATGCTAATGCGTTGACCCAGATAAGAGCCAGCTCTTCTCACGCGTCGCTTTGACCAGTCACCCTAAAATAATTTTGAAAACGCGAAGGGCCCCCGGTTGCCTACAGACCAAGAGAGAAAAGATCCGACTTAAAAAAAAAAATTTTGAAATCGGATTTGTGGTTTTGGAGTTTAAGTACCTCCTACATCCAAACTTACAAACTTTACCTTTTTAGAATATTAATTAGATAGTTATAGCCCAACTATAGAGTTGGCTGACTAGTAAGCTAGTTTCAAAGGGAACTCACCTCACACGTTTTGGTAGGCAATTGTAACATGCAGACAAACAAATAACCTCTTATGGCAAACGGTTAATCGGGCTCCTGTCGTCGCGGGCAAAAATATGGCCTGTACGCTATTTGCCCCTTTCGGTTTTTGTCAACAAATTTGTAAATACAAGTTGAAGATATTTGCCCCCTTCATTTTCTTCATTTTTGACGACCTCGGTGGCGTTTTTGATGCCCGCTGCTGAAAAATATTTGCAATATAAAACAATATTTTTAATATGCAAATAATTGCATGATCAATGTTAACGTATACGGGACAAAATATTTGTTTCAGTCTACGCGTTGGCACCATGGCTCTCAAAGATCTAGATAACGACACAGGAAATCCTAGTCAAACTATGTTATTTTGAAAAATAAATTAGCAAAGTTGGACGATTAAAATGCTGTGGGAGTTAGGCTAACCTTGTGGTTCTAATTAATTGTTAGCAAAAGGTTCTTAGGAGTTCGAGGAGCAACCAGTGTATTTTTTTTTAAATAAGAGTAAAGGAACGGATTGTTTAGCAGTTACTGTATGAAACATAGTGCATATTTATTGTTCTACCCTTCAACATTTTTACATAAGTACCATTGTACTGTGGTTACACTATAGTTCCGGCCTCCGGAGAATCAAATCAGTTGAAAATATTATTGTTACTTCTTGACTACATAAAAGTGGTTGTATTGATAAATTATTGTATTGTATTCATAAACTTCGCACCAACACTTTGGACTTATGAATGGTAAAGATGCATTTAAAGCCTGGGTATATCGACTCTTCTTTGCTAAAATCTAAAATTATCATCCATTGCAATCGTCATGTCAGCAGCGGATCGACCAAATCATATGACTATTCTACTCTGGTTCACTGCAGTGGAGGCAAGGGCAACTGTTGGTAACACGATCGACTTAAACTTTTTCAAACTGATCTTGCATTTTCTTCACTATCATTGGTCAACCCCTATATCACAAAGTCACGAAGTTCTAATGGACGGAAACTCACGTATTATTTATTCGTAGCTGGTCTACAACGTCATAAATATTGGTCGCTCAATATTAAGCACTGTTAATGTGCAACCGAACTTATTTATGGCAAAAATTCAGCAAATTTATGCCTCTGTGGCGATCCATGTGGAGGACTGTGGGCTTTGAGGTTTCTTTAACAAAGATGGATACTTACAATGGTAAATTCTCAAATTAGTATTTTTTTTTATGGAGAGCCACAGACAACTTGACAAAAACACGAAGCGGGAACGTAGGAATACCAACAAGATGCAGGCAGTATGGCCGGTGGTATAGTTCCGTACAATAACTTCCGCTGCGTGCAGTTGTCGACGGTCTAAACACTTTCTTAAGGTTGATATTCTGTGCTTGACATCTTTAGGGATGAGATTTTATTGCTATACCTATTACATCGTTTGACAGTTGAACGGCGGGTGGTTGGTTTGACGAACATGCACCAAAAAGTTTTACAAATAACCACCGCCATTGCTAAACTTAATGGCAGTTCTAGATTTGGACGTTGATGAGCGTCTAGCGCTGGAGTTTTCGAATTAACGAGTAATGGAAACTAGTAGCGATAGTCTGAGCACGCGAGGAGCGATGGCCCCAGATCGGGTGAACGGTTCGCGTTAATTAATTGGGTATTTTCACACGTCAGCGGCTAGATCTTTCCAAATAGATCGGTGCGCGCGGCCCTTAATTAGCTATATCGGGGCGACCGATCGGCTGCGCCTGCGCACTCCGCCACGCCAATTTGGCGCTAGTCCCCGCTTCAGAATAGCCGTAGATAAGCCAACTAGAATGCTAGGTAATAACCTCATTATAAGATATAAGGACCTCTGCTGTTTGTATTCCAGAATGAGTTTAATCTCTGTTTTATGTGTTTTGTTAACATTGTGATAATATTTCATGGCTGCATCTGATTTCGATATAATATGCTATCCATTCTTTAACCATTGTAAGAATAGATATTCTTACAATGGTTTTAGCTTTTTTAACCGACTTCCTAAGAAATAAATCGAGTACATGCATGGTCCCCATATACATTTTATAAAAAAAATATGAAATTTCATATTGGACTTTGTATTAATTTCCTGTTATTCTTGAAAAAATGATGGCCATATTAAAATGTTCACTATGAAACAGTTTTCTTTTATCACTATTGTCTTGTTTTACTAATCATTTTGATGTGAAAATTTATAATTATATTATAATTTATTTTCACTCACCTTTGTAATATCACTCGATTCATAAGATCAATTCGTCATTCGTTATAATACCGCATACAATGCGAGTCGCATCTCACGCCTCGCCGCTGCGGCCACTCGGCGCTTTGCTTCGCACGTGTCCAACTCTCCCATTCTCTCGGATTGATAGCCGTCAGAAAACAATTACCTTTTTGTCGGCGAACCGATACTCCGCTAATTACAATAAGTGATCATTGACTTTTTTAATTACCACGCTTATTGAGGCGTCGATCATCGCCTCTAATAGTTGCCAGTCAGTGCATTTAATAACGACTCGCTCGCTCCCATCCGTGCCGACTTCGGAATGTTCATAGTTTGCTCTCGCGGAATTTAGATTAAAATAGACAGTTTTTAATCTATTTAATAAAACTACTTAGGTACTTTTTCAAGAATTCGATTAAACTTATCAGTGAAGCTCGAACATTGTTGTAAGCAAGAGGCAGATAAAAAGTTAACAGCTATTTAAACGTGGATTTTAATGTTTCGGTCGAAGAAAATGTTTAATGCAGTATGACTTCACCGAGTAGTAACCTGTTTGCAAGCGTACGCGTTGCATTCCTTTCATAAAGTACGGGAGATGGCGCGGGCACGGGGCACGGGGGCACGGGGGCACGGGCCCGGCGGTATTGTGCGCCCGCCTCCCCCCGACCCCGCTTCGCCCGTGAGAAACGAATGTTCCCGACCTCTAATTACGTTTTATGCGATATCGCCATTTAATTAGCAACATGTTTCCCATTCCGAAACATTAATTAATATTTTCATCAGAGTTTTCCACATTTAACTGTACTTTTATTACTCTCTCGAGATTTTAATAAAGATTCTCGACCACCCTCGGTCGCGTATTATTGTTTAAAAAAAATCGTGTTATGAAAATTTTATTGCGGCTGTTGTGGGCGATTAATTTCAGTGTCGACGGCTTTTCGATCGAATGCCATAAATGCGTATTTTGAGCAAGTGGGGGGCATTGTTTTATGCACATTATACGAAAGCGAGATTGCATTCGTCAGTTTTTTGCTTCAATAACAATATAGCAACGAGTATTTCTTGAAAGCTCTACAAGAAGTTAACATCTCGATATTATTGGCAAGTAGATTTGGCAAGTAGATATTCGCCAGTTAAGGAGTACAATCAATTCAATGGTCGGTGTAATTGTACCAACAGATTAATAACCGATCCACGTACCGCTGGACAAATTGCAGCTGACCACGAGTAATGAGGCTAGGGGTGTGATGTGATGTCTTTCTCGATGACAATTCGATTTGTATCTTATTTTGGAACACGTTTTTGCCAAAACATTTATTTATATTTATTTTTATTAAACCAGGTGGATGGCAACTTTTATTACAGCTTGTCCTATAATAGCTAGTGCAATGCATCTATGTCTACGGTAATCTATAAAGATATCAACGATAATAAGGGGAGATTAAGGAATTCTCACTTACTTTTTGAATTCTCCCCATTTATTTTATTAGTTTTATGTTAATAATTTACCTGTTTGCATCTTGTACTATGGTCCGAGGGCGAGAGAACAGCCCTTGGAGGGAACTAATTACGCCGAATGTGTCTCGGGTCTTCGGTTAATTAGAGACAGAGTGGCTCAACCCTCTTAATTAATACTTGTGCCTAGTACGCCCTCATGCTTACCTCTACCACAGCTTATGGAAGACAGCGTACAATCTCCAAACAAAACCAACGCTAGATCAAATAACTACCACGTATATGTGATGTTAATTCCTAACACTGATCAATCAACACATTTGGTGAGGTTTGTTCTGGTACTGCTGAGTACTGACGTAATAACTTAAATGTTGGGGTAAAATATATATTTTTTGTTTGTTATTTATTTTCTTATAGGCACATATAAATTCCAGGTTCTGATGTGACCAGTATATGATTAACAGAATCTAGAGTTCTTTTGATTTTTTTTTGTTCTGAATGGACTGTAACGCTGTAGGGCCGCAAATCAGCCTTGTTCAGCGTCACTAGACTATCGGTGAGCGCAGAAGGCGCTCAGCCTGTAAAAAGTTAGGATAGGGTAGCTAGCACAAGGGCACCACTTAGGTACGGACCTCGGCTTAAGCCGTTACCAGGGGGGGAGGAACTGGAGAGAAACGCCCCGGTACATATCTGTACCATGAGTAGGCGGAAGTGGGGACTCGTCGACCTTTAATAAAGTTTAAACTTTACCGTCGAAGTTTAAACTTTATTAGTCTTATAACACTAATAGTCTTTTGTAAAATTGTCTTGTTATTAATGCAGTGAATGCATGCGGGAAACATTTTTGGATGCGGTGGGAACTACTCAACGACCACTCCTAAGTTGATTGGATAAGTTTCTATAGAGAAACTGTCACAAGGACATGCCCAAAGACTTGCCCTAAGCTTTTTTGGCTTAAGTGAAGACAGGCGTTTGTATTCCAATAATTTCATGGCTGTTATAATATCAAAAGAGTGCCATTGGTTCAACATAATTATAAACTTCAGACTGGTAGCAAAAAAACCAGTGATTCAAGACAATATAACAGCCGAATCTTTTATAAGCTGTGTTTCAACTGTTTTGTTTGAATTGTTAATTTGTGATAAAACATGAGTGGGTATTGTGTTAACATTATAATTAAATTCAGTTGGTCCGTAATAGTGTTTAATATAGTATCTCTACTTTTTTTAGAAATAACTGAAAAACATGATTTATTTTGTTTCTATACCCAACTTAAAAAAAAAAGATTTTTAACGAATATGTCTCGCCTATAGAAATTAATGTGCGCACTAACACATACATAAAACGGTAAAGGAAAACATTGTAAAGAAACCGACATGCCCTTGAAAAAAACCTACCTCTGACTACCCTCTACTCTCAAAAATCTACGCACTGTGTAGGTAGGTATTTGACGATATCATGGAGAACATACTTCTGGGCGTGATTGTTCTTTTTAAAGAACAAACACGTTCCCTAAATACTGGCCAGGCATAATACTATAGGTATTTACTATATATAATATATACATTCTACTCAGTAACTAGGCATTCTGTTTTAGTAATGTCACGAATCAATAATTTCAGTTGGCATACATATTTTAAGCGGATTCTTGAATTTTTTTCATAATACAACTGATTATTATTGGCAATCTTGCTTATTTGAACAGAAATGTGAAGCTTTCCTTATATGACAGTACTTAACGTTCAATATTTTATTCTGAATGGGAACAAGTAGGAGTGCGCGTAGGTGAAAACGACTAAATTGAGTGAACGATATGTTATTTATATGTCGAGCAAGTATTTTAACGTCTTTATTGAAAATGACTTCATTTTCCTTTGCAATATGAAACGCGGTTATTTGTAGCAAACAACTTCATCGTAATCAGCCTATCACTATCAAAGGTCCACTGATGGAGATCCAGCAGTGGCTTCCCCTAAAAAATTACATGCCTGTCTCGAGTCACCATCACTCCTACAATCTTTAAGATGTCATCGGTCGCAGGGTCCTGTCCTGACAACACAGTGTTAGTCTTTATTCCTTGGTTAGTTTACATTATTCACTTGATTTTATGTATAAAGTATTCGTACACTTTACTCACTAGTAAAGTGTACTCATATATATATTACATTGTAATATTCATCTAAAAAATAAAAAAAAAAGAACCGTCATAGTTGAGGCTACATGGTTGAATGAAACTGTAGTCGACGCTTTCAAAATCCCGTTAAGAAAGATGCGTTGACGACCCACGCACCTCTTTATCTCATGTTCAATCCGATGCCTTGTTGCAGTCACCTTACGTGCAAATAAGGATGCAATAGAAATGGTATAAACAGTATTTACGACCTGTCTGAGTAAAGCCATAAATGTTAAATTGTTCTCGGTTGTGGATAATGGTGTGTTTAATGTATTTTGTGTCGTTGCCTAACCGTGTCGTCCGTGTATACGGACATCTCCGTCGTCCGAGGACATGGCTCTTCGATTAACATAAAATCTAGACGAGCGATTCTGCGTGGGCGCTGCAGCCCATCCAGCGTATTGTATCATCCGTCCAATGCCTACAAGCCTAATTTTACCATAGTATGAAAAACCACAGTATTACCATGCCATAATTACTAAAAATATTCCATTACCAGTAAACCGCGATTAGTCAGGTAACCAGCAATGTCGCAACAAACGGCAGTCAAAAAATAATTAGCAGTTAGTTGACCTCGCAGAGCAACTTGAAGGAAAACCGCACGAAAGATGACATGACCCACGCCGACTCCACTCAGACTGCGCAATACATTCTTAGTTTAATTTTATGCAGTTATTACACGGTACTTATTCGTTCACCCGGTCGGTCACAAACCGATTATCTACCGCGTAAGAGATCAATAATTCATATCCAATTAGCCGATTACCGCAGGATATAGATTGCAGTGGTGTCATCCGCATCCATAGATGTGTTTCAATTAATTCACGTACTCAATTTAAAAGGTGGTTTACAATGTGGTATGATACCGACTGTCATGTTTGATGCCGAGTGCCGATGCGATGCGCTGATAACATTCCGGTTATCGAACACGAAATTCTTGACGCGGCCAAAGCTGAGCCGTGCTTGAGGAATACGATTCGATCTAGACGTATGTTCGAATGCGTGGAATTTACAATTGATGGAAGCACATCACCGAATGCTGTCCGTGTGCCAATCTAGTTTCGAGGTGGAGTCTCGCCACGCAATGCTCGGCATTCCGTCGGTAGATGCCGGCGTGGCATATCCGATCCGATGCTCCGAGGAGAGGCTTCGTCATCGGCCGATAGGATCGTGACAGAGAATTCGTCGGTCGACGGCCGGTGGAATGCGAGCGGTAATTGATTTGTCCTGTGTAATCGACGGCCAGCGGGATTGACAGGAATATCGGAATGCCATTCTCCCCGACTGATTGCGGCGACAGATGCATAAACAACTTTTTGGGATAACGAGGTATCGAGTGGAGAATTGAAAGGAGGAGGTCAATATTTTCACCTCTTCTATTGCTGTAGTGCGGACGTGTAGATAATAATACCTATATATCTGTGAGAGTGAGCTGGTTACAATGATAATAGACGTAGAGTTGGTTGAGTGTACATTTTATAAGTAGGTAACTATTTTATATATCATTTTACGGAATTCATATTGCTTTATGATGAACACCACATTATATTATATATCCTGCTGACGTTCCCACAACAGCGTCGAGCGTGGTCGCAGACGGTGCTCCTGAGGAACCAATATTATTTAAAAAAATAATCACTCGCAACTGGTGAACATCCTCAGATATCAGCACGTACGTAACAAGATCCGTGAAGAAACCAATGAAAGGACAGACAGAATCAAGTTCTAACATTACATTTGGCTCATGCCCACGTTTTGCATAGTACGAGCAGTTAGGATTCCACGTGACGTGTTGCAGCCAATCGCCGATTTTTGATTTCTGGACAAGCCGCTTTTCTCCCAATGTTTTCAATGTTACTATATTATAATTAAATTATATTACACATGACAGGTTCAGCTGACTCCATCACGCAGACACGGGCCCAATAATGCCGAAGCCAAATAAAATTAATATTCATAGCCGTTGTATTTATTGGCTTTCAATTAGTATAATCTTAATGGAGCATTAACATACGTGCAAGCGACGCGTTGGACCATTACAGGCGCGGTGTTGCCAGCGTGTAATAATTTACACCTGCGTTTTTGGTAATTTAATTGCTTTTAATTTTTCCCATTCGTTTCTTTTGTTTTTTTGAGAGGATACATTTAATTTCAATCAAAAGGAATAGCAGCTTTTTAATTCATATAAAAAGTTTATCACTGCTGGGTATAAATTTGCCTTTTGTAATAGGTATAAATTAGGTATTAATGTAAAAAAGCATCAAGCGAATGATCATTTAGTTCAGTTTACTTATCGCCTCAAAAGATTATTAGTTTGCTAGAATAACTCTATTTGATATAAAGAAGGATGATTATCGTGTATGATATTATTACCCAGCTGAATATTCTATGCATCTAATAAATCTACCTATCACGTAGACGCAATTTATGTGTAACTTGGATGTTCTTGAACAATCCAACACTTTCAATGTGTTCTCAGCAAATCGAGCAAGACTAGTAGGCGACATAAAAGGACATTAAAGTGTTATGGATTGGCCCACTTATCCTAAGCCGTTTCGAAAAACTACCTACATGGGCAACGGGGCGGGGGTTCTAACCTGGCAACACCGGTCGCGGAAGGCTCACTGCCGATGACCTCCGCAGACCGGTTCCCGCGGCTCCCCTCACCTCTCCCCCCGGACCCTCTCGCGAGACGTTTCATTACGTTATTATTATATTAAATGCTATATTACACATTGTAGGCATTAGTCGGCTGGGACGATGAAACCGACCAACGAGACGACGTCCAAAAGGGCAGTGCTGCAACCCTATTTAATTTTATTTTCTGAGGATTAGCGCGCTGTTCTTTATGTTATTTTAAATGGCGGACTGTATAGCGCTTTCAAGTTATCCCTATGTATGTTTCTTGGTATTTTAGCCGATGTATAGGGGAAGTGCATTGTGTAAATCACGTATGAATTTTTGCACAACCATTTCTGTGTGAAAATTATGAATGGGAAATAAAATTTTATAGTTAGAACGAATTTAAAAGGGTTTTTCCTTCCCTCGGGCCGATCACAACCCGGTAGAAATACTTCTCCTTTATACAATTAATCATGAAGAAAAGCTTAATACAAAAGTTTTCTAAGGTTACCTCAAAAAGTGGGTCTTAATCTTCCAAGTGGGTAAAAAATGGGGAAAGAAAATGGACTACAATATAGAGTAAGAAAATTGCAGAGTTTTATATAAAATTCCTGCTTTTTGAGTATATCAAATAATTTTAGGCAAGCGCCATTGCATTACTGTTCTTGCTCGCACTGATCGTAATTTGATTTGGCATTAAACTCATTCTTCGCTCGGGTCGTGCACTGGACTGCCCCGCTCCCCGCTCGACCAATAATTAAGATTCCATAATCTTTGTACTCGGTACCTAACTACACCATTATTTTAATATCAATCCTTTTAACACTGTGGTACCTATGTAGAACTGGGACACACTTAATAATATTCTAAAAGGGTAATATTTGTTTGTAGAGGGTAATCTCTGAAACTACTCAAGTACTTAATCGATTCTAATAGAAAGCTACACTATTCTTGGTTACAATAGATTATATATTTAATTTTGATAAAAATAAGTTTTCAGTTAGAAATTTCGATATTTATAAATCAATTCGGAAGAGAAAGCGCTGTTGGCTGCTTTATCCGCGTGCGCGAACCAATGGTTAAATATACATGAAAAAAGTAAGTAGGAAATGCAATCGTCCATAGGCTACGGTAACCGCTTACTAACAGATGGACCGTTTTTTTGTATGCCTCTTTAGTAGTAAAAAAAAACAATATTAGTCAGCAGTAGATCTAAAAAAAGTCAGCGGCTTTTACACCTAGATTTTACCTTAAAAACGTTTTTACGTTAAAAATAATGTCACGCGCGCGGCTGAATGAGTTAGGGTATCAATCAGCGGAGAGATGCATTACCTGTTATTGGAGCAAGCTATCGCCATCTAGTAACGAGTGGTGGGTACTACCACGTCAGTAAGTGACCGCACATGCGTTGGAAAGAAATAGCACGGCAGGAAAGGCGGGAAATCAGTCGCATGTTCTAGAAGTAGAACAGACAAGGTAGTGTCTCGGTGGGATATATTTAAGCGACTCGTGGCGACATGACATTTCAATTCAAGCTTTGAATGCGAAATCGGAGAGATTTAAAAACGGTAACAAGTGATTATTGTGCAAAAGTGTTGTAGTAATACAGTGTTATTACAGTAGTACTGTTATTGCTTATATAATAAAAAAAACCTTTCCGATCCATATAGTATAAAACAATATGGGTTAATATATATCCTAAACAACTGAACGAAATTTGAAATCAATATTGATCATGACCTAGCATAACATATAATTATAATCTTGGTTCCACACGGGTCTGAAGCTAGGAAATAATAAAATCATATGATATTTATAACGGCCGTCGTATAATTATTAAATAGGTTAACCTAATAACGTCGACCGTTATAGCATAATTGAAATTATTCAATAATTTAATGCGAAGGTCAATACCGTACCATGCTTACCGCAGTGAACTGCAGCGCTGATTTTCAGCATGGACCTTGATTGTCTCACAGACAAAGCACAAAATTATGAGTAACAAATTAACATAATTAATTGTAAATAACTATAACTTATGTTAATAAGATGTGATTATGTAATAGTTCAGCTCAAAATAAATATTTATATTTATATCTTGTAATCGGAGGTCCTAATGTCTTAAGTCTCGTTCGACTCGTTCAATCCTACGAATCAATCATCTTTTTTAGATGATTTATTAAAAAAAATCAGGCTTCGGTTACTTTTCCCAAATAAGTAAACGCGGTAGTAAGTATCAATTTATTGAATTCATAGCACGTAAAAGTTCAAAAGGTTTCAAATTTCGTCAAATCAAATATCCTGAAAGCTTTCTAAAGTTAATAAGGAGATATATATTAAACTGAATCGAAGGTATTGGCAAGCGCGGATCGATGGCACCCTCGCAATCAGCTCCATCAAAACTCGAGCTCATTACTCAAAATCAATTAGCGTTATTAGTGCGGCGCGTCTTCGTTAGCCCGTGATGGAGGGTAATTTATTGGCATCTCTTAATTAGGGATAAGTCTAATTGGAGGCTTAGTCGTAACGAGGCCCTCGAAATCTGACGTCCCGGCGAATAAATTGGTCGGCCGGGCAGCGCGGCGCACGCACTCCACTCGCTCTATTACCACTGTACCCACAGCACGAGTTTTCTAGTACCATCGCAATGCAAATAACCCACATTGACAAGTATTTGCTCGTCAAATAAGCAAGGCTTCAACTCTACCTGACTGAAACCATTGGCAGATTTGTGACATTTGTGACAGTCTTACAGACGGGTATATTGCAGAAGTAGCTCGTGCTAAGGGTACTGATATTTTGACGTGCCAACTCGATTTATGGCCTGACTCTACTCAGTTTAACGACTGCTCTAATAAGTTTCAAACATCGTCGAACCTGGCTTAAAAGGGTATAATAATGCGGATTTAGTTGACGGTTAGGAGAGCGGAGAGATGTCTAGCGATACCACAAACCGTTTTGGCAAATGAGTATTGATTCTAATGGGTTCACACGAGTTATTATGAAGTTTCATGATCATGAATCTAATTTTGTTGGGTTGCGGCGAGCGTTAAGCGGTGTGGTCGACGCGGTCGCTCAAAGCGGCTCCAATAAAAATAAAGAGCGTCGAGCGAAGCACACAAATAAAAGAGTTGAGACAACGGCGCATGATCAAGTGCGCCGAAAGATGTAATAGGATACGGCCCGTGCTTTATCCCGAAGATACTCGTCCGAGACCGGTTAATCTCTATAATTAGATTAGTTGTTGATGACACGGTGGGTGGAAATTGTTTGTGTTCGCGATAATAGGACGATGATGTTGGTTTAAAGTTAAACGTGATTAGCTATCCCGTGTGAAACTCATTGGAAGGTCTTGGAAGTCGTTTGGTTGAATGAAGCATGGCAAGAAGTACAGTTTTAACATTTAAAAAAATGCTGGACATTTTCACACTGCATCATCTAGCCCCAAAGTAAGCAGAGCTTGTGTTAAGGGAACTACATGACTGATATACTACTTATACATATATGTTTTTTGCAAATACATACTTATATAAAACCCGAGAAAAATGTTTGCAAATCATACAAACATTTGTCTCGCGGCAGGAATCGAACCCGCAGCCTTCTGCGTCTCAGGCGGGCCTTCGCCCGTCAAACATAAAAAAGGTCGTCAAACATAAATAGTTAAACCGTCAACATAAATAGTTTAATTAAACCGTTGCGTAAATGACTCCCCCAAATGAGATAAATCCGAGAGGCGCAATGCGAGTTCGAATCGAAGGTATGTTTGAACGCCATGAAGTGCTAAATCACACCTATTACACGTCTAAGGCAGGACGACAAAACTAATCGGATCGCGTGGAATAATGAGATTCTGATAGCGGTCGATGTATCGCCGCCTGCGCCGATACCATCTCTGAAGTAGTAGAAGCTCTCGTTGCGTGAATAGTTCCTCATTGCAATACACTATTTAATTTCACGAATACATAATTAATTATGTCAAAATGTTAAAACCACTATCTCGTTTATATTCCGTCCTTGCAGTGCCCCTAGTGACGTGTGATACAATCTAGCTAAGAACCTTTCTTAAAGTCACATCAAACGCATCCCAATGTAGTTCCTGATTCCCATGACACAGCTTAGTGAAGGTCAGGACTATTTATTGTCTATCTGAATAGACTAGCTTCGGTAAAGACCACGTAAGATGTGCCAGATATTTATGAAAATATATCAGTTTTTGCTTACGTTTAGGGCGTCAGTATGAATAGGAGGAATAATATGTAATAAACATTGATTCGGTTCATACTGTGCCTTTTTCTGCTGTCCATTGTGTGTTTTTTCAAGAGGTTAGAGCTTGTTTTACGGCAGCAAGTCACGTTGCGCACGCGCACGCTGTACGCACAACTTCATCAACTCCACAATGCAACTATCGCGTGATAGTGATAATGATTTATAAGTGATTGAGGGATAAGCCAACTTACTGTGCCATATGTGGTTTAATTATACTGTTAACTAGGAATCTTAGAAGCTAGCTGCAAACGATTAATATCATGATAGCATTTTATAAGCTCTGCACAAATTAACTAAAGCCCTGTTCAATCCAAAAAAGGCAATTTTTTTAAAGATACAGTTACAGACTAGAGTTAATTTTAGGATCAATACGTAAATACTTCTAATACTCCACACTGCTTTGACAAAACTTTGACACTAGGTATGCGTCAATTGCCGAGGTCTAAAAACGGATATGTTTGCGGATGCACGCGTAGATGACTTCTATCCGCAACAGAACATCCCTGATGCGTCGGATGCGGGGCAGCACCAACAGCTACCTGAATCTAATAGTGTTGGCTGGATGTGGACACAGTCTTCATGAGGCACTGGACTGAGGTGCATACAGCACAATGTGTGCCTTGGTCAGATGCTTTACGAGGAATGTTTTACTTTTAAGCCTCGTTTTGTTAGTAAGTTTATTTTTATCAAATGTTATTTTATGGCTGCAATACCTGTGTGTGAAAATAAAAAGTTTCGAATAAAAATCACCTTGACATTATCCAAAAAAACAGTTATTGACGCTTGTACTATGTCAGCCGTCACAAGTCTCACTTCATAAATTCCAACTCAGTCACAGAATACCTTAACGGTCCCAAGCTTTCAAAGTACCGTGTACACTCAAATTATTGTATGTTAATTTTCCATACCTTATTTTACACGATTTACGGCTCAAAATTGAACAAATAAGTGCCTCTTTATGAACAAGTTTCGAGTGTCGCCAAGTGATGGGCGAGCGAAGCACCAATCTGTGACGGCAAATAATGTAGCTTCACTTACAAACACTTACAGCGCTATTGATATAATGAAGGCTCCGATAAGAGTGATGCTTTTAATTGAAATTGTTGTGACATGAAATCCATCGGTGATACGACGAAGGTAGATACGCTTACATGGTCCTGAGAGCTTTTTCTTTCGACCTAATTGGCAGTTTCATGTGAGTTATAGTCCATGCACCACTTATTGGCTGGTGGGGTTAGTACAGGGCAAGATGAGGAATACATTTACTATGCTATCCAATAAGGACGCTAATTCGTTTCTAGGGTTCCGTACCCAAAGAGGGCCCACCGAGCTATAATAAAGAGCCTACGAGCGTCCGCCTGCCTGCATAGGGCGTATCTTTTTGACCGTATAATGTAGGCAATTGAAGTCACAAATGACGTGTTATGGCCTCTGTCATATATATATATCATCATATATAAGTCAAAACTTATTGTAGGTATGTGAAACCCCACACAAAAAGTATAAGACGTGCCATCATTTTGATATTTATCCAAGAATTCGTTTTTTTGTTGCGCAGTGGTAGGGAACCCTTTGTGCGAGAGTCTGACTCGCACTTTGCCGATTTTCAAGCAATGCTGCATTCTAGGCCCATTTACATGGACACAGTTCCTCGCATGCTTGGTGGCGAGAAGATTATCGGCACCAAGGGGAAATGGGTGATTTGCTGCTCGTTCTCATGTGTTTACATTCAAGCAACTAGAACTCGCCAAAGATTATGCCATACGATACTTAATACGATTTATCGACTTGTCTAAACCATGTATGCCTTTAAATATGGTTTACATGGAGACTTACAATATTGGTGGTAACCAAAGGTGATGCGACGATCGCTCTACTGCGTACGACGGACACGTCGTTTAAATGAAACAAGTTTCTTATATTCCATCATAATCGCATCTTCGAGACGAGAAATTTCAATGTTACCACAAAACTTGCGACTTTGTAACTGGTGACATTTCTATAATTGTAGAATAACGCTTTTGAAATAATAAATATACCAAACCTGACCTACAGGTTCTATAATTGTGATGACGTTAGCGTAAAGATAATAAAAACTACAAGAAACAAGAACATGAAAAGTGTGTACACAAGACATTATAAATTAAAAAGTACTTCACATAAATCTAGTAATGACGCCGTGCGCCAACTAAATACAAAGATATACGTTGAGATTATTCGATACCGAACATTAGAAAATGTGTACATTGTACGTATCATTACTTCACGTTTGGGCGGTAAATCATACCCGATAAAATAATAAGTAAGCGATAAACCTTAGCTATCTGCATCCGGCGTAAGAAATAGCCGGAGAGGCTGTAACAGACGGACTCTATCTATCGATGGCGGTTCATAATTCCTGCTTTACGACGGCTATTTGTGCAATAGTTTTTTCCTGACTTTGGACTCCTCGGATGCACAGTTTTTTTCTATTATTCGACTTTTCCAACGTTTCACTCATAAGCTAGACTGTGCCAAAGTAGACTTCTACGGTGTACAAAAAACCGGGGTAGGGGTAGGGGTAGGGGTTGTACTCTTAGGAAAACAAAAACAAAAGCTCACTGCCGATGGATTTTTTTATAAAATTTCTTTAAGTAGGAACTTCTCTTAAAGATCGACAGGATTTTTGTTACTTACAGTATATCTACAATAACGTAAGGGAAATGAGATGATCCTAATTGAAATTTTAGTGTAACCTAAAAAAATCGAACCTACCTACTTGATCTACAAGTAAAACCATTTGTGATTTCCCTTAACTGTGTGTTAACACTTTGAAAAAAAGTATTCATTGACCTATAGTCCTGACAAAGTCATTAACAATCCCAGAAACGCGATCTGTATAGTGAAATGCTCAATATTTATTAATTAGACATATACCTAATTAGGCAGTAAACAAGGAATTCGGGTAAAACGAACTTTAGCAAGTACAAGGTGAGCTGAGCCCGTGAGTAATTAGCGGCTAATTAGCAAGGAGTCAACTCATTAGGCGTAATTGAAGAAAGCAAGCCAAGGATTCTGCCAACAAAACTCTAATAAGACTAATATAGTTTTGTTAGTATTATAAATCTAAATGAGAAATTTAGTAAACTCAAAAAAATATTCCTACAAAATTACAAAGAATAATTTGGTATCTTCGTAATTCATTAGTTTTTTTAATGAGGGTCGGTACTTTGCAACTTGGTAATTTTGAGGATCTAAGGCAAAACGCAAACATTACCTTGATATAGTTCATCTAAGATTGGTCCGAGTACCGAGTATTATGGGGCGAATATACAAAAGCTTGATACGAGTAGCTTGGTACCTGTGCCTTGCCTAGGGTTGTTCACCACAACTTATGCAGTATCGATATTTTTTCTATTTTTTCGTATAATCGTAGCACTTTTTGCGAAATCAAACCAAACATGAATTATGTAGGGCCAGATATTAAAGCATTTTTTTTAATAAATACTAATTATATTTTATACAAGTAATGTATTTAGGAAGATATATGTACCTATATAAACGTTGGCGGAGAATGTCCATAACATTATATTATAACAAGAAGCAGGAGAGAAGCTTATCTTATGCTAACCCGTGTATTACCATCGTTCTCCAGACAGCCGAAACCATAGGCAAAGGCTGGGGAGTAATCAATTATTTCCTGTAACGTTCCGACGTAGGTGAAGTTCACAATCAACATTGCATTAAGTGACAGCCAGACAAGGTGGATTAATTCGACTAAACATCACCCGAGTTCGAATCGGTTCAGAATCAATTTAGCGTGGCGTTTGCCCACTTATCGAGTATTGTTGGACTGAGATACTCGCTTTGTGAGGTATCCCAACCCTATGGTCGCCCGGCGGGGGGTGTTCGATGATTGATGGCTGGCCGGGTGCACGGTGCGTGTAAGAGAGTGGGGTACATCGGGCCTCTCGCTTGGGTGCACCGCGGTACAGAAGAAACCATAGTACAATTGTAAAGTATTTTTACTTGGATGCTACTGACGTTCATATAAATAGACCGTAAGTTCTGTGGGTGCTGTGGAAACTGCAATCTAGAATCAGCGTGGTATAGTCCAATTTAACTTGGCAAAATTACGATCAGCGCTAGCGTGCATAACGATTTTCACAATTAATGCTCACCCGAGGCACGTTGAATCTTAAGGCAGTGAGAAAAAGCTCATTTTACGTTGAGTTAGGATTAGGAATGACACAAGGGTGTCCAGCAGGCCGGTCTCGTAATTGAATGGCAATTACCTGGGCTGTAAATATGACACAGGCGCGTAATTGCAGGAGTGGAACGCGTGAGGGCTGAGACCGCTGTGAATGCGGCCTTTGAGATGAAATATTGAAATCACGTGCGAATCTGTCTTCACGTTTCGTGGTGATTTCGAATTGAATGAAACATTTTGAATAAACGAGTCCTTATTAAGCATCGTAAATTCGAAATTAATGCAAATTAGGATTTGAATTAATAGGTGTGTATTGCTATTGAGTTACATTCGCGTTAGTTCGTGGCAGTGGATGGTCTGGCTCTGGGTTGATGAAATTAAATACAAGTGCACGTATCACAATATATATATTATTGTGTAGCGAAGAAATACATTTGACATTGCTACTGATTGCTGTTATAAATAGGGATTTGAGAAAATATGCGCTTAACTTATGATGACAACTTTGCAACGAGAAGATTCTGTACAACAACCAGAGACTCTCAGTTCTGTCAGTGACTATCAGTTACAATATAGATAGCGGAAGCTGTCAGTCACAGTATAACCAAAGATAACCAAAGTCTACATTTTAACAATAAAACTGCAGGCCTATTCACGTCCCGGATGTTGTATCGGTGTTCTAAGGAATCACATTCACGGAACAATTAGTTATTTCAACATTACCACTACCTTTAAAACCACCACTTCATTTAAAAAACACTCAAAATTCCGTAAAAACTTTCACCCCCATCTCCCCCCCTTAAAATGTGAAAATCCAAAAACATATCATTATTTATTTATGATGATATTAATTTATCAATTACAATTTTCTAGTTCCTACCTTTAGAAAAACCTATACTCCTATACAAACTTTCACTCCCCATTTTCCCCCTTTTAAATATGAAAATTCAAAAACCCTGAAATACGTCTTAATTTATTTACGCTCAGTAGCTGTTATTCAAATTCTCATGTTCCTAACTTCAAAAAACAAAGATTTGTGATATGTTGATAAACCACCAACCTTTTGAGTGTAGCAAACCAGAGAATATTTTTTACCACACAAATTTCAGACCTAAAATTAAAAAAAAAAAAAAAAAGTATATAGTTTTATTATTTATTTTAAAGTTTATTTGTACCGAGTTTTGTGCGAAACTAACCAAGGAATCTAAGGGGCTGATTTTCGAAAATTAGATTAGCCTATGTGTTATTCCAGAACCTCAACTAACTACATACCAAATTTCATCAAAACCGGTTTAGTAGCTACGGATACGCGGTAATATAAGTATAGATTAGGTAGATACCTGCCGAAAAAATGGAATTGTTTCTGATGTTATTGGACTTACTAAGGTAGACTACTTTTATAAGAACCGTTAAGTTACTTTACAAGTATTGTGTGCGTAAATTGACACCACAGTTTTATTCACCGTTTTACGGTTTGTAGTTTCACCAAAAATTTGGCCGTGTACGTCACACGGTATCAAATTCTTCTGGTTCTGCTGGTTCACCTTTCTCTCATCTCAGAATGTTGTTCGTAGAATTTTCCTCAAAATGTTTTTACTTTCCTCCTAGACATTTGTTATAGTTTTCCGTTCTACTCCTGGTATTTTTTTCTTGAATTCCACATTTCCAAAGTGTCTACGAACGTATCTACCAAATGCAAAGTAGAGGGAGAGAACATAATTAATTGCAGACTGAATGCAACCCGGCCACAAGATTATTAATCCACTTAATAAACAGCTGACGCGGAACTTGAGTTTTGTATCGATAGTCCAAGAGCTAGTTATGATTTTGGTTACGTCAAGTTTTTATGAAACTGATGACATTCAACAGGTTTTTGCTCATGTAGCAATTGGCATTCTGGTGATTGATTTTTTTCTTAGAATTAGCAAATTGAATGCCATATACCTAGCTTGCAGAACCTACCACCGCTGGTGAGGAAAGGTTTAAAGTAGCCGGTGGATGGAGGTGGCCTAAGATCGTCCGTCATGGTACAAGATAAAAATATTTAAAAAAGGAACAAAATATGAAATATAGGCTAGGCTAGTCAAACAGACTTCTACAGACTGTTGATGATGGTGAGTTATCATGATTAATGTTTCTGCTTAAGAAACATTAACAGATGCAGATGAAACATTTCAGATGCAATAACGCATCTGAAATAAAGGTCTAGTGACCGTCTAGTAAAAAAAACAAACACGCTCACGACTGTATTTCTCATGAAGGGCATCTTAAGTACATATTCAGTGCGTAAATCTTTAAGCATACCAAATACGGGAAGCGTCCAATTATATTTGGCATATGCCCGCGTTTAACTGAAAAAATTCACTAAATAAGTGGCCAACAATTGACACAAAGTGCAGAGAAACTACCTATTCATCAGAAGTATGACGTATTTAAAACGCCTCTAATTTCCGGGCTACAAACATTTATATTGAAGCTGTTAATTAAATTTTTAATTTTACACGTGGAGTATGCACATGTCTGGGCAACAAAGTCTGTTATGCCTCGGGCGACCTGCCACCTGTCCTATTGACACTGAACCGTAGGAACTGCTTATTATGCTGTGACAAAGGGCACGTTTACAGAACACATGCTCTATTTAGTTGGCAATCTAATATTTTTTTTATACTCTAGATATACTATAGTTCAACACTTTAACACATAAATGTAACACTTAACTAAATTCACAAATTAAAAACTAATTTGATTATTATAGGTTTGAAATCAGATAAGCAAGCAAAAACACTATAAAATATCTTCCTGTGTTTACGATTAGTACCTTACCCAATTATTTTCATACAAGTCGTAATTAAAAGCTGCGGGTGGCAGCAACTTTACCTAATTACCCTTTTGCTTTGCATAATTAACCAGCGCTACGTATAATCTGCACAGTATATTCAACTGAATATCTGAGTTTTTATTCTATTTCGCACGCTAGTAGTATTTGCCAATTAAAAATATTTCCAGAACATTGATTCAATTAAAACTCAACACGGCTAGCCAAATCTAACGTATCTGTCGTATACATTTTTTACTTCCATGACAAAACGCCGTAGTCAGATTTTAATTGGCGTGGTGTCAAGTTCGGCAGAGGATAGAGCGCGGGGAATGCCTCTCGACACTTCAGTTTTTCATTCACCCTCTATATAGCTACAGGTGGCTCGATGAACTGAGCCAATTCCCGAATTATCCATCATTTCCAAAACAAACATTTCCATTAACTGTTTATCTCGAGACAATATTATTATGTCATGATACGCGCTAATGAATGCCACTTTAATATCAATCGTTCATTAAACGTTGCACAATCGTTCATTTGGTGCTTTCTCACGCCTCATTTAAAGTATTTTTCGTTTCGGCGACCGCGTCTACCGTTTCCCGGAGTACAATGAGCGAGTGATTCGGCGGCGAATAACGAGGGCATTTTGTCGGCCGCCTCTCACGTCCGACGCCTTCCGACGCTCAATGAAAGTTTACCTGCAGTCGTAACGAGCGATTTGTCCCCTGGCCCCGGCCCCCGCCCGGTCCCAAATCAAAGCCCATTCACATCTGCATGCCGACACAATGCTGGCAATTAGGCCGACTGGCCCTACAATCGAACGTAATGCGCGCTCGTTCGATGACGCTGGCATCACTCCTTCGTCCTCACTTCATTCCGATCAAGGCATTGGAATGAGGCGAGGACGAAGGTTCTACTTTTGTAGTACTCAGCATATTTTCTTTACTAAATAATAATGCTGGACATTTTTCATACAGCATCATCTAGCCCCAAACTAAGCAGAGCTTGAATTATGGGAACTACATACAAGTAGGTATATACAAAAAATACAGATGAAACAGCTAGCTATCTAAAGACCGTTGCAAACGATCTATAGATAGCTCAACTGATCCAGATCACTACCAGGCGGAAGCGTTCCCAAAATACTGGCCGCATTGCCACGCTGAATGGCAATGCTAATGCGTTGACCCAGATAAGAGCCAGCTCTCTTGTCACGCTTCGACCAGTCGCCCTGAAATAATTTTGAAAACGCGAAGGGCCCCGGTTCCCCACGGACCCAGAGTCTCAACCCCAAAAGGCTCAAATAAGTAGGCTCTGTCGAGACTTCTATATATGCGCCTCTTGAGATCCTCGGCCGAATCAGCCGCTGCACCGGCTCTAACTGAAGTCCCCGACAGATGAGATAGAGAACTACATGGCTGATATACTACTTATATACTTTTTTTTTGTAAATACATACGTATTATATATAGAAAACACCCAGACCTGAGACAAAAATTAGCTAATCGTACAGAAATTTGTCCCGCAGCGGGAATCGAACCCGCAACCTTCTGCGTCTCAGGCGGGCCTTCGCCCACTGCGCAAAGAGCTTGTCTAGGAAGTACCTACTACCATATCTATTTCTGCTGCCGAAGGTCTAGTATACTAGTTTGACTCTTAAGAACACAAAAAACTACGTTAAGTAACATAATAATACTTAATGGTCATATTGATTGATCTTTTCCAGAATAAATGTGTTCATAGAAAAACTTTTCGATTTATTTTATTCCACGTCTCAAAATTCTTGGCCTTAAATTGGACATACGCGTATCATGGCGTCTCTCAATCATTATACAGATGCCATTGCCAATTCCCCTCAGTAAACTCAAGGTCGTAAGGTCAAGTTAGTGTCTGGGACCCCGTCGTCGCTTTCTTTGTGAAGCCGATTGCTGTCAGAGGTCTGGGTTAACAGCCCACATTAAATCTTTTGACCTGTCCATCAATAGGTACGTATGCCATAATGACTTAATAAATTGATTTCAATTAGTATGCTTAAGTATTGTTAGAGGTGTCCAGATATTAGACAAAAATAATATATTTCAAACGAAATAACTAGAAAATCACAAAAGACAGCAACGTAACTTAATAACTAATATTAGAAGATAGTACCTACTTAACCTTATGTTGTATGTCGATGACTATTTACATTCTAATTCTAATTTTATGTACTACTTAGCTACTGTAAGTGCCTATCGACTAGGTGTCAGTTTACCTCAGACAAAGTTATGTATAAGCAAATAATGCCTTGTGATAGTTTGAAAAATAAAAATAGGTATATTTACACATGTAGGTACTTGAAATTTTATAATGGTATAACATTCTGCAGAAAAAAATGTTTTGAATAAACTTCTTCTTGCGCATCTTGCATTTGCTACCCTAAAAACAAACATTCTAACGCCTTTCATCCGTGAGGTTATCAAGTTGGGGGTAGTCAGAGGCACGTCCAAATATTGGCATATTCCCATGCATGGTAATTAGAATTGGCATAATATCATCGAATAGCATGCATTTCCTCACGATTTTTCACTAAACATACATTTTTCAAAATGAAAAATGTATTGTTTCCTGACCTACCTAGTCACCAAGCTAACACTTGATGTTATGTATACGGTTACCTTCGCTCATAAAAATATACAAACATATTACAATACAAGGAATTCTAGTGTGGGGTCAGGACTTAGGCATAGGCAATGTAGGTGCACACGTGCCGTGTAGAATTATCCGGCACAAGGCCGGCGCGCCCCGTCCGGCTTGAAACCGTTCGCACGGTTAGCGAACGAAGACCGTAGCCGGTCTTTGGCCGGTTTCTATACCAGTGATGGTTTTGCAATTACAACCATTTTAATACCCAGCACCGACGTAACTACATGGTACATGCACCAACACCATGGCTCCAATCCTTAACGAGATCCCAACAATGTTGGACTGTTTGTTTGCCATTATCTACATTTACACCGAGGAAGCACTCACACAAAGGCAACTAGGATAAGGTAGCAAGGTAGTAAGTATAGAGAAATTTAAACAGCTATTCCGACGTTTATTGCCCTCATATAGTAAAGCATAAGAGTCTGTCATGTTGTTTACTGCTGATGATAAAATCAATTTAAACTAGATAAAGATAACTAATGAGTTTTACGTGGGAGACTTGTTATGCCTAACAAACGATTATAAATGAGTATGTTCTTAAAAGCTGTCTAGTTTTAAAACGAGTTCTAATTTCGAACTTACAGAATGATCTAAGGCCGCATTGAGAGTTCGAAACGAATACAATGTTTCACTAAAATGAGTACAAAAAACAAAAAAAATCTAGCCGCTTAAATTAAACATTGTTTAAAATTTGCCCATCAAATTAATTGTTTGTGAGGTAAGAAATGTTTGAATTGCTGTGTTCCGGTTTGAAGGTGCCAGTGAATTAACAGGCACATCAGACTTTTCATCTGGAATGTCCAAGGTTGGCAACCGCTGGTAACCGCTTACTAACAGGTGGGCCGTTCTTGGTCGTATTGGTCGCCACGTTAGTTGTATAAGAAATACAATGGTTTATAGGATTAAAAAAAGGGCCAGTAAGTAGTATGTGAATCACCAAAAAACTAATTGAAGACTTCAACGCGTCTACGAAAGTGTTAAGAGGCCCATATTCACAATAGACGAAATATTTTCTTAGAACAGCATTTCACTAAGAAAATAGTTTTATTCCTTAAATATACAATAGTGAATACAAAACGTACTTAGTAAATAATGTATGTTCTATAAAATCAAATATAAAAAGGAAACAGTTTGAGTTTTACTTCAGATTAATGTTTAAGCAGTAGGTAGTATGCACGCACAGTAGAACAAGAGTTACAATCAAGGGTGCGCCGATGCACAGGCGGGTGTCCACTGTGCTGGTCACAATGCGCCAAATGACGCCCCGGTACGCAAATGAAGAATATTGTCGGATGCCCTGAATGCTCCTTAATGACGCCCGTGTGCTAGACTTGTC
This sequence comes from Perizoma affinitatum, assembly GCA_961405105.1. NCBI lineage: Eukaryota > Metazoa > Arthropoda > Insecta > Lepidoptera > Geometridae > Perizoma > Perizoma affinitatum. The sequence continues at coordinate 4,665,913 of OY560191.1, read as the reverse complement.
ACCCACAGCGCCCAGGCACCCGATGTACGTACAGTTACTGCCAAAGTGGTTGAACAACTAATCTTGGCAAAGATATTTAAATGGTTGCGTGACTGACTCACAGACTAGGGAGGCTCCCTTATAAAGATTTCAAACAGTGGTTTGGTTAATCTGTGTTTTGTTATTTTTTCATAATAATTATATTCATAATCATTTCAATCATTCTGCGAAACATGGGTTTATGATGCCATAGAATAAATAATAGAAGTACAGGTAAGCAAATTTACAATACACTCATTTATTATTAATGAATTCTTTAGTCAAACAATGTTTAGTCTTCAATGTTAAAGTTTAAAATAAATAAACACCCAACATTTTATTATTTAATATGATAAGACTCTATTGAGGAATTTAAAATGGCATTTTATGCACTTTTACAAATATCTCTAAGGTCAATTAGTGATCATATCGCAAACAACGATTTCTTCCAGACTATACTAAAAACTAAACCCTGCCAATATCAGCGATGCTGCTTGACTGTACATCATCCCCTGAACTAGTGTACGAATACTAATGTAGATGAATTTTGTGTCATACACAAAACTCCATCGCTCATGGAGTCACGGCCATTCCACTATAAAATATCATTATCACCTGTACAACCTAAATGCTTCTTCAAAGTGGTTCAGGCATTGCGAGTTTTATTCGATGTTTAGGCGTTTTTGGTACCCTTTGCCATATAGGCGCCGGTAAATTGAGAACGTAGGTGTATTTGAACAAGTGAGTTGCTCAGCTATACGTGATTTCGACTGTACCAGTGTACCCATGACCCGCACCCACACGGCATTGCTCGATTGTCAACTCTGTTAATTATCGGATAATTGTTGAAAGCTGATAGGTACCTACTATACCTGAGTCACAGAAGAAATAATGACTATTGGACCGAAGTTTCTGTAATCATTTAACACACTCGTTTCTAATCGGAATTTGGGATTAGGTTCGAATTCGTGTAATTGGGTGCTCTTGAATGCAACTAGCGCACGATTGGAATTAGTATTTGGTGGATTTTTATGGAACTAAATGTAATCGACTATGCAATTCTTACATCTGGAGCAATATTGACGTTGACACTTGAGATTGAAGTAGAGTTTGCGACAGAAATGTCAAAGCCTGGAAAAAAAGCAAAATAAAAGAAATTTTATTGTATTAGAATAGAATTGAGATTGTATCGAGTAACAAGGGTAGCCTCCAAGAACTAAAATGGAGCCGGGACACCTGGCGCAGTGAGATGACGACAGGTGAAGTAGGGCTCTGAGGACCGGCTACAGAGTCCGGCGGCGAAATGGGCAAACGACGCGTTGCAATGCTACGCATTCTGTTACTTATAAAAAGACCCATCACCAAGCTAATCTACGTATAGTGTTCATCTTAACGAGTAACATTGCTGGAAATTAATTGGGAAACAATTTTTAATTTTAGGCATAAAAAAAGCTGTTTTTTGTAGCTCGCAATCGCAATGTAATACAAGCTGGCCGCGCGTTTGAGTTTGATATTCGTTGCCTTCTGCAACTTCAAATGCGTAAATTAAAATAAAATTTATTGTCGGCCGAATATGGCATGGCATACAAAGTGAGACGAAAGCAGATTTTTTGAAGCGGGACGAACATGGCTTAAATCGTAATTTGTTAAGAATATTCGAAAATTGTTTTAATGTTTGTTTGAACATATCCCAATGATGGTGATGGGGTCTTTTTACATCATATATATTACCTTCATGGTCAAATTCATTCAACAAAATTACGCTAGAAATTACAAGTGGATAGTCATGATGACGTTGTTGTTTTGTTAAGGAAATAAAACCGCCGAAGAAGTATCGAAACACGTTATGTTAGGAGAGATACATTTTTCGCATAAATACTCGATAGTATCCAGAAGAAAATTAGAAAAATATAAAGATGTTATTTTTTTCTTTTACATTATTTTTGTCTTGTCAAAAATAAATAAAGTCAGAATAATGTTTTTTAAAGAATACTTTACCCTACAAAACAAAATAAGTCCAATTAAAAGTTGTTGTGTGGCTTAACAACGTAAGGTGAACGCAGACCGAAGAAATAACACCATTTGGTACTAGACCCACCGATTTTATCAAAAGGTGCATTCGATATGCTAATTAAAGCAATGCCACAGATTATAAAATAGTAAATACCATTACACTCACCTGCCCCTCTAATCTGTTGCTGAAACCACAAGACAATCTCAATCTTATCCTCCTTAAAATATGGTATGTTCTGCCATGTTTGTGATTATAATTAGAGTATCGAGTAGGTTGTGTAAGTGCATTTGTTTTCGTAATAAAAGCCTCGATATCTCCATAGTCTGAGTCACCGATTACCGCGCTAAATTCATTTAGACGTAATAGCCATGATTAATAAGTCCCATTAACTTTAAACAATGATTAATAGGGATATAGGCCCGATATTCCGTACTATGAATCTCGATCACTATTTAATGTCACTAGTTAATGTAAACTTACAGAGAAAAATATGTCACAAAAACAATGCTAATGCATTTGCTTTAAGTAATTCTGAAATTCTCTATTCACAAAATATTTTAGAAAATGTGCCATTGAAGTTTTGCCTCTGAGATTCAGGGATCTCGTACAGGTTACCCCACCACAAAAGTGGATTAAAAAAGTGTACCTATTACTTACTACGAAAATAGTGTTAACTACAAAAATGTATTGAAAATATGTATTTGAATTACTTACCATACGCTCACTATGTAAGTTTTTAGAACCACTCGGAAATCGTCCAAAGAGTAGGAGAACACACATTATACATATTTTTATTAATAGTTAGATAAACTGTAGGGTTCCATCTGGGGACAACGCGTTGTGGAAAATCTTCGCGACTAGAAAACTAGATACAAAAAAAATCTAGTTGTCTCTCGATGGAGCTCAACGGGAATATATTTAAAGCCACTCGATTCAAAGTTTTGACATTTGTATAGAGAATCAAAGATGGCGGACACGATTGTTCATTTTTGGACTAATGAGTGTGAGGATGATTTTTGTAATTCGTAAAGTCTTTTAGAAGGGTTACACGTTTTTCTGGACAAGTTGACAAACGACATATATATTGTGAGTTTATGTATTGAGAAAAAGCTTTCGTTAGTAGGGGCATTCTTACACGTGCACTAAAAGCTCACCTGCGCCCGCGCAAGATGATCGATCGAGGCTCGACCGAATTAGCCGATATCCATGGAATTATTAAATTAACCCGAAATCGAGGCCTAGCGGACCGACCTCTTTCTTGTAACCGAACGCAGTTTCCTGTTGAATAAATTTTACATTTATTAACGAGTCGTTTTGCCCCGCACATGTAGGTACCTACAATTGAGTTGTGCAGGGAATTTATAATGAGCTCATTTCTTTAAATAAAATATGTAGATTTAAATAAACTAAAAAAAACGCTTTTATCACGCACTAAAAATATAAAAAAAGAGTTCCACTATCAACATCCTGGCTCCATCATTAGATCCTCGTTACAAAGTCCAATCTATTGGACTCGTCAAAACGAATCATATGAGCCCAAACTCGAGAGGTTTACTAGTAGCCACTGAAGCGTTCCACTATCCACCTTCCTGGCTCCATCGTCAGATTAGCTCCAAGCATTCCTTAACCTTTTACCAAGATCGTGTATCATGACCCCCCTCCCCCCGGGGGGTATTTCCACGCCTCTATTTAATTAAACGATGTTGTAATACCTTAATGGTCTTAAACCTTACCAAAATGGCGTAGTAAAAACTTTTCAAAACTTCAAAATAAAGATTCGTAATTGCGGCCCAATGCCCCGTAATTTCATTAATTTCTATGGACGGCCATCCGTGGGAAATAATAAATTAACGCACAGATTCGGTTCAATAGTTAACGTCTAATTATAAGCTTTTGTTGTACTAAGTAATTGGTAATCCGATATTTATTAGATGTTGCTGCTAGCTCGAGACTGTGTGGAGGTGGGTGACTAATTAGTTCTGGATGTCGTCGTAAAAAACTACAATCATTATCTTCGTTAAGAACTGATACCTACATCTATGCTTGCCCTACCGTTAGGCATACAATCAGACAAAATTATTTAAATCCTGCCGCAATTAATTTAACCAATAAAATTTGGTCTACCTAAAACTTTCAACTCATTTTTCACCATCAATTTCTTGTCGCTTTAAAGTTGTTGTATCAGGATTATTCGGTCGCATAAAGATGGACAAGTAAATAAAGTAAACATTTCTTTATTAATTAAGGTTTAATACAAACCGTCATTCATGAACAGCAGTTGTTTGTTAGCGTCTGACATCGTCAAAATAACTCACTCAGGCTTTATTTAACTTCAGTATGCAAATGCACTCCAATTAGCGGGTCTTGCGTTTCTCGGTAGAAGTAATACTCATTATTTCAAGTCGGGATTTTTCCAAGCAGACCGCAGTAATTACCCCGGAACGGGCCGACTCTTCCAGGGCTTGCTTATTAACGTCTAATCTTCGGCCGAGAACGTCGATCTTAATTAATTCAATTAAAGCATTAAGGAGTAGGTGAAGGTTGCGGGCGTCTCGCGGCCCTCTCACTCAAATTTAAAAACTTAACGTCGCCTCTGTCGTAACGACTCACCGAGTATACAAGGGGGAGGCGAATTAATCAAATAATACCGCGGAGGAGCGCAGGGCACGGGGTACGGGGAGCGGCGGGGCGAGGGGGGCCGCCCCGCGCGTCCGCGTGCTCAGTCGCGACCGAAGCGCCGCACGGGGAAGTGTCGCCGATCCCCATCCTCACGCATACTTTTTCCGAAGTTCACAACACAGTTTTGTTTTAAAGTTTCACAGGAAAGTTTATAAGTGTTCATTATTTTATTTATGCGATCTGGAAGGTTGAAAGACTGCATTCGGCGGTGCAGTTCCGGAGTTTATACGTTGTGTTTTTTTTGTTATTGTTGAGTTTTTTTGTTTGGTGCATCTTGCCGGCCGCTGGCGGTCCCTTCGAGGCATCGAGGCTGGACACACGGCTGACGGACCCCAGAGGACAAAGCCTTTAGGTAACTATTAAAAGACTGGTTCCCGTGAGACCGATCGGTTTCGGCGCAGCAAGTCGATGTAAATAGACGCCGGTCTATTATGTATGACATTGAAATATTTGGAACAATAGGTGTCTTTCTAGAAAATACAGCTGAGATTAGTGTTGTAGTTACTATAGCTACCCAAGTAAAAAACGGACGGATTGAAACCGAGCAATTGAAGACCACGTGGGCCACTTGCACAGCTGTCAAACATTTGATTGTTTGTTTGTTTTTTTTACTTATCACCATCAAAATTATACATATGTTTTTGATTTATAAATACATTACATTGGAATTACTGTGTTACAATATTAGAAACAGGATAATTTGCTTAATTCAATTATGCATATAGTTAGGTAAGGTAGGTACTTGTTAGATATGTACTTGTTACATTATTCACAATGAAAGTTAATTTAAAGTGAAAAATAAAGCAACAAGAAAAATAAAATTGGCGAAATTCGTGTCAGACTCGCTCACGTAGGTAGGTAGGTACCTAAGACTTGTTTATACAGAGGAAATATCGGAACAAATATTTGTGTTTAAAAAATATCTTAATTTCAATTTAATTTCTTGGTTCAATAGCTTAACAACAAACGGAAGCGTCTTTATAAATGGTGCCTGCAATATATCCCGCTGAATGACTCTAATCCCATGCATTGCTAAGTCTTTAATAATTTTATTGTTTGAAGATTCTGTGATAAAAACACATATAATATATTTGTAGAGTTTCTACTCTAAATAAAATAAACAGTTTTATATAACGTTAATAGTTTCAATGGAGTCACTGAGACAATTATACACATTCCAAACAGGCGCGACCTAATAATATAATAAAACCTAATAACATAAGTCTCTTTTTATTAATAAGTATCGAAACAATTAAAAAATATATTTGTGCACGAAATTTCTAACAAACGTTTACGCAAAGCTCTTACGTAAATGAGTTGTAGTGGAAAGTCTTCTCGGTAGGTTGTACTTTCAATAGAACTATAAAGCGGCCCAAAGTTTTGGACTTAATTAAAACTTATCTGCAAAGAAGATGTCAACAGAACCGAACACCCAGCAGACTGGTATCTTCAAATCTTTAATTAATAAGCACCTACCAAGTAACTCGTGAGCACAACACTAATTATTTCTGCGTCAGGTGAAACTCAATTACGAAGAGATAATTAAACCATTAAGGATTTATTTACTTTGAACATAAATTTTCTTTAAAATAAACCTACTTTTAATTAAGGTTTTACCGAAAAACAAATAGACAACCCTTGCTCGTACGCTCCGTCACGCTGCCACCGGGCCCTAATTGTTATTGAACACTTCAAACTCCAATTATTGACATAATTGGAGTGACAACATGTATTGGGTATATAGTTTTATTATATTATATTCTTAAAAAAAAGTTTCGTTACTAATTGATGAGTACTTACCTATTTTTTAAAATAATTAACTAATTATCAAAACGTATTGAAAAGGAAGATCATGTACATACGAAAAAGAAGATAATGTAATATAGATAGAAAACAATATTTAACACTGATGAAATCTTTTCGTAAAGGCTTCGAAAATCGATGTTAAAACCTCCTTATGCCATGTATATAAGAAAAGTCATAAAAAAAGCGCCGACATATAATTAAATATATTATTTTCAAATGTCAGAAATAGGTTCTTGGATACCATCTTTGTGACATAAGAGAATGGATAGAAACCACTTCACACACTTTAAATTATTTCATCAAATCATTAGTAATAAGACGGGTTGAAATTAATTTAAAACATGTCTAAGCAATATTATACGGACCAGTTCATTTCATAGTCGGTTTAATTAAAAACGAGTGCCCGCACCCCTCCCTCGTTTTCGGGTTGGAGTGCCCCCTCAGTCGCCGTCTCGCTCCGCTTATATTTAGATAATTGTACAATCATCTAAATTAATGAGTCCTCTCGTCCGGTGCTGGCCTCTATTGTATTATGTTTACGCTGGCTGTCCGGATACAGTGACAATTTTAATTTGAAAATTTTAATTAATTTCTGCCATGCCCTGCCCAATATGAAAACTTTTACACTGGAAATGTCTTAAACTCATTCGAATAACGGTCGTAACACTTTAAATACGGCAACTCCCTTCCCTTTCTAGTTTAAAACTTGCTAATAAAGAAGATTATAATATTAAAAGCTTATTTCCTAGAAACTGGGCTTGGAAGAGCACAATCTCTGTGGGTGTTCACAGCTCGCGGTTGACGGCAGTGATAGAGCTCGATGCAATTAAAAGTTTCACTACGTGCGTGGACGAGACGCTGCGCAAATCTACCTTAATTTATGCTAGCGATAAGCCCGAGTTATGAGAGTCAATTAATTACTTATTGTAAGGAAGATTCCCATTTAGATACGTGGGGGTTTACGTTGCAGCGTTGTGTATAGAGACATCGATCAATTATGAATGCAGAAGATAATGGAAGCGTAAACGTGGGTAAACACGAGCAAACCTGGAATAGGCATAATCAAATTAGCGTGGCATCCATCATCGTACGGTATCGCCAAATGGAATACACGAAGCAACAGAAGCGCGGTGGATGGAGGGCTCGGCTCCCCGGAAGGCCGCGGGCGATCAGTCTAATGAACTCTGCCCACCCCCGCAGCCTGATTTATTAACGAATTAAACGCATTCTGCTGCACCCTCATCCAAATTACACTCTATATATATTTAAATATTAGGAGCGAAATTGGGAGAAGATTTGATTGGAAAACAATCGTTTAGAAAGAAATTTACATAAACAATATTAAAAATTATAAGAAATATATATACATAAATTAAAACAAATATAGATTTGTTAATACCAAAAGACAAAAAAACACAGAATTTGAGCTGGCTGAGTGTACATAAAATTACCAAGAAGTTATAAAGATTTGAAATGGCCATAATTTTAGTTGGCTCGACCAGTTACACTCGGTTGACTCTCTCTACCTACACATTACTTTTCATAAGCGCAAGTAAACGAGTTGCTTACTATGCAAATAAAACGCTCATATTAACAGGTTATTGCCCCAGAAATATCCTGATATCTGGAACCATAAAGGACAATTCAGCAAATCGTCCGTGATAATGCATTGGAGTTCAGCAGCTTGCAGCATTATTTTCGAAAACGTTTCAAATTAATAAAATGAATAAATTAATTATTACCTATGCGACAAAGGTACGATATGTTATTTGTTAATATGAAAAAAATAAAAGTTTTAGATTATTAATATGTGCAGATGATTACTTTGAGAGGTCTAGAATTTAAGACTCAAAGCACCGTCGCTCAATACTCGTAAATTGAACAAACATAGACGGTGAACATAGTCACATTATTGTTGCATCCATTATTCAAGAAACAGGACGGGAGGGAGACGCTGGCGTGCTCCTAAATTATTAAACACGCGTTACAAACAGCTACCCCAAACTCATCTTCAAATGCCCATACGACATCTTGACGGAAAAATAATTTGGCCCTGGACTCCCAAATGTCCCTAAACTTTAGGGCAAAATCGGACTTTCAATGACGAATCTCATTATCATGATGTTAGCTTGAGGGATAAGGTAACCGTATATTTAAACATACATTTTCTGCTGGCATTTCTTAGCGACTTATAGATCACCAAGTAAATCTGAGGTGAACTATTTAAGGCTTGAATTGGAATTCTCATTGAGGCAGTAGGCTCATGGAACACCTGCTTTGATATCGCGCATGCCCTCTCCCCGGCCCGTAAGTCCACATTGAAGAAACCGGTTCCGATTACAGGTTATAGCTGCCTACTTATTCGTTTGGCGGAAACGAACCTCGCATTGAACGTTCTGCATATTCATAATTAAATCAAGATTGTTGAAAACCGAGAATTTGGACAATAAGGTTATGAATCAAAGTTCAAGAACCTCTTTCAAGGAGTCCTCAGCTCAATGCGTAAGCATCTTTAGTAAGTCTGTATCTACTCAGTTGGAGATTTATTAAATTCCGCTTACCATATTCCAAAAACCCATCTCTAGAGATGTCTCTTGATTTTTTTATATACCCATACCTTTTTTACAAGTTAGGTATAACCTCGCACACTTTCTAATAATTATTCTGTGTGTCTAATCAAATATTGACTGTTGTCCTCTCTTCGATGTGCTCAATTGAATCTATATTGTATTTGTCCAAAACTATTAGAACTTCACCAACGATATTTACTGAGTGATTATGGGTGTAACCAGCGTTCCAGGAAGAGGCAATTCAACTACCATCTAAAAATAAACAAAGTCAACTGTAGTATTTGTTTTAGATGTAAGTAGGGTCTCACAGAATAATGATGTTTGAAGAATTCAGGAACAAGCAGTTAGCTTCTATTTTTGTTATTACAAGACTTGCATTCTTTAAATCGAAGAATTTTAATTTAAAGGAGCTGAAGACGGGAAGAAATCTAACGTAGCTGTAATAACGAAAGCTACCAGCGAGCCTCAGCCATCTCGTTTATTGCCTTTATTATGAACACTTATATTTTGACAGTCCATAAAGGTAAAAAGCTATTATAATAAATAAATTTTAATGACTTCAAATGTTGCCTGTTGCAAGTTTGTCCAAACAGAACTTAACTGTGTTTATTTCGAATTACTTAAACAATGTCATTATGATCCGTAATCTTAAGTGTGTTTATCTCGGCAAGTTTATAGTTGTCTTGATGTCAATGATTGAATACTTATACTCAACTTGAAAACGTGAGAGAAAGAGACAGATGCAGCTTGGTAGTTCAGAAAGAGATGAAGTATCTCAATTTATCACTGCGTGCGGCCACTCAAGTATTGCCAGTCATCTTATTTGATTGTTGAGGGAATTCTGTGGTGTAATTGGTACTAATTACTGTTTAATGGGCTATCTTTGAATGAATTTGTGTCTGTATAGTGTTATTAGATAGAAAGTCCTTCATTTATTTACAAAAGTATTATCTAATCTGATATGGTAGCATTAGCATAAAAAAAAACGTTATAGGTCACGTATCTATCGTTTTCTATAAAAAAGGAATCTGATAATTTCCGCCCCACCCGTCATTACTGATGACGAGATCAGATCAGATACTAGTTTCGTAAATAAATTACTATCATACAAAGGTTTGCTGGAAGGAAACGCTAATTGGCATTATGTTCGCCTATGTTTATTATTTTATCTTGTACAATAAAGCATTTTCTAGAGCTATTTATAACTGCTACTAACTTATAATCACCTCTCGTCTAAAACTTTAAAAGTTTTAAAAGTTTCTAAAAATAAAAATGATTTTCGGTAGATTTTGGTTGTTATGAACGTAAATAATTCGCGTTTAGTTTTGCGTTTTAAAGTATATCTATTTTTTTAGTTGTAACTTCCTTGGTCCATTACACAATGCACATAATTACTTGACACAATAAACATCAACAGTGATGGCAAGAAATCTGTCAGAATATTTTGTTTGAAATTTTTCACACCAGCTGCTGGTACCTGGGACTTGAGATTGTTATGGTATGTTACCCCACGGAAGTGGTCCCGTATTCATTCAAGATACAATATATTTTTACGCCTTAACATGACACTGACACTGATAGTGTAGATAATGTTTTGAAACTGGTAATTCTGCAGAAGTTTCGTCAACATAACCTGTACAAACATATGGCTTTCTGGCAACGTATTTAGCAAGAAAGCAGTTTCATGACAAGCAAAAGTTAGCCGTAAATTGCCGCATCAATTCCATGAACGTCTAGTGATAAAGCAGTGCGATTGCACACGTATTGTAATACGAGTTCAAATTAATAGGTATCCTTGGCTAATAACGGCAATAAGCGTGCAAGACGAGGCCATATTTCACCGGTTGCCATGGCGACGCGTGCCAAACAACAGCGGCAAACAGCGGCGATACTACCCCTTGGCTAATTTATCCTGGCCTAATATGATCGCTATTCGCATTCAAATGTGTTAATCTATTTAGCTAAAATTATCGCTCAGGAGATATATCGAAATAGTTTTTCAAGTTTATCAGAGTAGGTACAATAGACCTCCCCTTAATATAATTGTGTTTTAACTGATAAGACAAGGATATGTTCATTTTATAATGTTTACAAAACGTTAAATTGAACACATTATGGTTGAGAACTGGTTTGTGATTATATTTTTGTAAATTATAAAATTTTGGCTACTCATATGTAATATCTTAATGACAACACATTACGAGTCAAAACAATGATTATTTTCATAACACTATCTGTGTGCGGGGTTTTAACATGCTATCGCAATCATAACTTGACTTTATAACAATTTGTTGCGTCCGGAGCCGCTAACAGCAACTAAGTAGATAACAATCAAGTGAAGGCTTGTTCGAGACACGAAATTAATTAAAACAAGTTTGTTCGCAGATCCTATACAGGGTGAACAAAGCTGTGCTGAGTCACTAGGTAATTACACTACGGCAGACGCCGCGGAGGCGCCTCAAATCTAACATTATCTTGAGGCTCATTATTGTAAGCCTTGACGATAGAACTTACCCGACAAAATGAGGAACGTATTAAACTAAACTTTTAGCTATAATCCGCAAGGATAATTCGTCATTTTGCAATTCTAGTCAGCAATTAATTGAAAAAGGTTGAATTTATAGCTGTATTTTCATAGGATTATCGCAATCCATTTTTCTGAATAATGCGGTGATAGAGCGATGTCATCGTTTAATTATATTTCATAATTAATTATGATCTTAGGAAAGATGATGATTGATGATGATCCGTACTTTAGCTTTACATTGTCTTGCTTTTTACTCGTTACTTTAAACGATATTTTGTTTTCATTGTTCCCCGCAATGTAGGCGATGTAATTTGATTTATTCTGACTGAGTCATTGTTGTTATTAATTTTATAATGTCGAAGACAATGCCCGTATTTCATGTTTATCTGGAGCTGACTCATTGCTGGATCCTAATTTATTTTATACGGATTAATTGCGCGGTTATTGAGGCAGCCTTTATCAATTATAATTGTGCACAACTGCACTTTAATGCCTAGTAGGTATATAATATTATTCTGTAGGTATGTAATATAAGCTGTGACACATACGACGATCAAAGGATTGGTGATATACTCTGTAGCGCACCTATATTGATGGATGACGCATCCTTGATTGATAATTGTGGAGCTTTATAAGATCTTTTCTGCTTCCTTTCCAGCAATAATGTTGTTAAAGCAATAATTCCTTGTCCTATAAACGTATTTGTTGTAAGGCCTGTAAGCATGGCTTATCTCATTTCTCGACACAATGAGCCATCTGTTTCCACGGTTGATGAATGACGATACCCGCGACCCACTGCCAGGAATACCTTCACGTTATCGCAACTCACCTATTTACTACAGCTGATAATAATAATTGTGTCTACTACTGCGTTTGACGTACCTACAAATTATAACATTTTTACTTATGGCTGAAGCGGAATGGGTCGAAAAGTGTGATCTTTATTTTCCTCGTGTGACGTATTAAATTAAGTTTAAATATATCAAGCAAATTACAAAGCATATTCTGAATCGAATTGAAGTTTCATTGATGGCTTGGTACCTATCCCAAACGAAATATCGCAAATTATCCCCCTTTCAAAAATTCGGCGTGCTCTCAACAATAAGTTAGTTACTAGTATTAACTATTTTGGATTTTGATACTGTTTTATGTTTTAAAGCCCTCAATTACGTAACTTATTTTCTGTGTCACAAGTTTTATAATATGCATAAAGGAAAACATTAATACTTTTTTTTATCAAAAACTTGAGGCGTGACGTGAAATATGAGCACGGTAATTAGGTACTCAAAAACACAAGAATATTGAATGAACCAAATAAAACAATCGTATCATAATACCGAAGTGTGAATATATAGTTCTGGTCTAAATTGTATGAATATTCACTGCTACATATATTATTAAACAAGCGATTACCCTCTAAATTTAGATGCATAGATCCTGGACGATCGGGGATTCAGTTGTTTGCGTTTCCTGCAAATCCGACAGTTTGTCCAAATTATGCGCATTCATTTACACATGATGACATTAATTCCGCACACCAACTCAAACATTTCAAACGCATAGAGATACACGACTCAAATAAAACATACAAAGTGACATTGAACGACCTCGGATCTGTAAAAATGTTATTTACGATACAGACGTTGTTCTTGAGAGATTAATGGCGTATAATAATTTGCAAACGTTTGGTAATTAAAATGGTTATTTACATCATAATTGTTCTTTCCACGAAGACCGTCGAGTTGTCTGTGCTTTATCTAATCTGTGGAGGGCGGGATATTTGCACATTGATAGTGACACGCCAACGGCCCTTAAACAGATCATTTTGCAACAACGCTCCGTTACTTATAAAATTGGTATAAGAAATACACCGTAAGATTTTTACATTTTTGTTTTACTATACAGAGGCGAATAAATAACATTTAAAATTTTAAATAATTTTCTTCGTCGCACTTTCTGATAAAAACAAGCTCTTAGTATTTTTATCAGATTCAAATACCGTTATTGCATTGCATCTTAAAAATTTAAACTTGAAATATGAATGCAATAGAAATAGGGTAGACTCTATGGCTACTAGGGTGCCCGTCCAAATTAGCAACGGTTCATAAGGGTCCTTCCCATACGTTAAATATGCAATTGGAAGCTCTGTACAATCAGTAAAATGAGCTCACGTCGATGCAATCAATTACTCGCATTTTTGCTTGGGGTGAGCCAAGTTCAGTGGGTCACAGAGTTCAGTATTGCGAGACCCTTATTACCGCACTGTAAGTCCCAAATTAAAATCAAGGGAGCATAGAATTGTTTCAATTAAATTGAATACTCAAAGTTACCGCACCTTGAGTATTCAAAATATTCATTTTTTGTTGATTTCTTAAATAATTTAAAAAACAGTATTATGTTACGGGCGAGTAGCCAGCTGAGAACCCACACCAAACGGGAATCGAAAGCTGCTAGTTCGATTCCCGTTGCGGGACAAATGTTTGTATGTTATTTAGATATATTAGTTCCGAGTTTGGATGTTGAGGTACCACGGAGCTCGTAGTTCCCGATACCCATGACACAAGAAATCCTAGTGTGGGGTCAGTATGTATGTGTCTGTTGGGGTGTTATTTACTTAACTTGTTGCAAGCACGTGTACTAACTTCGTCAATGATTATCCTTCTAAATTTACAAAACAAATACACGATTATACAAACCATTTTAATCACGAATAAATCATGTGGGTTTGAATACTGCGTTTGGCCACGTTTTTTTTTATATATATGAATCTCATTGGTCATTTTATATTCGGGTATAAAGGACCTCTTGTTTTAGCTACTAAACCAATCTAAAGTAGAGAAAGCTATTACAAGACACGACGATAATACCTCTTTTCCAATCTATTGCTCTCATTATCACTTACAAATTACCTTGTTTGAGATAGTTGATACTCCGTAAAATGCGTTTCCGTGCGAATCTTATCACCACAATAATCCCGCTCCCTACCATTGTATGCGAAACAACTTCCACTCTGTATCGCTTTCGTATCGTTTTCCTACAGGAATTTTGGGGTGATATGTATCGTGAGTGATTTCATGGTACGGCTGGTTTGATCAAAGGTATTGGCAAGCTGTAGATGATAGGTCATAGTTCTTTGAATAATTAAACGTATTATTTGCGGGGCGTAACCTACTCTGGTTCTTTTTACCACAATGTTTTTTTTTTGAAATGGTCACAATTTAAATTGAGTTTCTGACTTACTACGAGACAAAAAAGACATGAGAGAAGAAGCAATCGTATTGGAACGGGGCTGCATGCTCAGATCTGCTATGTAGACCAAAATAACAGTAGGATCTACCTAATTTTAATAATACAAATATAATAATTGCACAAGATCCTTATGCTGCAGCCCGTTTTTTAAATATTAATTTAAATTATTTAAAAAAATATAAAAAAAAAGTTTTCAGAGTAATCGTATACAATTTACATACTTAAACTGCCCAAAACGTGTCTCTACACGCTATGTGAGGTCCTTCATATGAAATACGAGATGCTCCTCCATCGACTCTACAGGAGCTGCAACAGGCGATCGCAGAGGAATGGGAGGCTATTCCTCAAGACTTTATCAAAAGTCTAGTAACATCAATGAAAACACGGATGGAGTCAGTGATTCAGGCTAGGGGAGGGAGCACTCGGTATTAATAACAAACTTTAAATTAATTTTATCTTTTAATTTCATAACTTTGACACCAATACTTGAATAAAGAATTTTGTACTAAACATGCATTTTTGTTATTGATCCACAAAAGCATTTTTATGTAATGATTGAAAGACAAATCAGATACCACTGGATAGGTATTAAAATAGACTATGAATCTGCATTACAGAAACATAATATTTTTTGTTTTTTTTTTAGTTATGTCAAAAAATCATGAATGTGCGATTTTTTTGCTCTCAAGTGTATTATAACTATAGTTAAAAAAAAACATACTTCTAAGAAGTGAGAGCTTAATAGGTTAAAAAGTTAGCTTATTCTTTTTAAAGTTAATTATTTAAATGAAACATATCAAAGTGATATAGCAGAAAGGATTTTCTCGAGAAAAGCGTTTTGCTGCGGTCGTTGCAAATCTATCTACCAATACTGATACTGATAAGGGGCTATACAAAAATTCCCCGGCACATCGCTTATAAATTAAAGTACACTGTCGTTTAAAATTATAAAGGAAAGAGAACTTGTTAAAGTATTCCGAGGCGTATGAAGTTATAACGAGGTTGAAAGAGGGACTTCTATACTTATTTGTTAAGGTACAGTAGGGTAGGTGACACTTGAAAAAGAATTTCAAAAATTAATGTTGATAATAATATGTAAAATCATTATGTATCAAAATATATTTCACTACGTTACCGTAACACAGTTTTATACTAGCAGTATGTAACTAACTACTACGTCATTTATTTTATATTGTATATTAGCACCAAGATATATAAACCACAGATATACCATATATTAATTTTTGTTTTTTCAAAGAAAATTTATTTTATTCTTAAAATATTCTCAAAGGGCGCGAGAAGTCCATTAATAGAGGAAGGGAGCCCAATATTAGATTATAACGTTACTCATGGCTTTTTTTCCTGAACCTTTGTCCATCAGTGGAATTCTACAGCCTATTGATGATGATGACGTTAATAGAAACGTTCTCGTATCATGTGAATTATGTCTTTGTACAGCGCCTGTGGTGTGGGATATAGTGAGCAAGTGGGTGAGTTCAGTCAGGGATAGATCGTGTCAATCGTGAAATACCTTATTTTTTTTATATATACATTGCGCACCAATATACTACTTTCTATTTCACGTAAGAATCCAGCATTCATTTGTTTATTTGTTAGTGATTCATCTGTTACCATTTTCCTCTGAAAAAGAGATATATGACTTTAGATAAGTAGTTTTTAAATACCGAAATATTTTCGAAACTCTAGTACCGAAATATTTTAGACTTTAAAATGTTTGTATGATCTACAAATGTTTGTCTCGGCTCTCGGTGTTTTCTATGTATAATACATATGTATGTATTTAAAAAAACAGTATGCAATGTATATCAGTCATGTACTCGTAGTTCCCATAATACAAGCTCTGCTTAGTTTTGGGCTAGATGTGTAAAATATGTATAGCATTCTTTTTTTTTATGCCTTAGTGTTTCAATAATCGGCGATGGGCTTGCTACTTGTCACTTAAAAAACGTGGACATATTGTGTCAAATATAAAGTAGGATCTACGAACTAAGTACAGATCCGAAGTTGTCTGTCACGGGGATTAAGTATAGTCGTGGGCGTATGTTTTTAAAAGCTTACAATATAATATCAGATCGTTTTATTAAACATGGTGTAACTAGGAAACTAAAAAGGCATTTTGTTCGAGCATATTAGCATTGTTCGCTATGACTTGTGCCCCCTTTGTTCGACACTGCTCATCAGCGCCAGCGTGAACAATGAATGACCTGCGCCCGCGCACTTTTCCGCTACCTGTTTATGAGCACCTGAGTTATGAATAATTTGAGGCGTTTTAGAAAAATCTGTTGCCGGTTTCGATCTCCAGTTATTTATGTCATTAAACGCAAAGGATGTTTATAAATTTCAGGAGCACTGCCTCTTTGCTAAGTTATTTTGACAATACTAATTACTTATCCACTAGTTTGCATCATTTTTAAAAGCAAAAGAAAACGAACACGCTCACGACTGTATTTACCATGAGAAACATCCTCGGAGACATACTCATTGAGGATACCAAGTAGGGGCTAGTCAAAGGCCCGCGTTTTTTCGCGATTGTCAGAAGTAGTAGTATTCACACTAGTAGTTAGCATTCAACGTGACAGGATCATTATTTTTAGTAAATTAAAAAAAAAGCAAAGTTTAGATTTAACAACATAGTTTTTAGTAATGATAAAAATGAAAGGCTAAGTGTTGTTGGACATCACAGCATCACTTAGCCCTAAACTAAGCAGAGCTTGTATTATGGGAACTACATGACTATACATGATATAGGTACTATATACTTTTTTTGTAAATATTTACCAGACCCGAAACAAATATTTGCAGATCATACAAACATTGGTCCCGCGGCGGTAATCGAACTGGAGGAGTAAGTTCGTGTTACGTGTTTACGAAAACTACTTTATTTCTATGAAAATTACTTTATTCTATGAATGTATATACCATCACTACTAACATTCTTAAACTCGTTACGTTTCATAACATTTCGTGGTATTATAAAAAAAATTACAATTTCGTCATAATTACCGAATGCAGATGATGCAGATTACAAAATGCGTGTGAAACAAAATGCTAATGTTATTTAATTTATACGCAAACTTCACTTAACTGGCTATGGTAATATTTTTGATGAATATCTGTTAATAAAAAAAATAAGTGTGATTTTCTCTCAGTAATAATTATTGTAACTCGTACAGACGTCGGCGTCGTAGTGTCTGCAGGGGAAGCAGATAGGGGAGACCCCGCTGCGAACGCTCGTTAACTACACATCCAGGGATGAATTATTTTTATCTACCAATTTACCCCAATCTCCTCTATTGTCGACTCGGTGACAGCTATCGTTTAGTGACAAAACATTTCATTGAGGAATCGAAAAGCTATAAATAATGGCGTCATCGCTATCTAATACACTGATTATCTTCTTGATCTTTTAGCTTCTGTTTTATGATACAACAACTTGATAAAATGCGAAATTAATGCAATTAAAACATGATTTGGATAACGATGTGAGTCATACATTTACCTAACATTGTTCTTATAACTGTTACTTATAAGAGCAATACCTGAGAGGTGGAAATACGCATCCATCGATGGATATATATCTGCCTTTTGCAGTGGAAACCTTAGGTCCGTGGGGCAATGATGCGTGGCTACTTTTCAGGGAAATTTCGTTGCGTCTTATGGACAAAAACAATGATGTAAGAGCTGGCGCTTAACTCGGTCAGAAAATGAGCAGCCTTTTGGGTACCCTGACTGCGGTGACTAAAATTTTTCTACCTGTAGTAGTCTTATCACTACAGGACTTCTTTCCCTATTTTAATATTAAGTACATAGTTTATTATCTTTCTGCTTTTAAAATTGTTGTAAGTTAATCACACGCAACCACTCTGGTCTATTTTTTGTAATCTAATACAAAAAATAGACCAGAGTGGTTGAGCACCTACGTATTTTAATTATTAAGTCCATTGTTAAATTATTTAAGAACAATGCTTTAACTAATAACTTAAAACAATAAAATAAAATGATGACCTAGTAAAATGCTAGTATATACATACCCATACTTCTACTCGCCTACTCTGACGCATTCCAAACGAGTGATCAGGTTTTTTTAGATATTTGTTTATCTACTATTGAATAATACTATTTACCTAGCAATAAACAGTGATCATACCTAATTTTGTTCCATTTCTGAGAACACTTTGAGTTCCAATTGCCTGTATAATAATCGTGAGAAAAAACGCAACGAGTGGATTCCGGCAACAGAGTAATAAACCAAGCTAGCCTGGTTGCTTTGGTTATTTTACATTGGTTTATTTTACCAAACGTAAGCAGTCGTCTAAAATATTATACGTCTCACACCCTAGATAATGATATACTTTACCATGTGTCAATAATTAATTTATTACCATGTGTAATTACTCAATATATTTTGAAGACCGTAGTCTAAAGTATATTCTGTCTATAATAAAAGTTGCTTGTCAATTGGATGCTGTTCATACTTTAAGTGTGCAGTTGACTTCGAAGAATGTTCTTCAGTTTATTGTTCTAAGATCCTCACTAATATCAATATACTTATTGAGTTTAATAAATATACTAGAATCCCACGTTATTTTATTTGACCATTTATTATCTGTCATCAGTATCAGTAAATAACAATCAGTATGAAGATAGATAGCACAAGATAAAACAAGTATATAGGCGAACTTAATGCTAATTTTTATTTTCTTTCAGCTAACCTTTGTGTTATGAAAAGAGGGGAACTACATACCCAAATAAATGTAAATAATTAATACTTATATACCTACAACCGAATATAAACTTAGATACATACATATAAACTAAATCAATTCTGTACGATGTATCTTAAAAAAATATTGGACCCGACTCATGGGTTCAATATTTTACTAAAAACAGTTTTATCTGATCTGTAACTAATTAAGATCTCAATTTACCAAGTTGATGTATCTTATTTAATATGATTTACTCATTAACTCAATGAATTCGAAAGTTGAGACTGTCCACCTATATAAGGAAGTTTAAAAAGTTTAACCCTCAAACGATAGGCGACGAACGAGCGGCGGGTTCGTTACATCGCACCGGTCGGCTGGTGGCCGCCGCGGGCCCGCAAACAACACCTTATCTTATCTACCAACCCCGTCGCCCATCTGGAATTACAAGTGTATAAAAACTAAATACATGTGTGACCATTGGTTTTTGATTTGTATTATCCTGGTATAAAGTCAAGGGCATATTGAGACCTAACTAACCATAACATTAATTAAAATCCATCAGGCGAGGTGTATTTACTTTAAAAATATTATTTATTTGTTTTGACAGATATTTTTAATATAAATTCATTACAATCAGCTTTTGATCTAGAATATTTTAACTAAGGTGACCGGGTTTTTCTCAAGGGATTTCTTGATATTTCGTATCTCGTAAGTTGTGCTAAATTTAAAAAGTTAACCCTAGAGTAATTAGGGGCGGTCCATGGGCCGTGACCCCGGGAAGCGGCGGCGGTGCACAAACAAATCTCTATCTTATCTTCTTTCAAACACCAATTAATGTTTAACAAGTCTATTTATTAAGAACTTAATGAATTTGTTTTTGAAAATTTATGACAGATAATTTGAAGTTATCTTTCTAGTTAAAATATCAATGAACAAATTGATCTTATCAGATTAACACCACAGCTAAATTATGGATTATAAAAAATAACAAATCAAGTTTGTTGTTGATTATTTTTGCTTGGTCGCGATTTCGCGAGGAATCGATGTAAATTCACAAATCAATTTAATTAATAATTCACTTACACGCTTACATAGAAGTAAATATTTAAAACAGTTTTTTGGTTAAACAGTTTTTGTTCTCTTCTGTTAAATTCGAAATGATACATATCAGAAAAAGACATTGAACAAAGCATTTTTTAATAATCTTTATAAGTAAGGCCCTAAGATTATTGACGTTGACATTTCAATGAATTAACACCTTAGTCACTTTAGCTTTGGTGGAGTATAATTAAGCGAACGGTGCCTATGTCCAAAAAGTTTAACCCTAAAGCGATTAAGCGCGGTCCATGGGCCGTGACTCCGGCGGGCGCAAACAAAGCGTTATCTTATCTCCCATCCCCCGCCGATGAATTACCATAACTCTCATTTACATACACCTACATGACAACAGAGGACTAAGCCAGTTAACTCCATACAAAAAGAGTAATTAACGTCGAAAAACTAAGAATAATATGAAATTACATTAATCAGCACAAGCGAATCACAGAGCATCAACCCATATGCTGCCAGAGTAAGCCAGTAAAACATTAAAATGATTGAACTTTTGAATAAATTAAATTGAAATGGATTCATTCAGATTTTTTTGCTGGTTGATTGACTATCGTAGTAGCAGTACAGACGCCAGTAGGTGGTACAAAAAAGTAAAAACTTTCGTTTTGACTTTTATAAAATCAACTATTATTGCAATTAGTATTGAACTTCTATCACCTTTGCACTTAATCGAGTTAAATACAGGTTAAAAGCCCCTACTACGTAAACAAGACTGAAATCATCTAGTTTATACCTCTCCATTCAGGTCCTATTACAGCAGAGACAGAGACTTTCTATGAAGTAACCCAGCTGTTCTTATTTCAAATTGCTTGTAGGTACGCGTTGTTTACGACCCGGAGATGACTGATTTTCTTCCGTTTTCCTCGCACCGACCGCGGTTGTGGAAATTACATAATTATGATTGTTTTGTTTCATGAAATAGATACAGATTTGGTGACTATTTCCTGCCCCAGGAATTGTTAGACTGGTTTTGAAATACTTAATTATTAAAGTACCTTATGCTCATCTAGGTATGTTTTACTGAAATATTTATCTAACTAAAATTATAACCTTAAGACAAGCCTACGAGTAAATCTTTGCCTAAGTGTTTGCACAAGTGTTCTTAGTAGTGACAGCAAGAAGACCTAAAAGTTAATTTACACGACTGTGATAACTCGTTTCAAAAACGGTAATGATCTAAAAATAAATAGGTATTACGGTACCAATTTTACTTATTATATTTTTCAAGTATTTTTAAAATCTTGCGTCAGAAGGCGTGTCTCAGTGTCAGTTTTTCTATGGAAACATGCGGTTACTTAAAAGTAAACAAAAAGCTATTTAAGTTTAGTGCAAACCAGCCTTAATTCATGAAATTTATTATAATCTCCAACTCCAGCCAAACGAAAAGCTTAAACTACAGATTGCAATCCATTTACTCATAAAACCCTACACAGAGATACTAATGTTTTAATGCGCACTCAAATTTGGGGAGCACTGATAAAATGGGAAGCTAGTCTTAAATTACTCACTTACAGAGTAGTTATCCGAAAGAGCTTTTAAATCATTCACAAAACACTAATGGACGTGGCGCGGGGGTTAGGGGGTTGGAGGGGGGCCGTGAGCAGATGTACTCCCAGGCGGGCAATGAAATGGAGATATAACAATATAAAGGTGTGTCAGGGTAGCGTGAGTTGTAATGTTACACACAATACGCAACTCTCAAAGAAATACTTACCCGTAGTATTGAAGTTCGTTTAGGTTTCGTTTCTAATGAAAAATGCTTGACTTTAGACATATATATTATGTCCCAACGTAGATATCCTTCCTGTAGCTAAGTGTCTGCAATCATAAACGCTAATAGAAAACAAGTTCCTGACTGCAGTGTCCCATAGTGACGTCTAGCTATAAAACGAACCATAATTGAAGACACAAACCGATTGCAGAAAAAATGCGTTTCAATCCTAACACACTATCTTAGGACAAATGCATATACGGGTTCCAATCATCGCGGGTAGCAAACAAGTAATTTTTACATTTTTTTACACCCGAATTGTATTTCCTTCATCGAATGACTCGATCGAGTGACTTGTGGTAAAACCTATCAAACAACCATTCTCGAAGTCAAAAATCGATTTTAAAAAACGCGTAGCGGTCGAATATAAATGCTTTTTACATACAAACAAACATCCTCATACTGCAAACGCATAGACAGTGCTCCTTGTGTGACGGGTAAAGAAGACATTTGAATTTTAATCCTTGAGGCTAATAATATATATTTGTACCAGATGCCCTTTGATTGGCCTCGTCCCGCTAAAATCAGACATGCTTCAAAAATGTTCTAAACACACGTCTAAATCGGTCTCGCACTTCGGTAAGTTTCAAAACATTTTTTTTTCTGTCAGTACCAGGTACAGTGCGACACAACTGCAAAAACATAAAAATCTTCATCAAGCTTAAAATCCAGCTATTGTAAAAAATGGTTCAAAATTTGATGTAACTATTTGTTTTCATCATTTTAGCAATTTTTATCATGTTTCGCAAATAATACAAGCTAATTTGAAACAAAATTTGAAAACTCAGTGGCAATAAAACCTGTCTAAGAATTTTATTATCCTTGAAACCATACAAATCGATTGCAAAAACCGCATTACAATCGCATCCAACTCGTTTGGGAGATAAAGGTAAAAATAGTGACAAACTAACAATCAGCCTCTTACAGCAAACGTGCCAACGCTTTTACGGGATTGTGCTGCGGGTAAGAAAAAAACAAATAAAAATTATTATTAGACTGTTCAAAAGTTAACCCATACTTAAGGGAAATCAAACGATTTTTATATATCCCGCCGAGATTGAATTTATGGGATATAATCAAAATCGTAAAACAAATAACACTTATAGATAGCTCATATCAGAAAACAATCACAATGACATACAGATGAAGTCCTGACCCCACACTAAGATAACCTGGGCCGTGAAACTATGAGCACTATAGTACCATAAGACCTAGACCCGCTTACAAGTATCTGCAGATCATGCAATTAGTCCCGTTTATATGTACATAATTCTATTATTTAATGGAACTAGAGTCAACTAGTTCAGAAAGCTTATGGTACCCCTGATCTGCGTCGTACTACATGTTCCCGCGTACAGCACGCGGGAAGCAGGAATAATAAATGTCGAGGGGTGCCAGGGGAGTCGCCATTATTATCGGCGGCAATTTAATTAGATCCCTTCGTTATTACCACTGATTCGCTTTATAATTCCCTTCTAATGTCCACCCGACAACCCAAAATCCAATAACTGCACTTAATTAAGAACTCGACATAGATTTTCACATTCCAGCCAGCTGTAAATATAACATCATCAACAGCCTGTAGAAGGTTATTGCTAGAAAACAAAACAGCACTGTAAAGCGGCTAACCAAAAAAAACGGATTATACGTTTGGGCTACGACACATATTATTATATGAGCTCTTTGTGATACGGATAAAATGTAGGTACTATTATTACCTACCATTTATTCGGAGTAACGAAAAAGCCGCGCCGATGACTTCTCGTTTGCGCGCAATGCCAATAGGAGATTGCCAATTTAAAAATTCAATATTTTTTTGAACTAAAGCAAAATTTTTCAATTCTATAAGATTCGGTTTAAAAACCATAAAATTAGTTTGGTAACGTCGGAATGTGATCACCAACGCAATCAGCCGCGCCGATAGGCTTCCGGCTCATCGATATTCGTAACGAATCGTCGAAATTCAATAATTATCCCGAACACGACTTCATTCACAAAAACATCGTAAAAAGGTGTGAATGGAAGAGGACGGCAACGGTCAGTTTTTAGTTAGATAGGGTTGGCAAATCCTCTGTTTGCCGGACATGTCCGCTCTTCCAACTTTGGTCTCCCAGACAACTTGCTGCAGTTTTCCCATACAAAAGTTGTATTTTTTTCAATGTATGACTCACTTCTAGCAGTTAAATACTATAAGGTTGCTACCGTTGGTGATGTCTTATACTTTAAAGGGTGTCAATAGGACTCTATTATTAAACCTACGCCGTTCGTGTTTCTGTCTGTCTGTTGGTATGTCACAGAACTGTATCTTTTCAAACAAATTAAGTAGCAAATTGAAATGATGTACAAAATACGTCACACTAGGACTATAAAAATCAGAAACTATGCAACTGAACAGGAATGGAATCCGCACCACTAGTGCCTCAGCCATGTAGGTACTCGCCCGCCCTAGCCACGGAGGTGAGAAAGGTGTTCTGGCAGCCCTACCGGCCGATGAGTTTCCGATCCAAGTTCACGTGGAGTTTCCAAGTAGTAGATAAGATTAAAAGTGGCCAGAAGTTAATCAGTGCGCGACCAAACTGGTTGAATGGAACCGTTCATTCATGAGGCTGGGATGCCATCACGCGAGCTACTGCGATTTTGTACAATGTAAGCGATAAAAAGTAGCACATTATGGTGACCTTGAGATTTAATGAATTACTAATTACTTATTTGAGATCTAACCATTAGTTAGTTACTATAAGAAACTATGCACAGTTACATAACAACGGGTTTTTTTTTACATTCGATAACCTAAACTATTTCCAGAGACATTTTTCATTAAGAACTCCAATAGTTCTGAATATGAATCGGAATCTATCTAAATAGGAATAGAATCTTCATTATTTCCGTGGTGATATCGTAGGTGAAGACAGATGTATTACTGGAAAGTACACACTGTGTCATAGTGTGATGAGACGCGCGAATCTCTCAAGTCGCTCACTGTGGCACCATTCCACAGCTTCACGACTAATCAAACCACAATTAGCGGCCGCGTGTCACCGTAATTAGCAGCTGTTTACACTCCTTCGATTCTCATTGTCACAGTTGTAATATAACCGTGACATTCTTATGTAGGTACGCTAAATAATATTGCGGCTCTAGAGGCAAATAAGAAAAGTATCAGAAGTTTTAAGAGAGATGTTAAGTAGGAGAAAACTTTTTTTTGGATTAAGCTCGCCTTTGTACGTGTCATTTCATTCTGCCGTTTTGTAAGTGTTTATTTGTGTGTACAATAAAGAATAATGGAGTAGCTAACAGCAAATTTCACATCAACAGCCGGTATAAGTGTATGACCATAGCTGGACAAGGACCCCCCCCCAGAGAGTTCCTTGATAAATGGTCCTAAACCACCTTAATCCACCGACTTCCGGCTACCTTGATGTTACTGTTATATCAAGGTGTCTAGACAAATACCACTTTCTGTTGACGTTAACCCCTACGGAAAGATTGAATTGTATGGAAATGACATTAGCTATGGAAAAGTCACGTGACTAATGCTAAGTTTTTCCTTGACAAATTTGCGTTAGCGTGAAAGGAAAACTAAGCGTGAGGTAATTGTCTAGACCCCAGGTCCTTCTGCACTGTATGGGGTTCATGGTAGCCATTCAAGAACTTTCATCATCAGATCATGGTTTATAGGTTATTTCCCCATTGCAATTTAAACCTGCTAGTTTTAAAATTATACGAGCAGAAAGCCTTGTGAACTTAGTTTATGAATCAAAGTCACATTAATGTTTCTGCGAGACTAATAAACACTACAGCAGACGGGATCTGGGTCATTAATTCTTAGAATTTACGGAGTTATGATGAAAGATTAGATAAACTTTATTTCCTTCAGCTTTGATCTGTATAAACAGGTCGAATCAAAGTGTAGGAAATGTGTTAGTAGTATTTTTATGGCTGGCCTTAAATTTATAGTATTGTAGTACCTATTGCCAGACCGAATATTCGGTTTCGAATTTAGGTTGCTGTATATTTTCGGTAAAGATCATCATCGCCAACCTATCGCAGTCCACTGCTGGACGTAGGTCTTTTCCATGGCGCAACAATATTGAACCCATAGTTTTTATTTGTTTCTAGTTATAGCAGCCAAAAACCTATTTTACTCAAAAACACAATTTTTAAATTCACATCATATATTAAAAAATCAAACACAAACCTTCTTAGACCATTTTCCCACAAATATATTAGTTTAGAATTTAGCCTCAGAGGTCCTCGAAAAAAACTAATTCTGTATAACCTTACCACTTCAACTATAAAATAATTCCCGAAAAAAAGGTCGTCCGACCAAACGTATTCTTTGAATTTTATTTAGTTTCTACCAGTTTAGCCGAAGTTGAAGCCGAATACGCGGTTGGGCACTATTTTATCTATGTATGTAAATGCGCCTACGCAGTTTATATCCTATAAAATGGTCAATGTGGCACTGGACAATAAAATAAATAGGTCTGGAGACATATTTCAATTTGAAAATCCTAAGCAAGATATCAGAGTTGCAATATCGGCGGGCATAGTAAAGCGTTCAGCAGTAGTCTAACTTCATGGTGCCTTTGTTTATTATACACAAGTAAATAGATATCATTATGATATGATATATGAATAAAGGCAAGCTTAATCCTAAAAAGAGTTTACTTTCTACAATTTGAGGCTAGAGAGAAAATGATTAGTGATAGTGTACCACACTCCTTATTTATAATACTTAGTTTAGGGAAGGTATCCTTCGCTTTGCCTTTTAGAACATTAATATTAGTAAAAGGCATATGTTTTGGTTATTAATTTAACGCATATTTTCTACTTTCATGACTAATCTACCAGATAGAAATAATCAAATCACTCCACAATCTCAACCAGATATTAGATCGTTCATTTGAGTTAGTATATTTTTTGTATAGTATACTCCATGTAAAACCAAATATATACAACTCCATGTTGTATATTTTTACTCTAAAAATGGTTTATTATTATTTTCTTGTGTATCTTTACCTGTCCTTGTTATTGTTACATTGTTTGTTCTACTAGTGTCTGGTCTAAGTCTGATCGCGGGCTAAAATTAACACGAGGAAGTTTTTTTGGTTCAAATCATAGATATATGTAGTAATGAGAACTTTTGCCTTGTACCTACTGGTACTAGGAAAATAATGTTATATTAAAAAGATAATTTATAAAAACAAAACAAGAAATTAAAAGTATCCACTAAATCCAACAAATCATTTATCTCCAAGAAAAATGTCTTGAATCGTATAAAAAAACTGAATCTTCGGCATTAGATTATGACAAACATTCCCGTTCCGTCCCGTCACAGAATAAATAGTAAGTACGTCCTGTCTCGTCTCGCAGGGTGGAGGGGGGGGAGGGTCGCCTGGAATGCGGCCTACCTGCTCTGGGACACACCGGGACCACCGCTAATCAATTTAACTTTTATTATCGTACAAATAACGCTTCATTACTACTCTAGATTTATGCCAGTTGTTTGCTTTACACTCAATTTTTTGTATTTGGAACACCTTTTACGTTTGGAACGTTGCCTAGACTGGAGTTATGGTTGTCGCTTTCGTTACGAGGTATAAAACGAAAATACATTGGTATAAAAATATTTACGTAGCTAAAATAACTATGACAGAGGTGGACCTATTAGTTATAGATAGATAAACAAACTCTTTATTGCACACCAAATACAAACACATAGGAATTCATAAACACATATAACAGGACTTATTTATTATATGCTATTTATTATTATATTTATTAATGCTTAAATTTAATGATTTGTCGACATGTTTACCCATCCGGTCCTATCTTCACCCACTAATATTATGAATGCGAAGGTTTGGATGTTTGTTGCAACAAACGGAGATTATTCTCCGTAACGGCTGAATCGATTTGAATGAAATTTCGAACTGAATTGGAAACAGATAGGTATAGTTCATGAACTAGAATAATTGTCCAGGTATCACGCGGGTGAAGTCGTGGGCAGAGGCTAGTCTATAATAAATTTTATATAATTTTGACAAAAAAAAAAATTATATAATGTCTAATACACTATTCTTTATTATTTATTGTACACATAGCTCGCCATTGTACATATATATTGCCCTAGCAATAGTTCTGTTATAGTAAACCTTTGAGGAAACGGAAAGCTGATAAAAAGTTATAATAGTTTTTATGAATTCTGTGGCGCAGTGGGTGAAGGCCCGCCTGAGACTCTGAAGGTTGCGGGTTGGATTCCCGCTGCAGGACACATGTCTGTATGATCTTC
Organism: Perizoma affinitatum; assembly: GCA_961405105.1. Taxonomy (NCBI): domain Eukaryota; kingdom Metazoa; phylum Arthropoda; class Insecta; order Lepidoptera; family Geometridae; genus Perizoma; species Perizoma affinitatum. The sequence goes on along the minus strand of OY560191.1, from coordinate 4,637,147 downwards.
AAATATTTGTCTCGGGTCTTGGTACTTTCTTTGTATAAAATGTATGTATTATTATAGTAAATAACAGATTTTTTTCTTCCTAGTACCAACAAGTACCTAAAAGAGAAAACTACCAAACGTCTTAACCGTCTATACAGTTACGAGGGTGACACACGCAACAAATAAAATTCTTTACTAAACGGCTAGTTTACAACAGCTATAAGATAATTTAAATTCTTTGTGTCATGGAAATAGTAATGTCAAGACATAGTAAAATAAATATGTAGAAAAGCAACAGTTCTTTACTGTTGATGGCTTGGTTGCTTGCAGCATATTCGGATTATATCATATTTTTATCTTCAGCATATTTTATTAATTATTAGGAAAGATAATTATAATATTTGAATTAACGTTTGTTCTGAATTGAAACTATAATGATAACTAAAACTGATAATACAGCTAACTACGTTTTTCGTTGTAATTAGTGTTAAAAATTCGCACCTTACTTTCAGTATAAACAGTTTTTTCTGGTTTTGCAACAGATCAAATTTTCAGGAATCAACATGATCCAGGCTCCATATGCTTTACTGTGAGATTCACGCTATACTTTGTAAGGGACCACCTGGCGACTGACGGACAATGAATCAAAATGTCCGTCAAATAGAATATTAAAATGGACGTATTATCCCGTCTAGCGTACAATAAAAGTTTTAATGCCCTCGTCAAACGGTGTTGAAGCGTGTACACATACCTACAGACAGAAATTACCTGCATAGGTATCGTGAACGAGTCAATGGCGCATTGTATGTATTTTATACAATTTTAATTTGTTTATTAAAAAAACAAATTGAAATTGAATATTGATTCAATTTCAATTTGTTTTTTTTTTGTCGGTTTCTTAGAAGTCGTAGATTTGGAAAGAAATAATTTCATAGTATGTAGTTTATAATGTTTTTGTTAACGCTAATGCAGAGAGAACTATGGTCAATGCTATCGAAAAAAAAATCGACTGACGTACCGAAATGTTTTTAATATAATGCTATTGTCTTTAATGTGTGACAAAGAGTCATCATTTAATAACGCAAAAAAGACACCCCCACTGATTTTTTAGTATAATAAATTGATTCACTATTTGTTTTAGTAACCATTTATGTTGCCCTGAAATATTCTAATAGCTTTATAACTCTACGAATCTTATCAGTGACTAACGCCGCATTATCTGCCAACAAGGAATTAATAAAAGGAGGCATTCCAGAAAAAAAAATACCTTAATTAACTTGCCCAAAACAGTCTCCATCGATTCTACTCTCGATATGATCAACCTTTTGCGGTTTTGCGTTATATCACTAAGACGTTGTATAAAGCGTAGGTACTTTCCTGAATAAATAAAGGAGCATGCAATATTGTTTAAAGACAAAGTAGCATGCTTCAAGCAAGGCTGAACATAAAATTATTAATTCCATACTAAGTACCTACATGAATGTTTAATACTAAGCTTTTAATATTCAATTTATTAAGCAACGTTTCAGTCAATTTCTTATTTTCATTGTTAGACAGCTTCCCGTAAACAACAAAAAATACACGTGTAGCAATTAATTGAGGAAAAATTGACTAAAATCCCTGTTTTCTTTTCAAACAAAGAGAAACAAGCGGTGTATTTCTCTAATTAGTTTGAAAACAAAATTATTTTAGTAGGCAGATTGACATCTCCCCTGGCCTCAGGCTGAGGCTAACGACTCTAATGAGCTAGTAATGAACCCGATCCACGATTATAATCACCGTCTGGCCATTTGTTATGAAACCACGGCAATTTTTCAATGCTAAAGTCATTAAATTAATATCAAAGACACGACCGTCAGTTTGTAATGGTGTTTTTAATGTCCCGGTTGGCTTTGATAAATTGATTTTAGACAAATTGTGGGGATAGCTAACTGTGCGTCATTTTAAAAGGTGCCCAATAAGATAAGTACATATTAATTTGGTATTTTTTACCGCTGTTAGATTGTTCTTGGATCCAATCGGGAAGTAGAAACTATGTAAACATAAGACATTTTAAAACGTCTGCTAGCCACTCTTCCGCCACTTGACCACCAAAGAACTATCTTACAGAGCTAATCTACCTATGAATGGTAAACTCAACGGTTATTTGGAATTTAAAGTGTTAAGTAATCTTGAAATGGAAACTGTTACCCAAACTTAATCATAAAAAAGTTGGTGTAACAGTTTTCCATTTCAACGACATTTCCCATCAGGTGAGATTCTTAACGCTCCTGATGGGAAATGTCGATGTTTTAGAGAATGTAGCACGCTTGTCTAGAAGATGCCTTTTTACCTTCGACGTCAAGACTCCAAGATTATATATATCGGAAAGACAGATGCCGGCTATGAATGGAGCCATGAGTTCTTTTCCTTTGCTGTACTGATGATGAATGTAGGCTCAAATCGCTTTGTGTGGAATTTTGAGCCTTCTACCATAAGGATGACACATTTCCCATGATGACACGTTTTTTAGCCCAATTATGTCTGGTCAGCTACCATCTTAGTAATTTTTATTTATTGCATTGTCTACTATGAAAGATTCTTTTCAGTTTTGTTTTTGAAGCGGGGCATGTTATGAGTTTATGTATCATCTTTTTTTTCTTTTTCTCTAGGTATTCAGATTATTTCATGATCAGGGCACTAGTCCCGATGTCGTGACTGCTAGCGATCCTAAACAACTCGCTACAAGCATAATGAGAACACAGACCGACCATTAACAACATCAATTGAGTAATTTGTTAATAGCGGCAACACAAAGAACGTTCCATGTCAGCTAATTAGAGGTATTTGATTGAAATTAGCTACATTCGTTGTAATTGGACCTTTTTATAATTCCAATGGCTCCGAGCGATGAGATTGATTAGAGATTATTAATCGTACAATATTAATAAACGTCGGTAAATCCGACATAGTCGCAGTCTGTATACGGTTAAAAGAAAATGATTACTAAAAATATGCTACATATTAGTATGTCTATGGTATAGAAGCGCAACTCCGATATTCACTAACATGCTTATACTTATATAGATTTAAAACAATGTTTTGTTATCTTTTGTTTTATTTGAAATGACACATCTCAGAAAGAGACAAACCAGTGTTTGTGTTACAGTCAACAGTTTAATCTTAATAAGAAAGAGGCCGATCATAAGTCGACGATTCTAAAATCGTTTCTTGTGATTCTATTGAATATATAATTTTGCTAGTTGACTTTGATTTTGAAACAATAACCTTCGTCCGCACCATTCTACTCGCATGTTATAACGCTCATAAAAGAGGGATATTTAAGGTATGCATTCAAGAAATACTTAAAACACGTCGGTGGTTTGTTTCTACAGCCGGAGTTTCGCTTCTTTCTGGTGTAGTTGTATCTAACATTTAACTTTTAGATCCTAATATTGCGGTTGTCAACGCATGCGCATAACGGTAAATTTTCAGTGAACAGCTCAACGTTAACAGTATAGTTGATAAAAAACACAAATTTAAATTATCAAGCTATTCATGCTTTTCTCGTAATGCGTTTAAAAGTTGGTGAAGCAAGTTTGTCTGCAGAAATGTTATTGAGAACGGCTAAGTGCGAGTCAATCCCGCACTAAGAATTCCGTACAATCACTCAACATAAACACTAATAACAAGGTTATTTTTTGCAGTTCTTTATATATCTATAACAATTTTTATTTGTCTTGGCCACAGTAACAAGTACCTAATCTCTAAAATAACTTTTTTCATATTCTATGTCACCTATAAGAAAGAGCCATGTAAGTTTTATGGATTTCCAATCCAAAGGATTTCGAAGCCGGTCTTGCACATTTATTTTTCAATTAATGTGCGCTTAACTCAAAACTTAAACTAAAGCAAAACATAGTGAGGAAACTGGCATGCCCTAAAAGCAAAACTTAATGGGCATGTGTCATCAGTCAAATAGCGGCGATGGGCTTGCACCCTGCCACGTGCAAAACTCTCAAACATCAAAAAAAAACATCTTGCAAAACGCGGACCTGTGCCAAATATATTTTTCGGACTTGCTGTCCCCTACTTGGTATCCTCAAAGATATCCGCACTATGTATCTGAGGATGTATATCAGGGGGAATATAGTCGTGAACGTGTTTGTTTAATTTTTCTTTTTCTACGTCAACTCAGTAAAGTGCAATGACTGATGGAACGGTTGTTATCATTATCAGAGTGTGCAAATGAGATAATCAGAAGACGAAAGATAGCACGCACTTCTGTGTAATTCTTGAAGGGGTTCGATAACACATTTTTTTTCTACGGAAACAGTCTTATTTATTTTTGGACGTATTTTTACTATTCTCCTGCTGACGTTTCGTTGACAGTTTAGCACGAGCATTGTCCGCAACCACGCTCGACTCGTGAGCAGGGAACTGTCTTTTTTTGTAATTTTAAGACAGGATAGGATTATCATAAGCAATAAAGTAAAACCTTACAATATCTGAAAGTACTATATATTATATTTGATGACCTCGGTGGGTTGGCGGGCGAGTAGCAGCTAAATCGCAAGCGGGTTCGGTTCCCGCTGTGGGACAAATGTTTGCATGCTCTGTCTGGTCTGGTCTTCCGGGTCTGGGTTTTGTGGTATCACGATACTCGTAATTCCTGATCCCCACGACACAGGGTATCAGGGGTCAGGACTATGTGTTGGGTGTTTATTATCTGTATATTTTGCATTTTTTCAAAAAGATACAACTACCATTTGGTAATTTAGCCAAACGATTACATCGTATAACATTCCTTATTGAATCTTTTTTTAATCCTGTATATTATATACTTCAATAAAACATGTAAATTAAACATTATGTACACGATCACGCACACTTGATTATTTGTCGGTTGGAGTATATAATATTTGGATCAGTCTAGCGTGACCGTTTCATTGACCGCAGACTCTTGAACTTGGATAAGGCATTTTAAACTTTTAAACGAACCTTATAGTTAATTCATTTAATAAAAACATCACTAGAGGAGTGAAAGTGTAGAAAACGTGTTGCTATGATTTAGCAAAGCACGTTGAGACAGGATGAGAAGAAACTTTGAGTGTAAGGGAGTCGGAATGTCGCGGTTTTCTTATTCGTCATAGAATTATGCTCCTACGTTACCTCTTTGTCTAATTTAATACTACCGTCATTGTAACAGACACTTTTTAGGGTTCAAAAGCAAAATAGCGAATACGAAACTTTTATAGTTCCGTAATGTCCATCTGTTTATCTGTCCCCAGTTTCTCGCTCAGTTTAAAGAGTATCCAGTTAAAATTTGGTATACAGACAAATAATGTTTTTATAAACAAAAACTAAAATCTAAAATTAAAATATAAAGGTCACTTTTTCGCGCACCTCCTATAGCGTAGGATGTAATTTTTTACATTGCAGTCTCAAAAAATAATTTTGAGATAACCATTACACCATTTTTGATTTTTAGAATCAAAAACCTCCTTACCCAGAATATATAAGGCTTTTAAGTAGCAAGAACTGTGACCCTTTTAACCTTCAGTCCTAGAAGTATGAAACAAAGTTAGCAAGCAGTGTTTGATAGGAACTACCAACAAAAATTCGTTCGAAGCATTTTATAATAAGTTTAGGAGTTATAGATAAATAGAAAATCATATATTGCACAACTAAAAATATCTATACAAAGGCGAATTTAATGCTAGATATCATTCTCTTCCAGCTAGCATGAATAACAATAAAAGTTATAAATTGTATGCTAGAGCTATACTATGAAGAGGCCGATCATAAGTCGACGATTCTAAAATCGTTTCTTGTGATTCTATTGAATATATAATTTTGCTAGTTGACTTTGATTTTGAAACAATAACCTTCGTCCGCACCATTCTACTCGCATGTTATAACGCTCATAAAAGAGGGATATTTAAGGTATGCATTCAAGAAATACTTAAAACACGTCGGTGGTTTGTTTCTACAGCCGGAGTTTCGCTTCTTTCTGGTGTAGTTGTATCTAACATTTAACTTTTAGATCCTAATATTGCGGTTGTCAACGCATGCGCATAACGGTAAATTTTCAGTGAACAGCTCAACGTTAACAGTATAGTTGATAAAAAACACAAATTTAAATTATCAAGCTATTCATGCTTTTCTCGTAATGCGTTTAAAAGTTGGTGAAGCAAGTTTGTCTGCAGAAATGTTATTGAGAACGGCTAAGTGCGAGTCAATCCCGCACTAAGAATTCCGTACAATCACTCAACATAAACACTAATAACAAGGTTATTTTTTGCAGTTCTTTATATATCTATAACAATTTTTATTTGTCTTGGCCACAGTAACAAGTACCTAATCTCTAAAATAACTTTTTTCATATTCTATGTCACCTATAAGAAAGAGCCATGTAAGTTTTATGGATTTCCAATCCAAAGGATTTCGAAGCCGGTCTTGCACATTTATTTTTCAATTAATGTGCGCTTAACTCAAAACTTAAACTAAAGCAAAACATAGTGAGGAAACTGGCATGCCCTAAAAGCAAAACTTAATGGGCATGTGTCATCAGTCAAATAGCGGCGATGGGCTTGCACCCTGCCACGTGCAAAACTCTCAAACATCAAAAAAAAACATCTTGCAAAACGCGGACCTGTGCCAAATATATTTTTCGGACTTGCTGTCCCCTACTTGGTATCCTCAAAGATATCCGCACTATGTATCTGAGGATGTATATCAGGGGGAATATAGTCGTGAACGTGTTTGTTTAATTTTTCTTTTTCTACGTCAACTCAGTAAAGTGCAATGACTGATGGAACGGTTGTTATCATTATCAGAGTGTGCAAATGAGATAATCAGAAGACGAAAGATAGCACGCACTTCTGTGTAATTCTTGAAGGGGTTCGATAACACATTTTTTTTCTACGGAAACAGTCTTATTTATTTTTGGACGTATTTTTACTATTCTCCTGCTGACGTTTCGTTGACAGTTTAGCACGAGCATTGTCCGCAACCACGCTCGACTCGTGAGCAGGGAACTGTCTTTTTTTGTAATTTTAAGACAGGATAGGATTATCATAAGCAATAAAGTAAAACCTTACAATATCTGAAAGTACTATATATTATATTTGATGACCTCGGTGGGTTGGCGGGCGAGTAGCAGCTAAATCGCAAGCGGGTTCGGTTCCCGCTGTGGGACAAATGTTTGCATGCTCTGTCTGGTCTGGTCTTCCGGGTCTGGGTTTTGTGGTATCACGATACTCGTAATTCCTGATCCCCACGACACAGGGTATCAGGGGTCAGGACTATGTGTTGGGTGTTTATTATCTGTATATTTTGCATTTTTTCAAAAAGATACAACTACCATTTGGTAATTTAGCCAAACGATTACATCGTATAACATTCCTTATTGAATCTTTTTTTAATCCTGTATATTATATACTTCAATAAAACATGTAAATTAAACATTATGTACACGATCACGCACACTTGATTATTTGTCGGTTGGAGTATATAATATTTGGATCAGTCTAGCGTGACCGTTTCATTGACCGCAGACTCTTGAACTTGGATAAGGCATTTTAAACTTTTAAACGAACCTTATAGTTAATTCATTTAATAAAAACATCACTAGAGGAGTGAAAGTGTAGAAAACGTGTTGCTATGATTTAGCAAAGCACGTTGAGACAGGATGAGAAGAAACTTTGAGTGTAAGGGAGTCGGAATGTCGCGGTTTTCTTATTCGTCATAGAATTATGCTCCTACGTTACCTCTTTGTCTAATTTAATACTACCGTCATTGTAACAGACACTTTTTAGGGTTCAAAAGCAAAATAGCGAATACGAAACTTTTATAGTTCCGTAATGTCCATCTGTTTATCTGTCCCCAGTTTCTCGCTCAGTTTAAAGAGTATCCAGTTAAAATTTGGTATACAGACAAATAATGTTTTTATAAACAAAAACTAAAATCTAAAATTAAAATATAAAGGTCACTTTTTCGCGCACCTCCTATAGCGTAGGATGTAATTTTTTACATTGCAGTCTCAAAAAATAATTTTGAGATAACCATTACACCATTTTTGATTTTTAGAATCAAAAACCTCCTTACCCAGAATATATAAGGCTTTTAAGTAGCAAGAACTGTGACCCTTTTAACCTTCAGTCCTAGAAGTATGAAACAAAGTTAGCAAGCAGTGTTTGATAGGAACTACCAACAAAAATTCGTTCGAAGCATTTTATAATAAGTTTAGGAGTTATAGATAAATAGAAAATCATATATTGCACAACTAAAAATATCTATACAAAGGCGAATTTAATGCTAGATATCATTCTCTTCCAGCTAGCATGAATAACAATAAAAGTTATAAATTGTATGCTAGAGCTATACTATGAAAAAAACACAAACACCGTTCCCTAGATAAACACAAATACATATACCTACCTACATAACCTAACCTTACAAGGTATGAGGAAACTTCAGGACCTTAGCATAGCTGGATAAGTCTTGGACACATCTTGGGCACTTTATTTAAGAATGAGCCTGCATTCAAGTACTATAATACCCTAACACATTCCAGAAACTGCTTTGACTCATTTCAATCATGAATGATCTGTCGAAGCTCTGAGAAATTTCGAATTCTTCTAATTAAAAGAACCGAGCAGACAATGTACACCTTGTACTAACTGACACGTTTTTCGTCACGGCACGACAAAATGACATTTATATAAGACAAAATTGTCGTTATTGTAAGATTGTAATCGACAAAGGAACGTTTAACATTCTCGGCTGACAGATGACAAAATGTTTCATGTCACACGTTGATAATAATTGCAAGTTCTTATGGGGGTTAAAGAATGTATGCTTGCTTAGCTCTGTGTTTACTTTAACTGATCATAACATCTCACTCAATTAGTCTCAATTAGTCTGTTAAGTAAGATGCAACTAAGCCATTTCCAAAGTGATCAAACAATAGGTTTTTATTTATTGAAATTGCATGGAATTGAGGTGCACATCAAAAAAAATTTGGATCATTTTGAAAAGTTGAAATATTTTCATTTTCCTTTTAATCGCTTTTTCATAAGTATTGATTTCAACTAATTTAATACACAAAAACTATTTAAAAAAAAGGTTTGTTTTTATTACACAAGTATGTCGTATTTTTTACAAGGAAAAGATCTTTGAATAATATTTCAACGTACCAAAATATATGCAAAATTTTTATTTCTGACTAAAATTATGCCGATTTCTTAGCAAGCTTAGCATAATCAGGGAGCAAACTCTGCATGGTTTCTTTAATTATCCTCTATTCAGCTTTATTTTGATGTCAATCGAACGTTGAGAAGCTTAGTGCATAATTAATGTACACTGATAGGTAATCGTTTTGAACACGCTGTCATTGTGTTCAAAACGATTACCTATCGGTGAAATTTGATTTGGTTTGATTTGATAAATATATTTATTATGTAGTTGGATATTCAAAGGCAAAGATCGCGCTGAACCGGAAGGTTGAAGCGTAGGAAAGGCATATATTTTCAATCAACGTATGTGTGACCCATTTAGCCCCAACCAACACATATTTTTTATATTGGCTAAAACTCTTAAGATAACTTTTGCTTGTGTATTTTAGGTTAAAATAAATGGTTTTTCTTTCATATTTTCACTAATTTTTATAGGTTAAGGTATCTAAAACGACCATACGAAAGATCCTGCAGAAGCGAATATATTCCAAAAAAAAAAAAAATATTGGAATAACTGTTTTATTTATTTTTTCATGACCATGAAGAGTATAAAGATATATCTTACCTAAATAACCTATAAAATGTATTTTTTTGTTATTTCTTGAAAATTATTGCTTACTGCAACCCCTCAAGAGAGGTGGAAGGTCCATCCCTCACTCCCGCCACTCCGATAAAGAATAACATTGATTCTGAAGTCCTTTCATAAAATATAGACTTTGACGTTTGACGTTGAATACAACAAACATAAAAACGGACTTCGTGAAATGGAACATTTATACCAACCAAAACGTTTTGCAAATGAAAACTATTACCGAATATCTTTCGAATTCCATATTTGTTAATATGCCAAACTCACATATTGATTAAATTTTTTCCATTGCACCGCTTACCTATGCAAATATTAAACCAATTCGTTTTCTCTCACATCCATACTAATTAAAAAACTGCGGACAAATTGGGGTTCACTTCGCCCACGGGAACATAAAATATCCATTCCATTGACGGGCTGGACTGAGTTTATTCCTAACTCCATTTGCTCCACTAGAACACTAACTTCCAGAAACTAGGTAAATTGTAATTCAGTTAATAAGAATAAACAGTTTTTATCTTCTTATCGTTTTGAATTTAAAATATGCATGCGTGCATATCCATTTGGTTACATTGTCTCATCAGGTTTTTTATGATTCAGTCGTAACGAAGATTCACATCCAAGTACACATTTTTTTTGGATGTGCTGAATAAATATTTTTCATATCATTCAAATCCAAACATCCACGGTTTAATTGTGTATGATTATGCATTGATAATATTGGTAGAATATTAAGCATGATAATAGGATAGGATTACGGAACTGAGCCTGACCTTACTATTTAATAGTAATACAATTCTTGCATTTTCAAAACGGGATAATAATGGGTGGCGGTTGCATTGGGAATGAACTCAGTCTGGACCAGTTGGACTCGGCTCGGCAATGATTAATTTTATCCAATCGGACGCGATTCCAAGTTTTTAGCTAATTGACATGCTTCATTTAAGTAACTTTGTGTTCACTCGCTATTTTAATGCGATGATGGATTTATGCTATTCAATAAGTTGTGAACATAAAGAAGACCCAGGCAGAATTGTTTTTTAACGCCTTATTCTGGTAGTGTTCTGGATCAGTTGAGCTATCTATAGATCGTTTGCAACGATCTTCAGATAGCTGTTTCATCTGTATTTTTTGTATATACCTATTTGTACGTAGTTGTATCATCATCATCATCAGCATCAGCCCACATTAGTCCACTGCTGGACATAGGCCTCTCCCAATACGCGCCACTGAACCCGTGGCATTTAACAAAAAAACTGTTTCTTCATATAAATTTTTTTCCAACCCGGTGCTATTGTTTTGTCCAAACCGATGAAGGTATCGCATTCGTTTCGTCAGAACTTTAGTATTTTCTACTTTTCACTTGCTAGTAATAAAAAACTTACTTGAAATAAAGCTTTGGATATGATTAGAAATACCTACAAGCCCTTTCGAAAATCAATACAAATAGCTTTAGTATTCGCATTATCTCGGTACCAGCCAATATGTATTATTATTTGCATATAATGACCGTTAATGGGCCCGACATTCATCCAGCGTGACCTCAAACCGGCCGCAAGAACCTTAGAGCATAAATACTATGGAGCGCGCATTAGCACCCAAGTTTTTAATCTTTTGTTGAACACGCGAGCAAAGCAAGCCAAGATCTCTTAGTCTACTAGGGCAATGCAGCGCCGACGTTTGAGTGTATCTTTATACGTATATTTTTTGTCCAATGATAACATTAACATGTCCAATGATTTTTTTGTTAAATGAAAGCGATTATAGATTATATGCTTTTCTTCTCATGTCACTGATTATGTTTTGGTTACCGTAAGTTGGATTAGCCTAAACCATAAGGTGCCTTGACAATCACTGGACAATTTTTAAGTCTATACGAAATATAATATATATTGCTAGGTAAACGCAAAATATTCGTAGCGAACGAACGGAATAATGTTATGTTTCTCCAAAATGTATGTGCATTAAGTTCATGTTAGATGTTCATACCTGTCTCTAAAGTTCGTGTGTAGAATTCGTACGTTGTTTTGCCTCTGAGACAAAAACCGTTTGATCGATGTACCATTCCCACTTATACACAATGTTACAATCATTATTTTTCATTTTTATAACGGATAATGAGTGTAGTTAACAATAATTTTTGAAATAGTTGAAATCATGAGAATGTCTATCGTAACGAGAACACACATGCAAATATATTTAGAAATAAAGAAGACATGTTTTCTATTTTTAATGCATTATGAATAGTATAAACGCTTTGTCACAGTAACTGTATTGTATTATAATTGGATACGACTGGGGTTGCATTTTAAATATATAATTGAACCATAGACGTCAAACCTAAACCTATTCATATACTAACTTTTTGGATGATGACTCCATGAATGCACTTTATATTGTGTTTTATTTCTGAATGATTTCATAAAAATACAGTATTTTATATAATTATTTTGGTACATCATATGAAATAAAAAAACAATAAAATATTATAATTAAAGATACAATCTTATCGCATAAAAGCGATTTCTTCCAGATTACCTTTGGATGGAGAGAATTCTATGTGACGATATTATTTTACAGTAGTTTCAAGATAAAACTATTCGTTTGAACGACTGCAACTAATATTTTTTTTGACTGCCAAGCTTTAACCTTTATCACTGGTTCAAGGTAGGTCTACGTACACACAACAAGAGATTATCCTTTGTACAAAGTAATTGTAGCACTTAATTCTGCGCGTCAATGCCAGATCTTGCTAGATCTTATTACTCATATTGCAAAATGTCCTCGCCTTGTCTCTGTACTCTATTTAAATAAATGAGAACGCTTCATTGGATTCAATTAAATGCTGAACCGATTATGGAGCATAATAATTCTGCGCCAGTTAATACTGTTTCCACAACTGGATAAGTCTAATCAAGGAAACTTAGAAATGAGTCATGTATTTTATTGAGCTACGAGTAGAATACGGTAGAACTTTTTTGATGGATTTCTCCTAGATTCCAGAACCTAAATACATCCGAGATAAGAAGCTTGTAATGCATAATAAAAAACTTTTTCTTTTATTCATTTTTTTAAAAATATGTTAGATGTCCGGTATTTTGCGTTTGCAAACTAAGCATAACATCCTTCGGACGCATTTATTTTTGAAAAAAATCGCTTCTATACACAAAAACAAACTGTAATAAAATAATTGTATAGGGATTTAAAACTCGCGCATAGTAATAGAGGGTTGTGATATTAACAGGTATTGCAATGAACATTTTTGAGACCAACTCTGAAACTCAACTTTAAATTTCTGACCATTATTATAAATAAGTATTTTCTGTGGGAAAAGTTACACCAAACCCTCCATCACTTCTCCTATTTGGTCTCTACAAACCTTAACTAGCCGATACCCTGAAGATGCATCAGCTTTCCCTGACATTACCGACGCAACAGTCAGCAAGAAAAAGGGTGGCTGCAGAGCTATCGTTGCACCCCCTCCCCTTCCCCTCTCGCTCTAATTAGGCTCACATTCTCATTCCGTTTCGCGTTTAATTTCGCCAGCGATTGCGTCTTAATTACGTTATTCGCTGCTGCTTTTGTACTAAACTGAGAGGATTGAACCAGTGACCGAACCTTACCGAAGCGACCAACTTAACTGTTTTTGAAATCAAGGGCTTTTTGTTAAAAGGCTGTAATAACTCTTTATTATTTTGACTGCAGTTTTTATTTCAAAGAGGCCATATTCACAAGTATTCAAAATAACAGTATTAGTACTGTGTTATCGTATTACTTATATAGAAATAATATCATGTAGTTTTGCTAGCGAAAGATATTTGTCTATCCCAGTTTCTGAGCAATGCTCGGTCACAATCGGAGGGACCTTAAAAATTCTAGTATCGCTGTGACAGAGAAGTGTTCTCTTAGGTTTTTAATAATGTTCATGGTTATCGGATCTTAATATGCTTCGTCACCACATTTAGTGCCACCACCACTTAACTGAGCAATGAATACGGAAACAAACATCCACTAACAAGGATGACTTACGCTTTTCCGGCCGAAAAATTTCGAAATCATCGTTGCAATTGAAAAAAAAAATCACTTAAGTTGTAAATAGCAGGGGCTCATCGCTTTGTTGTCAGGCGGATGGTTGCTAATAAGATTTTTAAACGGCAACACAGTATCCAATCAATGGCTCTTGAATAATGAAAGCGCCACCTGTCTGTTCTCAGGCCACCCCCGCGCCTAACACGCAAGTTACGAACCAAAAAATAACATAAGCCACTTTGAATCGATGGCCACAAAACACATTTTAGCTTCAGCTAGATCGTTAGACATGTTTTGGTATGATAAAACGCAAGTAAGTATTTGTAATTATGCACAATATCGTGTCCTGAATATTAAATCTCTTATTAATGAACGTACATTCATTATGTCAAGCATATTGAATACCAACATTTGGATAAGTATGTACCTACTTATATATTGTAAATACGTATTGTCCATATAAAAATCTATCATAGTAAAAGATAGAGCTCAAAGCTTTACAGAGCTTACAAAAACCAACGTTTTTTTTTCATAATAATTTTTACAGTTAATTAAATATACTAATGGGTTGTCTAAGGCGCATGTTAGTACTGATTCCTCATTTTAATAAAAAGGTTAGTATAATTTCCGTAAACGGTAGGAAATAATGACAGCCCATATGCAGATTACATAGCAAATACACCATTCAATTCACACCATTGAATGAAACAGCTGGCCGGTTGCATCATTGAATGATGAAGACGAAAGAGGACACAAAAAAATAATACCAGTGCATATGGTTGCATAGACACAGCCTGCTAGGAACAATTTTTTAAAAAATGTACCTACATTGTTTAAAAGATGGTTCGCTATTGATTTGACGAGAATGAAAGCTGCACTCGGGCACATTATTTTGTGTCCATGACTTGTCTTGGTATTCGATATGTAGGGTTGACGACGGCTCGGTGTTATACTTTCGACAGGAACCCCTCATACGTTTGCCGTTAGGGGTTGTATGTGTTTGTCTAATACCAATTATATCCAAATTAGCTTAGATTGAATTGTAATGCTGTTTTTGCAATCAATTTGAATGTCTTCACAAAAAGGTTGTGGATAAAAAACTAAATATACAAATACGACTGTAATCCCCTATGATGACGACCTCTGTGGCGCAGTGGGCGAAGGGTCGCCTGAAACGCAGAAGGATACGGGTTCGATTCCCGCACAAATATTTGTCTCGGGTTTATAAGTAAAATATGTATTCACAATAAAAAGTATATAAGTAGTATATCAGTCATGTAGTTCCAATAATTCAAGCTAGATGATGCTGTGTGAAAAATTTCCAGCATTATTTTTATTATTATGGAAATCTTCAAATCTATTTGTATTTGGCATGTGCCCACGTTTAGCATAGTTAGTAAGCATTCGCCCCGTTTATTGGAACAGAAACTGATGTCACACGATTTCGAATGTGCCGATTCCCTCACGACGATTTTTTTCACCACAACTATGTACGATACTGATCAATAAAACAAAACGTTGTGTTGCAAATAAATTTTTCTCATCTTCCATTTTATACTAGAAATACAGCAGCGGTACATTTGATAATGAGTCCGTTGAACTCTAATTAAACTTGAAATAATGAAATTGACCAAACAGAGACATTAAAAGCTGTTCTGAGTTCGCGCCTATTCCGGGTCCTATCTATGGAGTGCACGCGACGGGGCTCATTAGTGGGCACGCAACACGGTGCACGGTACACGGTACACGCCAATAACAGGGCCCTACAACCTTGTGGCACTTTGCACGGACGTCCAATCTCGAAATGAGCTGTATCCCTCTGTTTTTGAGTTTAATACTGCTTGAAATTCAAGTCCGACTCAGCCTACTGATCGTCTAGCTGTCTTGAAAGAAATTGAACTAAACTCACCGAAATAAACTTCAATACTTGCAACTGCTACTTGCGTGTTATCAGTATTTTGGAATGCACATTGGTTCGATATTTATGTTTCTTCGCCCTAACAGCCTTCATCAGACTATAGCTTACAACTAGAATATCATCCAATTACTAACTTTATCGCAAACCAATTAGTCTCATATTTCAAGGCTGGTTAATTCTTCGACATCGGTGATCTGCCAATCTGCCATGTATTATCGTCGGTTAATTACTGCAACTGAAACTGGAAGTTTATTACAAAATGTAGCAGACGTATGCTAAAGATATTATATATGGATAGACGTCTGTTTGTGACGCCCGCCAGCAAGATATTAATCCAAACATTGCAGTCGCTACAACCCTTTATCTGTCCGACACAGAAATTAAGCAAATTACATTCAGCAAAGCAAATCGCTCCAAAAGAAAGGGCTACTGAAATAATTGTCTACTTTACTCTCAGAGAAATAGAATTACAATCTAAATTAATTACGCTTTTAAAGCGTCCGTTATTCTTAATTAGTTTCTGCACCGCGGAAGCTCCCGCGCCCGACTCGCGCTCTTAATGAAGGGTAGTTTGAAATCAGTGCGTTTGATCAACTCTGTGCAGTCTTAATTACGGCGCTCGTTCCGCGCGGGACAATCCGGTTATTTATGACTACATAAGCTTGATTATTCTTTAATGAATACTTGTTTTTAAACGTTTAATTAAGTTTTATGGCGACAGGGCTGCGGAGACGCGGGCGTCCCGCCGCTCCGCCGGCCACGAGCTAATTGGATCGGGTTGACGCACTCGCCCCGCTCGCCTCGCTCGCCCCCACTCCTTACCCGCACCTTCACCCGCTCCTAATTGTATGAAATTGCTAATTGGAAAATTTTATAAGCACGGCCACCCGCAATCCTACATCTGTATCCGCTTGCCCGATGATTGCCAAGAAAAATTAGTTCAAGGAGACAATTTGCAAGGTCAAAGTTGTACAATCCCTTTAGAGTGCCTCGCAACAACAGTAACTACAATAATTTCTGTGACGGTTTTACTAATAAGATTGTTTGTTTTGTTACAGGGCGTGTTGTTGTGGCGTGAGTGCGAGCGGATTCCGCTCCAACCGTCAAGCTGGCAGCGAGTGCGCTGAGTATGAACCCGCACTACCACGGGTACGGGGAGCTTAGCTCGCCACACCCGCCCTCGCCCGAGGCGGCCTTCGCGGCCAACGGGCACGACTCGCAGTACCACAACAACAACAACCCGGCGCTGAAGGAATGCGCCGGCTGCGGCGGCAAGATAGTCGAACGCTTCCTCCTGCACGCACTCGACAGATACTGGCACCACGGCTGTTTAAAATGCACCTGCTGCGGTCAGGCGCTCGCGGACATGGGACGCTCTTTCTACTTCAAAGGCGGAATGATATTATGCAAAAGCGACTACACAAGGTAAGTCGCACCCCACATTCATCTCTAACTCCCTAAGACTCCCGCGTTCTTACAGACCACTAATTAGTACCATTTACGGCACCGAATTCCGCTCTCCCGATCGATCTTTCCCATTGATCATCGATTTAATTCGTTTTTAGTCCGTCATCTGACGATGACAATGGCATGTCTGTCAAACGCATCGAGAACCCAAAAAAGTATACCGAGAAAGCCGCGGGCGCATTGTTATGAAAATGCTTTGAACCGTTGCGTTTTCTACCTGGGAGAGGAACAAAAAGTACACAGTTTTGCACACAACGACCGATCGGCGGCGGCGTCTCGAGCCGGCGGACCAGCTAAATTTGTCGTGTTCAAGAACGCTAAACACTAATTTAAGACGGTGGTAACCAAGTTTTTGCAACAAGTCGGTTGTCAATTAACCTTGTACGTTTTATAGTGTATGGTTTATAACGCATAAGGAAAGTTAAATAATTGCGAAGTCGACGACAGCTATAGCAATAGCACTGCCGATACAGTCTAATGAACACCCGTAAATGGGCAATAACCATAAGTGTTATTGATAAATATGTCGTCATATGCCATATATTCTAAAAGAAACAGGAACTAACAAGTTTTATTTCCACGCGATCTTGTAAAGCCCTTTGAGGTATTTTCTATCAATTATATCTGAGTATAATATGCGTGTTTATTTTGCTTCGAGACTTATTCAGGTAAGCAACATTACCTACAAACTTCGTTTAATTGACATAATTTTATACTTGCCCGATTCGTTAAAACAACTTATCAAGTATTTGACGTTGTTATAATTACTAATTAGTTTATTTATATACTTATTCCATTCGAACCAAAAGCACAAACCACTAATTGAAACTGAAAGTACGAATGTAGAAAATGATTCTGAAGTTTCCCAGTCAGTGCTTAGATGGCGCTACTGGTAACAATTCAGTGGCCCACCTAATTGTCCTCATGTGGTCTCCAGCTGCCGCTATTCGTGTTAATTAGCCAAACGCAAGGAATGCCATCCAATTATCCTCGCCATACTCTCCCTAAAATACGAGACTTTTTCCTGAATAAAATTTCACTTTCAAGAATCTCAAGTCCCTGATTTATCGTTACAAATACTCGTAAATAGCATCAGATATTTAAGCTCGTATTTGACGTTCGCATAAATTTGTTTTACACTGATTTCCCTTGTTTACCGGCGGTTGTGAATCAAACTAAAGCGAAGAGTGGGCCGACCGCGGCGCGGCGCGGGTCGTGCGTCGTAGATTCGATAAAGCTCGTCTCACAGTTGACAGAGACGGCGCGGCCTAACGAGCGGGCCCATGCTCGGCTGGGGCTGGAGGTCCGGGGGGATGAAGAAGTGTGGTTCCGTGCATGTCTCTGCTGATTGACCCGCGTCACTCGGCAAACAACAACTAACGAGTCGACCCCCGCGCCTCAGGTAGGTACTATAAACGACCGACGCGCGACGACTTCACACCACACGCCTTTCCTGATTGAGACTCCTTAACAAAATTAACGCGCTCTCACGCAAACAGGCGTTATCAGCCTTTTGTCCCGATATGATGGATTGCGGTCCCGCTCCACTAAGACGCTGATGATGTTCGTGCTGATTACTATGTATGTACGAAATAAGTACGAGGTGTGCGTCGCCTGAGTACTATAGCGGCGGAAGCATTAAATAAACATTAAGATGCTTTAATACGAATTTTATAATGATTTATTACTGTAGTGTGAAGCTATACAAGTATACACAAGTGTGTTATTCGCTGCTTTAGCATAATTTGAAAATCGACGTAAGATATCTTCTTTGAAACTTGAAATTACGGTTTTGTTCAGTAGCGCTGCTTTTGGACATTACGAATTTCAACAAATAATACATTACGCGCAAATATTTCAAAAAATCTATCGTAGCATCTTCTACGATATTTTATTTTGTGTTTATAATTTTGTAAGTAAATTAAATGAGTAAAATTTTTAAGTACCTTAATTGAAGTATTCTAGTATGTTCGTAATTTATGTACAAAAATATATGTTCCCGTACCGGACGTAACTAGTTTAAGTGCATAAACCGTCGTAAGCGATCGTAGTTAAATGACGATGAGAGTAATACAGAGCAGAGAGAGAATGTGGCACGGCACGTCCACGTTGAAAGCAGGTTCGTTAGGGCGTGCGGGCGCCGTCAATCAAGGCAATTGCTGCTCAATCGGCAATCAGCCGCCCGCCCGCGCAAGCCCGCGCCAGCCCGCCCTAACGAGACTCCCGTAAAATACCAACTTCTTACCCGTTCCCGATAACACTTTCGCTAACTAACCAACTTTTTGATTTGCAAGTAACTGTGTAACTGGGTTTTTCAAGTCTTTTTTGAATTGATCGACGAATGTTTTGATGTGACCTAATCCAAGCAATTCTAATGAATACAATTTCGTCCATTTGGGTCGTCACGGTCCCATTCATTTCAAGGATACCTATGCTGTTATTCCTTTATAATATAGAAAGCTAATAATTGTGAGGACCAACATCTAAAATGTAGAGACGTGTGTACGTCATTCAAAGCAACTATACCATATTCCTGTACATTTTAAATGATATTTAAAACGCGTGTCCAGAGTGGGTGGCAAGGGGGCCCAATTTGGGCGCTCGTTAAGTTGTAAAAGACGCACGGCTTAATTGCAACCGCTCACCCTAATGAGACCCTGTGTCCGCCGTTTTAACAAATTGACATTGTACGCAAATTAATGTCTTCAAACTTCAACGTTTCATAGAAGTCATTGAAAAGTACTGGTTGTAAAACATCCGAGATTTTTCAAAAACAACATAAAAATATTATTTGTGATGATTTATTTAATATATTCATGGATTATCGTGTACCAGAGCCGCCGGTAGGATCTCTCGCCACGCTAGCCTTAATGATATCATACGCCGGGCTTTTACCAGCGTCAACGTTCCAGCTATTCTCGAACCGAATGGTCTACTACGTGACGATGGTAAGCGGCCTGACGGCATGACTCTTGTCCCTTGGGAGAAGGGAAGGCCTTTGGTATGGGACGCCACATGCGTAGATACCCTAGCACCATCTCATCTGTCGGGGACTTCAGTTAGAGCCGGTGCAGCGGCTGATTCGGCCGAGGATCTCAAGAGGCGCAAATATAGAAGTCTCGACAGAGCTTACTTATTTGAGCCTTTTGGGGTTGAGACTCTGGGTCCGTGGGGAACCGAGGCCCTTCGCGTTTTCAAAATTCTTTCAGGGCGACTGGTCGAAGCGTCGCGTGACAAGAGAGCTGGCTCTTATCTGGGTCAACGCATTAGCATTGCCATTCAGCGTGGCAATGCGGCCAGTATTTTGGGAACGCTTCCGCCTGGTAGTGATCTGGATCAGTTGAGCTATCTATAGATCGTTTGCAACGGTCTTAAGATAGCTAGCTGTTTCATCTGTATTTTTTTGTATATACCTACTTGTACATAGTTGTATGAATAAATGTACTTATTATATACTCCTAAGTTCCGATTTTATAAAAATAAATTGGTAACATTTTATAACTCGCAATTTATACAGTCCCATCAAAGCCAGTTGCAAGTTCATTCAGTACGAAACACAGGCCAAGATTTCTTGTAAGTGAATTCTGTGGCGATCAATCTAAAAGACGGGCCAATCGGGACTTCGGTCCGAAGATTGGGTTACGTCGGCGCATGGTCCCGATTAATTTCGTTTGTCTCTTTGTCCACTCGGTCTGGCCAGAGTCTCTTTAGCTAAATATAAACTAAAGAGCGTCTGCCAAACGGGCAATCTTTGTTCAAAATTCGATTACTGAAATCCATCTCGGCTCGAAACTGGACAGAGATTGGGAATATTGACAGGATGTTTGAGTGAGTTTAGGTTTATTAACTTCGTTGGATGTCACAATGCTTTGTTTAGAAGGCATATCGTATTCCATTCGCTTTCAAAATCGTTGATCGTGAATTGAACACAGCAAGTATGATCCTACCAAAAAAAAAATAGCAATAGATAGCACATACGCTGCGGACTTGTTTCTGATTGTGTGCTTGCGACAACACAACTGATCGGTAAATCATCGCAATACGCACCAGATTTACGACTGGTGGCATGTGAGCGGACATGGATTACGCCCTGGGGATAGTTTATGAGATAATTAAGTAGTCTGAAGAATAAAACTTAGTTTTATTCGGAAACGGATTAAACTGAACGCAAGAATACTGAAGATTATCGCTAACTGTAATCGCATGATTACGTAATGAGTAATGAGTATGTAATGTACAAAGTATGCGAGAAACTGTCTCCGTGTCAATAGGGGCAGAAGCAGATTTTTTTGGAATATGGGGCAAACAAGTGGGGCGAACGTGGAACATAACAAAAAAGCGCAGAATGTTTTTGTAATATGCTCTCGTACCTACAAAAAAACAA
The DNA here is from genome assembly GCA_961405105.1 of Perizoma affinitatum. Taxonomy (NCBI): domain Eukaryota; kingdom Metazoa; phylum Arthropoda; class Insecta; order Lepidoptera; family Geometridae; genus Perizoma; species Perizoma affinitatum. The sequence goes on along the minus strand of OY560191.1, from coordinate 4,615,563 downwards.
ACAAACTTACGTATCTATAACTATCTGCGTACTGAGTATGAATCTGGGATTCATCTCAGTACGCAGATCTGTAAGGTACCAAATAAGGGGTACTCAAAGGCAAGTCCAAATATTAAGTTTGTTATCTAAGATTAAGGATGAATGTTCGACCAGGTGATATTTATTTCAGTTGTTAAAGATACTCATTGAAAAGCTTCAACCACAAAATATTGAAGGTGCCAAATAAGCGGTCTGCACATAATTATAATGAGTGGATGAAAAGTTCAGCAGATCAAACTCAATTATATCAGTAAAAATAGGCATGATCTTTGTTTAAAAATAAGAACTAATTATTAAATAGTTAAATAAATAATGCTGGACATTTTTCACACAGCATCATCTAGCCCCAAAGTAAGCAGAGCTTGTATTATGGGAACTGGATGTCTGATATTTTACTTATATACTTACTTTTTTTTGTAAATACATACTTATTATACATAGAAAACATCTAGACCCGAGATAAATATTCGCAGATACAAACAAATAAAAAATCAAGTTCCGATCTAGTCTCGATCTCCTAACGTTAAAAATGGTATTCTTACTCAATAAACATCTTTGACAAATCTTCCTTAGAAAAACGCCATATTAAGAGACAGACAGCGGAATTAGCACAAAAATATCTTTGATTAAAGCTAAAAGCGCTTACTTTTTACTTTTTGTAAATGTAAAACAATGTGATTCTTGATTTGAATACAACTCTCGGTAACATGATGTTTTTCCTACTGTCACATAATAAACCCAATTCGCAAACCATTTTTTAAGTGAAGCCTATTTATTTACACTGAATTTTGACGAAAAGTAGGTTGTCCGATAGAATTTTGAAGTGGTGTTACATGTTTAGTAAAACTCTAGTAAAGGCAGGTAATGATGCCTATAAAAATAGGATTCTCAAGACAAAAAAGTATGAGTATAATAGACTTAAACCATAAAAAAGCAGTTTGTTTCTTTACCTGTGTAACCCGAACTCAATGTTTCGTATTTGTCGTCATCGGAGTATCGGACATGTTTGCTCGAACGTCCCCACAAGTCGTGTACCAGAGAAATTCACGAGATGAACCCATCTTGTAGGTACATGTAGCGAAGTCACTGTTACTATAAATTGACGCTGTGTTTGGCTTCTTAATTGGACGGCCCGGCTTACAAGAAGGGTTGCGATAGGAAATGTTGCTTTGACGGTTTCTCGAACACTATTGAGCTATTTCTCTGGGAGTATCTACGAGATGCTTTTGTATTAAGGAAAACAGAGTGAAAATAGTAAATGTTAAATAGTTTGACGATACAATTTTATTTTTATTTATTTAATGGCAACCAGACATTAAATAAATAAATAAATAATGATGGTCATTTTTCACACAGTATCATATAGCCACAAACTAAGCAGAGCTTGTATTATGGGAACTACATGACTGATACACTACTTATATACTTTTTTTTAGTAAATACATACATATTATACATAAAAAACACCCAGACGCAAGACAAACATTTGCTAATCATACAAAAATTTGTCCCGCTGCAGAAAACCAGCAACCTTCTGCGTCTCGCTCATTGCGCCACAATGAGCTTGGTCGTCATTGTTTGAAATCTTTGTCGAAGCCATTAGGGGATAGATATTTACGCGAGTCCTCGAGATTTGTAGGATAACATCGGAGGCCATCAGCCCATCCAAAATTGGTTATGGCTGCAAGCATGTGTAATAACTCCTTTGTTAAATAGGGGTCTCCGCTATGTAACGCTTGCGGTGCCGGTGACGGTCGCCGGCATCAGGTAACCCTGGCTTTACAATAACGTAGTGCGGCGGCCGAGGTGCCCGATGTGATGTTAATTAATAACGTCTGTCTCACGAACGCTAACGAGACCGTCACGACTACATTATTTAGCCACCTGATTAGTCCGCAAGAGTCTTGGTGAGCCACTCCCGCCCGCAGCTCTAATTAGCGAACGGCTACCGAACAGGATCCGTTAAATTTGATTTGTCACTGCACTATCACTAATTGGAACTCGGTAATTGATCATTCCTATCATTGATGTGGTCCACGCACGACGTGAACCGCTAACAATCAATGTTTGCCTTCACTTCACGACTCACTAAAACTAATGAAATATGAAACGACCGCTCCATCGATGCATGCGTCAACAGTGGCCGAGCGTTTTATTTCTATTCTATTATTAAAACGTTTAATAGGGCAACAGTTTTACGCAAAACGATCACAACGCAATCTCTCCGACCGAATAGGGAACCTATTGGAAATTGATATGGGTGGAGCGCAATGCTGCGTCGCGCCTATGCAGCCTCGTAAACGTTGCTAGCACGGCCCGAAACGACTCAACGCGAATAAAAGAACCACCTCGGCTCGTACTCTATCCCCCGCGAATCGGGTTCAGATTAGATCGAACCCTCCCTGAGACTAGACATGTAACATGGACGAATTTCGTTAATAAATAAACGCACTGCCCGGCGGACATTCGGCTGGCTGTCAAAAAATAGTAAAAAGTATGACAGCGACGCATGCGGCCACGTGACGTACACAAATCATTATTCGATAGCCACCGCTGTCAAAGGAATTTTTAATAATGTTTACTGGCTGAGATTCAGTTTGATGAGGATTCCACTTGTTACCGTCATATCAGACAGAGCATGGCTCGTCCGCATTCAAAATATTTTTTTAACTTTTTCACGCTACGATTTTTACTGTCATCGTTCTGAGCCTTTTAATGTATTCTGTGTATTTATCATTTTCAGTGCTAGTGTTGCATGTGCATACCACTTTAAAAATGTAGAAAATTTTACAATGCCTGTGCCTGATAGAGAGACACGACTTTACTTAATTTCCGTCTTATAATTGTAATCGTTCAGCGTCAATAAATTATACATATTAATTAAATTATATACCGAGAATAAGGGAGTGCTTAAGATGACGATCAAATCGTATCAATTAAGGAGTACTCAGCAAACTCGAATGTCGGTGATAGTGTTTTAGCATGAATACATGAATTTGAGCCGAAAGTTCTTAAAAAAACTTCGTGCAGTTTACTGATTGATGACAATAGATTTAAGTATTGTATTGTTGAAAAATGCATTCGATAAAGAAATAACCAATATCATTAATTTTAGACCTTAAAAATCGTATGCTTAGGTTCAGTAACAAAGAAACGCAGCTAGTTGGTTTTATATGGGCTTTATTAAATAGAACTAATTATTTTATTATGTAATACACTGAGCAATACTAAAATCATAGCGTTTCACCGAACCCAACATCATCATTTTTGGACCTTAAAATCGTATGCTTAGGTTCAGTAACAAATAAACGCAGCTAGTTGGTTTTATATGGGCATTATTAAATAGAACTAATTATTTTATTATATACTACACTGAGCAATACTAAAATCGTAATCTTAACATTTCACCGAACCCTGAAAAGAGTTTTGTCCTTTCGGCTACGTCTTGCGCCATCCCTAGTCGGTAGCACCGACGACGTTAGCTAGTTATAGTCCCGCTTCTGATCTTAATTAACCTCATGTGTTAACCTCGCAATAACTATGAGTACGAGGCGCATGCTCTCTGCAACTTACTACTTATTAATATTGTGACGGGATATGTAAATTTATGCTTAACTTTATCGGAGACGCCTTAATTATGTAATAAGGCGCCCATATATCAACCTTAAGTGGTTTATTACTAACTAATAGATGACTGAGCTCCGTATTAAGTTATTTGTGTGTGAATTATGCATAAGTCGATATTCTATGGTGTTAAGAGGTAGCTATATAGTTATGGAAGTTTAATACTTCTTCAATCGCTCTTTGCACAGTCATTTCGTTAAAAGGCAGGCGGAATCAGTCGACTATATCTGAAGGCTGTACAAAAACTTTTGCTTTCGTGATTTATATCTCCAGCAGTGTCAAATTTAATATAAAATAAATTAACACTCAACAGTCACATAGATAGTCCCTGTCACAACTCTAGGATTGCCTCAAGTATCAGGACCTACGTTTATCGTGGAACTACAACATCCAGACCTGGAACAAATTTATGCAGGACAAGCAAACATTGGTCCCGTAGCGGGAATCGAACCTCTTGTGTGAATCGAACCTCCTCACTTGCAGTGAAGCCTCAGGCTTCACTGCCGCTCCAACGAGATTGTCAAAAAGTTTGTTTTAATTAGATATAATAAATGAATGAATGAAAATACTTTATTGTACACATTATGATATAAAAACACATTAAGGCAATAGTACAATTGGCGGTGCTATCGATTAAAAGCGATCTCTTCCAGACAACCTTTGGATGGCTATGAGAGGATTATATGTGATTTTGAAGTGAGATAGTTACGTGATGTTTTCTTAAATTTTTATCCCGCTTATTCTGCTGTTGGTGAGAGTCATAATACCCAGTAGCATCGAGGGCATCAAATAATAGAATAATAGTTCATAAAACCGCAGTAACTGGAAGCACCGCAACCGATCCGCGGTCAGCACGCGTCTATTTCGAAACTTTCTAATGCCTAGTTCATCAACAAATTCATTATGTCGTAAAACGGCTTGTGCGAGACCGAAATATCGCGGGACTCGTAAAACCGCTCGTAAAGACGTTTGTTTACTAATTCGAGTGGGGCAGGTGGGGCGGCGACCGCGTCGAGGGATGCTGCTAATAATAATAGTGTACTGTACGGCAGTACTAGCTGCTGCATTAGCTGTGGCGCCGGGAATCGAAGGAATGAAGACATTCTGAGTTACGAGAGGTTGGTACACTCTATTTTGCAGAAATTCAGTACCCACTTTAGGAAGGATTTTTTGGGATTTCCCGTCTACTAGAAAAGTTATGAACATAATGTTCACTAAAAAACAAATAAATCAACTACAACTCATAATAAATATCCCGTTTTTAGTAAAAAAATAATTTAATATATATTTTGACAACTATCTTACTTGTCAAAATCAGTAGGAAAGTAAGTTACCTGGGAGCCTTAACTATGCTGCGGCAACCAGAGGTCTGCTCCAAAAGGAACATACCCTCCTCAGGTATCCACAGCTTACGGTTTCTTTTGTGTGTTGATTGTAAGTTAGTCAGACCTCTTTATCCTATTGTCAAGGATGCCTTTTACATTTAACATATACGTACAGCAGATACCACACCCAGACTATTTTCGGCAAGCATTCATCTCACAAAACTGTAAAAACGAACCCTTATTTCTTTTTATCCGTTTGACTGGTGATAGTGCAAAGACGTCGAAATTGCCTGCAGGTCGCAACTTTTAATGAGGCGAAATTCCCGTCGATTCGACGTCGCCTAACGCAACCTGTTCGTTAGCGCAAAAACGGGCCACGCTAACACGCGATTAGAATACACCCCCAGTTTTTGGGAGGCACACTGGGCGCAAGATGCTCTGGATTTCTGAAAAATAATTCGTGCCCGAAATATATTATCATTATTTTAGCTGGAAAACGAAAGCTGCACATGAGCCCCAAGGAAAACGCCACTGGGGAAATAATGTACTCAAATGGCTATCACCATGCAGTATAGGAATGCCCTTTTCCTGATGGACTGAGGACTTTATGGAAATTCGGTAGTGGTAGAGGCCCAAGATCGTTCGTCAAATCATTCTTTGGGGAAGGCCTATGTCTAGCAGTGGCTGTTGATAATGAGAAGTTGAATAACTCATTGTTTCAGAACTAGATCCAACCACGCTCCTCTAATACCCATTAGTCACTCAGTGTTTGAAAGTAACTCGTTTACTGCAGGCTGTCGACCGTCATGCTAAATCATTATTTTATTTATTAAATACATATTTTTCACTATTTATAATTGTCATTGTATAACGAATGTATACTAAAATAATATTCGGTATGTATGTGTGGTACTTTATTATATTAGTATAAATTTTAAATCTTAGTAATTTAAATTAAGTAGGTATTTATTTTATTATAGATAATTAGATATGTTGCATTTTACTTTCAATTTCATTTCGTCGTCTTGATTTGTTCAAATTGACCCTGCCTATCCAAAGGTTGCCTGGAAGAGATTGCGGCTGGCCATGGCCATATATCTGGTTTAAAATGATTACAAAATGAAATGATTTTTCTATACAACAGAAAAAACCGGACAAGTGCGTGGAACCCGAGGCTTCCGTACAAGCTTGTATGTTCACAAAAAAAATTAACCAAAAGAAACCAAAAACCAAACCAAAATTACCCAAAAGTTAGTCGGATTGAAAGAAAAACTTAACTTTGAAGCTGATAAAATTTGAGGACGAACGAAGTGATCCTATAAGGATTCCGTTTTTTCCTGTTGAGGTACGGAACCCTAAAAATTGTTGAGGACTGATTCAAGGTGCTCGGTATGCCCCAGCCTTAATCCAAAAAGATTGTCCCTCATTTGTGGCGGGCTTTCTCTGTTGTTGTCACATTAGCGAATAACTGCGCGGCCAACTTCACCGATACGTTAATGATGTCGAGACGTCAGGAGTAACCCATTTTAAAAGGACCTTAGTTTTTGTAGTACTATAGATTAATAGACCCTTATGAACAATTTTTTAAACGTAATATTTATTATTAACCATGATTTGAGCGAATTAATATTATTGTGAAACGTACAAACACACACAATCATAGGCTTTTTATATTTACAAAAGATGACTTATGCAAACACACAAGGCATGGTAAATATATAGTTTTATGTAAAACTTATGTTCAAAACCATGAAACACGTAGTTTGAGAGATTACTTGATACAATGATAGCAGTTGTGTGTTGCATTTTTTAAAGCTAAACTAAATTTATCTCCTAATAATATAGCCGTACTTTTTATTTCAGAATACTTTGAGTAGGTACTGTCAGACTAAAACAGTTTCAAAAGTGTAACACAAAATTCCGAACTGTACTTTGTCTAAAATGTTACCTCCATTTTAGAAATCTAGTAGGCTCTCTAAATTTACCTACCAATATAAAATAAAACACTAACAGACTAGACTTAGATTAACTAGACTGTTAGACTAACAGATTGTATAATGCTGGTTACCGTCTGCTTTAAGATGCGAAGTGGTCCTACTTATTCAGTCAAACCACACTGAACTATTATAAATGAGCGAGCGAGTGAAGCGAGCTAAAATCTTCTTGAACAATCCGGCATTTGTATGTATGCCAAACTTTTTGTCCAATCTTAATAAAATCTTCTTGAACAATCCGGCATTTGTATGTATGCCAAACTTTTTGTCCAATCTTAATAAAATCTTCTTGAACAATCCGGCATTTGTATGTATGCCAAACTTTTTGTCCAATCTTAATAAAATCTTCTTGAACAATCCGGCATTTGTATGTATGCCAAACTTTTTGTCCAATCTTAATAAAATTTGAAGTTCGAATGTGCGATTATTCAGTTGCTGGGTTTACAAACTATGAGATCAAAGAAGATCACGAGATCTCCATTCTTAGCAAACTACTAGTTTCATTTGTTCCACATATAAATTATATTTAGAACAAACAAAAAGGATGTTCCTCTCTCTGTCACATTAAAGAATAACTGCCAACAGCGATACGTTAATGATGTCGGCTGGACGTCTATTAGAGGCGAAAACTTCTTTTGTACTGCGTTTGCGCCGCTTTATCGTGCCTTGATCTGACTTCAAGGTAGCTTGACCTTCATCAACAGACTATTATCGAGTTTCTACACTCTTGTTTGGGCAAGACTGTCGTTTGACGGCCGTACGTAGCAAATATCGACTTTATAATCGCTTTTACCGCTATATAACGGACGTCATATGACGACTGGTAGTTTAAACTTTACAGTACGTTCACATTACTGCGACATTTTATAAGAATGCAACAAGCATTGTTAGTTATTACTATTGATTTGTGATCGTTTACGAATCGTATCGTAGGTATCTAAATAGACAGAAAAGCATTGTTCACGTTTAAAATTTGAAGGTGCAACCTAATTGTTGCAAAAAAAACGTACCCAGATTAACTGAAGCATAACATTAATTAATCTTGGTTTCCTACTGCTGGAACCCGATCGATTGCTTTAAACAATATTTAATTTGAAACGAATATCCTCAAAACTGATTGCTTAATCTGAACAAAATTTTAAAACAGGCTAGCTTTAGCTTGACGATAATGGCGGTTGTAAATTACTAAAACAATTGAAGGTCAATAAACATCAAGCAACAACCACTCTAAGATCAGCGCAATAAGACTTACATCTCTATAATTTCCAAGTTAAATTATGTTCATGTTTATTCATAGGCTGCGATTGTTCGTTCGTAATCTAAAGCAGAATCTACTTAGCGGGCAAAAACTCATTTTTGAACTTCATAAATTATCGGCCGATATTGAGGCTATTTTCCTCAGCTTCTAATGAGGTTGTAAACAACACTGTATAATTAAACTCCTTAATCGCAAAACTCAAACGGTAACCGCGTTTTAAAACAAAACCGGCCAATTTGGGAAGGACCGCGGCGTAAAGCCACAGAGTAATGAATGCAAGCCAGGTTACTCCTGACTGCAGTCTCGCGTTCTCGATGAGAAAAAGTTTCGTAGGAAGATGTGCAAAATTTATGGGGTGTATTTAGAACTAAATATTAAGTATTTAATACCGTACAAGCTTGCTAAGCACCAGACATTGCTCTAACACAAATATAAGGCGGATTGGAATACAAACTTAACTTTGTATTCTTCTCCCTTACGTCGAAAGTCGTCACAGTCAATTATCCAACTGCAAGTGTAAGTTTGTAATCATAAAAACCTATTTTGTTATATGATATAACAACAAATTAACTATTTTCTTTATTTGTACTGTGATACCATGCTTCTTGCCAAATTTCATGATTCTAGGTCAACCAGAAGTACCCTATAGGTTTTGATTTGTTTGCCAGTATAAAAATATGTCGCACAAATGTCCGTATTTTTTATTGTGTTGACTTAGAAGCTTGATTTTTAGAGCTCCAATGGACCGTAAACCTACGTATTTGATATTAATTTCAACTTGATACCTCCCGCGTTCCTGAGACAAAGGGTCTTGACAGAATGACAGACATACAGTTGGACGGACAACGAAGTGATCCTATAGGCGTTTTTATTTTCAGGTAAAGGTGACTGACGTTAAAAAGTAACTGTTATTTTTTAATTCTATGACATATGGAGCTTTCTATAACATGCCGAGTGCATGTTATGGTTTATTCTGGCTAAACATGGCGTTTGTGAAAATGATTTAGAGCATACCTATCAAGCTACGTGTATGATGTCAGTTATATGTTCATAAGTGTCATTCGTCATCATCATCCACGGCTATAGCATCTCCCAAAGAGTGTCTTAACGACCCTAGGCTACCTCCATCCGACTACTTCCCGCAACCTTAAAGATATCATAAATACTGTTGTATTGGCCTTAGACTTGGTTAATCGTTACTCTCCCTTTTGTTTCTCAAATGTCAGACAAGAAGAGATACACACCGTTGTTCCGGCATTTTAAATTAGAGAGTGTATGACAAGGATAGAGGATTGTTCGACATGGCGCTCTTTAGAGGTGGCATATGTCCTTCCAGAGACTGATGATGATTAAGATAGATAGATTTTACCAAAAAGTTTACGTGTTGGCAATGTTAGAAATCTACATCCCAAACATTTTTATAATCTTGATATTTCTCGGACATTTCTCTCTGAACTTGCTGCCCCCTTTAAACTGTGCCAAAGGTTCGCTTGTATCGGCGCGGCGATCGCGGCTCATTACTCCCTCCTCCCCCTAATTAGACACCCCCTCTGTCCCCTTGAACCCCGCCGACGTGTCCGGATTGTTTTCTAATAATACCTTTATTTCCGTCCAGGTTAAACTCTTAATTACCCATTTATATCAACAAATCGCTTGGAAAACCGTTAAAAATTATTTGCTTTGTTTGTTGTTTCTAATTAAAATTTGAGCTTGATTAACTTTCAATACTGAGTTATTTCTTTTATTATGAAAGGGTTTTAGGTATTATAGGTACAAATAAATGGTTCCAAATTTGGTGGGACCTAGATATCGGGAATAATCCATTAATTGGTCATAATATATAATAAACACTCAACAGACACATAAATAGTTCTGACCCGAACCCCTAATTCCCTTGTGTCGTAGTTGTCTGTAACTACGAGTACCATGTTATCACAGCACCGAGACTCGGAACAAATATCTGCAGACATATCTCTTGCGTCACAATTGTTTATTTTCCCGCCGCGCTATCGAGGTCATTACCCAAAGAGTGCCATGACGAACGGTCTTAAGCCACGTCCATCCACTGTAATTTTTTTATTGCTCCGGTCGCCGTTTTTTCCCCAGCGTTTATCAGTTTACCAATCCAACTAGCTAATTCTAAGAGTTCGTCTACGTCTCTCTACTTTCCAATAGGTAATTGCAAATTTGGTACAACGTCAACGGCAGCTTATTAAAACACCAACGTTATTTCAACATGACCACCCACTTACCACTTAACATTCACCAAATAAAATAATGAATTTACGCCATTTTATATTTAGGAACTTGGCGCCGCTCACATTTATTTCAAACTAGCCTCCGCCCGCGGCTTCGCCCGCGTTAGAACCGCATAAAAATCCTGTGTTATTTTTGATTCAACTATACCTGTTCCGAATTTGATCCAAATTGAAATACTTCTAAATAGACGACCTCTGTGGCGCAGTGGGCGAAGGCCCGCCTGAGACGCTGCGGGTTCGATTCCCGCCGCGGGACAAATGTTTGTATGATCTGCAAATATTTGTTTCGGGTCTGGGTGTTTTCTATGTATAATATGTATGTATTTACAAAAAAACAAAGTATATGTATAAGTATTATATATGTCACGTAGTTCCCATAATACAATCTCTGCTTGGTGCTAGATGATGCTGTGTGAAAAATGACCAGATACAGTATACAAACTTCCTTACTTTCAAATTTATAATATTGGTAGGGTAGGATTTATATACCATTTCAAACTACAATGTAGTTAGTAGTCACAAATTAACCTTGTATCGAGTACATGATAAAACTAATTTGATGCCAAGATACGTAATGATTTATGATTTTGTGCCAGTAAAATAGTTTAAAACTGACAAATGTTGAAAACAACTTTATCTAATTGAGTTCAATTGCCTTTTAAATTACAAAAGTCTTTGTTACAACAGGTTTTGACAAACTAACTCGGTGGCGCATGGCGGTGGCGATCTGTACCTACATTCACGCGAACTTTGACAACCACCGCGTCAGTTTGACCGAGCTTTATTGAACTGTTTCAACAAATGCATTGGACGCCAATTTGCGTCGTTAGTTGGTAGGTATCGGGATGTACATAAATAGTTTTATTGCTTGTATGTTACAATGCCTACGCATTGTTTGTATAAATCCCGTATTTGTATTGTCTTTTTATTATCTGTGCAACGTTTTTTCAGAAGATACCAAATACCCATTCAAATTTAAAAAATACTATGTTATTCCTAACCTAATTCAATATTTCGCAGTATCAAAGGCGCCAAACCAAATTGCTAATTTCCCCACAAATTAAATCAATTATCTGTAACGCGTAACGTAATAATTTATTATCGTAACATTTTGTCAAAACCCGCACTCGTACGATGAGCTAATCGACTATCACCGCTAATTGGCCCCGTCTAACCTCCCCCCCTCTACGTTACCCTCCCCCCTCTGCCTCGCAGCCACCCCCCTAACTAATTAGATAAGTTTGCAACTCAACTGTGCTTCTGGTGCCCCACTCCGTCGGTAAGCATCAATCTTTTTAATTAAACATTTTTGACACCGCACCGATTAGCCATCGAACCCATTTCTATGCTAATACTGTGAATAGTTTTAATTTAAATGCAAAACGAGCGAATATGGAGCTCGACTAAGTATACGGCAGATACATATATGTATATATGTATGAGCTGTACTGTTATTCCGGCCTGTTATTATAAACGTCAAATCTCGCTTGTTGCTGCAATCATTCATAACTTTTATGAACCTATTCTCTGTTGTGATTGCAACATTTTCCAATTATATAAAGAGTTACATGGGTTGATATATATTTTAAAAATTAATTTATTTTAATCCAATATATAATATATTAAAAACCACAAATTACTTACACGACATATTCATATTAAATTAAATAAAAAATAGTCAACTTTAAGTTGACAAATAAAAATAGCAATGATATTTTTATCTAAACTCTAAATCCTACTAATTAATTAGATTCCAGCTCGTCTACCGAGATATGTATCATGTATAATTTCATAGAGTGATTAAAAATCAATTCTCGGCTGCTTACTATGTAAATTGGTACCGGTTGGAATAAAGATTAACTTTATAAGTTATTAGCAAAACAACTACATATATAATTTGAATAATGAGTTATGAGATTGTTATAAACTATAAAAACAAAAAGCTGAATTGTTTGTTTTTTTGGTAGAACGCGCTAATCTCTGGAACTACTAGTCGAATTTGAAAAAATATGTTGCATATTATAGGCCATTTCATGAGGAAGGTTATAGACTATTTAACATCACGCTACGACCCTAAGGAGTCGAACAAAAGAAGTAATAGTACGGGAGGGCGATACGACGTGGTGGGTTGGTCGTGGGCCGAGGGCGGCACAGCAAGTTACTAAATAATTAGCTTATTCGTTGGCGGACCAGTTCAAGAAATAAAACTGTTACCTATAACTCAAAAGTAAAGTATGTATCAGCGAAAGCTGTTTGTCTATAATTCCATTAATTATAGACAAGCAGCTTATAGTTTTGGTCAATATTTGTCAAATCATGACAAATTTTGAACTTTACGAAAGTTTAATATTTGTCATGATTTGACATGTCAATAAAATCGAGACTAATGTAAAGAAAATACAATTAATTTATACATGTCCTTGTACCAGTCTCCTATAACAAGAGTCGACCATTATAGATCCTGTAGGGGCAATAAATCAGGGGATACAATGGCACATTGTGCGTCGCTCAGGCTGATTAAATATATAAATAGGTGACGATCCGACTCTTGCGCAGATCTTATCACTTAAGACATTTAGAGATGTGAGGCGCCGAAATCACCCTTCCACGCTCAACTGTAAAGGCGAAATTGATCTATGAAATCTCTGGGATCTAATCATATTTTCAATCTATTCAATAGCTTATTTGAAAGAGGCATGGCTTAAAATTGCGTGTAAACATTAACTCACTGTTACGTCTTACTGTGGTTAGGAAATACTTTAAAAGTTCACATTTCTTTCGTTGGACATGATAGTACCAGATACAATATTTAATAAAAAAAATAAAAGTTTACTGGGCTCTTTGATGATGATGATGCGTTTTTGCAGGTGCACCCACTCGCTAACCACTAAAAAAACCTAATTTTGATAGTAGTTATTTTTGTGAAGTCAAAGTATCACTATGTTCTTTTTTAGTAAGTAGGTAGGATCGTGCAAGAGCTTATGAGTTTCCAATTAATCGATTGTCCGCGGAAGAGATTCAAATTGGCTCTCATTTCCTGCCGCTAGAGGGCGCACGCACACGGCACCTGTGCCTGCATCCGGTCTGCCAGCCAATTAACGAGCCTACCCCGAACCTCAAACATGTATTCCATCCAATACGCAGGTATTGTATGTAACAGAGATACTCGACATTATTCAGAGCAAACTTTTTTGTTTTTACATAAATTCAATTTTGGAAGCACTCGAGACGTAGCGTGAATGAAGGTTCAATATTTGAATAGGTAGCCGAAAAAGCTGATGCGAATTGGCGCGATGGCGATCAGTAGCGTTTTTAGGGATGGAGGAGTCAACTTAAGGAGGTTTAGATTGAGACGCAAAAGATGCTGTTTTGATTCCCGCTGAGAGGCAAATGTTTGGATGTTCCGCGTATGCTTGTTCTGGGTTGTTGTCGTACCATATTACTCGTAGTTCCTGATCAGGACGTAGTGACTGTTGATCTAAGGATCATTCTTGAAATCGTATACATTGCAAAATACCGTATTTTAATGGGCCAAGCCGTTTTAGAGATAAATGGTAACAAACCTCCTCGATTGCTTATACGGGTTCCTTCCGTCACGATTATCGACTCGTGCTATTCCAAAAAGTACCGAACTGATGCTGAACTTACCCTTAGTTTTTATTGTAGTTTCTTTTGCTTTGTTATCAAATCCAATCATGTTTGGGTACAAGAGCTTGCGTGATTTGAAAGGATCAGCTGCATTTACCTGAATTTAAATTACTGAACCCATATTGTATTACGGCAAGGCAATTTATTTAGTTAGAAGATTTTTTTTTTTTTTTTAAGTTGTTCATGTAATTTAATCTAATTTTCTAATATCTCGTGCATTCTTACATTCGTTTAATTGTAGAGTAACATCGTAATTAGTTAGGTGGGCTACAAGAAGATTGATTAGTGAAAGTTTAGTAATAAACGAGGGTCCGTAATATTGAGATAATTAATTCTCAGCGCTACTTAATTGATATTGGTATTAACATTAATTAGAAAAGTTCGCCTCTGTTTCCAAGTTTTTGTAATTTTGCACAGTCGCTTCAAAAATATATTATAATTATATATTTAATTGTAATTTCCACATAAATTCGTCATACTAGTAGATATTGGCAATTTTTTATGTTTAATAGTAATTTATTTTTAAATTAGCATCTGGCTATGGCTTTGCTCGCGTGGTACCCATATAAAAAGTAGTCAGTTGTTCTTATTGCATTGCGGTATCTGTTCGGGTCCGATCCTATTCAGGAACTCACCAAATCATCCATGCCCTGAGTAAGTCGATAGGTGACGTTGCCAGGCTTCGAAGATAAGCAGAAAAACGTTTTTTTTTTATAACACCTAGTTGTCAAACATGAAAACGGCCCATCTGTTAAGTGGTTACCGAAGTCTGGACGCTTGCAACAATGGAGGCAAATCACGCGCGTTGCTAACCCTTTAAAAATTTCAAAACGGCTTATATGAAGAACCTCATTCTGTAGTCACTTGGGCAAATCTCAGCAAGGAGAACATTCCATAACGTTATAACTTTATGTTAGCGTAATAAAATTTGTAAGGCAGGATAATATTTTTAATTGAATGCTTTACACTTTCACGTTACTAAGCAGAGGGGTGGTAGTTGAACTAGTAATAATTTAGTGGACACGCCAGCGTAGGTGTAATAATGACGTCATAATTAGCACGTGTATTGCCGGTTGCACGGTTGTCCGACACGCTACGCCGTCCGCCGCCCGACTCGAGACGCATCGTTTTTCAGCCGTAGCGTTGAGCTATACTGAGGTATACCCGTAGCTTGTTAAAAACCGGAAAAACAAACGAACGATGTAGCGTCCCCACGGCTAACCTCGGAGTTCAAAATCTTTGGTTCTATTTGATGTTTAAGACAAAAGAGAGATAACGTTATTCGTAACTAGAGTAGGCTGTTCCGGTTTTTAAATAACACCTTATGCGGCTAGCATAAGGTTGTCAGGAAGAAATCGCTTTCAGCGATAAGCCGCCCATTGTGAAGGTCTTTTGTTGTTGTTTTTTCTTATATTTTAATAAGTTGTACTGTAATTTATCTATCTAGTTTTTCCAACGGTTGCGCGCGTTTAGTAGTTTTATTTCCGTAGAATACGAAATGTAGTCGCATTTGACTTTCAACTAGCAGCGTTTAGTGTAAAATAAGTTTTCTCAAGCTTAACTACATAAGAATATTCTCGAATCCTTCTTATATTCTACAACGATGTTTGGATATTTGTCCATGTCGTTGGAGTGTGGCTTGTAATTGTAATATTAAAAAAAACAAAAAACAAATAAACAAACACGCTCACGACTGTCTTCCCCATTGTGGGCATCCTCAGATACATACTCAGAAAGTAGATCTTTGAGGATACCAAGTAGGAGGTAGTCAGAGGCACGTCCAAACATTTAGTACATACCCGCGTTTTGCAAGTTATCATTCCACGTGACAGGTTGCCCATCGCCGCCTATTGGAACACTAACTTTTGGCACATGCCTTAAATTTTTTGGTTCTAGGGCATGCCGGTTTCCTCACGATGTTTTTCTTTACCGTTTTGAGCATGTGTTAATGCGCACATAATTTTTTCGAGTGGAGAAATCCATTGGTCCACGACCGTTTTCAAACCCACGACCTCCAGATCAGAAGTCGGGTTAACGCCCACCAGGCCAACACGGCTTTTAAATAACAATTTACATAAATATATTAAGTATAGAAATATTGTAAATGGTTTGTCCCCCTTCACCCCCTGTATGATTAATCCAGGTACTCGATGCAAAGATCTGGCAGCGTTGGCCACCCGGTATAGACCGACTTATAGAAGTACTACTGTTTCTTCTAGGGTAACAGTTCCGCTAAGCGACGCCGCCGGAGTGGAACAAGAGTTTAATTAAAGGACGCTCACCTCACGGGTCTCTGTTGTCGGCCGGCTCATCGCATGCGCCTTAATTAGTTCAGACCGCCCTAACGGGCTTATTTTGTTTTTCTCGGATAATTTTTAATTAAACGCTTGATTAAAATGAAAGTTTGCGTAAGTAGCGAGCGAGGAACAATCGAGCCAGAGTTTAGGATAATGAATTGATGGTGTTACTTTGCTCGCTTGCCGCTCGCTAGGGACTTAATTAAAAATCGCCGATAGAGTGTGTAGAGGGGAGTTTAAAACGAGTTTATGGAACTTAGACCGGAGGCTCTGTTGTTTGACTATGTCAATTTGAATACGCTTTTGGCTCACGGGCGCTTGTTAACGAATACAGCGAGGAATAAAATTGATGTGAATGTAATTGGTGCAGATTTTACAAACCGTGTTCACTTCTTTGCGAAAAATGTGCGTACAATACACAAAAATAATTCACTATAAATATGCCAACATCAACGTGCACCTAGTTTTTCCATGGGAACAGTTCCTAATGGAAACCAATAAAATAATTTCACAGATAATCCGATGAATATTAATCTTCAATCCGCTATCTCTCCTACAACGATGTACATGTACGTACAGTCAGGTTGATAAACAAGGTATTCATTAGACCGATCTGATTTGTCAAGCCACTTGATCTATCCGCGAATGAGAACCACTAGACGGGCCCGGTTCTCGCGAACAGGCGCGTTTCGTGTGACCATGGTTTCATAAAAAAGTTCAGAACTCTTTTCTTGTATTAATCTTATTTATATCGTACGTAGACTGACTGGAAAGATTGTCAAACCCAATTTGTAACAAATATCTTGTCCCTTTATGATACTTGTTCTATATGAATTGGATATCTGTGGTATGGACATTTGTTTCATGTGTATCGTGTCCGTTGATTGCATACCAACCGGTTTCAAAACACTGTGCATTTTTGATACTTCATCCCACTACCTGTTTTTCGCAATATAATGCATTAATATGAAATAAAAATACAAATCCATTATTTTGTCCTTAAACTTTAATAGTCCTATTTACTCATAAATATTGATTATGTGCGTAAGGTAGAAACTTAGTAAACCGCGATAGTAGCAACTTCATGTTCCAAGTGTTCCTTTGTTTATGGTGACCCTATCGCGAGCAGTATGTGTCATTAGCAAATTCTTGGCTTGTCGGCGGCACGCGTCGCTAACGAGTTTCTTGCTAACGACGTGCTAACTCGATACCGTCCCACATCCCACGTCCCGCACCAACGCGGGACATGCATTGTGATTATAATGATATTGATATCTAGGTTTAGAAGATCATGTTAATCATAGTTATTCTCTTTAAGCCGAAAAACTGATCAACTTGCACTATTTTTAGTAAAAATAGTGATATTTTTCAATGCAAAAATACAAATAAACCAGGATGCTGCGACAGTTTAGAAACAAAAACATCAATATGATAAATAACAATAGCCTACCTACTTATAAGAACTGTCACCCAAAATAAAATATTGTCAAAAGAACATAAAAAAGATATAATCAGCTCAAGATGCAAGGTGGAAAATCCCATTCTTTTAAAAACATTTTTTCTAATTTGTCTTCGCCCACGTATTCTTTTAAAAGTTTATGTACTGTGTCAATGTTTTGTGCCAGTAGTGGACTGATAAAAAACTGTCAAGCGACAACGGTCCGAACACAAAGCACGTTTGCGAAGGCTCAGTTATTTATGACTTCTGACGTACCTAGTTGTTATGCAGAAATCTATTAACACCACTGCGCTGCAAAGTTTGGTTCCAGTAAAGCGGCCCCCGTGAACAATGTCCGATTTAACAAATCATTATTCTATCTATATAATCAGCCCACATTCACGCACTGATGGGTGAATGTGCTGGGTATACGTCTTCACTCTACCACACCACTCTTCCCGGTTCTGCGCCAATCGAACCTAGTGCGTTCCCACCGTCTTCACAATATCATCCGACCTTTAATAAATAATTATTAATGTTATTAAAATGCCGTGTTGGCCTAGTGGGCGATACCCTGTCTTCTGATCCGGAGGTCGTGGGTTCGAACCCGGTCGAATTTTCCACTCGAAAAATATATGTGCGCATTTACACGTGCTCAAAAAGGTGAAGGAAAACATCGTGAGGAAACCGGCTTGCCCTAGAACTAAAAATTCGAAGGCTTGTGCCAACAGTTAATGTTCCAATAAGCGACGATGGGCTTGCAACCTGTCACGTGAAATGCTAGCTTGTAAAACGCGGGCATGTACCAAATGTAATGTTTGGACGTGCCTCTGACTACCCCCTACTTGGTATCCTCAAAAATCTACTCACTCAGTATCTGAGACTGCCCACCATTGGGAAGACAGTCGTGAGCATGTTTGTTTTTATTTTATTAAATGGGTTGATTCAGAAACGGCATCTCCTAAATTCATTGTTCTGTAGTATTACTGCATTTTTATTCTATTAGTTTTACTACTATTATAGTACCACATAGAATGTAGTCTAGATGTAGAAGAAATAACCCAAGTGAAATCCGAGTCAATTAACCAAATTAGGTTCGCAATCCCATGTTGTCATCTGGATCCTTTCAACGATTTCCAAAACCTTTCAGGAGATAGCAAACTCGGAGCAACAAGTAAAACATTCCGTTTGAGGACCCATCTCGACTTTATTAAGAGCTATTCGTCTTCGTGCTCCGATCGGATATCGCCTGTTCGGCCTGTGCCACTACTAATCGACTTTCAGCTAAGTAGATAGATAACTACAGCTTGAATTCGCGTAATCGTATTTTCCGGAAAGGTGCCAACCAGCGCTGATCCTCTTGCTTAATATTATTATCATAAATCGTTTGTCCGCAGTTTATACATCATTGTCCCGTGTTGAAAAACTTCATAACTATGGCGGATACTTTTGAAACGATCATAGTTTTGAAAAAATATGTTTTACTTGAAACGGAATATTTACTATGTTTTGAGAGTGCGATTGTTTTCCTTCCATGGTACATGCAACAGTAACGAAATATCGGGAAACAATCAAATTCCCTCATATCATGGCAAATATCCCGTTTCTAATGAAAATTATATTAATCACACACGTGTAACTTTGTCTCTAGCTCTAATGATCTCCTCGAGAGGTTTAAAATTAATGTTTTATACTCCAGTAAAACAATCCAAACTCGACACGTACACAACCCGAGACGCTGGGAGCGTCTGGTATTAGTGAATAAAATAACAAGTCACACACTCTTCGTGTTGAATTAATGCGGATTCAAAGAATTTTATCTTTCACACGTTGTGTTAGCATGGCTGGTGACCCAAAAGATAATTCTGCAAACACACCAACCATGCTGCCTGAAAGTGCGGCAGCCCTTTACAAGTACCTAACACGAATGAAGTTCGTCAGGTATCTTTGAAACTTCTTCATTTATAAACTCACGTTAAACACACACTCGTTAATTAATATCTGTATGAAAAGATACCTAAAAGTTGCCGTTTACAAACTTGGAGATTTGTAACTACATGAAGGAAATTACAATGTTGAAAAGGCTCTTGGGGATTTTATCAACCCTTCAGTTGATAGAAGTAATACGGTCGAATAAATAAAATAAACTCACATGACATGTCCTTTCCGTTTTATTCAGATTGAAGACTAATTGAAGATTAAAATTAGGACGTTTTCTATTATCCTACGAAAGTTTGGATGTATGAATAGATGTTTGTAGTTTGTGATGTAGAATACCACATAGCTACTTTTTAATACGCTGGTGAAGGCATAGACTAGTACAATGTATAACATTTCAGCGTGGCAATGCAGCTAACATTTTTGGGGAAACTTCCGTCTAGTAGTGCTCTATCTATCAACGGTCTTCAGGTGGAACAACTATTTCATCTAAAAAAAATGCTGGACATTTTTCACGCATCATCTAGCCCCAAACTAAGCAGAGCATGATTATGGGAACTACATGACTGATATACTACATATATCCTTTTTTGTAAAAATATACATTTTATACATAGCAAAACACCCAGACCCGAGACAAACATTAGCTAATCGTACAAACATTTGTACCGCAGCGGGATCGAACCCGCAACCTTCTGCGTCTCAGTCGGGCCTTCGCCCACTGCGCCACAGAGGTTTATATTATATGTAAACACTTACACCTAAGTGGTGGTTCATTTGGAGGTACTTTTTTAAAATAATTTATTTTTTAAATAAAAACAAATTTATCGGGTAATTTTTATTATTATACAAAAGAACTATTCTTTACATTTATTTTTTAAAGATTATTTGATTCAAATGTTGGCCATAACTCCGGTTAACATAGTCCATTCTACCGTTCCAATTTTCGATTACGCGTCCGAGCATTTCGATTGGTATTTGGTGAATAACGCGAGTAATGTTGGCTTCCAGTTGCTCAATCGTACCTGGCTTATCCATATAGACTTTGGATTTTACATAGCCCCAAAGGAAAAAGTCTAGGGGTGTGATATCACAGGATCTAGGCGGCCAACTGTGGATTTTCATCAAGCTTTTCAAGAGCCCAAAGACTGAATCGGTGACGATTAGGTAGGTCAGTTGGCTTCACTTTCAAACTTTTCGATGGTATAGCGAATCGTGCGTTCGGTTCGGTAGGCCGATTATGTGGACCATAAGTTTCGTTAAGTGCACGAAACACATTCCTCGCAGAACGCTGATTTGCGTAATCCAGCTGAATAATTTGTAGACGCTGTGCAGGGCTAAGTCTTTCCATGATGAAATGTCAAACTATACTGAACAAAAATACCATAAAAGGTTATCACGACTCACGCTTCATTTGTCAAAAAATCCAAAGACAAAAAAGTACCTCTAAATGAATCACCCGTTATTATTATTTCTCTAAATATATGTTACAATTTGATATGATATATATAACTATATTGTATAATCACTTTTTCTATGGCTACGACTATTTAAGAACTCTGATCCCTGCAATAAGTCCTCCAAGTTATCTAGAGTGCAATACACTTAAGTTTACCATTAAAGATTTATCCACCCATTTCTTACTACGGAAATTGAAAAACGGAACGGGCTAAGCCAGAGTGCAGTAAGATTTGTTGAAAAAGGCTCAGAGTACCGGAAGGTAAGCTTATAGACTAATGTTAGCGAAAAGCAACATGAATATTAACTATTAGTACTATACTTTATAGGACAAGGTAGGTACCATATAGATATAAATTTAATATAAAAATAAGGAAATTACGACATTGCATAAACAGACCGGACCAAAAAAAAACTGCTTTGGCTAAGACAATACAGCTGTATGCGCTCAGAAAAAGAAAGAATTGCAAAGTGATTGCTTCGATAAACATATTGATGTTTTCCGTTCTTCTAATCCTTGTATCACGTTCCGTCCAACACAAATTCATACACTCATCGGCATGAAACTCGCCCATCCCATAAATATACGTATTTCGTAGGTTAAGTAAGTTTCTCATCAAGGATGTCAGAAATGAAATTATCATGGTTTGATATCATTTTAAACTAATTTCAAAATAATAAGGACGTTCTCAATTCGGGGGCTATATTTAATAATTTTTGTCGATTATTCATTGTTTAATGGTTTTTTCTCAAACTAAGTGCTTTCGGAGTGGTCCCTTTTTTATATATATTTTTATCGAAATCCAAGTGACGGACTTTTTAATTCTATCCCAATCTCTTTTTCTGGTCGAGCAAAATATAAAAATATGTTTTATGCATAATTCCATGCCGCTGAGTGTAGGCTCGTATATGTTTGTCTTGGCTTGGTTTAATTAATTTTACCTTCATACGTCGATACTGTTTGCCGGGCTCCTTAATTGAAAACGCTCTTGCCGAAGTAAATGAAACGAAATCCTATTTACTCCGAGTGATTGAAGTGAATTTATCTTTTGAGACTTGTCTGAATTTATTTGTAGCCAGTTCAGAGTTATTTATAGCTTGATGAGCGACTAACAAGCAAATACGACGTTGATAAAGAAAATAATGTCAAAATAACTATAAAACAAACCAATGGCAATATTTTTGGACCAGGCCTCCTATATCTGTCTATGCACACAATTTGAAGGCGAGCGAAGCAAGTTTCTAAAATTACCTAACATAAAATGGGTGAAATTAAAGATAGTTGTCCAGATCCCAACGAATCCAGAGAGGATTATTTTAAAACGCGACTCAGCCTTAGTTTGTTTCCTTATTTTACTGTATTTTCTACATTTTCTTTCTAAAAATTATAGACAAGAGAAAAACAGCTTTTGAATTGTTACAGCGAAACGCGAAGAAGCACAGATAATTAAATTTTGATTGCCCATGGCGAGATTGTTATTGCAATTTATTAATATGAATCACAGAATAAAAGATAGCTAGTACTGTCTGAGTTCAACCAAAGATTAAATTATAGTAAGGTTGTAAAATATCGTCCGCCCGCATCGCTAATAGTGATTGCAATAATGGCTCATTAATGTATTTAGATACGGCTATTGAATGACCTCAGTTACCACAATGGAATATATAAGTACAACAAAAAAAAGACTAATATTTGACTAATAAACCTAGCGCCGCGGGTTATGAGAATATATATTTCACTCTTAAGTGTAAACGAAATTTATGAAAATTTATTTATTTTTTTATATAAGAAGACATAAATCTAGAACTTAGGTACACTTGCTCAAATTCTACATTTCTTCAATATTTTACAAATACATCATCAGTTAATCTCATTAACATTTTATTCCTAGCAGTTTTTCTACAAGTAAAACATAAAAATAAAGTATTTCCTCTGATATACTATAATCCATTAAAAATACGAACGTTCTTGCGCTTTCTCGTCAAGTTTTATTTTATAATTATTGCATTCAATGGTGTTTTTATTGAATTCATTTATAGTCTATGGCAGTAAGTGGTTGTAAATGCCTCATCATCATTCATCTTAACACAGCGGATGTATTCACACTTTATTAGACAGTTACCCATTGAAGATCCAATGAGCCTTATTATCGTGCATCAGTATTAGTTATATTACTTTCTATAACCAGAAACCAGTTGTATCACTAACGACTGTATAAATTATCAGATTGTTTGTTCGACTTGTTCATTATCGACCACTTTACCTTAAGGGCTTAAAAGGGACTTTGTGGCCGACTTTGAAAGAAACAGTGTGATGTGTGGATTCAGTGCGCCTCCATGAGGACTCCTGTATACCGCTGCATAACATCTGCTAGCTTAATGCGTATATTGTTTATTTCATATTTTGATTTGTTTATGGACAAGCTAACCTATTTCTGACGAGTTTATATCCACTCAAACATTATGTAATTGATAATTTTAGTAAATAATGCCTAAAGATCGCTTCTAAGCAAAAAGATCATCCATCGTACTTACTGAATAAGTTTTTGTTTTTTATGTTATTTGTTTAATGTGTACAATAAAGTACTTACAATAAATTCATTCATAAATGCTGTATATTTATTTATAAGATACAGTGTTGAATAAATAAAAGAAACAATACAAAATAATTTGTTCATAATTACATCAATGTAATCGTAACAAAACTAAATTACTGTTCACTTATAGAATGCTTACGATTATAAGGTGTCATAAAATAGTCTAAACAAGTATATTTGCCTAGACAGTAGGACACTGTCGGATACAAATAGATACCTACATTCAGAAGATTTATAGTCTGTGTCGTTATTTTACTTTATTATCCATTTATCAAAGCTTAACGAGCAATAATCGTGGCGTTTTAACGGATTTAAGCTGGCTTGTTAAAATTGTTACCTCGAATCAGTCTTTCTAGATGGCATAAGTTATAATGATAATCAAACATTCCATTTAAATGACAGGCGCATATAAAACACATTTAATTAAGCGTCTTGACATAACCGAATTGAATTATGATCTAGACTTAAGTGGATTTTCAGCAAGTTCTTCTATGAAAGTAGGTTAGAATTTATTTTTATTTGTGACTGAAAATAATTGTTTAATATAAACCTTGAAGTTAAAACTCGATGTTGCTTGCATAGTGTTTGAACTCAAAAAAAACCTAGATCGAATTGTGTTCTGCCTCTGAGTCTCTTGTGTTTATTTCGGCATCACGCCCGTATGCAGGTTCTTTCAAAATAAATAATTGAAAAAATTGGGGAATAGCTTATTTAAATCATAAAATGTATGTCCTACCATTGTGAATAGTTTAGGAGGTATGTTTGTTTTTTGCGCAAATATTAACAAATTCCTAAGAAAAGTGGTTCACGTAGAAACCCGTTTTTTGGCGCACTGTTTTTTTTTGTATATTTTGAAAGACTTTATTTAGGTTTGAGGACATTTTATATTTATTTAGATTTTCTCTTGTTTCAGAATGTTTGGTTCAGGAGGCGCGTGCGCAGCGTGTGGGCAGGCGATCCCTGCGAGCGAATTCGTAATGAGAACGAACGCGCCACAACAACCCCTTCACGTCTTCCACATAAAATGTTTTGCGTGCTCGAAATGTGGCTCACACCTCATGCAGGGCGATAGGTAAGAGACACTGGGAACAGCTTTTTCTTGGATGCTCGGCTTAGCACATCTTGTTATGTATTATTACGACTTAGAACAGCTCGTTCTAGAAGGGTTCTTATCGGCATGTTCTACTTCAGAATATTCCATTCAATGTAAGCTGGCAAATAAAACAAATTTTGCACAGCTTTTACACCGTCGGAATCTGACTTTAATACGGTTCAGTAATATTTAAACATGAATTTATATACAGTAATAATAATATAATAAAAAACAATGGAATTGGATCACAAATGCTAGTAAAAAACAATTATGGACAAAGATTTGTACAATCAACAAAATTATAGTTAGCTGAAAGTAGAATGTTAGTTCTACTTTCTGTAGCATCTGTAGGCCATGGCTGTTCTACTGATGTTTCCGCTTTGGCTCAGGTACTACATGCTCGCGGGGTCACTAGTCTGCGAGCAAGACTGGCAGAAGTTAATGAAGAGTGCGAACACAGCGACGCCCGGCGCACCCGTACGGAAGGGCAAAGTAGGCCGCCCGCGCCGATCGCGCGAATGAGCCCCGCCCGCGCCGCTCCCTCACTCGCACAGGGATTATGAGGAGGTAAGAACCACAACCAACACACTGTTTGTAAAGCTTCTAATTACTAATTAAGTAACGTAGGTACTCGTTCTCCTTGCGCAAGCTGTTCCGTATGTCAGTCACCTCTACGACTGTTAAAGAAAAGTGACCTCTACAATAAGCCATTTGTATACCAATTTGGCCACCATTAACCAAATGCCATATAGTACATTCATTTACGTAGGTGGGGCCAAGCGTGTGACCAATGTTTGTGATTAGAAGATGCAGCAAAACTATGGCTTAAAAATCAATTACGATGACCAATTATCCCTTATTTAAATTTATAACTTCTAATCAATGGCGTTATACTAAAAGTATGCCCAATAAAAGCTTTATGCTGTGGGCGGGTCATGGTAGGGTTGGCATTTAGGAATTAATAAAGCCGGACTAACGGGACTATTTGTAGTAAAAAATATTTAGTGCTGGGTATTTAAGGTGGGAAAAATAAAGAGTTTATTTTACGGTTGTAACCAAACCACACACAACTATGTACCTAGGTACAACTTATAAAACGCTAATAACTGGTACTATTGCGAATTAATTCAAGTATTTTTTTTCAGTAGACGTACTGGAACTCTTTTCTGTACGGGGGTGGGTGCACAAAACACATATTTTTGTAAAGATAATAAAAAACTGTGTCTAGGACGAATGATAGGATTGAATCAACATAATATTGAGATATCATACTATTGAGTAAGCTTTGCCTTTGTATTGTTAGCCGGACATTAAGTTTGCTATGGGAATATGAAGCGACTACACATGTAACTGGACAAATTGTATTTGTCCGGTTTATGCCAGCCCTAGTGACGGGTGACCTTTATCGGTGTTATTAACACTTGTGTCGTGACTCCGCTCGTAAGGAGTTTCCTAAGCTTAATTAATTGTGTTAATTATGGACTGGCTAGCGGCTGGTATAATGTTCATTTCGTGTTGCGTGATTTTAATTTTATTTTAATTGATATTGAATATTTAATTTATTATATTTATATGCGCTTAACACGTGCTCAAAACGGTGAAGGAAAACTTCGTGAGGAAACCTACAAGCCCTAGAATCAAAACAAAATTCGAAGGTATGTGCCATTGGTTTTTTGTTCCGATAAGCGGCTATAGGTTTGTAACCTGTCACGCAGAATGTGCCCAGTACTAACGTTGGACGTGTCTCTGAACACCTACTTGGACTCACAGATCTGCGTACTGTGTATGGTAATATGTGATCTTGTATAATTTTTTTTATAGGCATGAAGGTAGGTTATTCGACTGCTGCAGGTCGGTCAATGCCACCAATGTTGTTGGGTTTGAAAATCCTTTGTGTTCATTAAAGTACTGCATTTAACAACACAAACAACAAATCAGCTCGGGGCTAGTAACATTTACAACTCAACTCTCTTCAAAATGTACTTTTAAATTTAGTACGTATGGATTACCTCTATAGTCTTTGGTTGGAATAAAACTCATAGACACCATTTTATTGACTACAATAATAGTTAGTTCCACGCTATTCTACACTCTTATCTAATCATTGGACCGAAACAACTACCCAGCTGTCCTTATTACCATATGACTTGTAAAAGCCGTTTCAGCCGGAAATGGCTTAATTAACCACACTCATTTACTGTGAAAAACAGGTGATTGTCGGTGATACTAATAAGCGTTCAATTTGCCATTGCACTAGTAACCAGATAAGGATTTGCGAAATAGGGACAGATAACTACTGCAGTAGACAACTGCAGAGGAAACTGTGTCAAAGAAAAACTACATCATTCATATTTTATGTTTTTTTGAAGAAGAATAGTATATTTTTGTTTGAAAGAACAGGTTTATCGTCTATACACTCCGCACCTTGTTATGAAAGGGGCCTCTGCATGTTTCACTAAATCCTTTCACCATACTGCATCTCTCACCATAGGCCACTGCAACGTGGATCACTGATATAACGCGGGATTACCTAGAAAAAATCTGTCACACGACGAAGATACAAACGGTAATTTTATTAAAGTACAAAACGAAACCGCAACTCATGTCTATAATAGACGTGGACTGCAGGTACTTTCAGGGAGGTTAAAAATTCACGAATCATAAGCGGAACAGAGGGATGAAGGCAAAAGCTTCCCTCTCGCAAACCATTTGCACTCACGACACAAGCCACTCACCGCAGATGGCGGGATTACGTACGGCAATACCTAATTGTACGTTCTCTCTGACGTTCATAGCCTGAATTCATAAGCGAAACTTCTTTCCAACAAGCTAAAGGACTCCGAAGAATTAATTCGATTAAGAGACGTGTGAATACCGCAAAGAGAAGTGGCGAAGAAACGCAATTAAGCTGTTCATTGAACACCGCACAAAGACCGGCTTTGTTTATATGAGGGAGTTATTCGCTCGGAAAACGCTAACCTGCGACCGTATAATACACTCGATATAAGATCTGCCCGCGGGACGCATGCCCAGCTAAACACGGCCGTAAATGTTTATAAGGGCTTTCGAGCAAATTTCTAATTACAGTAGTTGGACAACAGTATAGTTGATAGAGTTAATTATGCAGTAGAGGCGTGTGAGTAGAGCCGAGGCGTCCGGTCGTCGCCGCGGGCGCCTTTCCGTCTCGTCGACCGCCACGCTGTGCTACGAAATGCACCGACCAATTCCGAAGTTTAAACACCAGCAAACTTATTTCGGAAACTCATAAAACTATTGTCCATTACCACTTGTTATGAAGTTACTGTTTCGTAAAAGACGTATACAGCTCGTTTGAAAGTGGCAACTGGACTCACACTGGGATCTACATCTGACTTTCTAACCATCTAATTTTGTGAACGATGTTTTCTTTACCTTGTTGTTTTCAATTATAAATTTTAATCTAACAATTCATGCTGCATTTTGTTAATCAAAAATGCATCCAACCCTAAAATTAATCTTCCAGAAACAGCTCTATTACAGACATCACCCCTTTATTAAAACTACACAGTTAATAGGGGGCGGTAGTTGGTTGTACTTCGGAGCGGACATGGTCAAAGGCGCGATGTTAATTGGAAAACACCTGAAAATGACAGCGCCTTTATTGTGGGGCTATGTTTGGCGTAAAAATGAAGTGCGCCGCTGGCAAAGACTGACCTGACTTTGTAACGCGATTACTCCTTGTCGAAAGTTAATTAAATAACGTTTTTCCCAATTACCTGCCGGGGTCGAGATCAAAGTGGCCGGTAAAATCTTTCCACAAAGGGCTAGTTGCCCGCCCGCAGCTTTCATGCACTGCAGTGGACGGGCCTTCAGCTGTTTGTCAATGGGGATGGCAGTTTAAGCCTAAAGTGGTGATACAATGGTACTGTAGAATTGTGTGCTAACAGTCGTACTTTTGGACATTTTGATTGATGACTATAATAGTATCTAAGTCTATTTAATTCAATCGGCCTCGATCTGCAGCACGCGAGGGTCGTTTGTGACCGCGATGGCTTTGCGATACCATCGCTTCAGCCAATATTGACTTTGAAATAGCGGAAAAGGTTTTTTTTATTACGTATGAATGATTGGCGGATAATTTTACTCGGTTATCCTATAGAGACTCGCCTCTCTATGATTGAAACGTATTTTAAACTTGTTCTCGATTATCACACTGGGAATTCACATTTATTTTATCCTAGTATCGTTTACTGTGATTGCAACCTGCAGTTTATGGGCTCAACCGGCAACGTTGTAAGTAGTTTTCTTTATTAGGGCGTGTTAGTAAATATGTAGTAACGTTTTTATTACGAAAAATTGACACTAATCGGTATGCTTTCCCTAATGATTGCGAAACAACGCTAATAGAGACATCAGAATAAGAGGAATATAACGTAACCTGGTCAGACCACTGACCTAACGCAGGGTGACTAAGAAACTAAGCCCTTTTTGCTTTCCTAAAAATAGTAAGTAAGTTAAGTAAGTTATGTACCTACTTTTATCTCCTTAATCCCTTTTCACTCCCGCAGTGCAAAAACTCTAACTAAGTACGATCATTTGTTTACCTCGTTAAAGACTGCAGGTAGTAAGTACTAACAGCAAAAAGGAAAAAATCTTGCAATCGTATAATGTCCAAGTCGTCACTAAGTACACAACTTTCACTTTAGTGCGGGAACTAATAAAAACACTGGCGCAATTACTCGCAAGGCGAACTGCTTTGAACAAAGTATGTCAAGAAATTTGTGTTTAATTTATTCATTGGACCAGGTTCGTGTCTAGTTTCGTTATTACGATGCGATGGTAGGGCGTCACAGGCTTATTAATTAATCACATCGGGACGGAGGTAGAAGACAGACGGTTACAACATATTAGCTTAATCTTTATAAAACAGTACATAGTCTAAGTCAAAATTGATTTATTAATTAATATCACAAGGAACACTTTGAAACGTCGGCTTTATCTACTGCCTTTATCGATATAGCTCATGGAGTTAGCAAGATGAAGTGGCAGGACATTTGGCTCGCAGAAGTTCAAGAATGGTGACCACGCAATGTCTTCCAACTGATGGACCAATTGCATGTTAAGCGTTGCCGGAAGTTGGTGGATGGATGTGGCCATTGTCCAGCAGTAGAATTCTACAAGCTTTTAATGACAATGATGACAACACATCGAGTCCAGTGCCTGCATAGTCCCAATCCTCGTGTGTAAGTTTAAAAACTCAGTTTTAAAAATGGGAAATTTTGCTGAAACGAAATTAGTACTACAGTATCAAAATTGAACCATGATTATACAACATAGGTGTACATGTGATGTAAAGTATATAATTCGATAAATCAGTAACTTATTGAGCCATCCCGTGACCACGGCTGTTGCAATACAGTCGAAACATAAATAAAACAAAAGTTAATGGCGTAAAGATTTTTAAATACGTTTTACGGATTATTTAATAAAAAAATTAGAATAAACGAATTGACTAGTTTAATACAGGCTAGATTTTGAAAGCTCTGAACAAGCCCCATTTTTAGAAAAAAAAAAACAAATTCTACCCTGCGTTTGTTTCTTCGTATCCTGTATGTTTAGATGTTTGTTGATATTAATCTTTCTAATGTCTGGATTGATTTGAATGAAATTTGAATAAGTATAACAACAATAGAATAACATAAACGTGAACTAGAATAACAAAATACTATGCGAGCGATGCCGTGGTCAGAAGTTGGTATTTTATAAAAGTTTGTCATGAATATTATATTTCTCAGCACTGGAAACCTAATATTTGCAAATCTTTTAATATAAGCCATAACAAAGAACCTTTGTTTCATAAGAAAACTTTAATTAGACGTTCACGTATGGCGTCTTATCTGATAAAAAATTAATACTCTCAAGGCTGGTGGATAATATAAAAAGTTTCAACGACGACGGCCCCGCTTCTGCGATTGCATTTTTATACCAAAGACAACCTCATAGCTTATTAGGGAAGCTGGTTAGTAGGTTCGTGGGATTTCTCTGCGGGCTCGCTTCACTTAATTAGTTAAATGAATACGGAGCGTAGTAACTGCTGGTTTATCTGGAACGAAACAATATAATTAATAATACTAACGAACGATCAGTAATAAGCTAGAAACAGACAAAGATATTACTAGTTGATGAATGTAGTTAGACTGATATAAATTACGCTATAGAAGGAATAAGAAGGCTCAACATTTTCTGTTTTGTTCATACTCGCCAATTCATGCATTCATAGCGCTCTACAGCTTGGTAAACTACTCTGAAGATTTAGTACATTTGTTTCACAAGACGTCTTCTTGTTTACTATAGACCTCTTGTACTGAATAAATAGAACTAAAAATTGGATGGCAATTCAGATCCGCAAAATTTAAATACAAGTTTCCGTTGCTTAATTTTAGGATCGGGCATTTAGGTTCTTACAGCTGAAGGGAAACGGTTAGTTCTGTGCAGAAGTGACGTCTCTACTTGTTTTTTTTTACCACGACCAAAGCGTATATGAGGGAGGTCAGGGCAGCGCAGACAGACTTTTGTACAAATACACAAGTATTTGTACAAAATACATTACCGCTCCGCAAGAAGTGTGCCACAGGGCATTGCAACATTTTTTACACAATAAATTAATAAATAATTATAAATAATTCTGGTCATTTTTCATACATCATCATCTAGCCCCAAACTAAGCAGAGCTTGTATGGGAAATACATGACTGATATACTACTTATATACTTTTTTTTTGTAAATATATACATATTATACATAGAAAACGCCCAGACCCAAAACAAACATTTGCAGATCATACAAACATTTGTCCCGCTTGGATCGAACCCGCAACCTTCTGTGTCTCAGGCGGGCTTTCGCCCACTGAGCCACAGAGGTCGTCAAACCATTACCGCACCATTAGTGCGAAACAGGGTATTGCAGGATTTTGTATACAATACATTACTGCAACGCAGGCAGTGCCAGATGTCATGTACAATTATAAAGTGAACATATTTATAATAATTTCAATAACTTTTTATTCAGACAACATGTGTTAGTAAACTTAAGATAAGGGTTAGTACTTAATTACTAGGACAAATTTTGTCCTCTGGGACAGCTTCCTCACCAGAGGACATGCAAAGTTGTTTGCTATTTCTTTCAGGATGCTGTTGTTGCTATATACTTAATCTACAGTATTTTTACATATATAACATGCCTACCGCGTAGTATTTATATTCTAAGAAAATAATACGGTATTAAAACGTCTGTGTAAGCTTGTTAAAATAACAGAAACCGTACCAAAAACAAAGACTATTGACATTATCCGCTTAATAATGTATCAATACAATATATATTATGTATTGATACATTATTAAGCGGATAATGTATCGCAAAATACACAATAGTCCTACTGACTTGTTAATTTGCTAGCGGTCCTCTTCTGGCTATGGCCAGCGGTGATGCACCGGCACATTCAACGCCGGATCCATCCACGACAAAGGCCATCCGCCCACAATAGCTCCATTAAAATAATGCAAGTAAATGAGGAATTGCGGAGATGGTTCTACCGAATCCGCTCGCTCGTGACCAGAGCCGGACCAGGGAATTAAAAGACCGGGGTTTGGCTTTAGGCGTGATAGCTTAGTGATTTTTGGCGGAGATAGGACCGCCAAGAAAAAAAACAAATCGCAATCACTACATAATCACTCTCATAATCTGCATAATTATCATGTATAGTACTTAAATAGATGCCGTGTGTCGGAGTTGCTGGCCCGCACGTACACCGGCGTCACGAAAGACCAGCGTTTTGGTGGCACAAAGTGCTTCCTTAACATAGTGCTGAGTGGCGGCCGTTTTTGTTGTCAATCTCATTTTGTTTATTACTTTTACGTGTACCTCTGTATCCTTTATTTGACACAAAATAAAATATTTTTATCTTTATCTTTATCTATCAATCAAGTATTGTACATTTCTTTGTTAAGTTTGAACACACTAAGAATCCCTATCAGTAGCTAAACTCTTTCAAAAGTAAACAGGTAGGTTCATTTGACATATTTATGTCGTCTCCCCAAATCAGGGGGTAAAAAGATGTACCCCGTGCGCAAAGCCTAGCTACGACTCTGTCCGCTGCTCAATCTTATTACATAATATGTAGCCGCTTGACCAGCTTTCCTAAAATGCAAGGACATATTGCCCGGAGACAGACCCTGGCTCCGACTCTATTTGATTCTCAGTTCCATCCGCACACAATGCGCCTCTGACGACACTTAAACACTACACACGAACATGTTTCATTAGCTAAGTGGAGACTTTGGTGCCTGAATCTGTGTAAAGCAGACGCAGTCGCTTTTACTTAAACGCCGTAATTAAAATGTTAGGGACACAGTTTTAAACTCGGTTCAACTAACTTGTAGTGGCCAATTTAGTTTTAGTGTACCTATGTGTGATGACAAAGTGAGATCGCTTATCTCTTTATAATGTGTGCTGTTTTTTTTATCGGTACTTCTTTTTTTGAATTAAACAAAAAATATGATTCTTTATTTCTCTATAGTAAGTAGGGAGTAGTCAGAATTAATAACCGACTGACATAACATTTGATAACTTTTTGCAAAGTAGTAGCTTTCCACGTCACAGGTTCTAAGCCCATCGCCGCCGATTACAGGAACTCTGACTAATAACCAAAGATACATTTTTGATTCTATGGCCATGCTGCGATGACTTCCTTCACCGTTTTCTAGCACTTGTTAATGCAAATAGCACTAATATCATAATAATTATACAATCATCATCATTAGCCTGTTAACTGATAGGAGTCGGTCTTACTTTTGATTGGCCTAACCACCCAGAAATATATTTCTTTTAAAAAGAAATAATAGCTTCATATTTTACTTTTAAGTTAGAATCGAACCCGCATCTCGTGTTACTAAGATCTACGGGACATTCATTTATCTTAATAAAGTCACATCCTACTATTATAAATGCGCCAGTTTGGATTCTTGTTGCTAATAATTATCGGAACGGTAAGACCGATTTGGATGAAATTTTAAACAATTATGCGCGACCCAGAATTACACAAAGGCTTTTTATCCGGTTACCACGCGAGCAACGCTATGGATAGAAGCTAGTGTTAATACAAGCCATGATAACTTTATAGATAGCTAACTACTAAAATTGATCGGTATTAACGATCTTAATCGAATCGCGGCTGGCATCGATTCATCGCGTGTCGATGCCCCGATCTCGAGTTAATTTAATTGAAACCGAGTTGAGTAATGAATTAGTGGCGAATGAGAGCTCTCAGTCGGATGAAGCGTGCCCCTACCACGGATCTCCTGTTGACATTGTTGAAGTTAAGTTGAATCGTTTTTCTATCATTTCGTCTTTTTGCTGTAAACTCCGTGCCTGAATTTATTCGGTTCGTGATCGTACCTCAAGAAACTTTATCCCCCCGCGGTTTCGGAGATAAATGGTAGCAAACAAACAAGCAACCTCTTACTGAAAACCTCTCAAAAAATCAGAGTATGAAAGTAAATAATGTTGTAAAAACATCAACTGATAAATACTAGGTGAGTAGGTACTATAGCTGATCGATCCAGAGAGCAGCGTCTCTCAAGTTAATAGCATTTAATCCCGCTAAAACGCTAGGCGATCTGTCATAATGAATATTTATCCTTGACAGAAGTCGGGGCATACTTTTATGACGAATACATATTTCAGTAGCCAGCGTAATTTCACTGATTACTTTCTTTAATTCTGGAAACGCTATGTAGTAGGTAGGTACCCACTAAAGTGTATTAAAGGAAGAACAAATATTAAACGAGTGGAATATAAGGTAAGCACGCAAAATAATTTGAAGCTCCATTTCTTTCTGGTCTTAGCTTATAATTAAAAACTATGTTATATCTATTATTTTGGCTTGTTTCTATTCTGGTAACTCTGCAATTCTGAATACAAATGAAAAAAAACTTGATATTAGAGATTTCTTAAAAAATGTAAACATCAATAGTACTTTGGTACAATTACTTGCTAAGAAAACGTAGAAACAAAACAAACACGCTCACGTATACCCCATGATGAAGATACTCAGCAAATACTCAGTAAATCTTTGAGGATACCAAGTACGGGGTAGTCAGAAGCATGTCCAAACATAACATTTAGCACATGCCCGCGTTTTGCAAATAGTCAGCATTCCACTTAACAGGTTACAAGTCCATCGCCGCTTAATGGAACATTAACTGATGGCACATACATTCGAATTTTTGTTCTAAGGCATGTCGGTTTCCTCACGATGTTTTCCTACGCCGTTTTTGAGCACTTGTTGATGCGCACATATATTTAAAGAGTGGAAATACCCCTTAGTTCACGACCGGGTTCGAACCTACGACCTCCGGAGGTCGGGGTTACGCCCACTAGAAAAACACGACTCTGATAAATGTTATGAAAAACGTGACATTAATTATTAACAGTAAATTTTTTATTAAATATGTTGTAATATTTGTTCTGAGGCATGAAGGTTTTTTCACAATGGTTTCCTTCGTAGTTTTGAGCACGTATTTACTAAATATTTATTTTACAAAATACTGAATCGTGTTCAATACTAATTCATAAACGTATATAATTAACTTAAATTATAAATACTAATTGACCGGCATGCTAAGGTATTTCTAATTAGTCCACGTCCATTTTTATGATCCTTTAAGTTTCTTGTGCTTGACTTAAGAATTAAATGTTTTCACGTTTTATAATTAATGTAAGTATTTAATTAAACTTCTTATTATAAGGGGGCAGCTTAAAAAGTAAACTTGTTTTCGTTATTGGACTATAAATATGTTATCGAACCACCTCGCAATTTATTTCCAAATAAAGTCTGTACCTTAATGTAAAGACTTAGTTTTTAAAACTTTATTGCACATCATAAAGAAATAATAATAACACACAATTTTTTCACACAGCATTATCAAACTAAGCAGAGCTTGTATTATGGGAACTACATGACTGATATACTGAATGTAACAGTAGAGTATTTTGCAATAAATATACAACAAAGATGAACCCCCAGTCACAGCAATAAGTGAAATATAATTTTTCTACATTTAACGTTGCGTCCATTAGTCATATGAAACATGTGCCAATACAAATGTTATGGAGGTTTATGAATGACAGACGGCTACGAGCTTTGGGGGATGGTGTACGGGGGTGGTAGAAGGAGGGGCGGTGGGGGGGTGTACTAATGGATTACATTCGCGCGACTGAATTAGGATATTGTCGTACGATCCTGTTCCGGTGCACTCCTTTCTGATCCTGCCTTTAATATCATTACACACTACATCAGTGATTGCATGTAATATTGATGAATGAATACTCCTGTTATTGGAATGATAATGAGATGGCAGTGATGGAGAGAAATGGAATATGCGATCTTTTGTATTTAAATTTTTAAGCAAATACGAGTTTTTTTTTCAATGGTAGAGCCAGGTTGCAAGTTATTCTACCTGTGAGGCACTGTGAATCCTTTGAGTTTTATTTTAATTTAAAGAAATATAGTATGGTGTCCAATATATATTGATACCCGATAGTTATAATAACAAAACAGTATCTACTTTTACAGCGTTGTCCCAAATCTTTGGTAACAACACTGTTTTGTAATATTCTGTCAAAATTGAGAGTAATTTACCATAGCTGTCACCATGTCGGAAGCTTGAGTCAATATCATGCATTTCTTTTACTACTGAATTAAAATATATGTAAAGTTTTATTGGATTGGCGAGCATATTGAGAGTTATTTAGCAGGACACTGTCAAGGAACAAGGTGGATGTGACCTACATGGTCACATTTAATTTTGTAGATTGTAGAGGACCCAAATTGGCCACACACGCAGAGTTGTTGTCTCCTTTATTAAATCTTATGAAAAGATTCACTTATTCCTTGACAGTGTTCTGCTAAGTAACTCTCAATATGCTCGCAAATCCAATAAAACTTTTCATTTGTACAGAGTGAGAAGAAAGATGCGATACCGCACGTGACGTGGAAACCCAGAGTTGGTGCCAAACTGTAGCCTCGCTACGCTCGCTACAAGGGTTTCAACTTATCAATTACACCGTTCGCTACTTACCGCGCGGAAAGGGCAAATTGATTTAATGTAACCAGAGTGCTTTGACGAATATTATTAACGTCTTTTTCACCCTCTTTCGTGGAGGCGATGCACGTTTTGTTCTTTCGGGGTTTTGTGTAACATCGAATCACACTTATCTGAACGGGTTGCTACTGAAGTATTTCTTCATTATGCTTTGATTAAGATAAGTAGAGTATCGGTAACCCTCAAAAATATATAATCTGTGCTCAAAGAAAGCTTATAAATATATCAGCTACTACCTCCGGCATCATGGTAAGTAAACTAATAAAATAAAAACCTTCATTGTTATTACAGTTCGCGATCTTTAATCTACCTATTTGACATTTGATGCAACGTCAGATTGTAAAGTAGATTGAATAACCTTCATTGCACTCACCTTCAGCGCGGCTTCGTAAAAATCACTGTTATAAAAATTTTGCAGTTTTATGTGAGAATTTCACCTCACATCAAGTTATTTGTCAACTAGAATGGCCAAATGCAAATGTTAGTCGCTGAAATCGAAGTTTTTTTTATCATGATTAAATCTATTAAACATTTAACAGAAGGTGATACAATCGGTTTTAAAGAAACCCATTAAAGAATTAAAGTCACAGAGAAAGCACTTGGAATTTAAAAGTAGAAGAGGCAATGAGATGGCCATATCTTTTGTGGAACCGACAACCGCTAGGAGAAGAACGGTTCGCCGGTGATCACGAATTCGAACTAGACGACCTCTTTGGCGCGGTGTGCGAGAGTTGCTGTGACGCAAGAGGTGCGGATTCAATTCCTGCTGCGGGACATATGTTTACATTTTCTGCAGAAATTTGTTCCGGGTCTAGGTGTTATAGTAACACGGTACTCGTAGTTCCTGAACACACAGGGAATCTTAGTGTAGGGTCAGGATTATGGATATATCTATTGGCTGTTCATACTAAATAATTATTTTCAGAATCGATTTACATGTAGCTAAATTAAGATGAAAGCTCTGTCCGTATGTTTTAACTGTAACAGAAAATGCCTTTCTTATAATTAAGCTTAAACTTTTTGTCTAAAAATAGATTATTAATTTAGGAATACTGTAATTGCTTCTCTGAACATAAGTGTATTGTAGAGTAAATAATCTTAAATAAAATTTACCAAAAGTAAATAAACAAAGGCCTCTTGCTACGGAGGCCTCTTTTTAGAGCCACATTGCTTAAAGAAGGTAAGTAAACAATATGTCACTATTAAAACGAAATGCAACGAATTGCTTATTAAGCCTTCGAGGCTAGCGTGTGCAACTCGCCCAGATAATCGCTGGCCGCTAGTTAATAAATACGTCGCGTACAACTCCTCTCATTAGAGCGCCATAACTCCTCATTACTGGCCATGCTAATTAATGTGACGTTTACGAGGACCGCTGCTCGTAATTCTCTTTGCGAGCGGACTAGCTCCCTCCCTGTTTGGATAGTTTTCATTCGGACGCGTCTTTCCATTTGTAGTTTTCTCCCGCGACGACAGGAGCGTGCGTATCACAAAAGCATTTTGACATATGCTTTTGTGATAAGACGTTGTTTGTTCGGATTGTACTGCGGTTTTTGCAATCAATTTGTATGTCTTTGAAGTTAGGTTTTAGCTAGGTTTTATTGCCAAAAGTCACTAGAGATGCTAAAAACAAATACCTAGTGAGTTTTAAATTTATGTAAAAATTTACTTTTTCGAAGTTGTATCTGCATACTCGTAGTTAAATGCTGGAGCATCATTACGCCTTGTCTGTTTTCGAAGATCTTGATTTAGAATGTGCGAGTTGGGAATATACTAGCCAGTTGAACGGGAAGTGACGTAAATATCGAAAAAAAGGTCTGTAACGAACATTGAATACCTTTATTATTTCTTTTAACATATTTAATTTGGTAACTAGTTAAATATCGTGAGGAAACCGGCTTGCCGTAGAAACAAAATTGAAGGCATGGGCCATCAGTTAGTGTTCCAAATAAGCGGCGTGCAACCTGTCATATGGAATGCTTATTACTTATAAAACGTAAACGTAGGCGCCTCTGACTATCCCCTACATGATTTCCTCACTGATCTCTCACAGTATGTCTATCCAGATGAATACAGTCCTGAGCATGTTTATTCGCAATTAATAAAAGTAATACTTACTTCACAAGAGACATCGACAAATGCCAAGGATATGTAGAAAATAAAAATGTATTAAATTCAGATCGCCGTCTTTTACGAATAATATTAAAGCAGCTAGCTCGGGTCAGTTAGCATAATTTGTCGCTAAATACTTCATAAAGTCCAGCATTAAACATACAACAGAGATAAATATCATTAAATTTAACTTTTATACCGTAAAATTCATTAAACTGGATTGCTGGTTACCAGGTAACATTCACGAACAAAACGGGTCGCCAGCGCCTGTTTACCAGATCCTACCAAAACCTAAAATAATTATGCAGAATATTTAGTAGATTGTATCAAAAGGAATATCTATCTGTATCTTAGATTGTACTTAAATTTTATAAAGATTTTATTATGTCAATGTATTAAGATAGTTGCTGTTAAGCAACGTCTATGGAAATAAATAAACTCAAAATTATGGCGTTATGTAAAATGGCATACATAACGCCATTTACTTTACAAATAGCATAAAAGTAGTCTTCATTAAGCATTGAAAGAAATTCCACTGAAATTCTTCAAGCTCCCCAATTATTTTACCACACTGGTTCTCCCTAGTGACATTCATAGGCCAGTAACTCGAGAGAAGAAAAGCCGGGATACATGCGCTGGCGACGCTTTAAAAAACGCTTCGGTGTAACGTAAACTAGCTACGATGCGGTTTGCGTTATTGTACGTCCAAGTTTTAATAGCATCGGTATAAAGGCGTATCTCAGTCCATCTGGATCATAATTAAAGCTTTGGGGCGGGAGTTGAACGGGAAGATTATATCGTAAACGTAAATTTAAATCAAATTAACACTTCATTTTTTAAAGGTCATTATGGCATTACTACTAAACAATATGTTCAAATCTAACCTATTTATTATAAAAGTGTGTGTCTGTGTACATATTGCTTGAGAGTACTTTCATTATCCATATCCCTTTTACCTTTTGCCCAAATCAAACTCTGAATGAAAAAGGGTTCCCGAAAAAATCGATGGACATTTGAACATTTTATATAATAATCTACTTTTCTCTATGTTCTTCGTGTGAGTACGTATGTTACCAACGTAGGCAAAATCACGGGCGATCGCTAGTAATCGCTAATAAATAAATAATAGACGGCGGCTATCGGGCTTCGCATCTCCGGTTAATATTCGACGTTCGAGTTTTATAATTAACAATAAATTCGGTATGTTTTTTGTACGAGGGTTCGGTGCATCCATTTTTCCAACCCTGATATTGATCTTAATAACTGTGCTCCGGTGGTCTCTATTGCCTATTTGCACGTGATTTTATTAAATTTTACAGCCAATAAAGCTGTAGTAGCCCAATGGCAGCTTCGCATTCCAAAGGTTGTAGGTTCTAGAAGGGTAACGAGTAGTGACACGGGTTTGGTGATCTATACGTGATATGATTATGTTCGGAGGGAAGTGTCTATTTCTTTGGACCAAAATTTCTAATATGAAACTCTCTTTCAGGTAAAACTGACCACGACCACTCTTTGTACCTACTGTAAGAGTAAAATCTCAATCCCAGTCGTGTGAATATAATTGTTATGCTACTAAATGTTGTACATTAACGTGAATAATTGAAGACCTCCACACCAACTCGCTATAATCTTAAGCCTTCACCGACTCTCGATGGTCTGACAGTAGATTTGAATTCCTACTGTGGAAATAATGTGCCACTGAATTTGATCCACTCATGTTCGCTTCAACACACAACTGCCTTGGAAATATAATGCTCGGAAATAATTAGCTGTTTCCTACCCCCTCGATTCAGGGAAACGTTGAAAAACACCAAAAACGCACGGGCCCTACTCAAGTCGGCTCCGTTATCTCGTTATCCTAATGAAGTCTACGCTAATGACGAGTAGGTAAATAATAGGGCGGCTAATGGGGGCTTTATCATTCTCGAGTGCGCTCCAGGTAAGGGCCAATTAGAGAGGCCGACATCGGTCCATATTGTTCGGCGCAGTTCGCTTCGATTACGATTATTTCCGAATGGCTCTTGGAGCTGATAAATTGGACAAACTATCGCGAAATGACGTCCGCGGTTTGCGGACTTTCATTTCCGCTGGTTGGTCGCGTGTGGGCTATTGGGTTGTAATTGATGCGATTTGATTGCTACTCTAGTCTAGTACAATTAAATGTTTAAAAGTTGTGACTGCGGTATCACTCGAATCACAGTAATATCAGGACTTTGATAACTTACAAAATTATCTGGTGCAGCGTTTTTTTCGTGATAGTTCGCATATTAAATTCTAAAATTATTTCAATAAATTAAACATACTTCGATTACACATACACGAAACTAGCTGGAAAAATATAAAATGTTATTGCTCCTAGTGTTTTTAATAAAAAGGGGTCAGCTTAAATCCATTGGTTTGTAAATTAATGCATCAGGATGCGAGGGAAAGCTAAAACACTCAACGATAGGGAAAATACAAACCCTTCTACCCCCCTACTGGCCAAAGTCTATTAGATTCATACGGCGTGTTATTGACACCAACACTCATAAACCTGTTGTCCGTTTTACTTGTGTAATTCATCGTGTAAAGTTCACAAAAACATAGAACTTCATAATTGCTTGCACGAAGTTTCGTTCCACTAATAAGTTTAACATTATCTATGCTCGTAACAAGATGAGTTAACAAGGACGTTGAAGTTAAACAACAAGAAATAAGGGCCTCGACATCCCATTCAGTGAAGAGCTCTCGATACAATGAGGCAATTGCTTGCACTAACAACCCGCTGCGAAGCTCGAGAGCTTTCCTTTGCTATTGCGATGATTTTTGCGGTTCATAAAAGAATTATTTTATTAGTATAAATGGGTCGCAGATTGTGTAAAGTGCGAGCTGGACCAGCGCTATCCCGGCTGCTCGGTCCCCGGTGCTCTGAAACTTCCCGCCGCCGTTTTTTTTTGCGCAGAATTTAAATGCATTTTTGATGTTACGAGATGACACGCGGCGGACGTCCGCCCGCCTCGCGTCCCGCGCCCTATAATTTCCCAACTCGAAACTTCACTACGGTATTAAGCCTTGATTGCTTGAAGAAACTTGGAACATTTTGCTGTATTCTTCGAGCTCCCGAGATGCTGCGGCGCTAGCGCAGACGTTTATTACTAACATTTGAGTTTTATAATATATACGCAAAATGTAATCGCAATTTGGCAGGTCACACGAAACACCGCACCGCTATAATGGAATACGAAACATTCGTATTCCATTATGAACCAATTAAAGGCATGTCAAATAATTTGATATCGCACCTCGAATATTGGATCGAAAGGGTTGCCGTGTAATTTGGACTCTCTATTACGGTTTCAATTGAGTAGTTGGGGCTTAGTTTGGACCGCATCAGAAGCGGTACACGAATATACGTTTAACCAGGGCCGGAGCGGGCGGGCCAGGTACCGACAGCCGAGATTGAAGGCGCGCACTCGCGACCCGCGGTTTCACTTCCCTGCATCTACTTTTAGCCTGTACTAAAAGGATTGCCGTGTTCTTATCGATACTTCAAAGCGAATGAAACTTATAGAAACATTCTGCTTTTAAATTTATTTGATTGCTGTTATAGGAGCTTTTCATCTGTAAAGTTTCACATGTGATGTTTCCAATCAAAGATTGGTGAGGGCGTCCGAGCGTCCCCGTGGCCGCATTAATTAGCGGGACAAGAGAGGAGGTGGGGTTAAGAAAGGGGTGCTCATGAAAGTTTACCATTTAATTAGAACCACCCCAACCCTCTTACCTTTTGTAGTAATGCCACGAGAATGAGCGCAAGTTAACGTTTCTCGTTAATCACGTATCAGGTACGTATTAATTAATAATTGAACATTCTTGTCCTGAGTTTGTGAACTCGTTACGAGTATCTTAAAATTTAGAACTTAGAAAGAAGCTAATTAAGAAGTCTAATTAAGAAGCTAATTAAGAATAATCAGAATATTATATTCTGAAATAATACAATTAGTCGACTTTATTTATTGGCAGATGACCGAGCTTTTCTTCGGAACTGGAATATAATTTCTTCCAAATCTTGACATTTGTTTTCGATTCTTTCGAAAATAGCTAGTTTACATACTATGTGGCTACAAGAACAGTGGAATAAATACAAATTTCAAACTCATTCATATGAATTTACAATTAGCCTTAGACTATTCAAGTAATACAAAGCAAAACATACATAAAGCCACTCATTGATTGGGTACAAGCAATACCTAGTTCTGGAACTTCAAGTTCCAATTATATAAACTTAGCGCAAGCATCTAATTGCAATGTGTACTAATTGAGAGAACGGAACATGTGAGCTATTTAAAGCTTCAGTAAAGCTAACTGCCAGAGGTTTGACGTACTTAATTAGAAAGAGCTTTATTAATTCTGACATATTAAAAGGATACAAAAAAGGACCTAACTGGC
Organism: Perizoma affinitatum; assembly: GCA_961405105.1. Classification (NCBI taxonomy): domain Eukaryota; kingdom Metazoa; phylum Arthropoda; class Insecta; order Lepidoptera; family Geometridae; genus Perizoma; species Perizoma affinitatum. Next base: position 4,571,919 of record OY560191.1, on the reverse strand, counting down.
CGCCCTATCACTGCCGCTAGGAGACAGTTGAAGATAGGAGGTCATGGAAACAGCTTCAGAAATGACGAATGGGACAGAAAAAAAAGATTTACAAACCTTTCAGCTAGGTGTGCTGCATCTCTGGAAGCGCATATCTGGCGTATACACACAAAACGTTTTCAATCAGTTTGAAAACTTAATATATTTTTTGATATGTGGATATATTATTAAAAGTTATTTAACAAAATTGTTTTAAAGAAACAAAATAAACATTTTGTTTTTAAATTATTTATTTTTAAACAGATAATTAATTCCTTTTTACAAGTTTTTATAATATTTCAAGAGATCAAAAAAATATTCGACTTAAAATAATTACAAACTTTTTTTGATGTGTGTAGGCAATTTGAATGAGGGTGATAGTCGGTCTACAGGCTTGGCCAAATTAGCACGTCAAAAAGAAACCATACAATTATGGAACGTAACTTTATTGAATTTAAGCTTATATCAGCATACGCAAGACCGTGACGCTTACAACACAGCGTTGAAAAAAAAACTATTATATTACTCAACATATTATATTGATTAAATTTATAAGTCTTACGCATTCTATGTATGATTAAGTATGTATTTACAAAAAAAAAAGTATCTAAGTAGTATATCAATCATGCAGTTCCCATAACAGATTGACGACCTCTGTGGCAAAGTGGGCGAAGGCCCGCCTGAGACGCAGAAGGTTGCGGGTTCGATTCCCGCTGCGGGACAAATGTTTGCATAAACAAATATTTGTCTCGGGATCTGGATGTTTTCTATGTATAATATGTATGGATTTACAAAAAAAAAGTATATTAGTAGTATATCAGTCATGTAGTTCCCATAACACAAGCTCTGCTTACTTTGGGGCTAGATGATGCTGTGTGAAAAATGTCCAGCATTTTTTTTTTTATAATACAAGCTCTGCTTAGTTTGGGGCTAGATGATGCTGTGTGAAAAATGACCAGCATTATTTATTTATTTATTTATTTACTTTTAAATTCAATTCGTTTTTTTCGCCAATAGTATTTAAGATGTATTTTTGCCATAATTGTTTATTAAGAAAATTATTATAAATTGACTTTTTGGAAACAAGATTTTTGACCATATGATTAATTATTTATACATTTTCTACTGACACAAACAAAACATATTCTACTAAAAAAAATAGGAATGTGTAGGTGGCGCTGCAACCCGTCCCCAATTAGCCTAATGGACACGACCTGTATTCATACTCGAAATCTACCACCAAGCTGCAGCTAATGTTCGCCTTAAACGCCAGGGTTCTACAGACTTGCATTAGGAACGCAGCTATTAGTTTTAAAGAGGTAAAAACAACAAATGATGTCCTAACTTCCTACTTTACGCGTTTGTAATAGACGAGTACTAATAGTACTCGTCTTTTATAAACGCGAATGTTTGTAAGGACGGATAGATGTTTGTTACTCTTTCACGCAAAAACTACTGAACGGATTCTGATGAAACTTACAGTAATATAGCTTATACATCAGAATAACACATAGGCTACTTTTTATCCGGGTACCACGCGGGCGAAGCCGTGGGCAGAGGTTGGTTTTGTAATATTTTAAATGCCCCGACGTGTTCTCCATCGTCCACTTCAGCGCCCCTTAGTGACTAGTGGCGATAAAATCTATGTAAACACAAATCTATTGCAAAACACCGCATTTCAATCGGATACACCATTTCGGAAATTAATTGTAACAAACATACAAACACACAGCTCCTTATGTCGCGGTTAATAACAAAAAACTCTTACGACTTTACTCTCTACATAATGGGCATTCTTAGATCTATCCTCAGTACGTAGATCCACGAGGATAGTAAGAAGGGGGTAGTCAGAGGCACGTCCAAACATTATATTTGACACATGACCGCATTCTGTACAGCTTGCAAGCCTATATATAGTAGGATAGGATAGGATGACACTCTTTGGGCAGTCATTTTTCCAGCAATACACAGACTTATTATATTGAATTTAATGGATTTTATCCATAGACTTTTGGAATATTTGATTTTCGAACCTTTTTGATTCCATCACTATCACCATCATCATCATCAACCTTTCCACTGCTGGACACCGGCACCCTAAGAGTGAAATGTTTTTGGTAATAAATTTACGAGTATGAGAACATAATTTTGTCACCCTTCTTCAAAGACAGCAGAAAAACAAATTTCATTTGCGTAGAGCTAAGCTACGCGGCTGCTACGTCGTAGCGGCCGTAGAGCCTGTTGCATGTATTTCAAACCATTTCTATTTTGGCAGTTAACTTTCGAACTTCGGTAAAACAACCTTACCTCATCCATCAACTGAAAATATTTTAATTTTACTTTATTTAAAAACCCAACAGACATATACATGGTTCTAACCCACACTAGATTCCCTGTGTCGTGGGTATCAGGAACTACGAGTACCGTGGTACAACAGCACTCCGAACAAATATCTGCAGAACATGTTCGATTCTTGCTGCGTGTGCCGCAGCAAGAATCGAACCCGGACCTCTTTAAGTCGCAGCCGCCACGCAATCTGGGTCTACGATTTCTCCATTAAAACGGTGTGGGGAAACATCACATGCTAACTACAATGTAAAACGTGGGCATATGCCCAATATAATGTTTGGATGTGCTCCTGCCTACCCCTACATTGTATTCTAACTGATTGTGGATCTGATGATTGACATTACAGTCTTAAACGGGTTTTACAGTCGTAAACGTGTTTTTACAAGCATCTTGTAAAAAAAAACATCTCGTCTGCACCAACCATCCCCGACATGCATCTCGACTCATTACTCAACTAATGGAGGCCGTAATGAACCAATCTAACAGATTGCTCTCGAATCTTCAGGCAACACCGCTGATTTGAAAGCCCTGCCCTGCGACAGTACTTCCTTTTAAAGGCTACTTTACACATAGCGGGACGGTGACGTACCGCTCACATATACATTTACTAATCGTAATGTAAGCAGACCTCCGTGATTTCACTGAGTGTTTGGTTCCAACGGAAGATCAGCGTTGTGTTGCCAGTTGACACAACAAATGCCGAGTTGGACGCTAATTTGCGTCGTTGCATATTGGGATGACAATATACGGGATTTTTTTGTAAATCCCGTATATTGTCTGTTTGTTTTATGTTGTGCAACGTTTGCAAATAAATGTATTTTCTTTCTTTATTTACCAGGGAGTAGACATTTTGAATGATGCTCAGTTTAAGTGACGTTAAAACCTATCTTAAAATCCTTTGAAGTTTGAAGTCAGACAAACCGATTGCGAAAAACGGAATGACAATTTATCAATTGACCAATAAACAAGAAGCACACGAACATAAATTTACTGCTTCCTGGTGTCGCGGTTAAAAAGGTATCGTAATAACAAAATTATCGATAAAACTGCAGTTTTTATGTTTTAAAAAGTCTAATAAAAGAAAGGCGTGGAGGAAGGCCCAGAAGAATATTAAGAGACGAGCTGGACGCATACCTTGAGGAGTGCCTCCAACTAGCAAACTAGGAATAGAGATCAGTGAAAAGAGGGAAGTGAGGTTTTTGCCTTGCAATGGGACAAGACATAAATATAAAAAATATGATTAATTTATTGATATAAAAGCCAGCATAATAAAAATTTGGGATTATTCTCAGTAATTCTGTCCCACGGAACTTGTGAGAATGCGGTTTAAATGAGTACGACCGGTAAGTGTCCCGCATCGCATTCCCCCTTGTGTGAAGTAGCCTTAATTGGGAACTAGCGGAACCGCAACTTTTCTTGATGAAATGGAAATGTTTCTGGTGTATTACAGAAAGTAATTAAGAGTTGCAAAAAGTTTAGCGTTCGGTGCACAGCAAAGGTATTTAGATTGCTTTGGAGACGCCCAATAATAATAGATCTTCAGCACACATTGGAAAAACTAGTACTACGCCACTAGTCAAACTTGTCAAATAGAAATAACTATTTAGTTTGACTAGTGGCGTGTGGTGTTAAAATCTTAAAATCGTACATAACGGTCACAAAAACCAGCGTGACAATCGATTACGCAATTTTACATTCCATCGTGTACAGTGCCCCTAGTGACTTGTGGCGATAAAACCAATCAAATCCTAATCCTTGAAGTCATACAAAAGGATTGCAAACAAAAACACAAGAGTTTTCGGAGATGAATAGTAACCAGACTAACTAACAACCTTTTACCCGAAACGCATATATGGGCTTGCATCGCTTGTAAAAACAATAATTGTTCGCATGAATTCTAACTGAGCGGAGTGAAGAGGAAATGTGTAAAATCAACTTATAGGATCCCCCCATTTTAGGTGTAAACCGTTACCAAAAATCTTTCCTCATTAGTTTCAGTAACTATTAATCTTAATTATTTAGACTGGTAGTTTTAATGATCCGCATTAATTTAGCACTAAATTAAATCGGCTCGTCGTCTCGACACGCGCACTAATCGCCAAGGTTAAATCGCGACTCCAAAACTTGTTCGCAACTCCAATTTGTAGCTCCGTTTGTGACTCGGGAAGTTATATTAAAATGTTCACAGTAATTTTCTTGACAAACATAATGAATAATGAATTGCGCAATATAAAATTCGGATTGAGGAGGGCGCCTCGTCGCGTGTCCCGCCCGACATGTTTGCCTCTCTTAATTCTGTGTGTTTTTGCTAATTGAGTCCCGTTTCTATCACCTGAGTACCTGCACGCCTTCACGTCACGGACTCACTTCATCCAATCTAATATTCATTATGTGTTCCTAATTAAAACATACTCCTGTCACTTCTTCCCATTTCTTGCGTGACGTGTGAATTCAATCAGCTCGAAACTCGACATAAGGCGCAAGATTTATGATCGACACAAATCGAATTCGCTAACAAACAATATCGTATTCGAAGCCGTACGTAGGATACGAGTGTATCAATATTGCAGGCGCTATTAATACGTCCGTCTCATGAGCGGGCGAGACCCTCTCCCCCTCGCTCCGCTCCCCACCCCGTAGTCGCCGCTCTTAATTGAATGAGGAGCGGGAATTGTTTCCCAAAATGAAACAATTAATTGTGCAACGGCTATTCCGCCTTACATGGATAATACGTTCGTTTATGGCCTCCTAACGCGGCTGCACAGCGTCCTTTATTGGACCGACTCTAGGAATTTGTGTTCATTGGAGCTCGTATCCAAAATTTAATCGAGAATTTACAAGGACAACTCTTTGCTGTTCTTGGAGAGTTTTTGCAGCTGGCATTCTCGCATTTTGTGGTGCGGAAAAAAGATCTCAGTTTAAACGAAACCCCAAACGATTCGGTTTTAAACTACTGAACTAACACCACTGTTTCCTGAAATATGTTGAGAGCGAGCACCGCTCGCGAGCCTTTTAGTTTGAACGAGACGCTTAAAATTTTCATGGTCAGGTCATAGCACGTGTAATGCGGTTATACCGCGCGAAAATTCCGTAGAATGCGCTAACACGTGGCGCATCCGACTGAAGACGCATCGTAAACCGCCTTTACGCCTCTCCGCGAGAGCTTCTAAAAACTTTTCATATTCGCCGGCCGTAAAACAAGCCAAAAAATACGACCGTCGAAAAACATTGTAAATAAATAGAGCGGGTTATCTGCAGGCCGGGAATTAGTTCTAAAGCATTTTTTTTACTGTGAAAATGCTGCTATTTTTTTACAAAAATAGTCTAGACTAAAAAGTTATTTTAAATACGGAAATAGAGGAAACAATTGAACATAAAGGATAAGGTATAACTAATTAACGAAGACAATAGCCGCACACAGATACACAAGTCACACATACACACTTCCTGGTGCACATGTACACGGCTGTAAAGACGAGGCGGGATGCGCCAGTGGCGAGGGCACAATTCAATTTGCTATTTATCCGGGAATGGATCTAAGTCATTACTTAGCTGAGCGAGAGAGATGGGAATGGGATGCATTGGAAATTACACTGACGTACTGGTATTCATCCACTACTTATAGTTTACATTCAACAACAAATTCGAGTCGATCTTTTAATCTAAAACATAATTTAACATTTTCTAAGAGCAAGTTTATTTATTTTTATTTTTTTTATTCGTATATCTAATTGACTATTCGTGGATCTAGGGCGATATAACTTCAACTTTATTTATGCGTAAATGTGTCCTAATACAAGTCTATAGTATAGTCTACAGTATATAGTATACCTAACATAATAATAATAAATACCCATATACCTTCATAGTCCGGACTCCGCACTAGGTTTCCCTGTATCGTAGGTATCAGGAAGTATATGACTACGGTAACCATGGTACCATAGCATCTGGTACAAATATCTGCAGAGTATGCAAACATTTGTTCCGATACGGGATTCAACTCGCACCCCGTCCGTTGCAGATGACTTCGACGAAACTGTCTACCCTTATACCTATCACCGGGTTTAAACCAAAGATTAATGTGAATCACTCGACACCAGAGTCCTCGTCCAGTCTAGGTATTGGAATCTATCTAATGAGCCGCCTTACGTCCTACTAAAAATCTACACTTGATAAATTAATCGTCAATAACTTCATTATAAGTTTAACGGGTCTTTATCAAGTTTAGCTTTTTTACTATTTATTTTTGTGCAGTGCGGCGATACGTTTAGTGTAGTATGCCATAATGTGAACATGGACTTTTCTGATTCCGAAGATGAAATGAGGGTAGTTGCGTCTACTGCCTATATTTCTCGACGATAGCTCCGTATACTCCAGTCGTTAAAGTTATAAAAAAGGTAAACGCGATAAAGACCCGTTAAACTTATAATTATGTTATCTAATCGCGAAAGTTTGAAAAGTACTATGTCAATAACATCATCTCCTCCCCCAAAAAGTGCTAAATAATAATAAACATTTATTTCAGGCAACAACATAAACAACATTTAAAATGATGAAAATATTCCCATAACATAAATACCTTAGAGACTAACATACATAGATTCACCGAATTCCAGCAGCCTCTAAGATGTCATCGGTCCATCACAGAGTCTATATATGCTTCGTCGTTCAGTACGTGGTCAACATTCGAAACCTTCCTACCACAATAGCTGTTGGTTCTGCGAGACTAACTCATTGCCACTCCAAGTTTCTAATTCGATGGATAAATGATACTAATTAAAATATTTTAAGAGTCAAAACAGCTAATTATCCTAACCCAAGTAAAGTGTGTGACGGAGATCGCGTTGACGCGCCAACGACCCCTCAATCACAGGAAGTGCGCCATCTCATTGCGGAAGTGGTTTCCGAGCGGCTACTCTGAAACCGCACCTGAAAATGTGGCGGTAAATCTGAGGATGCTGAATTTAGCATCACGGTTGCGGTGAATTTTGTATTATGGGATAGGGCTTTTTCACTTTTAGTCGTAGGTAGCATGTGATGCAGATCTATCTTATAAACAGTCTTGTTTATCGAGAAAACAAGTCGTTATCGAGTTATCGCTTACTCCTGCTGCTGACGACCTCGGTGACGCAGCGGGCAAGTAGCCAGCTGCGACGAAAGAGGTGCGGGTTCGATTCGCGCTGCGGGACAAGTGTTTGCATGTTCTGCAGATATATGTTTCGGGTATCAGCAGAACATGCAACACCCAGATTTGTTGATACTCGTGAATCTTGATACCCATGACACAGAGAATCCTAGTGTAGGGTCAAGACTATATATATATCTGTTCTGTTGAGTGATTATCCTACTATACTATGAAAGTTTGTGAGAATTTATGTGTTTGTTCCTCCTCGCAAATACTACAAAACGGATTTTAATGAATCTTTAGTGTAATATAGCTTATACATCAGAATATCATATAGGCTACTTTTTATCCAGGTACCACGCGGAAGAAGCCGTGGGCAGAGGCTAGTTTATTATTATTTTATGATAACCTACCCAGATGTCTTTTTATACATTTTCGCGCAACAGTTTAGCAGTAGCACTCTATTTTTCGTCCCACTCTGTCTGTTTTGTAGTCAACTATGCCCACGATGGAGATGTTAGTCTGCTTGATGTGCGATCGAATGCATTTCTTGATGAAAAACCTCAGGAATGACGATATAAAATAATATACATATAAAACAAGGAATGTAATCACACTTTCTTTCCATATTCGCTAAGTAACGAAACTTTTACAACATTTTTTAGAGTAAAATCATAAAAACCACCGAAATGATGATTTGTATAAGTGGAAGGGTTTGGAATCTTCTGTTTTTAACTATTTAAAAGAAATGTATTTTAGTTTATTTTTATTTGAAGAAAAACCGAATCGTCTCATTCTGGGATATGAACCCGCGTCGACGTTTTTATCTAGCTGAAAGCTTTCTGATGTTTTCCATTAAGCTGGTGATGTCATGCCCTTCCACAAAAATAGTGGACAATATTTAGATTCCTCTAATTATTTTTCCTCGGGATGACGAAACAAATCTCCATTTTTCTAGCAATATCCATTAACCTAAATGTTTCTGTCTTAAATAACCCCACCATTCTACTTTGTAACATTAAAATAATTGAATTCGTCTTGGAATGGGTTGGGCCTGATTAATTCTTATCGTCGGGCTGGGGCACGCGCCGCCGTTGTTGATTTGGCTTAACTTAGGCGAATGACACACTCTATCTCATCATTTACTTCTTATAATTTGTATTACAGGCAAGAAATGGAAAAGAGTACAAGCACTAAGCTGTTTGAAGAAAAAAACTTTTTACCTTTATCCATTAAGAGTGCACTTCGCGTGTTAGATTAAAACTAAAAGAGGATTTAAGCCAAGCCACCGTGGTTCCGTATTCAAAAATAATTACGTTGATACCTAGCTGTGTCACGGTCGCCCTCGGCCCACCGCGTCTCATCGCCTGGCCGCACTATTACTTTCTTTGCTCTGCTTCTATGGGTCGTAGTGTGATGTTAAATGACTTTTAACCTTCCTCAAGAATTGGGCTAACAAATGCACAAGGAACTTTTTAAATCCAACTGATAGTTCCAGAGATTAGCGCGTTCAAACAAAGACACAAAAAAATACCTTCAGCTTTATTAAGAGTATATAGTGTTTTCTCGGACGAAATTTTATGGAGGAATATGCACATTGTTTTGTTTCAAACTTAAGCAATTACTAATTAATTAGCTAGACGATCTCTGTGGCGAAAGGCGAGTAGCCAGCTGCACATCTTGCGTTGCGGGTTTGAATCCTGTTGCAGGGCACATGTTTGCATGATCCGGTACTTGTGATTCCCATGATACAGAGAATCCTAATGTGGGATCAGGACTATGTACGTGTTTGTTGCCATTAAATTTTACTAATAAATAAAAAGCCATCCTTTGTACACAGATAGTCGACCGTAAGTACCCTTTCTAAATGAAAAACGGTCTGAAATTATCTGTCCCGCGTTGATGTGTGGTTTCCCCGCGTATTATTTACTTCCAGGCAATATCTATTGGTTTAGGACAACATGATGATTACATTTTCACTCGGTTTAACTAACTATTATTTTACGAGTAGTTTTGTTTACTACTACGAGAATTAAATTCATAACTTTAACGTTTTGAAATCGTTCTACTAAACTCAATTTGAAAATTTATTATTTTCAACATTTAGACGGAATGTAAAGCTATATTAAATGTTATTTGAGTATGTATTTAGTATGTGAATCGTTCAAAACATACTCCACATCATAAATATCGCTCTATTTCCGCAAATCAAAGTGCAAAATAAAGCTTGTAGCACACTCGCGGGTGCACTGATAAGGGTGCACGATTAAAATGAATCACATCGGTTCTAATTGGGCTGCCCTGCCCTGGCTTATCCAATTAGCCGGGACTTAGAAACCCGCAGGCCGTCGGGACCTGTGCACCCCCGCTCTAATCTACCCCGCCTGTTCTACTAATATGAACTGTCACTGTCATGAAGTGAAGAAGAAACAAGCGGAAGCGATGCCAGAAAAACAAGTACCTACATTATCCTATCCTACAATTAAAATAAATGCGAAAGTCTGTGTGTCTGAATGTTTGTTACCGCGTATCTCCGTAACTACTAGGCCGGGTTTGATGACATTTAGAATGTAGATAGTTTTGATTCTGGAATAGGCTAATCTAATTTTCGAAAATTCTCACTTACAAACATTTTCTTTGGACAATTTTATTCCTTGGTTATTATTCGTTATTTTTACAGAGTTTTGAGCGAATCTCGCTCATTATTTTTCGTTATTTTTAAAACTAAAGTATGTGTGTATTTTTTTTATACTGATTCGATTCACTCAAAACTCGGTTTAAATAAACTATAAAGTAAATAATGAATTGCGTTTTTTTTTTTTAAAACTTCCCCTGTTACGCAATAGAGTTCTAAACTTTGTATGGAAAAACAAGGATAAAAAATCCTTGATCCGATTTACTGAAAACTCGGTTTAAATTGGTATGGATTCTGAAATTTGTATGGAAAAATAATATTCGATTCACTCTTTATCAACATACTACGCGGGCGGTGCCGCGGCCAGAAGCTAATTACAAAATAAAACCTCTTACGTTTTATCCACAATGTATTGCAGCACCCTCTAGTTAAGTGTGGGGTTAAAACCAAATAAAGAAACTTAATTTAAAAAAAATGTAAAACTATTGCAAAGAAAACTACATGACAATCGGTTACGCCGATTTACGTTCCATCGTCTAATACAAACGCACCCTAGTCACTAGGGCGGTAAAACAATACCCAAGTGTAAAGCTAACAGACAAACAGATAACCGATACCCCAAACGCCTATACGGGCCGTATATATATGCATATGCATTACGTCGCGGGTAAAAATACTATCCTAGCAGTTTAAGATACTTGGCAGGTCGTACAGCGGATATAATTAATTTGTTGTGCATAGTCGTAAAATACGGAATGACAAAAAAAAAACAATTAATTGACACACATTTTACACAGTGACTACCGAAAGAGATAAGAGATAGAAAAAAAAACAAAACCGATGCCTAGAAGCCAGATAGTGGAGGGTGGAAGAGTTCTATTATTAATTTGGTAAATTATTTAAAGTATTTTTTTAGGGGATCCCTTTAGAGAAAAAGTTTCAGATATGAATAAATACCTATGGAACTTTTATAGGTATTATTAAACTAGCTAAACATCGTCGGTACATTGATGTTATCAGCATAACTTTCCCGCAGCGTTGTAATTTCCAAAATACAGTAAATGTAACCTTTCCGCTTCTGTGATTGCTAAGTAATTCTCGGGGTACATTTTGGAATGTTGATGGAAACTCAGTTGTTTAGGAGAAGCGCGGTAACGACTCAAGACTTCGCGACGTCTTAATGACATCCAAGTCAGCGGGGCCGGGTTCGCGTGCGCAATTCTTGTTATTTCTTTATTACAAAGGAGTGCCTCATTAATTTGGCAGCCCCTCAGGGTTGAGAGTCGCGAACCCTTGACCTCGTTCGCGAGAGCCCACGACACTGAACCGTTGAATTGAAAATCTTACGCACCTTGCGATACATAATTAACGAACCTCATTACCGAACTGAGTAACAGATATCTCGAGTTCACTCCCTTCCCTTCACCCTCGTACCCCCCGCTTCCAAACCAAAACATCCTGCAAATCTCACGACTCACGGATACTTTGCACGGACTGAAAACTCCACCCGCGCAACTGAGATCGACATTAAGCTCAAACTTAGATCATTCCAGTCGCGAACATAATTCCTTGACTCATCGTTCCACTAGACGGGTTTCTATTATCCTTAATAGCGTCCGTGAGAGTTTTAAAATGTCTCGAATAGTGAAACTTGTTCCTGGAAGTGTTGCAGGCCATGCAGAGCGCGGAACTTCGATATTGAATGTCGCGTTTTATTGGACTAACTCGATAGAGGCATGCTAGCGGAAAAAGAGTTGTTTCGAAGCGGATAAAGCTCTTGTTGAACGGTATTGCAGGGGTTCGACTTTGATAGGTTGGAGAGTCTGGGTGGTGCCTTGGGTCTGTATAGACGCGCGTGCTACGTGCTCGCGTAACTAATGGTTACGCAGACAGGGACGGACCGCGCGGGTAGTTTTAGTTAGTAGCACATCGGCCGCGACGATCCGTGTCCGCGGACTCGTGCATTTTTAATGGCGCACGCTAGCACACTCACTATTAATATTTACCAAACACGTCAAGAGGGTGCACTTTACCTTTTAGTTAACTAGCGTCCGGCAGTTCATTAAATTTTCACGCGCGTCAGTTTTGGCCGAATTTTCCGCGGCGCTGGCCGGCCGGTCGGCGGCCGATAACGAGGCGGACCGCGCTCGTTATGACTCGCCGACAACCCGACCAAATTTTATTAATAATAAACTGTAACTGAAACGGCAGCTTTGAAGTAAGAGAGCGGCTCGAACGCTCGTTATCGGGAATTATGCGAAATCCTTTGACGGTAACTCGCTAAACTTTACCCGGATAAGTATTACATTATTGTAACTACTTATTGCATAGAAAGTAGAGTAAGTGAGCCGTCAGGAAAGCCCTACGCGAAAGCAATCCGGTTCCAATGCTTCTTTGGCATATAATAATGGAGTGCCCATCCACATCTATTTTCGTAAACGTGTATACACGTCGGGCCTCCGGTATTTTTTACGTTAGCATCCTAGTAGTCTGTGGTTTGGATAGCCCAGTAATTATGTCAAAAAATTATGTGTAAATAGTTTACATCTCGGTACGTCTAATGTTACCACATTTAATGAATGCGTTATGAAGTCCTGTAAATTAAGATTAAAACGAAACATTACAACGATGACATTTACGATGTTGGTAGCCAAGAAATGTTTGCCTATCGCCCCGAAAATAATATTTTAATCGTAGTATCTGTTGACCAATCAGCGGTAAAGCGACAGCAGTGTATAATGTATGTGTGACATTAGTTATTCAATAAATTTAATATTATATTCTTTCTGTGTTTGGCACATAACAGATACTCGATAAAAAATGTAGGTACATGTAAATTGTTTTGTAAAATGATCATTTAAAAAAACCAGCCTTGTTTTCTTGCCTTTCTTACCTGGCTTGGTCGCGGAGGAACAGGCAGTAGATATGTCCGACGTTTTAAAGTGATCCTTACGATTTAATGAATAAATGAATTTTGACTTTGACACCATAGATAAAAAAATTGCGCGGGGCAGTGGCCGGCTCTGGCTGCAACTGCCTTTTTCCAGCGACAGACAGTTAAATAGACTGATGAAAAAGCGGAATATGAGTTGTGCGTTCATGGTGCGCGTGAATGGAACCATGCGATATATACAAATTTGTGCCCGATCACTTTTATGGCGGTGTCATCTGGCTGTGGTTTTGTCGCCCGTAATTTTTTTTACGAATTGTGTACGATTATTTATGTATGAAGATGCAAACAATCGGCTATAATGTAGGCGTCACTCGGCAACAGGTTGACGGACGCGAGACCGGCGCAAGACGCAGCGATGATTAATGTACTGCACTGATATACACACAGATTGTTACATCCGCAACGTGGCTAATACAACGTGAAGACACGCGTGTTTGTAAATATGACAGGCGAATCCTGTCCTATTAGATTGAAGGAAGTTGAACGAATTAATGAATGAATGAAATGAATAAAAATACTTTATTGTACATCTTAAACAAATAACATAGTAAACAAAATCTTATTGAGAAGGTACAATTGGCGTTCTTATCGCTTAGAAGCGATCTCTTCCAGACAACCTTTGGATGGAGAGGATAATAAGAGATTCATGTATTATTTAAATTAATTGTCACATTTGCACACCATATGGATGGTAGAATATACAAGGACCTACAAAAATTGTAACATCATGTATTAGCTGACCTATATTCATGCAAATAAATATTCTGATTTCTGATTTCCTGGATTCGAGCTTATGTTTGCCTAAAGACCCGGTCATACTGAAGCGGTGTCGATGGTGCTAGCATTGTCAGGGGGGGGGCGTCGGTTTAACCCGGAATTAACGATTCAATAATGGTGAAGTAGCAGTGTTCATGTGTTATGGAAACTACATGACTGATGTACTACTTTTATTTTTTGGAAATATATATTATACATAGAAAACACCCAGACCCGAGACAAATATTTGCGGGTCAAACATTTGTCTCGCGGCAGGAATCGAACTCGTAACCTTCTGCATCTAAGGCGGGCTTTAACTAACTGCGCCACAGAGGTCGACAAACTCATAGTCTGTGATATTCTTAACTCGTAGAATCTGTCGAAAATGTACGAGACTCAAGTTAAAATGAATTTACTACATCGTTACTGGGGTTGTATACATTTCTTTTAAAATTGTTTTGAAGAAAGGCAACTTTATGCAACCCTTCCTCAAACAATTAGTTATTCCCAAAACGCTATGACACTTGTTCTTTTTCCGTACTCAAAAGCTGAAACTGTCACGCGCTATGCGTGTCGGGGTCGTATGAATAATGAATGAGCGCGCGCGCACGCGACGCGACAAACGGTCCCGGCGCACGCGACGCCGCCCGCCCCAACTCCCGCCCGCCTTACACCCCACCGGCCCAGCGCCGCCCTTTATTTATTACCGCCCGGTTAAGCGCTATCTCTTGGTATCATATCTTTGGTTGAGTTTTATCACGCCACGGTCGTGGTGTTGCTTTTATTCAAATTTCATTATTTTAGTAAAGTTACGTTGGCTGAATAAAGTTATTTTTCTTTTCTAAATATTTTTCTTACTTTTGAATGGATAAGTTTATTCGGAGTTTTTTAATATTAATTAAATCGTACGCTTTGTACTTCAGGAATTGAAGTTGCCTCATATCTAAAAGTTTTCGTTGGAAAAACGCCGAACCAACAATTTCTTAATATTTCTTTGGCGGTTACTAGCTTACTTCTAGAACATAATGTAAAATAGTTTAAGAGGATTTTATATTTTAAGAAGAGGATTAAATTAAAAATTGTTACAAAAAAGCTCAGAATAATTTTTAGAGTGCTGGAAATGGGGCATGCGTGCGGTAAAAAAAACCATCCTTAATAATTTACATATATTTATTATACGTCTTTTTGTATATAAATTTTAAGAAAATACTTTTATAAGTATTTTCATAAAATTTTATCTCGGGGAAAAATCGGAGTGCCCCGGTTGGACAAGACGAAACTGAAACCTCTTTTTTTTATTAGGGTTCTTGGGAACCCTAATAAAAAAAAAACGATACAAAGTAACCAACTAAATCACTGGTTGTGCGAATACATACTGGTCAAACAAGATTTCCAACCAACTATCAAAATATATCCTACAACTATCCGAAATTTCATGCGACTGGGACTATTTACCGAGCGCTCTACCGCCAGCATCTATTAAATTATTTAGGCCGAGTCTTGCATTGTCTCGCGAGTCGAATCGGTCCGATTGTCGTCCTATCAGCCCGCCAATATAAACAGTCGTTAGCGTTGTTGGGTTGGCACCATGGATGAGGGAAACTGATAAAAAATGGCATTTTATTATAATATTGTTTTCAGCTATCTATATAGAATGCTGAAAATAAAAGCGAATACGTTACAAAAATATAATTATAGGTACAGAGACCAATGAAGTACAATTTTTCAAACTTTTATCGATCATCGCTTTAGGGTTAAAAAAACCTGTAATGATATTATACTGTATTCTAATAAATAAATAAAATAATAACATTTCAAGTTTTATATGGGTCATAATTATATGACTGGACAGACAGTAATTCCGGGACCACAACAGTTGCAACACAGTCGAAACGTCAGAAAAATTTGAAAATATGTAATCGCTATAAAGACACGGGTCTTTATAGCGACATAACATAAAATAAAAATGAAGTAGGTATCTTATGTGAATCAAAGAGTACTACAAACTAGATCACTCCTAATCTTTACGAAAAGTAAAATACTTTTCGATACTCCATGTTTGTTACAATCGAATAGGAATGCGCCGAATGTGCGAGTATCGCTCGCCAGGAATCGTTTCGTATTGAGTTAGTGCCTGGACGCGTCCCGTGTTTGCTCTGCTAGTTAATGGAATGCCGATGGGCCATTGTGAGCGCACAGGCGTTTTCTATTCAATACTCGATATTAAATTGAACGCACATATTCTTGTGTACAGAGAACTTCCTGAAGAAGGTTTATTCATTTTACGTTAGGGTGCTCTTGTTTGTAGTGCGCTCATCGTTGTAACAATATGCCTTGTTCTTGTATGTACGTAATATAAGCAAAAACTCACTTCTTTTTGCGAAGGATAACGAAAATAGTTTTATGATTATTGGCCTATGACCATCCACTGCAGGACAAAGGCCTTCCTTCCTTGTACTCTATCGAGTGCTACTGTTGACTAGTCTTTCACTATGAGCTTTTTTTATACAACTAAAGTATATTTTATCGTATACTACGTTTGCTTGGCAAACCAGAAAACAACTCACGTATTGGTTAGCGGTTACCGTAACTTATAGACCCAGAGGTATCACTCGTGTTACGTAACAGGTGAAATCCTATAATTTCACCGGTACCCATACCCTTCAAACCGGAACACAGCAATGCGAGTATTAATGCTTGGCGGCGGATATAGGTATGGTGGTAGTTCTTCCCCGGACGAGCTCTTCCAGAAGGAACTCTACTATTATTTAACAATTAGTATCTCCATCTTCAGCGATATCAGTAGTGAAGTCGTTTCCTGTCTTGTGGAATTCACGCTTTGGTAGACTTTTCCCACAACTTATCAACTAACAAGAATGACATGACATTACTAATTTTAAAAAAATCGTACTTGATCCCCAACGGTATTTGTTAAAATGATTACCATCATACCGAAAATATCAGATATCGGAGATAACGCTGCGGTGCAGTAAGGGTCGTGGTCTGCCGACCCGTCCACGACCCGACCCACGGCCTGACCCCGCAAATTGCACCTTCACACGGTGACCTGTGGGATGCTTTTGTAATTATACTCAGGTCTCAGGATACATGTTATACTGAGACCCACAATCTACCTTAGATGATTTTAATAACACATTACAAGAACAGCTAACAAATCATTATGTTTATATTATAGAATTAGGGGCTAAAGCTTGGTTTAGCTGCCCAAAATCTTGTGGGAGTATTGGTCCAAATCTTAATCCCACAATAGAAAATAGTTTTTGAAGTTTTCAAAGTTTCAATAGCACAACGGGTTGTTTTGAACGCAAACGACACATAGCCGTGTTTGTCCCTCCCTCCGGGGTTAAGACATTCCGGTGTATAGTTTCAGAACCGTATTAGTTTCCAACCTAATTGTTTAGAGCAAACAAGCCACCGCTATATCTTCTTATTATAATGCTTTCTTGTAGGCACTCAAGGTCACTGTATCTCACCACACTGGTTGTGATCTGCTGGTTGTGTTCCGTTTGGCACCTCAAATATTATGCATGTTCAATTAACACCGTTCTAAATTCATTATCAGTGATAAATTAGACAGCTCCGTCCGCTCGTAATTAGGTGCGCAATTATCGCGCCCGATTTAGTTAATTTATACCGGAAGCAGGAAGCAGGTATGTTGGCGGGATGTATTACATTATCTTTTATAGCAATTACCCGATTACTATAGAAAATCTGTTTGCACCCTCCCAATGTCCATAATACGCCAGTTGTATTTTTAATCGGAACGAGTGCGCGTGAAATAATTAATCAGACGTACGAACAAGATCCCCTCCCTCTATTATTAGGCAATCAGCAAGTATTCCGCGGCCACCGGCGCACATAATTGGAAATCCTATACGGCTTTTTAATTTACCTAGCGCGCCACCTGGACCGATGGCGATGGCGAAACGATTGCCGGCGCCTAATTATATTTTAATCGCAACAAGCCCCCTCCCACGGACCCTGCAGCCATAGTAAAGGAACATAGGGGGGCAACACACCACTAATTCATTTGTGCGGCGAGCCTCGTCCGACGATCGCCTCCGGCCCTGTTTATTCTCATAGGAGAGTTTAGGTCTCCTAAAGCAATAGCTACGCTTAAACATATTAACCGAAGCGTTTACGTAAAGGGTTTAATTATGCACTTTACATTCTGGGCCACAATGGCGTCAAGTTAATTAAGTTCTGCTTGTTTAAAGACTTAACGCAGATTGTAGCTTTCGAATAAATTATATGTAGCTATGCATGCATTTCATATTTTTAATAATAATTCAAGTTTAACGTCGAGCTTCCGTCGTCGTTCTCATACGAGCCGACACAATAACTTGCGCCGAGTTGATCAAGTGCAATAAATATTAAAGTTAGGATATCATTGTTGGGGCACTCCGTACGCGAACAGCTGTTGTAACGAACTATGCCAATTGTGTTAAGGCTTTTGTTAGCGGCATCAACTATGAAACTGTTATTGCAGTCCTACGTAATTCGTGCGGCGGCGTATAAATCAGTTCGCGTTTCAATTCCATTGTTTCTTTGGATATTTCTATTAGCGCTCACGTAGTTAAATGTTTACAAGTTGATTTGATCGCCGGGCCTCTCGCGCCTTGTTGGACGGAAGCCCAGTATATTGTGTCGGTGTCGGAGGGTAATCAATTTTACAGCGATGTGTGAAAAATGGAGGCAACGGGTCTGCAGCAGCCTGTGATATATAGCCACTAAATACTTAACTTAGAATTATTTACGGAGGACGTGGGAGCAACTAATAACAATATGTGGGTCTAATTGTGAAAACGAACATTTGTACGTTTCTGTACCTTCAATTGCAAAGGTTTTGGGATACATTCATAAAATTTAAATTGCAAGAAATTTGTAATACTTTCGTTCCATAAATATACATAAATATTTTCTACTAAAATATTTCCAAGAACGTAGAAGTGGAGTTTGCCGGACGTGTGATAAAATTTAGCACTGAACTCCTGCGCCCACCATATTAGCGTGAGAGCCTTGAGCCGGGCGAGCTGCGCATTGGCCATTAGCGTGATTAGACCCCCTCCATCCCCAGACCTCGCATTCGCGAATTCTTTATACCTCTCATCTCATAATACTACATATTTCATTATTAATGTAGGCTCTGTTTTTACCGTACTCTCTTAAATTACACGCACAATCAACGTAATTGGAACGCTCGTCGTTCCTATACAACATTGTTTCAATCGCAGGGATACATAAACCCAGTGTGTAATGTCCTCCGGACTGCTGCTGGGGCTGATTTGACTAAAATACAAAAACTCTACAGCCTCACTCTACTAATCTTTATTAAAATAACGTCCCTAAATATTGCATAGATTTCAAAAATACACTATGAGATCCTTGCTTCACAACGACTTCACACTAAAGTCACTGATGCCTCCTGCTTTTTCGACCACGAGTTTTCTATGATTTTGAACCACGATTTATTTTGTTTGTCTTTTACGTATAGATAGTAATATTCCATTTCTTGTTCACAGATGATGGCGTGTTCTTATCTAAGCGCTGGTGGCATGAAGAGTGAGCCAACTAGTGCGGCTTGTTGGAGCCCCCCGGCAATGGCGGGTTGTCTCGCGACAGAAACGCGACCGATTGCACCGATGACACTACCTACTTCCTCAATGACACTACCCAATGAGTCATTGGGCCTACAAAGGGGACTAACAAGACTACCCATTGGGCCGATGGGACTACCTAGAGCATCCATGGCGTTACCCAATGTGTCATTACTACCTAGTAAAGGACTACCCAGCGGGCAATTAGGACTATCAAGTGAGCAAGTGGGAATACCTAGTCGGCCGATGGAACTTTCTTGTGGAACAATGGGACTACCAAGTGTAACAGTGGGTCGACCCAACGGGCAATCGGGACTTCCCAGTGGGCTAATAGGACAGCCCGCTGGACAGATGGTACCAAACGCGCAGATTATACTACCTCCGCCATTCGCGCGGCCCCTACCTCTGGATTTGCGTAGTGTACTGTCTCAAAATGGATCGATTGCGACCGAACCAGCTCTTGACCTGTCCACTTCAGCGTCATTAATGGCGTCATCTCTAAAACCCCGGCTGCCTTTGTCCGACGAAGGCACAGAGTGATAGTGTTGTGCTAAAGACTTCAATTTTAAAGTACAGACACAAAAAATATTACTGCCCAAAAATATTACTATTAGGCAATAGTGATTTTTCCAGTGTCGATAAACTGTTAAATTATACTTTAGTACCTATTACATATTTAATTTCGGTTGTGAAAATGGCAATTTATGTAAAACTTAACTCGCTATATGTAAATCTCCAATTACTGGTACTTAAGTATTGAACAAAAGATGTGTTTAACACAAGTGTGTTGTATTTGAAAGTGATATTTAATGGCAAAATGAACTGCAACGGCATATCTTTTAAATAGTACTTTTTGACTCGACTTAAATAATTCATAGTTCGCTTGTTTATACTAAAATATTAAACATTAGTCAATTTATAAAATATTTTACTACTTGCGTATCAATCATCGAACAAACTTATTAAAATGTTCTATCTACTTTAAACCTATCTAAAAATAAACCAAGTGCTATTCTTTATGGAAATCACAATGTTTATGGATAAAACACTACGTAATTGTTATTATTGTTGATTAGAATGTTTTTTTTTATTTTGTGAGCTCATTTTAAGCTATGTGATTTCCCACATTATTATATTATTACATTCTTGCCAAGTCTGCGTAATTTGAACTATTTATATTTTGCCATCATGATTGACTTATTTTTATATTGAGTTGCCGATTCTTGCGCACGCGTCTGTGATTTGCAATCATGCTATGTATAAATATTTTCTCGAATATTTGTTAATTTTTTACGAGTTGTAACACTTCCTCTCGTTATTATTATTATTTCACGTTGTAAATATTAGCATGTAACTAGATATAAGTAGACACATGTTGTACCTAAATCTTTGGGCGCAAAACTTCGTAGCAATAATTTCGAGGCCAATTATTGAACTTAAAAAATTAAGATAACGGTCTTTGTATATATTGATATGTTTTGCCGTCGTATAAAGTTGTTCAAATCAATATGTAAATTATTCAATTATACAGTAAATGGTTGTTAAGTAATCTTAAACGCTAACATTCCTTTATGTGTCAACTTCTATTTAAGAACTATGAAATTACTAAAGCTCGTCAGAGGTCATCGATGTCAACTTTTATAAAAAAAATATTCATAATTAGATTTAATAAGCAATATTATTTGAATGTATTGAACATTAAAATTGTCTCATAAATGCTTAAACCTAATGTTAGCGTTTAGTGGATCTTGCCATCTTGTTTCGTTTAAAACTGTCAGAGCTTCAGATTTGCTCCAATTTTAAAGTCATCTTTTGAAATCTATCTAGCCTCAAGTCTTACCAGTTTCGTAAGACAGTTGCGGTGTTACCAGTAAATAATGAAAAAAACATACATAAATTAGCCTAAGAAAGCCGGTGGGAGGAGAAGAAAATAAAAATTTTGTAAATTACTTTTGTTGTTTTCTTTTAAGTCTCTGTTCTGAAAAAAATGTTTCAATATTCGCTGTGTTTCACAACGAATCCGGGGATCATACGTACTTCGAAGCTTTTACATGTAAAGTGAAGGCTCTACCACTGAGCTACAAATAGTTATGCACGCCTACGCCCTATATTGTTGCCTACACAAGCTGAAAAACAAAGTTTTTGAGGCACTGACATAAATTGAGGAATGAGGAACTATCAAATTGCTTTTAGGGAGCCTACCTCGACGTGATTATTATGATTTCGTTTATAAACTGCTCAGTATAATATGGCATTTCTAAATAATTGAAATAATAATTATGTTCTAGCGTACGCAGTACTTTAAGCTCATTGACCTACATTAGTATTACCATTGCTGAATAATAACATTCATAGTCAATAAACTTCTAGTTATTATGAACTTTCCTAGAATCACAAATCACAGCTTCGCCCGCGTGGCGCATAAAAAGTAGCCTTTGTTTTATTCTAGAACTATACCTGTTCCAAATTTAATATAAATAAGTCCAGCCGTTACTGAGATTATTAGCAACAAAAATACACATTTGTCAATAAATTATAAGTAGGATAGCCTACTTACTAATCCTATGATTAGTAAATGTTGTGGAATGTTATCATACCAGGGTTTTGTCAAGAGTAGTTTTGAAAGAAGGCTGACAGGCAGTTATTCCACTTTCAAATTAAAACAAAACTAGATACTTCTTCCTTCAGGTAAGAGAGAAAACCGGGTTATTCCCGCTGTCTCCTGATCTTTGGCCCCGTCGGGGGACAACGGGAATTTATTTCCCACTGACCCGCGATTCACACTCATACCATCTAGTCGACATTCGTTACATTTCTTTATTTTTATTTATTTATAATAAAGTTTACATAGTTATTATGCTCTGTTTACTAAACCTCTAATAAACCTTAAAATGGTTTGTCAAAGATGCATGTAGGTACCATTCATCATATACATATGTATAGATGGGTAAGTATGAGTAAATAGTAAGTATTCACACCATTAAATGAAACAGCTGATCGGTCAGTTCGTAGAACTCGCATTCCGTCCTTATCTACGTGGTTTAATATACAGAAGAAGCCGTGTTGGCCTAGTGGGCGATACTCCGACTACTGATACGGAGGTCGTGGGTTCGAACCCGGTCGTGCACCAATGGATTTTTCCACTCGAAAAATGTATGTGTGCATTAACACGTGCTCAAAACGGTGAAGGAAAACATTTTGAGGAAACCGGCATGCCCTAGAACCAAAAATTCGAAGGCATGTGCCAACAATTAGTGTTCCAATAAGCGGCGATGGGCTTGCAACCTGTCACGTTACTACTTGCAAAACGCGGGCATGTACCAAATGTAATGTTTGGACGTGCCTCTGACTACCCCCTACTTGGTATCCTCAAATATCTACTCACTGAGTATGTATCTGAGGATGTCCACCATGGGGATTCGTGAGCGTGTTTGTTATGTTTTTTTTTTTCAAATATACCTACAGGCTTTTTCAAACATCACCTGTTAGTACTATGGTGTTCTAACCAGTGCGAGATAGAGGCTAGTGTACTTCTTGAAGGGTATTTTTTCTCAGTAATATTATGTAATGTTCGGACGTGCCTCTGACTACCCCTTCTTGGTATCCTCAAAGATCTACGCACTGTGTATGGTTTGATTCATTTCCATGATGGTTGTCTCCATGGGGAATACAATCGTGACCGTGTGTTTTTTTTTAATAATATGATTTAAAACTTGATCATACTTCGTCATGAATATTCTGCTGCAAAAATTAACTTGAAATTAATATTATTATAATTTATTACTGAGCCTGTGTTGCTATTGTTTTAAATTTTTGAAATGCACAAAAGTATACAATCGCGTAAGCAACTCTTTTAGTTTTCAAAAGAGTTTCTCACGCGATTTTACTAGTATTGCCAGCGCTCATAACAAAACTTAAATGAGATAATATAGAACAGAACATAAAAAGTAGGATTCAGTCGAAAAGTCGATGTATAAACTGGATGAATTTAAATTTTAAAGTAAACTTACGCAGACTTCTGGCGCAGTCACAATAATCAATGTTATGAAACACAATTAGATCCGCGACGTACATAATAAAAAAGTTTATAAGTATACTACTCTGTCAAGAAATACCGGGAAAAGATCAATAATACACAAAATGTTAGTTATTCATCTAAATTTATTTTATCGCCTTCAAAGTATGCTACTTCAGAAACGATACACTTAGACCAACGAATAGTCCAATCATCAAAACATTTTTTAAACGCTTTTTCCGGAATTGAGTTCAGTTCTCGTCTCGAATTTCTTCTTTTTTTCTTCGTTTTTGGAGAAAATTCAGGTCTTTTGGGACTAGCCGAGCAGCAACATGTTTCATACCCAAGTGATTATTTAAAATGGTGCGGATGGACTCGTGAGACACAGAAAGTTCAGCGGCTATCTCTCTCAAATTTGAATAAGGATTTTCAGTCACTAATTCCTTCACTTTTGCGACGTTAACTTCAGTTGAAGATGTTGATGGCCTACCAGAGCGAGGCAAATCTTCTATCACATCTCGACCACTTTTAAACGTTTTGTACCACTCATAAGCACGTGTTTTTGATAAAGTCGATTCACCGTAAGCCTTCTGTAACATTTTCAGTGACTCCGAACACGAAATTCCGTTGGCGATGCAAAATTTAAGACAAATTCTTTGTCAATTATGCATAAGTTGTACTAACAAAATGGACTGTAAACCGTCTTAAATAAAAACTTTTGATTTGATTTGATTTGATTTGTTCGATATTTTTGTCCATAGTGAAATTCGCAGTACACACTAGATATGATCTAACTAAAAACAACACTATAATAAATATAAACAACAGATGCAACTCAAAATCCGCGCCAAAATGGAAAACAGTTGTGCCAATCAAACAGCAAAAAAATAAACAAAAAATTGAATTGGGATCCATAGACAAATTATCCATTCCCGATACTTTTTTGACTGAATGTATTTATAAAAACGTATTCTAATACTAGGCTCCATTTCATGAGTTGACATGACACGCGACAAAATTTTGCAGAATATACAAGCATTGCAGAATATCCCGCAGCGGGAATAGAACCTTCTGCATCTCAGGCGGGCCTTCGCCCACTGTATCGTCCACCTATAATATATACATACTAACTAGGTACAGGTACATTCCTGTCCTACCAATTCTACGGAAAAATATCCATTCACTTAGTAAAAACCTTACAAATAATATCGGCCGATTCGTATGATTTTTTTAAATTGTTTTATCAGCGTACCTCTGGAGTGAGCCGTGGGTAGAAGTTAGTAGATAGAATCGATGTTTTTACCATTCCATAAAATAAGAGTGAATATATTGTTATCGCGATGGTACGCCATTGGATTTAAAAGGCAAGAAAACAGAACGCTGCTTTAAATTGCAAATTGAGCGATTATGTAAACAAGCCTTTCTTGATGCCTTTTTTGACAATATGGCGCTACTAATTAAAATTCAAAAATATACTATTATTGTCTTTTCTGTGTTGAGTTTTTTCAAAGAGTTACAGCTGATTCCATAAATATAATATACATAATACTAATATTATAAACTAATTGTGTCTACTACTATCCACGAGTAACACATATACAGGTTGGTTGTTTTTTCAGGGCCACTTACGCGAAGTCTGAAACCGTAAGAGTTGTCGAAAAGAGTTACGGAGTGTCAGGAGTTACGGGTTCGATTTATTTTATTTCTTAATAAAATAAGAAGTTTTTTGGAAAAATAATACATTTTCGGGTTTTTACTTTGATAATAAATAATTATGTGTCTAAAGTTCTTGGAACATCTTAAAAATTTTAAATGTTTATATTCAACAATATGAATTTAGCGAAGATTATACGTTGCATATCTAATGGAAAGGCACAGGCACGCTAATGGCTCAACTAAAACAAAGACGGCGCAGCTGCCTTGATTTATATTTCAATACATGTTCAAAATAACCAAGTTGAACTTCTGAGTCCGCGAACAATAATTTAACAAATAAGTTCTAAGACTTATATTTTTTCTGAATTTCTTAATGACTCTATTTTACAAAACTGATTGAAATTTGAAAAATAATACATTTTCGGGTTTTTACTTTGATAATAAATAATTATGTGTCTAAAGTTCTTGGAACATCTTACAAATTTTAAATGTTTATATTCAACAATATGAATTTAGCGAAGATTATACGTTGCATATCTAATGAAAAGGCACAGGCACGCTAATGGCTCAACTAAAACAAAGACGGCGCAGCTGCCTTGATTTATATTTCAATAGATGTTCAAAATAACCAAGTTGAACTTCTGAGTCCGCGAACAATAATTTAACAAATAAGTTTTAAGACTTATATTTTTTCTGAATTTCTTAATGACTCTATTTTACAAAACTGATTGAAATCTGAAATCCAGGTTCTATAATTAGTAATATTTTTTTTTTTCAATTTAAAATTCTGTTTCAAAACACAGCACAGACCAAATTCGTATTTGCGCAAAATTAAGATTAAAATGCACTTACCATTGATTATTATGACAGATTCCTATGCACACATGTGTCAAAAAGCTTTGATTAGGACTTAACCGCCCGTTATTGTGTTGGTGAACTCGGGCCTTAGAAACTGAATCTCACAAACTAAATTTGTCAAAACCCATACCTAAAAATAATGGAACTAAGCTTTATAACAAACTTCTCCTCAGGATAAAATTAATAGACAGTAATATGTGTGTTTTTCACTGCTATTGCATAAAACCCGTGTCAAGGATTTTTTAGAGAATGATTTTAGTCACTACTAGTGATAATCTTACTACAATAATTGGTTTTATAAATTGTTTTTATGAACATTATTATATTTTATTATTTATTTGAAATTACCAATTATATAAATGACGATATAGGAGATACTGAATGTAAAAAAATTATTTGATTTTTTCGTATTGAATGTAGGATTGTGTATTTTGTTTATTTTTTAATTCAGCAAACGTAAATTATTCTTATTATTATTCCAAATTCATAGATTTTCTAATTGACGAAGTATAGTACGTAGAACTTGACTAAGTAATTACTTATAATATTTTGTTAATGTGTCTATGCCAATAAATTATTCTATTCTATTCTAATGTGATGAAAACTCCCGGAATGACTCGAAACAAGTCGGTGCCTTCCAGTGTATAATATTATATTTCGGTATACCTACTGCAATTTCAAAGATTAAAAATCTTGGTAAGTAAATACAAAGCATGATATGCAAAAAAAGACTAAAAATTGTGGCTAATCTCTTTACTCAATGGTATTCGTGAGTTGATATCCCGTTAGGTACAATTCGACGCTTCCGATCGACGAATCAGAGTGATCGGTGTCCGTAATATGGACCAAAATCTGTGTGAATCATATTCGTAAGTTGGCCCCTACTAAGTATACTTGTTGTTATTGAAACTTTTTTCAAATCTGTATTTGGAATACAGATCTTTCGACGAAACACTTCTCGTAACTAAAATAAAACAATTTTAGTGAACAAAACAATGGGTTCAGCTGCGACGGGGCATGCTTTGCCTACCTACAAACTAGATAAAACCTCGTAAGTGACCTAAAGGTATATAGCAGGTTTAACACCAAGAATACGAAACGCATACGATTTTCTCTATTCAAAAATAATGAAATACATTTATAGTGAAAACTCGTAGTAGGTGATACACGCTTTCATTGTAACGCAGACGAAAGCCACTCACGCCTATTAACCACGAGCTTGGACCAGCAGCAGTCGTATCAGTAAGCCCTTTACAATAGAAATATGTGGGAAAATTGCCATGTTTTACGAATGTAGCTTACAGACAACTGACAAACAACGCAACATTTTTTTTATTAGAAACGTTATATTTCCCGTGATTTACCAATCCAACAAACCATCATATATAACCGGTTCCTAGAGAAAATTATGCAATGATAAGAGTAATTTAAAATAAGGAAAACCGTAAAACAATCAACCCGAACCTATTCTGAGAGGAAGTTAATACAAATTCGTACACTGAGTGTTAAATATTTTCCAGACCTAAAATCTTGAACAATGTTTTAGCTTCAGCTATGAAGCTTTCAAGTCACCAAAAACAATATTTTCCTCAAGATTGATATTGACCAGAGAGACCTGGAGAATTATTTGCGCAAAAACGCAGATTTATGTCATTTTACCGCTGAACTTCCTTCCTGACAGACGGACCATAAAATATGTACCCTTTAGCGAGGAATGGCACAAAATGGCGAAAAGGCTGGCTGACAAACGCGTGGACACAACTATGAATGAATGATGGCCGCCGGTGACTAATCAATAGAGCCTGCAGGCGATGCAATATGCATGCTCGTAATTGGCGAAACCACTCGATTTCTAAACGGGAAGTAAGGTGCCTTGATGGCTTAAAAGCCTGTTAGTGAAAGCTTTTTCTAGTGTGTCCGAGTACCATTTATTGTAGTCGTTGCGTTCACATTCATAGAAGTTTGTTTATTTTCAGATACCTAGGTTTATCTTTAGTTATATTTTTAACTCTGCAAATTCTGTTTCATTTCAATATCTAGGAATATGTCAAAGACGCTTCCTATCACCCAGTAGTATACATATTAGGGTGTCTCAGACTATGTATACTATCCCGAAAGGGGATTATTCTCCTAATTAAAGGTAACAGCATTTGTTTTACGCCTTTTTAAATTCAACTAAATATTTTTATTCAAGAAACTAAAAGACTTTAAGAAAACTAATCGCAGCTATTTACCTATTTGGACCATCCAAATAGGTGTAGATACCCACAGACAAACATCTTGTTTGTCCTAAGGTTAATACCAAAAATACTGAAATAATAATGTTTGCATATTTGACTTTTTTTAAGGAAAACTTCTTCATT
Organism: Perizoma affinitatum; assembly: GCA_961405105.1. Lineage (NCBI taxonomy): Eukaryota > Metazoa > Arthropoda > Insecta > Lepidoptera > Geometridae > Perizoma > Perizoma affinitatum. Next base: position 4,543,573 of record OY560191.1, on the reverse strand, counting down.
TCATGTTATGGAACAACCTGTCATCGGTCCATTGGAATTACCCTGTCATCTGGTTCTCCAATTAACAAAAAAAGTGTAGGTAAGTATGACCATATTTGAAAATAGTTTCATGTAGACCGCGGGACATGACGACCGACTATAATGTTCCATACAAATAGGAATATCATTATATTTCATGCGTTTCCAGTAAAATCTAAACGAGATGCCGTCCTGGAGCAATTGTTAACGTATGTTAGTACAAAGGGTCACTCGCGGCCAGTACAGTCCGTTAATAAAGTTCCTCCTGTTTTCTGGAAATTTAGATACCATACCATGGTAATTTACCCATGAAATGGTGGTAGGTTTTCAATTTACGAAATCCCTTTAGAACTGTATTGAAAAGAAGTGGAATTTTCTATTCATACATACATTTTAAAGATTTTATAGAACTTATTCCTCAAATTTAGAAATAAGTCTGATAATCTATAATATAAAATAGTTTCAGGACACTACTGTGTACACTGGCAGAGCCTAAACGGTAAGTCCACGTTGTACAACTGTAGAAAGCACTTTGCCACTCTGTTCGCGCCAGTCCATCGCTAAGTACGTTCAAGCTTTGAGTAAAATAGTACTATCTCATTATTTTTAAGCTGTCCCTATTCTCAAAGGTTTGCTGGAAGAAAACTCTTGTAGGGTTGAACTCGCCTTTGTCCTATATGTAAGTTTTTTGTCTGTATTTTCTCGGTGTACAATAAATAATAAATTACCTCTCCATGTAAATATTAATATGTACATAATCAAACTTATATGTATTTATATTTATATTATGTTATAACTATATACATAAGTCTCAGAGATCTAAAAATAGTTTCTTTTTAGTAAGTTTTGGTGCACTGAGAAAATATTGTACAAAATTCCACTCCTAGTGGATTCAGCGGAAAGATGGTGTATATTTATTTCTTTATGTCTATAGTTTATTCATAAGATATTTTGTATGTAACACTTAAGACCGTGAGTGTACAATGTTTTCTTTCAGCTACGGCTTATTATGATACACTTTAGCATACATCATTATGCGTGTGTCGTCCACTGGGCAGCATGTACGGACCCTAATGATCCTAATAGGCCCCGTCCACACCAGCGCACTCCTGAAGTTGCGCTACGGCAAATACAATTACACATTCTAACTTGGAAAAACTGAGCTTATAGGTACCTATGGTATCATTAAAAAAATGGACCACACCATATTGTAATACCATTTATTTTGAAATGTTTCTTTGTTTGAAAGTTTTTGTTTTGAATGTACGAATTCTTCGACTTATTTAAAAAGTCAAACCCTATTCGGTTATTTAGCAAATACTATCTAGTGTTAATGATAGCAAGTACCGGATTTTAAGGTAATTCGAAGTGTGAACATGCGAATAGGACTCTTCCTCAGCTACCTAACTTGTCAGAACATGGCGAATTTACTTTTAACAACTTTTAAGACTTTCAATGTTAAGTGTAAATATTAGATACATTTATTCATACAACTGTGTAACAGTAGTGAGGCCGGGAATTTTGACACATAATGAAAAATCTTTGCAACGGTGACGTAAAAGTGACGCAAATTTTAATGAGACGGTAGCGTTAAGTCGCGTAAAACGGTAGAACAAAATATATAAAGCATAGTACACATTTTCGTACATGCATGATTATTAAGTACAGTACTGTCGTCGGTGGATCTAAATAGGCGTTGAGTAAGTCAAACAGCAACACTGAACAACCAGTGTTGTTGTTCTTCAATATCAAACTGCACGGAATAACAGTTTCATCATAAATACAATCAGTTGCGCAAAATAATAAAAACTTTTATAATTGCAAAACCAATAAAATATAATTAAATAACCTATCGTTGGTTTACCATGGTATTACATTTTCTTGCCGATCTAAGCTGTAGCAATTAATATTTTTCTAGTAATTTGTATAGTTTATTTTTTGTTATTAGTGCTCAAAGATGCACCTTTACTAGAAAACTAGAATTTATTGCCTATTTTTTATATATTGTATAACAATCATAATCCTAATATTTAGAGACTTTTATTATTGGCCAATGAGCTAATAAAGCGAACAAAAATATTAGAAAAATCTTTACCTGAATAACTTTTTATTAGAACGAATTTCCATCGAAATTCGCGACCTTATCCATATATAAAAAATACATATGAAACTATCTAAATACCGTTACAAACGATCTATAGATAACTAAACTGGTAATAAGAATCAAATCGAAAAATATATTTTTTAATTTGTGGTGCACGCGCAGCTCGTGGGGTTATTGGAAGTTACAGCTCATTTTCACAATCCAATTACATATCAAGTTCATAGGCATATAAACGATGTGCACAATAATATGCACTGATGTGCATATTATAAATATTGCGGTATCTGTGATGACAGATACCTATTATCTCAAGGTCACGCAGCTAGCTATGAAAAGAGCTAGACTAGCCTTTTCACTACGTGACAAAACTAGACCGAAACGCGGGAAAACTTAGAACTAAAGTCATCGACATAGCACTTAATTAGCGAGTTCAAGTGACAATGACCAGGCCATATAGCACGAAGATGAGAAGAAAAAGATTATATACCTCTTTGGTAGAGATACCCTTACGGAAATATCAAGTTTTTATGGGACTAAAATAAAGTCCCAATAAATTTGTTAGATAGTGATAGAGGTTTTGGCTAATCAAATGGTAGACCAATCCTTATCCACGTAGTACAACGTCCATAGCCGTAATATGAAAATTCGTTTGTAACTTAACCTATATTTGGGGGAACGCTGACCTTGTTACATGTTTTCTTTATGTAAATCATTTGTATGTAGTGGCTTGTATGGTACGTAATGTTTATCTGGAATTAATGAAGGAGCCCTAAATGTTTAAGGAGCATATATATTTTTGGAAGAATAAGAAGTAGTAGAGATCCTTCTAAAATACTACCACCATACCTATTCCTGCCGCCAAGTAAATAATTTGACTTATTAAAACAATATGTTTTAGAAAAATGGACTGTGATCCTTGCTCCAAATTTTACTGAAAGTTTCGCTTTATAAAACAAAAAAACCGACCACGACTGTAATAACCAAGATGGAGATCCTTAGATCCATACTCAGTACGCAGATCTGTGGGGATACCAAGTAGGGGTAAGTAGGGGTTAGTCAAAGACACGTCCAAAAATTATGGACTATGCACCTTGCTTTTACTGTCTTTGTTGTTAAAAACAAAAACGGGGTTTAGTTTTTTGATATGACAAAACAATGAAATAAAAAACGTAAATACCTACATATCTGCTGTTTCCATACCATGTTGAAAAGTTAATGCTCTAGTGTCATAATCCAGAGAGGAAATAGGGGTATCAGTTTGCTCAGAGAGCTAAAGAAACAGTTCAAATTATATGTTGGATTTATTTTCTCGTATAAACATTCATAATATATTTAGAATTATTATTCTAAACTTAGATCTCACACCAAATAACCTTAAATATTTGTCTTGGTGTGCCTTTTAACATAATGTTTTTCGTTGATAATTCTCGATTTTTTGTAATAGCAAGTAGGTAGGCACTACCAGCACACCCACAGTACACAACAAGCACACCCGACATCTTTGCGTAATTTAAAAATAAAGCTCTCATTGCGTGTCTGAAACTTCAGAAAGTAGGCGCCTATAGAGGTGTTCGTTAGCAACTTTGTTCGCATACAATCAGGCCATTGCTCGTTACTGTATCTACCTACCTACACCATACGCCATAGACTCTTTGCATATTGGGCGGGAGAATCGCGGCGGTTGAATCGCTATTTTAAAAATCCTGTAAAAAAACTCGGTGGGCTCTCTCTGCTATATCAGCCAGTATTCATGAGAATCTGGTGGTTTGTAAAAGAGACCGAACACTATATTCTTTTTTTTTACAACAAAAGTGGCAAACAAGCATACGGCCCACCTGTTGGTAAGCGGTTACTGTAACCTTACAAGACCAGAGATATCACTCGCGCGTTGCCGACCCTGAGACATAACGGGTGAAAAGTTTCAAGTGCCTGTAATTTTAATAAGGATAAAAGTTTAATTTTATCTGTTGTTGGCCTTACCATCAGTCCAGGAGACCGCCTATTTGCTTCCACATAGCATATTATATTATACTACTTATATATATTATAAAAATTGGTACAAAATTAGGTCATAGTCATAATCAAATTAGGTTATAATCAATTTTAAGCAAATTGAGAAAAACGTTGAATCGCCCTATGATGAGTGCTGCCGTTTCTATGGAGTACTGAGAAAATCGTACAATTAACAACAAAAAATATGGTCTCTAGTCTAATACATATAAGAGTAAAAAGCTACTAGCGGTGGTTGATACTGGGCGGTCCCGATTCCAGCCACAACAGAAATCGTTTTGCGGCAGCGTAGGAACAGCATACCCAGTTAATACTGCAATCAACTCGATAATAAATTTACGCCATTACTTAATTATTTCCAGCTTCTAGATTAATCTAGAAGTCGAGCCGCAGTCCGACGTGGCCGCTCTTACATTATTACAGCATTCATTAGACTTCGCTAATTACTCCTTGCTTTAATGAATAAGCTCTAATGAACCACTTTCTGTTAATTAAAGGCGGCGTGGGGTGAAGGGGTGGCGAGGAGGAACTTTTCTCCGGGTTCTGATTGCAAATGTGAATTTGTGTAAGTCTGAGTGGAAAGAGTGCTCCTGAAAAGGGGTAATGAGCTGCTCGACTGAGGCCGAATTAGTTGCAACTTGAGCTTCATAAATTACGTTTTCGAGTGCAAATTGCATTTGTTTTTATGATTGTATAACGATTAACTTGTAGACGACCGAGATTTCTACGGGGGGAACTGGTACGGATACACCCTACATCCCTACATCGTCTGTCCTGTCTACGTATCCTTAATCATATACCTCATCCTTAGGTGTGGTTTTTTAAGCTTATCGCTTAAAAAACCACACCTAAGGATGACAAAATGGCTGATGAACTTGCATATTGGAAAATATTTAATGCAATATTTTCCATAATATGCAATGTTCTATACTAATAATATACGAACAAATACAAATACAAACATTTACAATGAGAACAACCCTGAAATAGCGAAACAAAAATCAGCTGTTCCATACTAATAGTTTATAACCGCGCGGCGAATGTATGGAACAACAGATTTTTTTCAACAGATTTTGACTTCCTTTTAAAATACACTTTCCAGATAGTATTTATTGACATTTTGTTGCAATCTTACTCAATATTATTTATGGTTTTTATTCATGGGCATCTTCAAACAAACACAATTGGAGTACCTTTGGATTTTTGGAAAATAATATGAAAGACACCGTTTTACCGCAGTCGAAATTCCAAAGGCTCGCACAAAGCACTTTACTTCAGTATTTATTGTGTGAACCGCGAAGGAACTGTCTACCAGAGTTACTGTCGTACTTTTCAAACTTCACGTTGTCACGGGATGAGTCATCCCACCACGGCTGTTGCAATACAGTCGAAACGTCGGGAAAAAAAAAGGTAAACGTGATAAAGACCCGATAAACTTTTAATTGAGTTACTGTCTTCTAAGAAATACAACCTGGGACTTATCATAATCAAAGTAAAAAAATCCATTGTGATAAGAGCGCTTGACCGCAGACTACAGCGTTGCTTAATATGAGACAACTGTGGTCAAATGCGAATAATTAGTCTTCAGGGATGGCAATCGCGAACGAAGTCGCGAGCTTACCATATAAACCTGTAGCTATTTACCATATAAGCCTGTAAATATAACTATAATGTAATCATTAAATAAACAAACTCGTTCGAACCGTTGTTCTGGAGATTATCTGTATAGATACAAGTAAATATGTTTACTTACCCTGCGGTTATGTGGCTCATTTTAAAGAATAGTAGTCATATGCCTCTCTGCAGTAATCTAAGGCTAAGACTAAGTTGTATGTTATGGACATTTGTATCATACAAATCTGTCCCTAAGACATGCTAAGTTTGGTGCAAAGCGGATTAGATTAAAAACTTGTTTTAAATCTAATCCCTCTTCGAACCGCAAGATGCAAAACGCTGATAAATATTCACCGTATTTGTACAACGGTAATTGCTTAACACGAATTTCGTAAAACTAATGAAGTAAGCAGTAATGTATTGATATAAATGCAGTAATGTTAATTAGTATATAGCCAACGCAACTACCTACACGAATTCATGAATATATTCTTAATGAGCAATCAAAGGCTGTTGGCAAGTTGGTTATACCTACCAATTAAATTTAATGAGCTGTTTTGAGAATTGATAAAGTTCGAGAAGTTTCTTAGGCAAAACAAAATGGAGGTACCTATTTATTAATGATCTTATAGAGACGTGTGTATGTGTAGCTATTTAAAGAACCGAATCTGTGTCCCGGGACATCAATCTCATCCTAATACACAACCACTAAATACCGAATTATTAAAAACAGTTGTGTCTGTAGATACCAATTTTTAGTTTTTTCGTCTAAGATCTTCAACCGATAACTGGTAAGGCCGCCCAAAGGCCTTATGGGCCGATTAAACTGACGCTACGCCTTTCAAATGGAAAAGGTTGTGAAGTACCTAGTCTAAGTTTGTGTCGATGAAGTGGCGATCGCTACCGCCATCCACCGTGACCGTGACCGCGCCAGTTTGCGCGCTCACGGCGAGAATCGCCTATTGATTCACTAATTGTGACGTTTGTTAAAAACTAAATCGGTACCTACCAACGACGTTCCTGCATCCTCCACCGCATTTTAGTTCTAATTGACGTAATTACCATCGCATTAAAAGTCGATATTCATCCGACTCATACATTCAGCGACAAATGTAGTTTGACGATTTGTTTTTTCTTAATTATAATAACAGTCTGTAAAAGTCCATTAATAGACATAGGGCTTCCCTAGTGCAATGACGTACTATCTGACGTAAAGTAAATAATTTCAATGTAAGTAATGCTTTGTGGTTCTAAGTAATTTGAATAAAATAATTTAATTGAACAATTCAGCTCAAAATATGTTATTTACTAATGGTAAATACGCATATATGGTCTGGTTTTTGGTTATTCTCCTTACTCGTAATATAACATAGATATTCATATCACAAGTATTGTGATATGTGTCTGACCGACTGTACCGACGTTCATCGATAACGACTACATTGGTCGAACAGGATTCTGATGAAACATTCGCAAGAGTTGGAATCACTTGGACAACAGAAAACACGCCATTTTACTAATTAGACGGTTTCAGGACACGTTAAATATTCTGTGTAAACGTAAATGTGCATGCGGCGTGAAAATCAAGGATAGCAGGGAATTGCCAATCGGCCGTATAAATGCGCGGTGCGGGGTGGTGAGACATCACACAACAAAGTTTACTACAAACTAGCGGTTCAAGATATCCCACCTGAAAACATGTTCGCCTTTGTCACAGTAAGTAATCTATACTAATTACTAATATAGTAAAGCTGAAGAGTTTAATTGTTTTTTTTTGAACGCGCTTATTTCTGGAACTACCAGTCAGATTTGAAAATATCTTTTTATAGCCCAATTTATGAGAAAGGTATAGGCTGACGACCTCTGTGGCCCGCCTGACACAAATGTTTGTATGATCTACAAATATTAGTCTCGGGTCTGGGTGTTTTCTATGTATAGTTACTATGTATGTATTTGTTACTATATATATATATTATTATAAGTAGTATATGTAGTTCCCATAATACAAGCTCTGGTTAGTTTAGGGTTAGATGATGATGTGTGAAAAATTACCAACAATTTATTATTTATCTTATTTTTTATGCCCGATTGAAATAACAAAGTGTTTAAGGTATATCTGTGTACTAACAAAATATGGATTAAGTATTGGTAATAAACATTATTATTATTATTATTATCATCAAATCACGAGCCCATTACAATGAACGAAGCAGTTAATTACTCTTGGAATCCCTTGGTTCTTGGAGACGATATGCTAGTAAATGTAAATTCATTCACCAAATTAATTTAGCGCTTACTGTTATTTTATTGTTAAACCAGTTTACCGATGTATTTTTATAGATTGCTTGTCTCCTCGGAGCAGCAGCGGCCGCGCCTTCTTACGGAGCCGATGTAGCGGTCGGCAGTGTGGTAAGTTTACATAAATTCTCCCTAATTTATTATTATTCATTTATTTCAGATTATAAAATCCATATAATATTATTAATCACATAAAACTTAACACTAACATTCATGCATGGTAAAACATAATTAAATAAAATGAGACAATGAATATGTCGACCTGTAAAATATTACTCGATATTATTAACGACAATTCCCAAATAGAATAATATATTGCATTATAAGAAGTGGTGTTTATACCTGCGCATTTCTTATCCATAGGACATCCCCCGATATGGTTTCAACTACGCAGTAAACGATCCCGTAACTGGTGACAACAAGGCCCAAACAGAGTCTCGCAACGGTGGCGTCGTCAAAGGCTCCTACTCTCTATCCGAACCGGACGGCACCATCAGAATCGTCGATTACACAGCCGACCCTGTCAGTGGCTTCAACGCGGTCGTGAAACGAGTAGGGCCCGCTGTCCACCCACAAATTGTACCCGTAGTGCAGAAACAAGTGGCGATAGCTGCCCCTGTCGCTCAAGTCGCAGCTATCCCTAGCAGTCTAGTTGGTCTGGGAGGCCTAGGAATTGGACTGGGCAGCCCTGCCCTTGGACTTGGAGTCCAAAGCATTGGACTAGCAAACAACGCTTTAGCTTTGGGCGCGCCAACTATCGGACTCGCAAATAACGTCTGGTCCGGCGTATCTGATCTGGGTCTGGGCGGACTCGGTCTCCGTGGAATCGGTCTGAACTCGATCGGTCTCGGCAGCGGTCTTGGATGGAAACACTAAAACGTTCGGACGTACATAGTTTTAAATGAAACACGTTGTTTGGCTAAGAGAATGTGAAATGAACCGACTAGCTTTGTAAATAAATCTGTCTTACGCTGTTTCCATGTTTTTTTCACGTGAATAATAAATCAATGTTTAAAATGTTGAAAATTACTCGATAAGCTGCCCTTCCGTTTATAACTTTGTGGGTTACAATTGGATTTGACAATTTATTTTATCGTTACATAACCATGTAGAACTTTCTAAACTATAATACTTATTTGTGGTCTTTACATCCGTTTGCCTCACGGACTCGGTTCTTTGCTATAATATTGGCATCGTGGATGGTGTTAGCCTAAGCAGATGAATCTTAAATCTTTAATTACACATACTACCAGCTTCATTGTCACATACAACTCAATCGCAGCACAGCACAAAGCACACTTGTGCTAAAATATCGGAAAATACTCACGAACCATACTAAACATCCCAGTTTCTAGTGGACAATGTCTGAAATCAATTGTAACGTAAAAGAACTTGATTTGTTAAAAGTCGTGATAAACGTAGGCTTTCAATCAAGCTAAATGCAGCTAGGTGAGGTTACAGGCATTAATCTTATGACATTAATAGGCAATAAAACAAATCAGAAGTTTTTATTACACAATATATTTTATGAGCCACTAAAACATTTATCACACTTAAATGCATATAAATTAGTTGAGCGGTCACATATTTAAGCGAGCACCAATATAACAAAATAAATTATTTACAATATATAATGTCGATAAGATGCACCCTATTCCACAACCGACCCGTATCTAAGCGGCCAAGTTACATATCATTTTACTAGCGAGTTTTTAATTGAAAACTGACAACGACCGACGTGCAAATAAACAAGTGGCTCCGTAGAACTTCGTAGAACTGGTGGTGAAATCAGGCACTAGGAAACGTAAATGCAAAGCCTTATAGGTAAACAATAAATAAATCGGAATGATTTCAAGCGAATAAAGGAGGCTGGACGAACATGGATCGAGGCATACGAATGTGCTGTAGTTTTTCGAACGAGCACAGAATTATTATGTTTCATGAATGAAAAAAAATTTAAAATTCTTGCTACTTGTGGCGTGGTTCAGTTGAGGACTGAATCTGAATTGAATCTGAATCTGATTGGTTGACTGTCAAATGTCATATTTTAAGACATTAAACTTGCGACTGTACTTGGAATAAAAAATAGTACCTACTACGTACAGAAGCCTTAGACGAGGCGTAAATATTTCTGGTATTTATTCATAAAATCTCATTAAATGCGAGTCAATTTGTACTCTACAAGCATTGGAGAACGGCGATATTACACTGAACCATACGGCGGGCGCGTCGGCACTACTAGGGTCATAGGGTCTATGCTGAGTTACAAATACGTTCAAAACTTGTCGTGTATGAAATTCCTGTCGATACGGTCAACGTTTTGACATGTTATAAACTCAGCATAGACCCTATGTCTCGACTGCACGCGAGCGCATTTTATTTAACTGAAAATCTTTCGCTACGAACCTTTAGTTATTCTAAACACGGATGTAAATGGGCAGTAAAATGGAATTAAAACATTTATGTTCTTATATATTTTTCTGAGTAACACTATTGTAAAATAAGAACATGAATACACTTATTTAGATACATTCTCACTTCTCCTTTACGGTACATACATAACTAACAGTTTATGAAGCTAAGTAACACCCACTGATTTAAGCGGTAGTTCTTCAAGGTCGTAGGTACGTATCCGTAGGAGATAATATATACACCTATGTGCCTTTCGCCATAAAGATGGCCCAGACTCCTTTTCATCTGCCACTTATTGTCTAGCCATTTATATAATACACGTAAATAAGTACAATATAATATATATTCAATTGTCTAACACACGTTCCGACAGAACGTAACCATATACCCAACATTCGATATTACATTTGTTTAACTAACTTACTTTGTTTCCGATAAAATATTTCATTTATAAATGTACTCCTATCATAGTTACCCAACGAATAAATACAATATTATGCTTCGTCACAGTTCAAAAATTTACCATTACGACAGCTTTACTTTATACCTGGTCAAGGATCGTGGCTTTCGTAAGTATTATTAATACATACGTTATTCTAATTTCCGTTATCAATACATTTTGTCTAGGTACTCGAACTCGGATTGTTCCGAATACAACTGGAATAAATTATATAAGAAAATACCAAAAAAGTTGCTAAAATTGTCCCTTTCAATCTGGACGACTGTAATTACTATTAAAATTCAGTTATTGAATTTATACAATGTGCTCTTTTACTTTCAGCACAGGTTCTTTGTACTATAAGTCTGGTCCATGACGCACGGTTCCATCGCCGAACAGGTACAGACAGGCGCGGTCCACTATGTACGCAAATATTATGTCGGCAAACACCACTTGCACTAATATCAGTCGATACTGAAACAATGAAACACGTGTTTTCAAACAAATCAAATTATGGAATTAAAATTACCGTGGTTTGGTATCATTTTAGAATATAATTACGACTATACCACGTACTTTACTATTCTCCTGCTGACGTTTCGTTGACCGTTTAGAGGTCCTTCCTCATGGTTCTTCCTCGACGGTCGTGAGACGGGGGGGTTTCCCGTCTCACGACCGTCGAGCGTGGTCGCGGTCGGTGCTCATGAGGAAGGACCTCTAAACGGTCAACGAAACGTCAGCAGGAGAATAGTAAAGTACGTGGTATAGTCGTAATTATATTCTAAAACAAATCAAATTATCAAAAGCCAAAAGTGTACCAGAACATCCAACCCGCTTCTGATTTGAAATATGAATTCATTCTTCAATTACTCATTGTAAAACGGGAATTTTCAGCGCGGTGTGCACGACGCGACGCGGAGGTTTAGTTTAGCGGTCACTCACCCTCGGTGATGAAGACTCTCGGTATGAGTCGAAACTTAGTCGGTGCCTCCACCGATAATACGGTACGTGAAAATTCCCGTTTTACAATATGAATGGCGGGATTCGCGATAGTTTTTGGAATCAAATGAATAGAAAAAGATTACAAAGTTCGTGTTTCTACCTAGATTTAAAAAATAATAATAAGTGTAATTGTTAACCAACATATGTAGTTGAAATAAATATACATGAATAGATGGTAAAAGCGGCCCAGAGTGTCTATACAAATACATCGCTTAGTACTAACGCAAAATTGACAAGGTAAATCTTGGCAGCTGTCACGTGACATTTCCACAGCTTATGTCATTTCCATACAATTCAATCTTTCCGCAGGCGTTAACGCCTGTCAGAAAGTAATATTTGTCTAGACACACTGGATTCGGTGTATGTGATGCATTTAACAGAATGCTACTTACATCATCGGTGAATTCCACAATCTCGAACATCTTGGACAGTTCAGGGAAAATTCCCGCAGCGAGTCCAATTACAACACAGCCAGGTATGATCAGACTGTACATTAGAGGTTTGTTTTTCTTCAGCCCTTCCATAAACGGTTCACCCTGTATAACGATAAAGTTTTAATCAATTAAAAATGCGATTTCATCAATAATATTGCTTCGACGGTTTTACGCAAGAGACTACATTTTATAAAATAGTCAAAATTTTAAAAACCCACGTGTTTTTTCATCATCAGCGATAAATTTTTTTCATCATTTTTTCGTCCGAATAAAGACTTATTATTATTATTATGTAATGTCATACGTACCCGATAGTTGACAGCGAAGGTTGAAATCTGCAGCGCCATTGATATTATGTAAACAGTGCTGTTCACCAGATTCGGGGCGAAGGGGATGGGCTCCTCGTCTTCAGCCATGTCCATGTCTAGTTTCGGCTTGGTATCCCTGAAATAATGTTTATATTGATAACAATTCACAGGCAAAACTTATCTAATTTTATCCGCCACGCAATGAGCCGAGTGATAATATGTAAGACGATTTTTTTTTTTAAATGGACATTTTCACACAGCTTCATCTAGCCCCAAAGTAAGCAAAGCTTGTATTATGGGAACTACATGACTGATATACTAATTATATACTTTTTTTTGTAAATACATACATATTATACATAGAATAACACCCAGAGCCCACGACAAATATTTGCAAACATTTGTCCTGCGGCGGGGATCGAACCCGCAACGTGCTGCGTCTCAGGCGGACCACTGCACCACAGAGGTTATTTTTTTACAAAAATAACTTCCCACATACACTAGGATTCACAGTATCATGGGTATACTACGGGTTCCGTGGTACTACAACACCCAGGGAACAAATATCTGGAAGAGGTGCATTGTCTTCTATTGGTAAAGAAAAAAGATTGGTCATTGTACATGCTGGTTGAAGTACAGGATTTGTTGTTGGCACTCTCACCATTTTCAAACCAACTACGAAGACAGAAGACTATCATGGAAATATTAAATTCACTAATTCAATTCAAGGAACATACTCAATTATATGTATTATAAAGTTGGTTAGGTTATTATTATTATTTCATGTTCTCTTGCACCATTTTCATTTTCTTCACCACTTCATTTTGCACCGGACTTAAGGCCCCGTCTGAAAACCAGCAATGCACCTGACCTATTAAGATTTTGGTGCAACATAATGCTGAGACGGGGACCTATTTTACCCCACGCAACACAAAATTAGGTACATAGTTTGTCTGTTCGTCTCGTTAGCTTTGTTTTATGTTAAGTATCTGTTTTGTGTGTTTACTATTAGGTATTTTGTGTTTAAGGGGACAAATAAATATATTTTCTTTCTTTTCTTTCAGTTATGCGACTATGACTATAGTTACTGACCTTGCTGGTGATCTTGAAATGGCTTCTTGGACCAAGTAGACGAGACAAATGAAATGCACCGCGAACTGAGACATGACCGTCATGATCGTATACAGATTGAATATGTTCGGCAGCGGGCGCGCTTTCGACAGTTGTTTCAGTGGCTGAAATCAAACGTAGAACTCGTTAGACCACGGCAATCAAACATAGCACGGATTTCGAATGAGGCACAGATTATAAATAAAACATCTATTAAATTAATTAAAACAAGTGTGAGTCACAATACCCCTGGTCATTCTTACAATCTCATAGAATCCTTTCCACCCAAAGGATGGCTGGAAGAGATCGCTTCTAAGCGATACATTTTGTTATGTGCAACGGTATAAAAAGTAGCAATGTTATTCTAGGTCACGAACTAACCATACCTTTCCTAGTACCTAGTTTCATCCAAATCGGTCCAGCCATTACGGAGATTATTAACATCCAAACTTTCTAATTTAACATTTATAATCGTATAAGTATTCTAAGGATTTGAACTGAATACTTCTGTTTAAGAAAACTAATCTTAAACAGATCTTGTTCCGTCATGTCAATGCCATTTTAAAAATGTACATTTTTTTTAACAAAATTCGGCCACTTTTAAATCTTATGTAGCCTTGCACACTTTGCACAGGTCTTTCATAGTGCAGATTAAAACAGTTTCTTTTTTCAGCTATACTCACGTACCTTTGCTCGAGATATGAATAGGAAGCAAGCAGCCAGCAACAAGCTCTGCAGCGTCGCCTGTGAGTCGCTGAACTTGACGCCGTCGAGGTACAGCACCGACTGACCGTACGCCAGGATCAGACCATTGAGAGCCAGGATCTTGAACATTTGCAGCGTCGTCACCAGAGTGCAGCGGCCTTGCTTGATTATGTGGCATACTGGAACAAAAGAAAAGTCCTAATTTATTTATCGATACTAATAATAAATCTGAAGAGGTTTTTTTTTAAGTGCGTTCTCGGATTTGTAAAAATATTTTTGCATTTGATAGCCCATATCGCTTATAGAAATGCTGCAGTGGCGCGTTAGACGCGCGTCTGAAGAGCGAGTTCCTCACGAACCAATCAGTATGCAAGTACCTAGTTGAGCCATCGGAACACCTACCCGAGTATTAGTTCCGTTCGACACAACTTGTCACAACTGAAAGATCCTTCCTGGGTAGATCAGTTCTAATAGGTTGGATTGTTAGGTTTTTTATGACCATCCAGAAAGGGTGATATGGAACACATAGCTATAACACATAGCATAGAACACTAGTTCTGCCAAGTTGTGTCAAACAGAACTAATATTTGGAATGGCACAACTAGTTGTGCATACACCTGCCGGCTTAGCAGGTACTTTTGATAGATGAGTACCAAATCAATTTGGAACTAGATCTACACTTCATCTTAAGATCTTTACTTTGCATCATACAATATTTTATTATAATGCATGTTTTTTTTATTTAAAGGCTGGGTTGACTGGAATTGTTGAATTGAAACGCGAGTCTTGATGTCACCACATGTTCGGAAAGAAGAGATATCAAGATGTGTAGAAAGAGTTTTGTTTTCTCCCGGAAGAGAAGACTTTCTTTGTAATTTAGCTGCAAAAGTGGCGTGCGCTTGTCACGACAGTTGCGCTGCGTCTCGATAATGTAGGGCTTCTTTAGGCGTATAATTTAAAGGCGCCCTTTGTCCAACTTACTGCAAAGTATACTGGACAGTCGACTCGTGAACGGCGCAGCGACGGATGCATCGCCCAATCTAACAAGTTGCATTTCACTATCTTCCAAATTCTTTATAGTTTTCCTCAGTTTTATGACTGCGTCAGCCCTAGCCGCTTCTCGCGAGATCGGAGAGATCGGCCGTTCTCGTCTAGGTTCCGTTTCGATGGGTCTTTCGGGTGGTTTTTCGCGAAGACGCTCAGGTGCGTTCGCTAGGATTGCTACGCCGACCTGAAAGTTAACAATGAATTTTATTAGATTGAAATATACACGCATTAGATTTAAATATGCATAGTCCTGACTCAGCACTAAGATTTCGTGTTCGTATCAGAACTGGCGTTTTATAGTTTTATGATTGTATACCTTTTGGCTAACGTTAATAGGACAGATGGTTTTATTAGAAGACGTTTCATATTTTAGGATAATAACCTACTCTGACAGGTATGACAGGTACATAAAATCGCAATAGGTACAAAAGAACTGACTTTGTCAAAATAAATACGAAATTTTTAAAACACAAAAAAATATGACCAAAAACAGTAGCATTAGCAAGCATCAAAGAACAGTTTTGTCTATGATAGGGAATACAAATATTATCTAATTTTTGTCTAACGGAAACAAAAAAACAGAAGTAATGACGACCTCTGCGGCGCAATGGACGATAGCCCGCCTGAGCAGAAGATTGCGGGCTCGATTTCCGCAGCGGGACAAATTTATGCATGTCCTGCAAATATTTGTCCCGGTTCTAAGTGTTTTCTATGTATTTATTTAAAAAAAAAAAAAGTTTATCAGTCATTTAGCTCCCATAATACAATAGATACTAGATGATGCTGTGTGCAAATGCCCAGCATTATTATATTATTATTATTATCTTCAGTAGGCAAATCAGCTTTGGTGCTCATGCTAAGCCTGCTCAATTATTTTGAGAAAAAGGTGACCTGACGTAGGTCAGGTTTGTCATCCTACTCGGAGTACGACGACAAACCAGGCAGCATACAAAGATTAAAATACTTTAGAACCGCATTTACACATGCGTCAATCGGGCATGAATGTTTCCGCCACAGATTAGATTACAACATACGTGCGCGAGGCACGCACGTGTAAATGCGATGTTCAGTTTACTTTTAGCATGAAATGACAGGTAAATACTTACATCAGCATGTTTCAATGCTCCCACATCGTTCGTACCATCGCCGCACATCAGAGTCGTATGCCCAAGTGCCTTCAACGTGACTATTACAAACTCCTTCTGTTTCGGCGCAAATCGAGCAAACACTTTTATATGCGGGATCAGTTGCATCAAGTAATCGTTATAATACTCATTCATGTACGATAAACCTTCTCCAGTTATACAGAGATCAAATTTCGATACCAATTGCTTAAGAGTTTTGAATGGCACGATCGGTAAATCAAGCTCTTCGTCTATGGATTGCCATCTCCATTTTTCATCCTTTTTACTGAGGATAAGTGTCTCGGGCTTGCGCGTAAACTTCAACTCTCTGGCAACATGGCACGCCGTAAGTGGATTATCACCGGTGATCATTACAACGGAGTGAGATGCGTGTACTATTTCCGCTATGGCTTTCTTCGAATCACTTTTTAGCGGACACGATGTTACAACGAAACCGACAAACGTTAAGTCTGACTCGATATCTTCCCGGGACAAGTCACGAATTTCTTGCGAGCTCAGTTTACCCAGATTCCTGTACCCTAAAGCCAGAACCCTCGCGCCCCGTCTAGACAGTGTCAAATATACATCATCGTAATGACTTGGTACTTCTTTAAGCATAAGCTTGATCGTTTCAGGCGCACCTTTCACGCTACTAATGTAATGCGATTCCAAGAATCCCCGTTCATTTACTTGGTATCCAGCTATAACTGACATCCTTTTGAGAGAGCTCGAAAAGTGATTTCGGTGCACGATTTTTAGGCCAGGCGACCTTCCTTTCTTTGGTACTACAGCATCACCTTTAGTTAAGTTCCATTCTGAGGCTATTAGTGTCGCCTTCTCTAATGGATCGCCGAACACGCCATCATCCAGATGTACTAACGAATGACACGTCGCTAGCACTTGTACCGTCTCTATAGGAGCCTGCGATATGGGTATGACTGTAGCGTCTACACTCTCCCCGATTCCCGCAACACCTTCAACTACTAAATTATCACTAGTCAGTGTACCGGTCTTATCAAAACAGCAGATTTCAACTTTCCCAGCGAACGGTATCCTGAACGGTTCGGTACAAAACACGGCCGACTTGGACAGTTGCAGTAGAGACGTATTTACTGCTAGTGATAACTCTATAGGCAGTTCTGGTGGTATAACCGAAGTCAATATCAAAGTGCACTCTAAGAAAAGCTTGTATCTATTCCTCTCTGGGTCTTCGCAGCCCTTGATCCACACATACATCGCGGCAGCGATCGCAAAAATCAACAGGAACACGATAAAACCGAACGTTTCCAAATTGTTGGCTGTGACTCTTTTGACACCGAATAAGATAGTCCTTAGCAGCTTTCCTTGGGATGTATTGAAACCGTTGCGGATAACGTAGCCTATGCAACCGTTGTCTGGCGCTTTGAGGCCGGAGGAGCCGGTTTTGCTCGGTGATGAGTGCTGTACGATTTTTGTCCCGCCAAACAGCATATGGAGTTTACTGTCGCCGTCAATATCTAGTATCTGCTGCATGCTCCGTTCGCCTTCGATCGATTCCTTCATCTGCGGCACACTCTCACCCGTCAGCATTGACTCGTCCACAATACACGATCCTCTTAGCAAAAGTATATCACACGGAACTAAGTTCTCATTGATCGATCGAGTCAGGGATACTATATCCCCTGGTAGCAGACAATCACTCATAAGTTGCCTCCATCTACGATTTCTATAAACATTGATGTTGTACGGTTTGTTTCCCATTTTCCTTATTTCAGACGTGTTCCTCATCTGTTGTTGGACTAGTGTGCATTCAAACATTATAAGCATAATCAGGGTGAATATAGAGTAGTACCAATACTTGTCTAAGCACCACAAGCAGACGCAAAACACTTGGAAAACGAAGAATGGTGCTGTAGCCCTCTCCTTGAACAGTTCCATGAATTCTGGCACAACCTGAAAATACAAGGCATGAAATAAAGCATACACATAAAAGCAGCCGGCTGCTACGCAAGAGGTGCGGGTTCGGTTCCTGCTGCGGGAAAAGTGTTTGCATGGTCTGCAGATATTTGTGCCTGGTCTGGGTGGTGTGGTACCACGGTACTCGTAGTTCCTGATAGCCATAACAGAGGTTATTTTGCCCGGTTAGCATGAGCACCCAAGACAACGTTTTGTCTACGAAAGAGAAGACAAAAAATATTTCATACGCCTATTCTGTCAAACTAAACACAGGGACAAAATATTTTTCGTCTTCTTGGCGGTAGACAAAAGTGTTGTCTTGGGTCTTCATGCTAAGCAGACTGGTGTGGGATCAGGACTATGTGTCTGTTGAGCGTAAAAAAACATCAAATAATGTCTCAGTTGACTTGAAAATGTTCTTGGCATGTTGATTTTGGATGATGCAATAACACTGAGGTCAAAATACAGGTAAAGAAATGGTGCTAAGTCGGAATCATGAAAAGATAACAAGTCAGAGGCACCAATAATAGTTTTGCATGCAAGTTACAAAACCAACCATCTCACGACTGTATTCCCCATAATGGAAGTACTCAGTGCGTAGATCTTTGAGGATACCAAGTAGGGGGTAATTTAGAGGCACGTTTCACATGGCCGCGAATTCAAATAGTAAGCATTCCACGTGACAGGTTGCAAGCTCATAGCCGCTTATGTCCTACAATAACCGATGCCTTTGGATTTTCGATTTAAGAGCAGGCCGATTTCGTCACTATGTTTTCCTTCGAAGTTTTGTGTGTGGCGTTAAAAACTATCTAAAGATAGATAATTAACTATCTTGAATTGATACAATTGTATTATCCATGAACCATGATAATCTCTAATATTGTTGGTTTTTCTTAATTAAATATAATTATAATTGCTCACTAACCGAGATGCCATCTAGCTCAAAACATTTGTGAATTTTAATATGTATTTTAATTAGATTGTATTCTGTTATGTGTGCCAACATAACAGAATACAAACCAACCATCATCCTCCTCCATGAACCATCTTTGAAGTCATCAAAACGATTGCAAAGAAATACATTGGTTAAGCGATTTTGAGTAAAATAATAACAGACTCTTACTCTGAACATAAACAGCAGGTAATAAAATATAAACCTACCATAATCATTTCATTCTTCCCGAACTCCTTCTCAGCTAGGTCAATGGCTTCATCATCAGCATATCCCTTGGATTTCATATAATACTCATATGGCTTATCAGTTGGGAAATCAACTGTATGGAATTTACCTTCCTTCCAGTCATAAATATACTTGCTCTTTTGGAATATGAACCACACATCTGGCTTCGTGCTGCCACTATTTGTGGCCTGAAATAAATTAAAAATTAATAAATGGACTACCAACAGTCACATACAACCAACAGACATCTACCTGAGACGTAGAAGGTTGCGGGTTCGATTCCCGCCGCGGGACAAATGTTTGTATGACCTGCAAATATTTGTCTCGGGTCTAGGTGTTTTCTATAAATAAAATATGTATTAATTTACAACAAAAAATTTCATTCAAGTCATTTAGTTCCCATAATACAAGCTCTGCTTAGTTTGAGGCTAAAGGATGCAGTGTGAAAAATGTTCAGCATTATTAATTTATTAAAAATCTCAGTCTTATGCCTGGGGCCTTTACAGGCATTAGTGGAACCTAGGCTAACTCCAAGAGGCTTTTTTGTACAATACAATATATAAAAAACGTTATTTTTGGATGATGACATTACTATACACAAATAAACACAATCATACAACACAGAATGAGAGGATATGTTTAGAGACGAGCTTAACATTTGTCTAGGCACTCTTTAGGGGAGGATGTCATCTTAAAGGTTACAGTAAACCGGTGGATGGAGATAACCCAAGATTATTCATTAGGTCTATGACATTGTTACATATAACCATGACACATGACAAGTCTCAAGAAACCCCATTTATATGAAATGTTTTTTATTTCATTGTAAACATTGTTAGTGGCTTGTGATGTATTTAATTACTAATATTATAACAGTGAATGCAAACAAATATGCAGAACTGGCAACAGAACCAATGAAGTATTAAATATATAAAATAGTTGGATGACTCGCTGACTGACTGATTATCAATGTACAGCAAGTCAATACTGAAATTATACATAGCTGACGAAGGCAAGGTAGATAGATGTCACAGAAATGTATTTTAGTATAATATTTAACAGTAGCTGGGTATAGTATTGCTCAAAATATACTATTCCTTTACTTTTATGTCGTCACGCACTTTCGTATACCTAGTAGATGTTCATTGCAAGCTAAGAACCGACGGCGAACTGGCGCGACGGCGTCGCAAAAATGTACCAGACGCTATTTCCATGTAAATATTAAGAGCCTTGAAATCTGAAGGACGTGTTCGTTCTGGTGGATAGGCAGGCATGCACTACGAAAGAATTTGCCGAAAATCCAAGGTGCAGTGGGAACATGGAGTTAATATGTAAAAAACTCAATGTGAACAAAGTTGCGGAGCATTAGTACTAGTATGAAAATAAATGTGAAATTTAATGATGTTGCATAAGCAAGAAAAATTAAAGTCGAGCAAATGAGAGTGTTGCTCATTACCTTAACCAATTTCACGTTTAGATGTTTAAAAATAATTTACTGAAAATATTTTCAGGTTATTAGGCCACTTTTCTGAGCTTGATTATCTTATAATATTGGTGTGACTTAAGGCTTAAGGCAAAAGTAAACTGGGTAAGGTAACAGTATCTTGAGCAGAGATAGTATTATTATATCTGTGAGCAGAGTAAGCAAGAATGAAGGAAATAACATGGTCCAAATTTGACAAGAGTTCCAAATCAAATAAAGTATTTAAAAAAACAAGTAATCCTTACCTTAGTATGGTGAAGTTTGACAATTTCCGAGAACCCATTGTTAGTTGTTGGAACTACTTTTACTAATTTGGCATGTATAGGATCTTTTACCTGGAAAACAGAAAGTAAACACCTTGTAGTAAGTCTGTATGGGTTCCATTAGGAAACATGAAAGGGCCAATAAACCAAGGTTTTAATATGAACTTCATTGGAAATCTATGTAACTAAGGTCAAAAATTTACGACCTCTGTGGTACAGTGGGTAAAGGCCTGGCCTGGGTTGAAGGCCACCTGAAATGCAGAAGGTTGCGGGTTCAATTCCCACCATAGGACAAATGTTTGTATGATCTGCATATATATGTATGATGCAATAAAAATTAAATACAAGTAGTATATCAGTCATGCAGTTCCCATAACACAAGGTGTGAAAGGTGCAGGTTCAATTCATGCTGTAGATTCATTAAAAAGGCCACATACAGTAAAGTCAATCAAGAGTTTGCCGTCGCTCTGGTGAACCGTGAACCCAAAAACAAATAAACTAACACATTCACAACTCAGTCAGTACTTGGTATCTTTAAAGATTTAAAGCTAGGGGCACGAGCAAAAATTACATTTGGCATATGCCCGCGTTTTGCAAGTGAACCTAAAACCATTATGCAGTAAGGAAATTATAAACAAACAACGATTTCTGAAGAAAATCATCAATGAATGAGCTTACCGAGATACAGGAGAGGAAACATTGCACGTGTACACTCCAGTAGCAACACAGACAGACGAGGATCTGCACAACTGCCACCACGGCAAGCGTCACACACCCAGCCTCGTAGTTTTCCTCGAAACCGTACAAAAATATCCAGGAATATAACAGTATGGGGTAAATTATCGTAAAAGGCAGCACGGTGCCTTGGAAAATTGCTGCAATAGGCCTAAGAAGCTGTATATATTCCACTAGATCGTCCAATGACGACTGCATCTCTTTAGACACCATTGCGGCTATTTAGCTAACTAACATACATCTAATTAAATGCTAATAACGTGTTGAAACGTTAGTCACGTTTTTCGTGTAATCTACCATTATTTAATAGAATTTATGTTGAATGATCGATAAAAAGTGGAAAATTAGTTCCGTCTATTGCACAGGCAGGTCAGGCTGATGATGAATTTGACATTTGACAATCTTAAAAACAGTGTTGCCATCTGCTCCTTATAGCCAGTAACTAAACAAATTGCTAGAACTTAATAAAAATTTCTTAGTAGGTTACAATAAAATGGCATATTATTTTAAAAATCATTGTTTTATTAAATCAAACACCGAGAGTGTTTGAGTGTATTAAAATTAACAGATTATTTATTATGATTCAAATATAAAAATGTTAAGATGTATAGATATTTTAAAAGATTGTTCAATTCTAGTACATACATACCTATCTAATTTGTAATAATATGTACCTACCTATATTTTCATTTGTGCAAACTGTAATCACTGACTGAACGACAATATACCTTTATTTTATTTTTAAATAACTATTCTCATGTAAGTGACTGTGGCTGTTTTGATAATAAAATATATTTATACCTAAACCTAGATGTCAATGGTTGAGGTTCAGTGGTTTTTATTAGTTTCAAGTATTTTTCAACAGTACCGAACCCGGGGTGATTATCTACTCTAAAAATTATAGTGAAATGTCTTAAAAAATCGTAATTTGTACCGAATAATGGGAATTATTTTCCCTCTTAATAATGTTTTATGCAGTAACAGATAACGGGAAATTATTTCCCACCATAAAACCCCCTTTCCCCATTCTTTTTCAAAATATTATCAAAATTTATGAAATCTACAGACAAAACTTACCTAAAACAAATCTCAGTTTTTATTTTTCTTAAAGGGTTACTTTTGATTAAATGGGGATGAAAGTTTGTTACACGACAAACGAGCAAAGCCGCGGACAACAGCTCCAGATTTAAAATCGGAGGGATGTGCACTTGTCTATAGCAAGTGATGATCATCTGACATAACAAACGTTCGACTTTTGTGATACGAAATTCGAGGGCAGCGGTACGCTTATCTGGAACCGTGGTAAGGAATAAGACCAAAAAAAAATGTTTAAGCACACATGTCTGGGACCGCGGTCACTTCTGTCTGCCTACTGTCAATGTCAACAAAATGGGCGCGAAATAAGTAAACAAATTCATCCAAACGAACGAGGTTATTATAACTTTTCATAAAGTCAAAAACTTATTCACTGAGAATAAGTTTTCGCGCGTTGTTGTTACATTGGTGAACATCTATCAAATTAAATACAAAGCAGAAAAAAACTGTTTCTTACCATGGATCTACATATAAAAAGGAAATCTACGAAAACTTCTATAACCGGCAGTCTAGTCGAAACGTATCCACACGATCTTCAAATGTACAAAGTTCCACCTACAGAAAACGTAACCCTCCAAGAATTCGAAACTTTAGCTTTAGAAAGAGTAACTTTACTGAGGACGTTGGCGACGGCTACTACGCTGAAAGGATTGCGTTTGTACTCTGAGGAATGGACGGAATACGTGATCGGTGAGCTGAAAACGCAAGGTCTCAAGTATTACGCCAAACTTTGTGAAAAGTCTTCATGTAGTACCGCCGACACCGACCTACAAGCGAGACGCAAAGATCATGTTGCCCATTTCATACTCAGGTTAGCTTATTGCCGAACTGAGGAACTACGGAGATGGTATATTGCCAGGGAGCTGGAACTATTCAAGATGAGATTCATCATCATGAGAGGTGAAGCTGTTGAAACATTTTTCAAACTCAATAAACTAAGCTACACAAATATCTCGGAAGAAGAAAAAAACGAAATTTTAAACAATTTGAGAGAATCAACTGCACATTCAAATATTGATAATATGAAGTTTTACAAAGTAAAATTCTACGAAGTCTTAGATCTTGTAAGGGGAAGGAAAGTGTACCTCAGCGGAGGTTATGCATACATTCCTCACAAAGATTTTGTTTCAGTACTATCAGCTCAGTACAGAACACACTTGAAGCAAAGTTTAGCTGTTGCTTGCCACCATTTAGGTGAGATTGAACAAGATGAGAGATTAGTTAACTTACTGAAAGGCCTACACCAGTCATACTCAGGCAATGACTACAGCAATAATAAAACAGCTCTTCCAATCGAAAGCTTGGACTCATTATCTGTAAAATCATTCCCCCTTTGCATGAGGCAGTTACATGAACAGCTGAGATCTGCCCACCACCTCCGACATGGAGGCAGATTGCAATATGGCCTGTTTCTAAAAGGTATTGGGGTAACTCTAGAAGATTCTCTCAGATTCTGGAGGGATGAGTTTACTAAAATTATGGAGCTGGATAAATTTGAGAAGAGTTACTCTTACAATGTCAGATACAATTATGGTAAAGAAGGCAGCAAGAAGAACTATTCACCATTCAGTTGTCTGAGGATTATCAATGAGACCGTTGGGCCTGGGGACTGTCACGGGTGTCCATACAGGCATTGTGATGCTAGTAATCTGAAGAACCGGCTGCAAGGATATGGTTTTGATCCTCAAGGTAATATCTCTATAAAACTAATTATTTTTCTCTTATGTCACTGTTTCTTTCATGATCCACTGAGGTTGTTCCTCTGAAAAAAGGCTTTGATTAAGAGAACCTCTAAGAATGCATTCTGCTTCATGAACCAAAGAGAAAAAGCTAGTGGACTTAGTTTTAATGTTTTTGAAAAAAGTAACTTAAACTTTTGTGAAAAAATATTTTTTATCTATCTACATATCATCATTGCACATTATAGACTGGTTCTATGTTTTGATTTGTTTTCAATTTCTGATCAAAATGCTTTCATTCTGTTACAGCTGTTCATGATATAGTGGACATGGCCAAAAAGGGGCACTTCCAGATAGCTTGCAGTAGATACTTTGATGCTGTGCACAACAATGACATTGGTTTGGGAATTAACCATCCCAATCAGTTCTTTGAGGAAAGTCAGAAAATTGTCTCAGGTGACATCAAAGTGGAAGCAAAAACAGAAACAAAACAAAAGACTGTCAAAAAAGAAGTCCTGAATGATTTGGAGGGAATTGATTTTGAGGAGCCATTAGAATAAAATCATGTATCAAACCCTGATGTACAATAGATTAAGTGTCTCTTTACAAACCTATATTCCTATATAAATAGAGACTCAGTAGGTTGTGAGTTCGATTCCTGCCACTGGACAAATGTTTGCATATGCAAATATTTGTCTCGAGATCTAGGTGTTTTCTGTATGGAATTACCAAAAAAATGTATATAAGTAGTATACCTGTCATGTAGTTCCCATAACACAAACTCTGCTTACTTTGGGGCTAGATGATGCTGTGTGAAAAATGTCCAGCATTATATTACCTATATTCTTTCAAATAGATATCATTCATTCAAACAAACAGGTACCAACCCATATGTAGCCAATGCCATTTAGGAGGATGGAGGAAATTGCCATTTCTATTAGTTTAAAATAAACAAGAAGAAAGTTAAATTTACTTTTTACTGACTTAATATTATTGTATTTATTTTCTTTTAACATACATAGCTTTCTTAGTCATACGACCACAATATAAACCAAATATAAATATTAATCCCACTACTGACATAGCTACCACTAAAAAGTACTTCTTAGAAGGAGATGTAGAGAGTTCATTATACACATCACCAAAGTTTTCTATCACATCCATCTGAAATAAAGAAAATAAACATAAATGGAAGTTTTTTTAAAACATGGGATCATAAAG
This sequence comes from Perizoma affinitatum, assembly GCA_961405105.1. Taxonomy (NCBI): domain Eukaryota; kingdom Metazoa; phylum Arthropoda; class Insecta; order Lepidoptera; family Geometridae; genus Perizoma; species Perizoma affinitatum. Next base: position 4,517,357 of record OY560191.1, on the reverse strand, counting down.
GTGTTTTAAGATACACAGCTACAAGATAATGGTTTAAGATACCTACTATTCCATTCATCATATTATTACAGGACCATAAAATATGTAAACCGTCAAAATATTTTATTTTAACTACTGACATTATTAGAAACACGAGTGTAATGTAATGGTGCATTATAATTCCTGTGTTTGCATTTTATTAATATTATCACGCACCATAATTTGGGTGTAGCACCAACTTACGCAAGACTCGACGCAGAGTGTCTTTGTGCTGTCTCCGATAGTATGGTATGTGAATTCCCTTATTTGCAATATGAATGAAAGTTTTCGCGAGTTAAATAAATATGATGGATGGGGCAAATTGTGTAAATAAGTATTGGAGATAAAATAATTACAGAATAACTACTTACAGCAGCCACATATCTATACATTTCTAATCTGCTAGAAAGCGCCTTCTCGCATTCAGCCTCCAATTTCCTGCTACTATCATTAAGAATAATCTTTAGACATTTCAGACCTGTAAAAGAGATACAAAATTAAAACTATGTTTAAGCAGGGCCAATTTGGAATGTAGAGTAGTTATTTGTATTAAATTTTATGATCAACTTTCTGTTAACATAGTCATTGACATTGGAACTTGACAGGTACCAATTTACAATTCTTCATGTGATGTTGTACAACTTTTGCTACTTTGAAACCTTATATTGTCACTCCTGTGAAGCGACTCCAGATGAGGGCATAAAATCATTAATATTAAAGGAAACCTCAAAGTGGCCTGTATAGTGGTCCGTGGGTATCAGGAACTATGAGTACCATAACACCCGAAACAAATATCTGTAAAACATTTGTCCCGCAGCGGGAATCGAACCCAAGAAGTGCTCTTGCGTCTAAGCCGCTCTCGAACGCCGCGCCAAATATATTTTGCGCGACGTACGAGGGTTCGTCAAATATATTTAAATTCAGAATTTTCGTTTTTGTTTTATGAAATCACATCTGCACACCAAATTGTATCTCGATACGCTTTAAACTGAGGATACACGGACGGACTGACATTTACAACAAATATATTTATTTACCTATGTTATGAGTCATAACATAGGTAAATAAATATATTGTTAAATGTTAGAAAAAGTAAATGGAGAGACAATAGCTCATTTTGTGATTGGATGCCTAGAAAATATGTGGGGTGACTCGTATGAAGACAAAGTAGGAGATGTTTTAGTTTTATGTTCTGATAGCGTAGCATATATGTTAAAAGCAGGAAGAATGTTAAAGAACTCCTTGCCAAATATGATACATGTTACCTGTTTAGCACACGCTCTTAACCGCGTTGCAGAAAAAATACGGACACAATATGCGGATGTGGATACTTTAATTTCAAATGTAAAAAAAATATTTTTAAAAGCTCCTAATAGAGTAAAATTGTTAAGGGAAAAATTTCCGAGCCTGCCATTGCCACCTGAACCTGTCATAACAAGGTGGGGTACATGGCTAGAAGCAGCTTCGTATTATGCTGAATATTACGAAGAAATAAAAACTATTGTAAGACTTCTAAGAAGTTCTGATTCTTTGTCTATCAGGCATGCTAAAACTGTCCTAGGAAAAGAAAGTTTAAAAACTGATTTAGATTACATTGACGAATATTTTAAAATAATTCAAATTTCATTAAAAAAATTGCAAAAGTCTAACTTATTGTTGACGGAAACTTTCCATATTTTTGATGAAGCAAGAATTGTTCTAAGCTGGTGTTCTTCTGAACCAGTAAAACAAAAATTAGAAAACGTTATGGACAGAAATCCCGATCTAGATGCATTAAGAGACATTTGTGAAAATATAGATAAAGGATTAGATAATGAAAATGAATTATTGTCATTCTATAAATATGTACCTGTAACTTCAGTTGATGTTGAAAGGTCCTTCTCTACGTATAAATGGATTTTAAGTACAAAAAGAAATCGTTTGAAAATAGATAATATGGAAAAACTCCTAATGATTTTCTTTAATTCTCCGGACGAAGATATTTCTTTATACTCCGTCCATGATGAAAACGTTAGCGATTCAGATTAAGGGACAAATTCAACATCAATGGAAATAATGTTTAGAGTTCCGACTGTGTATCTTAGGTAGGACTGGTTACTTTCTTAATTATTGATTTTGAGTTCCATTATCTGTACAAAATGAATAAATGGTACAAAAACTATAAAATGGCTTTTTTATTCCCTTGCTTAAAAAAATGTTTTTATTACTATAGCTATTTACTAAAGCTGGTTTATAAATCACATTAGCTTCCGCGCTTACTTACATCGTTCATTTTATTTGTTGAAAACAATAAAAATCGTGCTTACCGTTTTTTACAACAATCGAATTCGTTTCCTCTTCTTGTTATCAATAATAAGAGGAAATTAATTCGATTGTTATTTTACTGTATTAATTTTAGATGGACCTAAGTAATTTCTCGAAACCCGGGAAAATTTTCCCGGAAAAATATTTAGTCGCAAGGCGTCTCCACTTAGTCTCTGTTATTTTTCGAACTTTAGGTATTTTAGCTCACCTAATTCCGATCACTGGTTATGACATACTGGTGGTCCCCGCACGAGGGCTAGCCTGTATCGCGGGAGGCCGGTTACATAAGATAACATTACCAATCAAGACATGACGGAAATTTAAAAAAATATAATAATGTTGGGCCTTACGCCGCCCAGCCCCATGCTCCAAATCCTTGCAATACTTCAACAAGTCCAAAGCGCAGGCGCGTTCCAGCAAGGGGTCCGCTTCGATGTCCACCTCAGCCTCTTCTATGATTTGTGCGACTTCGTGCGCGCATTCTGCCGACACAATTTTCCGGCTCAGCAGTGCATTTTTGAGACATTCTTCTACCTGTGTACAAAAAAAAACAAACACGTTAACAAGTTAACAACATAATAATATCTACTAATTAAACAAAGTAATTCTTAAAAAAATTGCAACGTCTTCTAGTGAGTTGTGGTGATATGACAAACAACACATTATTTAAAAACTTATTTTTAACCATAACCAGTGAGTAAAACTGTCCTTTTTTTATAATTAAATAATATCCTTTTACTTTTCTATAGGGTAGGTAAGTACCTAGGTAAGTAGTCAGAGGCACTTGCAAACATTGCAACATTTGGCACATGTTCAAGATTTGCATAGTAGTTAGCATTTCATTCCACGTGACCAAGCAAGCCCATCACTGCATTATTAGAATACTAACAGATGGCACATACTTACGAATTTTTGGTTCTAGAGCATGCCGATCCCTCACGTTTCCTTCACCGTTTTAAGCACGTGAAAATTCACACATAAACTTATCGATTGGAAAAATACATTAATATACGACTACTTAATTTATAGTGGGTTCGAACCCGCAACATCCGGATTGGAAGTCAGCATTACCGCCCAGGGTAGGTCAACATGGATCGTACTAAGTAATGAATTAAAGATTACCTGTCCCTCAGAATTCGTGATTTCAGGCTGCAGCGAGCATATCGTCTGTATTTCCGCTTTACACAGCCGCCCTAATAGAGGGTCGAGGCGGTAGTTAAGCGCTTGTTCCTTCAGTATGCTCGCCAGCTCGTTTTCGCAAATGTTGGTTAGTTTTGACTCTCGGAATTTTTCTTTCAGACAGTGGAGGACTTTGCCCTGAAGTTCTACATCTTGAGGTTGAGTTGCTGGAATATAATAAAATATATAAAAATAAATATTTTGTATTATATGGTGTTTATATTTAAAAACCCTATTGTTTCGTGGGTATCAAGAACTATGAGTACCATTCTACCACAACACCCAGACCAGGAACAAATATCTGCAGAACATACAAACATTTGTCCCGCAGCGGGTATCTAACCGGCACCTCTTGCTTCGCAGCCGACTACTCGTCCGCAGCGCCACCAAGGTCAAGGACTTGATCAGATCAGATAAAACGGCAGTGTAGGAAGTCCCTCCCCGCCCCAGCTGACACACCGATGACAAGGTTGCGGGAAGTCGATGGATGGAGGTAGCGCAAGATCATTCTCATCATGGTACTCTTTGAGGAAGGTCCTGTCCGGCAGTGGACAGGCTGTTGATAATGATGATGATGGTGATAAGGTAAGATGGAGATAGTGTAGGTCAGTTTATAGTGTTGAGCCGACTTTGCCCGTCGTCAATTTCCAATTAACATTACGATGTCATTTTATTCCAAATTATTCGGGAACCGGCATAATTTGCTTAATATGTAAAAACATACATAATGTCTACATCGAATTACTTAATTATCGCCAAATTTAATAAAAAAAAAACATTAAAGCCGTTATTCCTACCTAAAACTCTTAAAATAGTGATACAGTTACATCCTCAATACAATATCTACTTTTAGATTTATATCTATTTTATTTTTAATTACCTATTGTGCCATATCTAGTATAGTATTGTAGTATCTGTGGACATATTTAGCACAATAGGTAGGTAGGTACCTGATTATATTTAATGCAAATTAATAACAGGCTTGGTTATCAGCATTTTGATATCAGCCTTCAAAAATGGTGACGAGTTATGATATCTGATGACGATTTTGTTCATAAATATAAATGAGATTCTGCAGCTGCTTACTACTGGTAAAGGAAACTTAACGATGCTTTACATACCTACATATCCCTCAAGTAAATAACGGCATGTATCAAAAAGCCTACTTTTACCATTAAGTCTATAAGCATTTATCTTTGTCACTAAAGGAGATCAATTCAAAATATACTTGTAGGTAAACTTAAAAAATAGTTACTTAAAAAAGTGTTTAAGACACTGGACGAGTTCTTTGAAGAAACAACTTAGGGTATACTTACCTAGGTACCACTTTTAGTTTAGCACTAATTAACTATTGTATGCCTGAATTGGGCAACTGATTGTAATCTTTTTAAAAACCTACCATCTTATGTAAAAACAGTTTACCATAAAGACTATTCTGATTCTTTCAATGATAAATACCTGGGTTTTTGTGATTTGAAATTTGAGCCATTTTATGACTGACATCTTGGGAGAAGCCATTTTACAATGGCACTACGATAAAAAACACTATAGCAGTATTGGTTGTATCGTGGTAGATAAACGCATAAATCTATCAAATAATTTTTGGGCTACTACTAGCAAGCCATGAAAGATGAGTTTTATGACACTTACCAATAACTTCCGAGCAATGATTATTAATGTCCAAGTTGCATGATTTTTGCAAGTTATCATTGAACCTGTAGTCAGTATTCTGCGCTATCATTCTATTTACTATAACCAGTTTGCAATCTTCGTTGAAGTCTAATTCACTGCGATGGGCCTAGAAAAGGACAAATAATTTTAAAGTAGGTTATCCGCTTGAGATGTAGAAGGTTGTGGGTTCGATTCCCACCGCGGGACAAATGTTTGTATCTGCAAATATTTGTCTCGGGATCAAAAGTATATTAGGTAGTATATCAGTCATGTAGTTCCCATAACACAAGCTCTGCTTACTTTAGGTCTAGATGATACTGTATCAAAATGTACTGCATTATTTATTTATTATTTATCTTGATTCAATTCCTAGCATGTACCAATGGATAATTGCAACTTGATGTTCATTATCCATGATCTAAATTGGCTAGACCTAGGACCACCGTATCGTCTCTCGAATTGGTAGTGGCCTAACCTATTGCCCCGGTGTAGGAAGGTTACCCACCAGATGGTGGGGAGCCTTGATGACATCTGAAAGGTTGCAGGAAGTTGGTGGGTGGAGGTGGCTCAAAATCATTCGTCTTGGCACTCTTTGGGAGACGTACAGCAGTGAACTTGATCCCAAGAAACAAACATTGCTTAACATTGCTAGTCCAAACTACCAGAGCAATATCGAGTTATAATGAGCTTAAAATATTATTGAAAGAATACCTTCAAACAATCAAGAATCTTCGAAGACTTCGTATTGTGGCAGTATGTGTCAATCATACCATTGCAACTTGTAATTAAATGATAATCAATAGCATTATCGTTAAACTCCTGTTTCTTGACCACAAAAATTGCTTTTTGGCATGCCTCTGATAGTTTTCCAGTAGCTGTCTGAAGGCATTCTAGTGCTGCTGATTCCCCATGGGGAACTTTAGGACAAAAAATTTGCAAATCGTTTTTACAAGATTCCTTTAGCTCTGGATCTAAGTCTATGTTCTCCTTTTGTTGAAATAGCTGACTTCGTAGCTGCTGACGACAGTCTTTAGGTATAGTATGCTTTCGTTTAGCAATAGTGTCATTTCTGACAATTTCACTCAAGCAAGTAACAACCTGAGTTTTAGTTTGAGCATTAGGACAATACCTTACAACATATGATTTGCAAGCATTCTTAAATTTACGAGTAAATCTATAATTTTTAAGAGAGATTAACTGTTCATGTTCTATAGCTGCTCTACATTTAACATTTGCTTTTATTTCTGGATCATTCTTGTGGGCAATTAAGCAATCCATTACATCATCCTCATCCTTTTTGTTCTGAAGTTCAGAAGAGCACAGTCTTTCCATTGGCACTCTACAGTTCAAATTCACAACCACATTTAACTCAATGTGACCACTTTGTGTTTCAGTGAAATTGTTTACAACATCCCTACATTTAGGAGAGAGATCTTTTATTTTATTCTGCAAGCAAGATATCTCTTCACCTTTCCCAGAGTTTTCTATACAGAGCAGTGCCAGATCTTCAATACAGACATCCTCAATCTCTGGTAATAAGTCCACACTCATAGCTCTTTGTCGCATGGCCCTTTTGACTTGATGCTCACAGTTTGGCTTCAACTTCTCTCTTTGGTCAGAGCTGTAGGCATAGTTGTATAGACATGGCAATACTAATAGATCTTTCTCAGATCTAGCATCACTTGCATCTGGCCATTGGAACTTTGACTTGCAGAGTGTAACCGCATCATACTTGCATGCTTTGTACAACTGAGGATCAAGCTTAAAATCTCTTGATATAAAATACTGTATTTGAACCAAAGCTGCCTCACAGTCTGATGTCATGATAGCAGTTCCAATTTTCTCCATGAGACATGACATAACCCTGCCATTGCCTCCAACCACTTCTTGGCATGCCTTGTCTACCACAGGCTTGCACGCTTTGCGTAAAATCGGGTCAACTCTCCAATCCTCACCAGGGTCTGCTTCTTGCACTAAGATTTCTAGAGATTTCTGACAAGCCATGCTTATTCTCTTTTCCTTCCTTCGTCTTGGACGAGCATGGTCCATTAAACAATGTATGGTTCTACCTCCAGCTTCAATACCCTTGCATAGTGTGAGGATATCATTGGCGCAGTTGTGCATCAACTCTGGTGAAAGTCTATAATCATCCATGAGCATTTTCCTGTGGTCTGTCATTTCTGCTGTACATTCAGGGGCTAACTTTGTGCTTTCGTTTCTTGTGACATTTTCTAAGCATAAAAGTATTTGTGCAAGTCTCACATCTTTATCATCAACCACCCCTTTTCTGCAATGATACTTTCTGATATCCTCTTTGCATGACCTCACAAGGCCTCTACTGTTTCTGTAATTCATGACAATGTTTCTTTGATCATAAAATAGCTGGTCTTGACACTTCTTCCGCATTCCTGTAAATATTGTAAGTAAGTTATGACATGGCACAATACAAGATTGATGATGATTATCTCATTCATGGGTAATGAAAAGTTAATTACCATTTTCATATTTATGTCTCAAAAGACACTTGTACATAAGCCAGGATCCAGGCACTTCATCAGAACAGAAGTTCTTTTGATCTAAATTACAAGCAACAAATATAATTTTATCCAACTGGAGAGTATTATATTTCATATCTTGCAATATATTCAGCTCAGACCGACATTCTGGACGTAGATTTTGCTCAATACTCTGAAGGCATTTGAATGTTTGTATTTGAGATAAACCTTTAGAATCCTGAGGGATCCTTGTACATGTGTGAGCCTGAATGTCATCATAGCAATTTTTCAGAAAGTTTCTAGTGATTTGCCAATCATTAAAGATAAGAGATTCAATTTTGTTGATTATGCTCCAGCAATCCTTATCATTTACACTCGGTTTCTTTTTCAAAATACAGTCTATTCCAAGTTCAGAAGATTTCAAGCAGTTCAGTATGCCTGGCTCTTCCTGGCAGGGTTCTTTCAGCTTAAAATCCAAATATGCATTGTCAAGCAAATCATTCTGATGCGTCCATATCTTTTGCTGACAAGCTGGTGTAACCTGGGTTTTATTGTAGGCTGCATTTAGCGTACAGGATAAAATATCAAGATCATCGTCCATATACGAGCATAGCTTATGGAACAATGAGCATCCTGTCAAAACCAAGCTGAAGCGGTCATTGTTCGGTTTTATATTGTCAGCCAAAACTTTCACATCCTGTACGGCAATGACTATGAACGCGACGCATAATTTCCTTGTTATTGTATTTGAGAACATTTTGAAGTGCCGGCAGTCCTGGCCTGGATAGGTTTTGGTAATCAACAAGTACAGTCATTCACGCATGGTTTTCGTTCAGACTGTTACACTAGATCTTGTAAATACACGGTCTTAGAGACTTCGAAGCACCAAACTTACGTGCTACGTAGTACCAAACTTATTAACAAAAAAGTGCGTTTTATTTTTATTTCTGCAACACCCTACAAAACATTGTTTTTTTTTACATCCTACACTGTTTTAGTGTGTTATTTTCACGTAAGTAATTTTATACGGTAGTAATGAAAGAGAATCAGTGCTGCCAACAGCTGCCTTTAGCCAGTTGCTAGGTATCTTGCGAAAAGTTGCTAGATTGTTCAAAAATGTTGCTAAAAGTAGCTAAAAGTTTTTTTGCAGATAACAATAAATTTGCATGTTATTATAATCACAATCATTGTTTTATTTAATCAAACACTAGAGTGTTAAAAATGAGCAGATTATTGATTGTTATTATAATTTACAATAATGTAAAAATGTAAACTAATTAATTCAAATAGTTGAATAGGATGTGGATGGTTGAGTTTCATTGTTTTTAATTGGTGATGAGTATTATTCAAAAATAACCAAGCAATTCTTTAGGCAAAATACAATTATAGCAGCATTGATCATTTTTTTCCTGAGAGAGTCTCTGATGCAGAGGATTTAGTTTAGGGATAACAAACTCATTTGTCACAAGGCAGAAAACAGGTACATGTTTCATAAAACATTAAACAAAACATTGTAGCTGCCTGACATCTAAAAATAAAAATCTAGCTATAAAGTAGCTAAGTTGGCATCATTGAAGAGAATGCACAGCTATTATGGATGAGTATGGTTGTGGCTATTTCACGTACTACTCGATATACAATGGTATGGAATGGTACTATTATTTATTTTTCAGGAAGTAGTGGCGAAGGTCCCTCGCACAAAGAACGTTTCAAAAAAACCTGCTGCTGGTTAGGCTCCGTGGAAGTCCCTCTCTACCTTGCGTCAACTAGCTTGGGGATTGGAGTTACCTTTAGGGGGAGTCGACAAGTGGGGACGACCCACTCGAAAGCAATTTACGGGGGAGTGGACGCCCTTCAGGGGGTCGTTCCTCGATGGGGCAATACCATGTAAGAATGATTACCGGCGGCCACACATAGTCTGCCACCATTGGTATCAATACTAACTGTGCAACGTCGTTTCTGATTTATCTGCCTGCGACTACTTAGACACCTTGCTGTGCTTCCATGCGCTTTTTGTTTGTGATTGAGTAGAGGGCATACCAAGCGGGTGCTACGTACGTAAGTTGTGTATGAACATAAGTTTTGTAAAACCTGACTTTCGTTTTTAATGGCAGGTTCAGCAATGAGAACATTACTGTTTGGCGGCAGAAATAGGCATGGTGGTAGCCCCTTTTCACAGAAGCTCTACTACTCTTGCATCCTTAACTGACAAAAACAGAATTTTTATTTCCAAATTAAATGCCAAGGTAACAAGATAGGTATACATGTTAATACTAGATTCAGCTACTTAAAGCCAATATTAAAGTTTATCGTTTTAGGTTTGGTGTTTTTCCACCTACGCACTATACCTAGTATAGTTAAAAAAACATTGTACTTGAACTTGAACCAGAAAAAGCATTTGTGGGTTTTGACCGACCAACGTTTCTTGTCGTAGATCTTATTTATAATTATCTTCGTATTAATGACTTCTATATAAAATACAAAAAATGTGTCCCGAAAATATCGACTCATCGTTCTCTATATTTTTATATATAGAGAACGATGAGTAGAAACTGTAATATATATTATGTATATATATTTAAAATACAACTACAGTTTCAAACAACCATAAGGCCCACCTGTTGGTAAGCTATTACCGTAGCCTATGGACGCTAGAAACAAAAAACACGCGCGTTGCCGACCATAACACATAATGGTGAAAAGTCTCATGTGTCTGTAATTTCACCGGCTCCCAGTATGACCGCGTCGACAACCGCCGCCGCCCCGTTCACCCTAATGCCATAGCCCCACTTCACGCCCGGCCTCCTGACTGCCAAATTTCTTGGCGACCACTGCCTCGCGAACTTCTTAAGTATCCGGACGCGTCCCAACAAGGCGAAGTATGAAAGAAGCGAAGAAGCCAGAAGGGAAAGGAAAAAAAAGGATTGACCACCGTAGCCGTAACGTATTGCTGGTGCTGGAATATCCTGCAAGTTAGGATGGCATCCAAAGCGGCATCACCCAAAGTTACTCCCGAAGTTGAGCCTAGAAAAATTACCCTCGTTAGTTCGATTCTTACCCACTTTTCAAAACGAGTCAAAGTGTAATCGACCAAGATGACGAAAAGTAAGGAGAAACTGTATAGGTACCCGTTACTATCGTATTGTTTCGTTACTAGCTACTTTTGATGCAAGAGTTGCGATTTAGAAAGCCTTCGCACAAATAAAGGATAGATAGTGAAAGGGGTAGACTTACTAATTCCGTCCAAGAAAATACGTTTTTAAATTTTGTAGGACAGAAAAAACAAATACTTTGAATGAAGTATATACCCCTAATTTCCACAAAGGAGAAAATAGGGTAAAATAAGGTTCTGTAACTCCAGCAACTGCATTGATACGCTGAGTTCTTCTTGTGTTTATGTTTTTATGTTCCCTAGTGGACTGAACAGTATCGGACTAAAACTTCTATTTGAATAGGGTTCATTTCGTTTTTGGCACTCGCCGGCCGCTGCCTTGGCATGCTGCGATCGGCTCGTTCGTGTTTATGTTCCCTTGTAGACTGAATAGTGTTGGACTAAAATTAAGATTTAACTAGGATCCATTTCGGACTTGTAGAAGGTTGGCCCATTGTAAATATAGCATCTCTGAAGTCAGAAGACGAATTCGCAAGTAAAAATATGTTAAAAATAAATTCATTAAATACTGTGTGTGTTACATTGTATTCCCGCGATTTAGTAATGACCATCTTTTTATGATTTCTAAGCATGCGCCTTACAAAATACACGAAAAACAAATATGACTCCGTCTAGACACTCCTGAGCATCGCACATCGTTCCGTGGAAACTTTTTCTCTGTCGAATCAGTCCGGCTTTGGAATAAACTACCATTTCAAATTAAAAAGGTAGATTCTAAAGAATGCTTCAAAAGATTAACTTGCAAACACATCCTTGATGAGTTGTTTTCATAGTTTAATTAGATGTGATTAGATATATAAAATAATATTGTATCTATTATAAGTATAAGCCGATAAACGATTGTGGCTCGCTTATCGCCAATCACAACAAATTGGGTTGGCTAGTAGAAAAAGCTTTAGCATTAAGTCCGCCTATTGTTCACTTTTAATTAGATATGCAATAAAGAGTTAATAAATAAAAAAACAAGCCTCCAACTCCAGTACATTTTATTTAACCGATTTTTTTAAATATAAATTCAATCAAGCATTAGCATGAAGTATCGCATCGAGTCGCTTACAGTATGACTTTGTTCGTACTTTGTATTATCCTGTCTTTATGTAAAATTCGATACGGTTTGCTACAGATATAATTAGTTGTCATGTATGTCAATGTCAGTCAGTCCAGAAGTCACAGCCTCAATCTCGAAGAACGAAGCGTTACAATCTCTTTGGTCTGTGACTGTCTAGTTTATGACTTCAGTCAAGTCAACATTAGAATCCAAATCGGATTTTGATGCGGTCATTCTTGATAAAGTTGGGAGAAAATATTTTTGTTGATTTATTTACCTGTTTATTGTTTAAATTGCAGTAATGGAAGAGTTTGTAGAAGTGAACCAGATATCGGATTTCATTTCATACCTTCGCAGCGTAAGTACTTCCTGAAAATCATCTAAACGAAGAGTTTCATGAACATCGCAAGATTTTTTTTATTTACTTTCAGCAAACTTACTATTAGTGAATTATTCGCAATATAAGTGTATATTTTTCAGTGCCTTGTGTATGTTACTTCAAATTTTACCCCAGATCCAAGTGTTTCAGATTCAAAATTATACTGATGTCCCTAGTTAGTTTGTGTTATCTACACCTACATACCTACTTACTAGCTATCTACCTATACTGCAACTAAATTGCTACTAACTACTACTAATTGCTACTAAATTGATAGTTTCTTTTATATTTCTTTCAAACTAGATATTGTCTGGTCTGGTCTTTCTCGATTTGTATTTATTTTAGGCCAATAAGTCAACTCATAATAGTAAAACTGATTGGAGTGATTTCCGTAAAACATAAGTTACAGTTTCAAACTTAACTTTATGTTAGGTAGTGAAAAACCCGCAATGTTGTCCTCATTGAGTTATTTGCATTCAATATACATCTTCCTGCTGCACCATCTTGGTGTTGAATTATTACAATTATATTTTAGTGCACCCCTTGTTGGCCCTTGACTATATGCAATCTAAAGTTACCATTTCCTTTTAAGCTCGAGCAGAAACAGATCATCTAAAAACTCAAATTATAAATCTACTTTTCTAGCTGAATGTACCACATAAATACCCCCAAAATGTTGTGGTCTCCAAACAAACATGAGTGACTAAGATGTTAGTCATGAATTTTTTATTAGGTACCTATAATGTTCACAGGTTGATAATAACACTCATATCTACAAACAATCAAATGAAGTTTTTGATAGACATTGATAAATAAAAACAAACAAACGGACATCACACCTGAATTTCCTATGATGGATATCCTTAGATACATACTCAGTGCATAGATCTTTAAGGAGACCAAATAGAGGGTAGTCAGAGGCATGTCCAAAAATTATATTTAGCATATTACTGCGTTTTGCAAGTAGTTCATGTTCTTAATGACAGGTTGCAAGACAATCACCACATCAAACCTTTGAATTTTTGCATTGACATTAGCTCATTATTGAATATATTTTTTTTGCCAGTTTGTTTTGCATTTTAACATGCATATAAAAATTTATATGAATTGCTTATCAAGGTTATTGATGATTTTATTCTTTTCAATGTCATAGATAGCAGAACTAAATTAAATTAAAATTATAATTGGTGGTGTAATCGCTTTAGACTTTAGAAAAGTTAGTCAGTTACCATTGTTAGAAGTTCACATTTCATATGATAGGTTGTGCAAACCAATCCCTGCCTATTGGAACATTAACTCATGACAAATGCCTTCAAAATGTATTCCTACAAGATTATTGAGTATTTGTTGATGATCATTGATCACATACAACCTAGGAGTAGAGATATCTATTTATGTATGATAGTATTTAAACAAAGTCATAAAAAAGAGAGCCCACAATTATTATTTATTTAACCGACTAGGTTTCGGTTTTTGTTGAGTTCAACCGCTAACCTTTATGAATATTAAATATGCAGATAATGTTAGAGCTCAATGCCAATGACATTGCTATAAGACACAAGTAGCCATAGTTGTGTTTATTGTTTAAATTACTAAGTAGAGATCCTTCTCAGCTTCACTTACATGTAATTATCATTTATGTAACAACTACCTTAGGAAGGTCAGTACTTGCTTTATACTCGATCCTCCCATTTATTGTCATGTAATATTATAAATTTACATATTGTTTTCAAAAAGGTTTGATAGAAATAGGTTTGTTTTTGAGCTCCTTTTTGATATTTACCTACATTATATTCAACTGCACACACCTTATTGTTAAAAGTGTATTATACTATTTCACTATTTATTTCTAACTACTAGGTACTTAAAATGTTGAATAAATGTTCTGCATGCTTACTCTAATTTTATATTACCATGTTTTCTTTTAATTTCTCATTAAGTAAAATATGTTAGAGAATGGATTTTGTTAAGCAGAAAATGAAGGATGATAAATCCTTGCTCCTGCCTTACCTTCCCTGGCTTGGTGGCGGAAGAACAAGCAATAGGTAAAATTTACGTTTCAAAGTGTACCTTGTGATTTTAATGAATATATTAATTCTGACTTTAACTTAAGGATGATAACCTGTTTTATATAGGTAGACCACTGAACTCTGAAATCGTGTCCCTCTCATAGTGAACCAACCAAAAGTTGCAAAAAAGATAGTCCACATACATACATTTTCTTATGTTATGTAAGAAAAGAAAGAAAATAATATTTTTTTTTCCTCATTACAAACAAAATCACAAAAGTTAAACAAAATAATAAACACATAAAACAGGTAATAAAACGAAAAGTAGACAAATGAAGTGCTTAATTTTGTGTTGTGTGTGGTTAAATAGCTGCTGAGTCGGAGACTCAGCATTATACTGTTATGCTGCACCAAAACCTAGATTGGTAAGGTGCGGCTAGGTTGCAGACGGGGCCTTCATGATGCCACAAAGATCGGGTAAAACTGGTAATAACCGTAAACATTATAGTAAGAATGTATTTTTCCAGATTGAATGGGGCGACCCATGGCTGATCGCTCTGATATCGTTCCACATAATCGTCACGGTCACATCAATCTCCACTAGAAACTATGGAAACTTTCAAGTGGTACTGTTTATAATATTGTGTAAGTATTTATAATTATATTTTTATTTCTAGGCCTTCTCTACTGCTTTCGCAGTGATCTATATGTCCCTTTGGCATAAAGACCTCCAGTTCTTTCCATTTTTATCTCGTCAGCTCTTGTGACTCGTGGGCCGGCGACCTGTTTTAGATCGTCCGACCTTTTATTAAAAATATTGTTATTTATATACGAAATAATGTTTTTTTGCGGAAGTTCTTAATCATTGATAACAGCTGAAACTATTAATTTGTTTGTTATACAAATTAATTTGGATAACGAGTGTATCGTGTAACCGTCGATTTAATTTGATTTAGATAAGAATTGATAAGATAAATCTTATTTTTTTTATATACCTTGTTTATTTTTTCGTTTATTTCTTTAGTTTTTTTGGTCAATCTGTCTGAGGCGCGAACCTATCCCAGAAAAGGGCTACGTTTGTAAGTGAAACTGAAATCATTGCGACAGAACGATCCTAAAACAATATTTCCCGTAGCTAACCAAGTTCTAGTTATGATCGTATCCAGACAAAACCATACATATCCAAACTTTTACGTGGAACAATAAAATTAAAATAAGTCTTTAAACGCAAATAACGCAATGTTGAGGAGAACACCTTTCAGTCAGGTAAAATCTGTTCAAGGTTTCTTGAGTATTTAAAATTCCAAGGTCGGAAACGTGTTAAAAGTTACTTATAATAACTGAATGCAAGTCATTTTGCGTTAATCTTCTTTTAGGTAGGTTATTTTCTTGTCTTGACTTGTGTGTGAAGTCAACCAGGAGTTCACATCTAAGGTCTCGGAAGTAATAGAGATCTGTGGTTCACACCATTAATACTTCAATGGTCTGACGACCTCTGTGGCGCAGTGGGCGAAGGCTCGCCTGAGACGAAGAAGGTTGCAGGTTCGATTCCCGCCGCGAGGCAAATGTTTGTATGATCTGCAAATATTTGTCTGCAGTCTGGTTGTTTTCTATGTATAATGTATGTATTTTTTAGACATACATTAGTATTTATATAGTATTATCAGTCATGTAGTTCCCATAATACAAGCTCTGCTTGGGGCTAGATGATGTTGTGTGAATGTCCAGCATTATTTATTTATTTAATGGTTCACACGCGTGTTTTCTATTACCTTCCGTGTTACCTATGCGTTTTATACAATCTGAAAATTAATATATTTCAGTGCTCCTTGTATACTTTTCGGAGAATATAAACGAGGTGGCTGCGCGAAACTGGACCCTATTCTCAAGACAGCAATACTTCGATAGCAAAGGCCTATTCATATCGGTCGTGTTTTCCATACCGATTCTGCTCAACTGCATGATAATGGTGGTAAGTATGATTTAACATGACACACTTATTAGCAGGAAAAACAGGGTAAACTTGTATTCATATTTTGCTAAAAAAAATTTACTTTTAACGGATAGTCCAACGCAACAGATGTGATGAGGTCTGACCTGGGTGTCTAGACAATACATTCCCATACATTGCAATCTTTCCGCAGGTGTTAACGCTAACCCAAAGTGGTTGTATGATTTATCAGAATCAACATGTAGATTATTCTACAACTTTGATAGTTTTGCAGGAATGTTTTTTTTTTGCGCCATGTTTGACCAATTCCTTAGCAGGCGTTCTATTGATCAATAAGGGTCTTAAGGTCGTACGCTTATGTTTCTTTTTTATCATTTGACTATAATCAAATTAAATTGCAAATGATCTGATTAGTGATAAGTCTTACATTCCTAGACCATTTTTAGGGCTTCGGCACACAATCGAAAACTTAAAGATATTGAGGCAGATACCTACTTGGCTATTCTACTAATATTATAAATGCGAAAGTTTGGATTTTCATTGCCAATAATATCCGTTACAGCTTAACTGTTTTGAATGAAATTTTGGAACGGGTATAGTCGTGACTCAAAATAACACATAGTCTACTTTTTATCTGGGTATCATTTTTATAGAAGCTAGGTGCTTTATAAAGAGTTGACCGAAAAACTTTGTGCCTAAACATAATAACGAATTACTGAAAGCCATACAAGTCGATACTTGAGTGAATTATTTAGTGGTAACTACTAGCACCATTAACCTCGGAGCTATATCGATTTGGTTCTATAAAATGATAGCTTACACTAGGCGACTTTTACTCAAACCAAACACCCAACAGAACTCATACATAGACCGGCAGGGCGATCACACTAACCCATGGCTATCGAGATGGCTACAATCCACAAATTATCTGATTATAAGTTATATAAAGAACGGATGGGATGAATCGTATCACACTAATTTGTAGGCTGGATGTGCCATAGATGCACAATGCGAATGAACAAAATCGGTTCCTCATTGAACGTTCCGTTTTTTACATAACTTATAATCAGATAATTTGTGGATTGATTGCCATCTCGATAGCCATGTGTTAGTGTGATCGCCCTGCTGACCCTACTCGAGGATGCCCTGGAGTGGAAGACACTGGGAATCCTAGATTGGGGTCAGGTCTATCTATGCGTATGTTGGGTGTATATTTTATTAATTTATACGCATTGCTTAAAACTGTCATTTTCTTATTATAATATTATTATAAATGCGGAAGTTTGCATGTTTGTTGCCAATAACTCGTAATGGTTGAACCGATTTCGATTAATTTGGAACAGTTATAGTTGTTGAGTTACAATAACACAAGTTAGAATAACAGGCAATTTCTTTATCCGGGTACGACACGGACGAAGCCGCGGTTGACGATCTTGACGATCGGTATTCGGCGTATTACTATCTGATTAGTAAACGATCGATTCTATATAAATACATTTCTGATTAAGTGAAGCGAACAAAAATAAAAGTCTTAGAGTCAACTTGGAAAAAAAGGCGTTTGTATATATGTATGTTAGTTTGTCCGACGAGAAATGCCGAAGCGTTTATTCAATCTTGATAAAACTTGGTAGGTAGGTAGCTGATCCCATATATATTATAATTTTAAGTTCGAATATAAGCTAAAGCGGTTTTTGAAATATGTTTTTTTTGAAACAACTAAATTGGCAAACAAGCATACGGTCCCACCTGTTGGTAAGCGGTTACAGTAACCTGTGGACGTTTGCAACTAGAGGTACCCGCGCGTTGCCGACTCAGATACATAATGGTGAAAAGTGTCATGTGCCTTTCATTTCATCGGCACCCATTATACCCTTTAAACCGGAACACAGCAATGCGAGCATTACTGCTTAGCCGCAGAAATATGGTATGGTGGTAGAACTGGCTCTTTAACAAGGAGCTCTACTATTTCTTAATAGATGTCGCGTACCGCACGCACACCGGCGTTACGGAAGACCAGCGTTTTAGTGGAACAAAGTGCTTCTATAACATAGTGCTGAGTGGCGGCCGTTTTTGTTGTCAATCTTATTTTCTTAATAACTCTTAAGTGTACTCCTGTATCCTTTATGTGAAACAGAATAAAATATTTTAATCTTTACCTAAGCTTCTAAAGTAAACAGTGTATAACGGTACCAGGGTAACGGCACTAAAAGTTTATTGTTATTCAGGGATCCTGGCTCTACCAATCGACGCAAGTGATGACGAACATCAAGAAAGCACAGCTGCGGCAACGTCTCAAAGAGCTGAATGGAAACCGGGAGCCACAACATCCGAAGGCGGAGTAAACTCAATTAATTAGGTATGAAGAGTCATGATTTTTATGGATTTTACGACGCGGGAACGGATTGGTACCTTTGGTCTACATTTATGGGTCTACCTAGCGAAGACTAAGGCTCATTTGGACTAAACTTTGACAGTTAATAAGTTGATGACTAAGTTCAAGTTTCTTCAAAACTTTCACTAACACTGGAATTCAAAGTCATGACGGGTCCTCTGTCATTGTTTATGGAAGACGAAGAAAATTGATTCTACATTCTGCATCTAGGTGAATGCTGAAATGGATTTTTGGAGATGGTTCACACGAAGGTTCTATTTGACCTTAGGTAGTCCTGTTTGATCTTTGGAGCCATTTTATTGAAGCAAAGTGTTAGATAAAGTCGCTCATACATATGGCAGTAAAGAGAAACCCTCAAATTTACCACGGATGTGATCATCACATTTGTGGATGATAAGGTGATAACATAACTGGGGGGTTTAAAAATTACAGTTGATTCCTACCAACTGTTGTGATAACGACGATCGATAGTCTTCGAGATGTATACGAAAAGATACCGACCTTGAGGAACGATTTGGTGCAACTGGAGGAGTTGATTTTAGACCAAGGTCTGCATTCTAAGAGAAAAGTCGTCTTCGAGATGACGGCTAATCTCAAATGACGGACACACAAAATACGTAACAGATTTTCTTTGACATTTTTGACGTTATTTTAGGGCCCTTCTTCTCAGAAGATATAACCTACAGTAATACTTAATAGTATATTGCTTTCTTCATATAAACGGAAATTGTCACGTACCGTACTATCGGTGAAGTCACGATAGTTTTTGAAGTATATAGCTTGATATTGTGTACATTCTCGTACATTTGGTACGAGAATGTGTGGATCAATACGAAGGTTTTATTTAAAAATGAAACATCCATTGAGATAAAAACGTGTAAACAAGTAATACATTAAATCTACCTTAGGTTCTAGATTCTCTACTGGATTTATTTAGGCCTAAAGCAGTCAACAATTTAATGTACAAGGTTGAGTCTCAGATCAACTTGACTGGATGTAGTTCAATACCCATAGATTGTAAGTTGACATGTGATGAAACTAGTATAGATATGACATGCAAAAGTAGAGGTTTGAACTTTGAATTCTTGATATCTTGTCGTGTCTAGACCCTTTTAACTTTCCAAATTCTAGTCCAGAATAATAACTTGTTCAAGGTTCGAAAATGAATCAAATTTAAGATAATAAATGTATTGGTCTAAGAAATTTTATTAAGGCTTTGGAGCGTCCTACCTTAGCTGCATTCTCACCAAAGCTAATAGACCTTGCACGCTCGCGCCAATTGGGTTTAAATAAGTATTTAATTGGCCAATACATGGGCGAACGAAGCTTTATTCCTGTCCCGCTCTAATTAATAATATTTTGTTTTATTGACTTGCTGGCTCACAATTGTTTATCAGATTTGAGTCATAGACCGAATGTCCAATCGGATTAGCAAGCATTGGCTAGGTATGTGATCAGTGTAAAATGATTAACTTTTCGTACGATTCATTCCATTATTTAGTGATTTTACTTGTCGACTGGCCGCGGTGTGAACGCATCATAAATAGTTGCTGCACGACACTTGAAGGAAATCATAATTATTTTGTCGATCCTCGACCGACGTCCTTGAACCTAAACCAGGAAAACTGTTAATGTTAACATAGTTTCCATTCCTATTCTTTTTTTTTATATGTACAGAATGTCTCAGATTATTTCAGATTAATAATAATTTAAAATATTAACTAATCAAAAACTCCTAATACATGATTGGGAGTATTATGTGTTTGTATTATAATTTAAGTAAAAAATATTTTCAAGTTAAGTTCAATTTTTTTTTTATTTATTCCAAATTAACTTTTCTGAGCGGCTTAAGTACATAAAACACATCCTGTCCAACGTACTCTTATAAACTGAAAGTTCTTCAATGGCTTTCAGTTGATTATAGTATTAAAAATTAGAATCTTGCCATTTTGCCATTAATTTGTTGCGTGCGGAATAACTCCCATTTCGGGTCAGTCAAAGCCGCACGGTGCACCTTGTATAACAAATGTACAGCCATGTACATGTACAACAATTGTGCAGCCTTGAGTTTATAATATCTTGTCATTAATATCTAAGTGTTAATGTCAAGGTTGGTTTAAGTCACGCCATGGTTATGCCATTCATCGTCATCGCGACAACAGAATCTTCATTTTTTACGATCAAAAATTTTTTATAAAGCGGTATATATAAATACTACTAAGGACTAAGGAGTTTAGTTGGAATTGTCTTAAAAAAAAGCGACTTATCAACACGTTAAAATAAAACGATAATAACCGCACTAGGATTGTGCATAGATGGGGATAGGGTGGCGTTTCATTGGTTAGCGGGTCGTTTGCAGGATTCATGTAAAGCTGGCCAGTAATGTGCCTAATGCTGCTTTCACATTGTGGCCAGTTGGGTAGTACATTTCGAAATCATTCATTTCGTTCGAAATCATACAAATAATAAGCAGTATGATAACCCTGACTATGTATGTATGTATTATTTCCTTGGTATTCCAATTGTAATTGTTGCATTTTCTATTCTATTTACTTATTCTTAAATAAAACAATAATTTTGTTGTTTGCATAATTTCTGTAGCTATTGTTTAGGATTATAGACATATTCGACACTTTTTAGCGTTTCTAGTTCTAATTCTATAAACGGATTACGGTCCGATAACGGACGGCTATTTGGCAGTCGTAAACGAATGCCTTAAAACCGCCTACAATAAACGCCCTTTAGAATCTAAAGTGCCTTAAAACCGGCATCATAAAGTAAAAAGATTTCAAAATAAGATTTGCTATTAACTATTAAATTGTAATTATTAAAACTTCTTTTTCCATGTAGTTTCCGTAGCAAATAACTCTACTGGCTTGTTATCCTTTCTCAGTTTTTGCTTATTGGGAATAGTTTTTTTTTTTTTTGTAATATACTTCCCATGAATGTTAAAGAAATCATTTTCTTAACATCGGAATCCACGCGCCCATTTATATACCGTTTTAAATTGTCTAGCAGAAAAAAAAAACGTTAAATGTAATAATGGAACACCTTGTAAAATTATTTTGTAATATGCAAGCATTACAAATCTTTGTGCATAGTTAGTTATATTATGTATGTATTTTTGATTGATTACAATAAATTGTATATGTGTATATTGCTATTGCGGACTGTATAATAATAATAATACATAAGTTTGTACATTGTTTTTGTATTTTTTATACTTACCGGACCTGTATTTAATGGCCTACATTATGTACTTATTTAGATTTTTGATCTATGATTTTCTGATTTCGGTTTCACTTAGTTCACTTTTTTTTGTGCAAGAAAGTGCCATGAATGAGTTATATGTTTACTAGTTAAGCGCTTGAAATTTCAAGTTCCGATTTACAATTATTATTATTCCCATCTCATTTTGTGACTGGATTTTAAGTTATGTTTATAAAAATAGCGTTTAAGTCCCCAAGACTGTGCATAACGGAACCTAACAATAAATTCAGGTGAGTAGGGATATTAATGCGTTTTGTGATTTATGTAATTGTTTGACATTGCAATAAAATATTCGCTTAAATACTTTTAATAATTTGATTACTAGCCATTGTATAATGGTTCTATGCATAATAATGTATGCAAAGATAAGCAAATGTATAAGTACTTAAAGTTTTATTATATTTTAAAGGAATAGGCTCTGGTTTTTTTCAGGAACTGTAATGTCACAGTATAATTTTTACTTAGATATCTATTTTTAAGACACTACAAAGGTGTAACGGTGTGGACTAATTATCTGCGTACATACAGCGCCTTCCGCGGGCAGTTTCAGCAACTTGTTTCTCCATATAATACGCGATAATAAATACGCTTTCATATCATGCAATTTATCGCACGAAGTGTGAAAACGCACGCGACAAGTTGCATAATGTATAGATAGATCACAGGCTAAAAATTGGGCAGACCAAATTCTTCCAACTACCCGCCGTTGCGATAAATTGTGTAAACGTATCGACGTCAGACACGCTTTTCTGGTACAGCGAACTTAAATCGTGCACCCTTTTCTTTACTGTACCTACTTGCATTGATATAGTTTTTGCTAGACATGTAGAATTTACTGATAATTCTAGTTTCAGTGTTTGGTTTGTAGAGTATACTAATATTATGATAACAATTAACGTATATTATGATAACAACTAGCCCTGCCATAACTTGATAATTTAAGTCATAACTCGAAGGTTTATTACGGCAAATACTATTATGCAACATGCCTTATTTAGAATCTATGAGCGCTTCTTCAATAATGTGATCTTATTAAAATAAACCTCTATCTAACAGGGCCGTGAGATCAATTAGTAGTTCGTCGATTATTTCATTAGATCAATGGTAGTTGATCGACAAATCGGAGTTCATGAGAACTGTCGTATGAGTTCCGATTTGTGAATCAAATCCGCGATTAACTATTATCGTAGATTACGAATTCCAAAGTTTTTAAGCAGGTTGTGATCTTACGGCCCTTAATGTTTCGATAGGCTAGGCGCATACTAATTATCAGCATGCTTATAAAGGTTGACTCACGACTATATGGTCGAAGTTTTATACATTATTTCCTGAGACACTCCCTATCATCAGGCCTGCCTATGATTTTTAATCTATGACAATAAATGTTTGGCTTTAGTATGCGCCTAGCCTTAGTACTCCATCCAACTGGATTCACGCCGAGCCAATGCTAAGACGGTGTAGATGTCATTGTCCTAGCCAATAAAATACTGTCTTTAATGCTGAGGGTTTCTTTTTTTCAATAGCAGCCGAGTTGACAGAAATTCGCTGAAAATTCGCTTACAAATGTATTCCACATTACATTTGTAAGCGAATTGGCTTCCCAGACTGTCCCATTGGCTAGGAAATGTCATGCATGGCTAGCAATGAGAGGTTTTCTTTATTTTGATGTGTTATATTAAGCAGCTGGCTTGCGCTGTCCCGAAATATTCTCAGATTCGAAGTCAAAAATATGGCCTATTAGGGATATGCAGGCTCCTATAATTACTGGCCTATAGTGCCATCTAGTGAGCTTAAAGAAACCAACAGCCTGTCACAGAAATAAAAGAAAACTTCTCAATTCTAGCATTAAAACGGCGTATGGTGATTAGGTAACGAAATGAAGACTGAGTTGTGTGTAGTGTGAATGAGTCATTGTTGTTAAATATTTTATAATTTTAATATCATAATATTAAAAGTAAAATATAAATATATTATTAAAAAAATAGCTCGTCGCGGCGTTATTTATACAAATATTTGCATCAACGTCATCATTATCAGTTGACGTCCGCTTTGGAAATAAGCCTCCCCCAGAGTGCCATAAATAACAATCTTGAACTACCTCCATCCACTGACTTCTCTTCTACCAACCTTCAACTATAGATATTATACTAGCTTCAACCTTCTATCAGCCCCCTGATACACTGAGTCTTTCGATTCATAGTTGCCATTCGAGAACTTTTATTTCCTACCCAGGCTATCCGTCTCTTGCTGTGAGCTATATAGGTATGAACTGCCGATCTGAGTTAAGTTCGTTCGTGTATGTAGTTTCTCGTTTCGGTTCATTATTGCACGTAACTAATATTTCCATAATTTGTCCAAAGAAAATCGACCAATATTATTGGTTAGACTTTCCATTCCTCTGCGCAAATATTTGTCTAAATACCCATGTAATATAACAAAGCAACACATTTATTACAGATCGCAAGAATAAGGTAATGCTTTCGTTTGAAAATAATAATGGAAATTTTGTTTTCTACATTTTAAGTGATAATTTGTAACATCACACATTGTTGGTGAATTTGTTTTTTTTTTTATTTATATTTTTTTGTAAACCTGGATGAGTTTTTGCTGCTGTGGATAATTTTTATTATGATTTAGGTGTCATCGCTTACTAACGCATATTTTGTAAGTAACTAGTAAGAGATGTTGTTTTATTTTGTGTATGCTTAATAAAGGAATTGAACTTGATATGGTAATTTCATTCAAATGAAATCTCAAATAGGATCTTAGCAATATAATTTCTAATTAACACAGGTGGTATCTTTTTTTATTTAAAATCCGTTTGTAAAATAAGTATCTAAAAATAACGTCTCGTATACTTAGCTTATAGGTAAGGTAGGTTCTATCTTTTTCATATCTTTTTTTGTCTTGAGTTTTTATAGGCGAGCTAAACACTTTTCTAGGCAGGAATGAAACCTGTATTATTTCATTCCTGGAATTAAAACTGTAGGTACCCGTAGCGGTACCCCCTAAGGCGGTAGGAACTCAATAGATACCTACTCACCCGACGACATCATTCATCTACTCTGGTCATTTACAGATTTGAAGTAGTCAAATGTACAAGATTTCATTGGCCTAAACCATTGGAGATAATTTTCTCGTTGACTTCCTTCATCATCAGTTTGACTAGATTATCCAAATCCACCTCGGGCTTCCAGTCCCAATCTCGTCGGGCTTCGCTGTCGTCGAATACTTGAGGCCAGGAATCCGCTGGAAAATCGAAAATTACAAATAGGTTTAGGTACCTGCTGTAAATAGATCTCTTATTTGGGGTCTGCGCGTGAAATTCGTCCAAATATCTCTTACAATCAAATTTCCTTTCGTAACAAAATAATAAAATGTCAGGGCATGCCTGGTGTACTCTGGGAAAAAATAACTATTGAACCGGACCGACTCCAACGATGGAAGACAGCACGCGGAGACCCAGATTGAGATGGCGGGATGAGCTGCACTCGCTTGAGAAGGATTGGACCTGATTAGCACTGGACAGCGAAAAGTGGCATTTTCCCTACAACGGGACGATGCCGGCTTTCAATACTTAGGATATAATGTAGGATGTAGGTAGGTACCCTGGCCTGGGAATCGAACCCGCGTCCTCTCGTTTCGGAATCGGCTACTCGTATCGACCTATATACGGATAGAGAGCCTACACCTGAATTCAATAAATGGATGTGGGGATTTCTGGAACTCTTGTCCACAAATCCCCTTAGCTGCCCCTTTGAGTACCGGAAGGAGATTTCTGGACAAAAAGACCAGAAATCCCCTTCGCAGGGGATTTGTGGAATAAGCCGTATCTAATAAGACTTACTTCTTACTTAATTTAGTGTTTTTCAAACTTTCGCGATTCTTAAACATAATTAAAACTTTTTTATTTATGGGCCACAGCTGTTGCAACACAGTATCATAATTATTTTAAAATAATTTGTCTATATAAGGTAGTGAACAACTGTGGTAAGTACCTACCTACTGTACCAAATCAAGTCAGTTCAATGCTTCACTAATGTAACTTGGTCTCGGAATAAGGTTCCACTCGAACGGCAATAGAATTACGACTATACGTTACAACTTTTACCTACCTACGAGTAATTTAACCGATAAGCGAAACGAGTTGGCTGTATTGTATGCTTCTCGCTCGCATTAAAAAATCATGACTGTTTCTACGCAAAGGTTTGGTATCAGAGTGTTTTCATACTACCCGATCCGATATCGTTTTCGGATGCAGGGGAGGCAACTTACTGCGTCGTGCTTACAAGTAAAGGATTTCATTATTTGGTGGACGAAGTTTTAAAAATCTCACCAATTTCTTGCCTACTATCTGGCTGGTACGAAATCTTTAGCTCCGGTAGATATTTTGATATTGCGTCCGCTAATTCTTCAGGCGTAAAACTCATAGACGTGACGTTGTAAACTCGTCTGTGAAGCTTCTCATTTGGCACTTCAAGGAAGTCTGAGAGCGCTCGCAGGGCGTCCCTCACATGCATCATAGGGAGCCGAGTATCCGGTTTGAGGTAGCACTGGTAGTTTCTTTTTCGAAGGACGTCGTGGAAGATTGCTATGGCGTAATCTGAAATGGATTGACTGTTAAAATATCATGCAGCTCGCTTTTAAGCAAAGTCGTTTGTCCTACGACATATAGTTTTAGAATATGTAGCATCACCATCTGCTCAAAAAAGGCGTATGAAAAGTCATTGATACTCGGCATGTCCGGGATATTCGTAATGGATATCAAATGCTGTTATATCCTGCATAATTATTGATTAACCTGCCTGTGTCATTCATCAATCAGCTCCTTATCGCTTTCGTGTATTGAAATTAGGTAAGTTTAGAATGTATGAAATGGTTAGTGTTTTTACCTGTAGTGCCCCCACCCGGTGGATCGCTCGAAATAACTCCAGGGAACCTTAAGCAACGGAAGTCCAGTCCGAATCTGTAGTGATAATATTCCCCTAACAACTCCGCGTGCACTTTTGACACACCGTAAATAGTCCTCGGTCTTTGAATTGTGATATTAGGGGTGGGGTTTCGGGGAGAATCTGGCCCGAAAGCCCCGATGGTGCTAGGAACGAAAATCCTTAGTTTATATTGTTTGGCTAACTCTATAACATTGTGCATTCCTTCAATGTTCACTCTGACAGCTAAAGGCACGTTTTGCTCTCCTATAGCGCTGAGGAGAGCCGAGAAATGGATCAGCCAGTCGACTCTATGATCCACGACGATTTTCTGCAGACCCTTGAAATCCAGAATGTCCACGAATAGATAAGGGCCATCACTGACGATCTCTTCCGTGGGTTTGATAATATCGGATAGGATGACTTGGTTTCTGCCGTATTTTTCTCGAAGGTACTTTGCACACTCGACGCCAAGTTGGCCTAGACCTCCTGCAACGCAAACAGCCTAGGTTAGATAAGATTCCTAGATTTACCTAGATAACAATGTTAGTTTGTCATTAAGTCTCACACAGGGTTTTTATATATTTTCCTAGATTCTCATACTTTACAATTAGGAATAGCATTAAGATGTGAAGGTAAATTAACTGGTGCATGTACACCAGAATTTTGGTTTAGTGGTTAGGTTAGTTTCCTACATAGTAAGTAACTTACCTTACCACTAACCAATAAAACCGACTTAGATAATGAGGTGTAGTGAAAATCACTGACCATATGAAAGAAGGTAACTCCTTAGATACCTTACTTAAGACAACTTATTTTTTTTAGGCTCAGGCGAGCATACTTTATGTGTGTAGTTTGACGATAACAAAATATGAGTCGTTTATGCACATAATTTAGGTCTTGTTTCCGATTCTAATCAACTCTAAAATATTAATTATATTTTTTGCGCGATTCAAAAATTTGGCACGTGTTACGCACTTAAATTATGCTTATGTAGGTACTATTTTTTACACTTATGCTCTCACAAAGAATACCTATGTAGTATTATTTAATAACAGGTAACTCCTAGGTAATAATATTTTCGATCTAGGTTGAACTAGTAACAGTTTTGGGCCCCGCCCTTTTAATGTTTACGTAAAACCAGTACAAAGTTTCACCTGGTTTAGGTACCAATAACATTCCGTATTATGTCTGTAGGTAAGGAAATCCTAAGATGATTTTACTTTGCCTAAACAATTTTGGTTATTGAACAGCACAGTAGAGAGCGGCTCTACATTCGTAAAACTCACATACACCATAATGCAGAGGGTTACTACAATACATACGTACAAAGGTTCCAATAAGATGTCTACCTATTTAATTTTAAAAAACTCGGAATTAGGTACGATGTTAGTCCTCTTAATTATTTCAAATAAAAAATACTAGATGTAAAGTTTCTATTACTTCCTATACCTGAACTCACCGGTGATCAAAATTTTCGGAGGCTTTTTCTGGATGGCTTCCACGGAATACGCTCGTATGCTTAATTTAAAGCTCAACTTTGAAGTCCTAACTAAATTCCTTAGCATCGTGGGCACGATAAGATTATAGGAGGCACAAACGGTAACTGAAGCCTTGGGAGACGTAGATTGAGCAATAGTTTCTAGGGGGCTCGTATTAGAAACTGGTTTTCTCACTTATAAGTGTATTAGAATGGAACTTGTAAACAAGAGGTTCTTGGATATAATGTTAGTGCTAGAACAAAATGATACTTATTGTTAGAACCGGGGAAATTAATATCCCGCGAGGAGCAAAAGTGGGTGTGTGTATGTGTCGTAGGTCGTAAGTTGATATTGAAAAGTTTGCAGAACTACTTTTTGCACATTTAGATGTTACTAGTAATATAATATCTATTCCTATATCCACCTACGTATTTGTATAGTGTTGTTGCTAAGTTAGTTTTGGGTTTTGCATAGCGTGCGTGTCTCTAGGCAGTGCACTAATTCAGGAGTTTAAACCACTATTCTGTACAGCTTCTAAATGCCTATCATAATGCGGTGTTTGTATTTTGTTCACCATTTTAATACTTTCCTATTGAATGGTGTACAAAAAACAAACAAGCTCACGACTGAAATTCTTATGATGGTTTTTCCTCTACATTATAAGTACTCAGTATGTAGATCCGTGATGATACCAAGCAGGTGGTAGACAGAAGCAAACATTTATACCGATAAATTTATATAATAGTATAATATATAATAGTGGATGTCCACCACGGGGAAGACAGTCGTGAGCGTGTTTTTTTTTTGTTCTAATACATATCTATCATACACGCCATTGAATAGTATCGATTAGGTTCTTTCCACTACGATTAATGGTAGGTCTACTAAGCCAAACAACAAACCTGGTTTTTTTTTTAAATTGCCTCTATTACTTATAGAGGGAGGACTTATCTTTACATGTTTATATTCCACGTAATTTCGCGAAAATCAAACTTGGGGTGTCTAAGGGCTATTCCCGTTGTATATAGGTACGCGGTAAGTACCAAAAGGCTATTAAAATAAAACTGCTCAAGACGTGTTAAGACACGCTAAGTTAAGGTCCAAGTTAGGTACGTACCTAACTAAGTCCTTAATATCTCATAGATATACTTATAATTAATAAACATCCAACCATTATTTATAAACTTAGTTAATTAATTTAATTTATACTTAATTTTTACCCCACACTTGGACTCCCTGTACAATCAGGCACAACGAGTACCATAGTAAGTACCTCAGTACCCAGACCCGGAAGAAATATTTGCATGTTTTGTAGGCATGACTTGGACCACCCAACAAAATGTATAGAGCATAGAAAAAAGTATCTGATGTTACTTGGATTTTTAACACGCTCATCAAATGTATTGTACGACTTGTTTTATTTATACGAATCAAGGCTAGCAGGATATGAACAGGTTATGAGATTCGCGAGTCATTATGATTTTAAACACACATTTAAGTCCCATCAAAGATGGTTTGTTAAAATAGTAGACTGACTACTGATTTACTTATCATAAAAAATAGAATAAAATTAGGTACCTAGTTATGTGCCTAAGTAGTTTGAGAAGACAAAATCGTTATTTAGAAAAGTGAAATTGTTTACTTCACTCTTTAAAATATTGTACAAGGTATATATTTCTCATGCAATTAAATAAAAGTTAGAGTTAGAGCCACAGAGGTAGAAAGCTACTTGACAATTTACAAATAAAACGACAATGTACTGTGCAATTGAGTAATTAAAACGACAAGTCAATTTTATTGTCCAAGACACCCTTCCTTGTTACCACATCAAGTGATTTAATCGAGATAACGCACCTTAGCATTCTTTATTTTGCAACTTTTGGCCAAAGACAATACAATAATTGTCTAGAAAGTTCAAGATCCTAAACTAATAATTATGTGCCTACAATACAGGGTGATTCACCAGTTAGTCAAAAAGCAACAGAAAGGTAGACTTTGGGTTCTTTAATAGCAATGTAAAATTAAGGCGCCAAATAAAACGTTTCTTAGAAATGGGTCAGAATTTGGGCACATAATATTGCTTCTAAACTATCAAAAAACGTAGACTGCATGGGGTGATACTGGTGGGCCAGTGGCCAGCGATCTTCTATACGCCCCGCTGTTGTTTCAGGATCTTCCGGCCGGTATCACCCTGTATAACTAACTTATTTAATTATATTTTATAAATTCGGTCAGCTCAACTAGCCATCTCAGCTTATAAATTCCGCTTATTCGATGCTACCTCTAATGAAAGTTCATCAGTACAGTACCTACCTAATTAACTTAGGAAGATACTGTTGTACTGATTGGAACTTTTAAGTATGAATTTCTTACTCTTCCTATTAATTAATCGCTCATCTGCCTTACAAACGCTGTTGCACTAAATTTAGCCAGTTTACCAAATTTTAATGTTAATAATTTGTACAAATTTAAGCTAGCATGAAGGCAAAATTGTTTTCGATTTTAAAATTTTACCGATTGGTGCATCTGGTGCTCGCAGATCGCGGGCGCCGGCACGAGCCACACCACAATGGTGAAAGATAAGTTACTTGGTGCGCATCGAGCTGTGAACCGAAAGTCTGTTTACATGCGAAATAGACTCCGCAGTTCGCGTTCGGCTCCCATATGCCACGCTAGTCCGAAGTGAAGAAAGTGTTGAAAGAACCCAGTAACATTGTTTATGCTGACTGTTTAGTGGTAAAGGATATTTTGTAGTATATAAGGTTTGTTGTGTTCTAACTCAACGACAAGACGTTTATATTTTTGCTCTTCAATGTTTCTAGATCTAGCTAAAGGAGTACATGCATGTAGGTACCTACACTACACTAAAAAACCAGTGTACGAGACGAAACACGTAGGGTATTAAGTTTATGTAGGTTTGTCAGGTAGGTACCTAATCTGCTTATTCGGAACATAATTTTTTCCATATAATTTTTTGTTTGTTCGTACTCTCTTCTATCAAAGAATTCAGTTTACGAAAAAAAAAATGTTACTAAACTATGGAATAATGTTAGGTACCAACTATGGATTGAATTGAGTTGCTATGATAAATTAATTATGATGCAGCGAAAATGCGAGAAAAAGATTTTTGATATAACAACTCTAAAACGAATAAAATGTAGCTATGTGTTGCAATGACGTTATTGTTTGAAGGTGGTTCTGTTAATGAGGACCAATCCTCAAATCAGTCCAGCTCGTCCCTTCTCAGTCTGGGTCTGCCGCGATGCCGTCTTCCGAGTTTAGTAGGGGCCTATTCAGATGTTAGGTAGGTATATTTTTACCAAAATTTAATCAGGCATGCGGCAGACGTCAATTGAGTTAATAATACATTTCAGTATATATCTATAATCCCACTGTAGCATAAAGTTTGTATGAGTAACATTTTCCATATAATTTTTTGTTTGTTCATTCTGTGTTTTATAAAGATCGTTTCTCTCATCTTCCCGGCCACAAACAAGTAAAAGTAGTATCCCGAACGAACGAAACCCCTTAATTCTCACTACTCGATTATATCAGAAATCCGTAACTAGTCCAGGATGATATATTATATTATGCAGGTAGCATGAGCATGGGAATAACTGTTCTAAGTACCTACCTCATGAAACTGTACCTAGTGTAGAAAGCTGATCTTTACATTGTGTTATCCATTGATATAAGTAAATAAGGGTAAACTATCGACAGTCTTACTCGGACTGACTACTTAGCTAAATCTGAGCCAGTATCTCCAATAAGCCGGTTTAGGATGAAATATATTGTAGAAGCCAAAATGACCAAATTATTTTATTCATTCAATAGATTTCATCCAATCAAAGCGTCGAGAGGCTTGCTTAAGAACCAAAAATTCCAAGGCATGTGCCATCGCTTGATGTTCCAATAAGCGGCGATGGGCTTGTACCTGTCACGTGACATGCTAACTACTTGCAAAACACGGGCATGTGTCAAATGTAATGTTTGGACGTGCCTTTGTCCTCAAAGATCTACGCACTGATTATGTCCGTCCATAATGGGGAATACAGCCGTGAGCAAGTTTGTTTTGTATCTATTACTCACCACTTAAGTCACAGATATCAGAGGGAAGAAATCGATGGTTTAACTACTAACAAAATCAGATGGGGCTTTCGCAGCTCTATGTTGTTGAGCGAAACCAGTAATTCCACGTTTTCTCGTACGAGATGCCAGTCGGCGACAGTTAAGATAAATGCGATAACTGTACAAAAATTGCCCATGCACTCAATGGTTCGCTGATTCAAGGTTGCCTTCGTCGGTGGGTGCTTAGTGAAAACATGAATTTGATGGGCTAGGTACCAAGCTACAGTCAGTGCCGCTATTTACACAAGGAATTTTAGGTCCCTCCCAGTTTGAAAAACTATCAGAAAAGTTAATTCAGCTGGTTATTGGCCTAGGTTTTTTATGAGTTGCTCACTGTTTAGTCGCGTAGAGTAACCAACCTTCCTTAAGCAAGAGCCACCTTAACTTCCACATTCATCAACAAAGATGGTATTTTCTTCCAACTGGTACAACCAACGACCTTGATATTGTTAGTTAATTATCTCATTCTTGTAGAGATTCTTTACGCAACACTGATCCCACGTCGTTATTGAGGCCACTCTACCTTTACCGTATCCTAATTGTGACCTACATCAATACCTTGAAACCTCTAAAAGTGAGATATTGTGTAATGATGACGCAGCCATGGATCGCCAATACAATGGGGTAGTGAAAGTGTATCTTAACCACCGGACCGTTGTGTCGGCTATTGTTTCCCATTTTCATTGTTTTTTATTAGTGTCGGTCCTTGACGCTACTAGGTTACGTTGAAGCTTTAAAACTGCTACAGAGGAGCTTTAAACATTTTCAGATACCTATCGAATTGGAAATAGGACCGAAACAAAGTTGAAATGCTACAATGATCTTCACAGATGATTGGGAAGAATGGTTTCCAAGACAGAAGAGATAGCCTTATGGCTGTTACTCACAATATTTGCGGTAACACACGGGCAGACGACAATATGTCCAAGTCCAGAGTCGATACTACCCTGCATATGCACGAATAGACATGAAGACATACAGATCTGGTAGGCTTTATCAACTTATAAGTGAAAATCGACCAATTTTTTATTACTAACGTGACAATTCGCTATTTCAGGTGCACGCACAGTGACTTGCTTCAAGTCTCCAAAGGAATCCAAAAAATAGGAGAGTTCATAAAGAAACCTATAGATGAACTTATAATAGAAAACAACTATCTGCCATCTTTGCCGGGGAAATTATTTCAAAATGTGAAAATACTAAGGCTAATGCTACGTCACAATGGTCTGGAGCGATTATCGTCTGCTTGGTTGGAGACGCAAGAAAATAACTTGGTAGAAATATTCATAGTAGAAAATGATCTGAGGAACTTACCATCCGAGAGCCTACTAAAACTACAAAACCTCCAAGCGATAACAATACAATCGCATAATCTAAAAAGAATACCCACCTTTACGAAAATGGAGAAATTACGTTACATCAACATTCAATCTGGAAGTTTAAACGCAATCAATGAGAGAACATTTGATAATTTACCGAACTTGGAAAGACTATTCGTTCAAGGGAGTCCGAATCTCCGAATACTCAAAGAAAATGCTCTATACAATCTTGCAAAGCTAAGAAAATTGGAAATAACGAGCTGTGGTATCAACCAAATACATATGCGAGCCCTTTCTCTGATTCCTTCATTGAATGAACTATCTCTGAGTGAAAATATGATATCAGATGCGACGATGGTAGGAAGAGCAACCCGAGATTTATCAATGCTTACCATCTTGAAACTCAACCACAATCTAATTGATAAACTTAACGAAGGGGCGTTTGTTGATCAACCTATGCTAGAGAAGATTTTCCTATCGAATAACAAAATACACGTAATACACCACGGCGCTTTTCACAGAGTACCAAAGCTTCGAGTAGTAGATTTGAACTACAACAAGATAAATCAAATACACCCAGAATCATTCATGATGCAGTCGGGAAGTGGAGTAGAAGAACTCTACCTTATCGGAAATCAAATCATGTTTATTTCCGAATTCAGAGCGCTACTAGACGCTTTGCCGCGGCTGAAGTTTTTAGATCTTAGTGATAATTTACTGCAGGAAATACCGAGAGGAGCACTCAGAGGCCATCCAAGTCTGGAAAGATTGCATTTAAACAAAAACAGCATAAAATACATTCAAGCTGATGCATTCATGGCAATGCCTGCGCTAAGAGAGTTGCATTTGAGCAACAACTCCTTGACTGATATAAACGAAGGGCCATACTGGAATCTGCCAGCTCTCAAAGGATTGGACTTGTCGTACAACTACTTCAAACGACTGCAACCAAAATTGCTGTATAATCTTCCAGCTCTACGAAGAATCAATCTCAGCTATAATCAACTCACTGTGGTGGACCCTATTTCATTCATGGAGTCTCCGTTGCTAGAGTACGTTAATATTTCGGGCAATGCTTTGGTATCCCTACATCCGGCAACTTTCAGAAACCTAGCAAACCTTTATGAAATGGACGCAGGTTCTAACAGACTAATAGAGTTTGTGCCAGGTCTGCCAAGGGGTCTAGAGAAACTATATTTACAAAGAAACCAAATAACGAGTCTTCCAGTGCCACCATCACCAGATTTAGATTTACCATCATTGAGAACATTGGATATTTCAAGCAATGGTATACAGAAGATACCTCACGGATGTATGAAAACACTGCACAACTTACACAGATTGTACATGAGTCGAAATGGATTGCGGCAAATAGACACGTCGTCTTTTGGAGATTTAGAACGTTTGGAAATCCTGGATTTGAGCGATAATCAAATACTTTCTGTTCACCCGAAGAGCTTCAACAAACTCATTCACCTGAAACAAGTAAACTTGCATGGAAATACAATTGAGAACTTTGACTTTATGGCGATACAAGATAACGCCGCTCTACACGCCTTGGACTTCAGTAAAAATAAACTGAAATCAATAAGCCCTAATATAGTGAATAGAGCTTTAGATGTAGAGTCATTAAATATATCGTCAAATAGTCTGAACGAACTACCAGTGTCCTTAAACATGTTATCCAAGTTAAAAGTGTTGGACGCAAGTCATAACCATATCAAGCATTTCGATGGAAACTCTATCAATAATATCAACACTTTGAAGAGTATAAAAATGTCACACAACAGATTAACTGAAATACGCACAGGAAGCTTTACAGATCTTAGGAATCTTGATACTATTTATTTAGATAGCAACCATGTCGAAATTATTCATCCAAACGCTATATCAAATCTACCGAATCTCGTTTCTGTGTTTATGGGGAGAAACCATATAATTGATATACCAGACCATGCATTTTCCAACCTTCCGAAATTGAGGATCATAGAACTGCAAGGAAATCGGTTGCAATACATATCAGCACGAGCTTTTGAGAACATGCCTATAGTGCAATATCTTAACTTGAGCAACAACCAAATCACAAATATCGATAACTCAGGATTAAGGCAGCTAAGTTCCCTCGAAGTCTTGGACCTTAGTTTCAATAAATTGACGAAGATAACAAGAGCATCGTTTCAATATATGGAATGGTTGGTGGAGTTGAATCTTGATAACAACATAATTTGCTACATCAATGGACAGCCGTTTGATTCTATGACTAGATTGAAAGTTCTTTCGTTGAGGAAGAATAAATTGGCTTCGTTGTCGGAAGGCACTTTCGCAAAGTTGAGGAATAACATCGCCATTTTGGATATTGATGGTAAGCAATTAGCAGCCCAAACGTTTGTTTCTGCAATATGGGCTTAATATTTAATGTAATATCAAAAATCTCGGTTTTTAATAAACTCGTTACTTATCTATCATTTTTCAAAACTGGTATATTGAATAAGTATCCAATATTATACAGGTATGTACTCTATTGACAATTTAGCAGCTAGGTGAGTGAGTGTATGATGTCGTTGCTGTAACGGATGTAGATAGAACAGACAAGCGGCGGCTTAGCTAACCAATGCTATTGTTATAGGTAGGTAGATTAAGATTTCCAAGTATATAACACCTCCTACCTGCTTACTATTTTTTATTTTGTGTTACAGGAAACCCATTGATATGCAACTGCGCCATCATCTGGCTAAAGTCCTGGCTGTCAGAATCCACATCGATCGGCCCTAAGTGCGCGGACGGAACATACGTCAAAGGGATGCCGTTTTCCCGTAACGATTGCCCAAATATTTCCACAATCGCAGACGATTATAGATCGTGTATAACGCACGAAAACGAGGCGCTTCTCCCTAATCTAGCGACATCGCAAGTGTTTTCGTCTCTAGACAAAATAAAAGACTACGCTACGCAAATAAAAAACAACTACCAAACCAATAAAATAAACGGAAGACCATCTCCAGAGGAGTCAGAATATTTCTATGACGATTACGTGGACTATCCACTGAATGAGACTGTTATTGAAGGCATCAAAAACGAAATAGGCATGATGAACAGAACTCATGACAATTTAGGTGGTATTCCTGTCCTTTACGCAGGAACAAAGAACATGACTGATAAGAAGCCACCAGCAACTCCGAAACCGCCAGGCAGTGGTTTTACGTTCTTCGGCATGCCTATACCGGCAATTGACGTTGGCGAATTCTTGAACACAGGCCGTAAAATAGATTGGCCTGCCAACAAAAAGGCTGAGGGTAGCAAAATATACCAAGTAACAGAGACGCCGAAGTTCGAAACAGGTGGGTTTTCTCCAATGCTGCCAACTACATCTGGAGGTTTTATGCCTATACCTGATCCTACAGTGAAGATGTCAGAGGTTACAGTCAGTTATGAAGGGGAAATACGATACAGAACTAAAGGAAGCACAGAACACACTATTATGGAAGTCTCAACTAAGCCAACAGTTAATAGAGTAGAAAGTAATACAACAAACCATAAGATGAAGAGTGAAATTCATGAGCTTGAAGCTTTTGTGGATGATGATAACAGTACTCATGTAGCTTACAACAGAACAAAAAACATTGAAGAACAGAAAATTGATCCTAATAACTTAAGCAAGTACAACTTGATGGAATCTAATGTGACTATAACTCAGGTCACTGAAAAAGAGGGGCTATTGATTACAACAGATACAACCAATGATATATCCCTTCAGACCTGGATGGACACAAGTACAATGTCTTATTTATCTTCCACTGCTGTTACTAAACTACCTATAAAAAAGATTGAAAGTCAGCCAACAGCACTATCCGCTGTCTTGTTACCAAAGAATGCTGAAGCAGCTGCAATGAACTATGGGAAAAGACCTGCTACTATTACTAAAGTAAACATGCCACACATGGAGCTGAATGATCTAAGAGACAGCTTTGCACCAGTAACAAACAGAGAAGCAAAGACTAGATTTTCTGATAGCATGAGTTTGGGTAATACAAGAACTAGACAAGTGGATGGTAAAGAGTGGTATTACAAGAACTATAATAGTACTAACTTAGAGCCCTATATTGCACCAGGAGTACATGCAAGTAGTGTTGAGTTGGTAACACCCAAGTTAGGTTTAGTTTTAGCTGGATTGTACTGTTATTATTTAGTGATTTAATATTTAGTGTTAATCATGTAGAGTTTCATATGAAATATAGATAATGTTACATATTTTTTATTTTATAATTTTATACATACCTTATCCTCTTGATACAAGTAATTTACAGTGAAGTATTTCAATCAAAATACATTATCTGTAATAAAAAAAATATTTAATAATAAAAAATGACAACTATTAGGATATTTTGTACAAGATTTTTGTTCACTTTGAACTTTCAGCTATCCTTCAAAATATTTCCTATACATTATTAAAATGTTTTCTCAATTCTTCTAGAGCCTTGTATCTATGTGAAATTAAATTCTTCTTTTCTTTGGGTAATTCAGCATAAGTCTCCTCATAACCGTCAGGTTGGAAAACACAGTCCCATCCAAAGTCTCTCTTCCCTTTGGGAGTTACTATTTTACCATTTGTTTTACCTTGGAACAGAATAACATCTAGATTGTCACAGTTACCAGTGCAGTAGGCAAAAGTACAAACTGCAACAGCAGATTTATCTTCCCACCCAGCCAGCAGTCGCGGTAAGCCTTCAGGCTCCAACTTCTCAAGGAACCACTTGATGTAAGGGCCGGGAAGACCGCCCAAAGCGTTGAAACAAAGCGATGTATCTTCAACCAACACTGCCCTTTTCAATCTTCTCGCAGCCTCTTGACACTTCTTTATCGACACCTCCTCAATTTCTCCTTGTAACTCTGGCAAGTCTAACTTGTGGCTTATGATTTCTAAGGGGAAATTACTGCCAAGAATAGCTCTCAGCTCTTCTAGTTTCTTCGCGTTGCCCGTGACGAAGGTTAGAGTTCTGATCGACATATTCGCTACTGACCGTTGAGTTGTTATGATCAAATATTATACAACTTAGTTGATATACTAAATTTAGATCTTTCACGGCATTCCTAGGTAGGTAATGTGGGAAATATCAAACCGAGAAAAACAAACAAATCTTGCCCCAGCAGCTGCGCTACCACAGACTAAAATTAAAATTAACAGATTTTTTTTTAAATTTGCATACAAAAACATTTGGAAAAAAATTTACAACCCTAAATGTTGACCTAGCCTTCGTACCCTTGCTGGTAGAACGCCCGTGCCGCCCCGTCAGCTCATTGTTTGGAGCTTCACCAATACACAAAATTATATCGTTATACATGAATCATGTCGATTATGTACAGCAATCTGTACATAATCGACATGATTCATCATCGATCACAATAATCGTGTTATTGATTATTATATAATCGCCCTGAGTTTACCTTATTAGGTTGAGGTATTTTAGCCTTGAAAATAATAGTACCCAATGGAGAATGAAATAATTAAGAGGGTTAAAATTCAATTCAGACAATCATTCAGGCCAAATTATTTTAAAAAGCTTGTAATTTTCAGCATTAATTACAGCATCATTTAGCCCCAAAGTAAGCAGAGTTTGTGTTATGGGAACTACATGACTATTAAACTAATTATTTTTGGTAAATACTCAACATGAAAATGCCTAAGTTTGGAATTGTACCATAGACAAACCACTTGTTTCTCCATCAAACAACAATAAGGAAGATCAATAAATTGTATGACTTAAAAATGCACGGCCTGAAAATGTACGACCATGAATTGTACAGCATGTATTTCATATTAAGATATATGCAAATATTTGTCTCGGGTGATGTTTTTTCTATGTATAAAATGGATGAATTTAAAAAAATATATAAAAGTAGTATATACCAATCATGTAGTTCCCATAACTCTGTTTACTTAGGGGCTAGATGGTGCTGTAAAAAAAATGTCCAGCATAATAATTTGTTCTACTAAAATGTTTTTTCCCCCTCTTTTCTTTATATGTAGCCTGTAGATTTTTTGATGGTTTCGGCTTTATAAAAACACTTTATCGTAATTCATTAGATAGTACTACGAGATAGGTGATTCTGTGAATAATTAAGAATCTAGTTATCTAGGTGGTTTTGCTCAGAATCTGTTATAACTACGATAAGCTAACTGGCCTTGAAATACTGGCTGTACATTCTCTGGTCATTGCATGCATTCGGTGCGCTCTCTATATCGTATTGGCTGAGATTTAGAAAATCACACGAATTTACATAAAAAAGGAAAGGGGGTGGCTATGCTTTTTTATTTAAATTCGTGCTTTTATTTTAAGTTCCCTTGTGGACTGAACAGTGTCGGACTAAATTAAGATTTAAATAGGATCCGAAGGTTGGTCGATTATAATTATGTTATTATATCGAAATCCAGGAGACAAATTCCAACTAAATAAAAGTTAATAATAATTAATTCAAAACATACACAGTATTCATGCGCTTTATTAATGACTATATTTTGATTATTTCTAAGCATGCGTTACAAAACAACCCTCCAACTCCAATAAATTTTATTTTTCAATACTTTACCTAAAAAAAATTAAATCATTATGTCTCGGCAACTATGAAACAATTAACTAACTTTTGAAGTGGTACCGTTGAATGGGGGCGTCCACCACTTCCACCCCCTGGGCTCATTTTTTTATCGAAATTCGTGCGACTGCTTTCTAAATCCCACCCAAATAATTCAAAGCCAATAACAAAGTATAACAGGCTGTGCTTGCCATGGCTGTACAATGACAGGCCGTACAATGACCATTCGTACATTATCATATTTATCATCTCGCAAAACGGAGTACCTACGATCCAATGACTGTCAAATTTTAGTTTTGACTGCAGATTTTATCCGAATTGAGAAATTAATCATTGGTGATAATTATTGTTGTGAATTCTATTGTTTCGCCAAGGATTCTGACAGCAGGGAGGGTTCACAGTTTCCAAAATGCCTAGCCAAGAAGTAGTTATCACGAAGGTAGTGGTTCATCCATTGGTACTTCTGAGCGTCGTGGACCATTTCAACCGAATGGGAAAAATTGGCAACCAGAAGCGCGTTGTCGGTGTGCTGCTGGGCTGCTGGAGAGGCAAAGGAATCCTAGACGTGTCGAATAGCTTTGCAGGTTAGCCGTTGATGATGACTTTGCAATACTTTTTGTGTTAAGGTTCAATTCTCTTGTCTTCACCAGTTTTGTCTGAACAAATGCAGGTCGTGTAATTTTTTGGTGTTTAACAGTTCCTGTACTTAGGGTGGTATGCCACTGTTCAAATTTCTTTGTACATCAACGAAATTGAATTCCAAGTCACATACTCTGATCAAAGACATTGGATGTTCTGGATAATTTCATCAAATGTATGAATAAGCAACATTGCTTTTATAATTCAAAGATTTTTGATAGTTTAGTTTGA
Organism: Perizoma affinitatum; assembly: GCA_961405105.1. Lineage (NCBI taxonomy): Eukaryota > Metazoa > Arthropoda > Insecta > Lepidoptera > Geometridae > Perizoma > Perizoma affinitatum. Next base: position 4,476,155 of record OY560191.1, on the reverse strand, counting down.
TTAAGGCAATTGTCAAGGAAATAAGATGGTGTTGGATTAGAAGGAAATCATCAAAGATATTTTTCATCAAATCTAGGAAAGTCATTTGAACAGTGACCAAACCCAGTACCAACCCAAGGGTGGTACTCTTAAGTTGTGCTCATTGTTTGTTAATTTTGATCACAAAATCAGTAGAAAAACAACCTAATCCTTGATCCCAATTTCTAAAACTCTTGTGTGTTTTATTTTCAGTGCCGTTTGATGAAGACGACAAGGACAAGTCAGTGTGGTTCCTTGACCATGATTACCTAGAGAATATGTATGGTATGTTCAAGAAGGTAAATGCTAGAGAAAAGGTTGTAGGCTGGTACCATACGGGCCCAAAACTGCACCAGAATGATGTTGCTATCAATGAACTTGTCAGGCGCTACTGCCATAACTCTATACTGGTCATCATTGATGCCAAGCCAAAAGACCTAGGTCTGCCAACCGAAGCTTACAGAGCAGTTGAGGAGGTCCATGATGATGGCACTCCCACAACAAGGACTTTTGAACATATCCCAAGTGAAATCGGAGCAGAGGAAGCCGAGGAAGTAGGTGTTGAACATCTTCTAAGAGACATCAAAGATACAACAGTTGGAAGTCTGTCTCAAAGAATAACAAACCAACTACTTGGACTGAGAGGTCTCCACTCCCAACTGAGTGAGATCAGAGATTACCTCAACCAAGTTGCCCAAGGATCTCTGCCCATGAACTATCAAATCATCTTCGAACTACAAGACATCTTCAACTTACTTCCGGATATCGCAAATGACAATTTCATTGACAATCTTTACATAAAAACAAATGATCAGTCATTAGTTGTCTATCTTGCTGCACTTGTGAGATCTATTATTGCATTGCACAATCTCATCAACAATAAGATTACGAATCGAGATGCTGAGGAGGGGAAAAAGGAGGAAAAGGATAAAAAAAAGGAGGAGAAAAAGGATGATAAAGATGATAAAAAAACCGAGGATAAAATAAAAGTGGAGAAAAAGGAGAAAGAAGAGAAAAAGAAGTAAATTAGAATAATATAGAATTAAGTTCTTGTAATGTAATTTTTTAATAAATTGTGTTTACTAATGCATTTGTGACTTTGTTCATGAAGCCTCCTATCTAATTTTAACTACTAGATAAGCAAAAAGGAAGTCAAGTCGTTAGCTACTGGCTACTTACTTGAAAATATTTTTTTTTAAGTTATAAAATTGCATCTCTTTACTAAAGCCTGAATGTTTGTCTTCTCTTCAAAACCTTTTTTATTAAGTATACAATTACCAAATCATGACATCTTCAAAATGAATTGATGATTCAACTTAATTAAAAAATCAACATTTTTGATAGGTGGATCTTGTATTATCTATGAAATACGTTATGATAAGGAACACTTGCTATCTATTGATACTGTAATCAGGATTCTGATATGTTCGACAGTCTTTCGGTGAATTTTATGCGACACTACTAGTACAAGGAATGTTATGAATATATTTTGAAGTTTGTGAGGGGAATCTCAAAAGTGGGCGAAAATGGTTGATGCGGCGCGGTTGGCGGTAAGTTGTTTGTAATTTTTGTCTATAGACCTAAGATTTTTAGACAATTGTATTTATAGACATGACATACATTCTAATAAATCCCTTTATGTTCTCTCTGGGGTAGGTAATATTGATAGCAACACTTGAATGATAGTTTTCTAGCTTTAGCTATATGGTAAAAGAAAATTTAGGTTTTTGAAAACTGTGTTTTGCTCACATTCAATTTCAATCCAGGTACAAAGTGGCACTGAACCGAAATAAAACGACAATTAGATTTCATTCTTAACTTAACCTTTCCAGGACCATGTCTGGCTTAAGCCGCAAGGCAACACGGAATACGACATTCCAATCGCCGTGAAGCTTCTCAACATTTCTGGAGACAAGATAGAAGTCCAAGATGACGATAGAAAGAAGATTATTGCGAACATAAACGATGTAATTAAACCGCTGCATGCCACGTCTAAGTTTGGAGTGGAAGACATGATCACGCTTGGAGAGCTGCAGGAATATACAATCATGCGGAATCTGCATCTGAGATATAATCAACAGTTGATTTACGTAAGTTTTTATGCTTACTCTATTCCTATATGCCTATGTATTCAAACTAGTGGGAACCAAAATACTGTCCTGTAGAACACGTCCTGTGTATAAGAAATAACAGCTTAAATAAAGTAGTTGTGTACCTACCTATAACATAACTCTGAACTTACTTAACGAACGAATTCCCAATAACTCTAATTGATCATTGTGATTTCAATGTATAAAAAGTAATTAATTCAACTTTGATCAATATGTAGTATTTGTAGGTAGTATTTTAAAACCATTATCGCTTAACTAAACAGTTTTATAAATATTCACCACTATTCCTAAGACTTCCCTTCAGCATTCCACGATGTCTCTTATGTTTAATTTTTATAACTTTCTGCCATCTGGGCAGAAAGATAAATAAATTGTAACTTTCTACAGAGTTTTGTTATTGGAGTCTTTCCTTGGTAGTAACTTAGCTAGATATGCTATTTTTCAGACCTACACAGGATCCATGTTGATAGCTATAAATCCGTACGAAATCCTGCCAATATACACAATGGACCAGATCCACTTCTATCAAGAACGGAGCATGGGGGAGATACCACCTCACATCTTTGCTATTGGAGATAATGCGTACAGAGCTCTGTTAGACACTACATCTAATCAGTGCATAGTTATCAGGTAGGTAGTTCTTCACCTTCTGGTCATTTATTTTGTACCTACTGATGTTCGTGATGCGATAGTGTACACGACTTGTAGGTAGATTGGCTGGTTCAGGAAGCTTGTATTTTCACTATTATCACTAATCGTCTTATCTTTAACTAACTTGTCTTAAGCATAGATACCTAACGAATAAAAGGAGTTAGTCAGTTGTAATAATAATGATGCTTGTTTTTAGTGGAGAAAGTGGTGCCGGCAAAACTGAGAGCACGAAACTTTTACTCCAATACCTGGCAGCAGCCAGCGGCAAACACTCATGGATCGAACAACAGATCCAAGAAACGAACCCTATTCTAGAAGCATTCGGAAACGCCAAAACCGTAAGAAACGATAACTCATCCCGATTTGGAAAATACGTGAACATTTACTTCAGCAAAAAGGGTATTATCGAAGGGGGTAATATAGACCAGTATTTACTAGAAAAGTCACGTATCGTCTTTCAAAATAAAGGAGAAAGAAACTACCACATTTTTTACTCATTGGTGAGTGGGTTGTCGGCAGATGAAAAGAAGAAGCTCGAACTTGGTCATCCTGAAGATTACGCCTACTTGAATTCAGGGAGTATGTTGACATGTGACGGTCGCAATGATGGAGTAGAATTTACGGACATACGATCAGCTTTCAAGGTCCTCAATTTCCCTGATAATGACGTGTGGGGGATTTTCAGTCTTCTAGCTGGGATTCTCCACCTAGGAAACTTAAAATTCAAGGCATTCAACTTTAACAATATTGAATCTTCTGAAGTAGCTGATGCGATAAATGCTAACAGAATAGCGAATCTGCTAGGAGTGAATAAGACTACTCTTTGTGATGCCTTGACGAGAAGAACCTTCGTCGCTCATGGAGATAAAGTGGTTTCTACGCTTACAACAGCAACAGCTACTGAAGGCCGGGATGCTCTTGTGAAAGCGATATACGGTCACATTTTCGTGTACATCGTCGAGATGATAAACAAAACTCTATTCAAAGACCAGAAGCTTTCCAGTGGATCAGTAGGAATTTTAGACATATTTGGCTTTGAAAAGTTCGATTCAAACAGTTTCGAGCAACTTTGTATCAACTACGCGAATGAGAACTTACAGCAGTTCTTTGTAAGGCATATTTTCAAAATTGAGCAAGAGCAATATGAGAAGGAAGGGATCACTTGGGATAACATCAACTACATCGATAATCAAGAGAATCTTGATATGATAGGATTAAAGCCAATGAATTTGTTAGCGCTGATTGATGAAGAGTCCAGGTTTCCCAAAGGAACAGACGTGACATTGCTGTCTAAACTGAACAGCAATCACAGTGGGAAAAACTGTTATATCACGCCGAAGTCCACTCATGAGCACCGGTTTGGAGTCAAACATTTTGCTGGCGATGTATTGTATGAAGTAAAAGGTAATTCAAAATCATTACAATCCATTGCTTATTGATTTCACTACCTATAATATCTTACGAACGGTTTTTTCCACAGTAATAAGTTTTATGGTATAATGTAAGAAATCGCTATATATTTTAAAAGTTTTCTTCTTCTTTGCAGGTTTCTTAGATAAAAACAGGGACATGCTAACAGCAGATGTAAAAGACATGCTTCTCGATTCTAGAAATGATTTCCTCAAAAACTTGTTTGCAAACGAAATTTCCGGTTCTCAAAGTGGAAGTCGAAAAGCAGTATCTCTGAGCTACCAGTTCAAAACTTCGTTAGACGCGTTGATGAAGACTTTATACGCATGCCATCCTTTCTTTGTGCGGTGTATCAAACCAAACGAATTCAAAAGGCCACAGGTAACTTTGAATCTATTTTATTCCCTGATGTGTTTATACCTATTTAAAAATATTCGGTTTTTCAGCTCTTTGATAGGCCACTATGTGTCCGCCAACTCAGATACGCAGGGTTGATGGAAACGGCTAAAATCAGACAAGCTGGATTCCCCATCCGGCATTCATACTCTGAATTCGTCCATCGATACCGTCTCATAGTGCCTGACATACCGCCAGCAGAGAAAACGGATTGCAAGAGCGCTTCAAAGAAAATCTGCACCATGGTGCTAAAAGACCAAGAGTTCAGACTGGGTCATACTAAAGTCTTCCTCAAAGACCAACATGATGCGATTCTCGAAGAACTAAGACACAAGGCAATGATCACAGCAGTTATAAGAGTACAGACGAACGCAAAAAGGTTCATTTACCGTAGAAGGTTCTTGAAAATGCGAGCAGCTGCATTAACTATTCAGAAAAACTTCCGCGCAAGAGGTTTTAGAAAACAATACTTAATTATTCGAAAAGGATACTTGCGTGTACAAGCCGCTATCAAATCACGAGAGCTGAGAAAGACCTTCATAAACTTGAGAATATTCTTCAAGAAGCTTCAAGCTAATTCACGAGGCTACCTTATAAGGAAACTAGTAAAAGAAAAGGGTCCTATACTTAAAGCACAATTACTACAAATCAGACGTGATAAAACTGTGTTACAAAAATCTAGTGACATCAAAACGGCTGAAGATGACCATGAGAAGAAGTATAATGAGTTGATGAGGTCGATTTGGATAGCTAAGGAGTTGACCGTTGATAACCACGGGCAGAATTTGAATGCGATAGATGATAGATATGTGGACGATGTGTTTGGATTCTTGAAAGATAGTGCGACTCCTGCTGGCACCGTTCGTGGCACTGGGTTTGGAGTGGTGAGTGAATTCCTTATTATTCTTCAACTTTTTGTTCTTAGTGTATATTAATGATCCTACCCCATCTTATAAGGGACGATCATGAGGTTGTATTATTTGCAGATGACACGACACTTTTATTTAAATTAAAGCCATTTTGACGATGTAAACAATGCAATTTCTAAGGTTGTAAAATGGTTCAATGTAAACAATCTTCTACTAAATGAGGAGAAAACAAAGTGTATTAGATTTATAGTATACCTAATGTTACACAAGTTAAAGCAAATATTAAAATAAAAATATTAATACAATAACTATGCTATCGGTCCCGGTTTTATTTTCAAATCCTATGTTGGATACCTTTTAGTAGCCTACTAAAAGGTCTGGTGTACCTAGGGGAATTAGGCACTAGCTACCACCGTACTCAAAAATAACCGTTTTAATGTTTCAGTCATCCACGTCAAAGCCTCAAGTATCAAACGTGATCCTTATACCCCAAGAACAAGACGATGAGCAGTTTGACGAATTCAACTTCCGAAAATTCGCGGCGACCTACATCATTGGAAACACCAGCCACCAGTATTCACGAAAACCTCTTAAACAGTCACTTTTAGAATTACCCTCGCCTGTGGATAAAATTGCTGCTCAAGCATTATGGGTCACGATTTTGAGGTTTATGGGAGACTTGGCTGAACCGAAATATGTGGATGATAAAATTGATAATATACCCGTTATGACGAAACTGTCTGATACTGTTGGAAGAGCTTTCCAAAAGAGTAAAGAGTTTGAGGTACCTTAATACATATTACTTTCGAATAATCTATTTCAAATCATCCAAAAAAACGTACCTTTCTAATTCAGATATAAAATCAGGAAATTGCTGGCATACATCGAAGACGTGATTTCAGAAAATAATACTGATAATTTTATTTTGTCTTCCTCAATGCGAGACAGTGTTAAAGGGAGATTGGAATTGAAGTACTTTAACGCTAGTATTTTCGCAAGCAAATATTTCTTTAATTTTTTTCAGGATATGTTAGCTAAAGACTCTTATGAAAGCAACAAAAATAAAATGATGTCGCAAACTTTGAAAAAACAAACGAAACTGAACGAAGAATTCATGAAGAATCTGATGAATGATGAGACCACAAATGATATGTACAATTCTTGGCTAAATTCAAGGCGAAGCACCAACTTGGAGAAGCTACACTTTATCATTGGCCATGGAATTATCAGGAAACAACTTCGGTAAGTCGTTTTCCTTTATTTCAGTCGGTGGACAACTATTCTGGGATAAAACATAACCATTCATTCATCTATCCTCTGTGGTGTCCTATAATGGACGAACGGTTTAAACAGCCACAACGCCATCTACCGACTTTCTGCGATCATCAAAGATTCTTTGGCTTTGAGTTTAATGTGATCTTTGGTTTCAGTGACGAAATCCTCTGCCAGCTCTGCAAACAGCTCACCAACAATCCATCAAAAGCGTCGCATGCCCGAGGCTGGATCCTACTATCCCTCTGCGTTGGCTGCTTCCCACCTTCTGAGCGATTTGTCAAGTACTTGCGCAATTTCATCCGCTCAGGGCCTCCCGGCTACGCTCCTTACTGTGAAGGAAGACTTGTAAGAACTTTCAAGAACGGTCCAAGAACACAGCCGCCAAGCTGGCTGGAATTACAAGCTACGAAAACGAAAAAACCAATATTACTCACGGTAACTCTAATGGATGAATCGATGAAGACTATCCAGTCAGATTCGGCATCAACCGCTGAAGAGATCTGCCAGCAAATAGCGGATAGTATTGGACTGAACGATACGTTTGGTTTCTCTTTATACATTACTCTGTATGACAAAGTACTATCGTTAGGAAGCGAAGGGGAACACATTATGGACGCCATATCCCAGTGTGAGCAGTTTGCGAAAGAACAAAATACGCAAGAAAAGAACGCTCCTTGGAGGCTATTTTATAGAAAAGAAGTTTTCACTCCCTGGCATAACCCTATGGACGATCCAGTCGCAACTAATCTTATTTATTATCAAGTAGCTAAGGGAGTGAAATTCGGGGAATACCGTTGCAATTCAGAGAAGGATCTAGCTATGATTGCTGCCCAGCAACATTACATCGAATATGGACCCCGAATCGATCCAAACGTGCTAAGGAAAGTTATAGTCAACTATATTCCGAACCAATTCATACAGTCTAATGATGCGGCTTTGACTAAATGGGAACATCTTGTGACGAAAGCATTTGATTCTTCACAAAGTGTACAGTCTAAGATAGATCCCTTGAAATGTAAAGAAGATATCGTTATATTCGCCAAGTTAAAGTGGCCTATGCTTTTCTCGAGATTTTTTGAAGCTATCAAGCTGAAAGGTGATACGATTAACAAGGATCTTGTTATTATAGCAATCAATTGGACCGGAATTTACATTGTTGACCAACTTGAACACATTTTACTAGAAATATCTTACGCTGAAGTGACTTACGTAGCTTACAATGAAGATGACGATTTCGAAAGCTTAGGAAGAGTTACGATTAGAACAATACAGCAAGAAGAGTTTGTGTTCCGAAGTGTGGATGCAAGTGAAATGAGTTCATTGATAATCTTCCTTATCGACGGATTGAAGCGTCGATCAATGTACGTAATAGCACAGGCTGAGTCAGAAGGCTACAATGATACTTCATCGTTCCTACAATACAGAAAAGGTGACCTAATAACATTACTACATGATTGTACAGGCGAAACACTCTTGCATTCAACGTGGGGTCATGGTTCCTGTAATGGTCAAGAAGGTCTGTTCCCTACTGAGCAAGTATACATCGTCCCTACATTGTCGCTACCACCGAGCCCAATATTAGAAGTATTCAAGAAAGGAAACGTTAATTTGGCAAAGAAATCGCACTCCAAATACAACACGATTCAAAGAAAGCGTATGCATACTTTAGAAAAGTACGCAATGGAACATTTCAGAGAAAATGATGATATCTATGGAACTGTTTCAAGGCAGTCTACACTGATGAACGCAAAGAAAACAGTAGCAGGAGATTTATGGGTTCATTCCCGTGAACCACTCAGAAAACCGTTACTAAAGAAGTTAATGGCAAATGAAACAGTTGCTAAGTCTGCAGTCTCTGCGTATTATGGAATCTTGAAATACATGGGGGATTTACCAGCTCCAAAAGCCAGGTCTTCAACCGAATACACAGATGAGATATTCAAAGTTGCCATCACGGAACCATTGTTGAGGGATGAAGTGTACTGCCAGATTATGAAACAATTGACGAACAACAGGATACAGCTGAGTGAGGAACGAGGTTGGGAGTTAATGTGGCTAGTTACGGGTGTTTTTGCTTGCGGGCAAACGTTAATAAAGGAGTTGGTGGAGTTCTTAAAAACGCGACCCCATCCAATTGCCAAGGAGTGCTTAAAACGTGTGTTTCGGACACAGAAGAGCGGTCCTAGAATGTACGCGCCATACGTCGTCGAAGTAGAAGCTATCCAGCATAGAAGCATGCAGATATACCATAAAGTTTACTTCCCGGATGACACCGACGAAGCTTTCGAGGTCGACTCAGCGACCAAGGCCAGGGACCTGTGTGAGCAGATTACTGGGAGGTTGAATTTGAAGAACTCCGACGGCTTTAGTTTGTTCGTGAAAATTGCAGATAAAGTGTTTTCGGTGCCGGATAATTATTACTTCTTCGATTTTGTTCATGAGCTGGTAGAATGGATGAAGCAGACGCGGCCTATTCGAGGAGGTAAGGATAACAAGTTGCGCTGTGTGTGGGGGTGTGTTCACCGGTGGTGTAGTGGCTTACGACTCCAGACTTTCGATTACATGGTAATGGGTTTGAATCTATAAAAAAATACTTTCCACAGTGCTATGAAACGGTCAAGGAAAACATCGTGGGGAAATGTCGTAGAACCTAAGATTCAAAGAACGTGCATGATAGAACGAGGCCAATCCTTTCACCTCACCTTTCACCATCGGCCACCGTTTCCAGAGCCGCCATTTCATCTGATCAAGATTTATATACAGAGTGACTATAAAGAGCCGGTGATACGACGAACAAACATCAGAGTAGATTCCGTCAGCAGCCAGAAACCGCCCACTGCTTGACAATCACAGAATGTCACAACGACCAGTCTTAAGCCACCGGCATCCATTAACTTCATGCGACCAGTATAAAGCTTTGTTTGTTTCTTTTTCAGCCGGTACCCAAGTGCAAATGAACTACCAAATATTCTTTATGAAGAAACTCTGGATAAACGCAGTCCCTGGTAGGGATAAATACGCCGATCAAATATTCTACTACCCTCAAGAGCTTCCGAAATACCTGCGCGGCTATCACAAAACGTCAAAGCAAGAACTCGTTGAGTTAGCCGCTCTTGTGTACAGGGCGAGATACGGAGGTGATCAAAGTGTATTGCCCCAAATCTCTCAAATGCTTGAAGAATACATACCTCCCGATATGCTCCGAGTCCAATCCAGCTCGAATTGGAAATCGCAAATCGCATCTGCATACCTCCAACACGGAGCTATGACCGAAAATGAAGCGAAGGAACTGTTTTTGAAGAAGATTTATCAAATGCCGACTTTTGGAACTGCTTTCTTTGAAGTGAAGCAAACTTCGGATCCCTCGTATCCAGAGTTGGTTATTATAGGGATCAATAAGAACGGTGTTAGCGTTATACATCCACAGAGTCGAGTAAGTCCTAAACTTTTACTGAATGGCCATCCTCGAGAAGCCGGCTGAGACGCAAGTGGTGCGGGTTTGATTCCCGCTGCGGGACAAATGTTTGCATCTTCTGCAGATATTTGTTTCGGGATAGGTACTATGGTAATGGGCATGCGTCTGTCATAGGAGTTTGTTTGTTTGTTTAGCTGTTATTATCACTAAACTACTACTTATCAAATAAATTGTAGATAAAGATTACAATTCGATAAGCCTTCAAGGATGGTTTTTAGATATGTTTACAAGTCATTAGGGGGTGCCGCGATAGAAGATGAAAAACATAAGTAATTTATGGGTTTTTACAAAAAATCACTTGTTTCAGGATGTTTTAATAACACACCCGTTTTCGCAACTTTCAAACTGGTCGTCCGGAAATACGTTTTTCCACATGACAATGGGTAACTTTCTCAGAGGAACGAAGATTCTCTGTGAGACATCTCTGGGCTACAAAATGGACGATCTCATCTCATCTTACATCGTAGTTCTGAGGCAATCTTTAAACCAAAAATCTAGAACAAACCGCTAGGATATCCTGCTTCAATCGTATGACTGGAAAATATACCTACCTACCTAGCTGTCTCCCATCCATCACCTTGGGATGCTCTATTTCTACAAGTCCATCATTTACCTATCTACTTATTAATCTTAATCTTAACCTAATTGTGTTAGATAAATAAAATGCTTAAAATTCGAAGATTAAGTAGGTACCTACCTAGGTACCCAAGCAATAACACATTTCTATCTATCTACCTATCTATAAATGATACAAATAACAATGATTTTTATTTGCAATTATTCCCACGTAGCTATAAGGTTGCCCAGTAGCGTCAGTGCTACAAGGTTTTTTTTGAGGTAGGTAGGTACTGATGCCGCCGTCGTCGGTCGGCAACCTTATCTAGGTACGAGTAGGTATCTACCTACTATAGCTCTACATACGGCACTATGCAGTGTAAACATACGTTTACAGTGCAGTATGTGTGTATATGAGTTGCGCGGGCAACCTGGTTTACACGCTGCCAAGCAGACAGGAGACGCGCATAAGCGGTAAACGTACCTAATTGTGTTTATACGTGTGTGTGTTTCTATTAAGGTCCGATCGAGATCTCAGTGTCGGTCTTCATCTCGTCTCAGTTATCGGATCAGAAACCACAATTTCCGCAATATTTGAATTTTCCGCGCGAACGTGGGTTCGCGCGGTTCGTTTTTATGGAAAGTAAGGAACTCATAAAAAATGTTTTGCTCTTGTGAGGAAAGGGAAGACCACGAATAAACTACATAAGCCAAATAAAAGAAGATCCCTGTCATGTCCTTTATAGAAGTAAAAGAGATCGGAAAGAGAAAGATGGAGGAAAATACATCACTGCACAAAAAAAGCTAAGCTCTTATAATTATTTTTTAAATATTTATATAAATATATATTTATCGTCCGTATACTTACCACAGTAATATCTGTGTCACAGTGAAAAAAACTTTATTTTATTTTTGTTACCGCTGCTGATTTTATCTTATTAATGTGATATAATGATAAATTGACGGTAAATAATCATTGTGCACTGTGTGTTTAGTAAAATACCTGCCTGCCTGCCAACATTGCGTAGGCTGCCTATATTTATGAATATTTTTTTATTCATCTCCGTACAAAGTGCAGCCAGACCAACAAGTATTTTTATCAGCACGACTAACGAGCAGCGTTGCAAGTGAGCAGCTATTTAGTAAAGCTGGACAGTTGTACGATAAAAAATCGGCACAATGTAACAGGATACAATGCGGCGAAATTTATATTCCTTGCCTAAAACATACCACTGCAAAAATTTAATTACTAGACAGTTATTATGGTAGATTCGATTTTTAATACTCTATACTACTATACACTAGTATAGTAAGTAATAATTGAATGAATGAAAATACTTGATTGTACACCTTATGATATAAATAAATAACACATTATGTATGACATAAACCTACTATATATTTATATATGTTTATATACATACAAATACAATACTTACCTATATAAATACGTATACATACGAACAGTCTCAACACACCAAAACAGGATCATGCAAAAACTGACTTCTGGGATTGATAGAAAATTTTAACGCGAGCTTTAAATATGGCTAGAGACGAGGCCTTCCTCACCGAGATTGGTAATGCGTTCCAGAGGCATACTGCTTAAGTCGTGAAGGATGCATCGTCTAGTGCAGCGCCCCCTAGTGACCTGTGGCGATAAACCTATGAACCCCTTTGGCCACGCACGAAATAGAAGTTTTGTAACCAGTTGAGAAGAAATTTAATACATTATAAAATATCTAATACATTCATATTTCAGGGGCACTTTTTTTTCAGGGCGAAGGGGGGGGATCTACCCTATTCTATCTGGTCCATATTTTGTTATAACAGGCAACGTACGGCTTGAGACTTCTTACATGTGTGATTTTACTACATTTATATTTTCTTATCTTAACCTAGTCCTAAGTCCCAGTCTGTTGTTATTTATTAGGTAATGGTAGCAGAGGTTCATGCCATCCGTCAGCAGTCTTCACTTCACTTCTTGATTACCTATAGATTTCAAAAAAGACAAGCGCATTCATCACAGATTAAAAAATGTTTTTTGCTCTGCAAACAGCAAGCTAAACAGTTATCTAAACCTACTGTACATAAACAGACACAGAGTACTTTTTCACTACTAAAGGAAACGTACAGTACTTAGTATTAAAAAGTGGTATGGTTATTTCCTCAGTGTCACAAGCAGTATCTCCTAGTCTATAAAAAAGTACTCTGTGTCCTAGTCTGTGTAAGCATTCTCATCTAAATGTACTGGTTCATGTTCTAAATTTTCAGCAAAGTCACTAAAAGTTTTTTAATAAGACAGAAGCGCAATCAGCAATCTAACTCTGAACCAAAACTACCGTACTCCCTATAAAAAGTTGTTATTTCCTCAGTCCAGCAGCAATCTAACACTCGAAATGGAGATGGGTCCGAAAATCACTCTGGAAGAAGGATTGGATCTTAAGTAAGTTTACCGTAAAAAAGTTTTCTTTAGTTTGAGCAATGCAATGTGTATTGCTCTTATCCTGAACGATTTTGGTTCAAATTTTAAGCTCTAGATTTATCTAAAATCTTTTTATTTGTTCTTACTAACTAGGCAAGTCCAAACAACTGGATCAGTGCTACGTATCAACGAAATCTATGATGAGACTGATGGAACAGAGCCCGGTGAGACTGCTACCACTATTATGGACATGATTGGGGAGCCACTTGGAGACTTCAAAGAACTTGTCAGCAAATTGACTGCTATAGATTCAAGTGGGTTAGTGAAAAAAAAGATTCTTGAAGAGGGTGGTGGCATGTCTATCAATGAAGACTGCACAGTGTATGTGGCATTTTCAGCATACTGGGAAAATGAGAATGAGCCTTTTGATGTTGCAACCATGAAAAAGCCTTTGGTAAGCATTTTTCTAACTTGTTTCGCGCAAGTACTTTTACTGTTTTTATTTTTGCTATTATGCCATAATGCTTTTCTGTGTTTCGGTTCAAAGGGAGGTATGGGTGACTATTATTGGGGTCAGAAAATTAGACATTTCAACATTGCCATTTCTTAAAAAAAAACTATAAGTTTGCTCCTGTGAAAGTTCATAAAATTTAAGTTCTAATTATGTAGAACATACACATTTAAATGTGTGAAATAATTCTGATTCAGTCGGACTTGAACCCACATCTTGGGTTTTATTTATGTGTCCAGTTTGGGCCATAACAATTTCAATGTTTTACTTTGGACTGCCTATAACCAGTGTTGGTCACTAGTTTTTCTCATATATTTCAGGAGGTGGACTTAAAAGACAATGGCTTATTACCTGGGCTCGAGATAGCCATAAAAACAATGTTGGTTGGAGAGCTATCCATCTTCCTCTTCTCTCATGAAGTTATGTATGGGGAACTAGGGATCCCACCTAGAATAAAAGCAGCAGCACCATGTGCCTTCTATATCAAGCTGCTCAAGAGTGTGTTGACTCCTAAGCAAGGGTAAGTAGGTACTCAATATAGGTAGTATATGATAATACTATGTAACTTGAACTCAGAGACTATTCTGTTCTCATCCTTTGTATTGTTTTTGATCAACAAGCTGTAGCTGTATGAAAAAATTCTAGAGACCATCTGACTAGCTTCTAAAACATTTTTTGTTTTTCAGAAAACTTAACTTATCAGAACCCAACATGTTCCAAAGAGTACATAAAGAAGTTAAGTTACTGTACAGTTCGGGAGCTGTTCTATACAAAGCTATGAACTTACCATTAGCAATCAACATGTTCAGAAAAGCAGTAGCCATGCTCCACAATTGCAGACTAGCTGATGAAGAAGAAGAAAAGATCCAAGAAAAACTACTAAAGAAGCTATACATGAACTTAGCTGTTTGTTACAATCACTTGAAACAGCCACTAAAAGCATGCATTGCTTGCAATGAGCTCAACCGACTCAATAGTCTCTGGAATAATGGTAAAGCTCTATTTCAAAATGCCAAAGCCTTGAGAATGATTGGACAGTATGACTCTGCAGAAAAGCGGCTCATGCAAGCTATTAAACTATCCCCAGAGAGTAAAGATATGAAAGCTGAATTAAAACTATTATTAAGCACTAGAGATTCATGCAATCAGAACAATCTCATAAGAACTAAGATTCAGGGTACCGAGAAAGAACTAATCAGCGAAAAGTTTAAGGCAGAAGTAGACAATTTGATAAGAAACTTCAAAGAGAATGTTAATTTGTGCAAGATGACTCTTCCCACAAGTTTGAATTCAGATGAAATGGAATATGTAAAAAAGGCTTGTATCAGAGAAAACCTGTTTTTCAACAGGATTCCTAGAAATTATACAAATAACAATGATACAACATCAAGTACAAAATCTGAAGAGAATTTGGATCATAGTTTTATGATGGACAAGGAAGATGAGCAAAGCTCCTGTGATCTCAAAAATGGGCAGTCAGAATTCTCCCTGGATAATGAAATAAATTGTCAATTAAATTTGTTTGCGTCTACACCACAAATTTTATCAACAGAATAATATAAGTCGCCAAAACAGTGTCAGACCTTATAATATAGGATTCTGTTGACACAGTTTTTCCACTAACTCTCAAGTTTTCAAACAAGTAGTTCCTTCGCCCTGAATAGAGATCTAACAATGAACAATCATTGTGCGACCACAAGGTCAATGGTGAGGTGTTAACACACACTTAAGGGAATTTACAAGAAAGGCGTTTCGAGTCTAATATGCCAAGTTAGTTCAAGTTCCGGCGTGGTTAATTTTTGGGATATAAAAGATCTAACAGTGTTCTGGACCGAAATCGAGCCGTTATGACCACGTGTTAATGCGCACATAAATTTTTCGAGTAAAAAAACTTTTGTTGCACGACCGGGTTCGAACCCACGACCTCCGGATCAGAAGTTGGGGTATCGCCCACTAGGCCAACGCGGCTTTTAGTCCGATTTCACTTATTCTTTTTTATTAGAAAGGAGGTACTTTCAAGATTTTATCATTTATTCCCGCAAATATTAGGTGCAAATAACTTGAAACCCGGAATGTACAGGAACCTTTGAACGTGCGGCTCATATTATGCTGGCGTAAGCACTTTATCGTATAGGCTTAATGGATAAGGTATATTTTCAAAGTCAGACCACTGCAAGGGAGTCAGATATTGCCAAACGATTATTATGCACAGTATGGACGTCAAGAATAACTTGAAGCCTAGAATGTATAGGAACCTTCGAGTACATATCTCATCTTAAGCCGGCGTAAGATTTGTAGTGTACGCTAAGTAGGTAGTCCTATTGTCAAAATTAGTAACGCCACCCCGAACGTGAAACCTGAACGTAGGAGGTTCTCAATTCAACTGCATGTTTTATTTATCGTGTGTGTTTGTTACGCGATATCTTCGCCAATTGTAAACCGATTTTAATGATTCTTTTTTTAATCTTTGGTTACTGTCTTCTGAGAAATACAACCTGGGAGTTTTCAAATCCAAAGCTCCTTTATTGATAAGAGTGCTTCACCGCAGTCTCCAGCGTTGCTTAATATGGGACAAACTGTGGTCAATGCGAATAATAAGTCGGCAGGGATGGCAATCGCGAACGAAGTAGCGGGTACAGCTATAACAAATATGTTAAGATATATACCTACAGATTTACTAGTATAAGATAGACTAGTATAGTCACACAGTATAAGATATATACTTATAAATATGAAACCCTATTGATTTGTTAATTACTATTATTTACATAATTTGGTCCAATTATATTATATTGAAATAAATCGCTGTCATTATAAGATTAAAAAAATAGAAAAAAATATGTTTTATGTCAAAGCTTAAGCACATATGCACAAGTTAATTCTATAGGGGACATTAAAGTAAAATTAAAAATAGAGTAAAAAACGTGTGTAGGTATATTTTAAATGAAAAAGTTGTTTTTTTCAACATTTTGGCTCTTTAACTCAAAAAGTTAATAGGTTAGAATTTTAAATTGATTCCTATGCAATCAACACCCATTCATAAGATGTCTAACATTATCTTATACTTAATTTACTTTCCAAAAATTAAAGACAACAAGCTCTAGTGGGATGTGAATTCTGTATGTTAAGCCAAGACACCAAGTACTAAAAACGAGGGTGTAGGTTTAGGAAGGGTACTAGTATTATAAAAAACTGTGGAAAAAGTAAGTATGCTCATAGATAACTGTGATATATACATATTAGCCAAGACACCAAGTACTAAAAACGAGGGTGTAGGTTTAGGAAGGGTACTAGTATTATAAAAAACTGTCTAAAAAGTAAGTATGCTCATAGATAACTGTGATATATACATATTCGGGAGTCGCATTACGCGGACTGAACCCGGTTTAGCCGCTCACTCTTAGCGAAATACTAATGGACTCGTGCATTCGTGTGCTACTGTATGTTTTCCTGCATGTTATGTTTAAGGTGTAATTGATTGTACCTACTCATGAATGCGTGTGTCAAAAAATATTTCAATTTATTTAAAGGTAGATCTTAGAAAGGTAGTATTTAAAGGTAGAAACTCAAATCAAGTAAAACAATATCCTATAATTGTGATTTCAGGGATAATGTGTGGAGACCGTGTCATCTAACTTGTCTCGTAACCGCTGCTAGTTTCAAATTATTTTTTATTTACATTGGAGTTGTGCACAACTAAAAGATAAAAAAAACTTTCACTTGTAATGAGTACCTATTCAAGGAAATCTTACACTAAAATGCACACATGACATGATGTTCCAGAGAGTATCTGCAACTTTAGTTTCTCAACAGCCGCATGCAGGACAAGTTTTGTGGCGCAGTGATTCTTGTAAAATGTATTTTTTGTCTTTACCTAAGTCTAAACTAAATATTTGTCTAGAATCGAGAAAAGGTTATATTTCTATTTGAATGTCATGAAAGAAAATAAAAGATAATTCAACAAATTATACTTTAATGTTTAATTACAATTTCTCATAAACCTAAATCTTGACTACAATCTATTGGCGGTACCATACCATAGTCTCTTCAAATGCAACATACTTAAAATAATATTTTGTGTGTAAACAAATGCGTTAGTACAGAACCAACCCCGATTTCACTGTACATAAGTGTTCAACTTCAGTCCTAGAGTTTAAGATTTTAGCCTTGTGTTGGGAGGTTGAGGAGAACATTTTGTCCAGCTGGGAGGTAGGTAACGTTGCGCGATTTGGCTAGCTGGTAGGCGATATCTTCTGCGGCTTCAATGCGTCTGAGCTCCACGAGACCCTCGCCTGCAATGCCGAATGACTTGGCTAATAGAATGGCGGCCTGAGCGTCACCCTCAGCCGCAATAACTGCAGCCTTCTTCTGCTGTTCCGCCTTTTCGACGAGGAATCTAGCCTTTTCCGCGTCTTGTTGGGCCACTTGCTTCAACTCGACCGCCTGGGTGAACTCTTTGCCGAACGTCAAATGGGTGATGGAAATATCATCAAGAATCAAACCGAATTGTGACGCCCTTTCAGTCAACTGTTCACTGACTTTCTGTGATACAATCTGGAAACAGAAAAGGAATAGTAAGTAATTATTTTTCAAGGGTTAAATGATTTTCTGATAAAAAAAACATACACTGTAGGTCTAATCAATTTTTGTTTAGTTATTTCTGCATCAGCCTATATCAGAGCACTGGTGGTGTACTGGCTAGTGACCTCGATCCGAAAAAGAGCAATGTGATTTCAAATGGTGAAGAAGATTGATTAGTTGAAGACTTGAGCTAATATTTTACCTCTCTCTGTGTAATAAGCTCTCCAGCATCAAACTGGGCTACCACTGCCTTGAGGACTTCAGCAGTGATGGAAGGCAGCACCCTCTCATCATAATCCACACCCAGGATTGTGTAGATCTTGGGCAGCTGGTCAGGCACAGGTCTGAACAGGATACGGAGTGTGATGTTCACATTCTGGAGATCTGTAACATAGACAATTTTATTATATTATTTACTTACATATAATCAAATTGTGTGACACAAAGAAATTACCCATCTGATGTTAAGCAGTAAAACCAACTGCCACATCCACATAACAAGGACATGCCCTACTTAGCATTGTGCCCACCACCCTGACTAGCAAAATAGGGTCTGTTTCTAGCAAATTTGGTCATGTGGGCAGGTATTGCACAAAGATATTTTAGGTTTGTTGGATGATTTTGAATTTGTGTTCACCAAGTGAGAAGTGTTCTTCTAACTCTCAATGTTTGTACATTGAGAGTTAGAAGAACATGTTAAGCCACTAGTACCCATCCAAATGTTCACCATGCCTACCTAGTTGATCTGTTAAGAACAACCAAGTTATCTATGCCATCTTATGTATTTACATAGCATCAATATTGGATATTAGTTATATTGCATATATTATAGTATATTCATAGTATGTAGTAAGTACTCCAATTAAACCCCTTGTAAACTTTCGTACAGTCCATTCCATCTAAAGGTTGTCTGGTAGAGATCACTATTTAGAGATAAGACCACCCATTGTACACCAACCATTCAGAAAGTTATAATAATCTTACCTTTACTTCCTGTGATGGTGGGAACATTTCTGGGACGTGACCTGATGTCAAAGATAATGGGCCTCTGCACCCATGGAATGAAGAAGTGAGTACCCTCACCCACTACCAAGTTTTTAACACCTTGGAATCTGTCAAAGATTACTGCTCGGTTGCCGCCATCCACTGAAATAAGCATGTAAAAGTTAGTAATATTAATTTTCCATCTTTATTCCAACAATTTTTAATGGAATATAAGGAGCCCTGTCTTTGTTTGTATGTTTTTCTGTTACCATTTATCTCCGAAATGGCTTATCCAATCAAAAGACGGTATTTTGCTATGGATTTGTATGACTTCAAGTTTACTTCAAAGTTTTTAGTAACTACTTTTTAAACAATGCAACAATTTTATATACCTAGTGAAAATATATTTTTAATAACTTAAGATATTTTTATCTTATTTTCTAGAAAAAGATACATACTAATATTCTGGGGCAACTCTACAAATAAAGAGATAATTTTTAAGCAGAAGAAACGGTGCCTTAGAGAACTGTAGACCACTATTCCTAAAGTACAAAATACTAACACTTCCGTCTCTCTACATATTAGAGGCAGCACTTTATATTAAGATTAATCACCAACTGTTTCCTCGACTGTCTGACACATTGTGCAGAATCAGACGAGATAATAGCAGGCTACAAACAAATCAAGCTAATACAGCACTAATGTGGAAAAGTGTTGTTATAGTATGGCTCCAAAAATTTATCAAAAGTTACACTGTTTGTGTTACAAAAGTTTAACTGTTTGGTTAAAAGAACTAAATGTTACAAAAGTTTAACTGTTTGGTTAAAAGAACTAAATGTCCAACTCCAACAGAAACTGAAAATGTTTTTAATAAGTAAGTGGTTTTATAATATAGATGATTATTTCATTTTTTCAATGATAAGCTATAGTAAATTTTAAGTTATTGTTTTTACCTGTTACTTTACTTCATGTTTTTGGCAAATAAAAATATAATATATTTCCAATACCCTACTGATATTATAAATGTAAAAGTTTTTATGTTTGTTGCTAAGGATATACGTAAAGACAAAAAATTTGGAACAGTTACCTAGAATAACACATAAGCATAACAAATAGGCTACTTTTTATTAATGTACTATACGGATGAAGCTGTGGGCAAAACCTAGCTACATATATTAATTATATTTTACTTAGTGATCAGGCAGAACGTAGACCTATTCTAGGGTCCCATACCCAAAGGGTGCCAGAGATTCTATTCTATCCGTCAGTTTGTCACAGATTTGCTACTTTCTTAAGAAAACACAAGACTCCTTTTGAATTGTATCTTATATCATGAAATTACTATGAAAAAACAGTCATATTACAACAATATTTAGTAAATAAATAATGAAAATTGTACGTACCATTGTAAAGTGCAGAGTTCACGACTCCGCCAACGACTGCCACTCCTAATCCCAGCTGACCAATCCTGTTGAAAAGCTGCGCTGCCATTTCTGTAATAGAAAACAAATTAATTTATAACCGGTGAATGGTAGATGATGAGCGCGTAAAAAGAGAATGGCCGAGTCAAGACTCAATCATTGATTTCTGTAAAATCAATCATTGCTAAATGTAAGGACAATATTGAGTCAGATTCTATGCACCGGAACATGTCAAAATTTTGTGTTATTTCTTAAGACACAGACCCCAGCTTCATGGGAAATTGATTATTGGGCATTGAATCATTTAATTAAGGCATAATCAGTTAATTAAAGCTTACCAAAGTCTTGAAATTACCTAATGCACGGTATGTTACCTAACCTCAAAACTGTTACTTCAAAGAGCTTGTAATTAATTATTTTATGGTTTAGTATATTTTCTACATTACTTACCTCAAAATAGTATAATGTTATTGCTATTTCTTATTAGCTTATCGCAAAATTTTACAATAATTCTTGTGAAATCCCAATTTTCATGAAATCAAGCACATACAGCACAGACTAAAAAACCATAAATAAAACATAGAGGAATATCAAAGATTCTGTCTACGACGACCTTACTAAAGTAGAGTAGTAATAGAATATCTACGGACAAACATGCGTTAGCGCCGTTACCTGGTATTATTTCTAGTAAGTCTGTGGGGGAATAAATCTATCAAAACGTTTAAAATAAAAGCTAAGAATAGAGGAACTTAATTATCTTATTATTTATATGTGTATGTATAAGTGCTTATAAATAAATTTTTATATAAATTAAGTAATGTGATTAGTTAAGTATATAAAATGATATCTATACCTAATATGTATATGCTAATAAAAAATGTAGCACGCCTACCGCCAATCACAACATATTGGGTTGGCTGGTAGAAAATGCTTTAGCATTAAGTCCGCCTATTGTTAACGTTTTAAATAAAATGTGCAATAAGTAGTTAATAAATAACTAAATAAACTTAGTTGGGGTAAGTTTAGTTCGTTCGTTCCTTACTATTTTGATATTTACATCACCTACGGCAGTGTAGACAGAAAATACAATATAAAGTACGGCCGCATTCCATTCCACTCACTTCTGCGAAATTCGATTACATAATTTTAAAAATCTCTATGCTGACTTACAATTACGTTCAAAACTTGTCGCGATGACCGTTTAGTCAATTTTTGTATGGAAATCTTGTCGACACGGTCGACGTTTTGACATGTTATATACTTAGCATAGACCCGCTGTCGTTCATTTAGTTCAAACGTTCGTTTAAGTAGTTAATATTTAATGCAACGGAACTATAAAATAATCGTAAAATACGAATCAACGATGAGTCCGCCACAGGGTCTCCCATCCGCCCTGCCCCTTTTGGATCACAGGCAAATTACACAGGCTGCGGTTTATCTATATATACTAATAACAAAGCAAGAGTTCTTAGGGAATGTTATACGCTGTTTTATATGACCTACGCTACGACCCATAGGAGCAAAATAAGTAAAAGCGCGGGCCGAGGGCGGCCGTGGCACAGCTAGCACGACTAGTCGTGTATAATGCTCGAAGGAAGCTCGTGGAAGGTAGATAGGTACCTAGGTGTATTATAATATATATGTGTACTTATTACAGGAGAGAAACTATCTAGGTACCAACTAGGTATAATTTACTTATGGAAGTAAGAAACATAATTATCATAATGTAGGTACCTACCTACACCTACGCTCAGCAATGTCACTTCGCGCTACCTAACCACACCATCCCACAGTGTGGGTGGCACACTCGAGGTTACCCCACAGATGTAATTGTAAATAAACAATGGGGCTAATCGGCGTTCGCCGGGGGTCCTGTCAAAGGAACCTCAAATGCAATAGTAGGTACTTTTTAGCAATCAGCAAAATGATTAGACCTACCTACCAACTTCGGTAAGTTTGTGGATTTTAATATAGTTTGATGTTTTATGTACATGTGTGTCATTCTTTTATCCATTAGTGAATATGTGTCGCCTATACCTACAACGATCTATGAGTTATATGTTCAAGTTAAGAACAGATCTGTTCTAGTAAAAGAGTGAGCACTTTATGTACCTATATAATTATTATTTTTTAAAGTGCGAGCTTACTCTTTATCAACTTACCTAATATAATTTTATATTCTGCTTTTTAAAGTATAAGTAATTATGATGTGTGCCTACACATGTTTTGGAATATTGTCTATATCGAAATTTATGTTTTTAATTTATTCTCTTTTTGTATTTGACTGTATTCTGTTTTGTGTGCCATATTAAGTAAATAAATATATCAATATAGGTACCTACGTATGTACTTATCCTACTTACTTATTACGGCAGGGTTCGTATTTTTTGTGAGACCGTTCGAACAACTTACCTACATATTTGTAGGTAAGTTAGGTAGGTAAGTACCATGTGAGTAGGTAAAAACATACCTACCTACTATGCAATGATCTCTAAGTAGGTATCTACCTACCTAACTTGGCACTTGTTTATTGCAGAAAAGATAAGTTTATCAACCTACCTATAATTATTCTGACTGACCGAGATGTCTTCAATACACATCAGACGTTGAGTAGCTAACCATCTCGTAATCTAATTCACAGTTGAGTTAGGTCGGTACATAGAGTACAATATCTATGCTATAGGTATTTTTTTGGGCAGTAAGAAAGTATCTATGTAGCCTCTGCTTTGACAGTGCGATAAAGTGATTAGTGTTACCTACCTGTTATTGTCTTTTTTATATATAAGTACTTACTTAAGTAGGTACCCAGCGATCATGGTTAAAGTTCCAGAAGTGAAAAAGTGTTGTTTCTTCTGCCCTCTTCGAAAAGGGATTCTGCTATTTGGGATTATTAACATTGTAAGTTAAGATAACGATAATTATTAAATATTTATAATTAAATGTAATACGTTTGGACGTAATCGTTAAATAATTAGTGCATACTTAATTTTACGACCTCTGTGACGCAGTGGGCGAAGCCTGAGACGCAGAAGGTTGCGGGTTCGATTCCCGCCACGAAGCAAATGGTTATATTATCTGAAAATATTTGTCTCGGGTCTGGGTGTTTTCTATTTATCATATGTAAGTATTTACAAAAATATATATATAAGTGGTATATCAGTCATGTAGTTCCCGTAATACATGATCTGCTTACTTTGGGACTAGATGAAGCTGTGTGAAAAATGTTCAGCATTATTATTTAATTACTTACTAGGTAGGTACATATCACCACAGTACCTATGTCGTAACAGGAAATACCTAACTACCTACTAGTACTTTTTCTATTCGTGCTTATGTTTGTTTGTAGATGTGGAAGATATTGCACTTTGGGTGATAATTAAAGATAAATAACTATCCTGTACTTGACCAGAATTTAAAAATTGCATGCTATAGACTTTAAGCGAAATGTGCTTGAATAATTTTCTAAATATCCAATTTCCTGACATCTGGTACTATGTACCAAATATATGTAATAAACTTCAGTTCATTTTATTTCACCTGAAATTGTCATAAAAAACCCGTTTCAATTCACTTATTCTATTGTTGAGTAGGCACCTACTTAGTTAATTAGCCACTAACGCTTATTAAATATAATTTAAGTGTGAGTAGAGCGAAATAATATGCTCGCTACCAAATTAATTCTTACAATAGAGACTCACTGACGTCTCGGAACAAATAAACAAGTATTTATCTGTACCTTACGGAACATGATATTGATGATACAGGCGCGCTCGTCTTGAAGATACAAGACCTTGATAGTGTAGTAGTTCCCGAACTATTTGAATAATCGATCATCGATACCGCCTGCACATCACTAGCAAGGATGTTTTATGGCCACACCGGCATGCAGCGAGTCTTCGGCCCTACCTTATGTAACGCGGCATGACCATAGCACAATTCGTTCAAAGATATGCTTCCTACTATTTAGAGAACGTGCAAATGTATGAAAATATTCGATTGCTGCAGGTACAGCACACCCAAGCTTATTATTCGTGTTTTTATCAGAGTAGTTTTGGATACATCCACCTGTCCCCAGATATTTTCCCTCGCGGCAGTAGCATGGCTTGTCTTCACTACGGAGCTGAAGAAAACAAAGTTTATCGACGGGTCGTTGGAGGAGGCTACTTCCACTGTTCTCTTCAGCATATTCGGAATGAGCGTTATACAGAATATCTTGCTGCTTGTAGCTGGATGCCAGGTAATATATCCTATCCTACTAATATTATAAAATCGAAAGTTTGTGAGGATGGATGTTTGTTACTCTTTCACGCAAAAACTACTGGACGGATTTTGATGAAACTTTACAGTATAGATTAAACATCAGAATAACACTTATGCTACTTTTTACCCGGGTACCACATATAGGTAAGCCGTGTTGGCCTATTAGGCAATACCCCGACTTCTGATCCGGAGGTCGTGGGTTCGAACCCGGTCGGGCACCAACTTTTTCCACTCGAAAATCGAAAAATGTATGTGCGCATTAACACGTGCTCAAAACGGCGAAGGAAAATATCGTCAGAAAACCTGCATGAGAACCAAAAATTCGAAGGTATGTGCCAATAGTTAGTGTTCCAATAAGCGTCGATGGGCTTGCAACCTGTCATGTGGAATGCTAACTTGCAAAACGCGGGCATGTACCTATTGTAATGTTTGGACGTACCTCTGACACCCCCTACTTGGTAACCTCAAAGATCTTCTCACTGAGTATGTATCTGAGGAGGTCAAACATGGGGAAAACAGTCGTGTAACAGTTTTTTAATTAATGTAAAATTGTAAGCAATTATTACAATGATCAAACGTCGAGGGAAAGGCAGCACCTCACTAAGGAAACCATCATGTCACAAAAAAAAAAACTTTGATACCTATGTGACATGTCCACAAACTTACTAGGGATGGACATGTCTTTGACTGTATGAAAAAGTCAAATAGAATTCGAGACACACTGAATTTTGTATATTTACACAATATGCTCAATATACTCAATATTCTATCAACAACAACAAGCTGTTGTTGTTGGGTGGAGCGAAGCAGAAGGCCAAGAAAGGCAAAGGTCAGAAAGCGAATGAGAAAAGTCGATTGGTATACTGAGCTATATAAGTAGGTATATATATAGTTTGTTATAGTTTATTATTGTAAAAGTTCGCAGTTATTTTGTCTTGAAAAAAAAAATAACTATATGTTGTATTGTATTTAAAAGTTCTGGGTGTCTAGAAAAATACCACTTTTTGTTGGCCTGCGGGAAGATTGAATATGGAAATGACATTCGCTGTGGCAATGTCACGTGACTGCTGCCAAGTTTTACCTTGACAAATTTGCGTTAGCGTGAAAGGAAAACAAAGCGTGAGGTATTTGTCTAGATCACAGATCACTTTAAGATACTAATCTTATCAACGACGAAAAGGAATATGGAAACTTTAGACAAATATTTTTGAAAAATGCAAACTTGTGTTGAAAAATTTGTAGATTGTGACTTAATTATTTTCAAGTTTTGCGTTGAATTATACAACGTCCTAAATAAATTACCAAGTAATTTAGGACGTTGTATAATTCACCATCGTTATGGGTTACATAGAAAGATTGTATATTTTCAGAAAGACATTTCCATGCTACGGTTGTTTAACTGCTACGCGGTGGCGACGGCACTGGCAGCTTTAGTGCCTACCATTATTCTGCTTTCTAGGGCGATGTACTACGATACCGGAGTTGCACTGTTTGCGATAGGTAAGGTATAGAACTTCTATGTCTAGGGGAATTCCTTATTCAGAAACAATTTTAAAGTCAATGGGTCTTATTAAAAAAGGTGGTGATGGTAGGTGGGGGGTTTGAGGTGTTTTATAATCAAATGGACATCCCGCGGTTTTATTTTATATTTGAATTGTTGACCTTAGTATCTTTGTAATAATACTCGTTTTTTTTAAGTTATATTTAAACTTTGGTATAGTGCCTCTGACAGAAGTCGAGTTCAACTCGAGTTTAGACCACGTTTCGTAATGAGACTGAATAAGTTTTTTTTAAATCAAAACATGTTTCTAACATGACATATCATCTAACATTTTCTCGCTGTTCAAATCTTACTGTCAGTCTTTGTACACGAGAAACCTCATTATTTGTACTCAAAAAGCCGTCAACAACCTTCGCGTCCAATACAGTAATGCATTCAGGATGTTGTTGGGGCTCCCGAGATTCTGCAGCGCCTCCGGCATGTTCGCTGAAGCGCACGAGGATTCGCCACCTGCATGCCTTACAAATTAGCATCAATGGCGAGCAGAGAACGAAAGACCACCAACATTCTGAAGACTGATGACTCTTATGAGTTCATATGAAGTTTATGAGTCCATTTTATGAATTCCAGAGATATATTCCATCATCAATGTTTTTTTATGTGTTGTGTTTTTTTTATATATGCGTAAAATGGTCTTACTGACACAAATTGATCAAGTTACTAAAATATTCTCTTATATTATTTATAGCCTTCAATGTCCCACTGCTGGGCAAAGACCTCCCACTTCCCCACTCCTTCCATTCGTTCTTTTCCTTCGCCAAAATGGGCCAATCTGCTCGGAACTTCGTGAGCTCATCTCATTTTCGTTTATTCTCATATTATCTTATATATGATTCGAAAATAATGTACACAGTGGGTGGTTAGAACCTTTTATTCACACAGTTGTAGAGTCTTCATTTGCTATTTCGTACTTATTTCTGTTTTTTTTTTTCAGCAATGCAATGTTACGTCATCGTGCTGGTGAGGAGTGAAGTGGTAAAACTGGAGTTGAAGCTAGCCAATGGAAACGAGGAGCGACCACAAAATTATATCGAGGAGGCTATAGATGTTGACGACGTCGTCACTTTACTCTAAAACATTATTCCGGAATGTGGACGAAGGGCTATATATCCAAATATATAGTTACAAAACTACTTATATTTTTGAGGGTAACATTCAAAACTGGAAAGCGGATAATATAATCTATTGACATCTGAACCACCAGGATTGCTGATGCGTTGCCTACCCTTAAGACAAAGTTAATATTTTTATTTATGTACCTACCTATAATTTCCGCAAAATAATTTGTTATACTGTAAAGGAAAACATGTCTTTTATATAATCCTGACCGCATTTTAGGATTTCCTATGGCGTAAGCATTTTTTTTTTAAGGTTTTGTTGGTGTTCTACAAATACCTACCAAGGCAACACACCACTACCCAGACCCAGACAAAGGATAAGTAAGAAGGCCTTAAGTGCAAAACAAGTTGTAGGTATCTGAGAGTAGACCTCTTTATCTAAATTAACTTTGTGTGTGTGTGTACAGAATGATTCAAGGGAGATGGTCCAAAGTTTACTGGGATATGGCGAACTTCGCGTGACCCATCCGAATCACTACGAGCTATGGCTATTTTTGTACATCTAGTTAAATAAATAAACACCCAACGGGTGTCTGATTGTACATAATAAGTCCTGACCCCACAATAGGATTCCCTGTGTCGTGGGTATCCTGAACTACGAGTACCGTGGTACCACAATACTCAGATCCGGAACAGATATCTGCAGAACATGCAACAATTTGTCCCGCAGCGGGAATCGAACCCGCACCTCTTGCGTCGCAGCCAGCTACTCGCCCTCCACACCATCGAGGTCGTTACACGTTTACTAAGAGGATTCCCTTGCTTTGCCATCTCGCTTGAATCACCAATGTATAACATCGGTATTACAAAATAGTATCTACATTCGAGTAAATAGCTATATGTACGACAAGTTTCTTCCAAACATGTGATACCAGAGACACAGGGGTTATGAGGTCCTCTACCCCAATAAAATGAGATTTTACACTTGGCAGTCTATAAATCTTTAGGTAAGTAGATATAGTAAGCAAACAATTGTTACCAATCGTTTGGTATCGTTCCAAAGCGCATTGTTTCGGTTAAACTTTGACCCGTTCCGCGCTAACTTACTGTAAACAGGTCAGACAAAGTTGGCTGCGTATTTACAATCGAGCTGCATATAGTCTGTGGTTTTATTTCAGTTGATTTGTTACGAAATTCTTAAAGGCATTTCTGTAGAGCACGACTGCGCCATAATGACGTAAAATTATAAAGAAAAGGTACCTACTTATGTATTTTAAACTTTTCATAGGAATAAGAGCACAGGTGGGACCCTGCGCGATCCCAGGTCGTGACTTACTCTTCCGTCTCCCATTGTCAGGGAGTCATTGAAACGTGGAACGGTAAAAGGCGGCTACATTGTATACCAAATTGGCAATTATACAAAATCATGTGTTTTGGTAAGAAAAGGTAACCGCTGCAAGTGCACAAAATATTAAATACCATAATTAGAATCGGTTTTCAGATATGGTTTTTTTTTAATACAACTAAATTGGCAAGCGAGTATACGGTTCAACTGTTGGTAAGCGGTTACCGTAACCTATGAACGCTTGCAGCACCAGAGGTATCACTCGTACATATTTTTAGAAACATTCTTTACTTTTAGGAAAACAATGTGAGGAAACTAGCATGCCTTGGAATGATAAATTTAAAGGCATGTGCCATCGGTTAGTATTCTAATAAGCGGCGATGGCAACCTGTCACGTGGAATGCTAACTACTTGCAAAGCGTGGGCATGTGCCAAATATAATGTTTGGACTTGCCTCTGACTACCCTCTTGGTAGATACTAGATCTACGCTCCGAGTATGTATCTGAGGTTATCCATCAAGGGGAATATTGTCGTGATCATGTTGTTTTTTTTTTCTTTGACTTTGACAGATAATCCTATTCTTAGAATGCTCTATTAGCAAACCTTATGTAGGTAAAGTGGCCGTTGGCGTACTACTTAATTTCCTACTTGTTTACGTAAAGAGTAACAAAGCGTCAGTGTAAGACTTCCAGGAGGTTTTGCAAAATGAAATGATATAAAAACATAATATTCGTCATTTTTCAAATATAGGTATGTTGTATCTCCGGCATGTATCGGTATTTATCGGATTTTCTACGTGACCCGGAACAAATATCCGCAGAACATGTACCTACTTAAACATTTGTCCCGCAGCGGGAATATAACCCGCACCTTTTGCATCGCAGCTGGCTACTCAACCGCCGCGCAACCGAGGTCTTGAACAAAAAAAATGATTTCTAGCGTTTTCGTCCCCAATTGTCATTTTGGCGCCATAAATGGATGATTGCATAAGCTATAATTTATCATCAAGAGATGAACCTCTTACATCAATGTATACAGATTCGGAATGTAAGGAAGACATTGATACTTGAAACTAATGTACCTGCAGTAGTTACAGTAATTCTAGACAGCAAAAGAACGAGTATGGTTGCCAGTAATAAAAAACCGGAAGGAAGGTATTAGGATATTACGTTGGTAGGTAAAGTAAAGTTGTTTACCTAGTGTACCCAAGTACTCAAGCTCTAGGTATTCTATTTTTTTTTAATTCTTCAGTATATCATAAGAAAACAACGATTTTAATTAATGTTTTTGGTAACCCACTTCTTTCGTGCAGTCCGCTCCATCGAAAGGTGGTCTAGTAGAGATAATATTACTAATGAGTGATAAGACCGCCCATTTTGCAACATTATCATATTTTGTACTTATCTAAGCTTAAATATTAGTTTAATAAAGTATTATCTATCTATGTATCTAAAGAGGTTAAATTAAAAAAAAAATTGCTGGACATTTTCACATAACATCATCTAGCCCCAAAGTAAGCAGAGCTTGTGTTATGGGAACTACATGTCTGATATACTACTTTACATATATACATTTTTTTGTATAAACATACTTATTATAGATAGAAAACACCCAGACCCGAGACAAATATTTGCAGATGCAAACATTTGTCCCGCAACGAGAATCGAACCCGCAACCTTCTGCGTCTCAGGCGGGCATTTCCCCACTGCGCCACAGAGGTCGTTGAAATGTTCGTAGAGGGCACTTCGTATGCTCGTAGTTGTAATATTGGTTCCTACATAAGTCGTTTACATGGGAAAATTACAATAATTTGCAATGTTTTACTCAGTACCTGCACTATATTTATCGGCAGCTGGTAGCCGATGAGAAAAGTCTGAAAACCGCAGACGGTGGGCGGACACGATCAGCCTCGAACCACTGGCAGTTTCAATACAAACATAAAAACGTGCTTGCAATTCTGAATGCCTTATTAATTTTAATTACAAAAACTTAATAGTAATAAGTAAAGTATGGTATGGTGACAATTACAGATTGCGAACAGGTTATTTGCAGTTCGATTTCCGATGTAGGTTTTTGTATTACATTACATTTACATGGTCCGTAATTATTTGTTTCAAATCTGAGGAACATTATATTTAAATGTGTCTCAAGAAATCTGGTTAAATTAAGGCCTATTCAAACAGACGCGGTAGCAATCAGTTTATGCATATAATTATAATGATAAGAAATGGTTGTCAAGTGGTGGAACTTTGACAACAACTTGACATCCTTTGCTCGCCACCGCCACCGCCACCGCAGTTTGAGCCCTTAGGCGATAACATTGTACGAGTATGACGTTTCGTTCTTTGGAGGAAGAATATATCTCGCTGTGGACAACTGATGGTAATGATGAATACACATTCTCCTTCAAACAATTTGCTACAGAGCACTCCAACCAACCTGTATTAAATGGCTCTGTATTAAAACCTGCTACAAATCCGCTAATTCCTAGCGCTTTATTAATTAATTAACAAAATTACATAATAACGTCCATTAACGAACAATGTTCACTCAGCCACCATTTTTGAAACAGATGCAGTGTTGCCCGGTCTGTTTCGCTTTCGGATGCTAAAAAAGCTCAAAGAAACTTTAAAAATGTTCCAAATTCTCAATTGTACGTGTTTTTTTTTCAAATCATTTATAACGTCGTACAAAACGGTTTTGTTGCCAACATAAATATTTTATGAAAAACTAGGTCTCCCAAGAATTAAAAAAATATACTAGATCACGACTGTAATTAGGTCCCCATAATTATTTTATGTATGTGTCAGTTGAAAATAAAACGCATCAAAATGTTTTAAAAAAGCGTTAGATCTAGCTTAAAAAGCTAAAATGGCAGCACTGGCCTGAAGCCTTTAAATGTGGCACTAAGGAGTGAAGCGAAATGCACTTATTAGCTGCTGAGAGGGCGCGCCAAGTGCAGTGCCTAATGGTTGCCATTCACCGGTTGAATGGAAACGCGAAATTGCCAACAATTATATACTCTGGCAATGATAACTGGTGGATGCTCGGCAAAATCGGGGATTCCTGAGCGGTTGTCTCGCGGAAAATCTATTATCCATACAGACATCTGCTTCTTAGAAAAGCGAAGTTCGCTTTTCTAATAAGCAGACCTAAAATTTGTACTTTGAATTAATGTTTACTTAATATATTTATAGTTTTTAATATATTCATTAGACAGACTGACTGACGCAAAACTTTTAGCACGTCCGCTGATGTTCACGTGCGCAGGTCTTATTTTTACTTTCATTCATTCAGGACGTGCAAGTGAATGAATGAATGAATGAAAATACTTTATTGTAGTGAACAATGATAACAAAACAAACTAAAACCGAATACAATTAAATGAACCATTGTACATTTAATTGTATTCGGTAATACAATTGTGTACCATGACGGTTTTATTGCTTCAAAGCGATCTCTTCCAAACAACATTGATTATATAAATAATAAAAGAGAATAGGCATATAATATCTGCCAATTCTCGTTCGTCACCTCAAACTTGCATAAAATTTGTAACTATGTTTTCAAAGCTATGGGACGCTGAGAAAAGTTTTTTCCAATCTTTAAATATTTATT
Organism: Perizoma affinitatum; assembly: GCA_961405105.1. Taxonomy (NCBI): domain Eukaryota; kingdom Metazoa; phylum Arthropoda; class Insecta; order Lepidoptera; family Geometridae; genus Perizoma; species Perizoma affinitatum. The sequence continues at coordinate 4,443,633 of OY560191.1, read as the reverse complement.
ATATTCGCAATTGTACTATCTTGATTCATGATGCATTTTGGTGTTATTTTTTCCTAATAATAAGGTACTAAAAGTTGATGGTTAACTTACATAAAAATGAAAATTTAGTAGTGTTTTCCATTTCAAATGTCATTTCACAATATTACTTTTTATAAACAACTCTTTGATGTTTATTTTTTGCAATGTTTCGAATTCTAAAATATCACCTCCTGTAGGTACTTAGTACAACCTAGAAGTAACCTGCCGTAGTTAAAAATATCTAAAAGGTAACAAAAGTAACCTTCTGACAACGCTGCTCCGTGCGAAACGTTTGTCTACCACATATATTCTAATACTATAGAGACGTAATAGTTTGCCAATAATGTAACGAAAATACCTTATATAAGTTAAGTTTAGTATTTAGTAAGACACAACGAGTGGTCTTATCGATAAAAGCGACCTCTTCCAACCAACATTTGTCTTTATGTTTATTTTTAAAGTCCTAAACTACTAACGATGTACCAATTGAGCGAATCCGTGGGCAGAAGCTAGCTATCTCATAATTCTATTTCCAGCTTCCCACAAGAGAACATCGTTTCCCATACTTGCAAACTGCTCAACGTGTCCAAGATAGCACACAGCCGTACAACGAGCTCGCAGTTCCAATTGTGCGCTCACAAACGAATTCATTTTCACAAAACTCATCTTGCAGACTGCGATGACGTGTCACGGACATTGGGAACAAAGTTACTTGAGGATTGGAAGAGACAACTGTCCTTTTATTTCTTTTTACTTAGGACCATATTCCGAAAAAGGCAGAAAGTTCTAATTAGCAAGATAACTGTACTTTACAAACATTTATCCCGCGGCGGGAATCGAATCCGCCACTTTCTGTGTCTCAGGCGCGATTATAAATTCTGCGTAACACCAAGCAGTCGTAACACCAAGAAGTCTGAAATGCAGACTGGATTTTAATTAATATATGGCTATGTCGATTAGTGTGTCTTTGAAATAATAGGCATTTGATACAGGGTTGGTATTGAAAAAAAGTTATTCTTATTAAAATGAAAAAGTGATTTTAAGAAAAATAAGCTAAAAAGTTATTTTGACAGCATAATATGTTTTTTTATGCTGATAGCAATAACTGGTATGTAACAAAATCAAGGATTATCAGAAAATAAGTAGATATTTGGTCAGCTTGATAATGTATATTGTTTCCAAAATAAATAGTTATGAGTCAGCAGGATTATACAATCGGTGAGCATAAAATACTACTTCCTTCCTTTCGAAGATTTTTTTTTTAATTTTCTCGAAATGAGTGACAGATCATTTTGGGGCTGACCAAAACCTCTTTAATTAGCTGACAGTTTAAATGATAGCCTTTTAAAAAAAAAGGAGCATATCAGTCATGTTATTCTCATAACACAATCTCTGCTTCCTTTGGGGCTAGATGATGCTGTGTGAAAAATGTCCAGCATTATGTTTTCTAATTATTAATATTAAGCTCAATTCTTTCAAGGGTCCGAGTATTTAGATATCCAACGGCAGATCACTAACCCTGATGAAGACTCTCGGAATGAGTCGAAACTTAGTCGGTGCCTTCACCGATAGTACGGCACGTGAAAACTTCCCGTTATGTTTAATGCCTACTGAAAAACTTGATTGATCTCAGGTTAGTATAACAACCTAGTGGGTTTGTGGTCGCGACAGCTCAGCATTTAATCATCGCCGCCATGCACAATAACACGTTGAATTAAATAGTATTTCTGAGGTTAATAAGTATTTCTATACTAAGTAGGTACAATATTAAATTAGAACAGTTATCTCATCCAGCGGTATTAGATCTATGTCAGGCACGGCGGCGACGCGTGCCCGGAAGCGTCACGGCCGCGTGAAGACCGGAAATGGGCAGGATGACCGGATCCTATCTCCGGCCGGCTCCTGCCTACCTGTCGCCATGTTGTGACGTCATGCCCGACACGGTCCGACAACATCAGCCGCAGATTTACGGATTGTCAGGTTATAAAGTTGTTTAGGGAAATGTCATCTCATAAAATAGTATGTTATTTACGAGTCGATAAGTAACGAACGAGCAAGTTTTCCTGTACATATTAAATAAAAGCTCAAAAGACGTGGAAAAATAGTGAAAAAAGGTTCGGTTTCGTTATGTTATCATCATCATCAATAGACTCTAGAAGTCATAACCGTTGGTGGCTGTTTAAGTATGATACTTCGAGTGCAGTATACACAATCTGGGTGGTGATGGTAAAGTAGGAGTTATACAACAAAGAAGTTCATACAAACTCGCGAATTTTTATGTACCGTACAATTGTTTCGACTCATTGCGAAGGTCCTCATTAGGGTAAGTGATCTCGATGCTCTGCCCTTTCTGTGTGATAGTAGAAACTTGAAAATTCCTGTAGTATCTTATATAAATAATCTGTAACTCAATGCTCGTAACTAATTCACAATATAAAATTGTGTGTCTCGATATAATATTTTGTGTCTACTTTCAATCTCTTTTCTTAGGAAGAATTGTCAGCTGTTTCAAACGTTTATCAGTTTAACTGTTCTTTTAAATACAAGAATAAGGCATTTTGACTAGTGATCTGGATCAGTTGATCCAGATCACTAGTGTATAATTCGTTTTTAACTGTTTTTAGATAGCTATATTATCTGTATTTTTTTTGTATACATACTTGAAAAGTGTTATATGAATAAATGTCCTTCATCTATACATTTATTAATTAAAAAAATAATAAGGCTTCTGATTTACAACAGTGTTTGGGATAAAAAAACAAGGAAGTTTCTTATTTACTTACAATCCATCATAAATAAGGTTTTTGGTACGGTTTATTATTGACAGTGACAGGTGCCCCCGAGCCGCCCTCAGGGCCACCTGACAGCGGTCATACCCATCTGTCGTCTGCAGAGACACGCGATCTACGCCCTTCATCAGTATCATCTTAATACCCCTGTTACATAGAGTCCTAATTACGTTAAGACACTAACTTCGAATGTGGAGTGGGTGTGGCTGCGAGTGCGTAAGTAAATTTATATTTTTATACTTAGGCGTATTTCAGAGAGAGATTTATATGAAAAATTACAGTTGGCAAGACATAGATATGGTCTTTGTCCAAGTCTTTGTACAGACGGGAATTTAGGGGGATGGCAATGGACTTGCTACCTGTCATGTGGCATGCTAACTCCTATGCAAAACCTGGCATGTGTCAAATATTCTTGAACTTGCTTCGAATTGCTTCTTGATTATAAGTTTTATACGGGTCATTATCGCGTCACCTTTTTTACCCTTTTGACATATAATTTTTATATAGGTACTTCTGTTTGTTTAGTGATTGCGAAAAGTTTGAAAAATATAAATCCTCCTTGGTATCTTCACTGATCGACTTACTTAGTGAGAATGGGTGTAAGGGTGTGTATGGAATAGAGTCGTTAACATGTTTGTTATATTTAATGCAAGAGAATAAAAGCGATTGAGGAACTAAAATAAAGTTTTTACATTGCTGAGCCGCACCTACAGTCACAGTATCAGTGCCTTATATCTACTTTAAAATATTACATGATAATTATTCTGTAATTATGATTATAAAGTGTTACTTAAATACTATTGATCTATGCCACATCCGCTCAACTCAGCTGCGATACTGAAGCTTTTATGGTAAATTATTCAGGTTGTTGCATACTTGTAAGCAGCAATGTACTCGTACAAACCGTTTAAAACCCATCAATAAAACATCGAATGAATGTTCTCGTACTTGATTAAAATGGTAAAAGCACAAACCACTTGGCACATGGCGCGAAGGGGGACAAATTAAGAGGGCGGAGAACGTAACACGGCTTTAATTATACACGGCTTAGGAACTGATTAATTTTCTTTAATTTCTCGACTCAATCAAATAATTTTAACGTTTTTGAATAAGGTATAAATATACCTTTTTTGTATAAAAATGTATACAAATTAAATACATTACGTATAGTAAATTATTTTAATAACTATTTTGTTCGAATTCCCGCGATACAGGCTAGCCCTAGTGCGGGATTCATTGAAATATTGTAAACGGTTTATAAAGTTTGAGAAATAAATTATTTGTATTTTGTATTTGTTTTTTTTTTATTTTGTATTTTTATATTTTGGTAGTGAGTAACCTATACCTAAGTACCCCCCAGTTGTTAGAGTTAAGATCATAATATTTTCATTAGCCCTAAATATAGAAAAACATATTTTCGTTTTGATACGAGACCTTAATGACTTTCAACGAATTGGTACCACAGAAAAGTACATCAGATTTCTTAGAAAAAATGACAATATGACATGCCTAAGTCTTAGCTTAAGAGTGTTAAGAACAGACGCGCATTGGCAATTTTAGTTATTTCCAGAAAAAAAACCTTTTTCAATCAATTTATAATTCTCATTATCATCACACAGTTACGAAAGTTGTATCGTAATAATCAATATCCGTCATCAAAAACCCATGAAAAACATTTTTTTAGTCGCGAATGCTATTCCAATTTCTCACGTGGGATAAGAAACTAATTTAGCTTCGATATAAATAGCTTGGTGCAGACAGGCGTGTCGAAACATTTTGTTTTTCAATTCTCTACGTGAGATTCATAAAAAAGGGTGACCGTAGGTCCCGTTTTAAGAAAAACACTGACGTATGTTTCCTTCCTACACCTTCGAGGCATTTGATAACATTCTTCTCATTGAAACAAACAGTACAATCTTTTGACATATTACATGTACTTAGATTCGTCAAAACAAAATTACAAAAGTACTTAAGGTAGGTTACAAATCGAAATTAATAGGTACAAACAATTTGTTAACATTCGTCATATTGTAAAAGCAAAGGCTTCGTCAATTTTGTAATAGCTATTAAATAATAATTTATTTTTAACATACTTGTAAAATTCAATGTCCCTCTTATTTCTTATGTGAATAGGACTACAGTTATACAATTTAATAAAATTAGCAATAAAACTTTTCCCCCTTTTTGCAAGTATAGTACGTGGCATTACAATGTTTGACAGTTGTAGTTAAGATATACATATAATCACGACTGTTTCCCGGACAGACAGAGAGAGACCAAGGATTTCCACTAGCAAGAATGCCAATAAAATCCATTTATCTGTGACTTTCTTATTCATATAAATCTATCGCTTACACTGCAAAAGAAGAAAAAAACTATATATTTTTAAATTTAAATATCTATATTATTGGGTATGTACAAACGTCATTTAATTTTGAATTTAAAACTCTATAGAGTTATTCTACGAACGGGGCCCATTCTCACAAGCTGAGACAAAAGGTTGGGGTAAAATGTTCAAATTGAATCTTTTGACCCACGAGAATTGGTTCCGCACTCATGGATTTTCAAAACTCTGACAGTTGTGTGATAGTTTAAGGTTAGTTCTAGTATTTTTTTTTCAAATAATTTGGAATAATAGTTTCAAAATATATTTTGTGTTTGACAAATGTTTGCATGTTCTGCAGTTATTTGTTCCGTGTCTGGGTGTTGTGTTACCACAGTAATCGCAGTTCATGATACCCACGACACAGGGAATCCTAGCGTAGCGTCAGGACTATGTATGTGCCTGTTGGCTGTTTATTTATTTGATATATTCTATATTAAAATCCTAAAATCTTATTAAATGATTCACCACTGGAAGTTGTTGAACATTTCTGCTAACTTGGGTCTACCATATCGAGCAACCTCTCACTTGATTCAGAGATCATTCGCATTGGCAAGGCATCCACGATGTGCGGGAAGCTAAGAGTATGGCAACAAACACCTATCCATAAAAACTAAGATGATGGTTTATCAGACTTGCATTTTGTCCATACGGAGCTGACCTGGACATTGTATGCCAAACAGGAGCGGAATTTAAATAACTTTCACATGCGCTGTCTTCGGCGTATTTTGATTATATCGTGGAAGAATCGGATAACAAACGAGAAGGTTCTCAGTATCGTAAAGCTGCCCAGTATTGCTGCTGTACTGAAGCAGCGGTGTCTACATTGGCTCGGGCATGTTCATCGTTTAGAGCCATCTCGTTTGCCTCGAAGAACTCTTCTTGGTGAAATCGCAGATGCTAAACGTCCAGTTGGGTGCCCAATGTTAAGATTTAAAGACAGTGTAAAAAGAGACATGATGTGTGGAGGAAAGCCGTTTCTGATGGGGTTGTCGTTCGCGACAACGTTTGGTTTGCTCTACTGTCTCATAAGCGTGATATTCGTCACCAACGCGCTGCTCTTACACCTACATCACCAGGAACTCAATTTGTCTGTGAAATATGCGGTCGTAGCTGTCGCTCCCGTATCGGCCTTACTAGTCATTTGCGTAAGTGCCGCACCTCGGAAAACGGATGCTGCTTAAATCATCTTTTATAGATGTAAAAGGTATATGATGATGATGATGGTAAGTTAAAAATTGCAAATGTAAATCAGACCAACGGTTTTTGAAAATAATCAAACTTTTGGATTTTACATGTTAAAAACAATTGTATTGCATTGTTCCGTTTTCACTACTTTACCTCGTTTTTGTCAATAAGTCACTGCCGCATCTTGGAATGCGGCTTTCACATTCTCCGCATAAGCGCCGTTGAATTTTATGTTTAAATATATTTTCGGTCGTGTGTCGTCTCTCGTCGAGAACTATTAGCGTCGGTAATGGCACATAATGACAATAATATAATCGGCACATTAACTGTGCATTTTGGCAATGCCACCGCTTCGCCGGCCACCGCCATGTCGCACGCCGTAGCCCCTACCACTTCTCTGTGCCGATATGAAAAGTTAAGAAAAAACACGATTTCAAATAATATATTGCAACAGTATTTTGTCAATTATAAGTTTAACGGGTCTTTATCGCGTTTACCTTTTTTATTTTTACGACGTTTCGACTATATTGCAACAGCCGTGGTCACGGGATGACTTTAATAAAAAAGGTAAACGCGATAAAGACCCGTTAAACTTATAATTTTGTCAGATAATATTGTACGAGGGTACACCGTAACCATCTCTTCTAAACGAGGGTTACGGTAACCGCTTACAAACCGGGTGGGCCGTAGGTATGCCTGTTTGCCACTTTAGTTGTATGGAGTTTTTTATATAAGTACCTATATATAAAAAACTAGGTTTAATAACTATCAAGAGAGCCGTTTTATGTTCTGTTTCGTGCGCCAGAAGGAAGAGAGAGACAGAAGAAAAATAACTATTGTCTTATACTGGTGCATGAAAGGTTGAACTTGCTACGTTGTTGAGTAGAGTTTTGGAATATTTACGATACCTTATACCAAGCCTATCTAAGCGTGGCTGTAAAATATTGGGCTGAGTGAGACCGTCATCCCGCTTTTTTTACAATTCTTGTAGTATCTTTAAGACTCGATAGCGATTCACAGTAATATATGGTAAGGGAAACAAAGTCGCGTGTGTTCGTCAATTCCCGCACAAGACATGTCGCCTTAAGGTTACGCTTAGGGTGACTTAAGCGGAACTTACTGGTAAACGCATCGTGATCTCGAACTACAGGAGAAATACTTAACTGTCATTTGGGTTGACGCACCTTTTAATTTAACGTCCCCTTAAGGGTAGAGGGCAGTCCATATCACGATCTTTGGGCGTGCGACTGTATTTGACAAAATTCTTGCATTAAGGTTTAACTGTAAATGATAATAAGTATTTCCGACTCATTCAAGTATAGATCGTAAAGTATCGCGTGGCGTGCCGCAATAAATTCTTAATGTATTTTCTCGTCAAAGAAGTTAGTTCATAATTTCTGTAGAACATGATTTAGAAGAATTCTCGAGATTCCGTGTGACGGTGGATAAAAATTAGCTCGTTTCACTTCAAAACATATAGTTGAAAGCAACGGCTTTTGAGACATTTAGGCTCAGACGCGAGTCATTCGCAAATTTTAAAATATTTGGTGTAATTTTTTAACACACCATCATAATCAGGTTCGACTTCAAAACTGTATTCGATGTTTGTATTCTAGTATAGTAAAGTTTAGGTTTTGATTGACGGCCATGGCGAGTTGCCAAAAAGGTGCGGCTGTAGTTTTTATTTTCTGGAGACGTACTCATGTGCTCGTAGTTCCTAATACTTATAACACAGACAATGTTATATGGGGTCACTGTTCTAAGACCTCTGTGACTAGTTGATGAAATAACTAATTGACGTGTGATTAGAGTCGTGTTGGCCTAGCGGGCCATATGCACCGAGATTTGCGCTCCGAAGGTCTTGAGTTTGAATCATTACATGCACCAATGGATTTTACCATTCGAAAAATGCCTGAAAACGATTCAAGAAAGGATTGTGAGGAAACCGACATGGTCTTGAAACCAAAGATTCGAATTTATTTTATTTGGTATTCTAACCATCGGTTGGAATATCAAAGCGGCGATGGGCCTGAAAGTCTTAGAACCTATCACGTGGAAACGAAAGCATGTGCCAAATAATGTTTGGATGTACCTCTGACTACCCCTAACATGGTATCCTTGAGACTACGTATTCAGTAGGTATATCTTATCATCTTCTTGTCCTTATCCCACATTAAGTGGGGTTGGCACAACATGTTTTCTTCTTCCACTCTCCCCTATCAGCCGTCATCTCAGTACTCACTCCTTTCTTAACAATGTCATCCTTCACACAATCCATCCTTCTTTTCTTTGGCCTTCCCCTGCTTTTATTTCCATCCACATTCATATTTAACACTCTTCTCGTAATGTGACATTCTTCCCTCCTGATGACGTGCCCATACCATGCTAACCTATTACTCCTCAACTTTTCCGTAGGTATCTATGGATGCCCATTTAGGAGATTACAGTCGTGAGCGTATTTATTTTTCCTAGATCATTATTAATCTTCTGTCTCACTAACATTTGGTTGGACGATATCGAGAATAGAAGGAAGAGAAGGAATAGTATGAGGAAGGTATATTCCACCACAATGAGGGATTAATAAGGAAGAGATTAAGTGAATCTCCTGCACGTTAGTAAGTACAGTTAGTTCTGTGGTGTTGGCACGTCTAATGAGGTCTTGGAGTGCATCGTCACGTGCCGTAATAAGCGCGCCGGCCTGTCTCGCTCGGTTCTCGATAAATTCCTTAATTCATTGTTTTTTTGATACACAGGCACTTAAAATCAAGCTGAGGTCGAGTCGCACACGAAACCCGAAATAAAATATACTAAAATCATTGCAAAAAGTAATTTTTAAGTATGACGCTAGGAGCTCGTTTATGCATTTGCTGTAAGAGTTTGTTTGTTCGTTTCTATTACCATTCATCTCCATAACAGCTCGGATTGTGCGGTTTCTTGTAATCGATTTGTATGTTTTATAGTTAGACATAGACATAGACATAGACATATCATTTATTTACCACCACAATACACACAATATAAATTAAACATTTTGAACATTAAAAAAGGTACACAATAAAAGGTTACACAATAAAAAACATAGGAATAATAGGTTGAAAAAATAATTATTATTGAAACATAGAAATAAATAAGTATGACTTATGTGTGCTGCAGTAGCAAATTGGCCTAGGCTCAGCATAATGCCGACTGTTGTGAACAGAAGGCGCTGTTATTCTGCCTAGACCAGGACAAGAACGAGCACAGGACCCTGCGATTACAAACAGTAAAAAAAAAGAAGAAATAATAAAAATATATTATGTATACTCAGTAATAAGAGTAGTGCCTTTAAAAATAATATATAGAGCATGAATAATAACACAAAGGATATAAATAGATAAATATTATTATATGCATGTATTTACTGTGTACTATAAGAAAATCATGATAACATAAGCAACAAAAAACCAATAACTTAAATAAAATCTAACATTTAAAAGGGACATCGGAATCAGGCAATCCAGACTTTTGTTGATCCAAAATAACACATTTTAGCCGTTTTCTAAAAGTGAAATTGGATTTTAACAACCTAAGGGGTGGTGGAATGAACTTAGATAGCTTTCTTATCGTCACTAGGGACACTGCAATAGACGATGAAAAACACGTCGTAGTTTTAAATTTACCAAAAAAATTACTTGTTTCATTAGAAATCACGCAAATGTGGTAATTTCCAGAATCTTGAAAATGTTGTCCGGGTAACCTATTCACAATTTCTAGGAACATTTTGAGGTACCTATCTATAATAGATCAGGGAATTAATTTTTGCTTCTGTACCGGCTGGCTTCATACTTGTATAATTATATAATTTATTTCTCGCTAATTAGTCCAAGAATGACCCTTAGTAAAGTCTCAATCTAATGAACGTCAAAAACGGTATTCTAATAAAAAAACACTGTGTTCTGAAAAACGTCAACATTGAGATTGAAAGTGGACCGAAAGTAGACTGACACAATATTATACCAAGAATGTTATGAATTAATTTTGAGAATTTATTTATTGTAAAGTATTTATTCAGGATCAGTTATTATATACGCCACAACCACTTCGCACAATCACTAGTGCATAACATTACTTACTTGCATAATATATGAATTATAATTGCATTGTAATTAAGAAATTACAATGCAATTATAATTCGCAGTAGTTCCTATGAACATTTCCAATTCGGACGGAACATAATGGGTAGGAATTACGAATTTACATCTAAATTTATTCGCATTAGTTACGGTTTTGATTCTTACATTGTTTAAGTAACGATTTATACTGTAGTATGATGAATGCAACAATGACTCAAACGTATTTTCCAATCGATAAAACAACTAACCAAATTATATCAACTCGGTAGCTGCTGTACAAATCATTTGTTAAAAGCATCAGATTAACTGAACACACAGTGCAACATTAATATCGACCAGAAAGCACAGAAACAATAAAAAGTTGAATAATAACACCCGACCCACGGCTTAAACAAGTGTACAGTCACCGTCAAAAGTAGCTGAGCAACTTGGGTTTACGAATATATCTAAGCTCTGAGGCCCATTTGCACTACACTACTGACAGCTCCTATGTTGGTGCCTAATGATAAAAGAAAATATGTCACAAAGATACGACATGCCTAAGTTTTCAATGTAGACCTTAATAATGGCCATTAATTGACTACCTGAATGACTCAGTTAATTTAAAAGTACGCTTTTTGCTGATCTTTTCTAAAAAACCTACATTTTTCAAATTAAAATTAAAATAAATATTCAAAAAGTTTTTACTGTTGATGAGTTAAAAGGGTTGAATATTACTTCTGCTACCTCTGCTTTTATTTCCATCCACATTCATATCGTAATGTGACATTCTTCCCTCCTCATGACGTGCCCATACCATGCTAACCTATATATGACTGTTTGTCGTTCCTAAAACAAAAATATCATAATAAAATTATTAGGAGTGCGTAGGTGTTTTGTTACTCCCCGACCGCTACGATCCCTGCGCACGCGCGTATCTGACAACGACATCGCGTAACCTGCAGCCATATCGCATTACACATAAAATATTTATTATTTATTATCTGTAATTAATTTAAACACACGGGAGCTACAAAAACAAGTAGCCCACAAGCCAAACAGGAAGATGTATATAACTCAATCGCTGTACGAAGCTGGTACGATTTGTTACAGCCCAGATTGGATCTGCTGCACTCAGGCTCAGAACCAGGGGGGCCATTCGAAGAACTTGCACAATTATCAAAAATATTATATCAAAACTTAATTTTCTGGACTTACCTACATAGTAGTCTACTTATCATGAATCGCATTGATTCTGAAAAGTAAAGAATAACTTGTAAGAAGTTACATCGATTCTCCCTCGAATCATTTAAAAATTTACCGTATTTGACACCGTCCTACACACTCCTCTCCTCTGCGGTGGATACAGCTCGTGTTTGTATCATATTTTTTTTGGGTATCAAATGTTAATTGTTTACGTTCTATAAGAATATTAACGTGAAGAGATGACCAATCTATAAACTGTTTCTAGCTGAATAGGATTGAATTAGAGTGGGGCCCCAATTTCTACAGTCTGATTTCAGCCCTGGCCGTGCTTGCGCATTGTAAACAGAGACTCGCTCACAGTAGCTAATGTCTTAACATGATAAGGTATCTGCTGGCACAGAATAGCCACAAGTACTTTGTCTAGATGGCAAATGCTCTGCTGTCCTAAGATGGAATGCCGATGAAATTATATCAACAAAATATAAATGACGTAATATAACAATTGATATTTGCGAATTCATGCTGCTCAAAAATCAAAGAATGTTATAATTTAGAAGAAAATTAAATACTGTATAAAAAAATTAGTAAGAAAATAAAATATAGTGAATTAAACTAAATTCAAAAATACTTTTTTATCTAAAAAAAGGAATGTGAAATATTACTTAAATTTTGGAATCAACCCTACTAGGGTTAGCCTGTTAACAGGTAGCAATAGGCGGAACACTACAAATTTGCAAATAATATTAGTATATCAAGATAAGGACATTCAGTTCAAATTCATGAGTAAGAAATTTCTCACAGGTTTTAATGTGGCACACGTGGCGGTTCCGTTGAGGTCGAGAGACCTCTAAGTGGATCCCAGCGATGCAAATCAACAGCAATGATGATTCAATTTCTTAATATCAGCTTATTACTCTAACGAGGTCTGATTAGGATGAAATATGAGTTTGTCTGCTATTTTCATCGTTCACTTTCTCAGACTGGATCAAACACATTATTTGGTATATAAAAATTTAATAGCGTATTATGATTATGTTTAATGGACGGTACATATGTGTTAATATCATCTAAAATTATGAAAAATAAAGGGAATAGAATATTTTATACTAATTCACAGTTAATTTACCAGAACAAATTATAAGATGTTTAGAACAAAAGTTGGTATAAATAATAATTTTATTAGATAACAAGTTTTGTTCTACGAGTGTACTAAATTTGGCGTTTTCGGTAAAAAATCTAATTATCTAAGCCATTTCGGAGATAAATGGTAACAGACAAACACAAATAAATACAATCAAAGACAAGGGCGCCTTATGGTGCCATTAATTTTTTTGGAAAAACATGTGAATATTAACTTATTAGGTACTAACTTTTACATTCTTATTTCAGTAGATAGCCGCAACCGAGTACTTGGTGTTGGGTGAGGGAAATATTTTTTTTACTGACCAAATTAGCAGCAGAAGCATCCCAAGTTACATTTTAGAGATCTGAACTAATTCTGTGAGACCTAAAGTACTTGTATGTTTGCCTGAAAATCATGTGAATCCATCAAAAAAATCATTTGTTATTGTTCCTTTTCTGTTTCCAGAATGATGGTACCCGATGTTGACTAAAGGTGGTTTCCCACGGTCTACAATTTTAAAATTTTTGAAAATTTCTTGAAACAAAATAATTTTTGGAAATTCTACTTTTTAGGAAAACCTGTTCTTTATCACTAGTGTGATAAAGAACATTCCTGGGATATCTATCCAAGTTTGGATATAATCATTCCTTTACTAAGTGATAATTAGCCTTCTGAATGATACAAAGCATGTAGGTAATAATCCATAGATTAATCAATTAGTTATTTCGAGTTGAATAGATTTCCCTGATTATAGCAATCCGCCCACTTTATTAGAGCGATTACAATTTAATTGGCTTGAAAGGTTCCCGTTATGATTAGTTCAATGAAGTACAAATTGATAAATTAAATTGATATATTCAATCTCTGAAATCTCTGTGATAGAGATGTTTTATCAGCGCGTTTTATCCGGCAACGATATTCGGGATTCAAAAACAAAAAAACAAAAACAAACACGCTCACGACTGTCTTCCCCCTGATACATACTCAGTGAGTAGATCTTTGAGGATACCAAGTAGGGGTTAGTCAGAGGCACGCCCAAACATTACGTTTGGTACATGCCCGCGTTTTGCAAGTAGTATGCATTCCACGTGAAAGGTTGCAAGCCCATCGCTGCTTTCAGATTCAGCCGCTAAAAATACAGTCAGTGTGTGCTTGATAACAAGTTGCACAAAAGTTGTTAATAATAAACACACAATACAAAACTAAACGAATAACAGACAAATTAAGAACCTAATTTTGTGTTGGGTGGCGTCAAAGACAAATTAAGTCAGGTCTCTTCAGCATTCTGCTACACTAAAACCTAGGTAGGTCAGATGCGTCGCTGGTTTTCAGACCATTGTCTATGGTGTCTATTTGTTGGCCAGAATTCAAAGAAAATTTTCAAGTCAATTATCATTTATTTGTCGGTGTGTCTCGGCACATCTCTATGTTCTAGTTTACTATTATGTAGTAACGAGGTACTTACAACTTAAATAGTAGACTATTTTGTGATGCTGGGATGAATATAGAATACTCAGAATATGTGACTATACGCGTAGCATCATCCTAAAGTTACCTAAATTAACCTTTTTCCGATTCATTCGAATTTTGTAGATTCCGGGCCTGAAGATGGATGGTTAAAAAACATAACTAGCCAGAATATGCATTTGAATTTTGGTAAGAAATGTCAAATAATATTTTAGTAAATGGTGCTTCAACCATTGCTGCCAGAATAGATATACTACCTCGGAACCACGGGAGTAACAAGAAATTATTTTTATACCCATATAAATTTCACTTAAAGTGGACACGATTCCCTGCATAAATAGGCACAGTAGCTGTTCGATAAATCTTTACAATCGACGCCCCCGCAGACTGGATGGACTAGTTCAAGAGTCAGTGGTGAATTTCATACGTCTTATTGCGTACTTTGCTTCTGCGAATTGTGCCGAAAATTCCATAGTATTTGCTTGAGCAGATGTGATTTTTAGCTCAAGCAGAGTTAGGAAAAGTTTGTGGAATATAAAAGTGATGGAATTCGCTATGAGTTTATAAATCATAGACTATAAAAAACAGAAGTAATATTCAGGATTAATATGCTACTACGTTACACTATGACTATGTTAACAAATACTGTCCATATTTCCTTCATGTTCCATTACAAAAGTCGCCTTACGATTGCATAAAAAACAGCACGCAGGTTTCCGTGCTATTCATACGATATCCTAGGTCAGGGTTGGCATTGTACAGATGCTGTTGCTAGGTTATTGAATTGAGGGGACTCATTCATTGTGGTTCAACTTTGGTCGTTGGTAATCCAGTGGTAATAATGTTCTTTAATACTAAACTGACGACATAATTAAGTAACACTTTGGCGCGTTTTTCTGGATTACAGTGCTTTTTTATAGCACTGCAAAGCAGAGGCAAGGTATTAAAGGAAAAAAAGTAAATGTTCTATAGAACCGAAAGACTGCCTGAATCACCTGACATAAGGCACGTAAAAATAAGAAAGTATATTAGTATGTATGCTTCGAATAATTTTATGTTATCTTGTCAGCCCTATCGAAGAATGAATGTAAAAACCATTTAAAACCTATAATATGAAAAGCCTATTTCCAAGACACTTATGAGAGACTATTCTTCATTTCTCCATCATTTGGTACTTTATGAAGGTTCCATTAAGAAATACAAGTTTGGCTTACCAAGAGGTAAAGTAGTTACTTAGGTAGCATGAATATGTAACGTAGGTAAGGAAAAAACGTGAGACAGGAATAGAAACGCATAGATCCGAAGCATGATAAAAAAAAAAACAAAGTTATATCTCGATCTTAAAAACAAGCCCATAATATAAAAACAAAGTCACCAAGTCTGATAAATGTAACAATCGGTAGGTATTTTACTCAAGACAATTCTTAGAAACACGAAAACATTTACATTGCAAGCAGGATGACAATATTTTATTGAGATCTGGTTGGGAAATAATTAAACTTTGACAGCTTCAAAGTTAAAGCATAGCCAAAGGTTTCGTTCAAAAAAACTGTCACTAAGTCATATAGCTGAAGGTTTTTTACTTTATTGCAGACGGGCATTAGTGTTATAGATCCATTTTTTTTATAAAACCACAGCAAATAATCATAAACGATCATACGGCCCTCCTGTTGGTAAGCGAGTACCGAAAACTATGGATGCTTGCAACACTGGAGGTATCCCTCTCGCTTTGTCTAGTTTGCCGACCCTGAAATTTGGATGAATAGAACTGCCAAAGCCTGATAACAGAGACGGATCAATTCGCAAAATGCTCTGCAAATATCACAGCACGTTCAGATGAAAAACAGTAGGAGATATAAAGCGGCGCATTGTCGCGGTTTCCGCTGGACATTATAAATCTTGTGGGCAGTGGGACGGCGATAAATAACCCGGCTTACCGTACAGCGATTCACGAAGGTACGGTACAAGATTGTGAACTTCTGTGAGACTGTGCCGTTGAAATTCATAACTGATTATGCTCAAACACTATTTAAAAACTTTCATCAAAGTCCATATCCTCCTATCCTGTCTTTCTATAACAGGCAGTATTTAAAATTAACACTCCAAAGTCCTTGTAATTTTAATGAATAAATGTATTTTGACTTTGACTTTTGACTCGACTTTGCTCGTCTTTGTACAATATGTAAGTTTTCCTATATGTAAGTTGATTGTTTGTATATTCTCTATGTGTATTATTGTTATTAAAACAAACAAAACATCCACGCTAACGACTGTATTCCCTACGATGGACATCCTCAGATACATACTCAGTACGTAGCTCTTTGCGGATACGAAGTCGGGGATAGTCAGAGGCACATCCAAACATTATATTTGGCACATGCCAGCGTTTTGCAAGAAGTTAGCATTCCACGTGACAGGTTACATCATACCTATCAGACTTTTCGCAGCCGCAAAACGACTATACGTCGTTTTTATTTAGAATTAGTTACGACGAGTCATTTAAATTTAAATTACTTAAAAAATTGGATTAGGTGGACCTTGTCTCAAGATTTTAGGCCAGCGTGTATTAAAACTGAAAGTGGCAACGCATCGCAATTCAAGAAAGTGCATCTTTCAGATTTTAATTTTTGGGTATGCATTCTTCAAACTATACATTTTACCCGTGACGTAAAGAGCCCGTATATGCGTTTGCCATAAGAGGTTTATTTGAGGTTTTTTGCAATCGATTTGTATCACTCCAAAGATACACTACAAAATAGACGACTAACACGTCGGGAGTTAAATATTCGCCAAAAAATCACTTGTAAATATTATATTTACTTTGGATGATCGATTTTATAGTTGTCCTTAGAACAATCACTTGGCATTTTATGTCTCTTAGCTAATAACTGGATTTTTTTAACATCCATCAAGGTGACCAAATCCAAAATCATCTGGCAGTCGATCACATAGTACATTTTTGTATACTGGAACAGTCGATCCATTGATAAATCGGACATGGCCCGGCCAAACGTAAGTCTCTCGGAGAATGCTCTTAAATTAAGAATTATCACCATTGGAGCCTGCTGACACAATGGCTTTCATTTGTACCATGACTATAACTCACTTGGCAATTACCTACTTCACCTCGAATCCTTTGTACAAGTACCCGCTGAGCTCTAAGCAACATCAATGGGCAAAAAACATGATTTTCGTGAAATCAAAAACAATAGTTCACAGACAGTTTGTCTGGCAGTCGATGCATCGATATGTCGGGCGTAGCCGTCGCCCAGGTAGCATGAATGGTGCGCGGGCGCCCCGCTGGCGGCCGTGAGTTATGCGCGCCCCGCCGTGCGCCGCTCTCTACCTTCACACCTCCACCCGCGTGTGGTCCGCGCTTTACGAGCCGGCCCTGGCTGCTGCTAGCTAGCTGGACCGAGGCATGCAACACATGCAACTCTTTCTCTACAATTAACTCTTTTTAACCTACTTCAAAATAAGGAGGAGGTGCTCGATTAGATTGTTTTTTTTTTTTTTAATTTATGTGTCTTGATTCTTGTGTTCTTCGTCAATTGTTAACCGATTTTAATGATTTTCCCGAAGAGGTCTCATAAAAGTTTTATTCCTGAGGGATTGCTACTTTTTCAGTTAAACTCAAAAAATATCATCTTATGGAATCACAACTAGTCGAATCATTTTTTGTGGGCTATTTGACTTTGTGTTTTATTCGAAAGAGTGAGAGAAAGAAAAGTTCTCGAGTGAGCAAATAACGTAAACACGTGAATAAGTTGTTTTTTTGACATTGCACCCAATATTATTAGGGTTAAGCTCGCCTTTGTACATCTCATTCTGTAAGACATAATGTGTTGCCAAGGAATGAATGTGTATATTTAGGTACAAGACTAACGAAATAATAAACGAAGGCTAGTTTTCATAGATGTTTCTGTTTCAATAAAGTACCACGAACTCAATGCAGAATTTACAATGAACGAGCGTAAAATTCAGAGAATTACGACTATACTTTATTCTACTATACATAATTATAGAGAATTATTATAATAATAATAATAGCCTTTATTAACAATCTTATTTCTACTTAGTACTTAGTTCAAATAAGTTTAGTTTTTTTTTTTTTTTTTTTTTTTTTTTTTTTTTTTAATTTTTAGACACCGGTTTCTTGATTGTCTTGCTTTCTTATTATTATAATTATTATTAAATATTTTACAAAACGTAACCCTAATAAGATTTTTTTTCCAACAAACCTTTGAGGTTATGGAAAGCTGATAAATAGTGGTGGGAACGGACATTCTCCTGTTGAGAGAACGTTTCGTGGAAGGACGGTCTATGAAACGTCAGCAGGAGAATAGTACTTACGTGGATCAGACCTCTGGATCCGTAAAATTCTGCCTTTACTTGCCAATGTTTGTACTGATGCTCATGTGCCTTTGATCAGCAATCAATAGTAGTATGTGGCATGAAGATGAAACCCCGACCTGTGTCCTCCATTCCCGTCAAGGCCACTCTACGAAAAGTGTAGCAAATTACTAACATCCCAAACATCTACTGGTTTGACCCTCCTCGAAGAAGAAAAGTTCACCAAAACTAAATTTTGAATGTAACACAGAACCTCTTGCATAACCGGTCCACGTGACACCTAAATCTTCCAGCGTTACTAGTAGACATCCTGACCGTAAGATATTATAATATTAGTCATATTAGTGTGTATATTTTACTCGGGAATTATTTTATTTGTTAGACTTATTACGACGTGCCCGGTTTCCTGCGAGACACGATACTGGATGCGATTTTATTGGACAGGAAGGAAATTCTATCGTAATATATTTAAAGTTAAACATTATTATTTATTTATCTTTGATCTTTGATGCGTAGGTACGGGTACAGTAGGCTTCAGAAGTAGTTGCGACGAAATTCGTTTTCAATTGTTAGGTTGCATTACCGAAGAGCGCATTCGTTCGTTTTGAGCACCCAGTGCATTATAGTATACTAGCTTCTGCCCACGGTTTGGCTCTCGTGGTACCTGGATAAAAAGTATCCTATGTATTATTCTGATGTATATGCTATATTACTGTAAAGTTTCATCAAATTCCGTTCAGTAGTGTTTGCGTGAAAGAGTAACAAACATACATCCTAACAAACTTTCATGTTTATAATAGTAGTAGAAAGGATTGTTATATAAGGGCCCGTAAGCGATTAATTACACCCGAGATATTTTAGCATATGAGCAAGTAAATGCGAGCGAGGACGGTAAAGAGTTCAAGGGTGTAATTCATCGCTTACACCCAAGAATAACACATAACTTATCGTCACGTATGCGATGATATTAAAACAACATAAAATAAATTGTATTTTCATAACAGTTTGTTTCTAAAAAGTAAATTTGCGTGCCCGGTTTCCCGGCTTGTTTTTTTTTTCACAACAGGACTGTGGCCTGTTCCATTTATAAATAGACATAAGGACTTGTCATGGATTTTGTACTTCATTGTAGCATATTATGAATGAGCCTCGTTCTATTTTCAAATTTACTAACGGCCATAGGTCCGTAAATCGCATTAACGGAGCAGTTTTTGAGTTAACTTAGACATACTTTTAGAGCACGAGAGAAATAATATTTTTTAAATTAATCTTTACAGTTTCTACCTTAGCAGCGCAATCGAAGTCTAGTAGCTAAAAACTTATTTTTATAGTCGTATTTGAGTGATACTGTCAATTTTGAGTCGCTTGATAAGGTGTATTTGGTACAGTTAGAATGTAGTAGATAACCTAGATAATTATAGTAAATACAGTTTTAAAAAGGTATCAATTTATAATATTTTTTATACACTTAATTTCTGTCGTCTGTGACGTCACTGCGCAGGGTCAGCAAAATACCAGCGCTGATACCTTTTTGGTGCGACATTGAACTGTCTAGGTAGATGAATAAGTAAGGTGCGTGGGGCATTTCTGTTTCAGTCTTTTTTTAAAGTAAACTATTCTAAGTTATATTTTTTTATAACTTATACCACCATCGTAACTTTGTTGCAAATTTTGTGGTTTTTTTATGTCGTCTTAAAAAAAAGTTTTTCTTTCTATTTTTCTTCTTTCCTTTGAACTTTTTAGTTACTTCTGATGAAGACTGTATCTGCCTTATGGATAGAGGCATGGTATAGGGTATATGCATTATATTATTTTGTTCCGATTCGGTCTAATCTCGGGGCCGGTAAACTTTGTCGGCCTTATATCTACTTAGGGCTAATCATCATCATCATCATCATTATGGCTAATAAACTGTGCAAATTTCCGCTAGGTCACTGGGTGGTTGACCGGTGGAGGCATATACTCGTAGAACTGAACGCTACCGTGAAAGGAGAAAGAATGGAAGAGCATGTGAAATTGTTTCGTCCCGGCTCAAGTTTTTTTTCAGTCAGGGTTTTTATACATTACAATCACAAGGATTATACAGAAACATAAACTTAAAGCTACGTGAATTTACGCCGATACCTCAGAGACCAATGTTTAATAATGCTTTACCATTATTTCAGAGTTGTAATAGCTCATTTCCTGGTTAAAAGCGCGCACTAAACGTACCTAATAAAATGGGCAGGAGTTTTTACTTAGCATCCGAGCTCAACTACTAACTCAAAAAAAAAGATATTCTTGGTTTATTTATAAGGCAAGGTACTGTTGGACATAACATAAATATCCCGCACGGAAGCTCATTTGGTTACGTATTTTCTACGTAACAAGATGTATGAGATGTAATGTTAGTAGGTACGGTGTAATGTTACGTTTGGTTCTCTGAATAAAATGTTATGTGGATAGATTGACTACCTGTTTTACTACTAGCCACTACCATCCCCATTATTCATAATAAAACCGGCTATGTTGGAGTTGGACTTGCGCACTAAGGGTTCCGGTGGTTCACAATCATTAACCATCATGCCAACCAATATCTTGATTCTAATGATGAATTCTTTGGTATTCAAGATTGTTTCGTCATTTTATCTAGGTTTTGAATGTCATATTATTTTAAATGATAGTCACATGACACTTATAAGCATAAGTGTCACGTTCTATAAAATAAATCAACCAGATACCTTATTAAAAAGATATGATCCTGACCCTGTGATAGAAGGTTTTTGTAACTCAATGGAACCCTTAAGCCCTGTTGTTGATTTTTTATACTATTTACATGTTACATAACATTGTGACATGTAAACTGGCTAAACAGTTCAAAAGATATGTCTTTGGACACAGACAAACGGACAGCGGCGTAGGCGTATTACGGGTAAAATTAGTGGGTGAGCATACGGAACCCTAAAAATCAACGTTTGCCTGTTTTTATAAGAACACTTAACTTGGCAACATCGCGGGTTATAATCAATGGATTTGAATGCGATATCGTATCGAAAGTTTATGTGTAAATGAAAGTAAAAATTCAGTGACTGTGCTAGCATTGACCATTTCCGCTCTACACTTGTATTTTAAAAGAGCCTGACTTATCATTTTACCTGCTTATTACTAAAATAAGGTAGTGAATACTACTTAATTGTATGTACCTACTTCCTTTTTATTAAACTCTAATTCCTATAATCAGTATTGAGCTTAACCAAACATAATTCGCTGGGTACTCTAATGACACATCTAATATGGGTCCGCGCGTGGCATCCTACAATTTCGTTCTTATAAAATTGATGTAACCCGTTATTTTAGTATCGGTAGCAGTAACACGCCTGCGTCACTTATCTTCTATATTTTCTAATATTTGATTCAAGATACTTGCCATATGATCACTGTGATTTTGTACTGGAGATAATGTAAAGCATTGAATTTACAGAAGGATCATTTTTGTACAATTACAATGTAGCAGGCATCAGAAAACATTGTAACGCCTATTTCGGCCAACATAACTGACATGAGCAAATGAATGAAAATACTTTATTGTACACAAATAAGATAATAAAAAAAAATATTATTCTTTAGAAGGATCACTGGGCGGTATTATAGGTTAGAAGCGATCTCTTCCAGATAACCTTTTTTTGACCTGACATTTTGAGATATCCTTTCTATGAAGAAGGTGGTTTTTGGTTGGTTAAAATGTATATTATGTATAAGTAGGCACATAAATAAGTGAATATTTTTTAACATTGGTACTGGTATGTCTTCCATGGTATCTTTAGCGGACGGTGGCGTGCATCGTTACCGTAATTTGATTTCGTTCACGAATGTACCGCGCCATTTGGCCGCTAATATGTGGCGGCTCATCGCTCAAATAAAACGTTCGTAATTTGACTTAAAACCCAAAAAAAAGTTGTAACTATAACCACATAAGCCGATTTGACGTGAGCTTCGTGCAATTGGTTATTACTCATTATACTAATTCCAATAATTCCCGGCTTTTGAGTGTGAGAGCCAAGTGGCATAACGTATTGAGATAACGAGAGATATTAACTTATGCCAAAATTATAGAACACAATACAATGTTCGAATTAGTTTTGAAGGAAACGGGTTTGTATGATTTTCGTGATGGATGCGCGCGTTGGTGTACGACGAATGCAGTGATAATATTTTTAAGAGACAGCCTGTAATTATTATAAACAATAGGTTCTGATTGTTACCATAGAAATGGAGCGGGTACTGAGCGTGTACTGAGTGGGTTTGTCAAGGTGACGTTGAAACAAGATACGCGATAAATACTATAATGATACTGCCAAGGGACCTCACATAATAATAATGTTATGGGTCGTTATACCAACAACATTATCTACTTAGCTTGCAGTAGGTAGTAAAATTTAATTTCATATTTAAATAACTGCTTCGGAAACCAAAAGCTTAAACTTTATGACTATGATGTGAATGAAAAATGCCTTAGACAAAATTATGATCAGGTCCAAGCCCCATGGACCAATAGGAGCAGAGATTATGTGGTCGACCTGAATCATCCACATTTATGTTCTACGTTTTTTATAGTTTAGTAGCTAGGGCTGTTTTGTTATTCAAACGATTTGACCACAAAAATCTACGTAAACATTTTAAATGTTTCTCACATGTACTTTCACGTGCTATTCTTCATCATATTTAGATACTCAAGATTTCTAGTGCAGCGATTTTGAGATATTTCTACAATTTGTGGGGAATAGTACAAGTGTTTTATTACCGATTTGACGGTCGTTTTATACTTTTTTATGTAACCTATTTAAGATTTTATAATAATTACCTGCTCTACATCACAATCTGTTTCAGTAATCAGTGACACCGTTACCCTGTCCAAGGCATGACCGGACGTGACGTCAGATGCGCAGATCAGCAGCGCGTGCGCATGGGATCAGCTTCCGCTTCCGATGGACACTTGTCCGGATGTGTTCACCTACCGTCATGTTGTGGGTACCAACAACCGTAACATTATTTCGATTGTCTGATGATAGGATTGCTTTAATAAGGTTAAGTTCATCTTTTACTTTTTCTCAATAAATGAGTTTACCTTATTCTATTATCAAAACCAAGCAGAGTTTGTTGCCCGATTCTTATAAGCTTAATCGCAAGCGAAGAATCGCCTTAAAGTCACTTAAAAATTTGAAATTCACGTACTTTTTAAGTTGATTTTTTTATATGATTTTTGTGATTTAAATGAATGCGTGAGGTATTTGTTTAGACCCCCAGGTCACTCTTCAACCTCTGATTATAAAATGTTTGCGTCACAGATCGCTGGACGTCATGTAGTGCGTTGAACCCACGTAATTGTTCCGGATATGCGACAGGTACACATATCACACGGTGGCCGTGGGTCGGGGCGACCACCGGAACGTATTTTTGTTGCCCAATGAGATAATGTTCGATTTTGATCAATAAGTTATCGCTTGTATGTTCAATTTGAACAATTTGAGGTGACGGACGTCAAGGGAGCCTATTATTAGACAGATAGTTCTATACGATCTCGATACATAAGCTTGTTCGCTTCTTCTTCTAGCTCTTGCTTAGCAACCCTGCGTATGGATAGTGATTTAAACAGTTTGAGGTGACACTGTAAAGGGCCTCACTAGTGTCCAATGTTTTTTATGATTTTTAATTGTATTTTGGCACAAACAGTCACATAAGACTACTTTGCTTATTTACTAATGGTTGTATGCATTCACTATTTATAGGTATAATTTGAGGTTTAGCGAGGACCTACAAATTCTAATGAACAAGACTTGCATAACTACGACCACTCTGGTCGTCAAGAGTGCCCAACTGAGAAGAATAAGAAGAATAATTCGTAGCCTAGAACACAGGCTACTTTTCAACCGGATACCACGTGGGTGAAGCTATTGTATGTATGTTCTGGCCTACCCCAAAGCACGAGACGTGGTTTCTGTCTACCCCGAGAGTTTTTCTGCCAGCCGTTAAGGAATCCGTTATAATTTTTTTTCAAAATCTCTTGTTTGGATGCATTCAAAGTTAAATAAACGCACCCAATCTGACTACAAACGAATCTGTTAAGGCGGGTACACACCAAACCCATAGTCATAAATAGTCGTAAAATGAATTTTAACATCCATCCGATAATCAATCTAACACGTCATAACTTTGACATCCAGTCTGTCTGGACCTAAGATTTGTATTATGACGAATCATACAAAACAGACCCTTATACGTTTTATGATAAAGATGATTTTGAATTGGAGGACAATAAAAATGGAAAAACTATTAAGTGAAGACGACTGACCAAATGAGTCTGTATATAAACATGTTAATTCATAATAAAAATGTGGTTTTTGATGCATCAAAGATAGTGTTTGCGTACAAATTGGTAGGCTAGGGATAATCTTATAATGTGTTTGTTGTTGAATTAAGGTAAACACAAATATTTCGTGAAGGACAAAGCAGAAGTCTATAAAAACCGAGTTTATTTATCACTAGTTTCTGCCTATGGCTTCACTCAACCTCAACGAGTAAAAAAATAAATCTTTAAACCACAGAGAGGAGAGGTAACCAGTGGGTGACGCTGAACTTTCATAAAAAATACTTTGTGCATTAATTATTGCATCCATCTTGCATCGAACTAGCTTGATTGCGATCGATTCAACAACAGGAATGTATCATAAAAAAAATAAAAATAGTATGAGTATGAGTAAAATGAGATCGAGTACAAATCGCTACATCATCGCGCTGTGTGGCACTAGTGGTGTGGCTTGGTAGCAATCTGTGGCTGACCGCACATTATGAAATTATATTGAATGATTTAGAAAGTAATTAGTTAGAGCAGTTTGCGGTAGCTTTAAACCGCATACAAATTTAGCTGCACGATTTTTTTACTTTCTTACCTTCTATAGGTACCATCTATCATCAACGCCGTCAACTCTTTCTACGGCTTTCTTCGCTCGTGCGCTCATGTGCTGGCGGCTTATCTACTAGAAGCTCGTGAACTTTGCAGATGCGCTGCTGATTCTGGTCGAAAAAGGTTAGGTAAAAAAAATCCTTGCAACCGGCTCTCAACGCTCCAACTCATCAAAACTCTTTCTACGGCTTTCTTCGCTCGTGCGCTCATGTGCTAGCGGCTTATCTACCAGAAGCTCTTGCTCTTTGCAGATGCGCTGCTGATTCTGGTCGAAAAAGGTTAGGTATAAGAATTCCTTGCAACCGGCTCTCAACGCTGCTGTTGGGTTCTTGTGCCGGCGGGGCGCATCTGCTAGAAGCTCTTCCTCTTTGCAGATGTGCCGCTAATATTTGTCGGAAAGCCTTTGTAAAGATGAGTACTAAGTTTCGATTCGGATAAGCGTCTGGTGCTTAGAAAAAAAAAGTCTAGCGAACCGAATGCTAACAAAAACAAGAGGTAAACTAATATTAAGGTAAAACTACTTTTACCAAATACGACCAGTGCTTTAAGTAGATCAGAATGACATATTATAACTTGATAGTATTTTGTAAGCTTAAGTATTTACCGTATCTACTTAAATACCTAACGTAAACATTAAAAAAACTTGCTATTTTTTTCTAGTAGTTATACTAGTGTCGATAATAGGTTTTCTATATGAAATTATGTGATTTCACTTCATTGGACTGTTATATATATAGATTATGTACTTTCTCATAGTAGTTATTATTACAAATCAAGCGAAGCCACTAAACCGTAAATCGTGTATTACCTATTACGTTACTGACATGTTTCGTCCAATATGTTTGATTAATCACAATTGTGAATGTTATGATTTATTGTGCGCAAGCGCAGGTCAGTTCTCATCTCATTGGCGCAGTCTTTCAAGTTTCACCGATCTGTGTTATTTAAGGTTCCTAGCTTTATGAGCTTGATCAATAAATACAAATAATATTTTTTTATTTTATAGAACTTCATTTTATTATTATTGCACTTCTGTTATTTTGCCAATGAAATAAATAAATTTATGCCTAATACAATCTATAATAGAATATGTTATGCATTGGCCTACCGGTATTCGTTGCAATCCACTTCCCAGTTATAAATTCCAGAACTCCAGAAGCTCTGAGATCTGTAATCTCACACGTTAAACTTGCATTCGATCTGACGCTTCTAGACTTAATCCTGCCGTAATAAGCTGAGCACAATTTAATGTCCTATTTCTTGGAAAGCGCATGCATCTCTTGAGCGATACATATAACTGTGTAATAACTACATACACAGGACAGTAGCCATCGCGTCGGCTGTAAATTTTGCCGCGCGGTTCGCTCAAAGAAGCCAATCAATGTTAAATCATAGTGAAGTGACACATATCGATTGCATTTCAAATAAAAAATAGGATCGGTGATGTGAAGATCCCGATAGATAGCCCGCCTTAACCCTTGACTCTGACGTAAGCTGAGTCATTTATCAACAATCACAGTGACCACAATTTCTAGAGATTGTAGAGTATGTTTTAAATTTGGAGGACGTTGATGATGGATGAATCCGCCAGACGTTGTGAAGACAGCGAATCCAAAGGTAGATTAAATAATTTCAGGTGATATTTTTAATCCTTTGAGGTCGTAAATAATGGCGACACTAACATTAATAAATATAAATCTCTTCATCCGTATAGCAGTGATGTGTGAGTGATGGTGCGGCGCGTTTGTGGGAGGCATCAGGTGCGCGCGCGCATCATCCGATGGTCTCCTCACATTTGTCACTGTTGCCAGCGATTATTCATCTCATTGAAACATTAAGAGAACTAATCACGCTGACTAATGGAACCCCCCGTCGACACTTCCTAAGTTTCACACTCGCTCGTTGGTCTGTGTGAAACGCCTGTTGAGAGGGAGTGATGGTATGATCAATAGGTTTTGAAATTGGAGCGATCCTGGATAAATTGCTAGTTTAAGTGAGTATCAACCTGAATTAGCTTGGAAGAATCTTTGTATTTATGATCAACAAACAGTGATGCGTTAACTGTAATCACATATTTATGATCACGGTAAGTACATTTTCATGTAACATACACATTTTCTTATTATTTCGGCTATAAGGTATACTACTTACCTTATGAAAAAATGCAGTAACTATAGCTTCTATAGATAGATAAGTAGAAAATGAATCACTCGATCTTCGAAGCGCAGTACACGTTCAATTACAGCAATGATAAAGCAAAACTTTATGTACCGGCGTGCACCTCTCGGGACTAGCAAAAAAGTACCACCATAAACAGAACGTTTATGACGGCAAATAAACCTGACCATCTTCCATCTTCCCCGTAGTGAATTATTGCTTTATTGCTTCAGAAATATTTCACAAACAGAAAATATTTTATGATTCTCCAGTTAAGAGCGTCCGTATATCATTTTAAGCCATAGATAATAAAATTTAAGTCGCTGAGTGCAAAACAAAAGTGCAGTGCGAATGTATGACACACTTGGATTAAAGTTGAAACAAATCACAAGTTGGTTACGAAACAGTAGCTGCGTACGATGAGTAATTATGAGGTATGTATGACACTTTGATGGTTAGGTATTGCTTTGTATTTTATAGTCGAATTTATGTGAAACCTTGGATAGCTTTGTTTGCTAGAATGTCTTATTTTAGATGGGCCTGGTACTCAAAATGACCAAAGAAATAAATTAAAACTTCTATGATAATGTATGACAACCTTTAATTAAGTTGAAACTTTGGGAATTAAAGAACGTAGAGGTGCAAGATTATATATACAGGGTGGTCAAAAAGTCGTGGATCAAACAAAACAGGGAGATAAGGGAGGTAATTTCCAACAAAAAATCTTTCTACAGCATTGCCATAACTTCATCGCACGAAAAGTCATGACCATTTTTGTATTTTTCAAAAACGACCATAAAAATAAAACTAAATGTCAAACAGTAAAGTGTTGTACCTCATTTGAATCAGCATTAAATTAGTAAGTTTTTTTATTACAGGGTCACTTTTCCGTAATACATTTTTTTTTGTCAAAATTTACGGAAAATAATTCATTGCTCGTTAAATTCGGTACCAAGAGCTAAAATACAATTTTCGTAGTATTGATACATTATTGAGTCATAATACAACACCTTTTGTTTTATTGTTTTTAATCAATTTAATTTTTTATTGATTAAATTGTAAAAAAACTCGGTAGTTTTATTCAAAAATACAAAAATGGTCATGACTTTTCGTGCGATGAAGTTATGGCTATACTGTAGAAAGATTTTTTGTTGGAAATTACCTCCCTTATCTCCCTGTTTTGTTTGATCCACGACTTTTTGACCAGCCTGTATATAATTTAACATAATAATTTTATGTAAATCGTGCTTATCTTCAAAATGATGTTGACGTAACAGCTCCTAGCAACAATATTAAGCTTTATAAATATTGTTAGTAAGTTTTGATGTAACAACTGTTGGTTGACCTAATAAATAAAATGAAATAAAAATTCACACGGTAGGTGTTTATTTCATAACTTACTCGTTGGAATGTAGGGTAACAAATGATATTAAAGATGAACCAGCAAAAAAAGCAGCAGGAATTTCACGTTTCGTCAGTGAACATAAAATTGGAATAGTTAAATGCTCAGCGAAATCGTTAAGCAGTGAACACTGTAATTGGGAGACATTAAAAATACCGATGTTATAGCAGACTGTAAATGTTTTACGTGGGCATTAGTCCTCGTATTTACACATGTGTTACAATGTGCCCACTCGATTTTATCGAAGACTGTTTCTGTAAAAAAATAATTGAAACAGGCCAATCAGTGCATTAAAGCTGACAATTTCAGAGGCAGACCGGCTTGTTTCAATTATTTTGCCTAGTTAAACGTGGTATGTTTAACGAAGAACGAATGGGAGAAAAGTGGACTTCTCACATTACCATTCATTCATTCTTCATTCAGCGTCATTCTCATGTAGTCGGAATTAGTCAACGCAATAGTGATTACAGACGAAGATGCTGATTTTTGTGACAGATTTTAATTTGATAGAGACCATACTTTACTCACCACGTACTTTACTATTCTCCTGCTGACGTTTCGTTGACCGTTTAGAGGTCCTTCCTCATAAAAGTATGTGGTATAGTATCCTAAAATGATACCAAACCACAATAATTTTAATTCCTTGGTCTCTACCATTAAATCTGTCACAGATTAAGCAAAAAATACGTAATAGTAATCCATTAGTGTAGTTTTATCTTTAAAACATATTCTGAACTATGAGAACAAGAGTATGCTATGCATTTAGATATATTATCCTTAAGAAATCGTTAGTGTAGTTTTAACTTTAAAAATATTCTGAACTATCAGAACAAGAGTATGCTATGCATTTAGATATATTATCCTTAAGAAATCGTTAGTGTAGTTTTAACTTTAAAAATATTCTGAACTATGAGAACAAGAGTATGCTATGCATTTAGATATATTATCCTTAAGAAATCGAATGCTACTTTACTCCGCAGGGTGGATGGAGTCACGTGCATAAACTACCCATAATGTTGCATGTCAGCTTCGATCTGCCTACTCATCACAGGTATAGTTGTAACCATTGTCTTCTCGCTGACCTTTCGTTTGCGTAAACTCATAACTTGTAAACATTGTTAACACGATTTATGGCGAGGCAGTAAAACAAATAACGCCCAAAAATTATGTCAAAACATCTTGTTATGTTGTCGCCGACCAGGATTTGACTCGCAGCGGGATTCTGTGATGGAAACAAAAGAAAGTTGAGACGTTCTACGAAAGATGTTCCAATGTTGAGTGAACTGGAGATAACAATGTAGTGATTGCGGACAGTTTTGAGTCATAAAGTTCTCGGAAGGTCGAAATAAGTAAAAAAAAACAGTTCAACGTTTTGCGGTAGGTAGTGTATTTGTGGTCATTAGTGTTTCTTTGGAAGTTAACCGGTTGCATACACCTATGTTATTTTGAATTACTGTAACTCAGTTTTTGGTGATCACCATTAATTAGTTCTGACACATTTTATATGATTTTACAAAGTTTTTGGTAAAAAACAGTGCAAAAAAATATTTAATTGGTGTATGCTGTTTCCAAGTAGCCGTGACAATGATGACAGTCGTAATATAGCGGGGATGCGGATATCATCAATCATGACAAAAAAGGTTGAAAATAAAGTTCACCGCTATACTATGGCCTTCACTTATAAGCAGCCTTAACTGCTGCCACTTCTTAAAATGAAACAAAATAAAATATAAATTGTTTATTTCACTACAGTACATTACATTTTTGTGATAGCCTTGCATACCAAACCAAGTTAAAATAACTTGTTCTTAGTAATTAGTGCTTTCCAATTTTTATCATTTAAAAAATACATTGTTCACATAGCACTTGGATTTGACACTAAAAATATTAAATCTAAAGATAGATTATAATGCATGCCGATATTTTTAGGAAGGTTCCTTATGAAAGTATTATAAGATAACAAATATACCGATTGCCGAACTAAATCAAAGTCCCCTTTATCAAACATAGACTAGAAAATACAAGCAATAGACTAGAAAATAACAGTGTTGCTAGAATTTTCAGACTAGAAATAAACAACTCTTCTAGCCCGAACAATAAATCCCTGCCCTCAAATTCAGCTGAATGCGGCCCGTAATATATTAACTCGTTCGTTACAGGGGCTTCGTGTAATTTTTCAGGCAGTCCCGGTGTATGTTCACATCAGACACAGTATGTATAGGTATATATGATAATTGTTATGTTATATTTATATTTATACTGGTAATGAAATATAACATGGACGGAGTGGTCATGGAATTTGTTCATGGTCTGGGTGTTATAGTACTCGATGTTCCTAATACTCACGACACAAGCTGTCTTAGTGTGGTGTCAGGACTAGATATGTGTCCGTTGGGTGTAAATAAAAATGGTAGATCAGAAGTATTCATGAATCAAGAATTCATTATTAAGTTCTTTTATTATGTTTCTGTGTTTTGTACTGTAAATTGGTGTTATGTACTATAAAGAGTTTATCTATCTATCTATAAAGACATTGACATGGAATTGCTTATTCTTCGACATACCAATAATCTGAGTAAAGGGGGCTTTTGACATTATTAGCATCAAAAGACCCTCTGTATTGACAGAAGGACAACGAAACTCCTCGATGGCTTAAAGTAGGTTTAATGACGCAGGCAACCTTCTGCGTTCGATTCCCGCCGCGGGTCATATGTTTGTATCACCTGCAAATATTTGTCTCGAGTCTGGGTGTTTTGTGTGCTAGTATAATATTTCAAAAAAAAAAGTATATTAGTATTATATCAGTCATGTAGTTCCCATAATACAAGCTCTGCTTAGTTTGGGGCTAGATGATGCTTTGTGAAAAATGACCAGCATTATTATTATTATTTTTATATAATTATATAAAAATAACTGTTAATTAGGTATCATTTCATGAAATCAACGTAGAAAAATATATTTCTAGACTAAAAACTGTATTCTTTCACCTAACGAAGAGGGTGATTAAGGCAGAACCGGTATCACGTCGATGAAGAAGCAGATGAAGAATGAACACATATTTTGTGATTATTGACCGTGTGGAACAAATGTACGTCTTCAGGTGATAGCAACTACTGTGAACGTGGACTGTGGTGCAATTGGAAGCGCAAGGGTGGGGCGGGCGGCAGCGATTGCCTTTTTGTTTCTGTCGCGCGCCGTGATGGGACTCGGAAGCGAGGTCGCCATTCGACTATCGACCGCCGTTTTATTGGTGACATATTAATTGCAGTGTTGTTTTTTATTGTTTGGGATTGAGTTTCTTTGCAAGAGTTCGTAGTATCAATATACTACTGTTAAAATAATAACTTGTTGTCTATAATTAAAGAAATAATGGCTAATCGATGTTTAGTTTAGACCTTCCGAAGGTCTTGTTGGTTGACAGCACTGTGACGTCTAATCTCTAAGTTTCGCACCTTATTTGAATTGCAGAACCATTATTTCGTAATTTTGTTATTGAATTCAAATCTCTTCAAAAGAGCTTTTTTGTGTGTGACGGCTGATTAATTTTGATACAAAGCGGTTGCTTGCTAGATTTTTTGTTGACGATATGTATCTTCACGTTTTGTGTCGACTAACCACCTAGTACATACCTATGCTGATGATTTTAGTTTGAAAATTAATGCATAGACATCAATTTGTTTCGTTCGGTCCCGTTTTCCATATCACAAAATTAATATCCACTGTGGGAATAACACAGCTTGCTCTACAATGAAACATAACATTAAATTATTACTTGCATCCGAAATTCACGTTCATTAACCCGTGAGAACTGATTGTCTGTGATACGTAATCTCGTATGCGACATGTGACATCTGTAATTGCATTGCGACATTGTATGAGGCCTTCGTATGAAGTTTCACCTCGAAAACGACATGATGGACTATCATTCAATAGTCACATTAGCTATGATCTCACTCAGAATATCAAGGTACAAGCTCATTCTAACCAATTCCAAAATGTTAAGGAAATCTTTACTTATCTATAGACAATTGGTTACACGAGTTTTCTAGAGAGAGACGGTGCGTGATATTCTACAATCACTTTCGAATTTAATATGGCATATTCACGCGCGACATAAATTATGTCTTGCTTATAAATTAACAGGTACCAAAATCATATTAACTAATAATAATGTCCATGCAATTTCTAGTTAGTGTTCCAATTAGTGGCGAAGGATTGCTACTTGTCGTTTGAAATGTAGGTAACTAGTAACTAGGTAGGTACTAAGCAATACATACGCATTTGCCAAATATAATGTATGGACTTGCCACTGACTTCTTCCTACTTGGTAATCTCATGGATCTCCGTACTGAATATAAATCTAATGATGTCCATCGCATGGATTAGAACAGAGAGTGAGTCTTTTTAAACGTCTAATTTCCCTATATAAATTTTCATCCAACTACCCAGAGGGATAACACAACGAAATAAAATATACTTAGGCTAGTTAATAGCCGTAACAGTACCCATAACTCAATTAAAACAAGAGGCTGTTTTAAATTACAATCTTAATAACACGCACGGCCTGGCGCTACCTGAGTTTGGTTGACTTGAATATAAAGCCACTAGATGTGCTACAAGGTTTTACTAGTAGCATAAACGGTGGTTTAATCACCGGAAAAAAAGAAAAATAAATATTTCTGTACCCATCTATATAGTGCCTGACAGTGAAACTACTTCTTAGCATGACCATAGAACTGCTGCTCGAATGTATTTTTTGCAAGTAATGCTCTTGTTGACTCATAACATACATACATACATACATATAGTCACGCCTGTTTCCCGGAGGGGTAGGCAGAGACCAAGGATTTCCACTTGCTACGATCCTGGCATACTTCTTTCGCTTCGTTCATCCTCATCAAATTCTTCATACAAGCTCGACGATTAAGTGTACTTCTGACCTGGCCATTCTCTAGAATGTCTTCAATTTGGTCAGAGTACGTTCGCCGAGGCCTTCCTCTTCAAACCTTCCCATTCACGCTCGCCTTGTATATTTGTTTTGTTAATCTTCTTTCATCCATCCTTTCTATATGCCCAAACCATCTCAACATACCTTTCTCAACTCTCGTTACTACATCTTCATTCACTCTACACTGATCTCTTAACACACTGTTTCTCACTCTATCGCTCAAATTTACTCATAAACTGGACCCTATTAACAACCTCTAAGGTCAGGATACTTTTATACCATTAACGAATGGTAACAATCATTCTGCTCACTTGATGTTACCATAGCCTATACGAGTAGATATACGCTTGCAATACTAGAGGTATCACACGCGCGTTGTCGACTCTCTAAAGATCTCAAAACGGTCTTTAAGGACCTCATACTGTTGTTTCTTGGTAAGACCTCAGCAGGGAAAGATCATTCTTTAACCTGATTATTTTATTGATTGTTTTTATCAACACAGATTTTATTTTTTTGTCAACTTATAGACTTTACTTATGCTTCGCGGGGTGACAATCTTGCTGTCAATTCTCTTCGCTTTTAGGCGGTTTTGACTTTTACATAATCTCGATTTCAGACTATCAAAAATTGTCTATTATATTTGCTGACTCTACTTATACTATAGCTAAGCAAAGAATACATTGCAAAGCATCATCGTTAACTTCTCCTAAAAACAAATTTACCACAGATTACTAAAACCCACTCTTGAGATTCTAGATCTATCGGATCTCAATTTTGATTGTTACAAATCTGACCTTATGTCGTTTCCAGTATCTCTTGATGCTCGTCCACAAAATAATAGTTCCATTTATGAGAACTGTGTTGCCAGTATAAATAATGGAAAAAAGGTAAGTAATGTGTTTTGGGTGTCGTCGTGACTACCTACTCCAGTCCAGCAATTAGCTTCGTAATCCATCACACTGCTATTAAGTATTTGAACTAAGGTGTAAAGTTGAAGAAATCAGATTTTGGTAAAGTCTGACCGAACTTGCGATCTGACCGGATACCGAAGGTTCCTGGAATAAGACAAAACAATGGATTTTGAAAAAGAATTGGATTGAAGAATTGCATTTTAGATACCATTATTTTTGACGTGAAAATATATGTCCTGAATTGGAGTTGTCAACAGCTTCCACAACAAAGGCCCTTACCATAACGCATCTAGCCAGCCACATATCGTTTGTTTTCTTTATGATCGCAAACAAACTGCGAAACTTTGCGAGTGTGGAGTGTGCACGTTTTCATGCGGAGTTCACAATGCGAAACGCGACGTGAATTCACAGCAAGAATCGCGCGCGAGTGTAGAGCGCATTTAAAATAAGACATTACCTTTATATAATTGAGTATGTGAATATACACATACTCAATTATATAAAGGTAATGACACATACTCAATTATTTAAAACACTTTCCAGTTGGTGTGCCAAGATAATGTGATTCTTAACAAAAGTACCCCCCCACCCTCTTAATAATTGTAATTTAAATTTGAATATGCCTAATACCCAATCTATCCCTTTGTTTAGGCAAAACAAATACTAACAGAGGCTACCTACTTACAAGGAAGCCGGTTCAGCCGTCCCTCCTGCGACCCGCGCCCAGAGGACCTAACCTTGGCCGTCGAATCTCACAGCGACAGACTTTATTATTTCATTGCAAAAACCATATAAAGACTCAATATTGTAGTAAAAGGAAATTTCTCATAAAAGGAATTTTATTTGAAGACCTTGCAAACTAATATCCTCAACACCCTTCATCCCTTCAGTTTCCCAAATGAATAAAGTGGATAGTGATCATATTTAGCATGTGTGCTCCAAAGTAATCGTAAGATTTGAGAAAACTTAAAATTATATTTCATGTCTACATTGAGTACTAAAGTCGACCACTTCATTATTTAGTGATTTTATAGCCACTCACATGTATCCAGCTATTGTTGTAGAAAAACGTGGGGCGTTTGAGTCAATAGTAAGTGTATGTATTGTTTATAAATATGGTTTGTTAAAATAATTATAAACATTGTTTATAATATTCGGTTTGAATTTCATCAAAATGTGTCCAAAACTTTCTAGCATCAAATTCCAAGTTCCTACTTTCGTTAATAGTGTTCATAATTCATTGTAAAAATGAGATTTTTCATGTATCGCACTATCGCGACGCTCTCTCTCCGCGATCACTCACCCCGACGAAGTCTCTTGGAATGAGTCGAAACTTAGTCGGTGTCTTCACCGATAGTGCGGAACGTGAAAAATCCCGTTTTTACAATGAATTATGATAGTTTTTGGGATAAAAGTGTTCATAATATTGCTACACCCGGTATATTGTAGGGACATTAGATTTGTGTACAAGATTCAACAATTTGAACGTGATCTAGCTAGAAGAGAAAAGGCGCCAGCAAGGCTGGTCGATGATGCAACCACAAAAAGTAAGATCTAATTAAATCTACCCACGTCTCTGCTGCAATCGACACGCCTCCACGTCAGTCGCGTAGATTGTTTTAATTATATGATAATGTGATATCTTACGGTGATAAGGATATATTTTTGTGTCAACGCACTGCAAAATAATTATTGCAGACTACTGGTTAAATTTTGGTCAGTCTGTCAGAATATGTCTCTTAAAATTTTGGGAGAATCAGATTGGACGAGGGTCACAGGGCGTTGGCTATGGGGGTAAATGTTATTTTCATAATTTACTTAAAGACTGTGTAGGTAAATCGAGATCCGTTGAATATTATGTTATAATTTTCAACATTATGTTACTTCCTCATCATCATCAATGTGAAAGTATGGATGTTGGAATGTCTGTAACCGATAATATTTTATATCAATGAACATGCCAGATACTCTGGCTTGAAACTGATTTTGCAAAGTAATCAAAATAAATAATAAATACAGTAGGTTTTAGTACTGACTTTTTAACCGACTTCAAAATAGGAGGAGGTTCTAAGCTCGACTGAGTTTTATGGATGTATCTCCGTCAATAGTGGACCGACTTTAATCAGATCAGTACATAGCATATACTAATAATCGGAAATTTTATTTTATTCTTTTTTTGCATATTTTGATGCCTTTTTGTTGTTTTTTTTTTGAAGATGGATAATTTATTTTTGTACCTATAACTTTTTTGTCTTATAAGAAGACTAGCCTAGCGTTCCTCGTAAAATAAACTATTTTATAAGCTACCAATGTTCCCAAGAAGATATTAGATTACACTAGCTTCTTCCCACAGCTTCGCCAGCGTGGTACCCGGATAAAAAGTAGCCTATGTGTTATTCTGATGTATAAGCTATATTACTGTAAAGTTTCATCAAAATTCGTTTAGTAGTTTTTGCGTGAAAGAGTAACAAACATCCATCCTCACAAACTTTGGCGTTTATAATAGTAGTAGGATTTATACCAATATAATTACACGAACAATTCAAATGTTTGTTTTTAAATAGTAAACAATAATTGTGTTTCCCGTAAGGCAGTGAAAAATAGAAGTGGCATCAATATTGGCATGATAATACGATCAATAACTTTTACTGCATGCCAATTGCCATAAAATGGGAAATGATCCTAGATTCAGTGGAATTACTTAATAGCTTTAAAGTCTTAATCAACTCCGGCAATTAAGAGGTCTAGGCCAATACCAAGACTAGTTGCTGTGATGAGATATTACGCGAGTTGAACTTCGCATGTTTGTTTTGTTGGCCTGATAAAATCATTAGCCCTTATATGAAAAGCCTCAAGAGGATCGTAGATTCAGAGCGCCTCCGAAGATACTCTCTCAATTAAATCAAATAGTTGATTGAGGAGGTTTTTTTCACCATAGTGAAACACTGTTCATAAAATAGCAAGCTTTTTTTAGGGCTACGTGGTAACGGGGGCTAGCCAAAGTTTTTTTTATTAAAGCCAAATTAAAAACATACCAAACATCCATAGTCTGTTCTGTTTTGCTTGTAGAAAAAATTGAATTCTATACATTTTTCTGACATACCTAAGATATCGAATGTCACGTAGGTCACACATAGGTTTCGAGTGAATCATGACAAAGATATCGCTATTTTCTAAGGTATGGTCTGACTGAAGAAAATATAATCTCCGTCTTAAGATTCCGCTGCTGATGTAGAGCTTGCCTCCTGATTAAAAGGTTTGTTTGTGGTCGCTTAATGAAGAAATTGCAATTTCCACGTGAGGAAAACGCATTGGTGCGTGCGCGTAACGAGCGCTCGTCGACACCTACCGATAGCATCGCTATGACTGGCGGGAAATTATTCCGAATCGTAATTACGGCGATTATTCACGGCCGGCCGGGGGCGGCAGCCATTTTTCAACAGTCACCGTTCTTAATTATGAGTCGAGGTGGACGGCTGTCGAAGCTTTGAGCCGCGCCGTCACCTCGGGCCGAGCTAGAGACTTCGAGACGTAGTGGTATTCTGATAGCGCACGACATGGTGTGTAGTTTTAATATCGAATGTCGTGTCCGTAATGGAGGCATACGAGTATTGTTCAGTCTAGAAACAATCGTGAATAGGATCATTCATATTATAAGAACGGGAATTCAAGGGACGTGGCGAGGGAAGAGAACGTCATCGTTACTCACCTTAATGAAGACTACAGAATTATTTATCCTAGTTATATGGATGTTTCTATGTTTGTTGCTAATAATCTTCGTAACGACTGAACCGATTTGGATGATTTAGAACAGGTATAGTTCGCAACCTAGAATAACATATTGGCTACTTTTTTATCCCGGCGGATAAAGCCTTGAGCAGAGGCCAGTTGAGTAATAAAGTCGAGTGATCGATAGGGAATCCCTACAACAAAGTCGAATGCTAGCAGAATACCGTCCAAGGAACGTTACTACGAGTCTGGCTAGTGTTTATTTATCGTTTTGGAAGGCTTAGAGAAGACAGATGGAATGTTGTGTTTTTTACTTCAACATGAGGTGTAAAGTAGGAATCGCCTTTTATTTTTAGCAAAATGTAAACAAAATGAGAATTTATTTGTCTGTTAATTCGTGACACCACAAGTGCCTAAAAAACTAATATGTTTTATGACTCTCGCATGGAAATTATAAGAAATATCACGATAAAGTTGTGTCTTATTCTATGAAACTGTATTATAAAGTTGGATAACAATGATTAAAAGTGCTGCAGTGAGAGAGAAACGACTTCTAGATAATAATTGAAATCAACGTCTGGTCACGACTATAGTCGTTACAGTTGCGAACAAAATACATTGAAGTCCATTTACACGGAAAAAGTTACTCGAATCGAAGATTTTCGAAAGAATATAAAAAACATGCCTCATGTAAACTAAATATACGATATCCGCATGTGGACAATTATCGCTTCGCCTATGACTATTGGAAGTCTCCATGTAAAGAATAATCGTCTTGTGTAAAATATCACACATAGCGAGTAGCGTATGTCATAATCTTAGTTTGTTTATGTTTTATGCTGGAATGCTTGCGACATTTGACTGAAGATTATAGCTATCGATAATTGCATGAATAGTCTCTCCAAAAAGAGTGCGAGAATCTCCCCATGTAAATGAGCCTTTAATTTTGTTACCTCTTGTTTTTATCCGTGACGTAACGGTATATTTATGTGTTTGAGGAATGAGTTTGTGTGTGTGTTATTACTGACGGTTTTCTCTGAAACGGCTTATAAACCGATTATTAACTGTCTGCAAATAAGGTTCTAGGTTTTTAGAAGATATGTAGGTTTTAAAGCCATACGTCGGAGTTAATTTTGAAGTTGCCTGAAGGTTAAAAAGACTACAATGTGGTTTAATAGCTTAGCATTTATCGCAAATTATCGTGGTTTGGTATCATTTTAGGATACTATTACGACTATTCCACGTACTTTACTATTCTCCTCGATTTTCCAAGATATCTGCTAAATAATAAAACTATCGGGTATTTATACGCTATCGGAAGTTTTTACTTATCCCGAGAGTCTTCATCACGGTTAGTCCGTGATGAAGACTCTTATTGTAAGTTACTACTTGAAAATTCCAGTTTTACAATTTGTTAGATTTTGTTTTAAAAGTTTCTATTTTTTTTAAAGAAATATTTTATAGATTAGCTATCACATCTTTTGATAGTTTAATTTGTATTTTAATGAAATAATTTTGAATTTCATAAGTATACTTTTGTGTCTATTCAATAAATAAACGATTGAATTGAATTGAATTTACAATCTGAAACACTAATTCCGAGCTTTTGAATTCGAAAAAGCTATTCAAGAAATGCTAGTTTGTGTCGTTTCCTCGTTTTGTTAGCGAGTGTACACGGTGGAGTCCGAGCGTGCTGACGCCAGCGCGTCTAATCGCCGTTTATTGGAGAAAACCGATTACTGCGCCACGGTCGAAACCGTTTCGACATGTCACCAATACAGATTGTATGAAGCCCTGATGAGAAGCCACTAGAAAATACAAGACCAACACAAGTGTATCTCACCTAACGCATGGAAACAGTTGATGAATTTTCTCAATGGGTTACTTTGGAGCCATTATTGGAATGATTTGATTGATCTTCTGAAGATAATAAATAGCTCACGTTGTATTAGCGTTTTAAAATAGGGGATTTCATCCTAATTTACATTATGTGCCTACTTGTACGTACGTAGGACTAAAGGAGCCTTTTCTTATTAAAAAGAAAAGGCTCCTTTAGTCCTATTATCTTAACACTCTGCATAGTCTAGGTACGAGTGTATAGAACATTATGATAAACGCGAAAGTTTGTGACGATGGATGTATGGATGTTTGTTACTCTTTCACGTAAAAACTACTGAATGGATTTTAATGAAATTTTACAGTATGATATGTTAAACATCAGAATAACAACATTAAAGCAGAAAACGAAAGGCAGTGTCACGGTTTGTATTGTTCTGTTCTTTTTCAGACTGCAGTCTCTGATCAAGGGTTTAAGATAAGTCAGATTTTATATTAAAATCTCTACTTCTGCCTTACTTCTTCTCATGAGTAACATCTCTGTATAATTTAGTTATTAGATTTATTTTCATTCAAATGTGTAATATCTATGTTTAATTAGTTTTTAGATTTACTTTCACAGAGCATACGTAACCTGTAAGTTCTCGCGGAGTGGGGCCTGGTTATCTGTAATACAGGTCATAATAACCTACTTCAGACACCACCTATTAAATTTGTTATTTTTTGTAATCTCGTGTTCTCGCTTGGTACCTAAAATGTGGTGTTTTTGGTATAACACCGATGAACATTTTGGAACACCCTATATGAAATCAGAGTACCCTTTCGTATATTATTGTATTCTTATCAGTTACGCGAGGGAGATCTCAAAGTGAGAAATTCCTGTTTGATCCTAACTCCTGTCAGGACGAGGTCTTTCATAATACTTTTATAAAAATGCCTGATGGAATAATTGAGCGTTCGTTTAATCAAATGAATAAAACGACCAACATACACACATACTTTCCCCCTCCATCCGAAGGTTGTCTGGAAGAGATCCCTTCAAAGCGATAAGACCGCCAATTGTACTTTCTTTTATAATAGGATTTTGTTATTTTTTAATTTGTTTTAGGTGTACAATAAAGTACTTTCATTCATTCATTCATTCACAATATTCGCAGTCCTGTCCCGACACTAGGGTTCCCTGTGACGTGTGTACCAGTAACAACCGTGATGCGGGTACCAAAACACCCTGGAACAAAAATCTGCAGAACATTAGTCCCGCGGCAGTAATCGAACCCGCAACTCGATTCAGCCGGCTACCCACCACGCCACCGAGGTCGTCAATTGAATTCGCAATCAATTACAGATATGAACGTAAGTTTATTTCAGAACTGATTGGATTGGTGTTGGTGCCCGTACCTGGCGGGACCGCGGTCGCTAGCTTGCAAGTCACTGAGGGCGCTTTCCGGTAAAAACTACAAAAAGTAAATTATATTGATGGAATCGAGCCCGTTTGATTGATGATGAGTGAGCATTTTTTAATTTATTTCGAGAATTTAAACGCAGCCGAGGTCATTTTGCGTCGGGAATGATGTAGATGATTTCTGTATAGCTCTGAGATACCTCAAGCGCCAGAATACAAATTTTATGAGGCTAAAATGTGCGGTGTGAAAATGTTAACCTACTTTGACATTGACTACTACCTACCTACTTCGTGATATTGATATTATAAGTATACTAATAATGACAAAAAATATAATTTTTACATTTTGTATGATTATTGTCATTTTTATTTTGTATACCAACCTAATTCACCATTGTAACCTACTAAGCTACTTGGAGCTACACTAGATTTAAGCTTAACCATTGTATGTAGGACATTAATTATGAATAAATGAAATTGAAATTGAAGTTAATGCCGTTTAAGCAGGTTATGCGTCTCACAGTTTTCACTTTCGATGCTTCTCAAATAATTTGAAATCATTCACACGGAACCACGATATTAGATACAAAAGTATACATGTCGAGTTGGCCTTTTTTTTCCGAGGGGTTTTGGCTAAAGTATCTATTAATATTAATTGACGTTGTGAAATGTGGATTCTACGACTAAAAAACGAAGAACAATGACGCTGCAGTGTTCGGAAACGAATTTTATTATAATTAGTTCGCTCAAATTTAACTGAAGAGCGTTCTCGATTTTACTTTCACATGGTAGGTACATATATGGTAGTTATAGGTAGATATCTCATATGAGCCCTTAATTACAGAAGATAGTAAAACAGGCCGATTTCTTTCGTAAACAAACAAGTACTTTCTATAAAATATGTATCTAAACTGTGAATTAGGTTGTGTTTCATAACGACCTTCACATGTACTATACTTTACAATTAAATGAGCAGCTGTTTTCCGTATTCCAAATAACTTTCTTTTTAAAAGAATCTAAATTTTTAAAATCTTAATCGTCTTCTTTGAAGCTGTTTTTTTTGTTATGTCAAAAAGGATTGTAGCCAACTGATCGAAAGAGGTTCCTTCAGTTTTTGAATTCAAAGAGTTTGTACATTTTATTTTTCTAGAGCCAACTAATATTAATACCTGCCTAGTTGACACCTAAGTCGGTAATATTCAGCCGGTACCACATTGCCGATAGACAAATATGTATGTAGCACGCACCTGAACTAACCCACGTCATTTGGAGGACGGTATATACTTGTGCATATGTACCTAACAAGAGGCTTGTAAAGAATTTTAATCAGTCTGCAGCATGTAATTAATCTAAGGTTCTGTAATCCTACTACTATTATAAACGTGAAAGTTTGTGAGGATGGAAACTACTGAACGGATTTCGAAACTTTACAGTAATATAGCTTATACATCAGAATAACACATAGGCTACTTTTTATCCGGGTACAACGCGGGCGAAGCCGTGGGCAGAAACTAGTAATCAATAAAATAGATTTATTCATACAACTATGTACAAGTAGGTCTTCTTCTTGTCATAGCACAACATGTTTTCTTCTTCCACTGTCCTCTATCAGCCGTCATCTCAGTACTCACTCCTTTCTTAACCATGTCACCACAAAAAAAAAAAATCAAAAAAAAAAAAAAAAAAATCTTCTTTGGCATATCTCTGCTCATTTCCATCCAAATTCATATTTCAACACTTTTCACTTTTTTTTTTAATATTCTTCCAACTCCATGTAGGTACATACATAAAATACAGATGAAACAGCTAGCTATCTAAAGAGCGTTGAAAACGATCTATAGGTCAACTGATCCAGATCACTACCAGACGGAAGAGTTTCCAAAATGCTGACTGCATTGCAACACTGAATGGCAATGCTAATGCGTTGACCCAGATAATAGCCAGCTCTCTAATCACGCGTCTTTTCTTTGAGTCGCCCTGAATTATTTTTTGAATACGCTAAGTAATCATTTGAATCAACAAATTAAATTTGGAACCAAAACTTCGAAGGCCACGGTTAGTGTTCCAATAAAGGCGATGGGCTTGCAAACTGTCACGTGTCATGTAAACTACTTGCAAAACACGGGCATGTGCCAAATAATTTAAATGTTTGGTCTCCTTGGTCCTCAAGGTAGGTACTCACAGAGTTGTATCTGAGGATGGGAAGGGGAAAGGGGAATACAATTGTTTCTTTTTTTTTCCAGTTTTCGGTTGACAAAGGTTGTGTTTTTGTAAGCTGTGTGAGGTCAAAGGTTGTTTTAACTGTGAGTAGTAAAATATTTACGAAACATAGCTAGCTTGAGTCATTATAACACTTTTTATAAAGTAGCTACATATTTGCGATTTTGTTCGGCATACAAAAAACTAGGAAATCTTTATTTCAAAGTTACAACACTCTACATTGTAAAATTTGTTACCGGAAAATAGAGTTATACAGTAAGTTACAAAAACCCTGTCCATTCCAATAAAAACGTATCCCTACTTTTAAAGATATAACTGACAAATAAAAAAAAAATGGTCGTGACTGATATTTATTATTAGTTTTAGGATGTATACGTAGATTTTCCGAAAAATAGTGTTTTTCTTGTAAGCCTACAACACTTCTTTCATACATCTTTGGCCACACTCGGTACCATTTTCACACAAGTGACCTATTTTTTTTCAATTAATTAAATTCACTAAAAACGTAAAAAAATTACAATACCTACGAAATC
Source organism: Perizoma affinitatum (assembly GCA_961405105.1). Lineage (NCBI taxonomy): Eukaryota > Metazoa > Arthropoda > Insecta > Lepidoptera > Geometridae > Perizoma > Perizoma affinitatum. The sequence goes on along the minus strand of OY560191.1, from coordinate 4,398,937 downwards.
ACATATACTACATAACACATTTTCAGATCGAACGGAGTTTTCGTAACGTATTTTACAAAAGTAATGCCAAAACTAGCAACAGCTGCAGTTTCGACATTAATTTACCGCTAATTCATAAAATGACACTCATAGATAAACAATCTACAGTTGTTACGGTACCCTTGGGAAATCTGGTTCTTTAGAATCCACAGTCTTTTCTTCAAAACCAATCGTCCCTACTAAATCATGTACTATTTCTATCGTAGTTATAATAGAATCATGTCACCTGACGTGGCTTCAATTCGACCTATTCGAAAGGGTCATTCTTACCCTCGATTCGCACTAATCAGTGGATTCTTTAACTCGATACTTTACACATACACTACATTAGTCCACAATGACTATTAACTAGCCGTTTGTCTTGTCTTGGCCTTTCTTGTCCGGTTTAATTCAATTCAGGTCTATTTATCTGTGTCCGTCGGTCCGACCTGGGGTACAGAACTGGTTGTTTCTATGAGAACCAACAGACACATTTTACGATTTGTTGGACAAGCATTCTGAATTCGCGACTGATAAACGTGTTCCAATGGTTTGTCGTAAAGGTGATTAACAGGCATAAAGGGATTCAGTTATATTTTATAGTCTGTTTTTGGTGTGAGGGATTGGCACTCAAAACAGCGCAAGTCTGATCATTTTTATTTTATATGAATATATGTATATGAATTACCAAAGCTGTAGATACTAAGATTTACAATAAATTACTTGATGAATTTAGAGAGCTGAAAGAAAATAAATTTAAAATATGTATTTAACTCTGCGACAAATGGTTTTTATTAACATAGATCGCTATTTTAAATTGAAATTAAATATTCTGACATTTACATATTTTTTTTTTATCTTATAATGTAATGCATGAAATGTATTATAATAAATGACATATAAGTTGGTGTCTAACCCAAACATTTGCACGAAACGAGTACAGTAATACCTGAAGTTTTTAATTCAAACATACTGGTTATTTTTTATTTATTACTAGCTTCTGGCCACGGCTTCGCTCACGTGGTACCCGGATAAAAAGTAGCCTATGTGTTATTCTCATGTATAAACTATATTACTGTAAAGTTTCATCAAAATCCGTACAGTAGTTTTTGCTTGAAAGAGTAACAAACATCCATCCTCACAAACTTTCGCGTTTATTATAGTAGATATCAGAATAACACATAGGCTACTTTTTATCCACCATGCAAGCGAAGCCGTGGGCAGAAGCTAGTCATCTATAAGGTCGTAGTTAACAATTTCTACTTCTCTGTAAATATATTAATTTGTTTTGCTTCGATCTTGAGCTGCCTCGTACAGCTTTACTGTCCCACTGATCTAATTTAAATCGACAAAGCATGGCTCCCTAAAAATTGTATAGCACGAGAGCGAAAGTAGTAATTTGCATTTAACAATACCACACCTGTTAACCATACCATGTGGGCGCTGGTCCTCACAATAGCTCTTCATTCAATAACGGTTGCAGTGTAAATGAACCTTTTTTATCATTATTCAAGGTCAATCCTTTGTTACGACGCTATCATATGGTCGATTGTGTGCCTTGCCTTGCGGTTTCAAAACATCGTACGGTAATTAATACGGCTGTTTGTTTGCTTATAAATTGATTGGTGACGAATTTTCTACACGGTTTCATGCCGATTAAACCTTTTATGCATTTTGTGATCCAGCTTAGATTACATATCTTAAATACGCAGCCAAACAAAGCTATGGATTGATAGCTTGATTAAAGTTAGACGACACGGAGATATACATATCGGTGGACCAAAAAACCAAACTTTTCCCATTACTTCAGAATCGGGAAACAATACAACTCATAAATATTGATAAATTATTCCGTTTTTAGTGCAATGTATTTGTATCCACAGTATCCACGTTTTAAATAATTGATTCTCAAAAAAACAAGTATTACATGTCACTTACTTGAGAACAGGGTTTTTACATAAAATTAGGTAATGATCGTTAAAAATTTACTCATTCAATGTGCTTATTTTTTTAAAGTAATAAAAGTATAAATATTTATATATAATAATTTATATATAATAAGTATTAGTATAAATATTTTATCATCATTAATTATATGCTCGATTAGTTTAGATTTAAATACATTGAATGAGGTTACATTTTTAATTTGGGAGGGTAGGTTATTGTAAAGCTGTGCTCCTTCATAGAGTATCGTTGTTTTTCCATATTTCGTGCGGGACCTCGGTAGAACAATAAAGCTGGCGCGGCGTGAGCTACGTTTGCTATTTTTTTTTTTTTTTTTTTATATAAATAAATATTTTATTATTTTTTTGCGGATCCACCGCCGAAAGAATAGAAACAAGACCCAATACTTACATTTTAGGGGCGTGAATTATCTTGCAATCTTAAACCCGAGCGATTAGCAATTTAACAGCACCCTGAGCTACGCTTTATCTTTTCTCACATCGACATGCCATGCAACGCGTGGAGATATCCATCTAACAAGTCTACGAACAATGCTAATAGACCGGGAGTTAACTGTCGCCAACCCTATAAATCGAGTGCCAGGAAGGTTACTTGAGGGAAGAAGCCTTCTAGAGAAGGTACTGCCAGCTCCTGGCAGCATACGTCTTTTGAAGATATTTTTAGTATTGTTTCACCCCATGTGACCTGTTCTGGTACTCGGTATATAGGGTTGACGACTTGAACATCCGGTTTATAATCTTGTATCTTTTTAATTGTTGTATGGAAGAAAGGGATTGTGTAGGTTTACTCCAAATGGGCTTTCAGTGTGAGTTTTTTTACAAGTTTGAGATACGATACTTTCCGCTGACGTTTCGTTGACTGTAGAGGTGACGGACGACCGCGACACTCTCGACGGTTGCAATATGGAAAATGAAGTACCTACCTACTATATTAAAGTCAAATACGAAAACTACATGACCGGTGTATTACCGCGTTGAAGTAAAACTTCATATTTCTTCTGTGGCGATAGTTCGCAAGTCATGGGAATTTACGAGGCCAAACATTTCTTTTCTGAATTTGCATTTGTACAATATGGCATGGTTGACAAGTGATCAATTGTGCCATTCTCAAGTGAATGGCCCATAATGGGTCGAGAGCCGGTTTCCAAATGGACAGGGTTATTAAATAACAATAATTCTGGATATACGGCCGGGCTTGGCAGTTTGGAAGGGAAGGTAGTGACCGTTTATACCGAAAAGGTAGTCTTGTTCAAATAGCTTTAAGTGTTAGTTAATTCTATGATCCGTTCTGAGGCAAAACCTTCTTTCTACACTAGGGTTATATTGCGTAACTGAACAAACCAAAACAAAAACAAATCTTAACGGACCCTCTCAATCTAAATCCGGAAATAAATACTTTCTTACTCATGGCAAATGAATAATAATTTTCCATAAAATTGAAAAATGAGACTTCTTAAAATGAGTTCACGGAAATACATTTGGCGGTAAAATTCATGAAAGGGTTTTGTTTAGAAGTAACTGAATGTCTAAAAGGACAACGGAAATTTAAAAAGAATGAAAAGTGATTGGCTCAAAAATATTAAGTTATACTACTAACATTATAAACGCGAAAGTTTGTGAGGATGGATGTTTGTTACTCTTTTACGCAAAAACTACGGAACGGATTTTGATGAAACTTTACAATAACATAGCTTATAAATCAGAATAACACATAGGGTACTTTTTATTGGGTACCACACGGGCGAAGCCGTGGGCAGATGCTAGTGTTGCATACAACTGAATTACCAAATTGTAAAACACCGCTATATCAGTGTTCTTTCGTTCATATGAGATAGTTGTAAACGCTGACTAAGCAAAACACTTCCGTTATGTTTTAACGAATTCGATAGCCAAGACTATCTTCAAAGCAGCATGAGTAACTAGCGGTCCAAACGGTGGCTTGATGGAAAGTGAGCTGTTAAGAACGACTAAGCAAGTTACGCCACAAGCCTTCATGGAATACATACGCGCAGCAACCTCCTTTAATAGCCTTCATGGGTTGACGGGTGAGTTTGAATGGAAAAGCAAGGTTTGTCACGTGCAAGGTGTGGGTCACATGTTCTGGTACCATGGTAGGTACTCGTTGTTTCTGATACCCAAGTATCCTACAAGTAATCCTAGTTTGTGGTCGTTTTAATCGCGCAATATTCAGACCAATGACGAATATTTGAATAATACATCAGACGTCACATCGAAAAAAAGTACTCTAAATTGTACGTGGCACTCGTTAAAAACGTATTGATGATGATAGATTATGTGACTAAAAAGTATTGGAATAAAAAATGGGGGAAATTTGTTCTTCCATGAAGGTACTAAAATTTAAAAAGTTGTAGCAGGTGCAACTGAAATTACTTCGAATTCTGTATATCTATAATAATTTTACATTGGTTCGCCCAAAAGCTATATTTATGAGGCTAGCAATAATATTCACCTAACAGTCACATATATATCCTTCCTTACCTCCATAGGTATCTTCATACGCGAGAAATTGGAGTGTGATACACAGACGAACAGCCAGACGATCCATAAGGGTTCCATTTTCAGCATTTGGCTTCGGAACCCTAAAAAGCTTGAATTAAAAATGTTTACCAAAGTTTTACCTGTATATAATATTACGTACAGTATTGTTATGAATGTTTTGCCTTCAATTTTCGACAGTTACGAGACTGTACCTAAGTAGGTGAGTATTGCCTATTTGCGCAGCGCCGGATGTTAGGTAACCGATTTAATTTAACATTTTATTTCACACTTGATTAAATTTAATTTTTGTGAATGTAAAAATAAAAAGCGAGCACCGAAGCACTCGTAATTTGTTTATAAGAAATATAGCTCAATTTTAATGAGGTTTTGCTTTGGGTTGATTCGATTGAAAAATCGATTGATTTTACCAAATACCATTAAATATTTTCAAGTCGAATGAAATTTACACCTAATACCGATATTCACAATAAGCAATTATCTAAAGTTCCAGAGATATTTAGCTCTAGACCTTTCAATATTTCAACCGTTAATGATATCTTAATGATATATCTTAACGGTTTTCAGAATTTTAGGAAATGGCGTAAATTTATTTATTATTCAATCGCTATCTTAATCGCTAATTAGCGACCGCCCATTGTACAATATTGTCAATGTTTGTACTATTTATTTAAACTGAAATATTTGGTGTGCATTAAAGTATTTTCTATCTAAAAGAATATATGTATTTATTTGACACACACACACACACACAGAACATTACAAGATAATACATGGAACAAATAATCTAGGAGCCTAGGAAATAAAACATAAATAAAGGAAAGTAAAGTATAAAAATTATTTGAAGATTACAGATACAGAGACAGTGACACAAAGATATACAGGGTATGGGCAAGAAAATTAACCTAACCTAACCTTGTAATTAAATGTGATATATATATTAGTAGCTTCTGCCCGCTAAACTCGGTAAACTGCGCCTACAGGTAAATATTCTAGTTAATTTTCCAAAGTTCATCCAATTCGGTTTAAACATTACGTTGAATTTTCGCATTTCTGGGTCTGCGTGTTTTCTATGTATAATAAGTATGTATTTACAAAAAAAAGTATATAAGTAGTATATCAATCATGTAGTTCCCATTATACAAGTTCTGCTTAGTTTGGGGCTAGGTGATGCTGTGTGACAAATGTCCGGCATTATTTATTTATTATTTATAACATTAGTAGGATTGACAGATATTGTATTTGAAAAATATACAGTGGCTACGGTGGTATTTCTCAAAGCCAAATTATTTTGAGAGGTAGGTATTTATAATATCCTAATTAATAATTTGACTCCACCGAGGGTCACGCATGTAATTACATACAAGTTATATAATTAAGTATTTATTAAACACGAACAGCTCATCCTATATGATTAATGTGACCTTTAATGTCTATACATTTGGCTTGAGGTCGTTGTAAATAATTTTATTTCATGCACCTTTTAACAGTTTTAGATGTTTTATCTGATAATCTCTCACATTTAATTGCATTTGAACATCTTAATTGATATTATTAATAAGTTATGGATGGTTCATGTCGGTGCTTATAAATATAGGATGATGTTGATTTGTCAAAGTTTGTGCATTGTTTTGATATCAGTGCATAAACTTGGAGATATTGTTAGAGGCGTATTTCTGATTAAATGAAAACAAAAAAAATATGCTCATAACTGTTTCCCCCATGATGTTTCAGTAGTACGCAGATCCGTTAGGTTTTTAAGGTGATCATAACCTCACCTTAGGTGATTAAGGTGAAACATATTATAATTGGTACATGGCCACGTTTGCAAAGTAATCAACATTTCACGTGATAGTTTGCAAGCCTACTCTTATTGAAACACAAATCAGCGGTTTAATAACACTTGCTAACTTGCTTGGATAACTTTTGCTAAAAAACAATGTTTAAGTTGAAAATTGCCGTCATTATTATATATTTCACGGCACACCATTTGGGCAACACAATTTGTACGTCACACCTAGGAAAAGTCCCAAATCAGGATGAGTCCATAAATAAACGCTGTAATTTTTGTGCTGCTGATCTGTTTATATGTAAATAATATGTGTTTTTGAAATTCTTGATAAGATCAAGGAGGTACGCATTTTACAGTCCTCGACTATTGATACTACAAGACTATCTCGGATCATCATATTTGTGAGGAATTTAATGAGTTATAAATTTGTCGTTTTTCATTTACAGTATTGTATTAAATTAATAATAAAAATCAACAAATGATTTACAGTTCGTAGAAGCTTTTATGAGATAATTTGTTATTGGCTGTTTTATGAAGAAGACATTTTGACCACTGTCTCGAAAGCTCGAAAAAGGCGAAGTAGCATCTTCTTTATTTATTGATCAAACTCAAAACTGACATTTGTTTGACTTAAACAGAATATAACAGAATGTTTCTTTATGCCCGAAAGAGGGGTGTTCCACACGTTATGACGAATAACGTTTATTCAACGACTTTAAAGTTAAAATTAAAAAGTCTTTAACTTTTCTCCAAAATGTAACTAAACACAACATGAGGTAGCCCTATTTTAGATAGTTTACAGCTGTAGCTCAACATAAAGTTTGTATTTGTTTTTATATGCAAACTATCAAATAAAAATTAAGTTGTGGCGACATATGACAGAAAGTATCTAATCTGTCAATTAGAAAAATATACGTTTTGAGATCATGAGACACCACTTCGACCATTTGTAGTCTCAGATTAGGCCACGCTTGTACTCCGGTATTTCTGGCCAAACTTTGGATGAAGGACCACTCGATGTGTGAATGTGGCCTGGATGAAGGAAACTTGGATCACATATTCTTCAGCTGTCCCAAACTTCGATGTTCCCTTTACGATATTCTCCCTCCTGATGTCCCTCGTCCTACATCCTTCAAATGTCTTTTATCTCTTACTTTCTCCCCTTTAATTAATTTTATTCTTTGTCAATTTGTAAATATGAATAACATAAAATTGTAAAATATATTTACCTACAAAATATGTTACCCTTTTAATTTTTACATAGTATTTTGTCTTTATGTAACATACTAAATTATTGTAAAATCATATTGTAAGTTAAAAAACCTTGCTGATTCTCATAATATTGTTATCATATTCTTAATAACCTCACATGTCCAAAAGTTTATGACACTATCATGAAACGGACATTGGCAGAATTGTGACAAATGTCTAGTTACAAAAGCCATAATCAAGATGTGAAGTGAAGTGAGACCATGAGACGAAAAAGCAGAACTTTCCGATCTAAAATGTAGATTCTGTAAATTCTGTTGGTGCTTAAAAAATAAAATGGTTTTACAGTTAACCCGCCAACGGTGACGTCGATTTGACTTACATATTCGGTGACCCCGGTCCCACGCACCGGGATTTTCAATAGAAGATTTTTCAAAATCTTTCATTTACTGACCATGTTTTTTGTTAGTTATAAATTATTTGATATTAAAACAACGATATTTCATTAATCACTGCCTCGTTTATATATTTTTATTATGATTAGACAACTTCACATATAACCTATAAAATTTGTTAGTTTTTAAACATAGCTTTTTAAAAAATTAAAAACACTTTATATGCTACATATTTTTGAAATTAGTTAAGTCTTTTCAGTTTCTAGACTCTAGGAACTTACTTATAATAAACAAAAAATAGCAAACTATAAACATGAAATAAAAAAAAAAAACTTGAAATTTTTACGAAAATTCGCACCCAAACGATCTAACACGTCAACGCCGCCCTTGGTGTCATTATAGCTCAAATTATATCGGGCTTTTGAGTTTCTGCATCGACTTTAGCATCATAGTGCAATGTGCTAATCAGGAGAACGTTTTTACTTGCTTTTGGAACATGTGAAACCAAAACCATGTCGCGAAAACCAAACATATTTGATTTCACAGTTCGACCACGCAATATGTTGAAGTCAGGGGGAACTTCTTTCTTGTTCTTCCGAATTGTTCCAACTGTGGTGAAACCTTTTTCCTTTGAATAAAACAATAACAAAGTTGAGTAAAAATGTACATAAACCAGTCAAAAATCGAATAAACAATAATTCAACCCTGCCTATTTTACTTACATATTCGGTGACCCCGGTCTACCGCACCGGGTTGACACCAACACTCAGGAACTTGCGCCCGCACCGACTTCGTGGGGTGAACTGACGGTGGGGGAGGGGAAATGAGGCAGCTACTCGAAATCACAACAAAAATCGTTGGCGAGGGAAAAAGTTATTCGAATTTTTCAAGTCACCCGGTCCCACAGACATATAGGTCACCGTTCCCGGGTTAAGATCAGAAAATTCTGCTCTTTCGTCTCATGTAATAATGTTTCTGAGGTGAAATACGCTTTAACACGTTAAGTGCGAAGCGAGGCCTAAATCACCCCTGATGCAACTTCCCTGTGGTGCGGCAAGCAAAAAAGTGAATTTCTCTGTCGTGCGAATGGCATAGCTTTGGTTTGGTCCAGTGTAGGAAAGAGATAAATATATATTTGAGATCACTAATGGTTCCGGACTCGGTGGTGTACCTACCTTGGTACCGGATGTCTTAGGCCTCGTGCCGCACTGAATTAATATAATTTTAATGCAGTGCGGAACGAGGCTAAAACGTCCCATATCCCCCCTGACCTCGTACCGCACTCAACGCGAGCTTCCCGCGACCAGTGTTGTGCATCACGTCGATTGGAGAGCACGTACAACAATAAGTACAACATATATATTGAGATTTTTATAAAAAAGTATATTGATACTGATTTTTTAATGTTAATTCAAGTTCTAATAATTGTATTTTTAAAGCCCGAGGCAGAATAAATAGGACAGTTTCTTTTCTACTTCTGGTTGCCTTTTTTTTCTATTCTGTGAACCGCATTAAGATTTTCATATACAAATAGAAAGATAAACCTTATGCATAAACCGTAATCCATTATTTTCCAATAATAAGTCTGTAATAGGTGCCTCTTAATGGTATAGAATGGAACGCTTCGTGCGCGAGTCCGACTCGCACTTGGCCGGTTTTTTTTTCTTTATGGCGCCTTCAAGCACAATTTAGATTATTTAAAAAAAATGTATCCTTTGATAGCTTTGTGTTGTTTTGCCAGGTTTTGCCCTTAAAACGATCTAATGAGATATAATTGATCAAAATCGGTCAAGTCGTTGCGTAGTTAAGACAGTTTAAAAACGTCGATATTATTTTTCCCATCACTAATCACAGCGAAAATTTGCCCTATTTCAGTGCGTTACGAGGTGTATAAGATCCCATATTTTGTTTTGCTAATAATTCCTAAACTAGCCATCAGATCCCGGGGCGACGGTGGATTAGGGTTCATCAATTCACTGTCTATATCAATAAGGACCAAAATTCTCATTTATCTTTGATTTCGCGCCAGAAAATGGATTTTAGTCTGTAAAAGGAGGTGGGGTCTAATAGACCGCGTGTCGCCCTAACGTCTGGTCACGGTACGGGCCGATTATACCTCGTGCCGCAGGAACGGAAAGTATGCAAAAATTGGTGCCGCAGCTAACGTGTTAACATGAATTTTCCGTCTAAATAGAAAAGGATTGCTGGAAATTATGAATGAGTAAAGATTTGGAACAGTATTTTCCATCCTACGTGAGTATTTATAAGAAATCATTGATATAAAGAAAGATAGGTAGAATAATATTTCACTACGAAAACAGTATCTTAACGAACTCTTAGGGTTATCGCAAATTTCTAAGATGATAATAATAATGTTACTTTTGTATAGGAATTTCAAAAACGTTGTATTCAGCCTTTGCACTCGTCAAAGTATTCACGTGCTTGGTCGGTATAAATCCTTTGGACTAATAAGGGTATAAAGTGACACATTGTATTAAAATACATTAAACTATATAATTAAGTTTGTGACAATTTAGCTTTAATTATTTTACAATTAAAGAATGGAAATCTAGATAATAAAAATTGACTCCAAATAAAAACATTATTTTGTCTAGCCGCAAATTCACCTAACAAACGTATTGTTTCTCAAAACTTTATTTTCAGAATATAAAGTTAAAGTTTATCAATCACTTAACTCGAAGTTACGTCAAATTGAAGTATATTTTGCTATAAACTGACTAGCCAACACTATATTCTATTATATTTCATTTTCCAACAATAACTTGTAATCGAAATTTCGGGTAACCGAAGCAACTCAGGGATTTGGATGAACAATCAGAATAATTAATCCATAATCAGGAGAAAAACATTCAGGAAAGGAAACTATAATCCGTTTTTAACTCTGTAAAAATACTTTTGTATCTTGTTACATTGAGTTAATATTTTAACCACATGTGATTTGAAAAAAGGACAAGTCACAATCTGTTTGAAAAAATTTGGGATAAGAGTTTTCGGGTGAACGAAAAAACTAATTAAATAAAAGGTGAAACGTGGTAAGGAAAATTATATCCTAAGTTAAAAGGCAGAACGTGACGTATCCTTTGAATTCTTATTATTATGATATAACATGAATACAATCAACAAGGTGAAAATATGAATGATAATTATGAACAAATTTTATGAGAAAAGTAATAATAAATGTTGCCATGCAGTCAGTGGGCGAGAAGCAGGCTTAGAGGTGCGGGATCGAATCCCGCTGCGGGACAAATATTTCCATGTTCACCAGATATTTGTACCGGGTGTGGGTATTGTGGTACCATGGTAGTCGTGGGGTCAGAACTCTGTATGTGACTGTTGGGTGTTTATTTTTTATTTTAATGTGTTTGCGGCAGAAGGTTGTCTAATGAATTACAATAATTATTCTAGGTTTAATGTTGAAGCATCGTCACTGTGAATGTTCCATAGGGAGACTGATCTTGGTGTATATTTCTGGAATAATCCATAGAAAATAGATTACGATACGATTGTATGACCGGGTTAGGGAAAGTGTGTCCGTCTATCGTGAAGTCCTATACTATAAATAAATAATGCTGATCATTTTTCACACAGCATCATCTAGCCACAAACTAAGCAAGCTTGTATGGAAACTATGTACTACTTAAATGCTTTTTTTTTGTAAATACAGACATATTATACATAGAAAACACCCAGACCCTATAAATACTAGAACACACGATAGGTCAAATACAAAGTTTGACGGACCTTTTGCTCTACGGAAGTAGGTACTTACTAAAAGCCTATTGCAAAGTCTGTCCTGGCCAGGATGATTTTTCTATGCTCCCAGTTGTAAGAATTTGAGTCGTGTGAAGTCCGCGTTTATTTATGCCTACGTCTTTCTGAAATTCATCAGTTTTCTTGTTAAATTGTTTTTATTATAAATCTATTTAAAACTTCCTGGTACTAGTAAATTGAGGGGTTTCAAGGCAAAAAAACATGCTGCTATAACTGTTTGGTGGACGAAACTAGTGACAAAGAATTTGCCATTATTAGGTCTCAATAAAATGCTATATATTGCTATTTAAATATATATATAATATTTCAAACAAAAAGAAACACTAATGACTGTATTCCCCATAATCTCAGATACATTCTCAATGCGTCGATCTTTGAGGATACCGAGTGGAGGTAATCAGAGGCACGTCCAAACATTACATTTGGCATATGCCCACGTTTGCAAGAAATTAGCATAACAGGTTGCAAGCCCATTGCCGCTTATTAGAACACTAATTGATGGCACATGCCTTCGAATGTGTAGTAGATGTTTTCCTTCACTGTTTTGAGCACGTGTTAATTGCGATTTTTTTTTCATACAATTTTAGATTTAGCCTTGGTAGGTCATTTGAGAAAGATGACAAGTCAATAAAAATGTTTCATAAAAACGGGCTTCATTTTTTTATCCTTGGGGTGGGATTTTTCCATAAAATTATTTATATAGTGGTGGTTGAAGTATCCTATCAATTACAAAAAGGAATCATTAAAATAGTTTCACAATTGGCGAAGATATTACAAGATATTACAATCGCGTAACACGCACAAAAAAAAACATACGTACATACGAATTTTGAACCTCCTCTTTTGAAGCCTAAAGTTTTGAAGTTAAAAAGAATGAAATCTATACAGAAGTTCATACACGTTTACAAAAACAAATCTAGACTCAAACATCTTGAATTTTTTTTTAAATGTTAAAACTTTCGACCTATTTTCCTATTGACTGGAAGCGCCTATTTAAAAACCATCCTTAAAGTCATATACAAAACCCGCATTTCAATCGGTAAAAGACGAACAAATAAACAACCTTTTACGTGAAACCCATATACGGGCTCTTTACGTCGCGGGTAAATAATCTATGGTTGAATCTAGATTGAGTTTTGAGTTACATTATGGTATGCGAGCCTAGACTAATGTCACTGGTCTATTCGTTTTGCCATGTCACAGGTTCATTCTTGTATAGCCTGAGTTAGCTCAGTGACTATCATTCTAATTACAATAACAAAATGACAATGGAGAACGCCACCTCTTTAAGGCTTCTCACCGAACAATGTCAAAAACTTCTAAAACTTGAAAAGGGAAAACTTTCCAGCAAAACATTCAAATTTTCAAGTTATAAAACGAGTGTAATTGGTTCGTTCTCATTGAGCCATTTTGCTTGGGTAACTAATGGTGGCCCCAAAAAGGTCTTAAGATATAGACACGTGCTTATTTCACGTGTATATCTATATCTTAAGTTATTGGGCATGCCGCTTTCTTCATTATGTTTTCCATCACCGCATAGCACATTCAGTGCGCGCGCACATAAATTTTGTAGGGATTGTTTTTTTTCCCACGGTCGGACAGGATGCTGTGGACTCCTTATGGCTGAGAGACGTTTATGACTAAACTAAGTAGGTTGTTGTTTCTGTTGTTATATATACCATGTTTCTCTGAAGATAAGCAGGGATAGGCAAACGGAAACATTTGAAATATAAATTATTAATTTTATTTTAAGCCTGTACTGTCCCACTGCAGAGCGAAGGTCTCCTTTCCCTATTTCAACTGATCTCTATTTCTGGCTAATTGGGGCCACTCTTCAAGATATTCGTCCAGTTCGTCTTTCTATCTCCTTCTGCGCTTTTCACACGGTCGCAGCCCATTCGGAACCCATTCCGAGTTGGCTTTCGCCCATAGTTGCTCCGGCATGCGGCAAACGTGTCCAAACCAATCCTGCTTTAATTTGGCAGTGTTTTGACGTCAGTTATCTTATCTCGTGTCATTGGTTTTTACATGGTTTCACTATCTAAGCTCTGTATTTTATTCATATACCATAAAAAAGCCGTGTTGGCCTAGTGGGCGATACCCCGACTTCGGATCCGGAGGTCGTGGGTTCGAACCCGGTCGTGCACCAATGGATTTTTCCACTCGAAAAAATTATGTGCGCATTAACACGTACTCAAAACGGTGAAGGAAAACATCGTGAGGAAACCGGCATGTGCCAACAGTTAGTGTTGGTTAGTGTTGTATCGGTAGAATTTAACACACTATTTAGCAACCTAAGATACCTTATTTTCTGCACCTGTAACTCTCACAAAATAAAATATTCGTATTATATTGTAAAATGGCTTACTACGTAATTTGGTTTTGTGTGTAACGGCCCCGTTTTAAATGGCTAACTTTGAAATGCCGTTTCGCAGATTCTAATAAAATACCTATCAAACCCGCACTTGTCCATTCGTATTCAAACGGTTCCGGTTGGGTGTAATAATAATTGGTGCAAAATAGACAGGACGTCCTGTATCGAATTGCGCTTACGATTACCACATTAAATTCACCGTTACATATACTTTGCCATTCCAAAATTCACTTTAAACTATTGATGATAGGGCGATGTTCAGTCGCTTTGGGGTATGGTTGAAATATATTTCTTACATACCAATCTGAACATCCCTCAGGTCAAAATCGCAATTTCATTTATTTATAACATGTCGTAGCAGCTGGGGTTATTCAAGACGTTAAAAAAATATAAGAAAATGTGATGGACCCTCTTCTTGCAAACACCCCTCGAACGGGTTCGGGCCCCATAAATCCCACGATTTCAAAAGATGTTTTAAAATGCGTATAAAATTATTCAGGGCAGAAATAATTCGGTGTGTCATAGAATTTATTTATTATTACGAGTTGCAAAATTCGTGCACGTGTTTTTTCGCCATTACGGTTGTGTAAATGTTGTGCCTGTTTAAATGTTGTTTGCAGTATGTCTGTGCTTAAATTTAATGATACTCCGTCAAATGGTTATTTTTAAACGGAAAAGATATCTTTATTTATCATACATCAAAACTTAAAAAGGTTTCTGAAACTATACATTGGGTACGAAACAGAAAACGTAAGTATGCCTAGTTTCTTATTGTCAGTTAGCGTTAGAGAATATCTTTTGTAACATTTCATAGGAATGAGTTTGTTTCCAAATATGTTTACAAGTAACAATTCAAATGCTCTTTATTCTAACCTGATCATAATAATAATTATTAATAAAACCATTTCATTTATTAATGAAATCGAATCCAAACAGAAACACTTACTGACTCAGTGACCTAAAGAACCATAAACAGCTTAATTATACAACAATGAATATAAAGCAATTGATAACCAAAGAAACACAAAGAAATAGAATACTTCTTGATAACCGAAGACCATAATTAGTATAATAGAAGTGAACAAAAGCGCACGAGGTACGGCACAATGTGAATATCATTGGTTTACGGCAATACAATGTAGTTACAGTATCTATGACGAGTGAAAAACTGTTTTGTGTACTGATGAATACAGAAATGTTTCACTGAAAAAAGCATATTCTTTGATCGAGTAAGCGAATCGAGTGTTTGTACGTATTTTTGGTTGTCCGATCATTTAATCTTGATGGAACTTGGTAGGTGTTTTAGGCCTTATTATAATTTAGAGTAAAAGCAAATTAGTTTTTATTTTTGGCACAAAAAAAAATAAATTATCGGTATCATTTTAGTATATTATTACATACTTTACTATTCTTCTGCTGACGTTGACCGTTTAGAGGACCGTCTGCGGTGCGAGTAGTCCGCTTAGTCGGGTCAGTTCGGGAACTGTAAATAAAAAATAAAATTGAAATCGGTAGTCAAAAGTGGCCTTTTTTGTGAATCGCGCTGGATAAACATCCGGCAAAACGTTGCCAAGTTGCAAATTTCAAAAGCATAAGTTAACTAACTTATGCTTTTGAAATTTGAAATTGCTAAACTCATAATCCACTTTTTAGTAGTCGGGTTATACGGTTATAAAGCTTTAAAATCGAGAATCACGAATTTATTTTACAAATTTCCGATTAAATCAAAACCCTACCAAACAGAGCATATCATTAACTTTTTCGTAAAATCCCTGCCTACGTATATATAATATTTATTCGGAAACTCAGAACATATTAAAAACAGTTACAGACATAAATGTAGATAGTCCGAGCGATCAACTTAGTCTTTGAGTGAACATCTCCTTATCCAATGTATTCTTCTCTTCAAATCACCATTACAAATTACCGGAAGATTATGATCGTCAATTGAATGACAAAGGCCGAGAAAATAGCATTCATACCTACCACTTTTGCCGGCAGTTGTACAAAGTTCATCGACCTCTTTTATAAACCGAGGATAACCAAGAACATACTTTAAATATGAATATCATTAGATCGTCAAGCGAAATAAAACTTTGCATAATGTTTTATTGTGGGCCTAGTATATGAAACCGCATCCGTGAATGCTCAATGGTCCCACTGTTGGTAAACTTGTGCACAGATAAGTTTATATAAAGTCAAGTTTACGGCTACTCTATCAATTTCTATTGACACGAGCCACTATCTTTCATTGAATAGGTTTGTATGGAATTTCCGAGTCTATTGATTTGCTTTGACCATCTTTGAAAAAGTCGCGTGCCGTCAGCGGTGCATAAATTTTGTCTAATCTATTGAATTATTGATAAAGCAGATAATTTGAATATAGCATTGTGGTTTTATTGATATTGGCAGTCAAAATATTCCATTAAGGTTTACCTACCTGACGCAATAAACTGAACCTTCTAATCATGGAATTAAAATTATCGTGAATTGGTATTAGTTTAGAATATTATTACGACTATACCACGTACTTTACTATACTCCTGCTGACGTTTCGTTGAGCGGACGGTGCTCATGAGGAAGGACCTCTAAACGGTCAACGAAACGTCAGAAGGAGAATAGTAAAGTACGTGGTATAGTCGTAATAATATTCTAGAATGAACCTTTTAAGTTTTGATGCCGTCCTGTAACTATTTCACGCAAAGCCAAAGAGGAAGGGTTATGAATCTTACAAGTTTTGTACAAGTATTTTCGTTTGTTACCTCTTATAGTCTCAACATGAGGTGTCATTGATTTGATTTGTCTTGAACTTGAAAAATATCATAAATATGATAACAATGAAAGTTAGTATATATCACAGGTTTTTATTTTATTTTTGCAATTACATTGAACACATTGGCAAATACGTATCATCTAATGGTTGTCAGGAAGAGAACGCTATTAGCGATAAGACCGTTTATTGTACTTCCGCGATTAGTTTATATTTTGCTCTGTTCGGATTTGTAAGCAACATATATTATTATGTAGTGTACAAGAAATTATCTACGTACATATTTTTTCATTCTGTGCAGCAACAATATGCAATCTTATTAAATAAAATGGATAAATAAATAATGCTGGACATTTTCACACAGCATCATCTAGCCCCAAGGTAAGGTAGCCCAGAGCTTGTGTTATGTGAACTACATGACTGATATACAACTTTTTTTGTAAATATATTATATATAAAATATACCCAGACCCGAGACAAATATTTGCAGATTACAAACATTTGTAACGCAGCGGGAATCGACCTCGCAACCTTCTGCGTCTCAGGCGGGCCTTCGCCCACTGCGCCCCAGAGGTTGTCAAAATTATTGTTAATGAGTGGGTATTTTTGATGATTTTAAAATGTAAGAATATATTGAATTTACGTAATCAATTATGGATTTCGTCGCAAATCGAATCTTGCTCGATGCTCGTAGACGCACTGAGTACCTATGTGGCCCTAAGGAAAAAAAATAAGGTTTGTTTTAAATATTTTTGGGTAAGTAAATAAATAATACAAAATCTAACACAATAAGTGTGATTACGAAGTAGGAGGGGTAATGTCCGGTGATGTTACTAGTAATGTTATCCCGTGCGTATTTAGGGGAGGTTGGTACATATAGTAAATTAAAAAAAATATATATTATCGACGTTTGTGTCTTCCAAAAGTTACCTATTTCAGACAGATATTTCAGACTCAGACACCTAGGTTGGGACCAACAGAATATAATCTGAAAACTTACATAATCTTGTACCAAACATTCTGAGCTGTATCCAATCCTCATATTCTAGGCCAAAGTCACGTGGTGGATATCTGACATATTCCCTTTCAAGAGACTTTCCTCTGCGTATTCTGTGTTCTGTAAACCGAACACAGTTCCCATAACACAAGCTTTGCTTACTATGGGGCAAGATGAGATATGTGAAAAATGTCCAGCAAAAAAAAACTCAGAGGCTTCACACGTTGACGCTAGAATGAACTATAGCTTCAATAACATAAAACAAAAATCTTTCTTTGAAACTCTGAAAGAAAGAAACGAAGATCTGAAACGAAGTATTATATTATTTGCATAATAGCGTACTCTGCAGATGCAGAGTAAATACCTACATAGGTAGATTTTTTTTCATGCATGAACAGCAATGGTTGGACATCTTTATACGAATATTATAAATTGGTCATAATAGACGAACTTCCCCCGTCGCGCTCAGCGGCGCATGCAACCGCGCCGCGCAGGAAGGCTCGTCTCATCTCGCGCAGGATGCGGCGCGCGCGACCGCGTTAGATCTCCTTACAGGCACGTGTGACTGACCCTATCATGTGATACTAGTTTCTAGTTCTAATGCGGAGTTAGTTTTAACATTAGACTTGAGTTCCAATAAATTAATACGTAGTCACACTAGGATATCCTGTATTGTGGAACTACGAGCTGATACCAAAATACCGAGACCCGGAACAAATATCTGCAAATATTGGTTACCAGATCACCTCATGCGTCGAATTCCGGCTTCTCTCCCGCCGCGCTATCGAGCCCGTCATTATCTACATATGCATTGTCTAAAATTTTGATTCTAATGACAGGTTAATTTCCCCCCTTTTCCCGTTTAGGTCTCCGTTCCCAACAGTTGCTAAACGGGACCCTATTACTAAGCTCAGTTGAACACCTCGGGATTTTGCCGACGCGTGCTAAACGAATTAGATCGCCTATAGGTTATACCACTCAGGTAATGTATGAATAAACCGATTCTTCATATGTATTTCAACCATCTCTGAACGTCGGTTCGCGGCTTTGCGTAGGCTGAAGTTTATTATTGGGTTTTTTTCGCGACGTAAAAAGCTTGTATATGCGTTTGCCATAATAGATTGTTTGTCTGTTACCACTTATCGCCGAAATGGCTTATGTTGTTTTTTTGTAATCGATTTCATCTTTGAAGACTTACAAGTGTCTCCTTAAGAAAGGTTCTTAGACAAGTTTTATCACCTTAAGTAACTAGGAAGCGCTACAGTCAACGATGGAAAACAAGCAGGGAGATTACTAATTTTGTAAAAATTTACTAGTGACTATTCTGATAGACTCCTCATGCAGTGAAACCTACGCCATCCATCGTAGGTGCAGGCGGACACGTCAACTCCTTCGGACGGGCTAATGGGCACGCTTCCGACAACATGTCAGGACGTCACGCTGATGACGACGCTCTCTGCATCTTTGCGCAACATGCAACATGTCACGTCAAGACGCTAGTATTGCAAGTTGCATGTAATTTGCGGTGGTTCGCGCAATCAGGGCCTGTAGACAAGACGTTCACTCTTGTTCGCCAACTGAAGATGAAGTCCGATTTCAGCTGTAGCGACTGTGTTTACTGGGCATGCATATTTAACTCTATTAAGTAGGATATGAAACGAATGAGGGCTATGATGGACTGCGCTAACTAGCAAAATGTGAAGAAAAATGTTTTTAAAAATAAATATCATCTTAAACTATATTTTTTTATTCATATAATTAATATATACAAGTACCTAGTAGACAGTTGTATTGTTATGTCCTTCTCAAAACGAATCAAAAAGAAAAACGGTGGTGAAATCCATATCTAATAAAAAGCGTTTCGTATATTTGCGTTACGCTAACGTTTGCATTGACCGCCTGAAATATATTTGACTCTAAAAACTGCACTGGATTGGAACAACTGCATGATAATTATGACGGTCGACTCTTATTAGGAAACCAGGTTTTTAGCTGGGCTTAATATTTGAACCTCTGACTGCCCTCATGTATGGTAACCTCGCATATGTATGCGATGAGTGTAGATCCGAGGATGTTTTTTTATGTTTGTTCCACTGATTTCTCCTTGAGTCTTCGAAGACGCACAGCTGTATAGTAAACTACCCTCAAATATAAAAAGTGTTTGCTAATTTAACGTGTTTAAACACAAATTAGCCCATCATATTACCAATGATGCATCACTGCTAAAGACATATTAAATTGGCAAAACCTAAACTTTAAACTGTATTAGAACTACCTACTTTCAGATTAGGAATTAAGATTGTATTGTTCGCATATAAGTGACATCTGTTTGTATTTTTGTGAATAAAGTTATTTAAACCTAGATTTCTCCTCTAACATAAGAGTCGTTTTGAAGCATGGCATATCACACCGGTGGTTTGGTTACGATAAGTGGTATTTTTTTTATTACAAAGAGATTTGCCTTTTTTGGGATCAGGATGGATTCCATCGGAATCTGAGGTTGTTATTATAGTAATTACTTAGATAAAGTAGTAAGCGTATTTTTAATGCATGCTGAATATTTTTAGCAGTATAAAATAAAATAATATATGTTCTAACTTGTAGGCAGGCTGGGCAGTGGGCAGGCCGTGTCGGTCGGCTGGTTGCGGATGCTGCGCGGGCGCAGCCGGAAACGGAAGTCACGGGCGCGCTCGCTCGCTCATCTGTGGAAATACCACGGAATTATCTACTGGCGTGGGTGTATGCTCTAATTAAATGACGGTATGGTAACTTGTAATAATTACACTATTCTGTTACAAGTGCAGTTTCATTGGTCACAAATATATATATAAAAAAAAACATGCTCTTGACTGTATTCTCCAGGATGGACATTCTCAGTACGTACATTGAAGATTCTAAGTAGGGGGTAATCAGAGGAACGTCAAACATTATATTTTGCACGATTTCCGCGTTTTGCAAATAGTATGCATTTCACGTGACATGTTGGGCGCCTTCTAATGTATAGTTGCTAAAGTAAATACCTAGACAGAACTATCGTTAATGTTTTTTTTTATACAAATACAAATCAGCCTACTTACGTATAGTAAAACTGCAGCTTAACATACGCGAAAACGGCAAACGAAACCATGCCGACCGCCTTTCCACGAAGACCATTCCGAGAGAGTAAAACTCATCAATCCTCCTAAATGAGGAAACCCATCGATCGTGTAAAGTGACTTTCATTCCGTGAGTGATAGAAAGCTGCGTGACATTAGCGGCGTGACCCGCGGGCGTGACCCGTCTCGCCGTGAAATGCGTCAAATCGCCGTGCGCCCGCGCAAACCTCCGCGCTCCGTGCTCTACGGACACTGGACAGGCACTTTAATGTGTACGATCTATGATGATATTAAAACGATCCTTACTGGATAAAAGGAATCAGATTTATTTTGAAAGGTATTACGTTTATTTGCCTACACATAGTGAATCTGAATTAGAAAACATATTCTATCTTAGGACTAAAAAGTCTAACTACCAAATGTAGTTTTTAATTTACTGTACTTTCCTTGAGAACGACATAATATCTAGAACTTATGAAGGGTGAAGCCACTCCTGACAGTTTCATTAGTTCTGGAGTCTATGGATTAATTTACAATCTGTAACATTATATTCATAATCATCATCATTCACATGCTAACTTCACCGACTGCCCATGGGCGCTCAGCTTAGGCAAAGAAATATATCAGTTTACCTCAGCTTTGGTATATTGATATATTTCTTTGAAATAATTTAAGTAAGACACGCTCTTGTCTTCTCTTAAATTAAGTGCAGACGAGCATTAGTGAACGATTTCTATGGAAAAATGATACCGGCGGGTTTAAATTCAACTTATCGCTGACAATCATCGTTATTTAGACTATGTAGATTCCTCAATTTCGCTTCAGTCTGGAAAACTATATTAGGAAAATATCGTATCGTAGTCGTAATGTCTAAAAGTGCTGTTAATGGGTATGTGACCTGTGCACACGGTGGACACTCGCACGTTCCTAATCGATGAGAGAATTAGAGATGCAAACGCCACACTTTTCCAATTATTACTAAAATAATGTCATGTAGGTAACCCTATGGCCACACGCATTCTCTTGGTGACGGAACTTTGAGCCGTGGTTACACTTGGTAGTGCGTTACGTTGTCTGTGGTTAATTCGCTTTTAAGTTAAGAATCTATGGACATTCCTGATAATGTGAAACGTGTTTTAAAAATAATTTCAATTTTCATTAATTTTACCATATTAACATTATTTACGACCTCTGTGGCGCAGTGGGCGAAGGCCCGCCTTAGACGCAGAAGGTTGCGGGTTCGATTCCCGCTGCGGGACAAATGTTTGAAATGTTTGTCTCGGGTCTGGGTGTTTTCTATGTATAATATGTATGTATTTAAAAAAAAAAAGTATATAAGTAGTATATCAGTCATGTAGTTCCCATAATACAAGCTCTGCTTAGTTTGGGGCTAGATAATGCTGTGTGAAAAATGTCCAGCATTATTTATTTATTTATTTATTTAACATTGGTTGGTAAACAAGGCAAGTCAACTGATTTTACAAATTTAGTTTTAATATTACACATAAATCTCGTCATTTAGTTTATTGACTTATTTGATAAGCCATTATCATCATCATCATCATCAGCCCACACAGTAGACTGTGCCAAAACGCATCACTGAGCTCGGCGTTCTTAAGAAATCGCTCCACCTAGCCGATAGACGCCCCATACTTCGAGAATAATGCAATACGCCTATCTTAAAAGTTGCCGGAATCAGACAATCCAAGTAAATTCGCATTTGTGATATTTATCAGGTTTAAAATAAAATATTTTAAAAATATAAATGTTGAATAAAATGTCAAAATATCAAACCACATTGGTGGACACTACCGAAAATAGCTCCAGTACCGCGTCCAAACCGTAAATAATAATCCACTAAAAATCAGATATAAAAACATGAAGGATAATTACTAGCGGGGACTCGGTCCTGCGAGGGTCTTGCATGAAGTGTAGGGTTCCTTTATTCCATTTCACAGGACATTGCCGGGAATAAATACTGTACTTGATGGACTGTTTATGTCATGGAAGCGGGTTTGTGCAAGCATTCACAGATTTTGATGGGGTAGTGCTGTACTGTCGTGCACATAACTTTTGTAAACACGAAATAAAAACTTCTATGGGACAAATGTCATTGAATTTTATATGGCATCGGTTATTTATAACTGACAATTATCTTGATTACTTTACTGAATATTATGTTATTTTACTCATGTATGTAAATAAACACCACAGAGACACATACATAGACCTGAACCCACACTAGAATTCCCTGTATCGTGGGTATCACGAACTACGAGTACCGTGGTACCACTATACTTAAACCCAATACAAATATCTCCAGAACATGCGAACATTTGTTCCGAAGCGTTACCTAATTAATTATGTTTGTAAGTGTGTGTCGTATCTCTAGTAACAGGTAACGTTTCGCAAAACAGCTCAGGTTATAATTGACTGACCCCTTAGACAACAATCACTCTCTGTTGGCGTTAATTTCATGGAAATTATATTAGCTTTTGAGATGTTACGTTACCTGCTGTTGCGATAAACCGTATATCTCTATTACTTGAAATCTACTTGGAACATTTTATGAAATTAAATCACAACAGTACTTTGTACTCGATGGTACTTCGCCTGGTAGAGGGGAGCGCACACCTGGCGGCCACAGCGCAGCTGCGCGCGGGCAAATCTCACGCGCAGCTTCCTCGCATGCGTGAACACACCCGATATGCGCCTGTGTGCGTTGCCAATGTACAGATTTTTTTTTTTTTATCGCTATGTGGTTTCGGTATAATTCTGTTCATATGGATGTTGTTTTAGACTCTGAAGACGAGATAAGTTGACGGTTTCTTAATTTGTATCATTTGCACCAGCAGCATAAGCACCCCAGAATGGTTTTGTCGGTAGCTTATCTACAGTTTTCCGGTTTTCAGGACTCAGAATTATGGTTCTGTCGGTTTAGCGGCGGTTTTCAAGACTCCATGTTTTTAGTAAACCTAAGATATTGAATTCTCCTAGAATAAATTTTTCGAGAGTGGAATTTTTGTTTGTGATTTTCTGTCACCAATGCAATGGTGCCACAAGGTGGTAATAGGCTTATTTTATCCCATTGAAGTAAAATAACTTTTCCTCGAGACCAATTTTGTAATGTAAATTAATGAAAGCAGAACTATTATATTTTAGTAGTAATAAGTTTTACAGCTCTTCAAAGGGTTTCCAAGATTACCTATCATCATTTAATTTACCCACTCTAATAGATATTTAATAATAAACAGACGGTTAACAGATAAAATGTGGGATAATACAAATATAGATAGGCAAACAAAAAAATATATAACTGTCATTTGTTTTATTTGTTCATAAGTATTTCCTTGTTTTTCATAGTTAAAAGCTAGTTTAGGTGGAAATACTTGTTTTATTACTATGTAAGGGTCAAGACGAGCAAAAAAGTTGTTTGGAATAAAGCTAGCACATAAAAGTTTACCATTTGATTAATAAATGATTTGATTTAATAATATTTATTTGGCACGACATGAAAAAACAAACAAATTTGGTCCCCTACCCTAGTCATCTGGATCATTATCCAGAAATAGGATGGTAGGACAGTTAAAAAAACCAAATAGAACAGAAAACCCCACGCACCTTCCTGATCCTCTAGAAAGTTCGATGTCACGCTAAAAAGGTGTCAGTCAACCCAGCATAATGCTGGACCTACGAATCGCTTCTATTCTGCTGAAGCAGTGACGTCAAAGACGCCAGTAGCAAATACTACTCTCGGTAATTTGAGTGTGTCCACAAAATATAGTTATACAGAAAGATACCTACTTTTAAATAAGTAGCAACAGTTAGGTTTGGCATCAAAGATCCAATTAGATCAATGAATCCCAAACACGAAGCAGAATCGCTTGCTTACGAGAAAATTATGACAATAAACGCTCCGTTCATTCATTCTTATTCAATTCATCCGTATTCATCCAACAGGTTGACATTAACACACAATTTGCTACAAAACCGAATCATCTATAACGATTTCATCAATGGATTCCTAAAAAACATCTTACAAGTTGCATTGTCTGAGCACAATGACAGGCGCCGGCTAACAAAGCAAGTTTTACAAGTGTACGTTTCCAGCGATAGCTCTTTATGAATCAACCGAATTATCAGGATACGCGAAGCTCCATTTGAATCGACCTCTGTCATCGTCTTTTATTGGAAGCTGTAGGGGCAGGGGAGGTCAGGGTAAGTTAGCTAGGTTCCAAAACCGTGATTGTTGTAATATCAATAGTGGCTAACTTATTGTAGTTTGTGTATATTTGTTATTCAACACCCGATTATTATAATTATGTGTATGGTGAACGTGAGCAGAGCTTTTTTTTATAA
The DNA here is from genome assembly GCA_961405105.1 of Perizoma affinitatum. Taxonomy (NCBI): domain Eukaryota; kingdom Metazoa; phylum Arthropoda; class Insecta; order Lepidoptera; family Geometridae; genus Perizoma; species Perizoma affinitatum. Next base: position 4,373,655 of record OY560191.1, on the reverse strand, counting down.
CAACAATACAGACAGACAACATCGCAAAAATCCGTTTTTGTAGTAAAAACATTGACACTCATTTCAGCTGGCCAAATCGGGTGTCGAAGTTTTTGTGTTTTTTGGTTGTTCTTAGTAGCTAAGACCAAGTGACAGCTTAACGTGCCCTCCGTTTGAAACGCTCTGTTCTTAAATATATGGTGTATGTTAAACTCGTACTATCACTATGATTTGAATTTATGCTCTTTATTTAAAAGTTGTCTGGAAGCAATCACTTGTACCTTTTATTTAATTTTATTTAAGTAAGGAACAGCAATATACAAAATAAAATTTATTTTGTCTAAAAATATTAATTTCCAAGTTATCCTATTTAAATTGGTAGGTATATCAATTCATGTTATTCCTCCGTAATTTCTCTGATAGCCTATACCTAGCCCTCCCTCCCCCAACTTATTTACTCAAGAAGGTCGTTTGTTTAAGCATTTAGCGCTGGATATACATAAGGCTCCCCAAAATGCGTCATCGTATCCCGTTTTGGTGTAGTGTTACCGGGTTTTTGCGCCGTGAGACCGGGAAGGCGGGACTGAAAGGGAACACCGTGGGTTTGCACGTGCACGCTTTGGTGATGCCCAGTTTTTGGCATGTCCCTATGTGTTTTGTTAGTAATACATAATATACTCAGCTAACATACCTACAGATGTGTACAACCGTGATGTAGGTTTGACTAAACAAAACGAACAAACACGCTCACTACTGTATTCCATCAGACATCCGATAAATACTCAGTGCGTAGATCTTTTGAGGATACCAAGCAGGGGGTAGTCAGAGGCATGCCCAAACATTATATTTAGAATATTTTCGCGGTTTGCAGTTAGCATTCCACGTAACAGGTTGCAAGCCCATCGCCGCTTATTAGAACACTGACTGAAGCCATAATCAAGAAGTGAAGTGAAGAACACTGACTGATGGCATGCCTTTAAATATTTGGTTCTAGGGTATGCCGGTTTCCTCACAATGTTTGCATTCGCAGTTTTGAGCACGTGTTAATGCGCATAACGTGTTATTGTTTAGGAGTAAGATGGGATAGTTAGAAGCGGAAGGCCTCTGACCAAATTGGAGACATTCTAGAGAAAGGCCACGTCAGAAGTACACTTAATCGCCGAGCTTGTATGAAGAATTTGTTGAGGATGAACGAAGCAAAAGAAGAAGATCGTAGCAAGTGGAAATCCTTGGTCTCTGCCTACCCCTCCGGGAAACAGGCATGACGTATGCCGATATATATGTATGTATGTATGTTAATGGGCATATATTCACTTTTCTAGAGGTAAAATCGTTGATGCACGACCGGGTTCGAATCCGACTAGGTACGGTTGGGGGGGTTTCCTCTTTCATATTAAACACTATATTCCTTTGTATGACTTTTATTTCTTGTTCACAAAACCAAAATATAAAATTACTCGAATGCTATTTTTACAGGAAGTTCCACAATCTCAATAGCCTCGGCCGGTTAGTTTTGACTAGTAGCTTCTAAATGTGACAGATAACGATGAGTCAATGCTGATAAGTATAGGGTTCAAAAGCTGAAAATTGGTAGGTTCTTATACAAGAACGTAAATAATAATAACTTTCATTAGTAGTAAGCACATAGCTTCTAGAAATGTTCTAGAGTAAATTGAAAGAGTAAAAAGAACTAGTTGAAGAGTTAGTAGCTATGGGTTGGTTAATAGCTCGCAGAACCGACAACTGCTGTGCAAGAAAGTTTCTCTAATGGTGACTACGAACCGGATTACGTTGTGTAGGAAGGCCTCCTTCCGATGGACCAATGTCATCTTAAAGTTTACGGGCAGTTTCTGGATGGAGGAAGCTCACTCTTAAGGGAAGGTCTATGCCAACAGTGGACTGACAGGATGTTGTTTATGGTGACGATTCTCTTCGAAAGGTATTGTAAAAATATTGGCCAATTCTCGACAATGCTTGTTGAGTGTTGTGAATGATAGATCTACACTAGTATTATAAAGTGGTAAAGTTTGTATGTTTGCAAGTTTGGATGTTGGAGGTAATCTCCGATGGAATACATCCAATTTTGAAAATTCTTTAACCGATATTTAGAACGGACCTTCAGGGTGGATTATGCCGTTGAAATAAAAGGGCTTTTCGTGGAAACCAATTCTGTAACGTAAGTCGACGAATAACCTACGAAAAATGGTAAGAACTAGTTTTCATCGGCTTTATTTTATACCAAGGGTATCACGCGGGCGAAGACAATAGCTAGTAATAAAAAAAGCGCGTAAATGAGGCAGCTAAAATAATTGTTTACTGGTCTTATGGGGAAATATAAAGAAAGCATGAATAAATGAAAAAATTGAAATGAAATTGAAAATTGAAATTGAAATTGAAATTGAAATTGAAATTGAAATTGAAATTGAAATTGAAATTGAAATTGAAATTGAAATTGAAATTGAAATTGAAATTGAAATTGAAATTGAAATAATTATCACAAAAAATTGTGCGTACTTAAATAATGGTCTCGTCCAAAGTTATAGTCCTTGTAAGTCTGCCAATAAATGTATTTCTCCAAAGTTTTATATGGTTGCTTGAAACTTCCCGAAGTAACTACTTATGTATTTATTATTTCGTGAAACAAATATTGTTTTTGAAGTAGGTAACCGAATTTAAGTAAACATGTTCTTTGTAATCATACAAATTAAAATGAAAGATAAAAATACCCAACAGTCATATAAATAGTTCTGACTAGGATTCTCTGATTCGTGGGCATCAGGGTACCGTGGTACCCATAAACCAATAATGATGTCCAACGTTAACGATATTTCTGTTAATATTTACCTGTATTATTTCAGGATTCTATATCGCATAATACGAGTATCGCTACAAGTCAAAGTCAAAATTTATTTATTCATTAAAATCACAAGGATCACTCTGAAACGTCGGTTTACTGCCTGTTCTTCCGCGACCAAGCCTGGATTCAATAACATCTTTAAACAAATTTTCAGTCCGAGAAAGTTTATTTTTGGCTGACAGAGACACTGAACTTAAGTTTTGGTGCAATTATACATACCTAAATAAACGATGATCGTTAGTCTGCCGATCTGCGATTGACAAAAACGACCGGAAACCAGCTCTCGAGTTAACCCTCTCGGAGATTGTTTTGGATATTCCAAATAATAAGCGGTTACGTTTTTATGACGACTCCGCTTTACAGATTAGTTGAGTATAAGTTTCATGTAACGGTAGGAAGTAGACGATTATTTTGTTAGGATTTCCGAGCGGATGCATCAGGTAGAGAGATAGTAAATTGATTGTGTAAACGCGATCTTGATGGCTGCTAATTTATTTGATTTTTAGGATTTATGACAACTTTACTAAGTTACAAAGAATGATAACATGAAAAAGAATGGTATTGGAATGTTACCATCTCTCCTCCTCTAACGAGACATTTAGACGACCTGTGGCGCAGTGGGCGAAGGCCTTCCTGATGGTTGAGGGTTCCATTCCGGCTGCGAGACAAATTTTTGTATGATCTTCAAATATTTTTCTCGGGTCTGGGTGTTTTCTATGTAAATATGTTTGTTTTAACAAAAAAAGTATATAAGTAGTATATTAGTCATGTAGTTCCCATAACACAAGCTCTGCTTAGTTTGGGGCTAGATGATGATGCGTGAAAAATGCCCAACACTATTAATTTATTTATTTACTGATTTGTGGCAACTGTTTGCCTCTGACTACCCCCTACTTGGTCTGAGGATGTCCACCATGGGGAAGACAGTCGTGAGCGTGTTTGTTTATTTTGTTTGCATTAGTTATTATGTGGATCCTGACGGTAAGAGATGAAGGTTATGAGGCGGGTGTTGGTTACAACTTATTTAGCCATCATTTGTCAAGTTGAAACAGAGAGAAAGATTGTTCAAGAATTTTTCGAGTCTATTTATATAGGCCAATGTTTATATTAAAAATATTAAGAAATTATTATTAATAATAATAATAAATATAAACAGAATAATGCAGCTGCACAAGGAAAACCCTTGGTGGTGCAAACTGCCGAGTCACCGGCGCGGGCGCATCGGCCGGCCAGCTTTGATGCGCCGACGTTCGACATCGCCCGATAGCCGACAAAACGACGATAGAAAGGCTGTGGTCTAAGACTAGAAAGATAGCGTTTAAGAAAGGATCCCTATGTAAAAATAAATAAATTAACGTAAATTTGGCAACTGAGTAGAGAATTCTGGTATTCACAGAATGCTTTGGACATCTTTTGCCTTCGGTCGGCACTTGTTCACATAAATAATTAAATTCAAATCTATTACCCCCGACGACAGGAGCCCTACATGCGTTTGCTATGAGAAGTTAATTATTTGAATGTTTGTTTGTCTTTTACCATTTTATGTCTAAATGGCTTATCGGATTTAAATGCCATTCTGTACAGCTTTTTTGGCGACATTCTGAATAGTATATAATTATTTCACCGAATATTTTAAAATAGTTGGGTGTATATTTTAATGCATATGTATAATTTTACCTAGTGGGATGTCGCTAAAGATATTATAGAAATGCTTATTTCCTTGGTAGTTACACTATTGTAGCATGAATTTATTTTTTTCAACCGTCTTCAAAAAAGGAGGAGGTTCTCAATTCGTCTGTTTTTTTGTGAGTATGTTACTCGATACCTTCACCAATTGTGAACCAATAATAAGTATTAGTTTTAGGTAAGTTATACTTCAAGGGTAGTCCCATATACATTCTATGAAAAATCTACCCGGGTGAAGAAATGTCGCATCCAATGAAATTTCATTGGATTTTTTATCAACTTCCCGTTATTTTAAGTCGGTTTTTATTTTCTCCTGAAAAAAAACTACTTATTTTCTGCTTCATTTCATTGATGGATTAAAAAAAAACTCGAAAATTAATAAAAAAAAGAGTGTTTGAAATAAATGTTACGCAGAGGTAGGCTAAAAAGAATGTGAATGGATTGTGTGAAATATAACATGGGTAAGAAAAAATTATCTCCAATGGAGAGTGGAGGAAAAAAAACATATAGTACCGACCACACTTAATTCGGGACAAGGACAAGAAGATGTTGATGACCTCTCAATACACCATGTTATGATAAATAAGTTGTGAAGGTAGTCGATTTGGGCTCTGTTCAGTAGAATTCAGACATGCGTTTTCGATCAGTTCCACCCGCTATCAGATCCTAAGTTAGACAGACGCTTAAAAAAACGACGGCAACGTCTCCTCCGACACTTGTGAGATGATGGTGTGAATTGAGCGCTAAGGTGAGTAAGCTCGCCTGATAAACAACTGCACGAGGCTGTAATTGGTCAGATCTCCCTGTGGTTGATAACTCTGGTATTTCTGTAATTTCATTATCGACTGTTTATGTTGGATTTTTTTCCCAGATTGAGTGATCTGGGAAAAAAATCCAACATAACATTCACATTCTATAGCATTCTTAGTGGATGATTTTTGAACGTAAAATTTTTGATATTTTCTGCTCATTATTACGTATAGTTTCGAAGGACGATAGTTCTTTAACTGTCACACATGAAAAATTATGCGCAGTGCGAGAAGGATGGATTCCGGGCATAAGAGCGAAATAATAACTTTCAAAGATAAACTAGGTAATACGAGTAAGAACTTTGAATATTTTTAGAAAAAAAAATTAGATTACTGTAGTATACTTAGTAAAAATTCGCTAGAAAAAGGTACCTTTGGTATGCGTTTACTCGTGGGTTTACAGATAGGTTCAACCGTAGGTTTGAAGAACGTGAGTTTAAATTTCAAGTATCAAACTCTTCGTTTATAATATTGATACCGATATCTAGATTACTAAATTACAAATATAATTATTTGTAGATTAGATTACAAATCAGCGAGTATGCCTTTTAAGCACGCGGTTACAATATTCATAAGATTTTCTAAACCAAGTGATAATATTTAATAGAAATATTATATGTTTAGGTACTAATTATAATCACGTAAATATATTGTAGCTACTTGAAATTTTACTGCCTTGAAATAAACAGAATTTAGCTTCACTTTGAAATGTATACACCTATACAACTATTCAACCAAAATATTTACGTATAAATGGAACAATACCATTAATATACTTACAGGTTCTCGTGAGGCCGTGTGTCACGTTCAAGGATTGTTTGGTACATCAATAATTAATTAAGTGGATGTTTACCTGCCGAGGGAATTCGAACACCTACAAAATGACTCGTAGAAGACATGAGAGAAATCATTTCAATCATGCCTGTCACATAGCAACAATATGACATGTACACGAGTATACCGATACATTATAATGTCAATAATATTCATAACATCACCTGTGTATATAAAAAGAGTATTGGCAAGCGGTGATACCAACCAGCTATTACATTTTATTAAGCATATACGTAGTCTACGGATTACAGCGTTGCGTTCATGAATCTAGCCACACTTTGTAGCATTTGCGGTCCTATTCAGTGCTACAGGCAAAGGTTGATGATGATAATGACCGCAGTGGCACACGCTTTTGAGTGAAAGCCTTTTCACGAAAAGGCTTTGAATTTGTCACGAAAGAGTTGCAACTGGTTTTATTCATCGAGTTAAACCATGGCTAATCGCAGAGATTATTCGTTCCAACGAATAATTAATTCGTGAAAATTAGTGTTGTATTGATTGATATTCGCAATAGTTTTATCGATAGTTTTGTCGATCAAGCCATAACATTTTCTTCTTTTAGTCGAGGTTTGGATGGTTCAACAATAGTTTATCTACACTCGTGAGCAAAATAATCGACTCGGGCGACACACCTGCAGTCGCAAGTCACTGGCAAAAAAACTAAAAGCGAAAATATTTTTTTCTTAATAAAATCTTAAAGCTGCTAGTATTGGTTTCAAAATGATATAAAATATTGTAATGTTTCTTGCTCACACAACCTAAAAATATGTTGTGATCAGTAACCATCCTTTTTATGCTTGTTTACAATAGTGCCAATTATTTCGCGTTGCACGTGGAAATAATTTAATGATTGCCAACCTCCGCGGAGATGTAACTTAAAGAAGGTTAAAGATGATTATGAATAGGACTTGTCTATAATATACGTTACAAAACAGAAGTTATAATTTTATTTGCAAATTGTTGATCCCTAGGCTTGCCAGGTAAATAGAGCCTTGTTTCGGATAATCTGCAAAAAATATTAATCCTTCCGGAGAGGCCAGTTTCTGCTTTCGGCAGACTTTGTGACGCCGCTGATGAAATTGGTAATCGGCGGTGGAGCAAAGCAACTCAGGTGGGTCTAGGGCTGTCGAAATCAATGTCAATGAATAGGAATAATAATTGTGCCAGCCACGCAGCCATGCAGCCAGCATGCGTCTGGTAGTTATTTGGATCAGTCGACCTATCTATAGATCGTTTGCAACGGTCTTTAAATAGCTAGCTGTTTCATTAGTATTTCTTGTATATACATAACATGTTGTATATACAAAAAGTCGTATGACTAAATAGGAATATAAAAAAGTTTTGTTTCTTGAAAACATGTTTTAAACATAGGCCCAAATTATTATGCAACCAAGTACCTATCGATATAATATTGTGGCTGTCCAATTTGTGTTTAATTTTACGCTTTTAACTTTTTGTTTTTTTTTCCTAGGATGTATTATCGGCAAATTTTTTTGAGTAGAAACTTTTGATCGAGAATTTACTTTTACTGTTTTTTTATAATTGAGCTTTAGTTTAAAATTTTCTACCTACTTATGTTTTGTGTTACGACGAATCGTAACCTAAATTATGTAACCTACCTTCATATCTTGAACTAAAATAAGTCTTTGTTTTGAGTATTATAAGGTAATAAAACGGTGGCCTGGCGTGTCCGTAGTGTCTAGTGAGCTACGTGCCTGTCAGTAGTGTCTAGTGAGCTGAGTCGCAAGAGGTGTGGCTTCGATACCCGCAACGAGACAAATGTTTGCATGATCTGCACATATTTTTACTGCTACATCTGTAGCCATATTGACTTTATTCAATCGTTAATCATTTGGAAGACTAAAAATGTATGAGATTTATTAAGACAATTTCCATAGCTGACGTCAATACAATAACTCAATTTTTACTTTGCTTCTATTGACATCACTAATCGCTAAATATAATAATACTCTGGAAAATCCCAATGGACTATCCATCGGGATCTGGGTGTTTTCTATGTATATAATGTAGGTATTTACAAAAAAAAGTATTTAAGTAGTTTATCAGTCATTTAGTTCCCATAATACAAGGGTGCTCTGCTTACTTTGAGGCTAGATGATGCTGTGTGAAAAAATTACCAGCATTATTATTATTATTATTTTTTATTTGGCAGTGTATCTTAATGTGTATAAAAACCTATCAACAAAATCAGTTCAAATAACATCGGTACGGATAGTGTTGACAGCCCTAGTGCAAATTATCTTTGCAGATCGCATATTCTATAGAAGAGGATTACTCAGTTTGCCATTACTGCGTTCTAGGAAGGTACACCAGGTAGGCACTTCTAAAAATTCTTTGTCCGCGGATCACTTCCAAGCTTCATGAAAAAAATCACCTTATACCATCGGTTTACAGTCCTTTTTGTCAGCATATAGTATTATGAACCTATCTTGCAGTTGCAAGGTAAACTGTTATGTATTACGTTGCAGTAGTGTTCGATTTGGATGATTGATATGTTAGTTGAAGTATTACAGCAGAAATAATATCAATTATAGCCATAATTAGCTGAATAAATGAATGAATGGACGCATTTTATAGATTCCTGAATGGTTGTGATTTAGTAGGTAAATGCAGTGGCGTATTAATTTAGGAAAATTAACTTATTGAATAATATTTCATCTCTTTACAAAATAGTCAACAAAACTGAGCATTTATATTATATTTGGATGTAGGTATATATTTAAGTATGAATTATTTTTAGTTTTATGTATGTAGTTTACTTCTATTTTAAGTAGCTAGTTATTATTTAATATATTTTTCTCTTTTTTTGGTAATCAGCCAAACGCACTACCGCTCCACTCTTCATAACACAAAGGTTAGCTTGAAGAAAATGCTTATTAGCATTAAGTTCGCCTATTTTATTGTTTTATCTTGTGCAATAAAGCATTTTCTATATATCTATTGAATAAATTAAAACTCGATTAAACATTTGAAAAAAATAATCCTACGCATATTATTATCATCTCAGTAATTGAGCCCTATCTATTAAAATTCCAACAATGTAATTACATAACAGTAGTGTAATTACGCCAAGTTATGAAGCTATCTTTGACAGTTGCACTGCTCTGAAGTTGGTTGAAAAAGTGCGAGTCAAACTCGCCTACTAAGGGTTCCATACACAATATGTAAAACCTAATTAATTTGTTAGACAAAAACCGTCCAAGCAAGAGTCAGATACGCGCATGGAGAGTTCTGTACCAACCATTGTGTTTCCATTGTGATACTAGATATTCTGCACTAAGCTCATGTAAAGACTTTAATACATATTTTACTGACTTATTCTTCACAAATCTGCCACTTAGACATGCCTAAGCTTGACGCAGACGGGTATAATTCTCTGATAACATAGGAATTGGGTACATGGACCATTTCGAGGTTTGATTATTAGTACAATAAAGCATACATCAGTTCTGAACTGCTTTAGTTGAGGTGGTGTTGATCGGATGCCGAGCTGATATGTGTGCGATAACCTTAAGGTACACGTCTCAAGAGACGATATTATTATAACGCATTATGCATATTTATTATATTATCATGAATTTATTAAACTCCCAAGATTTTAAGTTTTTCATTTAAATGCACCTATCAAAAGGCCTTCATCCGTCTCGAGGTTTGACCATTAGCACAATCAAGCATACATCAGTTCTGAACTGCTTTATTTAAGGTGGTGTTGATCGGGTGCCGAGTTGATATGTGTGCGGTAACCTTAAGGTACACGTCTCCCGAACTGCATGAATTTATGAAACCCCCAGGATTTTATGTTATGCACCTATCAAAAGTGACTTCATACCATACTCGTATAAAGTGTAGAACGGTACTTCACCGATATCGTACGTCAATCACACGTGTATGCTATGTAGTAACTATGCGTTTATTCTGCGTCCATGCGCAGGAGTGTGTAATTATGACCATCCAAAACTGCCTGCGTACATGTCAATTCATTAGGAATAAAAAATTATATGCCGCTAAAATTATTTTGTTAGTACAAAAAGTAGGTAGGTTGGTACTACGAAATAACCGTTTGTTTTCGAATTGATCATAATTAATCTCAATAGAAGGTAATTTTTGTAATTTTCTTTACACAACTACATATTTATATTGGAGATAAGTAGGTACGAAACATGATATCTATCAAAGTATTTATTCCAGGCAAGTAGGCTCTTGTGATTCACATTAAAGAATTCGATCCAATACTACCTACTAAGTATAGTAGGTAATGTGTTAATGTGAATACTTTCCAATACTAATACTACCTACTGGTAGTATTAGTATTGGAAAGTATTTGGAAAGCATAATACATAGGCTACTTTTTATCCGGGTACCACGCGAAGCCGTGGACAGAGCCTATAAAACGATAAATGCGAAAAACCAGTATTTTTTTTAAATTATTCGAATAAGAATCGAATACTTATAATCGAAACTAGTTTTAAATAATCAACAATAACGTGAGAACTGGGCCATTCGGTTATCAAGTCATTTGTATCCAATAATTACATAACCGATTATCCATAAACGACCACCGCCCACCGAACATGGGATATAAATAATAAATTATAGGTAAATTCACCGGTCATGCGAATCGGGCATTAGTCCTAATTTCCCTTTTGATTTAGGAAAATATACTGCGTTATGACAAAGAATATATTATAACATCTAAGGCACAGTCACAATCAAAAGTAGCTTTATAACGTGTTAAGGACATGCGGGAACTCTGGCCTCTTCCCTATACGGTTTATCAAAAGGCTCTTTATACCAAATCTCTTTATTTTTATAGAAAAAATACCAAAAAAATACTACACTTTTTGCTCGTATCTATGTTAACAGACAAAAAACGATGTTGATACCAAAACATAATTCTTTAAAGGTCTTATTCTATTTAATTAAAGCAGGCACACTTTTGTGTTTAATTTTTTTAGTGAAAAAAAACGGTGTTTTCAAAAACGAGTAGGTTTTTTATTCGATTTTGTACATTAAAGTGACTGATTTGAAATCGGAATGATCGATTGTGTAATAATCACGTCGGATTTATATATTCCATCTATGATTTACAATATTATATATCGTCTGTGACTCTTTACCAAGATCATGTAATGACTTAACACAATAAAGGTGTAGAATATTTTGAAAATTAATTAGTTCAAAAAAAAACCTAATATGTAATTGAAATTGTGAGTTTCGGAACTATGTACGCAGATCCAGAATTAAACTTGATAGGTAATACAAATATCAAAAATGTCAAAAATTGATCCTGCAACATAGCCAATAAAAGATGACATTAGCAAAAAGTATGAAATCAGTCTCAATTTAAAATTGTATGTGCGCATTTACTAGTCCTGAAAACGGGGAAGGAAAACATCGTGAACATCGAAAACATCGAAAACATCTTCGTTATGGGGGCTTGCCCTAGAATCAAAAAAATCAAAAGCATGTGCCAGCAGTAGTGTTCCAATAAGCGGCGATGGGCTTGCAACCTGTCACGTGGAATGCTAACTACTTACAAAACGCGGGCATGTACCAAACATAATGTTTGGACGTGCCTCTGACTACCCCCTACTTGGTAACCTCAAAGATCTACTCACTGAGTATGTATTTGATATCCACCATGGGGACAGTCGTGAGATGTGTTTTTTTAAAGATTTTTATTTGATTTCGTATTGTTTATAATATTCTACAATTTTTCAAAATTAACATTCATGTCGCAGTAATCATATTAACATACAATATTCCAGGCGGTCATAGTTGTCAACTCTACTTATCAAGTACCAAGACAAATGTCACGAAGTCACGGGGTAAAAGAACGTAAAAACACTTCTTTCTTGAATTCCCCCTATCTAGCAGGCTGGCACCTAGGAGGGCAATGTATATATAATACTTATAATATATATTTTTGTTTTATGCCTTCGTTCAAGTCAACGGAAAATGTTTCTTTTTCTGAATGAGAAACTGAAGTAATGCACATTCTTAGCTTGCTGGTACTCGACAAATAGGGTCAACAACTGTGGCCTACAGGTCTAAGAGCCAAACAGTGATTTATTTATAAGATTTTATATAACATTCAAATAAAGACGCCACATTTAGATTAATAACATGTTCTGAGCAGCTTCTGTGCAAATTGCAAAGCACTACACCTGTAGCTTGAATACATTTACATATAAATTATTATGGAATGGTAGCATAATTTCTATGTTGTAAATTAGGGGCCAAAAGATGGTGCGATAACTTGAATAGCGGTGCACGAATAATGAAATTATTAGTGGGTGTCGGTCTTTGTTTTATTAAAGAGTAACATGGAATTTACGGATTAGACAACCTAATAAAGAATTTGTCATCGTCATGGACACTTAAATTATAAATACGAATGTATGGATGTTTGTTGCTAAATATCTCCGTAATAGTTATTTATTACAGAGATACCGATTTTGATGAAATTTAAAATTCGTGACCAAGAATAACAGATAGGAAAAGTTTTATTGTCCCCACCCCTTATATATTTTTCACAAAGATCGGATCTTCTATTCAAAAGTTATCATCGGGCACATTGATACACAAATTCGTACAACTTGATTCTGAGATATCACTCGCTTTGCTCGCTCCAGATGATAACGATTTATATTTTTTACGTGTGTTGCTATGCTGTTTTATATAAAATAACAGACACGATAATGCAGATTGTCTGTGAAATAACTTTTAGATAGATCTTATGACAAATTTGAAAACGACAATAACCGCAACAATAGTTATTAATAGTTACTGTTTTAATGTTATAACACTTCCCCTATTTAATCGTTGGGTTTGCGTGAGAAACGCGAACAGGCAGTAGCAAGTTTTAAGCACCAACTTGACCACTTTAGGGTTTCCCTTGCTATTGAAAACTGAGCTCTAAATGCTGTGGATAGGAATGATAATGGGTGGTTTTCTGCTGGTTGCACTAGAGATGGAAATGCAAGGAGCATTAATCACAACAGAATTAGCTTTGCCGATCCGCTCCCAAGTGTCCGGTAGGAATTTATATCAGTTGTTTTGTTATAAGAGAAACGGTGTAACCCTAAAATCTAAGGTTCCAAAAAATTTAAATCTCGTACTTTTATCGTGTTCTGACTGTATTCCAGTCAGTGGGTTAGCGACGTTGTCATTTGTGTGTAAAGTTGCTTTAAGCATATTGCTAAGGTCACATAAATCCATGGAGAATTGTGGAGCATTTTTTGCTCACTTGAGCTATTTCTAGGGGCGGGTAACAGTACTGACTTTTTAAATTAATCAATAATGCAGGGTGTCCGCCCCCATGAAGTCTAAAATGAGAAATTAAAACTTTACATTCCCTCAATGACCTTTTATAAATCGTGTTTCAGAAAATGTTTACAAACCTAGAAATAATAAATTAAATATTTCATCTGTATTTACAAAACATACAGATATAACAGCCTAGCCATCTAGAAACCGTTACAAACGATCTTTAGATAGCTCAATTGATTCAGGTCAGTATCAGAAGAAAGCGTCCCCAAATTGCTGGCAATAAAAACATCGATTCCTGCCTTACACAGTTTATAAACAGAATCCTTGCACCCAAGTCAGTTTCGCGGCAAAACCACCTCCGCGCCGCTGGGGACCGCATAAATACTACTTAACGTTCACGACACTCTCCAAAAATAACAGTCACAAATATTAAGAAATAAAAAACAAAAAGCCCCGTATCAACTTTTTTTAATAATCATGGGACTAGAATTGTCCTAAAAAAACCGGACTGTTATTTCTCGAGAAATACTGGTCACTATAAATCAGATATAGACTAGCAAGATTTTATAAATATATAGACTATTGATGTGTTTTCACTTTCGAAGGAGTTAAAATATTTGAGTCTACAAAACCCATAATTTTCTGAAAGATTACGTAAGTTCCTTTTTTTGTAGACTGGTTTAACAAAACGTTATCATTACCAAATCTCATTGAAACGGTAAGACATTTTAACCGGATAACGGTTCGGTCAATTGTGGCCACATGACATCCCTAGTCCCAAATAAATAAAATAAAGCTAAGACTGGAATCGTTTTTTCTACAAAACTTTTTAATAATTATCAGACTCGAGGAGTAGCGTCACTAATATATGAATGTGATACCCTTTTCCAAATAAATTTGTTTAGTAACAACTCTTATAGATTTTGACGTTATTTATGCGATGGGCATTCGTTTATTATAAACGATAATATCGGTTAATGCCTTGTTAGGCAAACGAGTTCAAAAAAAAAACAAAATGTGAAAAGGTTGGTGAGATTTTAAATGATTATAAAATAATAAGTACCTATGTCAAAAGAACGAGGGAATAATTCAATTAAATAAATAAATAATGCTGGACATTTTTCACACAGCATCATCTAGCTCCAAAGTAAGCAGAGCTTGTGTTATAGGAACTAAATGACTGATATACTACTTATATACTTTTTTTTGTAAATACATACATATTATACTTAGAAAACACCCAGATCCCGAGACAAATATTTGCATATGCAAACATTTGTCCCGAGGCGGGAATCGAACCCGCAACCTTCTGCGTCTCAGGCGGGCCTTCGCCCACTGCGCCACAGAGGTCGTCAATTGTAATAATGCCTAACAAAACAAGAATAACAATCAGCAACTACTTGGTTTCGCAATAAACTTAGCCTCAAATCCAATCTATCAACTCAAATAAATTTAAGCAAATCTTAAGTTGTAATATTTTAATGCAACAAAACTGTCAAAGATGTTTCTTAGATAAGTTTAGTCGCCACAAGTCACTAGGCCGATAAAATTTACGTCAGTTGTTTTAAAATTTAGCATAAAATTCTAAATTTTAAAACAACTGATAGTTTATGTTTTTGTTCTTTTTTTTTGTAGGATCGATCTAATTTTTCTCATTTGATTTGGCAATATGATTTAAAATTGTCAGAACTCAATTTTGTTTTAGTAGACATGGACGATTTGTTTTTTTTTAAGTGGCTTATGTATAAATCTTAATAAATATTTACAAATTTAAAAGATTGATTATCAGTTATTAGTTTAGTCTGCGATGCTTACTAATGTTTTGTAGGTATCATGCAACGATTTATCATCAATCATTTAACTACCTAATCTTAAATTAGTTTATCAACCTAGTTATCTAGGATTTACTATAAGTGGTTGTTACCGATAAGAGCTGCTAATAAAAAAAATAAAAAAAGTTTATTTACTTTGAATTCTATTGCGCTAATTTTGACAAAGGCCCACAACCACAGAATTCCGAAGTAGTACCTATTTACTCACCCTGTATATCGGTTACAGTAGTGTTGCATCGGGGCATTGGTATGTGACACCAAAACGTCACGGCAATTAAGGAATCGGCAAGCTCTAACCTCGCTGTCAGACTTGCATTGGGCACGCGGCTGATTGGCATACGCGTTCAGCAATTGCTGGATCGGACATAGCATGCTGGAGATATTAGAATAACAATGCGGTAAGCTTCCAATTCTAGACGCGAGCCGTGGATGGTTTTTTCAGCAGGATCGTGTTGGATCTCACAAACTGGGGGTATGCCTGTACCCAGCCGTACTCGTAGGTGCAGTCGCGCTGTAAATAATGATGATAAAGCTTATTATGCTAATCTTGTAAGAGTAAGGGTTTTTTGGAGATAAAAATTATGCTCTGATATCTATTTTTTTTACAGATATGCTCTCTGATAGGTAATTAAATGAATAACAATCGTTTATCAGCTTTGCTAGACATAGTAAGTCCTGTGTTTTCTCTTGAATGTTTTTTTACTCGCCACGTAAGGAGCTCGTATAATGCGTTTACCGTAAGTAGTTGTTTGTTTGTTATTTGTTACAATTTATGTCCAAAACGATATGATTCAAGTTCATAAAACACCTGGAAAAGCGGTACGGTTCTTTTATGATATTTTATTATTTTGTGGCCGATCCAGTACCACGATACTCTATGACACAGGCCACAGCACAAGTACACACGCTACATAACGTTTATCATACATCACGTTCGACGTTTCACACTGACGTTTTCTCTTCCGTCGGGGTGACAGCACGTTAGCTTCAGAGGACTTTATTGTCAGTATCTTCTGCACCGTGACTGTATTTTATTGTACTTCTGTCCATGACTGTACTATCTGTTTCGACATTACACGTTATGTTTGACAGCACGTTTGGAATTTGATGAATTAATGGTACTTTTTTAATACGATAAAGTGTGAAATATGTGGTATTTGGAAGCGAGTTGTAATTGTATTGCAGTGTTTGGGTGAGAGGTCAAAGTTAGCAGTCTGCTTATTTTCTGATGACGATTTACAACAACGAGCCAGCACTTATTTTACTACTACTGATACAGAGTGTTGAATCGTTTTTGTAACACGCTGTATCATTCGTATACCGCTGTAAATACCTACAAGTTATCATATTAAGTTGTGCTGTTTCCAGTATCACCTGTTGCTGCATTCTAGCCTATAGGGAAAGCCTATGTTTAGCAGATCTTTGTCTTACACCTTATTGTGATAATTTTTCATTAGAAAAAGCAATATTTTTTTGGAAATTCTTAAATGAAAACAGGGACTTTCCATCTGTAAATTCTGAGTACAACAGCAACGTCTTGTTTTCCGGATAGTGTATTTCAGCACGGCTTTAAGACCTTTCACATTAATGAATATAGAACATCTAGCCATCGGTCACTCTGTGCTTTCTAAAGCATGGCCTGCGTCGGCGACAGTGGGTGACAGACGGGCGACACACTTGCGTTCCGTCCCGTTACTGCGAACCATGGGCCCTACTATAAGTAATTTCAAGATCTTATGAGACTCGATCAGATCGAAAAATGATGAGATGAGATCGAAAATATATCAAGATCGGATTTACCCGGTTTTAAAAGGTTAAATCGGAGTAAAACGGCAAGACGATGGTGATTAATTAATATTTGCTGAAATTACCTAACATACAAAATCTGTGACTAACATGATGTTGTTCTAATATTGTATACAAAATTTTGAAGAGAGGTTATTTTTACGTCATTAATAATTAATTTTCATTTGTTCGTATGAGCTTCGAAAAACCCACTTTATTTGTGGGTTCAAGAAATATTTCTGTATAAACTCTTACTTTGTAGCTCTCAAAAGATATATAGTATAGGAACAAATGGTAGTGGCTACGAGGAGCGTGGACCACTTGATGTCGCTGATGCATTGTCGTTCGAGTGACACTCACAAATGTTTGCCTCTTCAAAAAGAGGACTATTCAATAAAAACAAAGACATATTGTACCTATCGAAACCTAATGCAAATAGCCCAGTTCGATTCGTTATTGCAATAATAAAATTACTGTGGTGTTTCTTTGTTTAGACTAGACGTGTCTAATCGGCCAGTAAACCTTGTAGACGATGTTGTTTTTTAAGTTATAAAAAATATAATTGATCAGCGGAAGCATGATTATTGCTATTTGTTTCGTTTTAAAACTACTTCGTTCAGTAGAGTGGAAAAACTGTTGGGATTTCTGATGTTTTTACGACGCTCGTCCATGTTGGAAGATATACTACGTTTTTGAGTAGGTACTGTATTAAGGTTATATATTATGGTAGCCAATTTAAAGTTGTTAGGTAAGCTCGGATATGCTCGGTTTTATGTTGATTCGCAATGAATTTCTGTAGGTGAACCTATGTTTGGTAAAGAGAGAGAAAGGATTAATTGTCGCAAAGTTCACAATGAACCTTATCAAGATTAATATACGAGTATGATTCATCTACAGACGTATTCTAAAAGTATGATTGATAAAGGATCGATCAACTAAAGTTTCTTTGAGTGTTGTCATTAAAGATGAGTAAAATTCTTAAGTAAGTGAAGTATACAAATGTCCAGTTCTTTAAGCGTCTCCAAATTTTCTTGCCTTGCTGGTCACAGCCGGCAGTCACGGCGCGCGTGCTCACAGTAGTTTTTGCCGTCCGCTGGGTGCCGGCGCGGGCCAGATATTGAAATAATTGCTTTTTCAACGGCACGCTGCTTTGCAAATGACATTCGAAATGGAGGCCGTTTTTTTAATGCCAAGCTTCGAGAAGGAAAATTACCTGTGATGAAATGTTTGTATGATAGAAATTATGGTAGAACTGGATTGTGGACGTGAGAAGTGACGGCTCGTCATAAAAATATGTACCAGACCACAAAGCGGTGAGGGATGGAATGAGGTGATTTTAGTTTTTCGTAAAAATACCGCATCGTACGAGAATTGAAGTCTTAAGACGTGGTAACTGCACAAATTACGGTACGCATTCTTCCCCGATGTGCTCATAAACAGACTCGCCTATGCGTTTTCCGATAATTCGAGAAAACAGTAAAATGATTAGCGACATGTTGGGATTATGCCCGATGGCTTAATGAGAGCCGGCCCGCGGTGGCAGCTCTGTGTTAAAAACCTAAATTGTTGTGTGAACTTTCACAGTTATTGGGCATCGGTTTTATTGCTAACGACGCGAAGTAAATGGACAAGAGCCTAAAAGTGTTTGTTTTTTTTTCTTTTGATTCGAATGCCCACGATTCTATATAAGATTGCCGTTCGAGATCATAAAGCATTATGTGCGACGGCACGTGCTATAGTCACGTCTATGGATTACTGGATTGATGATTAGATTTTTTTATTGATAACAGATGGAAACCTACATAATAAATAAACTTTTATAAGAAGTTGATGAACTTCTACGTCACATACCTGATTGTTAAAAACAAGTTCGTTTGATTTGACTTATCTCGAAACTTGCGGTTGCTAGGCTTTTGTAATTTGTCAAAATTTTAAATCTCTTGTTTTGTATTTCTCAAGACATACATATTGTTTACAAAAAACCTTATTATGGCAAGCGCATATATTGGCTCCTGTCGTCGCGGGTAAATACCGATATCAAATTTCGACTTGTGTCACACGAGCTCATAAATTACAAAACATTAGACAGACTCGAAATATTCTTATCCTCATCTCTCTGAAACAGGTTTTCTAGGTATTTATAGTCTTTTTTAAATCGTGTGTCGATCAGCGTGTCGTATTGCAGATGTCCGCTCGTCCGCTGTAGTCGGAGATTGTCCGCGACGAATCGCCGAGACAAACCTCCAAGACAAAGGCCCGGTACGTTTGTCACGCGCTGTAAATATTTTGGACGGACTTTACGGGCCACGTAGTTTTATGAGCCTTTCTCGCTGACACCATTGTCTCGCGTCGTCCGCTGATTAGACATGCCCAGACGTCCCTGGGCTTCAAAGATTAGATCCCTCGACAGTACAATTGTTTTTGACTGGACAATCGGTTTATTGCAG
This sequence comes from Perizoma affinitatum, assembly GCA_961405105.1. Taxonomy (NCBI): domain Eukaryota; kingdom Metazoa; phylum Arthropoda; class Insecta; order Lepidoptera; family Geometridae; genus Perizoma; species Perizoma affinitatum. Next base: position 4,354,133 of record OY560191.1, on the reverse strand, counting down.
TTTCTGACTACTTAATTTTGAAAGGACCATCTAGGATGGGTCTTTTATGGGTGAATGTTGCTGGGAATTTAGCGGTGCTGATGTATTATTTTATTGGCCAGCAATGCTAATTAGTGCAGCTTTACGCTGGTTATAATTCTATGGAAAATGTACTTATTTATTCTTATCTGAAGCGTCTCAATCGTTTATGCAGTGGAGACAATATTATGACCATCGTTATTACAAAATTGAAAACAATACATGATGCAAAATAAATTGATTTTTGTGGTGTGGTGATCTTACGTTTCTGAAATTAATTTCAATTTTGAAGATTTTGGGAATTTTATTTTTTTTCGAAAATTATGAGGTGTTGCATTTATTTATTAATTAACAAAAAAGGAAAGTATTTATATATATTTTTTTTCATTATTATTATTAAATTCTAACATCCCTTTTCGATAACTCTCACGGTTTCAGACTTCGCCTGAGTGGCCCTGAAAAAAACAAACCCTGTTTTTGAGAAGAATACAGATTTTGACGTACTTTAAATATTGAAAAATAGAAATTCTTACTTAATGGAGACTTTCTTTTATATTTACAATTTAAGTAAGTATACTGTATTAAAAGTTACTAGCCTGATTCAGGATTCGAACAGCCAACAAATGGTACATACATATCGAATGGATCAATGGGAAACTTAGAAAAGGTTATAAATGAATACCTCTTTTGCACTTGAAATAAGCAAAACAGATTAAGAACCAAGTGGATACTCATTAGAAAACAGTTAAAGCTATCAATTAAATGATATACAGAAGTTTTAAGTCGTAAGAAAATTACTATATAATATATTTTTCATAACAAAATCATTATGAAATTAAAATAAGAATATAAAATTTCATGGTATTTCTTCGATTTACTAAGTTACTCAGAAGAGATTGATCCTCTTGATCGATGCCATAAAAATACCAATTGATTCTTTTTCTAATTTGGCAGGCTAAGCCGAGCTACTTTTAAAAAAAACTTAGATTACGGTTTTGCTTTGTTTAATAAATAAAAAAAAGTATCCTACCAACATTATAAATGCCAAGTTTGGATGTTTGTGGGTAAAAATCTACGTAACGGCTGGGCTGATATGGATGAAAATTGGAACAGGCAATAGTTTGTAACCTGGAGTATCAAATCGGGTACTTTTTACTTTTTAACCAGGTACCATATTAAAAGTACTTCTTTTTCATGTGGCATTGGCTTGGGACACACTGTATATATTGTATATCTAGCGACGACAGTTTTAAGTTAGACAGTCAAAGCTTTAATTAATTTATTCATTCAAGTCACAAGGATTTTTAATATCAATTTTACCTACTGCCTTTTCCTCCGCGACCAAGCCAAATATTAGCCAAACACTTACCTAGTGGATATAGGTATTATGTTACTCTATTTACCCAGGAGTAGAACAGTTCTATTACTTCTATTAGAGACAATAGGTAGGTGGTCGTATGACGTCACGCGGTGGGTGCCGGCACGTCGCCGTCATGCTCCACAAACAGCGAGGTTAGAGTAGCCTTGACGGACGCCCTACATTGCGCGCCAGCACAGAACAAAACCACTTTTTAGGTAAATACCACACCTCAAGCGTGATACTGGGTGTTCTTCCGACTGGCTGGCCAAGGGAATCCTTCAAAGTCTATACTTTTCCCTATGGTATATAATTTTATTTCCGTGATTAATTTTTTGCTGGTTATGATGTAATATTATTAGTATTGCTTTATATATTTTTATTTCATTTTTCTGTTCAGAGCAGCTAAATAAGGCAACCGGCGTACGTAAAGGTGGGCACATTGGTCGAAACAAATATAATAAAATACGAAAAATTGACACGAAACGAATAAATGCGTATTGGTTGAGCTTCTTCTAGCATTTTAGAAGTTCTTATTGTTTGTTTAAGATGTATTTTCAAACATGAATTCGAGACTGGGATTAAGTTTCCTATGCTCTGTGTAATGTCCAGGTTTTGTAGCGTGAAGTTGTTTCAGACACGGAACAAATGAGTTTCGAACACAAATTTGTTGCGAGTACCTTCAATGGCCGAATAATAAATAACAGCTTACAACAGCGAACATGATTTCTTCCCAAATATAAGCAGAAACACCAAAACTCGTGCAAGAAGCCCATTGCTCCTTTACCATTATGAAATTAAAGGTAAACAGGTGTGAAATTAAGTTTACATTTTTTGTTCGGCTAATAGATTGCCGGCCGATACTTACGCAACCCACTATTAGAATCATCTAAACGGACGTTTTAAAACGCTATAATTTGGCACTAAACAGAATGATTTGGTAGATTTGGTAGTTTCGTCTCGTTAAAAACATTTCTACTTTTGTTTTTTAATACCTCGGCTTCTTTGATACTTTGCGGTTGATTGATGGGCGATTATTTTTCGGTTTGATCTGGGGACTTCCTCCTTGTTTTGTTGGATTGTTAGCTAACTATCGAGTTTACGGTCCGTTGTGCACGTAGCGTTATATTGTTCTAGCTATTAGAGCTGAGCAGGCTGTAATTTAAAACTTAGATTTTACTCAGGAGCTTTGGAAGTAAGAACATATTTTATGATGGTAAATGTAACGGCAATATTCTCAGTCTGCAAATTATTCATATTTGCTGACTGGCATTGGATACAATACCGACTTTTGTTGGATCAGGCAGGGCATGTAAGCCTTAGATGCCTGATGGAAGACGCAGTCTTAGATGGTCGCGAAAGTGTTGGCGAGATTTTCTTAATGCTCAATGCCTGCTTAGCACGCGGTGCTGAAAGGACTTCGCAAATCAGTACTTGCCTACCTACATTATATATTAGTAGGTAGGTAAGAATACTCTACTAATCTACCTACTAGTTTGTCGCAATTGCTCATACTTACGAGTCAACGATTAGGTAGATAGTCCCTTTATTAATGTTAGTTTTATTATAAGTACCTATTTAGTGTCCAGGTGGTATCTTCTATGTAAACTGTAACTATGTAAAATAAAACTATTTTCTTCTTTGTTTTGTGAATAGTTGGTTGGAGATCGCCAAGGACAGAAAAGACAGAGAAAAATACATTTGGGAAAGAATGGGACGAGTAGTTTGAGAAAAATACAAGCTGCTGATATTTTTGACCTTCTATGAGATTCACACGAAAAATGGTCAAGGTTGTCACGTGCAATAGAAACGAAACTGCAAAGTCGTAAGCCACGACCGTCAAGTAAAATTAACCACTACAAAATAATTATAAAATAGTAGGCCCAAGCTTTTGCAACCATCTCATGCTAAGAATCAATACCAAGACGAATCTTCTCAGATAAACGTGGTGGTAGGTTTTTGATGATAACCTTAGTTTAGCTTTAATTACGGAAAGTAGATTGCGGTATGACCACCAATTGTAAGACCTAATTTATCTTGTAAAAGTATATAATACATACATACATAAACTCACGCCTGTTTCCCGGAGGGATAGGCAGAGACTACGGATTCCCACATGCTACGATCATGACGAGGTATTCGTTTGCTTCATTCATTACATTATGCTCGTCGGTTTTGGTTACTCTCGACCTGACTTTTCTCCAGAACTTCTCCAATTTGGTCAGAGTATGTTCGCCTTCCCCTGCATACTATGCCATTCACGCTCGCTTTGTTTTATTACATAATCTTCTTTCACCCATCCTTTCTATATGACAAACCACCTTGACATAACACGTCACAGGGTATCATGGTGTGGGGTTAAGACAACATATGTGTCTGTTGGGCTTAAAATAATAAACATACCTTTCTCACTCCCGTACTAATCTTATCGAAGATCTGTATCAACTATTTTTTAACAGACTACAAAAAAGAAAGAGGTTTTTATATAATGTTTGGTACTTGATATCTTCGCCAATTGTTAACCGATTTTGATGATTCTTTCGTTCTATCCACACTTTCCTTATTTCGTCATCTCCTTCCATCCTTATTTCATTCCCAAACCACCTTAGCATACCTTTCTCTATTCTTGTCACTACATCGTCTTTCACTCTCTCAAATCTTCAATCCCACAAAGTCAAACCACTCTTCTCAAACCTCTCATTTCAACTGCATTTAGTACAGCTAACTTATAATATGTAACTTTAAATTCTCAATAAAGTATTTATAGTAATGTAAGCAAGTAAGTTCTGTTTGCTAACCGTTTGACCTGACTTCACTCGTGCCCACTAACCCACTGTTCGATACGAGAGAATATTATCGATTCTGACACCTATCCACTGCAGAGCAGAGTGCAATGTCCTATCACAATGCCTATTCAACACTTTGATGTAATGATGTGTAGTCAGTATCAACTGTTTATTTACTGTTCTTTGTATGGTGCTTGCGGGTCGCATGTTCATTTGTGGACGCTCTAAAGTGAATCCTATTGTTGATGAGGAGGGTTCATTCTCTATAGAAATGTGTCCGGTTGTTACGATCTTCAGATTCAGCCGGAGAGTAGATTGTGTGACTACTCTCCGGGCGAGTCTAGAGTCTAGAGTCTTCAGGCGAACCGTTAGTCGAGACCGTTCTATAAATTAATTTGGTAACAGTAAGTTGAGAATCTGTTAGGGATTAAGTTAGGTTTTTAAGTTTTTAGTACCTATTTACTTCTAAATACTTTTGATAGTCCTAGTGAGACAGTTTTAGAGCCGTTTCAGGGTCATGAAAAACGAAATGTTAACGAAGTGATTATTTTTATTTCAGATATAGGTAAGGTGAATTCTTACGAAGTTAGGTACGATGTTGACTCATTTTTATCTGTTATACAGACTTAGGTACACGTTCCTGCGTAAAATTACGATCATTCGCAGTAGGTAGGTGGAGATATTGTACAATTGTTCTCGTTACTCCTTTGTCAAATACAAATTTTCGTGTCTCGTCTATACTTCTAAAATCATTTGTGACTGACTGATCTATCATGCACAGCCAAAACTACTAAGTCTAGAAAGCTAAAATTTTGAACATAGGTTTATTTTGCAACGTAAACAATTTCCAAAAATCCTTTCTTAGCACAAGGAAGTATTTTTGGAAATTTCTACTTTAAGGGTGTGAAATGAGGGACTAACTTGGTATGAAAGTTTTTGTACTTTCAAGTAAAGAAACTTGAAAATTTAAAATTAAATGGGGGTGAAAGTTTGTATGGAAATATTTTTTTTAAACACGACACCACGCGTGCCAATCCGCTGGCAACAGCTAGTTTTAATATATATTTGTTTTTGTTCGCCTATTTAATTTTGTTGAATAAATTCCCTGTTGAAGGCGCCATGATGTCTCCGCTATGTCTGAAGGGTCCTCACACACAAATTGAACAAACACTCATGGCTCCCTCGCTATAAATGTAGTTGTCTTGTCCTACTAACGCCTGGTTCCTGCAACGAGTTGAGAGGAGAGACTGTTATACTAAAGTTTTAACATAAATCTTATAATGACATTTTCACATAATTTAACATAAAAGGTGAAATATGAAAAGGTAACATTGTATGGATACCCCCTACTATTTGCCAAGTCATCACACACCTTGCAGTCTAACCTGGTAACCTACGTGAAGATTTTAAACATTTTGCCACAATTCATTTTAATCACTGCAAAATGTTGTTCACTTTTGTAAGGACGGTCTTTTTAGTTAATTTTCAACTTAAAAAAATTAGAAACATAACGCGTGGAAAACCAAGCCCCACACTCGATTATATCGTTAAAAATTTCCTACTAACAGCATGTTTAGCATAAACACGTTTTGTTTGCAGAAAAGAAAAGAAAACTCAATTAATGGATATTGTGTTTTAATAAACAAAGTTCAACATAAAACTTAAATCAAAGTTTTATACACTGAATTGTTCTACAAAACACCCATTAATTCCACCCTGTAAGCTTACTCAAACTACTAAATAATTTTATAATGATCGTGTAGATTTCAGATACGGTAATCCGTGTCGGGTTTATTTGTTTTTAATTATTCAGTGGCGAGTCCGCCCCTGGCTAATGACTCTATCGCCGGCAATTTATGGGCTCCCTTTGTTTTTTTATCCAAAAACTACTTTATTGAAGACTTCGGTTACGGTGGAGTGGAAAGCACTGGATTAAGAGTTGAAGTTACCGCTTTTAGGCTGCCCTATGGCCTATGGTGACAGCCGGGATCGATTTTACCGTGCACGTCCTTCCGTGCCATGTAAATGCTCAGTTTTAAATGCTACAACCGATCACCAATCCAAATAGGGACTTTGTGATTTGAAGAAATGTTGCTTAACATAGCTGATCTATTGTGTGCTAATTTTGTTTCTTCTCCTTACCAGAAACAATTCCAAAGAACCCATAAAAATGCTCAAATCCCATTGCTGACGTAACGTTGAAAAAGTTTACAAAAAATGCGAATCTACTGATAAGTTTTTTTCATTCTCATCCTGTGGGCACTTAAATTCCTTAAAAAATAATCATTAGCTCCGTCACAATTGTCTTAGATAACCATATCTGCCGGCATCAGTGATTTAAATACTCGAATTCACCAAGGACCCAAGGCCCTGACTCAAAACCACTTTGAACCAGTTTTAAAAATAGATAGTGTTCTCGGAATGTAATAAGCGGTCTATTGTTCTGAGGAGAAAGTCTAACTGGCAGATATACTTAGATAACCTTAAAGCTTGCAAATCTCAATACTACCTGACTTTATCAGAAATAAAAGCTAGCGTATCTTATTATATAATATCGTTGCGTTTCTCTGACTGACTGACTACAAATCAACGCGCAGCCTACAATTTAAGCCCTATTTTGAGGGTGTTTTCGTTGTGGTGTGGAGAACGGATTTATATTTGCATGTAAAAAACTCAATGCGTACAAAGTCATTGGGCGTCATTGACGACCTCGGTGGCAAGGCGGGCGAGCAGCCGGCTGAGACGCAAGAGATGTGTGTTCGATTCTCGCAGCGGGAATCGAATCTATCGAGCGGGGATCCTAGCGAAGGGGTAGGACTATGTATATGTCTATTGGGTGTTATCCAAGTTTTTAATATTTTCTTACCTAAATCACATTGCGAAGAGACGAAGAGTCCCACCTTTAGTGTGTAAACTTCTTTTGGCTGAATTTTGATTCAGAAAAAAAGGCGATTTATTCAACCATAACCATATATGTTTGGTAGGTAAGCAGGATAATTCAAAGTTCGCGTGTTCGTAATAAGCCAGAGAAATGAATCACTAAAAGGTTTAGGAGCATTCACTTTTACATTAATACTTGGTCGTTGTTTTACGCGGCAAATGTTTTGTTTTAGTCGTTTGTTGGTATATATAAGTAGGTATTTTCATTTTAAAACTATGCAAAAACATATATACCTATGTATGTATAATATTGGTTGTATATGTCGCAGATGGATTGCTTAATTAGGTGTTTTACAAAACCGCACTCTTTTTGTAAAGCAGCGTTTTGACGTCCAGCCAGTAATTCCGATAAACGAAATCGCGTTTTCCAATGTGTAGCCGTTTTATAAATTAGTGCGTTTTGTAATTTAATAAGCAAACCTTAATATCTAACCTCGTTTCTGTTGACAATAAAGCTAAACATTGGCAGTCTTTTTTTTAAACTTATAACAATGACATTTCAGCTGGACGTCAATACGCCGCTTTACAAAAGAGTGCGGTTTTTTAAAACAGTGAGCGGTTATTTAAAACAGCTAAGGAATCAATCCATCTACGACATATATACTCTGTATCCTCGTATGATGTTCCTAGAACTCTTATATTCCACAGTATAAGTTCTATATTTTCACACAGAATTAAAAATCGCATTCTGAGTTTAAATTCAAATCCTCTCATTACGAAGTTCACAGTAGGTACTCTTAATTACATTTAAAAAAAAAAACTATTAATTTTATATAATATAGTTTATAATTAGTTTTTCTGATGTTTAAAGTAGTTCTGTAAACCTTTAAAATTAAAAAATATTGTCTTGATGAATGTTATCTTTGGGACTGAAATGAAACATAGCAAATAATATACAATATTTTAACTTTCGACTGTTTACAGGTTTTTGAATACAAAAATAAACTTTTGATTTTCCTATTTGCTACAATAATGGTGAGAATTTCCAAAATTCATATCGCAGGACATTATAAGTATCTACAGCAGGACTTTATACTTTTACAATTTACCTTGAAATATTTACAGTTATGTCCCCGCAGGTATTTGTTCAGAATATAATATTTAAGCACGTTGACTTTACAAGCAGGACTAAAAAAACAGGGTTATGTAGTTATATGACTCCGTCCGTGGTCTACCCCTTTACAGCAATATAACTTTCTAAAAACATTTTTATTACCCCAGAACCTCTTTTTGAAATGTACCGCTTTGTTGGATTTGAGTTATTACCATAAAAACCAGAACTTTACTAATTTTGGTCCAGTTACCTACTATCTCAATGTCAATATATATTCACAGATATTTTGTCGTAGGTACCAAATTGTGTATTGTTGGTACAGTTTTATTTTAAGTAAATTCTTTAAAGATTTTCTAATCATTTTAAAATAGTTTCTTATTTGCAATCTATAATTATTATTCACTTATGATTTAATATTGTTTGTCCATATTGTTGTATTACTTCAAGTGGTGTGTATATTATGCAATATACAAAAAAAAATAGTAAAAGTAAAATTAATACTTACAAAGAAAACACACATTTGTTAAAGAGTGTGAAATGTTAGTTTCAAAACCAACATTTCAAACTCTTCCCAAAAAAATTCTAGCCGCAACTAAAAGCAACGACTGAGGATACTCCGCGGCAATAATCTTGTGTACTCGCCTACCTGAAGGTACGTCGTATAACGGGCAAGCACTTCCAAGAAGGTCATGCACAAGTTAAGCTAAAGTCCATTTATTATTTATAATACCTCGCCTCACAGTGAAGGCCAAAATATTTTTTCGGTAAGGGTAGGTAAAGAAGTTCTTGGACAATAATTAAAGTATTTTTTGTCGTTAAAAAGAGGCTGTTTTATTGTTTTAAGCATAAGTAAGTTTATGGTTTGACGGTAAACGTTATATAATGACGACGTCTGCGGCGCAGTGGGCGAAGGCTCGCCTGAGACGCAGTTTCGGGTTCGATTCCCGCCCCGGGACAAATGTTTGTATGATCTGCAAATATTGGTTTCGGATTTGGGTGTTTTCTATGTATATTATGTATGTATTTACAAAAAAGTATATAAGTAGTAAATCAGTTATAGCATATACTTCCCATATTACAAGCTTTGCTTAGTTTGGGGCTAGATGATGCTGTGCTGTGTCCAGCATTATTATTATTTATAGTGCTATTAAAATATGATTTAATTTTCTATTTTTTTAGTTTTTTCACAAAGTCCTTTGGTTGTTACCAAAAGTATAAAAGGTGCCAAATTTCAGAACACTCATACATATTTAAATAGCTTATAAAATACGATTCAAAGATACAGTTTGAAATAGCTAAGCTTATTAATTTATCACCTTCACAAATAATATTTTTATTTTTCTCATCGTCAAGCCTTCGTATGTATTCTAAACTGTACAGCTTATTAAAATTTTGTAGCTTGAGTTCACGCGACTGGGTCACATTGAATCTACTCGTATATGCCTATTTATTCACATCGAGACGAATGTTTAAACAAATCCCACACGACTCCCACGTCAACGAATCGTTTGAGACTTTGGGACCGCAAATGACAAATGAGACCAAATATTGACAGCGAGAAACATAAAAACAAAGGGACCGTCAGGGGGCGGGCCAGTGTCAATCTCAACAACAAATATACGAAATGTTTGACGAACGAATTACGTGACAACTTTAGTGTAGATTTTATGTTTATTCCGATGTTTACAATGTACGGGAGTACCTTCCGCCTGGGAGGCAGGATTGCGACATGGTAGAAAAAATGGGCCGAACATGTTGGCGGATGTTGGGAAGAAATGGAACCGACGAGCAGATGTGAGTAGCAGCCGTTTCGCAATTCGATACTGAGAATGCGGATCAAACTATAATTTGTAGTGGGAAGTTTTAGTTTCAGCAGATTATTTTACACAAATTATTTTGCAATTACGTTGTAATTTGAGCATCAAATTTTTGGTAGTTTTCTACATTCATATCCAAATTCTAAATTTTTCGATTTTAAAAATTGAAATAGTTTTATACCTATGATCACTCAATAAAATGGTGATTGCTCAACTTTAGAAAAGTATAATAGAAAGATGTTTTTTCGTATATTTGTTAGATTGCATGATTTCTGGAAGAAGTAAACATGTTTGCCGATCCTGTTTAATATAGGATAAGGCCAATATAATGTCTGATTTTAAGACTTACGTTTTGTATTGAAGTGACTTACGCGATAGTATAACCTCTGGACTGCACCTTGTTATTAGAAAGTTGGTAACTGGCCAGCAATCATCGCAATAACATGTCGCGAACCGTGAGAGAAAACAATGGAGTTGGTCGTGGGAACAGTGATTGCCCACCCTAGGTCCCGGGTTCGGCTCCCGGGTCGCGACCGCGAGCGCGCACCGCGTGACGGTGGGGTGCGAAACGAGAGACCACTCTTACATCCGGAATTCATATTTTATTCATATTATTCTTATTTTGGGTGGGTTTGGAATATTCAATCTCGTTACTCGGTTTACTTTTTAATGGTTAGTATAATCCATGTAGGTACCTACTCGTTATCACGAATACAAAGCGATCGATGTGAAAATTATTTTTTTCTCGTCATATGTATATTGCTGACCCTCAAGCCTAAAGTCTACAAGTGCATGTTCTTTTTGATAACATATTGATAAGAGACAAAAATTGCTGTCTTTTTATACGGATGATCATACCCTTGATGCTCAGAAATTCACAACGCGATAAAATTCGAAACCAGAAAAGTTTGTAGATGAAACAAATTCACTAATAAACTTTCTTATGGCTTGCAGAACCGACAACAGCTCTAGGGCTGCGCAACGTAGGTGGATCAAGGTGGGAAAATACCTAGAAATTGATTTAAAATAAATGTATTTCTATTGATACCGAAATAACATGTTGATTGCTTATAGAAAATTACATACATTTATATAATGAATAATATTTCACACAACTTAAAATTACTTGTACCGGCAATATTTATTCTTTACAGAACAGATTATCGGATTTTAATTCTCAGATTATCCCCTGACGAACATCTCACAGGGACCAGAATTATACCAAAGCTTTCCACTTCATACATCACAGCCCCAAAGCTATAAGTGAAAATAGTTTAAAACTAACGCCATTTAAACATCGGGGCGTTCTTCGGATTAAGGCGATCCCGAGGGAGAAAAAGTGGCCGAATTCTAATCAAGTTCACGAAGGGATTTGATTAAATCCTTCACCCCTACGTGTTGACAGTAATTGATTGAAATGCGAGTTTTCTAGGGGCACGACTTAGCACCTAGTTTTAGATAAATGGGCTTTCTAGATAGAACTGAAACATGGAAGTGATCGAATTAACTTGACAAAGGTGTTCGAAATATGTTCTGGAATATTCCAGGATAACCTTAATTTTTGTTGAAAATCAGTGTTTTTGCTTTTTAGCAAAAAAATATCACTGAGCCATGCCCTTTTGTTTGTAAACACATATTTACCAACACTAATTAATTTAAGTACATACTTTTTGATTATGTTTGTCTATGAGTATTTATTATTTATGAAAGACTATTGATACCTATAGTGTTTGTTTATGTTAAAAATAGAATAATAATGTATGTGTGTGTGTGTCTCTGTAGTAACAAATGCATTTTTATCTATCTATCATTTTGGTATTCAACTGTGAGAAAAAACAAATTGATCAATTCTAAGTTATCTGGTGCAGCAAATTTTTTTTTTTTAATATTATGAATATGAAACGAAAAAACTGTATCGCAACTTGAAATAATACACAGAATTTTATTTTGGTTATATGCGAGTAAAACACGAGGCAGTTTTTTAAAAATAAGCCATCTGCGAAAGATCTGATGGTATAACTAATGCGAAGAGTACTTGCCTGTATCGGGTGGGAAGGAACTGGAATTAATTTTCATCTTTCTTAGCGATTCTATTCAGAAACAAAATAAATATAAAGCATATTTTTTCAGGACTTCAAAGTCTATTAAATATGAGTAGTATTCGTTGAATTTATTGAATTAAATTTGCTTAGCTACATCTAAATAACCAAACTAATACAAAAAATCGAAGTAAACTAAATCAATAGTATGTAAAATGCCAAATGTGCTTTTTATGTCTAAGTTAAGTACTCATTGTATTTGTTTGATAAACTTTAGTAATAATGCTCGATTTTATTTTAAACTTAGGCAAACATATTAAGGCACTGGGTACCTATTCACTGAATTTGAAATAATATCATTTTTATTCTGCATATGTTTGAATTTCATAAAAATATTGAATTCCCAACCAAAGGTAGCGCGTTGAAGTCTTTTGTATGCACTGTTTAATTTACCTTTTTGTGAAAACAAAAGAACTAGGTGTTACTTAATATTAAACAATATAATGTTTATGTTCTATCTTTAATTACTTATTTGGTTACAGTATTTTAAGGGTTCTTTTTCATTTTGTTTTGTATAAAATTGTCTACCTGACTTAAGTACTAGCAACATACTTATTTCTTCCATTTTTAATGGAAGTATCCTACAATGTATCCTATATTTTAGGGGTACCTATAACATTGGGAATGCATAGCAAAACATCATGTACAATTTCATAACGTGTCATTTATTGATAACTTCATCTTTTCCTTCAATATACCTTTGTGTCCACTGACTATATAACACTCACTGTACATTTTTGTATTACAATATTTTAGTCTTTCAAGGATTTATAACTTTCGTTTCCATATAACAATTATTTTGTCAACGCACGTCTGGCGTCCAAGAGTGGCGATGGCGTCGTGGCACGACTTATCTTTATCTACCTACACTTTATCCACTAACTCCAACTTTAACTCTAAGTTTATCACTATATTTACAACTTGTTCAAATTTTTTTGGTATTCAAATTACCGTTCACTACATCGTCTTTCACGCAACATCACATAACCTGACGTCCATCCGCACGGCACATCTTAGAATATTTAACTTAAACCATGAAAAAATACATTAATTCATAATATAATACAAGATAATCATCAACAACATTAATTGGAGACACGGCCGCAGCGACGGGCCGGGCTCGTTCAAGTTAACATTCCGCGCAACACTAACCGCGTCAGTACATTACAAAACAAACAAAGGACATACCTAGAAGTATGTACGGCCGGGGCATAACGATCACCACTGTCCTAACGCGAACGGATTCGCAACAAAGTCACTGGAGGTATCGGGGGCCGCGGCGACTCGACCGGCTCAGAGAGGCGGGATGTCGATGTCGCACGCGAACGGTGATTCTCAGATAAGCGGCATGACACGCTCGTTGGCCGCTGCGTACCGCTGCTCATCAGGCACGTGGTACATGTTGATGATGTGGCTGAGGTCCTGCTGGCCGTACTCACGCTTCATGCCGGGAAGCTGGTCGTGCGGGTGTCCATGTATGAACTCACGCTTCAGTTGCGCCGGCGGCTCGTGGGCCACGTACTCGCGCTTCATGCCTGGTGGCCCGGGGGACACCGGCTCCGACTTGGCAGAGCTACCACTCGGCGAGTGAGATGCGCACGATGGTGGCAGTGCATAACCGCCGGGCGAGCCGGGCCCGATGCCGTACGCCGACGGTGAGGGAGGCTGCGGCAGGTACGGAGATCCCTGACCGCCGCCGTAGTAGCCACCACCGTATCCTCCCTGTTGCATCTGTGATACATCATAGCGTGGGTATCCGTACGCTTGCTGCTGGTAGGCACTTGGGTCATGCATCATGTATCCGTTCGGCATGTAACCATTTGGTGTCATCTGATACACATCTTTGGGTTGCTGTGAGGGCGCGCTCGAGCGCTGGCCCTCACCCGCTCCGAGGAGCGCTCCGCCACCAAGAGGGTACTTCTCTTGTTTTTTGGCGAGCGTCTTCGTTTTCCTCCTCGGTCTGTACTTGTAGTCGGGGTGTTCCTTCATGTGCACCGCACGAAGTCTTTTCGCCTCGTCGATGAACGGTCTCTTCTCGGACTCCGAGAGGTCTTTCCACTGTGCACCGAGTCGCTTAGATATTTCAGAGTTATGCATTTTGGGGTTATCGGATGCCATCTTTCTGCGCTGCCCGCGCGACCACACCATGAACGCGTTCATCGGGCGCTTGACGCGATCTGCGTTTGATTGTTTGTTGGTGTTGTTATTATTATTGTTCGGGGGCTGGTGGTGTTGCTGCGGGGGCTGCGAGTGGTGCTGTGTCATCTGGTGGTGGTGCTGCATCGGCTGGTGCTGCGAGAGCGGCTGCTGCTGCTGCGGCAGAGACATCATGCCGCCGAGTGCGCCCAGCGAGCCGTAGCCGTGCTGCAACGCATGGTGCGGCGGCACGTTGGCGTGCAGGCTGCCACCCTTGAGGTCCGTCTCCATCGTCAACATGTCGTCTTCCTGCGGCGCGTACAGCTTGCTGATCCTTCGTTCACCGTACACAAACGAGAGAACTGTCGGTCGGTCACATGGACTCGCGGCGAGCGCGTCAGAGTACAGTCGCGGTAACCGTACGGCGCGGAGGCTACGTGCGTTGTGAAGGCTCGATCGCCGGGTGGCGGAGTCGACGGTGATATTCCCCGCGCGCGCACACGGTCCCGCCCGTCTCTCGCCTGCACCAATGAACGATCAGTTCACGGCCCCGCCCCGCGCGCTCTCTCCCACCCGCTGCTGCCTGCCTGCATTTTTAATCGCGCGGCGAGTGGAGCGAGCGTACGCCTCGCTAGGGTCGCACCGAGACGCCTCATGCAAATCTCAATTTTGTTTGCCGACGGAAGCTGCCACCACTTTGTTCGACCTGTTCAGTTTACATGAGATAAAAAAAAAACTGATTTAGGTATTCGACTCAGGCCAATATAAAAGCCGAAAAAAACTAACGTATCTTAGAATAACTACTTTTATACTTTGCCTACTTAGGCCATAGGTTTTAAGATATTCGCTTCACACTTTCAGAATGATTACATTCGAATGTTATTTCTTACACCTCTTAGGCATCCACACATTTTCCTTTCTTTGCTCAGCTGTAGATACCTGCACTGAAGTTCAAGGCCCCGAGGACAATGTTAGTACAAATACGAGCACGTACTGAAAGAAGCTAACATAAAAGGTTGTAGCGTTCTATATGGGTTATTGTACGAATGATCGCAGCGTGCCATTCAGTAGAATGTTTATAAGCTGTTGATCGTCATATTATTAGGTCATAGGCTTCTAAATTGCTATTTAAATAGGTCTATTAACAAGTCTAATAACTATTTAAATAGGTCCATTAAATGCTGATACTTGTTAATTTACTTACTGACATCTTTTTGGAAAAGTTTACGTCCGTTGCATGTTTTTTTTTTAAATAAGCTAGATTTCAATGTAGACAAAACGTGTCCGATCTTTGTAATTCTTATACAATTTTAAATACGGATGCAGAAATTAAATTATACGTATTTTTAAAAAGATTTTTTTTTTTTTTTTTTGAAAAGGTAGTAGTAGTTTTATAACCCTTACAAAACTAAGCGATATTTTTTTATGTCATCATGGGCTCGTTTCCTATAACGAAACTAAAACTTATTATAGAACTAAGAAGGTCTAGATTTTTTGTCAAAGTTCCATCAGTCTTCAGTTTCAGATTCGTCCAGGAATACGGGAGTTGTTCTCAACTCGGCTTTAATAATATTTTGTATGCAATTGGAGATCAAATACCTAAATTGAGTTGGAAAACTGTTTCGTTTATCATTGTCAATTTTAAACAGCAGTGTGAGTAAGCAGAACATAATACTTATAAGATCCGATAACGATAAAGGATAAGAAATAAGCAATAATATAATAGGTAGATAAGGCAGGTATAGGTATAACAATAAGGACACATTTTTTTTACTGCTCTCCAGTTATAGGACACATTATTTGAATAAGCAATCAAAAAGAGACATTTAATACTTTTAAGATAATCAGCCGTTTATATATATGTATTACTATCAACTGTCGACACGGCTTTGCTCGCGTGGTACCCGGATAAAAAGCAGCCTATGTGTGTACGTGCCGAGCTTTACTCATTTCAGATTTCATCCAAATTGGTTTTACCATTATGGAGTTTATTAGTTACATTTTTACAGGCTTTTGTATTTATAGGTGTAAGCTTCAACTAACTGTAAAAAGGTATAAGATAATTTTGTTGTTTTTTAATAACATAATAATTAAAATATACAGCATAATTTTCCTTCCTTTTTTTGAAGTCGGTTAAAAATACAGGCTCACCAATATTATGGTATCTTTGTTTGTTTACTTACTTAAAACTTCAAATTGAAAAATTCTGTATCATCTTCGTTCTTGAAAGAATGATTCTTTATTCAGAAGTCACTTTATTTTTATTGATACCATTGGTACTGCGATGGTATTTTTTTTTTTAAAGTTAATTTACAAATACAAAATATAGACACCGTCTATTTTTAAAGGTATCTGAACTTCTCTAATAATATCATCAGTCTTTTAAGTTCATGTAATGATACTTTTTTAAATATGTACCTACTAGAATTGAACCTACAATAAGGGTATCTACCAACGAGGCACTATCATAGGAGGAAATGGTAACAAATAAATAACGAAAAAACATTTGATATCACAATTTTTATTTTACAAAAAATATTCAACATTTCCTGAAAATTACATTAATAATCACCTTAAAAATAATTTAAATTCATCAAATATTTCTTTCTATTTGAACATCGCCATTGAACTTACTATAGTAGTACCTACCAATGAGATACTATCATAGGAGGAAATGGTAACAAATAAATAACGAAAAAACATTTGATATCACAATTTTTATTTTACAAAAAATATTTAACATTTCCTGAAAATTACATTAATAAACAGTTAAAAATTTATTTACATACATCAAATAATTCTTTTAATTTTACATCGATATTATCAGTTTATTCCATAAACAAGGTGTTAATAAATCAAAGGTTTATGGTTTGCCAAAAGATCAAATTTTTGCATGATCTGCAAATATTTGGCTCTGGGCAATGTATTTTCTATATATAATAATGTAATGTTATTATAAAAAAATGTATCTAAGTTGTACTTATCGTTATGTTGTTCCCATATTACAAGCTCTGCTGCTTTGATGCTGTGTAAAAATGTCCAGCATTATTATTATTATTAGGTATTCATTATCCTGTATCTCTTTGAGGTGTATGTAAAGTATTTAGTTTTTATTTCAAATGGTCATCAAAAACTCCCACTTTATTTTCAAATCTACATCAAGCTAGATCCCAGATAGGTTAGGTCCATTCGAGCAGACTACAAAACTGTCGGAGCGTGAAACAGTTTCGCGCTGACTGGAGTCGACGCCATTTTGCACTAGTAATGTTCGTATTTCCGTATCCGCTCATTTTTTACATCAAACATTTAAATTAATACATATTGTTTTAGACAAATAGCACATAAAATACATTCGTGTTTATATAAATTATGCTATACCCATTACAATACTTCTGGGTGTTGTCTGACTTCTCCGAAAACTATCAGCATAGATACCAGCTATCCGTATAATGCCGTACATACGCACTAGGTATAAATAAAATCGCTTTATTCAATCTTTAACGAAATATCGTATTGGCAGAAACCTTTGATGAACCCTGAAAATGCTGAAAATGCGTTGTGTGTAAGTATACATAGTATTATTAACTTTATATAAATAAGTTTTTTCTGTAATAAACATAATAAGAGGAGTTTAACAAGTTTTGGAAAGTCCTAGGGTGTTTAGGCACTTTTTAAACTGGTGCGTCGTTTATCAAAATAGCTAGTTCGTTTTATTTTTTAAACTTTTAAACCATCGATAAAAATTTTGATTAAGTACTTTAACATTTCAAAGTAGAAATAGCCAGCTAATTTTGTTACAATCGATTTTCCGTAGCCGTATCCGCGGGTCTAGGTTTATCTTGCGCGTCACTAGCATCAGTTCAATTTAATGAATCCCGGTTTGACTCGACGGCGTTAAATGTGGATTCCCCTGACGCATCTCGGGCTAATCTTCTCTGTATGGGTTAACACAAAACTTGTCAACAGTGTTGTTTTGGTTACTATTATTATTCTGTTAGAAATGCTGGTAAACTTACAAAAATCTCATCAGGAAACTTGCTAATTTTTTAAATCACAATCATTCCAACAGACAAGATGAGGTATTTTAATTTCCAGTTAATTTAATCCAGTTAATAAATTGCCAGTATACTAAATAGAGTATACTAAAACACATTTAAGTATAACCATAACATATCATAACACAAGCTCTGCTTACTTTGGGGCTAGGTGATGCTGTGTGAAAATGCTCAGAATTAAATTATATAATATTTATTTAACTTTTCATGAAATCATACTGATAAAATAAAATAAACCAGTTCAGTACTTATAGTATCTTAGTATATTCGCACTTGTTTTAAAAACAAGTGCGAATATATTTATGGAAACCTCAAATATTTATCGAAAAGGCTTATACGGAGTTATAAAGTAGTATAAAGCAGTAAAATCTATAAACTGAATGGATAACTGAATCTATATACATAGGTATAGCATTTTGTATAGTTATATACTATACAAAATGCTATTTTGTATAGTACCTATGTAGGTACCATACCATAGCAGAGGTTACAAAGGAATCCCTGCAAAAAAAAACATTCTTTGCACGATATTAATTAACAAAACAGCATTAATACTATCAACGCCCAACGACAAGCAATTACAATCCTCCGACACTTCGAAACAAGTGATGCTTCGGCTCGATGTCACTAGACACCACTGCAGGCATATTCAATAATTGCCGGAGTAACGCTTGTGCTAAATAAAAAAAGTGCTCATCAAAATCTGTGAGCGTCCTAATTGGCGGGAAGTGTCACTAATGACAGTTGCGAGAGGCGCGACTGCGACGCCACTCGGCAAATTAATAATTATCGCGCATGGCAACACTGTGTGCAAATATGGCCGACAGTTATTGTTGGCGGGAACTCGTCGTTTTAATTTTCGATTATTAATTTGTGGTGTGATACGTTGTTAATTAATGTCTGGTGCGGTTTAGTAGGCCAGGGAAATTCGGAAAATTCACTCATGAACAAACCTCTGGATTTCATTATCAAATAAATATTTTGCGAGGTAGTTTAAAACGCTGATATTCACAATCGAACAGAAATAATTGTCAATAATATCTTCCCCAATACAGCTATCCTACATTACATCCATATAATATAGGTATACAGATATCCCAAATACCATTTACTGTAGTTCTGTACTGAATTCAATCTCATAGTATAGGTTAGATATCTATCATATTCAGTCCTTGAATACCAGTTATGCTTGTACGGACCGCATACATCACAAGATGGGACTTGGGCGGTGCGTTATATCATAATCAAAGACCAATGTGGGCGCCTTGGATGGCCTGAGTGGACACGAACAAGACCGCAGAAGGATAGAAGTACCACGGAGTCCTGAACTAGTTCCTTCGCGACTAAGTCTGTGTTCTATCTTCCTGCGAAATTGAGCAGGATTTCGATTGCAGCTTTGTTAACAAGTTTAATTTTGTTAAATTTATCGCCCTACTACATACAGTCGACTAATTCGACCTGATAGTATATAGCTTTATATTCAAAATCTTTAGAATTTTCTGTTGTTTTGATGTAAGAATATTCAGAATTTATAAAGGTTTTTGTTATTATACTAATACAGGGTGTACCTCATAATAAGACTGCTCTTAAAAACTTTAATGGGACTGGGACCGTGTTTTTCGATTTTGCTCCAAAACAAAAGTATAATGTCGTGTTTTAATCAAATTTACTAATTTCGTCATATTTAAAAAAATATATAAATTTCCAGTCATTTGTAAATACGAAGCGGAAATCTTACAAAAATACCCAAAGATTTAACCACCATAGTAACAAAGTTTTTTATTTACCAAGACACGTATACTTAAATAGCTCATAATAAAATACCTATATACTATTCATCAGCTTTTAGAAACTATGAAAAGCCAGAGTTAAGAAACATACAGAGTCAGTTTTCATTTTAAATAAGGCCTTAAGTAAATTATAATCTATTACTCCCAGTATATTTTACAAATCATCATTCTTACTGGACCTTATAATAAAACTTGACAGCACTTCCATTTTGTGTTTTTATTCCTTGGGATGTAGATATAGTCCCTTTGCAAAGTGGGGTGCGCCACGCCTTGAGATGCTGTAGGTATCGACGCAGTGAATCGATCAATATAATAGGATAAATCTACCTACAGACTATGTCATGACTAGTCATATTAGTTCATAGATGCAACGAAATAAATTGAGTTTTATTTTGGCATGGTTGAACTATGTAGGTCTCATTACGAAAGGTGGCTTATCCTGATTTTCAACACAAATTGTTGTGAAAAGGAAACAAGGTTTAAAATTGAATACTTTAATATAATAGCTGACAGTCTATTTGACATTTCAAAAAGAGGTCGACCACAAATAAGATAAGCCAGGCAGACACCTAGTTTAATTCTAATATAATTCAAACTCTTTCTGAGAACCTACTTGCTTTTGGTAGCATATAACGATGTTGTAATTGAAATCTCCAACTGTGTTATTTTCAATTAAAAAAAAAAGAGTGTTAGTCAGTAATTTGATACATAAAAGCATTATTTCATAGCTAACAAGGATCCCAGTTATATATGAAAGTAGATTTTTTTTTTTTTTACAAATAATCTTACAAACTTGGTTGCGGTGATACAATGGGCTTATCGCTAAGAGAGATCTCTTCCAGACAACGTTTAATCTACGGTTAAAGAGAAATTGATACAACAAACTTTTTTTATTTTTTAGTCCTATTTCAAGTAGTGCGGGATTACCGTACATAAATACCGCATAATAGCGGGAAAAAATAAACTAAACTGAACGAAAGTAAAGTGAACTTAGATACTGACAAAAAGTTTTCGAATTTAATCTTCACAAACAAAGTCATCTAAAATTGTAATATCTCGCACGTCACAGCTGAATAGGCCTAGTCCGAGGTGACCCAGTAGATGGGAGCGCATCCGGTCCCCGTCTCCAACTCATCAGGCCTATCTTACATATAGAACCGAGCTGGCCGCAAATTAAATAATGTACCGGCCTTATGTAAGGAATATGGGAATTTGGGGCAGTATTGATCTTGGGACTGTCCTTAAAGTACTTACTCATATGTACAGGGTAAAGTTTTTTGAATGAACGGTGTGTAGAATAGAGAAATGTTTTTTTTTTAAGTGTATTATACGCAAAAACTACCAAAACGATCAACTGATTAACTACTGTTTGGACGTGCCTCTGGCTAGTCCTTACTATATTCTGAGAATCACATATTTTTTTTTTTTTTTTTTATTTTAACTAATAACTGAACTGTTTTTCACAATTAATAATCAAGATTGTCATAAATTCAGTTATTCAAAAGGTATTCATTTATTTGCAATACTTTGCTCAAAACGAAATAAAAGCTCAGTAGACATGACAATAAACTCAAGTTTGAGAAATAAACTCCAATGGGTTTCGTTTCGAATAAGATTTCCTTGAATAGTACCTACATACCTACCAAACCCAAGCACAACTCTACTGTTCAAACTTCAAGTAAACAAACAAAACTTAAACTTATACAATGTGTAAATGAAAAAAATATGAATACAATACATTGAGAAATGAAAAAAAGGAGAAATGAACAAAAAAGTTGTTTGAAATGAACCGAAAAATTTACATTGAAAATATTTGATCAAAATCAAATAAAATAAAGTTTCTAGAATCTGAAATATTTAAACAATTAATCAGAAGAAGATTAGAGGAAAGAACGCCTACTTAAAATTAAATAATGCTGGACATTTTTCACACAGCATCATCAAGTCCCAAATTAAGCAGAGCTTCTATTATGGGAACTACATGATTGATATACTTTATATAGTTTTGTTTTGAATAATAACCTATATATACATAGAAAACACCAAGACCCAAGGCAAATATTTGCAGATCATACAAACATTTGTCCCGCGGCGGGAATCGAACCCGCAAACTTCTGCGTCTCAGGCAGGCCTTCGCCCACTGCGCAATAGAGATCTTCAAACAGTATACTTATTAGAACATTCTCATTTTTAGATTTAGGTTCCAAGTTATCTCTGTAAGGCATTCAATAAGCTATATATTTTTATTATAAACAGCCCAGCTTATAAAAGATAATCTGCAGAAAGTATTTAAGAACATACATACAAAATTTATTTAAGTACACTTCCAAAATAGCTATTAAAGCTTTTAAATTCATAGTTAAAATAATACAAATATCAATCAAATAACATAGTGGGTATCATATCAAAACACAATCGATATATAAAATTAATTGAATGGCAAACATAGAAAGTTTTTTAGTCCATGTCTTGAGACCTCTGACTCTGCCAATTATATACATTGTTGGAACATTTTGATGGAATATAAATTACAAATGGCGGCAGTGATTATAAGCAAACATCTTTATTTGTTGATGTTTGATCATTTCATAATGTTAAATCATTTCGAAAACATATTATGTGTTTTGCCAAATAACATTTTTTTAAAGTTATAAATGTTTAATGTCGCTAAATGTGACATTTAACGTAGTATTGTCGCTTGCAATCTTAGTTCGTTCCAACTGATGACGAGAGATAGACTGGGTTATCTGACGAGTTGTTCCTTATAGATAAGTCAGTCGATTACTATCATTTTATTTGCAGCAAGTTATTTAGTTTAATAAGGCATTTAACATTTATTAACAATTATGTTATGGCCATGTTATCAAATTGCAACGATAAACAGTAGATATATAAGCAATAGTAAGAAATATATTTTATACTAATTAGTAAAACCTACATAACCATTTATAACTATCAGATCACCAAACCAACCAACCGACAGATAATTGTTTTATTTTAAAACATCTTAGAAAGGAATCTTAGATTAATCGTATAGAGATAAAAATATGTACTATGTTTGTTGCTGGTAATCTTTATAACAGCTAGGCCGATTTATGAAATTTAGAAAATAAATAAACGTTATCCCATAAATAACCACTATGAACATTTTATAATCATTCCACGCGAGCAAAGCCGTGGGCAGAAACTAGTAACTTTATAAAATATGCTTTTATACAGTTGGAATGAAATCTAACTAGAAATACCAAATTGTCCAGTAAGATAGTAATTAAATAAAATTAGAAGCGATATATATGTTTTCTGTTACGGCCTGCGACGTGTAACGACATCCTACTTTTACATTTGATTATTAAAGTTAGTCTGAAACACAAATGAAATACATTTTCTTTAATTTAAGTACCAAAAAACTCCAGTTACAAAGTTTTTTGTTACATATTCTGATTAATAACCAACTTTTAAATACAGCAATTACACAAAATAATATCACATGGCAGCTTACAATTCAAATGAAGCACTTATAAACCGTCCGATACAGAGTTACACAGTCACGTAGCTATAGCGTCAGAGCTATAGCTAGCTATGGAGGCCGCATAGTCAGCTGGCAGCCACATCTCCGACGGATCGCACGACGAACCGCCAGCCCCGTCAGTCACACAACAATGCGCGCGCACATAACAAACACATCAAATCAACCATCTAATACAAAATTGTGTCAAAATTTCCGCGAGGAAAACACTCATTTTCCGCGAATAACGTGCGAGCGTCGCGCTCCCAGTGCCCAGACTAAACGCGAGACGTGAAAAAGCACCGCCACAACGCCGACCGACAATGGAAAGCGGTAAAGAATCATAATAATAACAATGACAACAATGTGAGATGCTATAATAAAGAGCGCCGGCATTGTGCCGCGGTCGGCGCTCAGTCGAAGGGTCGCGAGAGATCGATACTCGCCGGATTGTCTACTACGGCGTGCGTGCCTTTGTCGATCCGCGACTTCCTCACCCATTCATCGGCGAGGCCTAATCAACCACTATTATATCGACCAAAACGCTCTGCATTCCGAAACAACCTCGGAACTTTAAAAGGAACACCTGTTTCTGCTCTTTCTTTTCTCTTCGCATCGTGAATTTCGAGGTCAATGATCATAACAAAATGCAACAACTAGCCCCGCACGAGAAATCGAGAAAACGAGAAATCTATCTACAAATGGAAATGCATAAAGCATGGATGAAAACCAAGCGACTTATTGAGCGAACAATCTAAATCGTCGCCAACACTAACGGCTTCAGCCTTGGTTCTCTCAGAAGCGGTGATGTCAAATGTCGGCAATATCTAACCATGATAGGGGGAAAGCGGCTAATAATCAGTCACGATCACAATATGGAAAATTTACTCGCCCTTTGACCATACTTGACACAGAATGGAAGCTCTTACCCAGTAGTGAACACCTACAAGTCAACAACGAGAAAAGTTATGTAATTTTGACCTGACCAAAATAAAAAAAATCAGTTTAGAAAATTTATCAGTAAAATCCTAATATCGAAAGTCCGTTTGCCGGCTATCGGTGCGAATGAAACAGTTGGGTTTAGTCCGAGTTTAACGTAATAATCCGTCGATCGGCGTTATCATTAGTCCGATCGAACACCTCCCGTCGCTCCACAGATTGCCTCGAGTTCTGAACACACTCATATTGTGGATATAACTTCACTTTGAGTTAATTTCTTACAGTTTCAGGCAAAACAATACCTTGATAGATGTGAAGTCTCAAGTCACTCGTATCAAAGTCGTGGCGTGGTAACGTATGTTCCGCGGTGCATGTTTTCCAGCTGGTGATGACGAAAGAATTAACACTTTATCGTACACGAGGAATTGTATAATCTTACCCAAAAATAGGCAAATTGGTGTGCTATTTATCTCTTGAATAATTAACCACAGTGGCGCGGCGTGGATATTGATTTAAAGGATATTTGACTTTGTAGTGAAAAAACTATTTTTGACAAATTATATTAGAATAAAATAAAGTGTCATAATAATAATAATAATAATAATAATGCTGGACATTTTTCACACAGCATCATCAAGCCTCAAACTAAGCAGAGCTTGTATTATGCGACCTACGAGTATATGGTGGATAAACTACTAATATATACTTTTTTTGTAAATGTGTTTATAATCTGCAGATATTTTTTCCTTAGTTCCTGATATCCACGATAGACACAGGAAATCAAATTGTGGGATCAAGACTATGTATGTGACTATTGTATATTTATTATTATTTTTGATGATGTTAATGCCATTGGGTATATCCAGTTTATGAGTGTCGATGTACCTAATTGTCGGCGGCGCTGAGAGTGCGCCCCGCGGTGCCGTCGATCACCGGTCGATGCGCGCGCGCACCAATTATGGCCACGTGATTATAACCTATCGCAATCGACTAATCCAATTACGACACACTTGTCTTTGTCAGATAATTGAGTGATAAAATTTTGTTGGGTTCGAATTGACATCGTTTTTTTTTGTTAATATTGCGATTTTTTTTACTCTGAAAAACAAATTTATCAAACTTTGTTCTTCAGAAGGCCGGATCATAAATAAAGAGAGTCTTCTAATGTAAGGAACAGCTACATCTTTGTTTCACATCTGAAACAGTGAATCCAATGAAAATAATCACTTTTCTAGGGTTCAGGAACCAAATTAGGGGTGCAGGGACATACGGACATGGTGATAACGGTACCCGGTTTCGTCATGTCTGTCTGTCTATCTGTCTGTGACGTAACGATTTATTTCTGAGTTTAAATCGTATATAGATAAACATTTTTATGCAGACGACTTGTTCTTTTAACCCCAAACATTTTAATCTAAAAACAAATGAGTAACTTTTTCGTGCACCGCTTGTAGGTACTTGAAAAGTGGGGGAAAACACTCTTTCCCCCACTCTTTCTTTTTGTACGTGGGTTATCATTTAAAACGTCTCTGAAAAAAACCGGGGAGCCTGGGGTGAAGAAATTACATTCGTAAGCAACCAAACAACATTTATATTTTGGTTTATATTTTGAGTTGTTTTTGGTTAACTCAACGGGACGTGTCCTTCAATAAAAAAAAAACAATAACTTTAGGAGATACTTGGTAATTTCAGGACTTCGGTACTCGTTGCTTAAAGACAGGGACAGTTAACTGTGGTGAAGTATAGATGAATAATGGATATTCCTAGACAAAACGCTAAACAAAGGTTAGCTGAAAGAAAATGCTTAAAAGCTTTATGTTCGCAAATGTACAGGTTTTATCTTGTGCACTAAAGCATTTTCTATCGATCTATAGCTTTTTGATGAGGTAACAGAATTTACAGCAATTATAATGTAAGAACAGTTGTAGGTACTCGATGTCGAAGTGACCTTAGTCACTTTGATTGACTCAACACGAGTAGATTTGTCAAACTATTTCACAAGTTAGTATCAAGTAATAAGCTAATGTCATTACTTGATTGATGATACGATAACGCAATATTAATTGACAATATATCATTACAATGTCCACTCGATGTTTAGCCGACAGTGTTGCAATGTACATTCGCCATTACCAGAAGTTTTAAAATTGAAGTTATTTTTTTTATAACTTAAACAATAAACAAGCATTCTGCCCATCTGATGGAAAGTTACCGTTATCTATGGAAGCTGGTAAGAACAGAAGTATCACTAGCGCGTGGATCAGCAACCCGCTGACCCTGAGACATGACGAGTGGAAAGTCTCGTGTGCCTGTTAATTCACTGGCACCTTTCAAAACTGATCATACGAACATGACCGCTTGCTTCAGAAATGGTGGTAGTCCTTCCCCGGACGAGCTTTTTCACAAAGAGCTCTACCACTTCGAAGTGATCAAAAGCAGCTTGCAGTCGGTACCATTTTAAGTTTTAATTTAATTATTCCACTTTGCCCCACCAAGGCGCCCAAAGTGGAATGACTTCAATTGTGTAGTGTAATTTGCCCCACTAATTCGCTTTAGTGGGGCAGGTTACACTAGTCTAAATATTTTTTTTTTTGTATTCTCTTATTTAGACAAAATTGTTGTCTTATTGTTTATGCCTAACCGAAGTGAAAACTTCAATTTCTCTATCATAACTCACAGGTATTGGTAAAGTTGTATTGGCATCTCAGTTTCAAAACGTGGCACCAAAAAAGAAATTTAAAAAAAAACTTACATTGGCTGTAAAGTACTATCAAAATATGTATGTAGGTTCTGATAGTGACTGTACCTACTACCAATATCAAGATATAAAGAACGCAAGGCACACTTGAAGTTCTAAATTTGAAATGTAGCCGTTAATGTGAACAGCCATTTTTATTTTTTAATTAAACACGATGACTTAGTGCTGGGATCCATCAGAGAATCTATTATTGATTATTATTTTGATCGATAACGACCCGTCTTATTTCATTAGGGATCAAGGGTTTTTGTGTATCGGCTTTGGGTTATTAATTGCATCAACTGCCTGATGATGTTTGGCGTGGAATTTAGTATCATAAATAATGCGGTGTCAAGAATTTTATAAATAAAAACATAATCTAACTTTAAAACTGACATTTGGCGTTCCGAGCGCATGGTCAACTTTATATAATACTAGCTTCTGCCCACGGCTTCGCCGGCGTGTTACCCGGATAAAAAGTAGCCTATTTGTTATTCTGTTGCATAAGCTATATTACTGTAAAGTTACATCAAAATCCGTTGAATAGTTTATGCGTGAAAGAGTAACAAACATCCATCCTCACAAACTTTCGTGTTTATAATATTAGTAGGATAGGATAGGATGATGATAGCTTGGGTGTTTCAAACGTCCAAAGGTTACTGTAACTGCTTACAATAGGTGGATCGTATGCTTGTTTGCTTTATTGTAATCAATTTGAATGGTCTATCGCCAGAAGGGGGCGCTGCAAATGACGATATAAAATAAGTCGAGGGTTTAATTTGTTAATATTAAAACCACTTATTAGTAATATTACTTATCGTGCATAATTTGGTTATACAATATGGTTCACACGGCTTCGTTCCTGCGCAAAATGACCTAATTTATATCGCAACGACGCGCCAGTGTGCTGTCGTGGCAGCCGGGTAGTCTGCCGGCTGACAAAAGGTAATGGTTCGATTCCCGCTGCGCGACATAAGTTTGCATGTTCTGCGTTTATTTATCCCGGGTCTGGGTGTTGTGGAACCATGATTCCAGTTGTACCTGATACCCACGACACAGAAAATCCTAGTCTGTGGTCAGAACTAGTAAGCGTCCTTGAAACATCATATATACAACATAGGATAAATATTTGACTTTGTTCATTAAAAAAAAATTTACGTTAATCACTATCAAAAACTTGAATATTAGAATAGGGCACAATTTTCGAGATAAGTATTTACTCTAATAACACAAATACTTTGTTTTATAACGACACTTGTGATTTATGATAGCAGGTAGCTTGTTCACAGGAACTCTAGGACTAACTCAGGTAATTTTTTCTCAGATTACCGAATCCGAAGTAATAGTCCTGCCGTAACGAGAGGTGAGTTTATCCCTCAACAAACAATTCGTTTGGGACGCAGGGGAACATTATCCTTCGGATATTTCGGAGAAATCAATAATCCAAAGGTTTTTTAAGCCTCACTACAGAAACAAATATCCTTGTTGGAACGAGTCAAAGAGACCGCGGATTAGCCGAATAGTTTTTTCTCGCTCGTGTAAAATTTGAAACGTTTTTCGATTAGGGAGAGATTTGGCGCGTCCCGATATTTTGGTAAGTAGTTTCCACAAACAATAGACTTCCGGGGACTCGAGTGTTGCGTTGGGATAAGCGGAGATCAAATTTTACGTGACAATCATTTTGTGTTCTTATCTTAGTTATCACACCACGAAATTTTCCTAACAATTGATTATAATATTCCACTATATACCACTTTTAACACTATTAGAGAGGCCAACAAACTAACGACCCACCTGGTGGTATGCGGTTATCGTAGCTTTTGGACTATAGCACTTTTAAGGAGTGAAAATTAAACACTTTTTAGCTTGATAGTTATTGTGTGCTATCTTAGTTATTACACAATAAAATTATCTTTACAATTAAAAATAATCTTCCCCTACAAAGCACTTTTAAGGTGTAAAATTGTATCTCTTTTTTGGATTGATGGTTTAAAATAAATTCTAACTTTCAAGGATCACTGGGTCTCTATCGGGTCTTTATCACGAATAGCTTTTTCTTATTTTCCTGATGTTTCGCCTATGATTTTCCAGTGATACGGGTCGATTGATTAAATCTACTAATTCGCCCACCATCAAACGAAAGTTTCAAAATTACTCATGGGCATAACAAAACTTTTTGGTAAATCTTCTCTGGTCCAAATCAGACTTAGAACACCCAACAGTCACACACATAGTCCTGACCCCACACTAGGATTCCCTATGTCTTGGGTATCAGATACTACGAGTACCATGGTACCATAACACCCAGACCCAGCTACTCACCCGCTAACTCAGACTCAGAATAGGTTCATCAACAGTCTCTTGAAGTCAACTGCTAGATCTATGTCCAGGCCTATGCCTCCCACAAAGAGTCATGAAGAACGATCTTAGCCATCTCCTCCATCGACCTCCCGTAACCTTTAAGATGTCATCAGTCGTGATAATCTGTAGAAGGAAAATAGGCGACAAATTTATCGATCGAAAAATTCTTACGATTAATCGTATTAGTGAACTCGATCGAATAAAGAACCGTATCGAAGGTGTATCTGTGGTCGACAAACTTTTACATGAGGTCAGCACATTTGCGGTGCGATCGCGGTGTGATACCGAAGGCATATCGATCCTATCTCGATGACGAGGCGAAATTGACTGTCCGAAGAAAGGGAATGCCGTTTTATAATGTGTTATTATTTGGTTTACTTTTTATGAAATGTTTGTCAGTTAAAACAGAAAGTTATGTTGTATGTAATACAAGTACCGGAAATTGTGCTTCATAGCTCCAAAGATATATAAATGCCTGAACAGTACTCATACTTCACCAGAAAGATAGTATGATACTATCTTTCATCAGAAAGTAAAGTGGGGAGGTCTCCCTACACGTAAAGTGGGGATGTTTTTTTTATCGTCTTTCCCATGGTGTGGGGTGTCATTGGATAGGTCGTTCAATAATATTGAGAATGTGTGAAAATCATTTTACGATTTAGGGATTCATTTGCGAATATTTAAATTTTGAAGAATTTTGAAATTTGCAAAAATTTTGCAAATTTTTGTTAGAGATAAGTGTTTTTGAGTAGATTCCGATTTTGAAATAAATATGATCGGAACAAATATCTTCAGAACATACAAACATTTGTCCTACAACGGGAATCGAACCCACTCTTGAGGAGGAACCGAATCTCTTGCTTGACAGCCGGCTATTCTTCCGACGCTATCAACAAAGAACTTAACAAAAGCCGAAACTATCCCGAATATCTAACCATCTGTAACTATAATAATATAACATATATTACCTGCTACCTGCAAACTGCAACCTACGGGAATCTGCTCTGTTGACCAGATTCCCGTAGGAGGGACCAGAATTTGGCGTAGTTTATTGAAGCGCGTGAGAATTTGCAATGGAGTTATTCTACCATGATACCAAATTTTTTTTGCTGTGATCTTGTTTTTTTCCTAGAATAAGTAGTAATTATGTTGGAATTTGCAAGAATTTGCAGAAATTATGCAAGAAACAAATAACTATTGCACGAGACATAGTACATACATTGGTATAATATAACTTTTTAAACTATCTTGGTTATGAACTTAAAATTATCGTGGTTTGGTATCATTATAGAATATTATTACGACTAGACCATTCTCCTGCTAACGTTTCGTTGACCGTTTAGAGGTCCTTCCTCATGAGCACCGTCCACGCTTGAAGGTCGTGAGACGAGAACTCAAAACGACGGGAAAAAACGTTTAGAGGTCAACGAAGTGGTATAGTCGTAATATTCTAAAATGAGTTTGAGTAAATACAATGTTCATACATTGTATTTACTCAAACTCACAAAACAATCATGGTAAATATACCGTTTAGTAAAAATTACATTGGTATAATGCCTTACTTTTTTAAATATTTTTTATATCCTAAGTTGGCGAGTTTGAGGTTGAAATTCGGGGATATTTCAAAATATTGTAGTTTTCCATCAGTTAACACTTCGAAAACTAAATACACATCTTAACTTTTGTTTAGCGACGATTCATTTAAGTATTTATTTACTCGTATATACCTCTGTCTAATGCACTGGAACATCTTAGGCTAAAAGCCATTCCTGCAGAGTACCCCCTTCTAAATCATCATGACAGGTAAGCAAATAGAACAAAACTCGTCCTTCTTCTAGGAATCTCGAAAGTCCTCGCCCATAAATCACCACAGTCTTGACAAATGGATTCTACGTCTTTTTTTCCCGCCACTCATTTATTAATAGGGCAGGGAATGTTTCGGAAAACCAATAAAATGCGCCCCGTCATATACCTGTCCGCCGGCAGACAGCGTGGCATTGTGTTGCCGAGGTTTTTTTTTTATTTCGTACCTCCATTTTCGAAATTCAAAAACTATAGTCATGCTATTATCGGTATTTATTAAGATCGATCCAAGTTATTATCGTAGACTTCAACTAATCACTGCAAGTAGTCTATGTTTAAAAATGTTAATAAGTAACTTAAAAAAATTACCATCGTTAATATAATCGCTGTTTGAGAACTTATCATTAAAATAATGAAGGTAGGCCATAATCATGATAGTCGAAGATAATAAAATCCCGATACAATATGTTGTTTTTCAAATACATGTAGTACCTGGTTTAAGACCAAGTAATAGGTATTAGGTACTAACATAAGCCATCGGGTAGGTACGGTACCAAAAAAACAAATATTAATAAAATAATACTAACAAGTACCTACATATTATACCGTAATAGCGTGCAGCGAACACTTAAAAGTAAAAATTCGCAACCAACCTATTTTTGTGAATGAAGATTTTTTTTGTCTCTTGTCGTGCCGTGTGATCGTGTCCACAAAGGGTCCTTCAAGGTATTTTGCGCGTGTGAAATACGAACCATTCTCTCCATCAAGGATTGGACCAAAAATAATTGTCATTTCCTGCGGCAACCGCCATAAAGACCTTATAATATTGTACGAGACATTTCTGTTCAGGCTCACTTTATTTTGAAGACTTTCCGACATTCACAAAAATTACGTTAATAGACTCAAATGAGCTGCTCGGGGGCGATAAACCGTTTTTTAATATGCCATTGTCATAAACGATACTGAAATGACACGCCTGGAGAAATGTTCTGATTCCAATATAAACTAGGTACCTACATTATGTCACAGTTTTCAGAAGGATGCACAAAATTGGATTACAAAGAACAGAGGAAGAAGTGATATCATCATACCTCTAGAAAGTAGGAGAGTTCCTTGTGAAAGACCGACCACCATACCTATTTCTGTCGGCAACGCGCGAGTACTTCTGGTAGCCAATAGGCGAGCCTAATGCTTGTATCTGCCACTTTAAAAAAAAACTGGAAAAGCTTAAGGATCATGGAATTAAAATTACCGTGGTTTGGTATCATTTTAGAATATAATTCCCGTCTCACGACCGTCGAGCGTGGTCGCGGACGGTGCTCATGAGGAAGGACCTCTAAACGGTCAACGAAACGTCAGCAGGAGAATAGTAAAGTACGTGGTATAGTCGTAATTATATTCTAAAAAGCTTAAGGATACCTATACCCCAGAAGATGAGCGGATGATTATGGACTCATTTGAACCATATTTAATAGGATCGAATTCATATCCATTGATGGAAACGGACACCTGCTGTCTTCGCTTATCACAGTGTATCAGAAATCACGAGTAATCACGGGGCACGAAGTTTTGGGGCAATACTTACAAACATAGGAAAAGTTTGTTTATTTTGAGGAAACTCTGAGTCAATGCGAAATCGAACTTTATTGTCTGAGTTATATCGACGTTGTTATGGCATATTCGCATTGTTCAGGTGCAAATGTATGTTGGCTAGCATCCAAGATGGTGGCACAGCTAATAAGGGAGGCGGCTAGGAAAGTATTTAGCACAAAATAAATATACATATATTACTAAGTATCGGACTATAATGACCACAACTATACAACTATACGGACTATATTTGGCGCAGTGGAAGAAGGCCCGCCGGAAAAGCTGAAGGTTAGGGGATCGATTTCCGCCGAGGGACAAATGTTTGTATGATCTGCAAATATTTGTATAATAAAAAATATATATACGTAGTATAGCAGTCATAAAGTACCCATAATACAAGCTCTGCTTAGTTTGTGGCTAGCTATGTGAAATTGCCCAACATGATTTATTTACTTATTTAACTTAAACTGTTTTAAAAAGCTAAATAGTTGAAAATATATTTAAATGCCAAATGTAAAAAAAGTATTAGTATGAAGCCTCGTGCAAAGAAGCCTCTACAACACATTTTACGTATTCTAAGTAGACAATACCTACCAATGCTCCATAATTTCTGTTAACTTATAAGACATTAGTGAACGCCCCTGACATAGTCCGGATTTATTTTACATTCGAGGGCTGAGAGCTCACTAGTCTGTGCTGTCCTACCAAGGGAAAAGCAAAGTCGGTTAGTGCCCACTAAAGGATCTTAGCTCTCTGGGACTTACATATTTAGGCTCTATGCGATTCATAAAGTTGTAACTTTACGAATTTATTGATCGAGCTAGCAATACAAGCTTAGATCTCCAAGTCTATTTTTCTTATAATTCGTTTTTGTTTTTAATTACAAAAATAAAACTACATAATTTAGGTAGATTCGGTAGTCAAAGTCAAAGTAAAAAGGTTTTAATTAATTGATATTACAAGGATCATATAGAAACGTCAGCTTCAAAACTACGTGAATTTACGCCGATTCTTCACGCGCGTCCAAGCCTAGAAGAATCAGGCAACAAACTCTGCTTGGTTTTTTTTTATGGTTCTTCATATCCTTAGTAAAAGGTACCATTTTCTAAATCACTCGATATCGCTCAGTTTGTAGCGAACTACTGAGTATATAAATTATATTTAGTTATGACTAGTCGGTTCATCATGTCTGTCGATAAAAAATTATCTGCTTGCCAGACTGCTGAACATAAGATTCTTCCATAAAATACCACTAAAACAGAATTTTCCCGTTTTCATCCGCCGAATTCCGGGACGGGGATAATTTAGTTGTTAGTGTACTTAAAATAATGTGAGGCGCTTTTGACACAGTTCCTGTCATCTGATTGAGATAAAATGACTTATAGGTCTACCGGTCTAGTATCGATGACAATGGATTTCTAATGGCAGAAAACGTTTTGGCTCATTAGACTTAATTACGATTCTGAAAACGAGTTTTGTATAGTAGTGACACTACTGTTTTTTTAATAGTCGAATTAAAGAATCGGTTTCACAAACCTTAAAATCGTAGAAAACTTTCAATTTGAGACTTTCCATTATCAATATGAAATCTAAACTAGATTTAAAAATAATTACGAGAACAGGCTTCCAGTTTTCGTAAAAAACTCATTAGAGCTATACGTTTTGCTAATGCCTAAGCCGTTCTCTGTTTTCTAGCTGGGGTAAGTTTCAGAGGTAAGTTGGCCGTGGGAGGCTGGGAGGTCACAACTAATGGTTGCTGGTGACAGGTAATGCGAGATGAGACAAAGTGCATCGCAACGCAGAAATGGAGACCAAAATGGGTAGCTCATATCTGTTGCTAAGTAACACGTCAGAGCACATTGTTTCTTGAGCTTATTCATATTGACATGATTGGAAATACCTTCAAATTATTCAATACTCAATACATTTTTTAATTTCACATGTACCATTTCATAAACCTACATAGATGGTGTTTATATGTATGTAGGCCGAGGTTTTTTGTTAACAAAACTAGTAGGTAGTATAAAATAAAGTGAATTAGGTAATCAAGATATCTAAGGTTTGTAATAAATTAATTAAGTAGGTTTAGCCATTTTTCTTTTGTTATATCATTATTAGTCAAGATAGGTACTTACGTCACTTTTTATTTATTTTTAAGAATATAAGTTAGCTCATAGTAGCATTTGTCAATTAGGAATGATTTTGTGAAAAGCGAATCTTTTTTTAATTTCGTAATTTGTTTTTGGAGTTAGTTATAGTTTTTAATTGACTTTATGTATGGGCCAGCGCTGTGCAAATTTAGACGAGATCTTGGTTGAATAATTTTTCTACCTGACTGTATCTTCGAGGAAGATCATCAAGTTTCGTGTACAAATTGGGATATTTTCTGACAAATTAACATTTTCATACTTTATTTATTAGAATGTAGATTGAGTGTATCGTCATTAGATTTATAAAATGAGGTTCAATTCGTTTAGTGATATTTGCCAATTTAAATAGTAACAAATAGGTATGGATAAAGTATTTTTTTTTCAAATGTCATTTCCCGCGGTCTCTGTTGATATTTCGCACGAAACAAATTATATTGGTTGCTTTTACAAACCCACATAATTTTCATTCATTCTTTGATATGAATTAAAATTGAATGACTGATAGGTAGATACTATACTTTTGATGAAACATTACTTGTTAGTGTTTCGATGATAACATTCAATTTTAAATCGCGCTGACGACAGACTCATCCATTCAGTGTATCACTGGCTTCAACTAAAAAAATAAAACAATTTCCACCTCACCCAAGATTAGTAAACAAATCTCGTCCTTACATGCTTTTTCCTTGTACCCGTAGTCGGCTGGCCACCTGTGTAATCCTTTCAACAGGCATAATATGCCCTTAATTCACTTGATACGGCATGACATCTGACGCCATTGTGTGTATCGGAAGGTTTTCTCCTCAATTAGACGATCTTTTGTCTTTTGACACGAGATGACACACTCTTTTACCGCATTTTTTCTAAAAAAAAGTGGAGTTTTTTGAGATGTAGGAGTCTGTTTTGAATAGTGCAATGATTTAGTGTGAACGTCGTTTTATTTTGGCGATTTATTATAACAAGGTGTCAGTTTGAGGACGGTATTCGGTTTTGATAAAAAGTGCAGGAGTTAAAGCAACAGAATGATTTAATGTAGATTGTTATACATATAGGTAGATAGATTACACTTAATTCTACACTTTTAAATGATGTTGCTTAAAAATTTAAATAGAGCAAATTACGTGGAAGTAACATGGACAGTGATCTCTTTCAAAAAATCTTTGGATGGATCAGGAATTGTAGTTTGGCAATGGATTGAGTTTGGATTGGAGGAACAGTTTTCATGAGACAGTGGAAATCATTCTCGATATAGATGCATAGAATATTGTTTTACTAGGCTGTTTAGGTTTAAACTTTAGAATAATATTAATGATGTATGCTTCGCGTAATACGTTTGTAAGGTGAAAATATCATCCAGCCAAGGAAGAAAAATAATATTGCAGAATAATACCGAGCCTATAAGTCAATATTTTATCTGATTCCATTTCTTTCTCTGATTCACAGAGCCGGAGAAGTTAAAGGTACATATCTATAGCTAGAAGAAGCAATTACATTTGCTGCATCAAGGCTTTGCGACTGAACTGAAGTTATTTTTGTGCGGATCAAAGCGATCGCGGCGCGTCAACGACTTCACTTCCGGCAAGATGGCGGCGGCGCGCGATTGTTTGATGTGCGAATAGGGGCACCATGAAAAATTCAAAACACCGGATATATAAAAATATTATTAATTTATAGATTGACTGAACGAGATAACTTTTATCGATCAGTGCGTGAATCATACATATATTTAATCCTATGTTTTGTACTTTCCTTTTATGAGCAATAAAGAGTAAATAATAATATTCATCTAAATAGATATGTCAAAAATAAACACGTAAATTTTAAAATTCTAAAACCCTTGATCTGGATTTTGTCATCGATTGCAACTCTCGATTGTGACTTTTTAATGAAACCTGCATAAAAACCATCCTTACAGACATACAAATCTGCTTTATAATCTGATAAGCTGTGTCGAAGATAACAAATAGACGCACAAACACTCTAAAAAAACAACCTCTTGTGGAAAACGTATTAATTTACGGGTTAGTAACGTTGCGGGTAAAAGTAATTTAATAAACTAATAAACAGCAAACAGACACATACATAATCCTGACCCCACATTAGGATTCCCTGTGTATCGGAACGTGATACCACAGTACCCAGACCCGGAAAATATATGCAGAACATGCAAACATAATATATACAGAACATGCAAACCTTTGTCGCAGCTGGCTACTCGCCCGTCGCGCCATCGAAGTCGTCAAATATATAGGTGCTTATATTCATGTTCAGAACTAGATGTCGCTACTAAGCTAAAAGCCTTCCTTGGGTCTAGACAAATAAGTTACGCTTAGTTTTCCTTTCACGCTAATGTCAAGGTAAAACTTAACTAAAACATTTACCACAGCTAATGTAATTTCCATACAATTCAATCTTTCCGTACGCGCTAACAGAAAGTGTTATTTGTCTAGACACACTTTTGGTACAGAATTATGTGCGCACGATTCTAACTTGTACTTGTTTTTTATTATTATTTGTTTTTAATAAATGATTTACAAGTCTCATTTTTTAAAATAATTACATTATTTTTTTCTTCTCGTATCTCCAAAAAAACCTTGTGTTTTAACTAGATATCACAAATCCAGGGAAAAGCAAACATCTGGCAACCCTATCAGTATGTTAGAGTAATGAAGTGTGCCACCTCTCCTGCTTCCTGGCTGTCAGGGTGTCAAGATACGGGCAATGATGGCTCTTGCATATCACTTACACTTTTGAAAACCATAGACGTTTACCTTCAATTGTTTTGAGTAGGGATTGTCCTATCTCACTTCCCCATAGGGTGAAAAGTTATAAATAGTATTTTCATACTATTTACATGACTAGTGTACACAAAAGTCGTGAAAACAGAGTAAGTATTCTCAAACTGAATATTTTTAGAGCTCTTATTTTTTACCCGCAACATAATGAGCCCGTATATGCGTTTATGCTTTAAGAGTTGGGGTTTTCTGTATTTGTGTATGTTTGCCGGCTACCATTTATAATATGTATTTACAAAAAAAAAAGTATATAAGTAGTATATCAGTCATGTAGTTCCCATAATATAAGCTCTGCTTAGTTTGGGGCTAGATGACGCTGTGTGAAAAATGTCCAGCATTATTTATTTATCTTATTAGACGAGTGAATGGTGATTTTAGCGAACTTCATAAAAAGAAGAGGGTTTTTTTAGTGCGCCATCACAATATGATCATGGACTAGTTAAAGAAGAAAGGATCTATTTTAGAAAGTCGTACAAGTACATACAAAAAACACAACCAAGTTGAGAACCTCTTCTTATTTTTGAGGCCGGTTAAAATCACCATTCAATCGTTTAACAACATGAATGGTAACAGGTAAACATACACACATTAAAATACAACTTCTAATGACAAACTCATAAACAAGCTCATTAAACAGCGGGTAAAAAATAACAGCTGATCAATTATTAAGTTTGAAAATACTTCTCGTAATTTCTCTTTCAATAATACAACGCATCAATCGGGCCGCGACAACTGTACCGATACCTATTTACATCCAGTGTCATCAACGCAGTCGGGATTTAATTTAATTTAATTTCATATCGGACTCCGCATATTGAGTTGTTGAATTATATCGACGATTCTAAAAGGTGTAGTAGTATTTTGGGAGTTAATAGTCATCAACCCAATCAATCGAGTACTAGAGTACATGCGTTGAATGAGGGGAAAAATAACGTAAAGCGTAAAGAAAAAAATGTTATGAACCTGTTTTTTAAACACTTTTTTCTTGACTGTACTTAATCTAGCTGGCTAGACAGAAAAAGTATTTATAATCATAATAATGCTGGTAATTTTCACACAGCAACATCTAGACCAAAGTAAGCAGAGCTTGTGTTACATGACTGATGTACTTCTAATTCATTTTTTCGTAAATACTTAGGTACATGATATAAATTGAAAATACTCAGACTCTAAGAATTCCTTGTATTTTGAATAATTTAAACCATTAATTTAATAACAAAAAACTAAATAAAAAAATTATTTGTCGCGTGGAATGCTGACTACTTGCAAAACGCAGACATGTGTTTAATGTAATGTTTGGATCTGCATCTGACTACCTCTAGGGTAACCTTAAATATTTACTCACTGAGTATGTATCTTAGGATGACCATTAGTACTGTTGTGAGCGTAATTGGTTTGATGTATTTTTTTTTATTTGAATTACACGATATTTTTTACGATATAAAACTAAATAGAAAACATATCATAAACGCACAATATTACTACACGCTTTTGAATCGTGATGTATAATCGCGTTATTCAGTCCACTAGTAGGGATTACTTGCTTTTTAATAATGTTGCGACGGGGGGCGAGCGGAGACATTTTTACACAAAGAGGATTACTTCGGCCACGTTTATCTGCACCTTACAGCTTGGCTTAGACTAAATACCCTGCACACCCGCTTATGAAGTCTTTCACGAGAATTCGGATGGTTATATTAGAATTTGGTTAAGTTATTAAATTGGGTTTTAAAGTGTTAACCCATGATGTACGGAAATCTGAAGATATAATATAATGCCTATCCCAAATATATCAACCGCGATGGGACTCGAACCCGCGACCTCCCGTTGAGGTCCCGTTACGCGGAGTCTAATTGAATATCAGTTCGGTAATCAATTTAGTTTTCAAATTATATTTATTTATTAACTCTTTATTGCACATTTTAAACTAAAACGTTAACAATAGGCGGACTTAATGCTAAAGGATTTTCTACTAGCCAACCCAATATGTTGTGATTGGCGGTAAGCATGCTACAATTTAGTTTTATTAGCATATACATATAATCGTTTTTATTTTATAAATCTAATTATATTACTTA
The DNA here is from genome assembly GCA_961405105.1 of Perizoma affinitatum. NCBI lineage: Eukaryota > Metazoa > Arthropoda > Insecta > Lepidoptera > Geometridae > Perizoma > Perizoma affinitatum. The sequence goes on along the minus strand of OY560191.1, from coordinate 4,314,123 downwards.
ATATATATATTTATAAAGCCACACTTCATGTCAAAATCTCAAGCTTATTTTAAATAAAATTAAAACAGCATTTTTCTTAATAAAATCTGTAGACAACACACAACTTTTGTATAATTTTCCTCTATATGTAAATTTGCATTTTCGATACTATGGTATAAATTGTACCTAGCTTTTAGCCTAGGTTTTGCTCAAATAAACTTCTACGTTACTTTAGACTTATCAACTGATGACGATGATGATGGCTCACATAAATTGCTATCCATCCAAAGGTTATTTGGAAGAGATGGCTATTAGCAATCAGACTGCCGAGATAAGCTTGTAATTTCCTCTGTTTAGAAAATATTTTTTTTTTAAATATGTATACTTAGCCTTTGGCTGTGACTTGATCCGCGTGCAGTATTTATGAAATTAAATTGTGATGTGAGGTCAAGGTTTGTGTATAGTCGGTAAGTATTGAAAGCAATATACCCAAAGTGGTGTAAAGTGTTATATCTATTGACTACCTTTGTGGCGAAGTGGGCGAAGGCCCGCCTGAGACGCAGAAGGTTGCGGGTTGGATTCCCGCTGCAGGACAAATGTTTGTACGATAAGCTAAAGTTTGTCTCGGGTCTGGGTGTTTTCTATGTATAATATGTATTTTTTTTACAAAAAAAGTATATAAATAGTTTATCAGTCATGTAGTTCCCATAATACAAGCTCTGCTTTGTTTGGGGCTAGATGATGCTGTGTGAAAAATGTCCAGCATTATTATTTATTATTTATCTATGACGGTGAGGCCAACAAGAGGCTTCTGAACTCTTTGTAAAACCGCAAATCAAGTCAAATCTTCAATCGAGTCACAAACTCACAGTGCTTCAATTCTCTCTGTAGATTAGCCTCAATCTAGAAACAAGGAGTCGTCTGCGCAATTGTTGAATTGGATAACGAGAGTGTAACGACACCAACAATGCTCTGCGGCGGTCCACACGGACACTCCAATTATCTACTTGTGCGAGTATGCGCGTGCGCTGGGAACCGGGACCGAACGCGGCAAGACGGAGACGGGAATAAGTCTGTATGTAAGTATTCATGTCGTCAAAATGGGAATTTTCATGTGCCGTACCATAGGTGATGGCACGGGCTAAGTTTCGACTCGTTCCAAGAGTCTTCATCAAGGTGAGTGATCGCCTACCAACGCGTCGCGTCGTGTTCTCAGAAGTAGGTATGTATGGCAAAGTAAGGCAAATATCTTAAATTAAAATAGGGATAGTTATTTCTTTTTATAACAAAAAAAATAAAACAAACACGCTCGCGACTGTATTCTCCATGATGGAAATCCTCAGATACATATTCAGTGAGTAGCTCTTTAAGGTACCAAGTAGGGGACAGTCAGAGGCACGTCTAAATATACATGCCGGCAGTTTGTAAGTAGATAGAAGATAAGATAGTAACAAGATTTTATAATATCCCAATAATTAAACCCCGGCGGGACTCGAACCTGCGACTTTCCGCTTAGTACACAGGGACTTTACAAACTCAGTCATGAGATCGTTACCAGTCTGGTTGAAGTTCTTGAAATGTTTCGGTTTGAATTGCCGGGGCTTCTTTTCTTATTTAATACTTTAAAAGCCAAATAAACATTTTCTCATTATTTTCTATTTGAAGTATCACGTTTTTCTAACTGCGAATCAAGTTCTTCGACCTAAAAATAACATCAACTCATTAGACAAGTTTACTTTATACAATCGTTACCGCTAACGCTAAGGCTATATACATCGGCGTCTGGTTTAACGCCATTGAAAATTAGCGCGCTAAAGTTATTGCGATTTCTGTCTAATGCAACTCAAATAAAAGGGACGGCTATAATTTTAGCATCACGTTTGGTAGCCCCTAGAAAACTTATAATATATGGGATTTACATTAATAAATAATAAATCGAAATGTGATCACGTGACATTTCGATATCGTATGTTCTTTGACTTCTTAAAATCGTGACGAGTCGAATCGTCGAGAAATTAATAAAAAAACGTAAACGCGATAAAGACCCATACAAAACTTATAAGACTGCTACTCTATTTTAGCCCCCCCAAGCTTGATTACGGATAATAGTCTATAACCTACCCCATTAAGCAGATATTGCCATAAGACCTAAATCCACTAAAATATTCTAACATGATACAGCCGAATAAACCAAACTTGTTGCCATGTATAAATCTCAGAAATGAAATCAGCACAGAAATGATTCAGATAAATATAAAACGACACAGTCAATTTATTTTTCACGTCTATTTAGCGTAAGCCAAAGCGAAAAACATAAACAAAACATGCCCACGGTGGTCCCATATGAATATCAATTTGTTTGCCTCCACGACAACGTCATTAAATTAGCGTCCAAATTGAATCACAACTGCGACAACCTTGCCGGTGAAACTTTTCCTCCTATTAATTTACAAAGCATCTCCTTCCACAACCCACAAGCAAACTTAAAGCTTCACTCCAACAATCCAAGACACAGATTCCCTCGGTATAAGAGCAAGTTTGTTCATTATTTTTACATATCATTGTGCAAGTGACGAGGTTGTACACAATTCGAAATGAGACTTTATCCTGCTTAAATTAAGCTCGCTATTCCTTCTTACACGACACGAGGGTGTATCTGGTGAAATTATGATGCAGTCTTTAGTCGTGAGCCGTCGGGAGCGGTTGCAGTAATCACCGCGTATCTCCATCCAGGGGTTGACTGAATAGAGCCCTAATGAACTGGATTTAGGAGTTTTTGTGCCGGCGACTCGTCAGCCAGAGGTGCAGCCAGCAATTAAGACGGACTAAACAAATGCGGATCGTAGCATTACAGTTGCTCGCAAACTGCTACGTCTCCCGATAATTGGCTATAGCCCAGGCTATTAAAGGTCGTTGATCGATTCCCAGGCTCATAGTCGGGCTATAAGCTGTCTTACCTTGGCATTATGTGAAAAAGGCGTGGACGTTCTCAGAACATCCAATCGTTGTTAATCTTCTTAGTTGGTACGAGCGAGCGGAATTATTTGGAAAAGCACATAATACGTTTAGATAATAAAAGCTTTCGCAATTGTACGTTGCTTTGTTGTCTTGTGCGTTTTAGGTAAAATTCTTATTTCAATCGCTAAGATAAGAAGCTTATACGAATTGGGTAAATAATTGGGATCTGCAAGAGTATCATTATTATTTTCGCAAGTCCCTATAATACACGCTAATAATGATATCATTTAATTCTATTTAGTTATAAGTAAGAACCAAGGTATATTTTGAAAATCAGAATTGAGGGCAAAATATTACGTGGCCGCTCTCCTACGGACTTGATAAGGTCTGACCATCGTCTTAATCCGCACTCTCTCCCGCAGCGCAAATAATTGAGTTGAATGGAGACGAAAAAACCCCTACACAAGCAAGACCTGCATAACCACGACCACTCTGCCATGAGTCTCCGACTAAGAATAAAACATATAATTTAAGGTAAACCCCCTAATTATAGGAACAAAATTTGTCATGACACTTTTTAGAGGAAGGTTATGTCCAGCTTTATGTCCAGTTACCTTCTACAGGCGGCCGATGATGAAACTATTTTTAATAAACTGTGTCGAAAACAAAATATTGTATCTAAATTACACACCATCTACCATACACACGTACCGCGTGATTCTAATACCTAACGGTTCTCCTCCCAATAAGCAACCATAGAAAGCATCACGAAACGCGTGATCCGACTTAGAAACAAACACACGAAATACCTACGAACCTCTATACGTACCTATCCGAAACACATGCATACCTACGTTCACTAAGAAAACCACTAGAAGCAGAAAGAAGTAAGACTCCTGCATGAGGAAGGTGGATTAAGAACTTTATGGTGATGTTGCTAAGGGGCATTTTGTGTAAAGTTATGGTAAGCGGCTGTAAAAGATGAGTCTGTTCTTATTTATTTACGGCGCGGCGGCGAGCGAAGTGGAGCGAAGATGATATGAATGATAAATGACCCTCTGAACGCCCCCCCCCCCTCAGCCCCCCTTCACACCGCTCACACGTGAATATACGCCTATCTTGGATGTTCTGACGGGAAGTTATGAACTCTTCAATAACCAAGAACTCTTTAAGTCGTTAATGTGTTGGAAAGTTCAAGCACGATGGTCAAGAGCTGAAAACGTACCTAACGTTGCTAAAACACTGTTATCGTTTTGGTACATATCTTAACCAAACCAAAAAAATATAGTATATTTTGTGGTATGTTTTCTGATAATTCATGCTGACTGTTTTTTAAAACAATACTTTTAACGTATTTAAATTTACCTAAGGGAATTGGCTCTATAATCGAATTAAAACTATCATGTATCAGTTGCAGTTAAATCAGTAAAACAAACCTATCTACTGTCCACGGATTTCACGTGAATAAAATTGTGGTTAGTAAATAAAACCGTCTCGTAGCATCAATCTTAACGTCTAGCCGGAGTCATCGGAGCTAAACGATTTTTTTTCTAGCCAATAGCCGCGCATCAACACGCGTCACGCTCACAGCGATTGGCCAACACTTTTTGTTCCATTTTCGAATCCTTTGTTTTTATTGGTTGACACTTAGCTAAGACAAAGGGGCGCTGCTAAGTGTGCGTGTAATTTACAAAGTGATTTAGTTGTGTTTTACTTGTGTGTTGGGGTTTATTTGTGTGAGTTAAGGAGATTCGGGTTTCCTGCCAGCATTTAACGAAGTTAGAGCCATAGTAACTGTTAGTTGTTCTATGATAAGGCGTGGGACGGGCAGGTCATGGGAAGTACGTGTGCGGGGTTTAGATTTTGATGTAGGTACGGCCCTCCGTGTCCTATATGCGAGCCTTGGCCTGTTTACTTTAATGGAGTAGATAAGAAATCTAGATAAACCTGCTCAGCAAAATCTACAGTGTATAATCCGATTAGCTAACGTGAATATTGGTAATAGGAAACAGTAAGACGCTAATAGTTCGCTACATCCTAAGGTTGTCTGAAAGAAAACGCTCACAGCGATAAGACCGCCTTGTGCATCTCTTTTGTTTTTTGTCATTTTGTTATGTTTCTGTGTTCTGTACTGTAAAATGGTGCAATCCTATCCTACTATAATATAATTAATGCGAAAGTCTCTGTGTGTGAATGTTTGTTAACACGTATATCCGCAGCTACTAAACAGGTTTTGATGAAATTTGGAATTTAGATAGTTGATGTTCTGAAATAACACATAGACTAACACATCTTATTTTCGTAAATCAATCCCTAAAGGGGTTAAACAGGGTAGTAGTTTCTATAGATTTTTTTGTTCCTTGGTCAGATTCGCTCAAAACTCAGTACATATAAACTTTCAAATAAATAATAAAACATGTATTTATTATTTTTTCAAAACTACCCCTAGGAGGTGTGCAATAAAGTTTTGAAATATGTATGGAAAAAAAATATTACCTGTTTTGATACACTCAAAAGTTGGTGGTTTATCAACATAACACGCGGGTGAAGCCGCGGGCAGAAGCTAGCGCACAATTAAGAGTTTATCTAACTATCTTTCTGAATAAGAGCTTTCATTGAATTTAATCCAAGATGGTTCTGTATATCATAAGTTATAGTTCGTTCGTTGTTTCACCACTGTATATGCGTTTATAAGTGATACATGTTTTAGAATTTCTGGTTCTCAGATAGGTATCTATGTAGGTTTCTTCATGATATTTTCTCTCACCGTTTGAGAGTACAATTACGATAACTTTTTGGTGTTTCCACTGAAAAACAACAAATTCCGCGAAATAAAATTTATTAAAAAGAGTATTTCAGAGCTTGCAACAGTGTTGTAGTTTCATAATAGTTTGGGGGCTCTGCTTAGTTTGGGGTTAGATGATGCTGCTTGCATTATTTATTTAATATTTAATTATTTAAAAAAATAATAAGTATAAATATTATATTATTTTGCTAAACTAGACGTTTTACGACAATATCCGATTGGAATATGCTGATAATATAGGTATTATCAATAATAATTATCAATATTAATTTCATTATGGGGTTAGGCCCCATAATTAAATTATTATTGATCACATCCATCCATTGTCTTGTCAACTTCTCGGTCCGTCGTAAGAAGTTACTGAAAATAATTCAAGTTCATCTCCAGACGGGTCCTATGATTAATGACTGGGATTATTCAATTAAAGTCTTGGCAGGTGACGGGAAAAGGGGGTGGGGGTGGGAAGTGGAGGTGGAGGTCCTGGGGTGTATCCTTACCGACTAGGGATGCTAGATTAAAGGCGGATTTTTCGGACTTGCCTCGTAGTAGTGAAATTTCCTTACAGGTCAAATTCCTCAACTTCCAAAAAACTAACCTTAAAGCTAACCTTGGGTAGTTTTAAAATACCCTAGCTTAACGAATGAGCTGAAAATGTTAGTGTGAAGAACACACTAGTGTCTAGACTTTCAGTCCACCAATAAATATCTTTACTCGAATAATGTACATGCGTTATTCGAGTGGAGATATGACCGTGATGGCGCGACGGCGAGTAACCAGAAGAGGTGCAAGTTCGATTCCCGCTGCGGGTCAAATGTTTGCATGTTCAGCAGATAATTGTTCCAGATCTGGGTTTTGTGATAACTCAGCACTCTTAGTTCCTGATATCCATGACATAATGGAATCCTAGTCTGGTGTCAGGATTATGTATGGGGTTCGGTGTTTATTTATGATAAAGTGCTCTCAAACACCAGTGAGGAAAACCAGCATGTCTTAGTAAAAACATTTGAAGACAAGTTGCACGTGCTTGAAACGGGGCCTGAATCCTTTCATCACAAAACAGACTACTAGGTATTTTTCAGGGAACTGGTTAGGTTGCTGACCTACAAAGAATAAACCAGTGACTCGACAAACGAAGTGTAAATGAAAAGGCCAGGATGTGTTCAGAGTCTCGAAATTTTATCATAACTCCTAAATTTATCAGTAGATAATCCCTAAAATCTTAAAACTCTCATACTTCTAGGACTCTTCTAAACTGAGTGAGAAATCAGGATGTGACACGGACAAACAGACAGACAAACGTCACGAAACTAAAAGGGTTCCATTTTAAGGTTTCCTTTTTTTTCAGTACAGACTGAAATGTCACACGAACGATGATGATTTTTCGGAATTTGATTCAAATATTCCGATCTTTCGGAGTTCGATTCGGGTTTTCTTCCATTACTTCATTGCTAGTTCAGACTTTCGATGAATTAGCTTAGCGAGTCGCTGGATACGTTTCCTGTTGATAGGACAAGTCCTTTATTTGCCTCTTTCAAGTCAAGTCTTTCAGATTGCTGGGTTTTATCTCGTTTTATGGAAAGCGGTTCTATAGCAGTCAGATAGAACTATAAAAGGCCATCCTTATAATGTAGCTTTGATAGTTTTCGGTATGTACTTTAATAAATATTATAGTATAATACTTAAGTAAACTTTTAATAAATGTTCCTAATAAGCGTAAGTTTGTGTATAGAGACTTAGGTGTGTGTGACTATTTGTGGCATGGCATTATTCAAGGCTGGTATATTATAAGCCGGTGTAGCGAATGTTTAACCTAGGTAATAGCGTTGTATTTATCTTTCTGTATAACATTTAAGAATTAAAGAAACAAAAGGAGAATAAATAGCTACTCAAAGCCTGCGCCAAGTCAACGCTACATCACAGCTGTTCCAGGTAAGGTAGACCATTTTACGTTTCCATACCTACTTGCCACTTATCCCAGTATTTAAAATAGTTCATGATTTTGTTCTACGTTAGTTGAACAAATTAATAGTAAACCCAGTGTAGATGAACCCTCATGAACTTGACACAGAAATATTTCAACTACCGACCGACGAGATGAAAAAGTATGACATGTTTTATACAGGGCAAAACAATTTAAACAATAATAATAAATAATGCTGGTCATTTTTCACACAGCATCATCTAGCCCCAAACTAAGCAGAGCTTGTATTATGGGAACTACATGACTGATATACTACTTATATACTTTTTTTTTGTAAATACATACATATTATACATATGTAACTAGAAACTAGGCCTTTATCAGTGCATAGTGCACGGTATGAATATGTACCGATGGCCCTCGATTGGTTCAAGTGGCCATGAGAGCCATCGACTAGTCGATGAGCCACCGCGCTAGACGTGTCAATGTCGCCAGTAGGTACCTAATATACATATACTAGGTACCCACTGATGAATAGGTACATATACTAGGTATACTAGGTATAGAATAGAATAGTGGTTTATTCGTCACACATTCACAGAAAGAACAGGTACAAAAATGAATAAAAGAGACGCTATATAAATATGAAGTATGAGGTATAATTATTTTTTAATTTATTAAGACTGTATTAAGTTACATACATAACAAACTCTTAAATTTAACCTTTATCCTTTTTTATAGCGGATCTATAGAAGTAGAATAAAAACGATACAGACTCAGAGGCCAGATCTAGGTCACCGGCAAAACAAAGCAAATAAATCTAAATCCCAAAAAAAACTGTTTTCATTCACTATTGTTATTATTTGAGCCCGATAATCGTATCACATGGTATAAAAGGGTGTCTGGTATTCATTTCTGGAGGCGAAAGTAGACAACGTTGATAATATTAATTGCTTTTTGTGAATGAAGAAATACCCGGGATAAAGTAGGGCCAACGGACAACCTTACTGTTTGGTTATGGAAGGGCAAATGTTGAAAAAAATACACCTTAATCTACAAATTTGTATTTTACAAATTTGTAGAAATGTGTTGTTTTATTTAATTTAATAAAAGGTTGGTTGATGTTCAAATATTCTTGAAACTAGTTTACGAGATGAGAATTGAGAGAAGTATAGATGTAGATCTACTTGCAGCAGTTGTGCAGGTAATTAAAAAGTATTAATTAGAAAGTTATATCTAAAAAAATCTTCTCTCTTGACTGTTCTGCAAGGTGCAGTGTACGCACCACCTATAAAATTCGTAGAATTGTAAAGCGATCAGTACTTTTCAGCACATAAGTGACAATTTCTTCTACAATCATTAACCTAAACAAATGAATATTGGCTCATTATAGATAAAAAAAAAATGGTTGTTCGAAAAAATGTAATCAAGATCGTATATAAAATAAGATGCAGAGAATAAAAACCTTGTCCACCTAGTGGGGGGTACTTCCGAGACTGATCCACGCATAATCATGTGTTCAAAACCAAAACAAAATACATAAAACAAAAAAAGTATTTCTCAAAAAAGTTCTCTCTTTAAAAGTTAAACTGTTTAATACATTTTCAAATCCCGTACTAGCCTGTTTCGCGGGAATCCGATCAAAGTAAAAAAAAATAGGATATATTTATGCATAAAAATAACGCTATTGTGTAAAATTCGTGAATGAAATGCATAAAACGGCTAAGGAAAACTCCTTGAGGATACCGGTATGCCCTAGAATCCAAAATTGTAAGGCATGTGTCATCCATCAGTGTTCTAATCACAGAATCGTGGGTATTTTTGTTCGTAGGTGCCTCTGACTATCCCCTACTACTTAAAGTATCTGCGTACTGAGTATGTACATCATGGGGATTACAGTCGTGAGCGTGTTTAATTTTATTTACCTACCCTCACTTAACTGATAAATAGTAAACTGCTGTTGCTAGCTGCCTATTGAATATAAACACAATAAAACCACCCTGGTTAAAAATTTCAGTATCCCATTAAATATCTCACCGCAGCATAAAATATCAGCGCTGAAAAATTATCCCTTTCCGAAACGTTAGGCACAAAATCGTTAGACTGGTTAAAAATTGTTTTTTCCCAAACAAAACGTCCATTAAACGCGAACTCAACCCCATCCCTTCCTGGTATTATAATAAATGGCGCAATAATGCCACAATATAATATTAACACAAAGTTAAACGCGTTTTTATTTTCCCGCCGAAACTTCAGCGTAGGACGCCATTTTCGCCTCTTCACGTTAAAAAGCGAGTGATGTAATAAATTGCGGAATGTTTATCAAATTTGTGAATGGGGTGAATTGATGTGTTAGGTACTACTTAGCTACTAAAAGTATGCCATGGGATGTTGAAATAAACTATATGTATAAAATATAAAATATATACGAGTTACAAAGTTGAGTTTAATTTCCACTCAGCGTGGAAATGCCAGCGTTTTGGGGAAGTCTGGTACTGATCTGGATCAGTTGAGCTATCTAGAGCCTGTTCGCAACTGTTTCTTTTGGTGTAACATTATTATTTCTGTAAATAAATTACAAAAAACAAACACGCTCACTACTACTGTATTTCCCATGATGTAAATCCTAAGATGCCCTCAGTGGGAAATACAGTCTTAATCAATCAATCAACAAGTAACAAGATCTTAGCAAGAGGTTCTTAGAAGATATCAAGTATGGATAGTCAGAGGTACGTCCAAATATTAAATTGGGACATGCTATATAAATTAACGATGACACTTTAAAGGTTGTGGGAAGTTGGTAGAGGTGGTCCAAGATTGTTTGTAAAGGCACTCGTTGGGGGAAGGCTAGTTGGCTATATCGAACATTGGACTTCTACAGGATGTTGATGATGATAATCAAATATACTCAATTGTGTTTTAGAACTTAAAACGCACCGAAATCATTATAAGCCTGTATCGATTTTGATAAAAATGTTATTAGTGACACAATAGGGCTAATGAATTGATTGCGTGCAGGGCTGCCTCCGCGCACCGGGTGCATTCGGATGCATTAGCGCGCTTCCGCTCGCGGCACCCCTGATTTCGTAAGTGCTTTCTACGTTCTTGGTGTGTGTAAGTTTTGATTAACTACGCCAAAGATTTAAGGTTTTTTTTTTATACAACTACGGCCATCAACTACGGCCCACCTGTTGGTAAGCTATATAGGTATAATATATTATATATAGACGCTTGCAACACCAGAAGTATCACTCGCGCGTTGCCGATTCTGAGACATGACAGGTTAAAAATAAAAACCTTGTAATTTCACCGGAACCTTATACTCTTCAAACCGAAGCACAGTATTGCGAGCTTCATGATACAAAGTCTGACTTCACCCACTGCTGAGTAAAGGCCTCCTTTTATCTGCGCCACTCCCCACGGTCCTGTGACAGTCTCAATCTGGCCCCATAGACAACACCACTTTCTGTTACAATTCAACCTTTCCACACTAACGCCTGTGGAAAGGTTGAGTTGTATGGGAATAACATTAGCTTTGGTATGTCACTTGACTGCTGCCAAGGTTTTCCTTGACAAATTTGCGTTAGCGTGAAAGGAAAACTAAGCGTAAGTATTTGTCTAGATAATAAGACACCTAGGTTCGTCTCGCAACGATTGCGATGTTTTCAGTTACCGTCTTACTCCAGTCCACGTGATCTCACCGAGGCAGGTATCCTGTCCAGCTCAATTTTAGTTCCATTATACGATTCCTAGAGTCTATGACCTTTGTGTCGAACAAAGGTCAAAGACTTTGTCGTCGCTGTAAATATTCTAAAATCGAGGCCGCAATACATTATTCATCGATATAAAGGTAACTAAGTAAACTAAAGGTAACCTTACTCTCATTTTCCTGCCGGAAAGGAGAATTGGTCCAAGTCATTGTTGTATTTTAAAACGTAGTGTTCATGCCTGCTGCTGATGTTACATTGAAAGTTTTGGGGTCAAACCTCATCAGCGCTTTCCGTTACCACGATATATCGCAAAATGACAACATATCATATAAAATAAAATTGTATTACAATTTTCAACAAATAAACGTCTAATAGTCACATACATAGTCCGGGACCCACACTAGGATTCCCTTTGTCATGGGTATGGTACGAGCACCATGGTACTACAACACCCTGACATATATCTGCAGAACATGTGTATATTTGTCTAGCAGCTGGATCCGAACCCGCACCTCTTTCGTCTCAGCAGGCTACTCGCTTGCTGTGCCATCGAGGTTATCGAAATATGACTGTCTCGTAAAATTAGCAAAGGACGCTATCATAACTAGCTGATTTTAACACAAAATACGAGCTGCAAATTACATTGTCCCTAAGATGAAGCTCGGCCAGCTACGGAATCATAAAAATTTAAAAAAGTTTCATTAGGCCCAAGGCGAGAAATACTTCGGACACGAATGACGCGGGTAGACCTTAACGATAGAAGGGTATTTCCTCTTCCTGTAAGTCGGAGGGAGGAGGGGGACCTCTTTGTGTAGCGATAACCGGAAGCCAAGGGTTTGAGGACGGAGGGTTAATGTCAACGGAAGGTATTTTGAGTTTCTTTAGGATGCAGTGTTGATTTTGAGAATATTATTTTGATGCAACGTGAATATATGTATACTGAATAGTTTAGTGAAAGTTGGCAATTTATCCGGTTAACAAATTTGTAGTCAGTTTGTTAGTACCTATTTTTTCTAGGTCCAGAAACATAAGCTAGGATAGTTGTTCATGCAATCCACGTGTGTACTACATTTTTGAATCAAAACTCAACAGTGCGTTTTTTTTTTGTTATAAGTAATGCTGGACATTTTTCACACAGCATCATCTAGCCCCAAACTAAGCCGAGCTTATCATGGGAACTACATGACTGATATACTACTTATATACTTTTTTTTTAAATACATACATACAAATTATACATAACATAGAAAATGACTTGCTGTAAAATCCGACTGAATCCAATCTAAACTACTTCAAATACGGCACTATCGAAGAATGCCACTCGCGCAGCAATCACAGCTAAATGGCTACTTTTAGTGCGAACAATAATAATTTTAGTTGGACAGAGTGCCGATAATGGCTACAATTTCCGACGATTAGCCGATTTTACAGGACACTTGTAAAAATGGACGGCACTCCACTTGTGGCAATGGAGCAAATTAAATCTTAATAGCCATTCTTGTGTGTGGCATGTTGGAAATATACTTTAGTCGTGTACCGAATTATTATGAATGACCATCTTAAAGGTATTTTTGTACTGCAAATTTATAACAGCCAACGTCTAAAATCTATTCAAAATTACTTCACATGTGGAATGAAAGAAAAAATCAACATTCACTTAATTTGTACACTTTTTACTTACTGGGAAAAAGTATTTTTTTAGTTTCTCATTTCTGGCTACAAACTGAGAGAAATATATATGGTAGTGCCACATAGACGGACATTATACACATGATATGTATAATTGTATACGCAACGAAACTATAAGATTTCGTTTTCGCCATTAAGCGCGCCGGTTCCCAACGTATTTGAGTTTCGCGATATGACTTAACTTCTCATTTACCTATTTTGATGATTGCAAAAAATGTTAGAATTGTGACTATCAATTCTAAATCATTAATTAATTCATTCGAGGGACCAATGTTTTATGTTCTGCAAATCTTTGCCTCGAGTCTGGTACTGTATAAGTATTTACAAAACAAATATCTATATACGCAGTATAACAGTTATGTAGTTCCCATAACACAAGCTCTGCCTACTTCAGGGACTAGATGATGCTGTGTGAAAAAAAAAAACAGCATTATTTTTATTTTATTTATTTAATTAATAAAATAATAAAACAATCGTGAATTAGATCATTCATATTGTAGTCGGTGATTTCACCTATAATAGAGTAACGTTTTACAATATGAGAAACATAAGATCTATGGATTATTCCTTAAACTTTAGTCTCTGTTGGACACGCCACACCATCTTTTTGCACGCCCAATATGACTGGTAGAAAATACTTTAGCATTAAGTCCTCCTAGCACTACATTGTTTGTGCGGAAGTATTATATAAACCTTATACTAAATCCTTATAGTGACTTATAAAACGATGCTGATCCGCCCCATCACGATTGCAATCGTGAAGCGGTTGCAGACTACATCGCCGTGTCGGAAACCAACTCTCCTGCGACACGTCTTATCCATTTATCCGCAACCTCTCTTCCTGCTATAAAGGGGTTGAACGTATAATGATGGGTTGAACTTAAATGAAAAAAATGTGACGAAACTTACTTAGCTACTATTTATTATTCTTTGTGAGTAGTTATTTTAAAAGTCTAAATATTTATGGCGAAACTTACTTAATATTTATTATTCTTTGTTAGTATCTATTTTAAAAGTTAAATTTGTTATTAGCTTTTTCACAATTTTGCCCAGTCACAAAGTAAACAAGCCGCCATTATTGTGAAATCGGAAGCGAACTTTGAAACATATTCCAAGCTACGCCACGTTAAAATCCTTATAACATCACCGTGTCCAATCGGTCATCGAAAGCCATACATCCCCTTTCGAGAAAGGTCACTATATTTTTTGGCGCCAACACGGCAGGAATAAATAAGAATGGGTTCAATCGCTGCCAGCCCCGTCCACCCTTTTAGAGGGCAAATGATAGATGAAGGCCGTTCGTTATGGTAACGCGGCTAAAATTAACATTGAAGTGCTGGAAAGCACTTTTGGACAGGTGGGCTTAATCATTTTTGGATGGAATTTTGAGTCAAACAAATTGGCGAAAGTAATAAAATAACTAACGCTGGACATTTTTCACACAGCATCATCTAGCCCCAAACTAAGCAGAGCTTGTATTATGGGAAATACATGACTGATTTACAATTTATATACTTTTTTTTTGTAAATAAATACATATGATACTTAGTAATTTGCTATAATAAAGGGGAATCTATAGATGACCTAAAACCGATGATAATATAGCTCATTATCAAGTTGAAGTGGCCGTGGGCAGATCAGATAACGTATCTCACAGAAATGACAAAAACTAGGGAAGAAAGGTTCTCGAATGGCGACCATGAACCAGTCGGCGTAGTCTATGAAGGCCTCTCATCCATTGGTCTGTTGGTACTTAAATGTAATTTCGCAAACACCAGCTTTAATCCAAAATAACTCATCAATATCGGGGCTCCCATTGCACTCTAGATCCTGTTAATCCTAGAGACATCATCAGACTATAGGTTTTTTTTTTTTTTTTATTTGACCGCAAAGAATTTCTAATGTAAGTACCTACTCAGTAGAACCTTAGATCCTATTCATCCTCTGCAGGTAATCACAAACCCTGGAGTATGAAATTCTATCGGATTTCGTCAAAACTGATCATTTTGAACCCAAAGCAAAACTTCTATATGCAACAAATAAAATAAATAAATAAAAAATAAAATAAAAGGGCATTTATTTACTTACACTTAAACAAACATACCATAATATAGTAGGTAATAAAACTAGTAGGTATAGTGAGAAGGTATGTCTGTATGTAAGTAAAAAGGTCGAGGACTCAGCCACGCTGTTTTTCAGCCCCGCCTACTGATATAGCTGCTGACGTCACAGCTACCACTAACTAAATCTATAATAATGACAATATAAAAAGCTAATAAAGCTCAATATGACCTCAAACTATATTGTGGTCTGCTCCTTGCTACTTTACCTTGCTTTTTCTGAGAGCTGTCGGTGGTCTTCAACATTTTATAGGGAATGTTGAATGTCTCTCTATGGAGAGACCATAGCTCTCTCCATAGTTCGTTACACTGCTTGTGACTTCAGTGAATACTAAAATGCAATTAACTTGTAATATATTGAACAAGCAAATTCTTCCAACACAGCAATACTTGCAATACAACCGCTACAAAGAATAACAAATCACGTTGATTTCAGGTCGAAGGTACTACTACTGTAAACATCTACAGCGGTCCAGTGCTGCTATAACCGTATATCTTGTCTTTGTGTGGACTATTTATGGGTAGCCTTATTTTTATTTTAATGCTGATGCGCGCGGTGCCGCTCTGTCTCGCCGACTAATCCTTAGACACATATACACAGAGGTCAGCGCTTGTTTCAATAGATTCTTAGGTGTGGAAGAGGACTATATCGAAAACTTACGGTACGATACCAATATGACTCTCATAATTAGCAAGATAGGTGATAAACTTGCCTAATGCTTGTAAATCGACAACAACTCACGAACCTGAAACGTGATTTTATCGTAATGTCAATAAACGTCGTAAACAAAACAAATATTTTATCGATTATTAACGCAATGACGAATGAATATTATTGAATTCAAAACACCCAAACGTCTTGAGATCTCGGTTTTCGCCCTTTCAATATTTTACGGTTATAAGTTTCCGATACATGAATTTTATTAACTTTCGCTCCCCTGACGGATGGAGTGTTATAGTATTTGTTTTACGCGCCATCAATATGCCAACAACAGAAATTGTAGGGGTTAGATGTTGTAGTTCAGGAGCTAGTAAGAATTGTATCATTGTCTACAGAAAAAAATAAAGGTCTATGCCAAGAGTAAAAACGTGCATGAATAAATAATGCGATGGGACTGAATGAATACGAATAAAAGAGCAAGAAAACCGTGGTTTCTACCTACTTCGTGACAATAATGTATGTTATTTTATATAAGCACGCAAAATCTAATAAGTAAATATGCGCTTTAGAAAGCAACAATCCAATAGGTAGGTTATTAATCCAAATAATATATTGAATTATAATATAATATATTGATGAAGACACCTGTATATTGGATGCAGAAAGTTTTGCTGTGGAAGTTTGTAGATCAACAGGCAAATTTTAAAAAATATTATGTAGCCTTTGAAAAAGGGTTAGTTTTAGAATGATGTAGGAAAATCAAGCTGGCTTCCAGACTATACCTACCCTATACCGGTGGTGTGATTCAATTATGGGTGAGTTTGTGCGTGACGCGCCTTATTTTATGTGATTTTGTAAATTAATTGAGTTTAGTTCTATTGATTTGTGGTTTCACTATAAAAGTAAGTTTTGATTGGGGATTATTTTATTATTGTTCACTTGTTTATACGACATTGCGACATTGTCGGTCTCGTATTGTGCGAATGAACGAGATTAGATTTCTCCTAGTAGTGAAATAAACTCGATGTCATCGAAAAATAATTGTAGGAATTACAGCAGGATTGTAAAATCTTAGTTTAGTGGCTCTGAAAGAACTCGAGTTGAACTTGAGTTTAGACTAGGTTTCGTAATGAGACCGTAGGTGTCTGAGCCAACTTAATTTGGCAAAGTTTTTAGTTTTAGATACTAGTACCAATGGATTTTGAGACTCAAAATATTGTCAATCGGTATTCAAAACGGTGAAAGAAAATATAGAAAATCTGCATCTAAAATGCGGGTTAGTGTTAGTGTTCCATAATAGGTGTCGATGGAATTTGCAAACTGTCACATGGAATGCCAACTACTTGGAAAACGTGTGCATGTGCCAAATACATAATTAATAAGTTTGAACTTAACTACCCTCTATTTAGTAAAATCGCTGATCCGCGTAATGAGTAAAGATCTGAGGATGACTTTACTGACAATCGTGATACCTACTGTTTTTAGACAGTATTATCTCATCCAAGTTCTTAATTTAAAAGTCACTTAAGAAGATCGCCTGATTAACTAGTAAAATCGTCAAGGAAATCGATGCGTTCGATAGAACTCCGACTTTTAGTTTACAGAGAGCAAACTGATCATCTGGAAATCCAAAATAAAGTAAAATGATTCGAAAGATTAATCCCATCACGACGTTATTTGCTCAAGGGTGACTGGAAGATTCCAAACTTTCCCGAGAGAAATTGGCTAAAAAATTCCATTGCAAAATAAAATCGAAGAGCGGTTTCCGAAAGTTATCGAAGTTCCCAACAATCCATTACACCAAGTTCGCAAAAAAATTACCCACCGAGACTTGGAACTTATTATTTTGAGTGAAAACATCGCGGAGTTTCGTCGCCTTGCCAAGTTTAGCATCGCCTTAAGATGCCACTTACGCTCGATAAATTCGCACATTTAAAAGACATTTTATACGTTTTTTTTACATAAAAACCACTTGTGACATGACTGTAATAAACTCCTACTTTTATCAGGTCACGCGAAAAGCAAGGGCGATACCAATCAATACCGAAAATTAGACTAACAGACAACAAAACGCTGGCAAAAGCTAACAACATCCTCACTTCAAACGACGTGTTAAACAGTTTCCACCTTCTAGCCACTATCATAGTACCAGGTGGAACTAACTTACGGACACTAAAATCGCCACTTTCAGCGAGTACTAAACAGCAAACAAAGCTGGCAGCGGCGGCAAGCGGCGTCCGGTCCCTCGACAAAGGCTTTGTGCCCACTGACACGCTTTTTGCGTCGACCGTATCGCCCGATGACGTCCTACCAGATCGATAAGAGCCTCCCACTCGACGGGAACGCTCCATTGTAATACTGACACTACGTTGTCTGAGATGTGGAAAATCGTGGCCCTAAAATGCGGACAGACGGGGATTCAGAGTGTCATGCCTATCGGGTCAGTGTTAGTGTCCGGCATTTAGTCTATCTCATAGCTTGCGAGTTGAGCATTCTGCTGGAATATTTTATCAAGAGCAACGATAAAAAGAGAACTAAGCTTTTTTTTCATTTAAGAGCGTGTTAGATATGAAATTATTATGAAACGCTTTCCTTGTATTTAAAATTTGTAAACACTGTCATTTATTGTATTGAAATATTAAAGAAATCTCATAAATTTACTAAGAGTAAACAAATATCACAATGTTTTGTTCGGTACTTTGAGTACTTTGAGAGAAAAGTGTTGCCGGTATAGAAATATGCTCGTGAACCACAGAGCATATTTCAATACAATAAATGACAGTGTTTACAAATTTTAAATACAAGGAAAGCGTTTCATAATAATTTTATATGTGACAAGCGCGTGGGTTAGAATTCTAATGATACGAAGAGCGTTTTTGTTGTAACGTTAGTGATTTTTTGATGGAAGGCTCTTATAAGTTGAAATCTGAAGCCAGATCGGAAAATAATAATGTCAACAATACGATTTTGACATTAATAAAGGAGACTAACGGAAATACTCTATCATCTTTCATTTTATCTATGTATTATGCTGGTAATCGATAATTGATCGTTTAGGATAGACCTACGGGTGCTGTCGTAACTTATATTATTTAACTAATAAGTAAGTGTACTTTTTTTAGAGTCGTGTTGGGCTAAAGTGTAGTCATGTTGGGAGGTCGTGGATTCGAATCCAGTCGTGTACCAGTGGATTTCTTCACTTGAAAATTAAATGTATGATATGTTGGTTTCATTTTTCTATTAAGCGGCGATGGCCTTGTTAAGTACATGCAAATGTAATGTGCGGATGTGCTCTGACTACCCTTATTTGACATCCTCAAATACCTATTCGCTGAGTATGTATCTGAGGATGTTCATCATGGAAAATACAGTTGTGAGTGTATTTTTTATTAAACATGGTTTATAAAAATTATTTTAAAAATAAATAAAGTATCTATTTATCTTTACCACTTACTTTACTTTTTTAGCAGGAGAATGCTGACCGTTCATTGATTTAGTTTCAGTCTCACAGCTGTTGCTCGCGTGGATGGTCCTCATGAGCTCCTAAATCATAAAACATTCGACGGACCTAAACGGTTAACGAAACGTCAGCAGGAAAGTAATAAAATACGTGGTAAGTCAAATTCAAAATCTAAACTAACAATAAACCTGAAGAGTTTTTTTTGTATGAAGGCGCTAATCTCTAGAACTACCAGTCGGATTTGACAAAATCTTTTTGCATTTGATAGCCCGATTCTTGAGGAAGTTTATAGGCTATTTAACATCACGCTAAGATCCTTAGGGGCTGAGAAAAATAAGCAATAGCGCGGGCGGTGATGCTATGCGGTTGGTCGGAGGCCAAGGGCGGCTGTGACATGGCTAGTACAATTCGATTTTTGTGTGTTAGGTAATACTAAAGTATTTTAGTTAGGGGCCTATTTACCAGCATTTTTAATGTTGTTGCCTGAAATAAATGTTTATTATTATTATATATACCTAGCAGTACATGCCCAGTGGGTGAAGCCAGGCTGTGGGTAATGATGATTATACATATGTATAGTTTAACTAACTTGTCGAACTTCATGAAGAAAGTTATGTGGCCTAAAGGACGTTCCCAGGGTCGGTAGCCGAACCCAGCCGCGCCCACGTCGCTGTCAATACTTGATAGATAAATAAGTTTTGTTTTATATAATTTTATGTATTTTAGTTTTTATCTTATGGGCCCAGTGTTGTACGTGGACCTACTTTATTATGTTGCCTGAAAAATGAATTCCAGGATGCTTTTTTGGGGCAAAATTCACAAACTTACAAGCTCAATTATAGCAAGACACTGCAACTTTAAATCGTGGTTTGATATTATTATAAATTCTTAGCCAACTAGCTTAATTAGCCTTTCAGTTAATAGCCTTAGCCTTTCAGTAAATAGCCTAGCCGTCTTATTAACCAACATAATATGCGGCGTATTAACATCCAGCCGGAATATCATTGCGATGGTTACCAATGTTTAACCATATTGTAATCAGATGACATTGAGTAGACTAGGTTGTTAGGTTTTTTTTTCAGGCCGATAGTTGAACGGCACCGTTTAGTAAAAAGGCTGGCTGTTAACTAAAAGGCAAATTAAGCTAGTTGGCTAAGACAGTATATTAAACCACGATAGTGAAGTTCCAGTGTCTCGCTATAATTGCGTTTGTCTGTTTTTGAATTTTGCCCCAAAAAGCATCCTAGACGGGCTCTGGCAAGCTTGATAGCGTGCAGTTTTGTGACGGTTGTGTTGCGTGAGCATAAAGTTATCTAAACTTTATGCTTGGTTTTGTCTTGTCTATGATTGTTTATTTATTGTTACTTAATTTATTATTTTTATACTAGCCGTGTTGGCCTAGTGGGCGATACCTCGACTTATGATCCGGAGGTCGTGGGTTCGAACCCGGTCGAGCACCAATGGATTTTTCCACTCTAAAAATGTATGTGCGCATTAACACGTGCTCAAAAACGGTGAAGGAAAACATCGTGAGGAAACCGGCATGGGTGTTGTTGATACCAAGGTACCCGTAGTCCCTCATACCCACGAAGACGACCCAAGGAGTGCTAATGTGGGTTAAAGACTATGTGTGAGACTTTTCAACGTATTTTTTCATTTATAAGTAGTAGGTAGCTCAAATTAAAACACCTCAATGCTAGAAAAACTGATTTTTTATGTTGATATGACCTAATCAATAAACAATGGCTTTCCAATAACATGCCATGCAAACTAAAAGATACCAAAGCATAGATTTTGGGGGGCTCCACTTTAAAGATCAAAGTTCGTGTTTCCAGAAATGAAACTTGTATAGAAAGAGAATCTTCGTGAACATTCTAAGAAGATCTTGGTAAAATATTCGTCGCAGTCCTTCGAGTAACTAAATACGTGCTTCACATACTTATGTATTGCCCGGTGAGGAATTAACATAAATTAGTTATTAGTCGCGCGTGAAGAACGTGAGTCAGATGCGAGCAGGGACGTATCTAGGAAAAACTGAAAAGTAGAACAGTGGTATAACTGTGTCGGCCTACTGGGCTAGACTTCCTTAGTGCATCAATGGATTTTATAATTGCTTTTATAAAACATAAGATCGAAACTGTGACGGAAAATACAGCGTGGAAACTAGAACCGAACATTCGAAGGCATGTGCCTTGAAAGGTGCCAGATATAATTGTGTTTGGACCTGCCTCTGACTTCCCTCTACTTGATATGATTACAGATCTGAGCGCAAAGTATAAAACTAATGTTGCTTATCAGTCAGTTCCTGTCATGGACGTGTTTTTTTAAAAGTCGATCGTCATTTTCCATAACTTAGACGAGATGTAAGTGTAAATATCTTAGTGATCGACAGTAAAAAACAAGTGAGATAAAATTATTCAATGAAATTAATTTTAAAAAAAACAACAACCTATGTGGCGCGTTGGTCGAGTAGCCGGATAAAATGCGGGTTCGATTTCTATATTCTTTAGTTATTTATTCCAGGTCTGGGTGTTGTGGTACCATGGTTTTCAAAGAAATCTGTCACTTTTTATATGACAAGTTCCTGACTAGCTTGTAGTCCTTATTCCATGCCTGGCTATGATCAGTATGCTTGAGCGACATCTTACGAATAACTTGACACTCATTAGCGACAACGTTGTACCATCGGGCATGATGGTGCATAACGCTCTAAAGTTTGTAATTACTGGCAAGCAGGATAGAGACCGCCCAGGGGCTTAGCCGCGATATGACAAACCTTTCAGTTCACGGTCAAAGTTTCTTTACCTATGAAAATGACGTTTTGTCGAACTGGCCACTTTGAACTGAAATATCTGCGGTGCGACTTAGAATTATAAAAACTAATTAATGTTGTTAATGCATTCTATTAATTTTTCACAAACAGTAATTCATTTGTTTTTTCGGGTTTTCTTTTACCTCCAATTAATATTATGAATTGCATTTTTTGAGTCACAATTTCAAGTTAAATTTCGTTTTAAATTGTGACCACTACGACGAGGAGGTTATGCTAGCCATTCAGTTTACGGTCAAAGTTTCTTTACCTATGAAATTGCCGTTTTGTCGAACTGGCCACTTTGAAGTGAAATATCTGCGGTGCAACTTCTAAATTCAAATTAAGGTTGTTTTAAGGCATTATATTCTTTTTTCAAAAACAGTAATTCATTTGTTTTTTCGGGTTTTATTTTACCCCCAATTTCATATCTCGTAATAATTATGAATTGCATTTTTTGTCAGTAACAATTGCATGTCATATTTCGGTACAAATTGTGATCGCTACGACGAGGTTATGCTAGCTGTAACCACTCTATGAATCTGCGATGTTTCTTAACAATCGTGGTAGTTAAGAAGATTAGGTAAGGTTGCGATCGAAACATTGTTCATCAAACTTCGGTGCACCTACAATGTCAGTGGTGGTGGCGAACAGATACTGGCAGCTGGTGGTAAAGTAGTATTTATATAGAGGGGTCACAACTATCGTGAACTTTGACAATTTCAATACTCAATACATTTATTGCTTTCATATGGTTACAAAGATCTTATAACAAGTAGGCTGTTTCTCATAAGAACCATGTGTTAAGGTATAGCAATACGGCGACAGACCGAGGTTCTTTTTTAATAAGAAGGTCGATGTAGGTTGTTAACGTCGGCACTGTTATTTTCGGAGATTTTAAGTGTCCGGTTTATATAATATATATAACTATTTATTGCATATCTGTAATAAAAAAACAGTTTAGGTACATAGGATTTTATAAACTAGTTGTCTATATTGTTAAGGTCTTAGGTATAACTACAATTATTTGGTGATTGTAGTAAATTTTCATTTTTACCACCATTTACCTCCACCTCGCCAATTTTCGCAGGCTATCAACTGAAAAATGATTATTGATTTTTTAGTTTTTCGTAACCTAAGAAAAAACATGGTATCCATTTTGTAGTCACTTGTCCATATATTTATCACAATACTTGTTTTCAGAAAACGATTACGAACTTACATTGCTACTTTATATTTTGATAGCTTTCCTTAAAATCTTACTCCATGAGTACTAGTATCTGGATCTTAGGAATATATTCTCACAAGGATGTTGGAATATTGGTTCTCAGAAGCAAATTCCAATATCTATCTATACAGAGTGCACCGAGCCCGACGTAAGATGTCCGATGAGCCCCCTGTACATACCTACACGCAAAGCCCTCTCAACTAGTAAACCTAAAGCAAAGACGTCTTCACATACTATACTATATATATACATGTACATAACTGCATTGTACACGCAATAATACAGCGTGTTCTGAAATAGTTGTCATATTTTGAGGGGTATGTTCCAGAAAACAAACAGGAATGATTCTATAAACATAATTTTTATCCAAATTTTGTAATTTGAAGGTTACCAAAATTGACAGAATTCAGTCAAAAAATTACAACGTTTTTCAGAAAAAAATCTGTAAATCTTGAGAAAACATCTAAAACAATAAAATGCTGACATCTGATTAAGATACAGCGGGTATTCTGTAAAAATCATAGATTATCGCATATTATAGAGGCTGGTTTTTTGATGTTAATAAATGAGTTTTCAAAAGTTGTATCCTTAAAACACAATTATATTTTGTAGGTTCGTCCTTTTTAATCTCTTATATTCGATTATATGAACTTTTCGATTTTGTTATTATATAAATAAATAATGCTGGACATTTTCACACAGCATAATCTAGTCCCAAACTAAGCAGAGCTTGTAATATGGGAACTACTTGACTGATTATAATAAGTTCGTGTCTAAATCTTTCATTAATCATTTTCATTATGTAGGTGAAAATATAAAATGAACGAAATATAAATACATAGGTCGAAATATAAATAAATCGGTCGACATTTTGTATTTTTTATTAAATATGAATGTGACAGTTCCCGTCTCACGACCGTCGAGCGTGGTCACGGACGGTGCTCATGAGGAAGGACCTCTAACCGCTCAACGAAACGTCAGCAGGAGAATAGTAAAGTACGTGGTATATAGTCGTAATAATATACTAAAATGTGAACCAACTACACTCTGTATAGTGAAGGTGTCCGTAGGTCCGTCACGTCTGGACTCCAAGTAATCGTATCAAGGAGCTGTGAGCCTGCGAGTATCTCCTCGGTTCGCTGCACATATCAATGTGTACCTTAGTAAATTTAACTTACTCCTGAAATTCGCATGGGGATTGAGTGTTGGAAGCTTGTGTGTTGTCATAACACAATTTATTGTGCAAAAAATATAATAATTAACAGCGGTCTTATTTTGTAACTTCAAAGTGGTTATGAGGGAACTTCAAACCAATTATTTTCATATTACGTTAAAATTTTGTTATTATTTGACCTCTTTCGAAAAATTGTGTACAAGTGTATGATGTTTACTATAACAAAAGATATCACATCGACTAAAAATATCTTTGTCAAACAGAAACTTAGTCTTATGAAACATTTTGACTAACATTTTAACATACAAAAAACCGGCTGATGCGCCAGGGTATCTCAGTTTTTTTTAAAGTGTTGCCAATGTCAATGTCAAAGTCAAAATTAATTTAAAACATATAGTAGACGTCTACGAGTTTGTTCCTGAGATACCTAAATTATAAATCTGTAAATAAGTTGTCTGGTAGAGATCATTAATTAGTAATAAGACCGCCCATTACAAAACATTAACAACGCTTGTAGTACTTATTTAAGCTGACATATTATTTGGAGTGCAATAAAGTATTTTCTTATCTCTTATCTATCTATCTAAATTACAAAAGTTAATTTAAAGCAAGACCCGCATCTAGTAACAAATTCTGTGATGTTACATTTGTCTTTTCTTGTAACATTATCTACCCTACTTTGTCTACAAGGAAAAGAAAATGTATCTCAGCCACTCTAGATGGGTGACACTGTGTTACTAGTACATAATCTGTGAGTAAGGTAAAGGGATTGCCAACTCTTAACAGTTTAGTTTAGCCAGATTTAGATGAAACTATGAAAAATTATCTGGCTATGACAACCACACAATTGCCGAAGTAAAATAGGAAAAGTAATTCATTTATTTATCTATAATATTGTACCGTTGTTTTTTATACTATATTACAATTTCTAATAAAAGCAAATATTACTTGAAATTACAAAATATTAATTCTTCTTCAATCTTAATTCGTTAATCAGTAAGAAAAGGGCCCAAGACCTTTTACTAATTTAACTGAAAACTGAATTAGGCCCTGTTTTGCCACGCACATTATCGTGGTAGGATATAAATTTTTAATGTAGCCAAGATTATCAATGAAGTGGATAGATGTAACCAAAATACGACGGAGGTGGCATTTGTGTGTCCGAGGTAAAAGGAAATGTACCCTACATTTCAGAATTCTCTCACGCACGGCCAGAGGGCGCGCTCCACGACACACCAATACGTCCTAATGTGATGGAGAAATAATTTCCTAAAATGCATTGGATTGAGAGGATCTCGACATTTGAGTAGTTTTCACTGGGCCGATGTCAATTTAGTTTATTACTAGGGATTGTAACGGACGTGATGTAAGTGATTGAGTTGTTATTTAGATTGGATCATTTGGTTTTTAGGCGAACAATTTTTGGTAGGTTACCAGCAGAAAAATACCAGCTTTGCGACTCTTATAGATGCGAGCACCATTTTCTTTAAGGATTGTTTTTAGGTTCATCGCCAAAAGTCAAGGGGCGCTGCAATAGATGATGGAATAACACGTCGAAGATTTTCAAATATTGTTGAAAATAACTTGTTATAGTGTTGAAATACGAAAAGCAAATGAAATAGCAATAGGAACGCCCGCGACTTCGTCCACTTTTTTTTTATACCAACTTTTTCTCCCCACTACTTTCTCTAGCGAAAACCTCTACGAACTAACCCTCCGCAGGTCTCAAGAAACATTTTGGTTTAAAAGCTGTATGCTGATTGCCAGTCAGGCAGTAAATCAGTGAATCGTGATTGACTGACTGAATTTATAAAATCATTTTGTGCAACGGTTTTATAAATTCAGATTGTTTTTTATTGACTTTGTTCGACCGTTGCAAGTATGAGTACCCAATAAGATCGTAAGCGGGTACGAGATACCTGATTTCTATGAACCAGCAAGTTGAAGCGCCATTGTCCGATTGCAATTTGAACCGAGATTGCATGCTCGAACCGACTTATCTTACCAATAATAATAGCAGAAACAGAACCTAGAGAGTCATCTTTAATGGGAACTTGAAACGTACGATTTAGAGGATTCTTTGAATCTAATAAACTGACTACAAGAAAATTAATTCATTAAATTACTTACATTATTTGATGATCCACCATCGAAAAGTATGGTGTCATTGCCACGTAGAGAAATTACAGGTTAGTAGGGTAGGTATTAAAGTGTTAGTGAAGTATAGAAGTGGACGCATATTGTTAATCTTTGGGTGTCCAAGGAAGGCGATGATGGTACGATCTGGACTCACATGAGAGAGTGGTGGGAGACCGCCTGAGATCGGGATGGATGAAAGAATTTGTGAGAGACCTTTGCCCTTTTACAGAGGGACGATACAGTTTAGCTAAAAATAGTAGGTATTGTTGAAAAATTAATGAAATAACTACAATGATCTATGAAACACCTATAGTTTTATATACCTTCGAGACATCAGGTTTAGGTATTTCAGTGACCCAAATTCATTGCGGTCTTATAGCAAGTTAGGCATATCTTCCAATAGAAATCTATGAATAGTTTACTATCAAAAGTCAAGGGACACATTTTATCTTATGATAGGTAAAGATGAAAAGTCTTATGAATATTGTATGTGGGAGAGCGGGGTGGCTAGTGTAGGGTGGTAGAATCTAAACACTCATTGTGCAACTATCGGGCATCGTTCGTTGTGAAGAGGTGAGCGACCATGGATATCGCTCGGCTAATCATGGGAAGAGGGTCTCAGAGGGACGGGAAGGATGTGCGTTTTAGAGAAAGGCTGGATTTTACGATAGCTTGTGTTTTAGATTTTTTTGATGCCGTTGTTTTTTAGACTTCTTCTGTCAGTATTACCTGTTTCTTTGCCTTTTTACCCGATAGAATCCTGTATACGTTGCCTTAAAAGCTTGTTTGTTTGTTTGTTAATATTTATTTCTGAAAAGCTCGGCTTATCGGATTCTATCAATTTATATGTCTTCAAGGATAGGATTATTAGATAAGTGTTATTGCCATAAATTACTAAGGGACGCTTTAAACAATCATGGGAAAACTAATTGGGAGTTCACCAATAAAAAAATAGCATACCATTTATTTTACAAGTAGTTATATACAAACGGAAGTCGAGTTCTACTTGTGTATATGACTACTTTGAAACTGAGGCTCTACTTAATTAATAACACACATCTCACTCACTCATGCATACACACTATTAGACATTCAACCCCCCCCCCATATACATACACCACACACACACACACACACACACACACACACACACACACACACACACACACACACACACACACACACACACGCGTGTTATTTTCTGTGTCTAATTAAAATTGAGAGAGAACTGTTTCCTGGGCTACAGCTCACGCTTCTCCGGGAGACAGGAACTCAACTATATATAGATGAAATATTATAATTGGGCTAAATAAAACATTATTATTATTATTATTATTATTATTATATGTATCAAGAACCAGCGGGTTACGGTTGATTATGTATCATGTATGTAGATTTAACCATGCCGTTGATGATGATGAAATTAAATTTATTTATTTCCCTTGGTTTTTATCCAACTCATTTGTTATCATCCCCAGTTCTTCTCACTTAGACATACTTATGATTAAATATGGTATATAACATACTTAATGTTATCATTGTTACTAAGTTTACTTCAGTTTAAGTATCATAAGATTATAATGACTTAGGTATTCATTATAATACCTCGTGAATGTACAGTACAATTCAACTTCAAAGTTACTACCCACAATCGGCTGTACGCAAATAAAGGAGGTAAACTACATCTTCTATTGATTGAAACTTGAGGGAGCTTTGGAAGGGTTCGCCTACATTATCCAACAGAAGCCACTTGAAAATTGCAATGACACATGTTAACATTTTGGTTGTTGGCTGACTAGTTTGGCGACTGATCTAGTATTTTATTATATATAGTATGCTTTCCTATATTTTGTTGTTTTGGATGACTTCAAGAATGTTTCTAAAAACATTCTTGAACAAATAATACAATTCAATACAGAACGAACGATTTAACCACTTTGCAATCGTTTAAATCGTTTTGGAGATAAATGGTAACAGACACGCAAACAAACTCTTAAAGAAAACGCATATAGAGGCTCTTCTCGCAGCGAGTAATAAATAATTAAGCATCAAAAAATCTGAATCTTCTCGTATCGTATGCGACATTATAAAGTAAAATTAATAATGTCAGTATTATTTTAAAGTATATACATTTAACTATGCTCTTGAAAGTCCACTTGCCCCGTCCTCGACGCGAAGCCCACTCGAAATGCATCGCAACAAGAGAAAAAGACAAATTCCATAACTCATTTTCAATCGCCAACGTCGACATCACTCGACACGCAAACTCTCCAACGCACGCAAAACGAACATTTTTCCGAACGAAACGCCCTCTCGACGCAAAACTCTATAAAAATGACTAAAAAAATAACAGTAACATGGCGTATAATGACAGCTGGTCCACTTGAGAACAAAAGGGGAGAGCCGAGCCTCGTCGAGAAAAAAATACATGAAGAGCGAAAACAACTGCACGTACGTGAGCCCGTCGTCCGCCCGCCTAGTCGACGCCGTCCACTCGCTAATAAATTTGCAATCGCGTTCGATCCCGAGAACGGCAATCGCACCCACACTCACGACGAGTGCCACTGAGTCTCGGCTACGCTGCACAACCTACATTCGTTGCTCCTCTCGACCTGAAATTAGGTAGCTTGCTCTGAGAAAACTCATTACGAATATTGCTATACGTCTCGGGGAGAATAGAGCCGCATTCGAGTTTAAAATGCGAATAATAATCGTCGCATTCATAAAAATCTCGTGCGCGGAATGCAAGGAGGCCGTGTTTTACACGTTATAATTTTGCACCGAAAGCGGGACTCCTAGAGGCGGGTTTCTGCGGAGTGGTAGGTACAGAGTAGGTATAGCAGGCTTGGTTCAAATGCCGCGCACGGACCATTAGTTGATGAGCACACGTGTGCGCCCGCCCTATCCCGCCCGCCGTACCGTCCGCGTGCCTGCATAACGGTAACAATTTCAGCAGAAATATGAAAATGTTTTTGTACTTTTCAGTTAAAAATATGTTTTGGTAAAACTGCCGCTTTCACGCACAATGATTTCTCGCTGAGAACTTTGGCCACGGAATAGCGAATGAACGTGAACCTTAATTTGGTAAACGTCAAGAGACATCCTATTGGCTGGTGGTAAGCCCGGAGTCACAAGCTAACATTTTACGTTATATTGTGGGGATTGTACGTTTTGTTTAATGGACATTAAAAAGGTAAAAAGCGATTCTCGTTTTTGTTGTACTCTTGTTATCGTGGTTGTTTATAAAATCAGGTTGGACCAGAATCACCGAAAAGTAACCCTCACGAATAACATTTTTAGCTTTTGGGGTAAAATGTTGTTTGTTTGGTGTTTGAGTGAATTTGTTTGTCAGTTACCACTTTTCTCCAAAATGCTCGAACCGATTATAATGCGGTATTTTGCAATCATTTTGTACGATTTCAAGGGTGGTTCTTACATAGATTTTATTACTACAAATTACTTTGGGGTGCTGTAATACTGATTTGACAGTTTGATAAAACTTAACTTGTAATAACTTGTTAACTTAGTTGTAAGTTATTAATCCCATCTACAATGTAAACTTCTGTACGTAGGCAGATACTGTTGATGTCCGCTTTGATCAGAGCTTCATGCGAAACAAACAAAGGGGTCTATTCGAGGAGTCACACGTAAGTAACGCACTTGTTTGGATTCGTGATGCGTTCAGGGCAGAATGTCAAAATTACGTCGACTCATAAAAAAGTGCATAACGACTGGCCTTCCTAAAAACTTACAAACTTACAAACGTTTAATTGCTGCCTTTGTTTTGCTCGTTCATTACCTTATCTTTAGACAAAGGTTACTCTGTTATGTGCATCCTTTACTTAGTTTTTCTTAACAATTACATTTATTATAGGTTTAACTTTTTTATTATGCAGGTTCTATGTCGAACATACAAGATAGGACCCCTATACGAACCGATATGTGTTTTATACGAATTAATTCCTCGGCTGACGGAGCTCGAAAGCGATTCACTCACGGGCCAGATGCCGCTCGGACAGATCAATTTGATGATTGCAAAAAAGTCCTACGACGGACTTTTTGAAGTCGATCTCCTCGTATAGTAAATATATTATAATTTTTTTTAAAGATAGGCAATGTTTCTGAATAAGGATGCTTTTGTTTCATGTGATTTAAATGAGTGATATTTTGATAAACTTTGTAAACTTTTGGGTAGGTGAACTGTGAGCATAAAAATGTTGAAAACTAAACTAAAGCATTTTTAATTTTTTAATTTATCTTGAATGTAAAAATATTTAAATCACTTTATTTATTATCGATAGGATATTCCAAAAACATCTTGAATACATATACACTAGATAGGAATTTAATACGAAGTGAAAATTACTTATTTATATATTATAAGTAAAAACCTCGACTAGGGCTGGGCAAAATATATAAAAACTCGATAGGAACTGTACATAATCTTATTAGTAGTTTTTACATGGGACTTTATCGCGATTACCTTTTCTATTATTTTTCTGACATAATCTTGTAGACACGCTGATAATAAATACAAACCAAAGGTTCTACGAACAAGGGTTCAAAATTCGGTCATTTTTCCATTTGCCCTCCACCCCCCGATTGAGGGTAGATACTGTCGGAATGACTGACGTGTTTAATAAGCGTTTATCTTGTCTTGTCACCGACTTACTAACGAGTAGGTATCTATTTATACACGAGGGCGTCTGCTCCTAACAGAAAACTAGAAAGATCTATGAAAATTAAAACTGATACTAATGTTTACCATTAGTACCTAGTAGAAAATAGAAATACATAGCCGATAGTTTCGTCAAGAAATTATTTTATTTCCTGGGTCCTGTGAGTGTATACCTAGTCCCCTATGAAACACAAACATCGGTTTACATATATCTAATTTTTATTCACAACAAAACCTAATCCTTACCTATAAGTTAGTAAAAACAATAAATCTTAAAATATTAGTATTCATTTAGAAAATCGAGCCATTTTTACAATCTCAGTGAATCATCTATTTGCAGAGATTGCTTTTTAACAATAAGACTGCATATTGTATGATGAGTGAGCTTTGATAGTTGAGGTACTTAAAATAAAGTATTTTGTTCATTCATTCATTCATTCATTCATTGAGACTGAAAATCGCCTCGTTCTCCTGTTCCTTGTTGCTCCGAGTATTATTTTTATTTCTTCCTCTATAAGTACAGGTTAGTGTGTATATGTAGACATACACCACATAACCTATATGTATATGTCAGTGTTTAATATTGCACCGTATCCAAGTCCAAGCCCCCACAACCCCAGATCTGATATGAGACGACGACGTGCCCTGAATTAATCCCTCTATACGGCAACACAATACACACACCTAGATACCTACGTAAGTATACTTACGTAGATGAGCTATCAAGATATGTTATGAAGACTGACGCGGCAAACCATAAAATGGCAAGACGAGCTGAAATTCCCAATCCTATCCTATTATATATGTTAAAGTTTGAATGTTTAAATATTTGGACATTTGGAATAGGTTTGTGACCACATTGATTTTATCAGATGATAAAGACCCGTCAAATAAATTTTACGCCGAAGCCACGGGCAGAGGCTAGTGCATAAACTTACCTACTTGAGTCTGAAATAGTGAGGGTGAAATCTGGTAGTGTCTCGTTACCCAGTTTTTCCAGCAACAGGTCAAATAACAAATTAGAGACAGCAAAAATATACACTACTGAAGATTATGTACATTATTAGAAAGTAGTAATTTCTTCAAAAGAAAATCAATTGGCATTGCTGAATAATATCAACCTTCAATACAGTTCCGCAGCAAATCAGCATAGAATCGAATACAAAGGCTTGGTAAACTAATGAAATATAGCGGCACTTGAGATTGACTTTGAACTTCACAAGTCACCGTCTTTGAAGACTCTCAAATGTTATTCAACTAGTATGCTACAACTTTTGGTTGGAAAATTCTAATATTATAGAATCTGTCCTACATTTGTTGAAAATCGTGCACTTTCCTCTCTATAAATCAAAACGACGTTGACGGCTAGCGTCATTGACATCATGTTCACAAGAGGGGAGAACGGTGCGTTGCAATCGAAAACCCCGATGAAAGTCGCTAAGAGACACGATAACATCGCACTAGACGATAGCATGCGACCACTGCCCCTATCGCCCCCATCGCTCGCCAATAATGAGCCTACAAATCGTGACGGAAATTGAAAGAAAAAACTTCCCAAACCGGCAGATCTTATCGCCCGTCCTAAACGTTCTCGTAAAAATATTAATAAAACATAACTTTTTCACCCAAACCCACATTAAACTTCGATCCCGTAGGAATTTATTGTCAATTATGCGTCAATAAGTGGCAATAAAAGCACAAAGCGCCAATGACCACAGATTTGAATACAATTGTACACAATTGTGTAATTCTGTTTTCGGGAAGCTTCATTTTGATTGTGACACTACACACAATCATGGATAGACTCTGACTTTTGCTGAGTCGATTTCTTTGTCGTTTTTATTATTATGATAAACAGATCTTTGGCCATTGTGTATCAATTTAATCCATAAACTATCGTTTTTGGATATTTTATGAGGGGTTTGTTTAATCAACACATTTTCACTTCTCACAAATATAAATGCCAAAGACAACAATCTTCATATAATGGAATGTAATCTCGCCATAGACGGGATAATCAGCCGCTAAAGAGGAACGATTCAGACGTAATAAATTAAAACGCGGTTGTGCATGTCGCGTACAAACCACTAATAAGAAGAGTTCGCTTAACCTTATCTCCGATCGAGGAAGTCTAAAAAACGGATGAGGGGCTCGAAGGGGAGAGGAGGGGACTCAAGAACAAGAGCCGTCAGTGAAATAGAGATAGATGAACAGTGGGAAATGAAATTCTTTGTGGCATCGCGGTCCCGCAAAAAATGCACAGATTAGATTTTTCCCCTCGCTGAGGGCCGAGGGTGGAGGCAATGATTTTTTACAACGTTCTCCGAGATATATATAGGAGTTTTAGTGTCGGGATTTGTTGTAACTGCCCTCTGTTTGGGAATTTTAATTTCCTTAAGTTTCTCATTACATGCAACACCAACGAATTCTATTTCACATTGTAAAAACGGGAGAGCGTCGCGATACTCATCCTGATGAAGACTATCGGAATGAGTCGAAACTTAGTCGGTACCTTCACCGATAGTGTGGTACGTGAAAAATCCCATTTTACAATGAATAATCAAATTCACGATAGTTTTTGGAATAAAAAAATATATTTCTGTAACACTCGTTTTAGGTATTCATATTCTGAGACAGCATACAATTCATATTATTTGGGAGACAATGTGTATTGCAAGAAATACAGAGTGGAATGATTTTAATAGTAAGCTTATTTACAATATCGCTAGTTTGCACGATAACTTCGTTGGGAAATGATATGGAAGTGTGCCATGCAGTAGCAGTGTGCTTCACATTTAAGTGTGCGGACAGAGACCTGTTTTTAACATTGTATGCGGCTCGTTTATAAATAAGGAATTTCGCACTCATTCCAGTAACTTTCCCAAATTCAATATTTAAAACGTAAATCCGGGACTGCCGCATTAAGTCAGTAAGACCATAAAAGCCTGCAAACATGTCGGGGTCGAAATTACTGCGTATTAGAGGCATGCCAAGATACCTCACTCGGATTAGGCGACCCTCCAGTAAAAAACAAGAGGGCTTTGGTTTCAATTGATTCACTGCAGTATCACTCGGTACGGTGCGACATCTTCTCTATTGGAATAGTTAATAATTGAAAAGAGTGTTTGTGGAAAAAAATATTGGTGGTTTTCCCGATTAGGATGATAAATAATGACGTATTTTCTGAAAACTTACCCTACATTTATTTCAGCCATAAATCGACGACATCAAATTGTTCTATAAAACTCCTGCCAAAGTTGGTACAGTTTTTAGAGAGAAAATAAACTTCACGGTAAGAAAGTGTCATTGCGTAGACCCGTCATTACATAAACTTCAGTGCGTTGAAAGTCTTGCGTTAGAACATGCCGTACCGCTCCGTGTGGCATGGCCATAACGTGCGTTAACGTTGATTCGGTGTATGAGTTTCGCATCTGTGACGGAAACAGAGAGTGTAGCTATAATAATAAATATCGCTTATTATTTGGGATTAGCTGCTGAGTTGGATTTGAGTCGAAGAAAATAGATGATTTGACACTTCAAGAACTCGACATTAAACAGTGTCTATCTGAATTTGGTGCAATCTCATATACAGGTTTTTCAGATCCTTGTCGAGATGAGATACTGACTCCAATTGAGCATCTTATTATTCAGGGACGAGCAAGTCTAAACAAATACCACGTTATATTAGCGTTAACGCCTGCGGAAAGATTGAATTGTATAGAAATGAGATTAACTGTTGAAATATCACGTGATTACTGCCAAGTTTTTTCTTGACATGTTTGCGTTAGCGTAAAAGGAAAACTAAGCGTGAGGTATTTGTCTAGACCCCAGATCATATCAAACTGCATTAATGCACTAGGATGACTACCATTTCAGAGAAATTACGAGATATCATAAGGCGAGCCACATCATCCCTCAATATTATTACATTATGCTGACCATAACACAATGTCAAGCGCAAAGCTCAAAGCTTTCTTAGCAAAATATACTTATCATAAGGCTTTGTTTAGTGTTCAAATCAGTCGGTGGGTATCTGAGCAAGAGATACGACGAAACACAATCTCAAACTACGAGAAGATGGGTAGGGTATTTCGAAAATAACATTTCATTGTAACCTTAGGCTTTTAGTAAAAAACACATCCAAAAAGCACAAAAATATTAACCATGTGTATTTATTAAGAACATAAATATATGTTTACGTATTACTTGAATACCTTAATTAGGTTACAGAAGGAACTAGCGCTTTAAAACTTCTTACCATCATAGACTTTTAGCTGCTTACAATTGAGTGCTTCTTTCTATTTAAAAAAACACTATGACACATGCTAGAATTACGAGCAGAAATGTATCTCTAAAAAGTGCAAATCCTTGTTTCAATGAACATGTCAAGAAGCCCTATAAAGTAATCCACAAAAGAGAAGAAATTCTAAATACCAATCACGCTAATCCCAGCAGTTTTTTTATTCCAGTTTTCTGGCTTCTACAGATCGATATAATCCTGGCGACAAACATGTTGAAGGATACTAGAACGGCAATAAACCGGACATTCGACCGGCCATACATTTATCTTTTTCTGGATAGGTGTCCGGCCTTTTTATTGAAAATATGGTTGTCCTAAAACGCTGAAATTCTATAGTACCGTTTGAAAGCAGGAAATTGTATTACTTATGACTATCAAGCCGCTTTAATTAAGCTCAATATTGAGCTTAGCTTTAGCTTTTATTGCCGTTAGGACTTCGGAGTAACTAAAACGTTTGAAAAAACTACATAGAAAAGCAAAAAAAATATATATTGAGGTGTAGTATTCAACTAGACAGTAACTATGTCCTAAGCTAGATAAGGTATATTCATTAGTAATAAATCAACTGTAGTCAGATGCAGTCGTTTTAATTACAATAAACCATACTTCCCTTCAATGTTGAAAAAATAAAAAATAATTTGAATATTGTATATTTTCCGGCTTTTCTCATTTCTTCCTGTCCCCAACGTGTGTCATTTGGGGAAAATAAAGCTTCTCTCGAATCCCGTCAAATGCCTCACCAAATTTGTTAAGCCACTTCAAAAGCTGGTTTTGTATTCGCACTACACTTCCTACGAGAACTATGTTTTACCAAAATAGGGAAAATGTTTTGAAGGAACTGTACCCATGATGGGCATTATTCGGTCCATACTCAGTTTTGCATGTAGCATTCCACGTGACAGATTGCAAGCCCACGTTGTTTTATTGGCGATGGCACATGCATTCGAACTTACTTGGTCTGTTCCCACTAGTTCTATTGTTTGTTCTATCGATAGATTATTTGTCGAAGTAGTTATATTGATGTGAGATTTTAAATAAATTTAACTAATGGATGTGATTTTTTCCTGCTAGTTCTATTGATTGCTTTATTGAAATGATTTGTAAGATATGAGATCTTTACATTTTTGGTTCTAAAGCATCAAAAAAAAAAAACAAATCAAAATGGTTTTTATATCTGTAACAGATAGGGTTGGGACCTTCATATAAGTAGAAAATACTTGTGTTAGAAGGCCCCAAATCCGGTTTTCCTCGCAATGTTTTTCTTAGAGTTGCATGAAATACCTATGCGTATCTGAGAGCAGAGCAAGTTTTTTTTTTAAATAAGTGCGCTGAAAATTCTAACACTATATAAATTACATAATTAACAGCAGACAAGTTGCCCGTACAGAAAGAGGAAACGGAAGAAAGAGATCGTTTCCCGAAACTAATTACCAAACACGATAATTAAAAAAACAGATTCCTCCGACTAAGGAATGGGGGAAATAAAGAAAATGCAAAGTGTCCCTGTATTTCCATAACAAAACGTTTATTCGTATCGCCCAAAAATATCCATTGTCTCGCGGCCGTTTTGTCCGTTTTTTTTTCTTTGACGTGTCTCATTTTCATTTTTATCTGTGACGGCTAGGTTTTTAATAAGATATGCAAATTGGGATTTTTGATGCGGGGACTGACTCGTCAAAGTTTGTTAATGAATAGAAAAATGATTAAATATTTTTCAGAGAATGATTTTGTACATAGGTTAATAAATATCAGTTTACTTTCATATTTTTTTAGATATTACGCAATCCCCTATTGTTATAGGTAAGATAGTTTTAACTTTTAAACCGACTTAGGTAAACACTTAAGGAATAAAACCAAATTAAAATAACAAATAATGCTAATATATTCATAATTAATTTTTTGTAATTTATTATACTTATATGTATTCAATAAGTTATTTTTTA
Organism: Perizoma affinitatum; assembly: GCA_961405105.1. Lineage (NCBI taxonomy): Eukaryota > Metazoa > Arthropoda > Insecta > Lepidoptera > Geometridae > Perizoma > Perizoma affinitatum. The sequence goes on along the minus strand of OY560191.1, from coordinate 4,276,548 downwards.
AGATTATTTCTCGCCTATCGAAGTAATTATCTAGGAAAGGATCAAATAACACGAAAAAAAGTTAATTATACCAGCTAATCACTTAAACCCAGTGGAGGAAACTTCAGACTGACCACATGAACCAGAGTTGTTGATAAATCTCACTTGCAAAAATAAGGCTATGAAAATAATACAAAAAAGATGAAGACATGAAATAGGGAATAAAAAGATAGACCTGCACGGTATGAGTTTTATTTTAATAATGTTGACATGGCCATGGCAACAAAATTTACTCTAAACACCAATTAAAACGATACAGTTTCAAATTAAATAAATAAGCAAATAAAACCGAAACGACCACTAAACGCGTCGCATTAAAAGTCAAATCACCCTCATAAGGGGTGGCTAAATAAATAAATAAGTAGCCTGAATATCGCGGGAGCGTAATAACAGAAGGCAAACAGCATCCGAAGCCGTGAGATAAAATCGTATTGCGTTGTCAAAAATAAATGAATCCGGGGATTAGTGCGGGACACAGCGGGCGCAATATTGTCGCCCAACGCGGGGCAATAAGCCGACCGTATGGGACGCACCTCGCGATACGTTTCAAAGAATTATTACGGATTCTGAAGATAATTCTAATGGGAAAAAATAGAAAATTATTATATCACACTTTTTGAATTAATCTACTAGTTAGATAGCATTTTGGCGCATGCCATAGGGCACATTTTTAAAGTCAAGTAAAGTAAAAAAAAAAAACATTTTTTGGATATCAATTACCAATACCGTTTGGTTTTTTTCAGTGTCTTTGTTTCTCAAGTATAAATCGAAATGAAATGTTCAAAATCCCTAGGTATTGCGTTTATCAAAACGATCGCAGATTATCATACAGGGTTCCTTTGTGGCGAGAGGAGTATCAGCAAAGGGGTGAGATAAACTACTCGCACGATTTCGCCGCAAAGAGAGGGCTCAACGGACGAGCTTTCATAGCAATTGAGTTTTATTCCAAACGAATTTACTTTGGTATGAAAATACTCTTCTGTCTATGCACAGCTTAGCGTATTCTATTTAAACGTGTAGCATACCTCAGATTGAAACAGGCAAGTAAAGTAGGTTTTATTGAGAGGTTACATTTGATTTATAAATGAAAAGATTCGGATTTTAAAATAAAGGTCATCGTCATGAAATTGATGCAAACGATAAAAGCGCGATGAGAAAAAGCAATTTATCAATTTGCATCAAACAGTTGATCGGTTGGGTGTCGTTTTATCATATTTTGCGTATAAATAGTGGCGTCGAGCTCTGATCCACCGCTAATGATACGGAAAATGACATCTTATTTCGTCGCGTAAATCGAAGAAAAAAATCGCTCATCTCTCGCCCGTCTACATGAATATTTTATAGGCGCGTCAACAGCGAAATGACAGGTTTTATCGTTTGAAAATTCGTCGAAAATTGCGCGAAATGACGCGTCGATATTTTTATTTAGTGAGAACATCCTTCCGCCAATCAGGCGCGCTCATTGTGGGCCCACAATGAGGCTTCTCCCTCGGGACGTTTCTTCAGTAATTTATATTTAACTGGCGCAAGCAACAGTTTATGGATTCAGCTTTTATATTTATTCAGATCCTATCATTTCCAGGAAGAAATGACTCAAACCTTACTTTTTGTCTTGCAACCTATTTTTTAATGCAGCTTTCTAGTATTCCGCGGCAATGCATATTTTCAGAGTTAGGTTTTGTCTGTTATAAATCTCTCTAAAACGGTTGCATTTATTAGTGAGTCAAGTTTAGAAACAACAAACTGCTCAAAAGGAACTCCTTTTATGATTTAACAATAAGAGAAAGAGGCTAGTGCTTCTTTTAGGAACCTAAGCCGATTATTACAAAAATAATTATTCGATACAACGAGTAACAAACAATAGAATACAAGACTCAATTTACAACAATAATTTGAATCGATTCACACAGCTTCACAAGATCAAAGCTTTGTTCCAATGTAATAGCAAATTGGCATGACGTAAATATATTTATTATTATTAATCTGTTTAATTGGTTAGGAACATGTTACATGTGTATTGGCGGGTTAATGAGTGAATAATATGGTTGGAGGGTGAGTGACGTGTACCGATGTAGGTACTCCTTGTAGGTACATACTTGAACAAATCTAACATGACGCTTGCTTGACGTGTTGACGTTATATTATATTAATTTTGGGGTAAACACTGAAACAAAATACGCGACGGAAAAGATTTATTTATTTATACTTCCACACGAACAATGTAGTGCTAGGAGGACTTAATGCTAAAGCATTTTCTTCTTATAACTAATGAAACAACATTTTTCATTCATTTAACTTTTTTTCATGATTTTAAACATATTTTTAACTGAAAACGGGTTATTTAAGTATAAGGTACTTTACATAGTTTCACAATGTTTTATGAATTTATATAAACGATATGCAAAGGTATGCTGTCACCTACAACAATTGTATTGCAAACTTTACCTCGTAAGAAAATGTTATAGCACTCTGCAAGGTAAACGCTTATATAATTCAGTGAAACTTGTAAATAGAAATACATAAACTCTCTATTGTTCTTATCACTTCAACGCTATCGGCCTATGTATGTATACCTATTATCTTTTAATTGTTTGACAAACAAGTTAAAACTACAACATGCAAATTTTATCTGTACGTTCAGCCATTCCAAGATTTTTGACCTGGTAGGCAATGATCTCGTGGCTTGGTAGCACCCGCGTACCAAACAGGAGGTCACAGGTCCAAGTCCCGTCGAGGTTAAAAATACATAACTAAATCAAAATAAAAGAGATGTACAATGGGAATATACTTCATTGGATTAAAAAGTAACATAAATTAATAACATAATATTTTTTTTTTTTTATTTTGCGACAAAATTACACATCATAGTATGATAAACATTTATTCATACAACTATGTACAAGTAGGTATATACAAAAACTACAGATGAAATAGCTAGCTATCTAAAGACCATTGCGGTCTATAGATAGCTCAACTGGTCCAGATCACTCCCAGACGGAAGTGGTCCCAAAATACTGGCCACATTGCCACGCTGAATGGCAATGATAATTAAGTTAATACCCAAATCATTTATTGCTTTCACATGGTCGTTACATAGGTAGTGTTAATATGTAGGTATCTTATATGAACCATGTCTAGGAGTATAGGCAACAGAAGTTAAAGATTCAATATTGTATAAATTGTCAAACATAATATTATAGGTAGTTAATATTATGTTTGACAAAAAAAAAAAAAACACGCTCACGACTGTATTCCCCATGCTGGACATCCTCAGATACATACTCAGTGAGTAGATCTTTGAAGATACCATAAATATACATATATAAATATATATTATTTATATATGTTTGTTTAGTTAGTTTTTGTAGCTTTAAGTAAATAAATTTACTAAAAGTTAAAAAATAGTTGTTTTTTCTGTGCAAGATCCTACATCTATAATTTACCTCTCTCTAGCTCAAGGTTTGCTGGAAGAAAACTCTTTTTAGGGTTAAACTCGTCTTTGTACATGTCATTTAATTCTGCCTTTTGTAAGTGTTTATTTGTGTGTACAATAAAAAATAAAGATGAATTAGCGGTCTTATCGCTTAAGCGATCTCTTACAGAAAACCTTTGGATGAAAAGGATTTTATGAGATTGTAAGACGTATTTCAAGCAACCCATGATGAAATTAGCATCAAAAATTTGCAGCAAAGCTCGTAATAGCCAGCTTGATCCGCGTAAGACGCGACATATTTCTTGAATTTGTTGGGACGGAACACCTGCCGTAAAGATAAGCCTGATGTCGCGCAGTCCCCTAAAATAACTTCTAACAGCCTCCGGTGCTAGGCGACGGAACCCTCCTTACCTCATGCTATGTATTACTTTATGTAATGACGGGACTTTGGAGTACAATCTGCTGTTTATTATTGGTTATTATGATAATGATAATGATGCTGGACATTTTCACACAGCATCATCTAGCTCCAAAGTAAGCAAAGCTTGTGTTATGGGAACTACATGACTGATATGCTACTTATATGCAATTATTTTTGTAAATACCTGCATATTATACATAGAAAACACCCAGAAACCAAGACAAAAATTTGCAGATACAAACATTTGTCCCGCGGCGGGAATCGAACCCGCAACCTTCCGCGTCTCAGGCGGGCCTCAACTAACTTAATAACTTTTTTTATACAACTAAACTGGGAAACAATTATACGGCCTACCTGTTGGTGAGCGGTTACCATAACTATAAATTACGGTAATGGACGGACGCTTGCAATACCAGAGGTAATAGGAGAAAATTCATCATGTCCCTGTAATTTCACCGGTTTCCATACCGTTCCCAAACTGAACGCAGCAATGCGAGCATTATTGCTTGGCGGCATAAATAGGTATGGCGGTAGAAACACTCAAAAAAGCTCTACTACTTCTACAAACTCAAAAAAAAAAAAAAAACACTCACGACTGTCTTTCCCATGGTGGACATCCTCAGATACATACTCAGTGAGTAGATCTTTGAGGATACCAAGTAGGGGGTAGTCAGAGGCATGTCCAAACATTACATTTGGTACATGCCCGCGTTTTGCAAGTGGTTGCAAGTGGTGCAACAATTAATAAAGCATTTTTTTTGTTCCGAAAATCTTTGCCTTTCCAAAAAAGGAAGATACTCAAAATAGGGATAGGCTAACCCAAAACATATTTTTAAATGTTCAAACTGGGTGTTCCAAAAATCGAATTACCGAATATTTCAGACGCACCAGTGTTTGCTATGTACATAAGTGTGTATTTCGTTCGAGAACAATGGCTATACCGGCACACGTCACACATCCCGACTCGGTATACCCTCGAACAGTGGATATTCTCGCGACAATATTGCGTATTAATTAAGGAAGTCATTACGCACCGATAACGCATTAGCTCTACGCATGCCGGGAAATTGCCGGCACAAAGGAATATCCTGCGTTTTCCCCGTTTTCCTCGATTTAAAGCAATTCACGGATTTTGATTAAACCCCCGCTGCTACACTGAGATTATTCCCCATTCAATGTAAAGAATGGTATATTTGAGACACCGTGAAAGTGAATTGTATATCCTTATTGATTCTGTACTTTTGGTGTGTGAAAGTGAAACTGACTACAATGGAACACGTTGAAACATGCATTTTTTTATTCAAACTGCTGTGAATACTAAATGTGTATTCTTGACTGGGCATGTCAAACGCTTCTCTAAATTTGGTACTAGAACCTATCTTGAAAGCAAAATCTAATACCAATTTATTTGAATACAGAATAAAAAAAGCCTCACTTTTATACGAGCTTAACTTGAGTAAGCGATTACCCGTCAGCTTTCAAAGATACTACGATAGTAAATCACAAAGGCGACGGCCAATAGAAACTGTTTCATTTGATATCTTCTAAGAAGCACCAAGTTCGCATCGCAAACGGCAACTTTAGATTGCGGCAATAATTATTTATTCCGTTCACTTGCCACCAGACTCGGAAACTATTCAGCGAAGAAACGCTATTTCCCGTTGGTCAGATAAGACGTTTGATTTCCCCCATTTTCTCTCGGACTTTAATTATGGCCTCTGGTTTTGTGTTAAATAGTTGGTGGAGTAATTTAATCCAGATATCAGTATGCGGGGTGGCGCACGCCGACGAGAGCGGAGAGCCAATGACCAACAGAAAACTACCGGTCAAGAAATGTTGAACTAGAGCGTATTTATTTGAGCTCGCTTGGTGTGATACCAAATTGGGATACATTCTCCGGATACATTCTATGACCTAAAAGATCTTTCCCACGATGCCACCGTCTTATCACTACATTAAACTTGTTTTGTTTCTCCCTCTCGACCCCCTCTCATTTCTTCAGTCGTTGAACTGTATAACTATATGAGAGCTCACGAAACATAATATAGCTCCGTAAAAAATAAGCGCACATCAGACTCGAGCATGTAATTCTAGCGCACTCTTCCGGCCCGAACAAAGGATAGAGGGTAAGAACACGAGTTACTCGACACCATGTACCTTACGCAGATTTGTTTCTCGGCGTCTCAACGCTCTCCAACCTAAAACAAACCTTTTGAAACCATACATAGACCCCATTTTACCTCTTGAAAGCTTCACGGCATCGCACGTTTCAAAGCTGTATACACGCAGGAAATTCGCGATAGTCAAATTGTAGTCTTACGGGGTGTGTTACCATTATATTATAACATTCGCAACTGTGTTACTGGCCTATTAAGGTACTATTTGCATCACCCGCGGCGAGGAAGGGTCGTCGAGACCCGGCGAGTACCTCACATGAGGACTGCAAAAGAAAAATGTACCTTTAACGACGACGTCAGGATTCTGGAAGTCGAGAGAAGAAAATAAGCCGTAGCAGGATGTCATTCAGGATAATGCCTCTTTACGTTTTATTTTTCTTTCGAGATATAAGCAAAGTACGTAGGTAAGTTAGGATCTACCATTAATTTATATATTATTTTGTTTGATAGCTATTTCACTCGTTTGCACAAAGGAAATGAACGCTTCTACTTCCACTTCTAAGCTACAAAGCGTACCTACCTACCTACATTTTTTGTGACGATGTGCCCTAGACTTTCTTCATTCATAGCTGTTAGCGTAGTCACAAAGGGCGTCACGAGACGAGGTTCAAAGCCGATATATTCCAGCCATTACACCCGCGACTTGCGCAAACTTCGCCAAGTGATCACCGGCTAGACACTAGAGCCACACAAACAAACTATACAAAAACTCGTCCACACAGGTAGGAAAAATGTAGTGTGCGAGTCGATTGCATGTGTGAGAAACACAATTCTACTTATAGACGAGGGTCGGTAGCTACTCGTAGGTAAGTAGCTATCGCGACTCCTTTGTTCTAGCAGCTGATTGGAGCCGGGGCCGGAAATGCGTGTCACCCCACCCCCTCATTGGTCCGTTTCATTTTCTTAGCGCGAGAGAGACGCAGCTACGAGAAGTGTGTAGTTAAGGATACCGATCTCTGTGTGCAAAACGGTAGGTAGGTGGTAGGTGTCACGAGTTGCTTGTTTTGCTCGTTCACTATGTTTGTGCGGTACGCTAGATAAACTATTTTGGAGAGTTGGTCGCGAAGTTTGGTAATTGTTCCTCTGCGAGTTGTACGTTGAAATTTCGATTTTATCAATTCGATTTATAGTTCTTCAGAAGTTTAATACCTATCTAAACTGGGATAAAAAATACAGAAATATGGTCAGGCGATGACGCGCTTTATAAAAACACAAACGATTCCCAAGATTTTTTTTGTTTTGTATAAGATACTAAAAATAAATAAATAATGCTGGACACAGCATCATCTAGCCCCAAACTAAGCAGAGCTTGTATTAAGGGAATTACATGACTGCTTTTATACTTTTTATAAATATATATTATACATAGAAAACATCTCCGAGACCCGAGACAAATCTTTGCAGATCATACAAACATCTGATCCGCGGCGGGAATGGAACCCGCAATCCGCGTCTAAGACGGGCTTTCATCCACTGCGCCACAGAGTCAAAAATGACATTAGAGCGATTAATAGAGCATTGTTTTTGTTACTCTTTTCATATAGTAGGCAGCTATAAAATAAATAATCTCTAATCTTACATATTAGTTAAGACTTAATTGTTATAGTTTAAGTATTTTAGCATGCCAACCTCTGTTTTCAACCGCTGAAGATTACTGGTAGAAAACGCTATATAACATTATTATATAGCGTTTTCTACCTCCTTTTAGTCCTCCTGTTGTACATTGTTTTTGTTCAATAAGGCATTAAATAAGTAAAAGACGTTTTATTGCTTCATTTGCCTGGTATTCAAAACAATGTTAATTTGTTTGTTTATTATTTAGTCCATTGCTGGTGTGGAGTGGCACCGGCAGGGACAGGCTAATCGCCACTTTATCGCGCGGTTGTCACCCGCAGCATTCAATTCTCCACTACGATGCTGTTTATATTATGTACGACTTGTGAGCCTTATGATAAGGCAATAAGGAATTATGAAAATGTGAGGGAAATTACATTATTTTAAAAATAAATAATGCTGGACATTTTTCACGCTGCATCATCTACCCACAAACTCATATTTCTAATTAGGAAAGGCCTTTTAGTATGAAAAACCTGTTCACTGTTACATTCTGATATAATATAAATAAATATCCGGATGTGTGTTCCTACAGACATAGTTCTGACCCACACTAGTATTCCCTGTGTCGTGTGGAACTACGAGTACCGTGGTATCACAACACCCAGAGGCAGAACAAATATCTGCAGAACGTATAAAGTACTGCAACGGGAATCGAACCTAACCTCTTGCGTCGCAGCGCCATTGAGGTCGTCATACCTTTATTTTGTTTAAATTGTTAAAATATCGAAAAATAAGTATATTAGTTTATTAGTCTTGTAGTAGCCATATATTTTTTTTTTAAGTGGAGTAGGTATGGCTAACTACGTCATAGCAGAAAGGTACTCTCTGGCAGTGGGTGGCCAATCGCACTCCGTCACACGCAGACGGCATGACGCGGCACGTGCTCGCAAACGTGCCGGCTACCTACCATTATGCCATAATTTCATTCCCATTTCATAACCCAAACAAAGCAAAGTAACCATGCTCGGAATGACATAAATAATAATATAAAAACCGACTTCAACTAACGGGAAGTTGATAAAAAATCCAATATGAAATTTCATCCTCAATTTTCTCACCCTTATGGGTGGTTTTTTTTCGTAAAATTAAATCTATGGGAGCACTTTTGAATTATACCCTACCGTTACAAAATATCATTAAATCGGTTTACAATTTGCGGAGATATCGCGTGACATATACAAAAAAAATCGATCCTCACAAACTTTCGCATAGTAGGATTCCGTCGTTGTATTTGGACCAATGAAGTGAAGGAAAACATCGTGAGGAAACCGGCATGCCCTAGAACCAAAAAACATTCGAAGGAATGTACCAACAGTTAGTGTTTCAATAAGCGGCGTCGGGCTTGCAACCTGTCACGTGTAATGCTTACTATTTGCAAAACGCGGGCATGTACCAAATGTAATGTTTGAAAAATGTAATGTTTCACTGAGTATGTATCTGAGGATGTCCACCATGGGGAAGACAGCCGTGAGCGTGTTTGTGTTTGTTTTTTAATAAAAAAAAAAGTTTCATATTTGTTGTTTATAAACAAAAAACGCGGTGAGTTCATTCTAAACTAAATTCAAACTTGAAAACTATTGTTCCTTTTTACTATTGTTGATACTTTTTTGAATCAAAATAAGTTTTTTAACTCAACCGTGAAAACTTTTATTTAAACCGTGTCTTTAAAAATATGCACCATCCTTGCCATTATAGGGTAGACAGCGTTCTGTGATACTATACTCATAAATCCTAAAGAACCGTTTTAAGGATCCATTAAAATATAAAATTAATAAAACACACAATGGTCACACATAATCCTGATCCTGACCTATGGATGCCGTGCTCTTAAACCAAAGAACATAGTTTGGGTATTTTAATTCTATTATTTAAAGAGTATTATGAAATAAGAATAATTAATGTTGAATAATAAGGTATACGGCATCCTCTACATTACTGTATCGAATTTACATCAATTACAAAACATAGGGCAAAATATTAACAAAAGTACTTGAACAAGAAAGAGTGAAACAAAATATATCTCAAGATTTGCACCCGAAATAAAATAGGATAAGTGAAAATGTTTAAATATAAACCAAAGATTATATAAATTTGCTCTAACCTCATTACACAACACGTGAACAATCCGTAATCGTTTTTAACTTCTAATTGAGTTTCTAAGGAACGATTTGATTGAAGCCACCTCTGACGAGTTATGACATCATGAAAGAATGGCCTTAACTTTACAGATTACTACAAAGTTTTTAATTAGAATTGGAAACTGTTCTGTTGTAACTTTTTAATTATGTAATAACCAAGCATTTCAAAAATAACTTGATAAGTTTAGGTTCGAGAAACGAATTTACTTTTAGATCATATTATTTTAATTTCAGTCAATTAAATTAATCCAAAGTCTTAAGGTTAGAAAATAATTATAAATAATAATAATAATTATAGATAATTTTGTGCTATCTACCTATTAATAAAACTTATACCATAAATTCTTGACTTGAAGAAAGGTCAAGTCATGAGTACACTAAACCGCCGAGCTGTATAAAGAATGTGATAATCAATATATACATACAACGATGTACAAGTAGGTATATACAAAAAATACAGATGAAACAGCTAGCTATTTAAAGACCGTTGCAAACGATCTATAGATAGCTCAACTGATCCAGATCACTACCAGGCGGAAGCGTTCCCAAAATACTGGCCGCATTGCCACGCTGAATGGCAATTAATATATATACATTATATATTAACAATCCATTCGCATAGAAGGATATTTTTCTTACGGTTGTCTGGAAGAGATCGCTGTCAGCGATAAGACCGCCATTTGTAGGACGTGATTACATTATGTTCCTCAATAAAGTAATTTTTATTTCATTTCATATTTATTAATTATGTAGTTATTACCAAATTGTTAATAGAAAACTCGAATTTATGTAACCTCGTGATTGTAGACTTGTGTCAAATAAATAATAATATTAATAATAATAATAGTTTGTATGGTAAGCGACTTCTGGTATAATAGATATTCTAAGGTTATAAGTAATGTAGGTACACGATATTTAGTAGATAAATACACAAAAGCTTGTTTAAAACTACCTGTGGGTACTCTTTGAAAGGCAAACAAATATCGCTATCTTATCGGGTCAAGTTTCTTATTGAATAGCTCCGTCACTCCATTCATACTCACGTGGTTGACATCTCACCTGTCAGTAACCTCAAGTTTTTATCAACAATCGTAAACCCATTCAGAACAGAACCGTACCAACTACCAATTGTTCAAAAACCGCCCCCGAGAAAGGGTTGATAGAGATTGATAAAGTTATCAAAAGATTTTTTCGGGATTTCCTACACCTGCTTTGTGATGCAATGAGATTCACGTATTGTGTGGGAACAATCGAGCATATTATCGATTATCATTCGGTATCGATGAGTTGTACGTCTTTATCGATATCGAAAGACCTCCCGTGCGATGTGACAAAACAAGGGGCGGTGTTGTGTTATTTTTTTTTTCTATTAGTTATGTTTTCGGTGATTCAATATCATATTTGTCTCATGAGATCATAAAAAAGGTATAGGAGATCAAATAGTATCTAAGAGAAATTTCAGGAATTCTCATGAAAATACTTTTATGAATCAAACCGATCTTTTCCTACTTTTGGAAGGTAGCGTATTAATTAAAATCAGTATGCAGCTGGGTACTCAGTTCTTTATGAAAATACAAATAATATGTGGCATAAACAACATTATGGTAAAATCTGGTAAAACAGTCGGCCATCTTGCCTGAAGACACGTGAAGGGCGAGCGATGACCGAAGAGCGTGGAAATCGTGAGATTGCGTGTGTATAATGTGTACTTACATAGAGAACAGACAAGTATGTATCTTTTAAAAAAAGTGTAGTTACCATCACGTACCTAGACTTTATTTTGCTAATTTAGCGGAAACTTATAAAGAAATTTAAAGCTCTATCTCTATTTTTGATATCATTCATATTTATTGCTCTCATGTACACCGTTAAAGTTTAGTCTAGGTGTTAAAATACATAGAATGTACGTAGGTATATGGACCCGTTAGGGCGCTGCAACTTTGAGTTCGATCATGTAGATTGTGATTAAGCTTGAAATATAGTTGAAGAATTTGCCATCAGGTTGAAAAAAATATCATGAAATTTTCATTCTACTGTTTGCAAGTAACTTTTTTTGTTTTGCAACCCCATCGCCAGCGGCCACCAGCAACCAGTCACGTAGAATGCTAACTGAAATACAAAACCTGGGCACATGCCTAATATAATGTTTGGACGTGCATCCGATTAACCCCTATTTGGTATGTTCACAGATTTGGGTCCATAGTTTACTTAGCTTTTAAATGAAAAAAAAAAACAAGTTGAAATTATTCAATAAATTAGTCAGTACTAGAACAGTAACCAAACGCTCATTGAATGTAAATTCATTCCAGCGAAAAACATTGGCGCAAAACAACTGCACTGAAAATCCAAAGTTACTTTAGTATTAAAACAACCGGAGCTTACAAAAGCGATACTCTAAAAAATGCACTGCAAAATACATCGCGAAGTTGCTGTTGAAAGTGAGGTAACGCATGGAGCGTTGCAACTAACCAACCCTACTGCTAAGGAAACGGTACCGGTCATAGGCGCGAGCGATTCTGCTTATCTTTATCATAAAACAAACGAAGAAAAACAAAACACAAACAAGATTAAAAAAAAAAAAAATTGCGAGTAAAGGTACAGATGTTAAATTTCTAATACTTATAGGATCAAACAAACGAATGCTACAATAATAAAATAATAAAAAGTAATTTTAGAACATTCTTGTTGAAAATATTGTGAGAATTTAAAGGACATTAAGATTCATATTGTATCCATATTATACCTATATTGTAATCCCATGCAGAATCTTGAGGATGTCAAATAGATGTGTCCAGTCTTAAAATTATTTGGCAAATACTGCCATCGTAGTAAACGGACCACATGACAGGTTCAAACCCATCGCCGCTTATTGGAACACCCACCTGCGCGCATGTGTTCGGACTTTTGGCTCTATTTTCTCATACAATTTTGAGCACGTGTAATGCGCCACATACATTTTTATATTAGAAAAAAATATTGATGCACTCCCTCGATTGAACCTTGATCGTAAGTTTATGAAAATTCCTTATAACCACCTCCTGGCACCCAGCGGTAAAAAAAATCGAATTTTAGACGTGACAGACAGAGTTACTTTCGCATTTATAATATTAGTATAAATGCATAATTATATTTTTCATTTTCAAATAAAGTTTAAATAATTTTGTCTTTCTTTTCAGAAGCTTTTCAGTTTAAACGTCAATCGCTCTTCACCTACGCCAACTGGGCGCTGAATAGCTGGTGTCGGCAAGGCGAGCGCCTACCGTTGCATATTTATGAAGCGCCTCAAACACTATAAATAGTTGATACGAGGCCCGGCCTCGGCGAGAATTGGAGTAAATACAACTACATATGCTTCCGTAATTTGCAACGTCAAATTCCCTTAAGGCATAGATCGAAAGTACTTATTACTTCTATTATTAGCAGGAACCTTCTAATTTCAAATATTATAAAAAAATACTATGTAACTAGAAAAATATCGTTCTCATTCTGTAGAAGTCCACTGCCGGACGTAGGGCTACCAAAAAATTAAATTTAAAATACAATAAACATAATAATACATGTAGGTAGGTACAGTTTATAAGCATAGTTATAATAATATGTTTCAACACTGTATAATCCTAGATGCACTATATTAGTCTCTCACAATCTCTTATTATCCTCTCCATCCAAAGGTTGTCTGGAAGAGATCGCATCTAAGCGATAAGACCGCCCATCTTACCTTCTTAAGAACAAGATTTTGTATATTATGTTCTTTGTTTAAGGTGTACAATTAAGTATTTTCATTCATTAATTCATTAGGACCCTGTGGTAAGGCGTAATAATGCCCTTCACACAAAAAGACTAACTGTATACTGACTTCTGACCACCAACTTCCTAACCATTTCGATTAACATCAACCAATTGTCTTCCTACACTTCATCATCTGGTTTTGGTCGCCATTCGATGCCCTAATTTGCGATTCAGTATTGAAAACATTGCATTTAACTTCTTAACTAAACAAATGAAGAAGCCAAAGAATTTTAGAATATAATTACGACTATACCACGTACTTTACTATTCTCCTGCTGACGTTTCGTTGACCGTTTAGACCGTTGACCTTCCTCATGAGCACCGTCCGCGACCACGCTCGACGGTCGTGAGGACGACGAAGGAGAATAGTAAAGTACGTGGTATAGTCGTAATTATATTCTAAAATGATACCAAACCACGGTAATTTTAATTCCATGAAGCCAAAGAATGTTATTAAAAGATTTCACTTTTCAGTTATATCTCTCCAGAATGTTGACCAGTGCAGCCCTCCTCTCAGACGCTTATATCTTAGATAAACGCGCACATAACTATGCAAACTACTTTTCCAAAGACCACAGATGCTCAAGACTCATGTACCCTCTTTCACAACGAACAGCAAACTTTAACGTATCCATTCAAAGTTCAGTTTTGATTGAGTAGCACCACCAGTGATATCATCATTCATGCGACGGACGCGATCCACTATTAGGTATGTTGGTACCTACATGGCTGTAAGTGGTGGGAACGAGGCTTGAATAAAGTATGGGCGTTGTAGTGAACCTTTAAAAATTAAAGCCGCCGACGATACTTAGAATGCTAAGTAAAGATTTGTATGACTATGAACGCTCTCGGCAACTTGATGACTTTAGATTCACCCTTGTCACGCATGTAGGGCTTTTTTATATGTGCATACTCTACTTAGAACGTGCTTACGAATTTCTTTTAGAAAATGTGGAATTAATGGTACTATAATATGGCATCATCTCATCAGTTAGAGCCGGTGCAGCGGCTGATTCGGCCGAGGATCTCAAGAGGCGCAAATATAGAAGTCTCGACAGAGCCTACTTATTTGAGCCTTTTGGGGTTGAGACTCTGGGTCCGTGGGGAACCGGAGCCCTTCGCGTTTTCAAAATTATTTCAGGGCGACTGGTCGAAGCGACGCGTGACAAGAGCTGGCTCTTATCTGGGTCAACGCATTAGCATTGCCATTCAGCGTGGCAATGCGGCCAGTATTTTGGGAACGCTTGCGCCTGTTATTGATCTGGATCAGTTGAGCTATCTATAGATCGTTTGCAACGGTCTTTAGATAGCTAGCTGTTTCATCTGTATTTTTTATATATACCTACTTGTACATAGTTGTATGAATTGTTTACTATAATTATTATTTCAGTTACTCCGACTTGGTTCCTTTGGTATAATTCATTAGGATTGCAATTTCAGCAGCTTTATTAGTACATCTATGTAAGTAAATAATGATAAATGGACGTAGGGTGGACACTAAATTAATTTTGGTGCAGACAGAGGGACGGAAAAGCGTATATGGTTCCAATACCTGTGCGCTGTAGCGAACATTAGATTTTCTGTCGAATTTTGAACGTTGTAAATTTTGGCATCGAATGCCGGGATAGTGGGAACGGGTGCGGAAGGTTTTCTATCCTAAGTTCAATGGAAAGCGTCGGATATAAATTTACGCGGTGACGTAGCGGTTTCGTGGTGCAGGATGGACTGGGCATTGGTCGAGCGTGCTAATCTGCGTGGAGTGTCGCGTGTGATTGGGCAGACGGCGTTGTCCAATTTTCCGGTTGCGACGGTATTAGTTGGACAGACAACGGCGTCGCTTAGTAACTCACGTACATATTTCAATAGGCTCAATACAATTTGTGATTGATGTAGGCTCGACGTCAATATTTCATTAGAGGGTTCTGTTTTCAGGCTTGAAAGTACTTGGGTATTCGGTAATATCCTTTCCATTTGTCTTTTATTCGTCAAACCTATGTATAGTGATTTATTTTTAGAATCGAAGATATTATGGACTAAGAGTATTGCTGTTATTAATGATGGCGGTTCAAAAAGTCAATGTTGAAATATTAACTTTTAAACGAATATTACACATTTATAAAAGTTTCAGAAGCATAATCATAGGAAGTACCTACCGAAAATTCCACTAAAAACACAAACCATGTAAATGGGCAAATGGCAATTTGTATTCGCAAACAAATCTGGTGCGGGCAAACACCAACGCAATCCAGTTTCCTAATGATTGTTTACAGTGGGGGCTAGTTACTCGGTAATGCAATATTAATGCAATTCATTAAACGTGCAATTCAAGTAGCACCCTATTGTACATTCCTCTCCATTCTGGAGATAAATGTACGAAATATAGAGTTTTTTTTTAATTTGTTTATGTTTGTGTTTAGAGGTCCTTTGAAGATGTCGAAATCATCAGTTTATCAATTCAACGTAGTATAAACTATCAATTTATAATAATAATAATACTGGTCATTATTATGGGAACTGCATGACTGATATACTACTGATATACTTTTTTTTTGTAAATACATATTATTATATAGAAAACACCCAGACCCGAGATTAAAATTAGCTAATCGTACAAACATTCCAGTCGTCCAGATTATGTCACAAAAACATTTATAGACGTAAATTGCACGTTCACTTATAAAATAAATAGTCTTGTTATCGCATAACACCCAAATAACATTCCAGGAATATAATAAACTTTATTCGAAACTTACAATAAGTTCTGCTACTTTTTTAACGGTTTATTTCGAGTGATTGTTAGAACATCGAAAAAATTAATATCCGACAAATCGAGATCGCCTCAGGGCCCCATTACGCGATCAAAGTAAAAATATATGAGGCGAAGGAAACGAAACCAAACATATGCTGGGGTAAATATTTGGACAAAACTCCCCTCTCCTCTCTCTCCCTGCGGACTTCTCCCTTGCCACAGAAGAAACAACAGTAGTTACGTATTACGTCACATTGTTCTCGAATCGATTAGCTACCCCGTGACGTCGTCGACTTTCATAACAACACGCAATCACTATTTTTACAAACTCTTTGTCGTTTACATTTGTCTCAAAAAATATATCTTGTTACAATAATTACGAGGCATTACGCAATGATATTACTGAATAAAATTTTGCATAATAGCATCTAAAAATATTTCGCACAATGTTATTTAAAGTTCATGTTATGGCAGAATGTTGTTTGTGATGTAAATGTAGGTATCCTTCTGCGTATTATGGACACACTTAAACTCCCGAGAGTAGTGATTGCTTCTGGCATTTGTGAAGTCAAATAACCGAACATTAGTGAACCTTAGCGTTCAGCAAAGTACCATTGCTGAGAAGTTAGCCTTAGGTACGTTAATTATCAAGCCTATGCTGAGTTGACATCATATTGGCGTGACATTAAACGTCTGGATGGATCAGAAAAATGCGTGGGGCATTTCTGTATAGTTCTAGAGCCGTGTTGGCCCAGTGGGCGATACCACGACTTCTATTCCGGAGGTCGTGGGTTCGAACCCGCTCGTGCACCAATGGATTTTTCCAATCGAAAAATGTATGTGCGCATTAACACGTGCTCAAAACGGTGAAGGGAAACATCGTGAGGAAACCGGCATGCCCTAGAACCAAAAATTCGAAGGCATATGTCAACAGTTAGTGTTCCAATAAGCGGCGACGGGCTTGCAACCTGTCACGTGGAATGCTTACTACTTGCAAAACGCGGGCATGTACCAAATGTTTGGACGTGCCTCTGACGACCCCCTACTTGGTATCCTCAAAGATCTACTCACAGAGTATGTATCTGAGGATGTCCACCATGGAGAAGACAGTCGTGAGCGTGTTTGTTTTTTTTTTTAATTTAACTATCCTATCATTTTCAGATAAATGTGTTAGAGTAGGTAGGCTAAATTTGTTTGCTTTGTCATGTTGTGTCAAATAAATGTTTTTTGCAGATTCTCTTCATTAGACAAAAACTCTCCATACACTCTTCTATATAACTGGGCAGATTCGCAATTTCATCGAGTTAGTAGTGACCGTGAGAATCTCTCGACATTCTGACTCCCTGAACACAAAAAATGATAGAAAAAATGTACTCCAATTGCTGGCCTCGGGGTACATAATAGTGATTGAACTAACCTGTCAGTCCCATGTTAAGTGGTTTTGAAGGAACCATAGACCCATTGTCCTGGTAACCAGTAGCGTGTTTTCTTGATAAATGTTTGATTTGGAAGTATTTGCTAATCTACCCTCGTAATAATGCCCTGGTGTTTGCACTACTAAAAATATTCCAATAGTGTGGTATATTTTTATAGGATGAGATTTTATAAACTTTGTGAGTACATCAAATTTTGTGTTGATAAAACTCTTTTCCGGTTTAGTTAAAATTTTATAAAAGAATGTCTAAGAATGAGTTCTATATTTTCACCTGTTTTTAATGTATTGTGTATTTGATTCTTGTTTATTGTTTTCAATAACAAACTTATTAACATAATGGTTTTTACTTACCTAATTTTCATTAAAACTATTCTAAAAAGAGCAAGAAAGAGGGTCTGAGAGTTCTTCAAGAATATCCGCAAATATTTCAGTTTATCCCGTAATCAAATTGTCAGTTCTCTTCTTCTATCTGATATTATATACTTACTTACATAAATCATTGCTTTAGGGTTAAAAAAAACCTGTAATGATGTTATACTGAATAAATATATAAATCATGGTGCATGCGACTGTACCAAAATATCGGGAAACAGCAAATCTCACAAATCATGAGAACTATCTCGATTTTAAAGAAAATTATTTTTATAACTGTAAATTATGATTGTGAATAATAACGAAAGTTTTGTATTCTATTAAAATAATGTAGTTCATTATTTGAAATTACGAGCATAATATCAGAACACAGTAGACATTTGACGACTTTGGCACAGTGGGCGAAGGCCCGCCTGAGACGCAGAAGGTTGCGGGTTCGATTCCCGCTGCGGGACAAATGTTTGTACGATTAGCCAATGTTTGTTTCGGGTCTGGTTGTTTTCTATGTATAATATGTATGTATTTACAAAAGTATATAAGTAGTATAACAGTCATGTAGTTCCCATAATACAAGCTCTGCTTAGTTTGGGGCTAGATGATGCTGTGTGAAAAATGTCCAGCATTATTTATTTATTGCCGGTACTCACTTGCGAATCATTCTAAGTACTTATATAGTACATTTGCAAGTACATCTAGGTATGCACGGCTTGCGGAGTTTCGCTATTCCCATAACAATAACCTTGAACATTTAAAACGTTCAACAGGTATACAAGTCTGTATCTACAAAGCGTTTCAATTGAAATCCGCTTCACAGTTTGCACCTTTTTGCAAACTGCAACGATACACGATTCCACAACTCTCAATTTCGATCGAGACGCAAGTCGCATCCGTATTGAGTCGCGCATACCCATTGTCCAGGGCACAATAGCGCGTAGCTGCCACAAAAGTCTGTTTCTAACTCCTTGTGTGCTAACATTGACCTATTGAGCCAACAGGTGAATCTGACAAAGCATTTGTTTGGGTGTCTCCGGTGAATTAACGCCCTTGCATGTGTTCAGGAAGAAAGACTGTATGCGGTTGTTGAAAAGGATGAGAAGAATGGAGGTTAGACTTGGGGTTAGGCGGGATTGCTGCAAGTAGGTCATTGACTCGAACTGTTCTGTTATTTACAAATATTTAGCAGGATTTTTTCGCGATCTATAAACATAACTATAGCCGGATAAGCGGGCGAAGCTTTTACTTTTGTGTAATATACATATATTACTGTTTTACTGTGTGTATTTGGATGGTATTTTTCAAACTTATCAGTAAATATATATTATTTTTGTAATCTCCTTCAAATGCACTATCGGCCCCACTCTTCATTACACAAAGGTAAGTTGGAAGAAAATGCTAATTAGCATTAAGTTCGCCTATGTACTTGTTTTATCGTGTGCAATAAAGTATTTTCTATCCATCTAATTATAGGTTTTAAACGTCGCGTCTATTTTTTTATTGCTTTCCGACATTTGACTGTGTTGGAAGAGTCGTGACCACGAATTAACTGGAGTACTTATGTGGGGCTACCGTCGAGAAATAAAGGCATGAGATCATATTTTCATCTTAAGTTTCAGAAGTGAGCGGTGAGCAACCAGGTGCGGGTTCGATTCCCGCTGCGGGACTTTTTTTAAAGTATTATTATGAGTCATAGGAACTGAATACACTACATACACCTTTGTACATGTCACATATTCTTTTATCTATATTTTCTGTATGTACAAAGAATACAGATGAAAATCACCTTAACCTCCGTCAAAGTTTTGTTTTGTACAACTATAGTGGTAAACAAACATACATTGTTAAGCGGTTACCATTATCCTATGGACGCTTGCAACACCAGCAGCTTGCAGTACCCAAGACAACATTTTGTCTACGAAAGAGAAGACAAAAACTATATCTGTCGTCTATTCTGTCAAACAAAAGAGAGGGACAAAATATTTTTTGTCATCTTGGCGGTTCATGCTACGCAGGCAGAGGTATCGCGCGACTTGGATGAAAGAAATTACATATGGTTGTATTTTCACCAGCACCTACCCTTCAAACCGGAACACAGCAATGCGAGCATTACTGCTTACCGGCAGAAATGGGTATAGTGGTAGTACTTCCCCGAACGAGCTCTTCACATGGACTAGTATAGTATTTTATTATCTGTGAAAAGACTATACTACTTTGAAAAAGTATACTACATCCTAGTTTACACACGACTGAGTCAGCAATTAATCACTCAATCACTTACAGCCGGTCCTACACATCACTAGGTAAGGTAGGTAGCTATGTACTCGCCACAGCTAGGCATTACCTATTAATTAATAGGTCTATGCTAATTATACAGCACGAGTGCCAATAACGGTCAACTACACAATGCTTCGCTGCAACATTCGCGATTATGACGCCGCTACCATAAGCAGTAAGCACATTGGCTGTATTGAACGCGCATGGATTCAAGACATTGATCTTAGCTCGGTGCTTAGTGGTCGTTGAGTAGTATATAGCCTCAAAGGAGACTGCATACAAATTGTATGTCTGGTACAAAATAGCTTATAGCTCTGTTGGACTCGGCGTCGGTCAGTAAAAGTATCTGAGGTTTATGTGCGACAAAGACTTGATTGAGCCTATTGCTAGTTGGTTACTTGGGCAGTCCCTGCCCTGGCCAGGCTATGTAAGTCCCAAAATTGCATGCCTTTTTGTTGGTACTGAACTAGTACTAAAACGCAACTCGCTTTTTGTAAAGGCAATGGCGATGGCAATCAGTACATTCACGCGACCTTTAACAGCCACTTTCCAACAATTTCCCTTCGATCAGTTTGACTGAGCCCCTACAAAAGGTTTAAAAGTAGAGTGGAAAAGACACTACTATAACTTAGTACTTAATTTAAAGACTTTTACAAGCTTTGGGTTGTCGAAAACCAAAGTGGTTTTTAAAGACCTGTTTAGTGATAAACAACGAAACGGCGTAAAGAAAAAAACATTTTTATTTTTTTTCAATTAGAGAACACCCTAAACCCTTTACATAACACCCTACATAACATAGGTAGTTTCGAAAGTACAACTAGATGTCGCTACTGGTCGATTAGAACGCGCTATCGAAGTGATTTGGTTTTTGGTAAAGAATGGCACAAAAATCGATGCTTCAAGAAAATTAATCCAAGTACAACACATAATAATGCCTTTGGAGAATGGATTTTAAGTCACTTGGTAAAATAATACCTAATACATTGTTAGAAAGCAAATAAAGGTCAAAAGACAATAGGTACTTAAGTAATCACATAAAGATATCTAATAATACCTACCCTTTTCGATCGGACGGGGCTTCTGTCTGATACTGTATTATTGAAAACTATTTTTGTAATTCTATTATATCTATTTATGGTACTTAATAAGTACGATTAATATAATATTTTTATTAAAAACTACTGGGTTAGATTTAGATGCCATTTTCCATAGGGTCATAGCTGAGATATACCAATACAAATTAGAAAAAAGTATCGCTATTGGTTCATAAACCACCCATACAAATTTGTTAAGTCTCATTTGAGGTTCATACCAATTAATTAAAGCATGTTTGGTTCGTGTCTGCTCTAGTTCCTATTTGGCATATAAAAAGCCTTCCTTATTTGAAAAATAGAGTCTGAACGTCGACTATTTTAGCGCATTACGAAATAGTAGGCATCGGCAGGCAAAGTAAAGTAATAATGGATTATCAAAAACACTCCAATCTACCTGAGCTCGTATTATTAATTCGTATCGCTTTTCGGAAAAGCTTGCTACGGTCTTGCTCTGTTTCGACGTTTGTACCTTTCTATTGTGAGATTCGTGAGAGTCGCAATGGTTTTGATACTTGGTGTATACATATAATGCTGGAAATGACATAAGATGAAAAACAAGTTTACCCGGGTTTACTAAGCACCAGTTACACACACCCAAGTTTGTTGGGTACATTTTGTATAACAACAATCTTTTCCGGTTTGTCATACAAAAACCTAATACTTTCCGAGTCGCATCTGCCCAAAAAGGAATTTCTAAGAGATCTCTGGAACTAGAGATACCTAATTTGGATTTGGATAAATAGTCGAAATCAAATTTATTTATTATTCGGACTTACAAAACCATAAACTATTCTAGGTTCACACAGGTAAACCGAATAACACACATCGAGATGACAGAGAGCAGAACTAGATGCTTATACTATCAAATACCAAGACTACTCTCGATCATAGATAGGTAGCTCATAGATCTGTCATATCCTTTTAGGATATTATTACGATTATCCCACCTACCATACTATTCTCCTGCTGACGTAAGTACGTTGTCCTATCGGATGTCCATGCCTGCTATCCGGAGTATCCTAAAATCAATCAAACTCAATCCAAAATTGTATTTTTTACAATTTCAGATTGGAAAAGTTACATAATAAAACATTCCCACTAAGGTTTACATTTTAATTTTCTTTATAGGCTCTATTTCTTCTTACAAGTTATTGCACCGCAAATTCTACAGATTACAATATCTCTAAATAAAACTCTCATCGTAGGTAAAAAAAACAAAACAAAACTCAAACACTTAGCTTTTATAACAAAACAATAAAAAACTTTGTACATTAAACTGTTGTTGAGATTTTTTGTTTGGTTTTAGTTAGTTTTTCTTGTTAGATTGAAACTCTACAGATTACAATATCTCTAAATAAAACTCTCATAGTAGGTAAAAAAAAAACAAAACAAAACTCAAACACTTAGCTTTCATAACAAAACAATAAAAAACTTTGTACATTACACTGTTGTTGAGATTTATTCTTTGCTTTTAGTTAGTTGTTCTTGTTAGATTATGTTTTTAAACCTAATTTAATGTTCTAACAAGCCTACAATTCAGTAATATAATCTCATTCAATACTCTACATATATTGTGCCTATAGGTACCTACTAAAAATATTTTAAACATTTATTCTTAGTTTTTCGAGTATAGTTGATTTACACTCGATATTGATTTGGTCAGAATATCTACCCAATTTTCATTTACTAGCTCAAATGAAATTGAAATCATATTGTAAAAACGGTAGAGGAAGAGCATCGCGATCACTCACCCTGATGAAGACTCTCGGAATAGGTCGAAACTTAGTCGGTGCCTTCACCGCGGTACGTGAAAAATCCCGTTTTTACAATATGAATAATCAAATTCACGATAGTTTTTGAAATTGAAATCATTTTGGTAACATAATCTTGTATGAAATGATACCTGTATATCGATATACTCTGTGCGTTTACCATTTTACTAATCTATAAAATATAATGTTTCAATGTATTTGCATTTTAAGACAGCTATATAGCTTTAAAACAAAGTGGGTAAATATAGGCTGGTCCGTATATCTTAATATCTACTCATATTCCAAGGCCTTGATGTGGAAGAGATGTAATGTGTGAATGAAGACTGTTACCAGTAAAATGAGAGGCACAAGAAACTTTTCAATCGTTATGTCTCAGGTATCGCAAGCGTCCATAGGTTACGGTAACCGATTACCAACAGATGAGCCGTAAGTTTTCCAGTTATGTAAAAAACAAGACAGGGCAGATCTTACTTTACCTGGAATTATATAGGGACCAAGATCAGTAAATCCCAGTCCGCGTCGTTTCAGCTGCAGCGAAAAATAAACGCATCCGCGGCCAACTAAGCGAGTAATGCTGCTCGTTATTATCATAATAATACACAAACACGAACAAAAAACACGAGTATTTTTCGTGAACCCTATATTATTTTTTGCATACGACCCGTCTTATTCAACTTTCAGCTTTCAAAGCGTTTCGAGTCAAATTACTTAGTCAAGCGAACTTTTATATGAAAATTGAAAAATAATATGGTCCGAATAATATGGTATTACCGAAGTTAAGAAATCATTAGTTAAGAATGCCATATGTTAAGTTTCTAGTAAGGAGTATGATATAGATGGACTATGTATTACTAGCGATAGTCCTAGAATATTACCTAACCGAATGAATCGCGGTGTAAATATGATATATTAAATATGATTCGACTTATCTCTGACACTAAAGACTAATGATGCAAAACTTTGTAGAAAATATACGTGTAAGAGTTACTCAGAGATTCTTTAAGAAAAACAGAAAACACAGCTTCACGCATGAAATTGTCGGCTTGACAGCCCATCAGTCCAGGCACGATCAAACCATTCATTCGGATCAAGAATAATTAACCAATTTGTCATTTTAATGTCACATGCCATCACGTACCCGCAGTGAGGAAAAGGAATAAAATTATTCAAAGTACTTAATCCATCTCGAATGAATCGTAAAAACTACAAGTTGGAATAACACATGCGACTTTGCCTTGTGTTAAAAAAATGAGGAATTGAAAAAAAGACAGTTTAGTTTATGCGATGGATCAGTCATCCGAGCGTTTCATTCGATAACACGTCTCTGTGTCGGTACTGTAGATTTATATAGCTCTCGACACGAAACTAATGATCATTTGATTCTGACCTTTGCTTGCGAGAGGAATGTAGATTACTGAGAGATGGAATGATTGTCATACATGACTAAGTTACCACAGTCACGCAGTTCGTTCAATTCATACATTTCAATTACTGCATTTTTTTAATTGGTTCGGAGTTTTAAAGGCAGAAATCTACTAGCCGTGCGTTCATATAACAAGACTAGGGACGTTTCAACAATCAAGAAGACCATTGTGTTATCTCATAAGTTGCTTAACAACATTTGCTTTATTCATATGCATTACAATAACCTTGTTGGCAAATAGATAGATAGATAGAAAATGCTTTATTGCACAAGATAAAATAACTACATAGGCGAACTTAATGCTAATTAATATTTTATTAATTATACCCACAAAACAGTAAATTAACAACCTAGATCTAAATAACATTATTGTTTATTAAATTTTGTTATTTTTACAAATAAAGATATTCTTATTCCTATTATTTTCTTCAGCTAATAAAGAGTGGAGCGGTAGTGCGTTTGGCTGATTACCAAAATAAGAGAATACATTATTAAATAAAATAACTAGCTACATAAAATAGAAGTAAACTACACACATAAAACTAAAAATAAAAATAAAACAAACACGCTCACGACTGTCTTCCCCATAATGGACTTTCCAGATACATACTCAGTGAGTAGATCTTTGAGGATACCAAGTAGGGGGTGGTCAGGCAACATTACATTTGGTACATGCCCGCGTTTTACAAGTAGTAAGCATTCCACGTGACAGGTTACATAAATATATACCTACATCCAAATAAATATTTTGATACATACAAATATAATTTTAAAAAATGATTTAAATCGTTATTCTGAAAACTGAAATACATTACAAAATCTAACGGATAACTCTACGCATGTAAGAACGGAGTACCTACTAAAACTAACGGGTAACTCCACTCATATAGGTACAGAGTACTAAGACGCACAGGTTGCACATAAGTATATGCTGACAGTACATTAGGTAGGTTACATGCCGCGGAACTCTTCATGTATGTTCTAATGATGATTCTCAAGTCACAAGATGAAGCGTTTAAATAGAAAGTAGTTATAGATAGCGAAAACGGAAACTTTACCCTAAAACCGAGTTAGAAGGCTGTATCATCGATTAATATTGCTGCAACTTGCAACTTGTCACGTGGAATGCTTACTACTTAGGAAAGCGTGAGCTTATGCCAAATATAATGTTCGCACGTGTCTCCTTAATCGTAGAACGATGTTTTGTGATGTGTGGTCAAAAGGTCTTAGATGAGACCGAGTCAGATTTGAAAAATGAAATGATAAATATTAATTTAGCACAACACAAAAATCAACGAATTATGCAAGTATATGACGGGTGCAAGTATGATAGTTAAGAAACAAAATTAACACATGACAGACAACTTAGGTCGACTGACAACCTTCTCCTTCACATCCCTTTACAAAATACCTCTTTTCGGACTAATTCCTTTTCAGTCGTGGCAGTCCGGGTGTGAACGCTTTGCCCCTTAAAATAAAACAGATTGACTCAAAGGAATCTTTTAAAAATCGGTCCGGGTATACTTTCTTGGGAAGTTAATCAATTGATTACTTTGTCTCTTCTACCCCATCTGATGCCACTACCAATCAATACTTAAGTTCTTTTTTATAAGTATATATATATTATTATTATATTTCATATATATTATTTTCATGTTACATATAGTCATACTGGACACGCCAAACCATCTTTTTGCACGCCCAGGATGACTGGTAGAAAATGCTTTAGCATTAAGTCCTCCTAGCACTACATTGTTTGTGCGGAAGTGTAAATAAATAAATAAACAATGATGAATTAGAATAGCCTACTTATAAGTTAAATGCATCTTGCTGATCCATCCATCTATATGGTTCAATGTCGCGGCAAAAAGATAATTTGTGTTTTCGAACACCTTAATCCTCTCACCTCTCACCTCTCACCCCACACACCCACCAGCACACATTCCTGACGAAGAATGATGCTTTCGGCTCCTCGCGCGAGTAGGTAGTGCTTTGTTCGAGTGATTAACTGCCTCGGTGCTAAGCCCTTCGGCTAATGAGTCGACAACCAGTATTAATCATTGTGACGAACCGGACAAGTGGACCGTGGGTGGCTGTTCCTAGCTAAAGAGGTCGGTATTATCAATCTTAGCCTGTGTTTTTTTATTACTAGGAAATAATAACGGAACACTATCTAGCGTGTGCTATGATGTTCTTGTAGTATGGGCTCCAACTTCCGGTCCCAAAATCAAAGATTATATATTACCCAAAAAGCCACCAATCTAGTCAGTGGAAGGGTAACATGGACTTATGTGAACGAGCTTATACAAAATTCACACCGACATACACTTTTTGCAGCGCGACCCTGCCAGAATTGGCAGCCACGGCACGGATGTAATTAGTCTTTTAATAGAACACAAGCCACCTTTCTGCCATCAGCAACTAATTAACTGCTCTTACACAATAAAGGAAAACATCGTGAGGAAACGGTATGTCCTAGAACCAAAAAGTTTGGACGTTTTTCACTATGCCTCAAATTAAACTTTGACCGAAGCTGGGCTTCTAAGCAACCACTAGTAACACGGTCCTACTAACTAGTAATCACATTATCATCGTGTTTTGATAATCTATCTAGTTTTCATCTATGTCAAACAATTTCTAGCAAGTGTGCTGTATTCCCATGCAATACCAAAACCCGGAAAATACGCACCTCCGAGCCAATCACTTCGATCATTCAGGCCATGTGGGATACGTTTCAGGAATGGTAGGTTTGCCTATCGGCACTGCTATCGGGCTAATTACCATAATTAATTAGATCCCACGGCGCAGACGCGGCGAGAATAGAGGATTGATGTCGGCAACATATCGCCGTCACGAGGTGACGAGACTCGTTTTAAAGCCAGCCATTAGGAAGGGTTTTTTTTGTCCGGTTGATGATACCTCCGATCAATCATACTAATGTACGGTTCTAGACCGTGCCTAATTGTAGTGGGGTTGGACTGTTTGAATTTCAACCCCGTAGTGTTTATCAATTGAATATGTAGTTTCTAAAAAATCAAGCAAAACTAGTGAGCCTATTATTAAAGCATTGAATATATGGGTGCTTTTAAGATGGCACGATAACGATTTTGCTAATATTTCCTCACGTTTTACAAGTTCTGTTCCACCGCCTCGATTTCGACGATTCAGTCCTAATTCACCTTATCCTTATCTTGATTTCGATACAATCAACGAAGGTAGCGAGGCCAATGTAATAAATAAAAAATTATATTAATGGTATTCCATTAATAAGTCATTTTGGCTGTCATATTAGTCCAAGAGGGATATTAGATACAGTAAAAAACACCAATATGTTGATAAACGATTCATGATTATATAAGATTATATATAGAAGAAAACTACCAGGCCGGTTGGGCAAGATGGGTCAACGACAACGTCCGTGGGTTGTGCGTGGATCAGACTGGCACAGGATCGAGACAAGAGGCATAACACCCAGCACCAACTGCTGGGATGAAAATGATAAATTTATCAAAAATAAGTGCTGATTTTGCAAAGATTTGTGTAAATCTTTTTTTAGTGCTCGTGATTTTAGCTAGGGGAATATTGTTCTCATTTCATAATTATTTCCTCGTATAAACTAAAACCAATAAGCCTGGTGATAGAAGTACTTGCGTACAATTAGCGGTTGTGGGCGGGCGGCGCGGCGGCACGCGTGCACTCAAGAACACTCCGCCCGCCCTAGGGAGTCATTACCAACGACTAATTAATTACAGGGAAAAATACCGACGCCTTCGATTCAAGAGGATTTTATGGGGTTTTGATTTTCTGTGGAAGATAAATGTTTTTTTTTTATTAGAACAGAGAGTTTTAGAGACAACTCTAAATTTAGGACAGCGTGCACATGTAGATACTTTACGAGAAAATGTATTTCAACCCAAAACAAACATTAACCTTGATTATGATTTTGCATCAAAAAATAAAAACTATGTTTTATACTTTTCCTTTTTAGGGTTCCGTAGTCAACAAGGAACCGTTATAGTTACGCCAAGTATTTTTAGGGTACCTCCCCTACACGTAAAGTGGTATTGTTTTTTTTCTCGGCTATTTCAACGGAATAGTGTGGTGGGGGGATGTCGTTGGATCTTTAAAAAATATTGCAACCATTTTTGAATTCAGGGATCCGTTTGCAATATTAAGCTTTAAAGTGCTAATTTTTGTTAGAGTCAAGTGTGTGTGCCTCCCGCTCACCCTGCCAGCTAAACAGTGGTTTTTGGATCTGTGAAAAAATCACAGCAGTGGTAAATATAACGAAATTAAAAGGAAAACTATCACAGCTAAGTAGGCTTTACAAGTAAACGAGTGAAAGTCGACAAATTTATAAAATGTACTTAGAGAAGTAAATAGGATAGTTTCGTACAAATTACATTGAAAATTACTCAGATGAAGTTGTTAGTTGTGTAAAACGGGTATTAAATATAAGTACGTGACCCTTGACTGCGCGTGGCTAGACTCGCACTTGACCGTTTTCTAAGTTATAGGCACACTGATGCATCTGAAGATGAAAGTGTATGTTTGTTTTTTAATTAAATAGAGTCCTTCAGATCAGGGCATCAGCAATTCCCTAGGTGTTGCAGAAGTCAATCGGTTGCCGTGAAATAATTTAAAAAAAAATGTTCGAAACTTAAGTGGTATACAAAATAAAAATTTAATGCTGAGGAAATTTTAGCTTTCCACCCTCAAGCGAAAAATGATTAATAGTTAGTGAATTGTGAAGGTTTGGCGGCAAGTCACGCTCTAGGTACCGCGGTATACCAATTGTCATGAAAATATCATTATGAAATAGGTCATAAATATAAGTTTTATTAGGATCTTTTTTTTTATTATTTTCACAAAGTTTCGTATAAAACTACGTATAAACTTATAATATGTTTACTGATCGTGAAAGTTTGAAAAACACTGAAGTTGATCATTTCAACATTTCAAATACGTTTAATAATTTCATGATTTGAAAATATTCTCGACCAATCTGCTCACTCTGAAAGCATACGTGTATGTTACTAATATTAGAATTTCCTTCTTGCAATAAAAAAAAAGTTCACGACTGTCTTCCCCATGGTGGACATCCTCAGATACTTACTCAATGAATAGATCTTTGAGGATACCAAGTAGGGGGTAGTCAGAGGCATGTCCAAACTTTACATTTGGTACATGCCCGCGTTTTGCAAGTTGGCATTCCACGTGACAAGTTGCAAGCCCATCGCCGCTTTTTGGAAAACTAACTGTTGGCATGTGAATTTTTGGTTCTAGGGTTTCCTCACGATGTTTTCCTTCACCGTTTTGAGCACGTGTTAATGCGCACATAAAATTTTCGAGTGGAAAAATCCATTGGTGCACGACCGGGTTCGAACTCACGACTTCCGGATCAGGTCATTAGGCCGACACGGTTAACTAATTCTTGCACTCCTTCAATATAGTAAAAATTGGCTTTAAATAAATTACGTAGTCCAACTTCATATTTAGGTTAGCATTTAATTTTGTCCATTTGGTAACCTTCCACCAATCGAACAAAATATCTATACGTTTCCTGTCTGATTCATAATCGCTAACAAATAGAACATTGGCATTCCCCTTACTTCACCGTCGATTACCCGTGGAGCGTATTTATTTAGGGCTCCGATGACTTCCGTGGCGGTCTTTAATGTGTCCACTGAGAAATGATGTGGACAAGCTTGAAATATGGACACAATTGATATAGGGTCAGCCTACAGAACCTGTAAGGAAAATATTAGTTTCGGGATTATTTTCTCCTACTTAACAGACTTCAAAAAAATAAGAAGTTTCCCTATTGTGGTACTAGTGGTTTTATACATCGCTTACTCCGTGATGCTTGGCCCTTTTGAAATGTTAACAGCTGGACAAAGGACTTCTTAGAAGAGTGACACGACGAACAAATCTTGAACAACCTCCATCCACTGGATCTGCAACCATTGAGATAGGTCCATCAAGAAGGAGGACTTTTCTGCTGCGTCGCCAGTTTCGTAAAGATAAACGACCTGCCCGTAGCCACTTTAAATTGTTAATCTTAAGAGATATTTTGGTGACTTCAAATATTTATTCCTCGTTCCGGATTTTATTACGTACTGAAATTCTGATGTATGTAGTTCTCTTCATAACTCATTGCTACTTGAATGGTATCTTCTTTATCGTGCAGGCGATGATCAGTTTGTTTGTGATAATACGAAACACCGAACCAATATTTAACGAAATTTAATTGCTTTGGTGGCTACCAAATCTTTTATGTATTACTTTATAGGTTATAATATTAAGCAGTGCCTGGTGGGATCATGTTCTTACCACCAAAATGGCTCACAGTCCGTGCATGTGAGCCATTTTGTATATGATACTGAAGTTTATCATTATGTTAATTATTGTCCAAGCTAAGTTGATCTAAACCAAGTAAACTACGGCCCAAGAGCGTCCCTTTAGCACACAAATCATCTAGATTTGTACCGTAAGGCACAGCACTCCTTATCTCTGTTATTTACTAGCGGCGGCCGGCGGCGATCGGAATATATTGCCGATTTCCGGCCACCGCTGGCGAGTAATACGCTTCCGGTACGCCCATGGCACGCCCCGGAGACGTTACGCGTACGTTACGCGTGACACAGTGTCTTACGAATGACCATGATGAGCTGGGAAACTACAGAAATCAATATAATAATAAGTACCTAAAATTAATTAACTTTTACATTATCGGTGTAAAACGCAGGTTTGGTCTAAATGTGTGACTTTGGATTTCTTTCTTCTCTATCGCGAGCTTTTTCTATTGGCACTGGAGCAAATTTACTCGTGTTTTTTAATGCTGTTTTGTCGAAGGTAGATGCGCCATCTTCTAGGGTCAATGAATGTGTAAGTTTTGATTAAAAAAGTAGTCAGTTTCATCACGCATTTCTTATTGCTATTTGGAATCAGGCCCCACTAATTGAAATCGGTTACCGCCGCCTATTGACATCTGCAATACCAGGGTCACTACCTGATGCCGTAGTCTGGCTTGAAGGACTCTTTTTAATTTTTAACTGGTTATGTTAAAGTTAATGTGAAACTTCTTAAAAATGAGGTATGGATGAAACTTGTGTTGGTGTAGCGCGGTATATGTCCATAAAATGGCTCTAAAAGGACAATCCTAATAATATTATAAACGACAAGGTTTGCATGTTTGTTAGTAAATATCCATTGGAACAAGTATAGTTAGTACGTGACGAGTACGCGCGCGTATCTGTGGGTAGATAGAGGCTAGTTTAATATACCTACAATAAATGCTCGCGCGGTACACTGCATTTTTTCACATCAAGCTTGTCCCTTCACCAACGGTGGCCTATTATAGAGCCTCAAATTATTCATTCGCTGACATTTTTCAAAGTGTCAAATACGCATATACGCAGTATTGCAAAATTGATTTTGTCAATATACTAGTAGTGGGATATAGTGGATAGGATGTCATTAGCCGGGACCAGCAATAGGACGACATTTATTTTACGGTTTCCTGCTATAAAAGTGATCCACTGCGTGCATTTTGCAGCGTTGCCCAGTGGCCGGCACACAGAAAGAAAACATACTAGATGTGACTTCATAGAGCTAAAAGTTTTCTTTAAACGCATTTTGTGCACGAATAGTAGTATCTGTTTTCATTTAAATCATAAAACGTTCCTCTGCTGGAAATATACCACTTCTATATAATGCGTCGACGAATGATCTTTAATCTCTACCCACTATTTTTCTGCGACAACTCACGACTGATTTTTGCCTTTCTTGCCTTTCTTTGCTGGCTTGGTCGAACGTAAAATCAAAGTGATCTTTGTGATTTTAATCAATAAATAAATTTTGATTTAAAGAAATAAATAATGCTGGACATTTTATACACAGCATCATCTAGCCCCAAACTAAGCAGTGCTTGTATTATGGGAACTACATGACTGATATACTACATTTATATTTTAGTTTGACTGATGTAGATCTTCAGATCTATAGCTACTCTCAGATCTGTGAGGACACCAAACAGAGGGTAGTCAGAGACAAATAAAAACATATTTGGCACATGTCCGCGTTTTGCATAGAATTAAGGTATTTATTATAGAATTGAAATTATCGTGGTTTGTTATCATTTTAGAATATTATTTCGACTATACCACGTTCATATACGTACCATGTAGCAGGAGTATTAGTAAAGTACGTGGTATATTCGTAAAAATATTCTTTAATGATTTTAAGCACTCCACGTAAATACTTGTTATCCTCACAGAACTTCGTACTGAGTATGAATGTCCATGGGGATTACAGTCGTGTGCGTTCTATGTACATCTATAACAATTTTCATCAAACCGTTCCGCTTTGGTGGATACTGGCCTTGAAAGTAAAACTAGAGCATGCAATATTGCGGAAACATGCAACGGTTACTAAAAGTTGCTTTTAGAACAATGAAAACAAAGTTTAGCGCTACAATGTTATCGGCCAAAGTCTACGTACCTACACTCTGATTTATTCGTAACAATGCAATTTATTTAAAACTATCTTTTACTTCTTGCTTTGCTTGTGGCATAAAACGTAGCCTTTAAAATATACCAGTTCAAACTATTTTTTTCTATTAATTATAAATATTTTATTTATTCATACAACTATGTACAACGTAGTATACAAAAAATACATATAAAACAGCTAGCTATCTAAAGACCGTTGCAAACGATCTATAGATAATTCAACTGATCCAGATCACTACCAGGCGGAAGCGTTACCAAAATACTGGCCGCATTGCCACGCTGAATGGCAATGCTAATGTGTTGACCCAGAAAAGAGCCAGCTCTCTTGTCAAGCGTCGCTTCGACAAGTCGCCCTGAAAGAATTTTGAAAACGCGACGGGCCCCGGTTCCCCACGAACCCAGAGTCTCAACCCCAAAAGGCTCAAATAAGTAAGATCTGTCGAGACTCTGTTGCGCCTCTTGAGATCCTCGTCCGAATCAGCCGCTGCACCGGCTCTAAC
Organism: Perizoma affinitatum; assembly: GCA_961405105.1. Classification (NCBI taxonomy): domain Eukaryota; kingdom Metazoa; phylum Arthropoda; class Insecta; order Lepidoptera; family Geometridae; genus Perizoma; species Perizoma affinitatum. Next base: position 4,242,805 of record OY560191.1, on the reverse strand, counting down.
TGATGTCCCCGACAGATGAGATGGTGCTAGGGTATCTACGCATGTGGCGTCCCATACCAAAGGCCTTCCCTTCTCCCTTCTCCTGATGCATACTACATATAGGTAGGTATAAACATAAATTAAAAAAGAGTCTTACAGAGCAGGCAACGCATCGGCAATACAGGTGTTATGGGTGTCAATAAATGTAGGCGCTTTCTATCAGGTAGGCCTTTTGCCTCGATATAACATAAAATAAAAACAAATGAATAAAAACAAAAAAGAAATGCCCAGCAAAGGAAAAAAATAATAACTTACCCTACCTAGAGGAAGGTAAGGTTTGCTTTATGGTTTGTATCTAGTTGCTCTATAGCTATGAAGCTACCCACAATCCATGTCCCCACGGAAGTGATAAAGCTTTTTGGCTAAAAAAGCATTCGGGCGGCGATGGCGCGGAAGCAAAGTGGAAATTTCTTAGAGCCAGAGCTAGGGTCAGCAAGCTAGGGTCAGTTATGGCTGTCTTTGGACACGAAATGAGAAGCAACAAACAAAACATGTTTTTGCAGTTATAGTTTGCAGGCAATATTCTCAAAAACATTGCTGAAAACATTTCAGTATACAACACTTTTAAAAAATTTATACACCGTTTATTTCTGTGCTCCCTAGTAACTTGTGGCAATAAAACTTATCTAAAACCAGCCATAATGCAAAATACGTTTTGGATATAACTGGTAACAGACAAACACACTAACAAACAAACAAACCTCTTATCCTAAACAACAGGTAATACATTCATATAAATATCTTAGTAGGTATCAAAAACCAAAGAGTGATGGATTGTAGAGATCCACACGAATGTTTTAAACTATAATTGTATCATTTTGGAATGGCCTCACAATTTTACTAATCAAAATTTGGATTGGCCAAAGCTGACGGTTGGGGGTAAACCGAAACTGTTTTTCTCGTCCTGTAGTCAAATGGCCATGGTTTTCAAGATTATCTTGAGATAGTTTTAGAAACCACTGCGGGTTACATGATGCGTACGGAACGATAAGTTTTTTATGACCTGGCAATTCGTTCGACTGCGTGTGACATATTCTGATAGATAGTAGCCCTATCAGAAGACCTTCGAAAAACTATAAAAGGTTCTACTTTGGATTTTGTCCATATTATCATAGATAATAATACCTTCCGACTGGCTCTCTACACTCGTGCGCCCATGTGCCGGCGGCGCAGCGAGCAGAAAGGGATTCCTTTGACAAATTTTGATCTTGAAACTTTCATAATTTCATTTACTCGATTTTGTGATCCAGCGATGCATTACAACAAAGGCTGTAAAGTCTAGGTGTACTCATATTTTTTTTTCATATTTTATCTATTTGTATTTTGGCACATACAGTCATTTAAAATTACCTTGCTTATTAACTAATGGTTGTAATTACAATAGACAAGGAGTGCCCAAAAGAACAGTGTCATAATGCTGTAGGTATAATTCGAGCGTTAACGAAGACCTACTCGTAGTATAAACAAAATGTTTAAGTTCGTTTTGTGTTAAACTTTCTAATGGGATTACATTAAATACATCAATTAAAGAACTGCCTAAATAATTCATATAATTATGGGTAAGTGGAAAAGATTGAGCCATTTATTTGTGTATGTATTATATATATATATATATATATATATATATATAAATATGTTATTATGTCCTTAGTATTTAAATATTAGTATCAATCATCTAGGTGTATTAAAACATTAGCGATACATAATTACTACTTTTCATATTTTTGTTTTAACCCTTTCTGTGCACTACCAACACATTATTTTTCCACAATACACAAAAGTTATCTGGAAGAGAATGTTTTTTAACATTAAGTTCGCCTATGTACTCATATTTTTTGTGCAATAAAGAATTTTCTATCTATCTATTTATCTAAATGGCACACAACAAGCGATTTCTGATAAGTGCTCTCAATTTCAGAGTTCAATAGCACTTTATTAAAATCAATCAACAATCCTGCACTAGTAGACCGAAACTCGGCAAATGAGCAACAGTAAAAAGGAAATTAATCTGATTCACAGGAAATAGGACATTGATTCAATTCGGCCCATTGTTGTCTGCCGGTCACGGTCAGGTTGAACTATAGTATTGTGAGCGTTTTAAATATGGTCCATTTACTGACACTTTTTCACAGAAATAAGTCTTTGGCGAGAAGAGTAAGACAAAATTGAGGGTAGAAATTTATTTCTAAGAAATCAGTTCATTCATATAATCCATAAAATGAAGTATAAGTATACTAGTTTTAAGTAGATACTCTACTACTTTTACTACATAGTTTTATTCATTTAATAATTAAAACAACCAACAGACACATAGGTTCATAGTTTTGACCCCATACTAAGAATCTCTGTGTCGTGGATAACAGGAAATAGGAGTACCGTGGTACCACAACACCCAAACCCGGAAAAAAAATCTGCAGATCATGCAAACAGTTGTCCCGCAATCGAACAGCAGGAATCGAAATCGCACCTCTAGCGTCTCAGCCGGCTACTCGTCCTCCGCGTCACAACGCCAACAGTTTCTCTGGCAGGTTTTTGACAATAGAAATACGTCATCAACTTAGGAGCTGTCAAAGTTTACTGCAAATCACCCATAACCACTTATCTAACTATAATATTTTACTTACCTATAGAATCTCATTCCAATCCTTATAAAATAATCTGCAAAAGAAAAAAGCACTGCATTAGTATTTATGATTGTACAAAACGCACCAGAGCTTCGATAACAACAGAACGTAGGAACGTAACGCCATTACTTCTAAACATATTCTCCCATCACAATACCAAAAATCCACTTACCAAATGTATACTCTCTAATACACTTTGGCAAAACAGAAATTAATCAGAGCAGAGTTCCCCCTATTAGAAAATGATTTAGTCGGAGTCCATCGAACCCTACTTTCCCTGCAATTAGTTGTGCTCAGAACAATGTGCAGTGATTTTTAAATGATCGCCCTCGCCATCTGGCGGGTCCAGCGACAAGTAATATTGGTAATTGCTTTGTGACCTGCTGAGTTTTTAGCGTGAAATAACAGGGAATTTCACTTCTACGAACGAAAATTTTTATTGACTCCGTAAAATTTTGCGACTAAAAATAGATATTTTGATTTTTGAATTATATTTATCATCATCTTCAGAAGTCCACTGAAGTATAATTGGTCTTTCTCAAAGAGTGCCATGACGAAGATATTTAGGAAATAATCTGATACAACTAAGTTATTTATTAACCTAATGCTGTTAATAACGCCGCTTTATCTTATCAAACAGAACGCAAAGTAATATGAAACCCTATGCAATCTCCCCAAAGAAATTACTCATCGATAGTGGCACTCCACATTAATTTCACAGCAATTATTAATGAGCAATTCGATAATTAATTGGTGCAAAAAGAGCCGGGTATCCGCCGTGGAATCGCAGCGGAATCGCGGCTGAATCGCGGCGGGACCGCAGTAAATCACATTCGCACAATGCCGGCAGGTGGCGACGGCGTCGCACGATAATGCCCGCGTTTAATTACGCGGAATAATTAGTGAACGGAATATTTTCCGGGCCCTAACTATCTCCGCGTTCTTCCGACGATAACTAGGCGGTAATTGCGATCAACCTCGCGTTCAGGATTTAATAGGTGCTCGACTCAGACTCACACTCGAACCGATGACGCTATTTGTTTAGTGACGCTGAAGTAATTGTTTCCGCGTAAACAAATGGGATTAATAATACGTTCGATGTTGATAATTAGAATAGAGGGATTATGAGCTTTTTGAGGATTGCCCGCGATTATTATCCATGCTTTATCCCACATAACGCGGGGTCGGCACAATATTTCTTCTTCCCCACTACCACAGGGTAGTCAGATCAGCCGTCATCTCAGCAATCACTCCTTTTTAAGGGCCCGGTCAAACTGACGCGGTAACGATGGCGGTAGCGATGGCGGTCAAAGAGTTTTCAAAGTTCGCGTGAATGTACTGATCACCACCGCATCAGTTTGACCAGACTTTAACTTATGTCAGTTTTCGTCGAAGACTGCCCCCAATATAGAATTTTAATATTTATAATGGAGTCAGTGAAATGGCTGCGATGGTTTTTAGGGATCATCCAGCAATATTGCGTGCGTCACGGCACGTGCTGACTGTAATTTGCGCTTTATGGTACGTGAATAATTCGAGTTAATCCCTCTGAATCTCCCGGCCCTGCGAGCCCGTTGCCACGACAACGTTTGATCTCAGGTAAAAAATAATAATATAAGCGCATTTGCTCACCTGTGACAATTCGTCCGAAGTAGTTTATTGCCGACCCCTGGGGCCGGGGTGGCTAGTTGAGCGTAAACTTTTGATATCGGCGCGAAATATTAATTTCTCGACGCCAATAAACATCGAGGCGTACGTAATGCTGGCAAATTAAGCTGAGTGCTTTTGATATTCTGTTTGAAATTAAAAACGGAAACGTACTTATTTGTTGAATTGAAATTGGCTGTAAGTGAAATCAGTCTACTGAAAGATATACTTTGCTCGTTTTAAATTTACACTTGCTCTAGTCAGCTCCTTACAAAATGTAGTCTGGGTTTCTTTCCAGTCAACTTTTACAAAACGTCGAAAGAACTCAATGTTTTGTAAAAGTTGTTAGCATGAAAATCTTAGGATTAGTAAAAGAGGACTAGACTGCGTTTGTATGGACTTTACATTAATTGAATGAATGAAAATACTTTATTGTACACCACAAGATAACAAAATAAACAAAACAAAATACAATGGGCGGTCTTATGCTAAAAAGCGATCTCTTCCAGACAATCTTGGGATGGAAAGAGAAGCATTGAATAATAGTTGTTAATTTACAAAGTTTATTTGTAACTTTTCAAAAACAATAATCCTACCATTATTATAAATGTGTAAATATACAAGTTCATTCTTTGGATGTGTATTGGTCATAATCTTTATATTTTTTTAATACAAATACAGTGGCTCACAATCATACAGCTCATCTGTTGTTAAGCAGTTACCGTAACCTATGAGCGCTTGTAAAACCAAATTAATCACACGCTCGTTGCCTAAGACTTAACGGGTGAAAAGTCTCATATGCCTATATTTTTTTTTATAATTTTTATTTTTTTTTTACCGGCACCCCTAACAAAACCCTTACATACCTTTCAAACACGAGCACAGCAATGCGAGCATTACTGCTTGGCGGCAGAAATAGGTATGGTGTTAGTACTTTCCCGGACGAGCTCATACACAAAGAGGCTCTTCTACTAGGGCTGATCTAATTTGGATGAAATTTAAAAATGGTCTAGATCGTGACCTAGAATAACATAGGAAGCCGTGGGCAGAAGCTAGTAACTTAATAATCCTAATGAATTACAAACTGAGGCTAAAAATAATGAAATAAACAGCACCAAAATAATAAACCGTCATATTTGCTCCATGAAAAATATTCGCATCGCGACGACGTCGGAAAAATACTATAGAAAAAACAATATGGGCGTTATCAGAGAGCCCGGGTCCACTCCAGCCCTCTAATTTGCTCTGGAGAAATTCCTCTTATTTTCGCGTCGCCTCTCTCAGCGGAGACGGCAGCCTACTTCCCTGCGTTGTTACGGGATAAATGAAAATTTACTTGCTAGCATAAGATTTTCTTTTTCTTACGAACTCTTAGGTAATTTTTATTTATTTATTGCCATGCAAAACGTGTAAATGTACCAAATACAGATATGATAAGTTCGGGTATACCTCTCACTACCCCTTAATTGGTATCAACAAGAACCTGAGGACCTGAGGATGTCCATTATAGACATTACAGTCGTGAGCATGTTTGTTTTCTGTTTGTTTTATAAGATCTTAAACCCACTTAGTTCTTAACAACCATTCAAAGGATCATTTATCCGTGTGAATAAATAAAAAACTATAGACTTTCTGACTTTATTTGACGTTAGAGCTTGTTTTTTGATCATGTCAGTTATTTTTTTTCGCCAAAATGGCTTAATGCATTGTTATGCTGTTTTTGCAATAGTTTTGTATGACTTCTTAGATATGGGACCCTACAATACGTAATAATATATACGTCAGAGGTTTTGCAATTCTGTAAAAATGTACTTTATTATGCAGGTAATTCTTTAAAAATGTACAATAAATGTATTTTTTCTGAGGCGTTTTATTGGCTGGGCTTCTTATATACCTAGCTTTTACCTGACCGCGTAGAAATATGACTACTCCTTGTTAAAAACCAACAGATCAATATTTTTGAAACGGTTTAGAGCAGCGGTTGAAACAAACAAGCAACACAAGACTACAAGACTACTGTTGAGCAAACAGCAGACTACAATTTAATTTACCTATGTACGGTAACATACATGTGACGAGTTGCAAACCTTGTTTAACTAATATATCTTTTTGCATATTAAAATATACTATACAGAGGCGATGATATTGCTTAAAAAGCAGTGTTTAATTAATCAACTCAAACTCTTTATAAGTATTAACAGCTTATAAATGTAATGATAACAGCTTCAACTTTGAAACTTACCTTGTGTACCTTACCTCGTATTATAACAAACAATGTTATAATATAGAAACTAATAAACTGAAAAAAAAAAAGTTTTTTATTAAAACGCTCAGATTTCACAGCGCGTGCAATCACGCCGCAATTAAATTTAATGAATCCAGTATCACGAATTCTTATATTTTCTTCATTAAAACATAATTTAGCGCAGTTTGTTCACAGTGTCTCTTAAACATGTACTTTAATATAAGCTCATTAGTAATTACGAGGACTGGCGCGGACGCGTGGCTAAATATTTTCTCGAGCCGAGCCACCCGCTGACACAGTGTATTTAGTACTAGTAAGGCAATTCAGGGCAAACGAAAGACTTTTTGGTTACGTGGAATGTTAACTATATTACCAGGACACAAGTATTTTTTAAATTAGTTTGGTAAGCAGTGCTATCAAAAAATGTAATGTACTGTAGTGAAAAAAACATTTTTTTATTTTACTACAGTGAAATAAACAAAATCAAATTTACACCCGGATAAAAAGTACTGATTTCAAATTTCATCAGTTCAGACGTAACGGGGATTACTTGCAACAAACAATTTGATTAGCATAATGGTAATATTTGGACAGGTAATTTTAGATATTAAAAAAAACTTGATTAATTGTTTGTCATCCCCGCCTTAGCGAATAGTCTAAGCGGATATACGGATTTTCGAAACAAATAATTCAATGTGAATAGTAAAAACTTTGTTTAATGCTAGTGGACAGACAGCCCACATTCACTAGGGCATTTACCTCAAGCTCCCAAACAATCGAGTTCCAATTTTAAATATGGTATTTCCATATTTAAGGAATTTTGAGCAATTGATCCTTTTGAAGGCAGCTTTATGTGTATTTTTTATGTATGTCTGTCGTAACGCACTCGTAAGAGACGTACAATATCCTAATATTAGGTAGGGCGCTTTGCAATTGTAGTTGCGCTACTGGTACACTGAACACTATGCCTTCGCCGTCTGGCCGCAGTAATTAAAAAAACGGCTCGAGGGCCGTTCTCGACAAAATCAAAAATGTATTATTGTTCACGCATATTTTCTTGCCCAAAATAAGTTTCGTTGGAAAATGATTACCTTTCTTTTCTAACTAGAGGACGATTTTTTTATCACTACCTACAGTAATATTTTTTCAGATATTCTAGAATGAGTACCTAGTTTGAGATAATGATGTACTATTCTAAGTAGGACCAAACCACCTGTTATTGTGTTGTATTCGGCCTTTAAATAATTAAAGGCCCGTTTAGTGCATTGCAGTTTGCACTTCATTTTCAGTATTCGAGGAGGAGTTATTAAGTTAGAAACGTATTACTTAGTTTTCTAATAAAATAAATAAATTTGTTCTTAGTACTTTTACTATAGAGTTTTAATTTTTAAATAAAGCCCTCTGTCCTCTGCTTGTTTTATCAAGTATTTTTTGACTTAGTGTTGTTTTTTTTTTCACTGCAAAGTCGAAATAAAAGTCTGCTATCGATCCACTTACAATAACAATATTTGTAAGTTCAGTATCGATTTTGTCTTTAGTTTGACTGTTGAGTTAGAAGTTTGGGCTCGAAACAGTTGACGTAAAAGAGTGAAAGCATTGCGTTTTGGAATCAAATAATCTAGAATTTATAAATTATTAAAATTATATGTATGTATAAAACACCTATTTTATAAAACTGATTCTATTTTTTTTTTAATTCATGTAAAGTTATTTACAGTCGTAGCAAAACAAGATAACTTAAAATTTCGAACACACTAGCATTTGAATAAACAGAGGTCGCCAACATTTTGTTAATGAGGTAAGAACAACGTCGCCTCAAGAGCGCGTCATTATCGCGCTGAGCGTTGAGCGTAGCGGGCCAGGGCTGCCAACTCGGAACAAATTCTCTAGATTATGAGAAATAACTACTGGCTTTTGCGCCGAAGAATATTACCTCTATTTCATATTAGATTTCATTAATATGCGTAAAAATACCTAATATGACAGTGGCATTATAATACTATAATTTACAAAAAATAATTTCTAAAGAATTTGCTCGAATTTACATAATATTACGATACTACTAACCTACCGACGATTAACATCTTGAGGGATTCAGCAAATTTTATGGTTCTTATTACTCGAAGACATGTGATACCAAAAAAACGCCTCGAAAACTATTTATCACATTGGGTTTTTCACCATTGCCTCAAGTTCAGGGCTATAATACCTGACCAATTGATCTAACGCAAGATAACTAATAAAAAACCGGCACCTGAGGTAGTGGTCAGCTATGGCTTGAGTAGTTATTTTAGTACATTTAATGCACGCCTATATGTCATAAAGCAGATACTAATTAGAGCTCTTGTGTGGATAAAATCGCACCAGTTCACCAAAAAGTTACATTTCAGCTAGTAGTAGTGCAAGTTGGCTGAAAATATTAATTTAAGCACACAATTTTCTTATATCCAACAAGAATGGCTGAGTTGGGGAAATACCAAGCTGTGCCAAACTGTGTAAACTACTTTGGTGGTAGAATCAGAAAATTAATGTTATCCAATAATTAATTTATAATAATATCACAGATACCGTCCTAAAAGACTGCCATACTTAACAAGCATACAAGAATAAACTAACATTGATTTTTAATAATGTTTTGAAAAAAAAAATATGTTTTATGTTAATGCTTATAATATATTATTACTGTAAATGATGATGAGGATTTAGGTATTATAAAATGATAATATATAAGAAGATCAATGATGTATAATTTAACCTTTAAATAATATTCCTGATAAGTTGGTAAGGGTGTACAAATAAATGTGTTGTCATTAAGTTTTAATGATATATTAAAACTTGATCCTTGTGATTTCAACATATAAAAACCTGTTGACTATGACTTTGAACCCTTCCTCTAAGACTATATTTCATAAACTTTAGTGAATATCTTCGTTATGTTTTACAAGAAATAATTCTACTCCTAGGAAAGATGACTTTTGATGAACGAAATCTAAATGCACCGCGTTTAAATCCATCAAAAGTTTTACATTGTGTTATTGTTCTATTAAGTTGGAAACCCTAAGAGCGTAGCTGAAGCGGGCGCGGGTGCACCACAAAGCCAGAATTAATGACACCTCGTGAAAACCGCGATGAGTTATTTTCGAGAGGAAAAGGCGCACGTAGAGTGGCGCGCTTGTTTTACACACGCGACTCTTGCTCCGTCGTTTTGTTTTAACTAACGAGGTCAATATAGTTAAGACAAGGAACAAATAATGGTACTTATATAGAAGATGGTCTTGTTGGCGTACGGGCGAGTTACCGACAGAGACTAAGATCTGCAAATATCTTTCCCCGAAGAAGCATAATTTTCAACTTTTCAGTACAACGCCATCTCTTTAAACTTGAAGAACTTTTTAACAAACATACATAGCCTGATTCACTAAAAATCCCTGTCGTAAGTTTCAGGAACTACGAGTACCGTGGTACCACAAAACCCAGACCGCGAACAAATATCTTCAGAAAATGCAAACTTAAAATAACACTTGCCATAGATTAAAAATAAAACTTTATTTGTAGGTTCTCTCAACTTTTAGGTACAGAAGCGGTAAATAAATAAATAAATATAAATAATAAATAAATAATGCTGGACATTTTTCACACAGCATCATCTAGCCCCAAAGTAAGCAGAGCTTGTGTTATGGGAACTACATGACTGATATACTACTTATATACTTTTTTTTTAAATACATACATATTATACATAGAGAACATCCAGATCCCGAGACAAATATTTGTTTATGCAAACATTTGTCCCGCGGCGGGAATCGAACCCGCAACCTTCTGCGTCTCAGGCGGGCCTTCGCCCACTTTGCCACAGAGGTCGTCAAGGCGTGACTTTAAAAAACTATAAAATGACATATAACAGATTACAAAGAAAACCTCATTAACAGCAGCTAAATCTCATTTGAGCTATATTTTATTCATATATGAATTCAAAGCTGATTTTATCAACTCCGTTCCCAAAATAGATCCCACATAAATTTTATCACAGATCATTCGAGACCACGTTCCCATACTTTTTCTAAGGAACATGACACTTGAGCTTCGAACCCCCGAATCTGCGCAAATCATCAAACCCGCGCTACAGATCACGTATCGCGCCCGCAACACATCTCGGTTTTCTTAAAATAAAAACACGACAAGCCAAGTGTGAGTCGTGACTACTGAAGAAGGCTGTTTTGATAGATTTTAATAATAGAACGAAGTTATGTTAACTAGTCAGATAACGATGTATGGATGATATAGTTAGATGGAAGAGACTCTATCTAGTCTCTTTTTGAAGCGCTGGATAGTTTGTATATCCCAAGCTAATTTAGGCAACGTGCACCATTTGGATGGGTGTTCGATAGAGGTCTTAAGAAATGAGTGCTTCGGAGGGTACGTTAAGTTGTCAGTTCGGCTCTTTCAGGGGTCTTTGGGTGACCGAAAAAAAAAGAGTGGGTTTAGCTCATCGCACTTTTAATTTTTAAACAAATTCGTTTGGGTACAACTTTTAGTTTACAAATATTATCGTTTAAACCGATTCCGTACTCACTCGTTGAAGACGTAAAAAACGTACGACGAGCTGAGCGACTACGGGTTTTATCAAGATAATTCGGGTACAGAACCCTAAAGCAAATTATAAAAAGTATAAGGTTGATCAGAGGCACCGATAGCGCTACCGTTTACGCGCCCTTTGTTCTGCTGATAATAAAAACTCAAACAATGAACAAGCATTGGCTCAAACATGTCCGATAAAAAATATGTAGGCTTTCATTCTCATATTCATAAATATGGACTATTTGAGCGTAATATTATGCACACAAACTTAAAAACAGCAATTTTTATACAATTAAGGAAGTACCCTGGCCAAGATAAGCATATCAGCAGAAATCAGTGCAACACACAAATGCAACTTCGCTGATTTAAAGTTCATAACAAAGTGAGAAAATGCAGTGTTCTGGCATTTACGTCTTTTTTCGCATTTTATTCTCACAAAACCTATTACTTGTAGAAAACTTTTTTGGTACCTATCTTTCTCGACATTTTAGTACTATGATAATTCCAAGCGCCGTTCTCGTTTAAGGGGTAGAATTAAATGTTTGTCAAGAATAGATTTTCTTTTGATTGTTTTACATTGAAGTTACCTTAATAGGTAGAATGGTAATAAAATAACCATAAGTATTATGTTCTATTTTCTAAAAATGTATAATATTGACTCTACTTAAAGAATCATTCAAAGATCACCAATCAGCTTTAGAAAAGTCAAACCGGTTCATAGATAATAATTTTCGATTTTGAAAATTGATAAGGGACACTTGCATACACACGTGTATGCCAGATTTTAACAATTGTTAAAAGTTAAAATCACATAAATATGTGTTGGTACATACGTTCTAGTTTACAGTCACGCACAAAAGATTTAATGAGTTTTTGAAAAATATTAATTTGTCGCATGTAATTTCATAATTACATGCGACAGGTTGTCACAACGCATATCAATTCTGCTATAGATTCTACTTAACGTTTTGGAATCAACATTTGGGACAAATAAATTGCGAGGTATTTCCTCATTGCTAATTTAGCCTGTTCTTGTTGACAAGTTAAACAACAAGTAACCAATCACAAAAATCGTATTCAAATCGGACGTTGTAAACCTACTACCAGGTTTCCATACTAATTTCTGAACTCGCGTTCGCAAAAAAACTTTCGGAATCGACTGTACCGGCGCGCACCTGGGTCGCCGGGGGCTCTTATTCAAATGCAAATCAAACGTTCCATTTTTAAAATCTACCATCTCGGCACTCTTCGTTTCCGGAATGACTTATGTCCAATACTACCAACATGATTCTTCCTTCATAATCAAATTTCGAATCTAACTCCTACACTAGTGGATTGATTTTTCTGTAAAAAGTAATTGGAGTTGTAACATTTTGGAATTGGGAGGTGTTGTCGTTTGGGACCTTTTAGGGCAAATTTCGAGTACCCAGGTGTGCTCCCGATCCGGTTAAGGGAAGCGTCCTTGTTAGAGAATCTCGTATAAAATCGTTTAATGGTTTGTTTTAAATTTCATTTTATATTCACTGGCGCGATGCTGTAAATTATTGGTTGTAAAATGGTGGAGGTTTTTATTGGTAGTTTGTAATTCGATCATCGGCGTTCAATACAATGAGGTTTTATGAATGAATTTAAGAGTTCGTGGGTGGTTACGTGCTCGAGCGATTTAAACTATTCTTAACAAAATATCGGTTTCTTATGAAAGCGGTGGCTTTCAAATAACGACCATAATATAGCAGAATATTCATTAACATCATAATTAGCCTAAAGAAGTCCACTGCTGGACAGTGACAGATGAGTGCAATAATGATCTTGGGAAACCTTCATCCACCGACTTCCCGCAACCTTTAAGATGTCATCAGTCCATCGGTTCGGGGTTTTCCTACACTGCGTCGTCCGGTTCATAATCACAATTCGAGAACCTTTCTTCTCCAGCGGTTATCGGTTCTACGAGCAATTATGTCCTGTCCATTGCCACTAATTTAAAGAGCTGTATCGGTGATTTTAGATCATCTACGATTCATTCCTTATCCAATTATTGGACGTAGGCCTCTCTCATCTCGTTCCATGAGCGTCGGTTGGCCGCTATTGCCACCCAGTGGTAGCCTTCTCATCATATAATTTTATGTCCACCCGTCGTTTCTGTGGAAGATTTATATTTTTCCTATTTGGCCATGGTCTCTGTTTGAGGACTCGTCTTATCCAGCGACTTCTCTCAAGCAAGGCTAACAATATGACCAGCCATATTGTTAGGCTTGCTTGACCATACTTAGTTGAAAGTAGCGGTCACAACATGACGGTCCCCTCTTATTAAAAACCTAGGCACAAATCCCTTGATTATTTGTTAATAGCGTAAATGGTCATACATAACTGTTATGAATTTATTGGGTAGAGCATTATATCTCGATTTTACTTGCAACTTTATTATGAGCAAAGAATATTTATGGTTTTCATTACACAGTATGGTTATAAAAATCATGTTCCGTTATTGTTCATTATCGCTAAACAAACACATAATAATTAATACAAAAACCTGACCCCACTCTAGGATTCCCTGTATTGCGGGTATCAGAAACTACGAGTAGGTACCCATGGTACCAGAACATGCAAATATTTTTTACGCAGCGGGAATCGAACTCACACCTCTTGCATTTCAGACAGCGCGTATTATTATCGTATTTTGGAATATTATGGATTTAACTAAATATGAAAGCTTACTAGAAGATACAGTGTCAAAAGATGAATAAATTTAATGGAACTTACATAAAAAAACAAATTCAATCAAAATTACTCATCCCTATAATCCATCACAGAAAACATAAAAAACAAGGCCACAATAGAAGACCTCACACAGCAGACAGCGTGGCACCGCCATATCTCGACCATAAAATCTGTACCCAAAATTATATACCTACATGGTTATACCAAAACAGGTAGAGAAACTAGTAGAAGACTAAATCCAAACCTATCTATAATTATCTTCATGTTTAGTCCTCTTATTTTCAGTCTAAATAATTTTTATTTTACCACAAAATGTTGTTTATAAACTGACAACCAGAGCAGCGATCACAAACCCAATTCTCATATTTAAAAAAAGGAAAGAAATAACTCGAATTAATGAACTTCAAAATAGTACTCTAAAACAATCGACGATCCTTCATAAGAAAAACTTAAAAAAGAACTGACGGTAGTTGGACCCAGTAATGTGTCGAGACACGGTTGTGAAATATGTTACCAGAATTGTTCCTCTGGCAGCCAAAATTTGTTTTATTTTGCTTTGTTTCATCGGATGTATGACTTATTCTGATACTCGATTCATGTTTTCGTGTCACTGGCACGGTATGCCCTTACTCTCATAAACATAGGTACTATTATAGATTGCTCCGGTCAATCGCTTGATCCTCGTCGAGTGAATTAAACTATGTAAGGCTCTCCAAACGTTTGATCCAATATTGAACTCGTGCAAAAAAACAATCTTCGATAATTAATGGCCACCATAAATTGTGTCCCAAAAGAGACAAAAAATGTGTACGGTGAATGCTTTTCATTCCGAACACAGTGGGATAAAGAACGGCAGACGTGTTAATTTGGAGATGAGAGTGTTTGTTCGAAAGGATATTGGTATTTTAGAGTAGGGAGGTAGATACTTAGTAACAAATAATTTCGTAATGAAGAAGATTAACTAGAAGATTAAAGGCTTGTTTTTGTGGCTGCCGTATATAATGGATGGGCGGTAATTCGTGCAATATTTTTTCTTTTAGTCAATGCAGTGACAATAAACTTGATTATATTTCAGGGTGAACAAGACCGGTAACGAATGAACTTTGAGGAAATAAATAAAGAAATACTAAAAAAATATAAACTCACAGATTATTATAGTAGATTTTTATGAAGTCATATATTTTGCGACTGATTTATTCCTAAACTTACGAAAAAACGTAACAATACAATAATGAAATAATTTCCCAAACTGATATCAAATGTAAAGGCTATGACAAGACAGATTTATATGTTTAATTCTCATGAAAAACTTCACAGTTCGCGCATTTCGGCACGCAAATCACAAAAACGTATAACTAACAGATATAAAAAGTATCGCATCTCGTAGTCAGGTCGAGGGCCACACAAAGGGCGCTCGTAGTTCGCCAATAATAATAGCTAATAGTTTTCTCAAGTTCTATAGAGAAATGATTTAGTGCGCTCAAAAGTCAGGCAGTAAATCAAAGAGCTATCTCATACCGAAACGTTCAATATTCGATCCAATAATGATCCCGAAGGACACGTGCTCTGCTCTCTCATTATTTGAAGTTATTCCGTTCTTGATTTAAAATAAATAAATTTTATAGCACCATCTGTCATAAGAGAGATAAAACTTGTAATGGAGTCCGCGCGGGAGGCTGTGGTCATTTCTTGTACTGACGTTTATTATCGATGTGACTTAAGTTACTGTAAATGCTGCGAGCGATGGTTGTTCCTCATTACCACTCGGACGTTCAATTTATTGCTCATCAAAAATTGTAATATTGTTGTTATTACCTGTTAAACTGGCACTCGTATTTTGGCCATAATATAAATGAACAAAAGATCATAAACTATAACTTTACGTAAGTAATTACATTAAGTTTGATTGTATCCCACGAGTCGAGCAACGCTCGTAAGCTAGACTGGGATATAACAAGAATTTTTACAACATAAAATGCAACTTACATTTTTAGTTATTCACAAAAATTCTGAACTAAGTTATTTATGTAGTGTGACGAGCTGGTAAATTGACTGTAACGAAATCCACACACGCACCGACCTCGACCGCGCTTATGTCCTGTCCTTCATACTTCTCTCTAAAATGACCAAACATTTTTACGTAACACACAAAACATGGATATACCCATTTATACGTAAGTATACTAAAGTGAATTAATCATCTTAATAAGAACCACGTTAAGGATACACCCACTTCAAAAAGTTCAATAACGCGTCCAAAAAATACATAACATGGCCACTCCACTCCAAACTCCATCCAAGCAAATTGAATATAGACATGAAACGTAATAACAGTGGGCATCAAAAGGCCTCGACTGTCCGTGCGGGGTTTTCCTTTTAATTAGACCCTAAGTACTCGTTAAAAAACAACATCTTTCCGAACAGACAAAGCGGGCCCGCTCAAACAGTGCAAATGTAAAAAACGTTGGATAAATAAGTGGAAAAATACAGGTAAGTCCAAGAGGGTTTTTGTACGGTCCGGCCGGCCACTTAGGTCATCCTGCGAAATAAAGGCCCAACTTTTTTATATCGCTTTTAAATGCGAGCCCCGTACGTCGAGCTGGGCCCGCCTCATCCCCTTCTGCGATAATGTGAAAGGAAACAACGAAAGAAAATGTTTCCGAGCGCCCGTTCGCTTTTATTGAACGGTCTTTCGTAGTTTCGATTGCAAATAGTTCGTGTAATTTAGTTAGCTCGCTTTCAGTGAAGCGAATAATAATTGAACACTATAAAATATCTCGTCGAGTTGAAGTTTACCTGCGCTAAAAAAACAGCGTATTTACGAAATCAGCGAAACGCGTAACTACGTGCTGTGCCGTTTCGTAGAAAACGTTTTTGCGCCGACGATCCATTGTTTGCGTATTATGTTGCGTGAAACGTTTGCAATCTCTTTTGTAAGTAAAAATCTTTTTTATTAACATTAATACGGAATGTGCTTGAATATTTTTGATGGCAATCAAGTTGATTAGATGCTCTGCCGAGGCTAACAGGCACCCACCTGATCGAAAGCGTGCTGATGCGTTGCCTGCACTGAAGGACTCTTTTGTAAATTTTTGTTTATAATGGAAATTAGTTTGATTAGTTTGAAGTTCAAAGAGTAGGTCTTATGTAGGTAATTAGGTATCTTAGGTCTTATGCCATCTAGTTTGAATTCAAAGACAAGAATTTTATGTTTAAAACATCGTTCAGTTTTGACTAATTTGAGGATGCTGATAGGTACTAATGGATGATCTACGAACTGAAGGCCTAAAATATTCCCTCATGAGTTGCAATATAATATTGTATCTGTCTACTTTAGGTACGCTTTCTAAACTAAACACCGACGTTTTTGTAATGAAAGATTTTTGTATTGGCGTTCAGTAGAATACCGATTTCAAATTGAAACCAAAAACTGTATATTTTTGTAATTTTTTGATGAGCGATTACCTGTTTGTAATCATAAATTATTTTATAATGATTAACTGTAAGTAAATATTAAAGAAATCTCATAAATTTACTAAGAGTAAACAAATATCACAATGTTTTGTTCCGTACTTTGAGTTTGGTTCAGAAAAGTGTTGCCTGTAAACATAAACTTTAATTTTGTTCAGAAGTATGCTCGTGAACCACAGATAGCTCTGTGGTTTCAATACAAAACAGATGACAGTGTTTACAAATCTTAAATACAAGGAAAGCGTTTCATAATCATTTCATATCTGATACGTGCGAATGAGTTCAAATGCTAGTATTTTTTTAATAGTCGTCTCCAACTTATCAAGCGATGCTACATTTTCAGATTGGAATATACGTTTTCAATTCGACCTGCGAGGGAGGGTCGTTTGAAGTGATTAGTAATAGCAAGGGTATGGCGAAATAATCTTAGTGGAGCCTTTAATGAGAAAACATTATGCCCGGAGCAGGTTGACGATTAATTAATTTCTTTTGAGCTCGCCATTCGCCAGAGCCGGTGGAGGAGTTGATTGGAAACGGTTTATCAGGAGAAACTAATCGTTTTATTAGGTCTGAAATAGAGTTGAGTTTTTCAAGTTGGTTCATTACATATTATAAATAAATAATGCTGGACATTTATCACATAGCATCATCTAGCCCCAAACTAAGCAGAACTTGTATTATGGGAAATACATGACTCATATACTTTTTTTTTGTAAATACATACATATTATACATAGCAAACACCCGAGACAAACATTAGCTAATCGTGCATTTTTCCTACAGCGGGAATCGAACCCGCAACTTTCTGCGTTTCAGGCGGGCCTTCGCCCACTGCGCCGAAGAAGTCTTCACTGCAATACAGAGGTATTTTTTTCATTTCAACAAACAGATACGGTATAATAATATACCAAAAGATTCAACCTCAGCAAAAATCGAACCTGTGATCTTCCCGCTTGATACGCAATAAGTTACATATTTGTTTAACAGAAATACCGCTGTTTGTCTCAATGCGAACAGATACTCGAGTTATAATACAACCTGTAACAGAAACTCTGTTCGATTCGAAAGGGTATTATTAGGTATTGGTCGTCTTTATACAGACATGTACGACCTCTGTGGCGCAGTGGGCGAAGGCCCTGAGACGCAGAAGGTTACGGGTTCGATTTTCGCCGCGGGACAAATTTTTGTATGTGCGAATATTTGTCTCAGGTCTGGGTGTTTTCTATGTGTTATGTATGTATTTAAAAAAAAATATTAAGTAGTATATCAGTCATGAAGTTCCCATAACACAAGCTATGCTTACTTTGGGGCTAGATGATGATGTGTGAAAAATGTCCAGTATTATTTATATTTATGTTAATTTTTCCCCAAATAGCTTTATAAAGCCGGTATAAAAATAACTTCTTCACGAACACAGCAATGTGTGCTGTGGGTGTTGTTAAATTTACAGGCATAATTATGAGACTTTTCACGCGATATGAATCTGGGTCGGCAGATTTTTAATTATGTAAATTACCTATTTAGATATGTGAAAATGCATGACAAACTACAAAACATTCGGTAAGTTTATGGTCTACGAAGGTAAAATAATAAATAACGGTTTAATGAAATTACAATTTGGTACCTTATTTACCTTCTTTCCTACCTTCCTTCATTTTTTTTACGACAGTGCTATAATAATGTAATTTATGAAATGGGTACAAATTGATATGGCAAGCCTCAGATGCGTTAGCTAGACTAAAGGAACTATGTCTTTATTCTTTATCAAACTAGAACATCAAAGGAAAATCCTTTGATGTTCTAATTTATTATTAATTTAAGAAACTCTATACACTTGTAACACTATAGCCATGTTTCATTAACACTCACTTCGGGGAACAAAATCAAACAATAGCAACATATAGAATACCTACATGAACTTATGTTCAGAGCTTATTCACCTTCCATCTCCAAAGGTTAAAAGGATGAAAAATTAATTTGATTCATGAAAGAAAATTAATAAGACAAGCCACTGTCGCCCCAGCTAATGAAGGTAAAAATAAATCGATTACGTTATACTTGGACGGGCACATAAGGGTTGTCTATACAGGGTGTCCCGGAATATTTATACTTTCCCCAAAGGAATTAATAGGGATAATAAAAAGGGTTCTACAGATATTAGGTAACAACATTTTTATTATTTATCACTTTAAAATTTTCACTTTTATCATTTTATACTCGAATAGTGAAACAGAAAAGGAAAACATATGTGTTTATGGCATGTGCCACTTAATTTCCCAATAACGGCGATGGGCTTGCTTTTTGCCACGAAAATCTAACTACTATGCAAAACGTGGGCATGTGCCAAAATGATTGGACATGACTTGACACCTCCTACTTGATATGCTAAAGGATTTGAGTCAAGATCTGAGAATGTCCATCATGAGAAATAAAGTCGTGAGCGTGTTTGTTTTGTAGTTAATTTTGATTTATTTCTTATTAGACTCACCACCCAGGTCATCAACGTCCTCGGTGGCCGAACACGCAAATATTTATCCCGATGCGTGAATCGAACCCGATGTGGGTTCTTGCTTCGCGTATAGAAAGTAAGCCACAAAAACACAGAGACAATGGGAATATTTTTTTTTTTGTTAATAAGTCATATCTGTACTGTGTGGGCCAAACAGGTCCCGTATCAGCTTTTTCGCACAATAAAAAGGAGTGAAGACTTTGTATTGTAGTGTCACTAAAAAGGATTTGATAAAAGGATTGGGGTCACTAGCCAATAGCCACCACCAATGCTCTTAGTGTTACCCCATGAACACTGAGAGCATTGGTTCATTACCGAAACTTGCCAATAAATAGAAACCTGTCAAATAAGACTATTGTGACCTTTCCACGAACAACGTCAAAGGTGAACAAATGTTTGGTAAAGCTTAAGGCATAAGCGTTACTATTGTACCACTGCGGTTTGTGATCGAGTATTTGTCGTACCAACAGAATTGTGGAAGCTAATTAATCAATCGTTTGAATAGTGTTTGTGTGTTTGGCCGAATTTAATTTGTATTTAAATTTTACTCAAAAAGTATTCTGATTATTCCAAAATATTACTTGGTTTACTTATTTCCTTTTATATGACGCCAATTACCTTTTATTAGACCAGGTGAGAACTCAGTGTCTGGTTAAACCTAACATAGGCTTTAAGGCACTTTTAACCGAATTGTAATGTTGTTTTTTTTTTTTACCTGAATAAATTATTATTATTATTATTATAATTAATTTTAATTTTAATTTTAATAATTAATACTTTTTGTCAGACTACAAACACTTTCTTAGGAACGTAAAACTACGAGTAAAAATATTGTATAATTGATTTTGTAACTTGTAGCTTATAGATTATTTTAAAGTACAAACTGATAGCATAGAACCTTTACTAAGGATTCTTGCAATTATTACAAAAGAAAGTTAAATGATTAACTTCGAAACTTTTTTGGAATTGGTCAATTCTATAAAGCCCTCTAAAATATGCATAAATCGATTAATAGTAATATTTTTATTGTATCTTAATAGATACACGTGAATTAAGCAACAAAATACTACAATTTCATTTATAATACGGGTGGCCACAATTTTATTTTGACACTTATGGCACTCCCAAGATCATGACGCATGTAACGACACCTCATCCACTAAAACGCGTATAAAAAATACCACAAACATAGTTAAATATGCGCCAGCCTCCTTTCGGCTAAGACCAAGATAAATAGCAACCTGCTTGGAGTATAGAGGTCTTCTTTTTTAGCATTTAGGGAAAAATACGACCAATCTTAATAAAAAGATACATTATAGAGAGGACTCGTTGGCTATTGGCTATCGATATAATATCCTTATCAAAAGATGCAGCCAATAGTAGGGCCTCCTAATTTCAAAATATATTACATAAATATTATAAACTTAGGTTATTGTACGGACAATGTCACTTTTCACAACCTGTGACCCCTTCAATGGTGTTATTTCAGAATTGAACAAAAACAATAATGCTAACCCCTTATAACCCGCGATGCAAGGAGCGCGTAAATGATTTTGGAGTAAATTGTTTATATGTCTGTTAGCATTTTTTTTTCCAAAACGGCTTCATCATTTATATCGTCAATCGATTATAGAAATCCACTGCTGCACATAGGCCATAGACATTGGAAATATGCCGTGATGAATGATACTAGGCCACTTCCATCCACATTAAAAGGTTCTTCCTGCAACCTTTAATAAGAATGAGAATATATTTATTTGACACACACACACACAGAACATGGAACAAATATCAAATAATCTAGTAGCCTAGGTACTACAACATAAATAAAGAAAAGAAAAGTATAAAATAATTAAAAGATAGAGACAGTGACACAAAGATATACAGAGTATGGGCAAGACAATCAGAGGTGAGTCCCTAGATCCTACGGACAAGTCTATCAGTCTTTCGCTGCGAGTGTGCGGCCAAACAGGCCCAGTCTAAGCATAATGCCACTCCGGAATAAAGTAGGGGAGCAGCGCTGGTTTTCAGACTGAGCTTTAACAGGGTGACGTCCAAAATAAAAGAATTGGTGGCGAAATAAACAAAACGGCTTAATCTATTGAAAAGTGGGTTGAAACTTTATTTTTTACTTTACACAGAGAGAACAGAGACTAAATTCTTACACATAGGACATTTACAAAGACGAGCTTAACCCTCACAAGAGTTTTCTTCCAGCAAACCTTTATTCAGATAACTTGATCCATAATATGTTAGTAAGTTACATAACGTTATAGTGTTGTACAATCACTTTAATTAGTACTTAACACAAACAACTCATTTATGTCATCATCATTTCTTGTCATTCATTTAGACGACCTCTGTGACGCAGTGGGCGAAAGCCTGTCTGAGACGTATATGGCTGCGGGTTCGATTCCCGCAAATTTTTGTATGATCTGCAAATATTTGTCTCGGGTTTGGGTGTTTTCTATGAATGTATTTACAAAAAAATGTGGTTTGATGCTGTGTGAAAAATATCCAGTTATATTTATTTATTATGTCCCGATTCAATACGTTTTCTGTGAGACTATTAATTCAGGACTGCTCAGCACTCTGCAGAGCAGGGAGGCAGTCTGTCGATGGCATAAAGCCTGATGGATGGATGGTTTTGATGACTTCAAGGGTGGGGTCTTAGTTTTTTTTTCCAAAACCAAAATCATCTACAAGTCACTAGGAGTTTTGTCGATAAAACTTTTCTAATAGGTACTGCAATAGACGAGAGAATGTGAAATGACGTAATATCTGAACACTCAGATGTTACGTCATTGAAAACTGCTCAGATTGTTGAACGCCAGACGTCACTAAATGGTGTACGTGATGGAAAACATGTTTCAAATTTTTTTTTGAGTTGTAAGTAACTTTGGTCTATCTAAACTTCTTATAAAAATAAATACGAATAAGTTATAAGTTGCTGAAAAGAGTGTTCCTGTAAAATTCTACAGACACAGGCACACAAAAATAACTAATACCTAGGACTGTCACTAAACCATATATTTTTTTGTTTTATCTGCATAGTATGTCATCATGAAATTTTCTACCAAAATTTAACAAAGATTTTACATGTCATGCTAAGATTACATACTATAACTGCCATAAAATATCATAAACGTGGAATTAATGAAACAATTTGAAGCAAAAGCCCGAAAATACCATAAATGTGAAAAATATATATAAAATATAGAAAAAAATATGAATCCTATTTTTAATACTTGAATAATTTTCACGTCATTCCGAAAACGTTTTCGGATAAAGCCATCTATCGAGCATTCAACCCTAAACCCCATTTAAACCTGCAATAAAAATTACATAATAATAGGTCGTATCTCGCAAGGAACTGAGTGGTAATTAGGTTAAACATGACCCTTTTGGATAAACAATACGGAAATGAGCTCTATGACTGGTAAAATTAGGTAGTTATTTGAGTAAGGGGGGTTAGAGCAGTCGAGAATTCCTATTGTCGCGTTATCACAGGCCCCCAGTCGCTGGAGAAGTTTAATTCTCTTTTACTTGAGAATTTTTAATTCGATCTCGGTTTAAATAATGTTTAAATGGGTGTGTAAGTTATTCCAATATTGGTACCATTTTTATTAGCTTCTCTTAAATTGGCCGCAAAAAGCGGAGTAACATTCGATATCCTTCTACTATCATAAATGCGAAAGTTTGTGAGGATGGATGTTTGTTACTCTTTCACGCAAAAACTACTGAACGGATATTGATGAAACTTTACAATAACATAGCGTATACATCAGAATAACATATAGGCTATTTTTTATCCGGGTATCACGCGGGCAAAGCCGTGGGCAGAAGCTAGTTTGATATAAACCTGTCCTAATATGAATATATTAGGACAGCTTTACAAACTTTGATAATATTGTACAATGGGCTGTCTTATCGCTAATAAGCGATCTCTATCAGATAACCTTTGGATGGACAGACTGCCTAATCGAACATTCAGTTAGTAGTCAGTTTCCACCAAAAACTACTAATCTGTCTTTTTCATCACCCACTCTAGATGACATGTTTCTGTGTCTTATTTGATTATTTCATGGTGTTCCTATAATTTGTGATACTATGTCATTGAGAAGGGATTGATCCTTGTGATTTACCCTTTCGATCGGTATCATAAAAATACAGATGTTTTTCTCCTATTTAGCGGATCCACTTCGGAAGACAAGCTACTTTTTTTATCTTCGAATGCAGTATGAATGTACACCACAAGATAACAATATAAACAAAAACCAAATATAACTAAAAGTACAATGGGCGCTTAAAAGCCACCCAACCTTGGGATGGAGCTGTATTACTTACTTAAAAAAAAGGAAAGTCTTAATAATGTTTAACTTCCTAACTTCAATATTTAAGGTACTTGTCCTGCATGTAGCATGGCCGCGGGAGACACTGTATACGATATAACTTGTGAAAATAGGATGGTTATTAATTTTTTTTTACTAAAAAGCTGAATATATTTACCATGATTTGTGAGTTTGAATGTTTCCCGATATTTCGGCACAGTTTCATGTAACATGATCACTGGAGGAACAGAAGTATTTGCGGTGTTTAATGTTAGTGGCAAAAAATCGATCTACCCTCTTTCTCACTCTTTTATTACAAACTCACAAATCATGGTAACTAAAGTTTATTAGTAAAAACACTGTATACGATACTAGCTGTTACATAGCCCCCGACCTACCGCGTCGCATGGCCCGCAATTACTTCTTTTGTTCGACTCCTGAGGGTCATATCTTCCTCAAGAATTGGACAATTAAAAGCAAAAATATTTTTTCTAATCCAACTTCCAGAGATTAGCGCTATCAAATGAAAAACAATCTCTCTAGATTTATTCTGTATTTCTGTAGTGCTTCAGGCATGTTCGCTGATGCGTGCACCTGTACATTTGACGCCATCTGAAAAGGCAGGGAAAAGACTGCCTCTCTGCGCGCGACCAACAACATCATCCTGAAAGAAATAGTAAATAATTATGCATGTCCTCTAGTGTGGAAGCTCTCCCACAGGATGCAATCTATCTTAGTAATTAAGTACTAATGCTTATCTTAAGCTTACTAACACTTGGATCATGTTGTCTGAATAAAAAACGTTATGATTATTATATCCAATATGACAATAGTCCTTTAGGCACCCTGTAAACTCCGAGACTAGGTTTGGCTAATATAGACTTATTGTATTTGGAGACATAAAATTTACTTATAATGGAAGAAAATATTACTCACATGCTCAAAACGATGAAAGACCATCATCATACAAAAAACATTAACGATACAAACACACTTCTTATAAAAAAAACTTGTCTTGTTTCGCAGCGGGAATCGAACCCGGCTCTTGCGCCGCACCCGGCTGCTCGGCCGCCGCGCCATCTAGTTCGTCAAATTAAATAATAAGTTCGTAATAGAATGAGCGTCCATCCGATAGCAGACGCCACGTGCGGTGGCACACTCCATCGATTCGCAATACGTACCCAATCAGGATTATACAAATCCCTTGCGGCCTTAGGGTGCGGTCACACAGACTGGCTAGACGTATATTACTCTACGTAAAACACTATGGACCTGTCCGAAAATCAGCGTCATACCTTTCCTAGGTTCGGTGCAGCATATGCTGAGACAGGGACCTTTTTACCCCTTACAATGAATGAAAAAAAATACTATATTGTACATAATTACATAATATATAAAACCTTTTTATTAAGAAAGTACATTGGGCGGTGTTTTCTCATACAATATACAACACATTTTTTTTTTTTTTGTAATGTTTAATGTAAACTTTCTGTATTTTGTCATCTCTTGTGTTTTGTTGATGTCAATAAATGTATTTTTCTTTATTTCTTTTCTTTCTTTCTTTTCTTTCTAAAACAAAATACAAACACGCTCACTACTGTATTCCCCTTGATAGACATCTTCAGATTAATATTCAGTTCGTAGATCTTAAGGGAACCAAGTAGGGGGTAGTCAGGGGCACATAACTTCGAATTTTTAGTTCTACGGCTTATTAGTTTCCTCACGAAGATTTTTTTGCCATTTTGAGCAATTAATTATCAAACTAGAGTGAAAAAATCACCCTAAATCTATTGTCCCACGAACAGATTTGAACGCACGATCTCCAAATCCGAAGTAGGGGTACCGATCACTAGGCTAACATACATAGCAAAAAAAAACTCTACCAATTTATTTCTGTGTGACCGCAGCCCTGTAGACGGGAAAATAATTACGACGAGTTAATCAAGTACCGTCAAGAAATCGAGGAAAAACTCTTCTAATACAGATTTGTACAATATCAGTGAGATTTGGGTACTTTGGAATTAGTTCCGAAATCACAGTTGTAGAATCCACTGATCGCTCGCTTCAATTACAATAATGAAAAAAAACATGTCATGCCAATCTTTGGGAAAGGCCTACGTCCAGCAGTGCACTTCTACTAGTTGTCGAAGATGATGATGATTATAATAAAAGCTTTAGGTGATAATAGCGGCAGGCCAGGTTAGTTTCGAGTACCTATAGATGTCACTGTGTATCACAGTATGTTTTTAAAGTCTTTGTGTCTAGAAAACAATACTTTTGACAGTCTAACAGACTAGATAGTACCAAATGGATTAGATCGGCAGTTCAAAGTCGTCAACCCTAACTATCGAGTACCAGGATGGGTCATGGGGTTAAAGAGGTAACGTATAGAGAACGTATGCTGCCAGGTCGCAGCTCGGCTTGTAATCATTTTCCTTGATTAAGTATATATAATCTAGCCAATGACAATCCAATGACATTTTGGGTTTGTATGTGTCCTTTTTCACCTCACGTTTATCAAATACTGAGAGTCTATGCTGAGTTTATAACATATCAAAACGTCGACCGTATCCACAAGATTTCCATACAAAAATTGACGAAAGTTTCGATAAGTTTTTAAACGCATTTGAAACTTAGCATAGGCACTCTAGTATCGCATACGTATATCGGGGGCTAGTGGTCTGATTGCCACTAGACCTTGCGTCGTCCGTCCAATTTTTTTAGGCAGGTATAAAAAAGGTCCTCACAAATTGGCACACATAGAAATAGTTTCCGAATAGCGCACGTGTCCTTTTTCATGGTCACAACTCTTTCAAGTTATCGGCTTGCACCAGTTTCAAGTTTTACTAAAGCGAAACAAGTTTGTTTACGAATGGAATGCCCCGCGGCTTTGTCTGCTTTTATTTTCATACAAACTTTATTTTACCGCTGCACTCTAGTTGTGGAATTTTGTTAAATCCTTTTTTACTGCACCAGTATACCAAAAAGAACATGCCCCGTAAATTTTAGGTCTCTAAAGTGCAAGCCACGCAGAAATGGCGTCTCGCGCTGACATGGCGCGGATGTCTTGCCGTTGCAGTCTAATTTCATACAAAATATATGAAAATAGGGTGCAATTTTAAACACACCTTATGGCGATACTCTGGCTGCTTCAGCTCGTCATTTCTACGTCAGTTCGCAGTTTGCGACGAACGTCTATGCGCGATGTCGGTTTAGTGCTTTAACTATACCATGTCTACGCCACGTCCACGCCATGTCAGCGTCAAACGCCATTTCTATGTGACTTGCACCTAAGGTTTAGCCTAGACATTTGTTGTCAGTCAGTGAGTCAGTCGGTGTGTCACGCAACGATTTGATATATGTATTTAGAAGATAGACGATAAACCATCTCAATATGTCCACTTTAGCGAATGAATATACAGATGTCCTCGTCTATTCAAGAACACCCGTTCACGTTAACGTTTTTAATGTTAGATAGCTATTCAAATTGCTGAGAGGTTCCCATTCGACTAGTGATGGGCAGTGGTTGTTTTACTTTATCGAGGATAGAGATATATATTTTTTTCTGCGGTTCACAATTGGCGACGATATCGCGAAACACAAAAAAAACATGGCGACGAATTGAGAACCTCCACCTCCTTTTTTGAAGTCGGTTGAAAACACAATGTACTTAAGATCTTATAAACATGGTTGTTGTGATATAATGAGTGGCGCTAAGAGTATCATTTCATAGTTCTTCAAAGTTGCCAGATGGCACTGCACCGATAGATTGGAACAAGAAAGGATGACTGAAAAATTTTTGCTTCATATTTCAACACTACTAGCACACAGACTAAAAATAAATCATTATGAGATGGGCGCTTTTGTGCTTTAGAGGGTGCGTTAAGATGTTGGTAGCTTTGTCGGTAGCTACAGTATCTTAGAGTTATTTAAGCTGAGAAATCTTGAGCCAACTCCATCCACTGACTTCTTGCAACTATCGATGCATTATATTCTTAATCTGCGAAACCTGTTCGTGAACGCAATCTGGATGTAAGCATCCACTTTATCCATTATTTTTCTCTGCATACTATCAATCACTATACGTTCCTTATCCCATAAATAAGCTGACCAATTACTCTGAAATACTCGTAGATAGGTACTTTAATACGAAGGCATTCCAATTTCATTTATATGCTTGCTTATTTTTGGCTTGTGTGCTTTATGTAAGACATCCCTTTAGGAACCGATGTCGTTTTGCCAAATAAAATCCCGGAAATCAAAATAGGTTGCTACTACAGAAAGATGGCATATATGCGTATAGCTAACCTGAGGGAATTTCTGATCAGAGGAATCTAGGTAAGAATCTGACATTCGTAGGTGCGAATCTAGTGTAAGACGAGAATTTAAGAGATTCAATTTAAAAAAAACAAACTCACCCCTGTATTGATTAAGGTATGAAATAGATCATAAGATCCATACTCAGTACGCAGGATACCAAGTAGAGGGTAGTTAGAGACACGTCCAAACATATTATTCAGCATATTTCCAGAAAAAAACATATTTAAACTTTCGTATAAGGAACTGTTTTTAGTGTGGCAGAGGTGGTTAAATTACTATATAAAATTAAAAAAAAACATGCTTCAAAGTATTTTGTTTAAACTAAAACATGATAATTCAGTGCAGCGTAAAGGCGCATGCACACGGGTCACGCTATCGCCGTTCTAGTTCATTAGGCGAGCGCGCTATCGCCGTGCGCCACTCATTTTTCACGCGACCTGCGATCGCTATGTTACGAATAATAGTTTCTGTATTCAAAACTAACCTTATTTCGCTCACTGCAGAGCAAAACCCTACAGACTCTCTTTTCGACGTCACCGTTAGTTTATTCTACTAATTATTGTATGGTAAATATTAGTCGTATGGATTCACCCATTTCACTTAATTCAACAAACAAAAGTATCCCCATATTGCCCTACCTGCACAGTAGGCACCTACCGATTTAATTTACACTACCCCCCGCCAATCGGGGACAATATTCAAATAAGGTTTCATCTATTAACGAACCCCGTGGAGACATGTTCCATTATCTATCACTTCCATCTGCCCTCCAGTGTGGTATGGGCTTTAGAGAGCATTACGTTTTAAGTAAATTTGGGTTATTTTTAAACCCTATTTTAGAAATAAAATAGTTATTTTCAATGACGATAGCGATCCTCTAAAATTCGCAATGATAAACCTAGACTTACCTGCTTAATTTTAAAAATATTGAAAACTTATAATTTTGACCGATCTTTAGCAATAACAAGAAACAACACAAAAATAAATTATGATATTAAACTAGTAGTTCAAATATCTACGTTAGGTAGGTTTACCGCCACAAGTCACTAGAGGGCGCTATAATAAAATACGAAACGGCGTAAACAATGATGATGCAATTTTTTTAACTTTCATAAATAATAACATAATTTTTACTAAAAACGGGATGTATACCGTGATTTGTGCAACTGTGCCTGTTAACTGAAATATCGGGAAACATTCAAAATAACATGGTGTTACCGTTTAAAGTAAAATTTATGATATGATGCAGTTAGTGGAATCGTTTTGTATGACTTAAAGAAAGGAAGTTAGAAAGGTTTTAACACCACATACACTAGAGGGCGCTTCAATGCGTAATTGAATACAAACAGGTGATTTCTAAATTACTGATTGATTAAAATTTACTAATTGTTATCACATCAGTTTGTTATCATTAACTTTTATAAAAATATTTGAAAATGTACAAAAACTTTAATAATACCAATAGCACTAGTGGCTGGCCACCCTCGCCCCAACCTGTGGTGAAACAAGGCGGGCCTAGTTTTCAATAACCCTTGAGGTGCCCCGCTGCGCTCTTGGAATATGACCGTGTCAATCAGAATGAATACGTCTCTGTTCGCTGCGCTTGACAGGTTTCTCATTTTATAAATGGCAAAATACTTCGAAGGTTTTTTTTTCTCTTCGCTATTTCTGTCTTGGTCAACATACGTTGTCTTGACCAGGTTAAGATTGGTTGACCCTTAATAAGGTCTAGTAAGTAACCAATTGTAAAGACCTAGTATGGTGATAGGATTTAGTGCGCCTCGCAAAACCTCTTTTGATACCCGTCTCCCGTATTTACAAATAGGTATTGATTTCTAACGTCAATAAAATTAAGGGCACAAGTGTGCCCTTAATTTTATTGCCGTTGAAAAAGTCCTTCTTCATGAGCACCGTCCGCGACCACACTTGACAGTCGTGAAGGACCTCTAAACGGTCAACGAAACGTTAGCAGGAGAATTGTTGTACGTGGTATAGTCGTAAGTTTATTCTAAAATGATACCACCTCTTCAATAACTTCAATTCTATTACATAATATCTTTACATAATATTTAACTGAATAAAGCTAAAAAGTTAAAATATCATTGTTTGTGCTAACGTGTGCTACGCATTTCGTAGCCTTTCGTAGCAAAGTATTTCGAACGATTTTACGTTATTACTTCGTTTCTCGAACATTCCTTAAACCGATTGATTCAAAATTCATTTAACATTGTAACTAATTCATATTTAATGTATCTAACCTTCCGTGCTGTTTCATTTGGACATTCAAACCCAAAAAGTTACTTGTAAATAAAAACTTTCGTACACCCGTTTGTAACGTAGGTACTCGTAGAAATTAATATCCCGGTAGCTACAAAAACATTTTTAACCTGTATTTTAATATTTGAAATGTGCGTTCTGGCGAGGCTGGTGATTTGATGGGCACCGCCGCTTTGTTGAGAATAATATCGAGCCACGGATCATTGGATGCTGCACTTTAGTCTATTTCATCTGTTTTTTCTGCATCACAATCTAAAAATATGTCTGTGTTGTGAAATAACTTGAAGATCTTTATAAAAAAATAGGTGGGAAGTATTCTCTATCTTTAAAAAAAGCATACTTAATTTACAAAAAGATAAAATGCTGAATTTGTTGCCTGATTCTTCAAGGCAGATCGCGAGAAATTCCTGTAAAATTTATTTAACTATAGGTAGTCCACATGATGTTTGACGATTCGCAATGATCCTTGTGATAACAATGAATGTGAATACTAAAACTATGACTTTTGACTACGGATATCAATATCAAAACGAGAGTTGTGAGACACTTCATCGTTACGTGTGTTGTCTTGAAAACTTTGGTTGATACTTTTTAGTCTTTTGTTTATACTCTTTCTCAACGAATGAGTTCACATTGTTCGATTGGCACCACACTATTGTACGATGGACACACTATAGGAGAAATAGTATAGCTGAATGAAAATTAAATAAAAAAACAAGCAAGAGATTGTTGCCTGATTCTACTATGGGGGGTGCGGGTTGGCCGCACGCGAGGAATCGGGAATCGATTAAAAATTTAAAATTAATGTAGTTTTTTAGTTGACGCTTCTATATGATCTTTGTGATATTAAATTAATAAAAACCTTTATCTTGTAATGTACTTTGTTAAAAAAAAACAAAGTACATTACAAGTTGTTGCTAGTATGTGATGAACTACAATGATGCTCTGCACAAAACTTCCAAAATTCAACCTCATGGCTCGTGACATGTCAATACAAACTTGAACCAAACTCGTAACTGAAGCCGAGGCGAGGGTGCAAATGAAACAATAGAACATCATCCACCCCTCAGTAGCAAACCGCAAGAGAATATCATAAACGTCGGCTTAAACACTCGTCTCGGTGGATGTTGAGTAAATAAAAAGATAATAAAATAATAAATTCCTTGCAACATATGGCGGATTGCGTTCGCGAACTGGCATCGAGAATCAGTTTGGGGTGAGTTGAATCTGGTTCTAAGTACGTCAAGATTTCTCATGCGTTAATGGAGAGATCTTGCTGCGTGATTTTTAATCACCATCTTTGGTCTTAATCCAGATTCCTACTACTATTATAAATGCGAAAGTTTGTGAGGATGGATGTTTGTTACTCTTTCACGCAACTACTACTGAACGCGGGGCTGTATCACGCGGGCGAAGCCGTGGGCAAAAGCTAATAAAATATAATGTCGAAAATCACCAAAGAAAGCCTAGTTCGACTCTTTTTGTGTTTTACTGCAAGAAATCTGTATAAATCAACACTGACGCTAAAGCTGCGGGTTCGATTACCCGCTGCAGGAAAAATGTTTGAATATTCTGCAGATATTTCTTTTGAATCTGGTTATTGTGGTGTCATGGTATTCGTTGCTCCTGATACCCACAATACTGGGAATCCTAGTGCG
The DNA here is from genome assembly GCA_961405105.1 of Perizoma affinitatum. Lineage (NCBI taxonomy): Eukaryota > Metazoa > Arthropoda > Insecta > Lepidoptera > Geometridae > Perizoma > Perizoma affinitatum. The sequence goes on along the minus strand of OY560191.1, from coordinate 4,210,388 downwards.
ATCCAAGGCTATATATGTCACTGGCAGCTGTTTAAATTATAGTTTTTAAAGTGTTAACTCACACACAAAGGAAATAACAAGAATTTATAATAACCCAAAAATTAATAAATTCATACTAGCCTCTACCTACGGCTTCGCATGCGCAATACCCAGATAAAAATAAAAAATAAACTAAATCAGTAACCGCTTATTTTTCGTGGCAAGTTTGTTACTTAAGTACAAAAGAAACGAACCTTATTAACAGCAGCTTTTATTAAAAGCTAAAAATACTTTACCTACGAATAGCATTATAATATGTATGCCTACGTAACTATTACATTAATTTTAATAGTTTATAAGTTTTAAAAAGTAGCTTAGGTGTTAGGAACATTTTAGAATATAATTACGACTATACCACGTACTTTACTATTCTCCTGCTGACGTTTCGTTGACCGTTTAGAGGTCCTTCCTCATGAGCACCGTCCGCGACCGCGCTCGACGGTCGTGAGACGGGAACAGGAGAATAGTAAAGTACGTGGTATAGTCGTAATTATATTCTACAATTATATCAAACCACGGTAATTTTAATTCCATGGTTACGAACATTACCTATTTCAAACTTCATTCAAGTCGGTTTAGTTGTTGAGATATTTGGTAACAAACATCCAAACTTACGCCAGACTGCTTATGCCCTATGACGTCTGTCATAAACTTTTTGGATGTCAACCAATCGGCGAACAAATCGATGCACACCACTGACTGGTATAATGTAGCTCCCTGCTGCAACGAGTGGAGTATCGAGAACGAGAGTAATAATCGAACCCCTCTGATGTCCCACACTCAATCCCGGGGATTTGTAACCAGAGATCCTATTTACCGATACCTAACACTAAATTGCACTTTACGTACACCCGAATAAGAGTCATCGCTTATTCCCAGAGTAGTGATATACAACTGTGCTGAAGAATTCCCTGGATTGGGGTGACAACCCAAAGAATCATGGGCGTTATTGAATTTCTTTGCATTTTTGATTTGTCTTTCATTTCGTTTGTTGCTCAATCACAACATACCTACATAATTTATTTAATTGACGAAGTTTCGGGTGATTACGACGCCGTTGTTATATTTTTCCCTCTCGAAACAAAACAAATACGCGTAAGACTATATTCCCTATGAAGGACATTCACAGATACTCAATGTAGATTGATGATACCAATTAGGGGATAGTCAGAGACACGTCCGAATATTTTATAAAAAATATTGCTCTAGAAGAACAAATAAATCAAATTCTTACGCACTCTTTTCAGTCGCAGTCAAAATGCAGTAAAGGTAGATATTTCTTGAAATTTTCATACGAAGAATTTTCAGGCATTTCTGTAGTTAGGAAAATACTTCCCTATTCCTTGCAATGTTCCTAATTATTATTATTAACATCATTAGACTGGAAAGTCTTCATAGGTCTTCCCAAATAGTGCCACGGCGAACGGTCTTACGCCTTTACTCGACAATGAGCGTCGTCTCCTTCAATGCACAGAATATCAAGTTTCCTACGTCGCCTTTATAATTCCGTCAGTTAGAGTAGGGTTGGTCATTGCTTCTCAGCGCAAACTAAACTGCCTTTCAATCTATTTCCTCCTAATATTTTATATTTACGTACATTTTATAAATTAAGTAACTATCGCCTTTGCACATGTCCTATATGTAAGTTTTGTCTGTATTTTCTAGAATAAAGAATATAATAAGGTGTCGATACTTTTTATACTTCAGTTATTGTCTGTTTGAAAAATTATTTTTTTTATTTTATAATATGTAAATCCTTTTTTGGCTGTAACATATGTTAAGTAAGAATTATTTGTTTTATAAAAAGGGCTGTGGATTTTGTTTTAAAAATAAAATCTCTCCCGTTGAAACAGGATGAGTACCATTTTGATTTCACTTAACAAAAATTGCCTCCAGCCTAAAATAATGATGTGCAAATCGCGATTACAACGCATGAAGCCACTCGTACGGGGGCGGCTAGTCGAACGCACATCCTATGGCCGTGGGGGATGTCAACGCATTCTAGCATTATCACTTTTTGTCTCTGGGTTCTGCGAATAAAAATATTCAGTGTTATTATTGTTAAAACTCCCTCTTTATGGTAGTACGTTCTTACTACTGTTATAAAATTAGTCGGGAAATAAAATTCCAGATCCGCCAAATGGCAAAACAGAACCAATATTAATATTTTGTTATGAAAGAGATTTTTTCTCAGTTTTAAATGTAATTTGGAATTTAGACATGTTCTTACAACACAAACCAATATTTTACTAAAAAAACGGGATATTTACCAGTGAGTTTGAATGTTTTACTCACAAACTCACAAATCAAGGTAAATATCCCGTTTTTTTGTTAAAAAAATTGTGCAAACGCTCATTTATTAGCAGATATGAGGAAACTTTGGAACCCATTTAAAGCGTGTTGTAATACACGTCTTGGGTAGTTTTGTTTTTTCTGGTTCGAATGAATTTATCAGGTATTTTTAAAATATTCATTTCAGTAATCGGCGCAAATCTGTTTTTCAATCAATTTTCGATATTTTTTTTTTCGAAAATTGCTTAATATTTTTGTACTTAACTTTTTTTTTGCCTATATACATTCAGGTTATAATGTGTACCTACGTCTATCAAGTCAGAATAACCAATGAATAGTAGCGAATTAGTTCTGGCATATCCCGATAGAAGTAGAATTAGTAGAGATTTGCCGCTGCAATCCCATCAACGCTGCCTGATGTGTGCCAAAGAGCAGTTCACTGCTAAAATGTATCATAAACATACAAAAATGCATGGCAAAATAATACTGGAACTAGTATGAAAAGTATTTTGGGAGAATTTACCTCGAATTGAGTAGATTTGTACTTTCGTGTCATCGTGAATTTAACACGCGCAGTCTGCTTGATCTAGAGAACGTGAGGAGGAAAAGTATAATTAAAAAAAAACTAAACTTAATTTGAAAATGTTTTTTTAGAAGAACCATAAAGACACAGTTTTAACTTCCACTCCAGGAAAAACACGACCTAAAATAATGTTTTGATACTTTTCTCATTTAACATTGTTTCTTCCTGGTTATGTGGCTTCCGGCAAACCGCTTAAATTACATAAACAACACGCTTTTGGGGCTATGTACTTCTTTTGGCCCTATTTTTAGCACGAAGACTCGCGTTGAAGCGTGAACGCTAAAGTGATATCTGAATTACGTAGGTTTTGTGAGCTTTCTGTACACTTATCTTTGCCCATATTTTGGCACAGGCATCACTCGGCGGCGGACTCGCGGTAATGGAGTGTCAACGTGCACGTGGCACGTACATCGCGCGACACGCGTGCTGATCGCGTGTGCCTCTCCCACCGATTATGCACAATCGCTGTGAGAAACAAATGTTATCCGTGAAATAAGAGATGAATATGATCGAAGGTTTCTTTTAAACCGTCAAACATAAACCTCTGAATTTCACAATATTTTGAAACCCTTTGAAGACAGGGTGTAAAGAATACGATAATACGTAGGTAAAAACCTGCAAATCTTTTAACAAAATTGAATTGATAAATACGCACTTGTTCAGGTGATTTGCTCGTATTCAAAGTAAATGGTGTGCCGAAGAAAGCTATCAAGTTCCGATTTCCCTACTTTGAATTCATTCCCATTATCCCGTGAAAAATTCACGGCAAAATATGTGATGCCAATAAACTTGAAGAGCTCGCGACCCAGCGTCTAACCGCAAAATGCCTGTATACTGAACACAAAGTTATAGGAGCGAGCGAAAAGTAATATCTAGGTGTCAAATGCAGGCGATAATCGCGGGGTAAAAAATAGCATTGCGGGCTCGGCGAGAACTACTCCACCCTTGCCGGTGGCGCGGTATCTCGCCGTTTATCGGCCGATAGTATCTGAGTGAGACATCGCTGGTGACGTTTGAAATATGATCGGCGCGGTCCCGGGGGCGCGGGACGCCACGTGCGCCGCATATTCAAATCAGAATCGCGGAGGACCCCCGTGTTGGCTAAATACACCCGCCGGCGCGGGCTGCCGCTGCCGCCGCACCGCCCGGCCCACCCACTTACCAAGGGTCGGCCCTATGTAATCGAATTTGAAAATTATTCTAAAACACTGAATAATGTATTTCGGAGGGACCCCGTGCCGGAGGCGGCGCGGGCTCTCGCTGATTTTTAAAATAAATTAAACTTAATCAAGTGGGTTCGCACACGTAAACGGATTAACTTGGCGCTGATTTGACTCTGTGTTTGCTCAGCACATAAGGGGTGATGGCTTAAAGGTCATTTGAAACAGTATCGGACTAGCATCGTTTTATCGTTTATCGACACAAAAGGTCCGTGAATCGATTTTGTGAGGTGACCTATCGCAATGTCAACACAAAAATAATCGATAGGTTTCTATTATGTGTTAATTCATTTTACTATAAAAAGTGTAATTTCTCTCATAAACATGGTTTTATGAAATATATATGAAAAATAAATCACTGAAGCCTAGAGCAACAACAACCCAATACAGTGACTAAAAGATCTATTAAAATTGAGCGCTTAAGAAGGCAATGAAAAAGTTCGTTGAGACGTTGTTTTTCACAGATCTCAATACAAACTTAATAAATTCACCAATTCATAAGCAAACGTTTTCACATTTCAAGAACGCAACGGAAACAGCCATACTTTTCTACATCCAAAGTTGATCCCCCAAATCGTATTCCAATAAAATTTATGATACGCGAAAATAGGCCCAATTCATATTTTAAAAATTAAATATTGAATATAAGACAATATTAGTTCACTCGCTACATTAAGTTTTATTACGTCATGAATACATTTTCCTCGGTGCGATTCGGTACGCAGGGCTGCATCGCCATTAGCGTCCGATATGAAATTAAAATTAAAATATATAAAAAACTGCGAAGCACTCTCGACAGACCGCTAAGGGGCAGCCCTAAAGATTTAAAAACAGCGACGTGTGTAGAGTCGTTATGGTGTAAGTACCTATTTAGTCGAATAGTTTACGCGTCACCTAGCAACCTAATAGAGTGAACCACTGTTTTTTTTGTCAGACGTGGTACAAGTCCAAGGTAGTAAAAACGGAATTTTTGACGATGGTGAAAGAACATGTGTGAAAAATTACTAGATTAGTAGAACGGACTCTTGAATGAGTTTTTATTATTTTTTGTTGACGCTTGCCTTACCAGAGGCACTCACACGTTGCCTCCCTGAGATAATTATCAAGACGAAAGATCCCATGTGCCTGTAATTTCACCGGCAATCAAACCCAATTCAAACCGGAGCTCCTAAAAACTGCCCCTTAGGTAAATTAACGGAAAGCATTTTAAAATTAAAAATCAATAACAAAACACACTCACGATTGTAATCCCAGGATAGACATCCTCAGATCCAAACTCAGTACGCAGATCTGTGAGGATACCGAGAAAGGGGTAGTCAGAGACACGTCAGATGGAATGACATCTTCAAAGTTGCGGGAAGACCGTGCATGGTAGATTTTTTGTTATGATAGATAGATAGATAAACTCTTTATTGTACACCAAAGCAAAATAAAAAGCACAATATTTTTTTTTTATAAAAGGTACATTGGGCATTCTTATTGCTTAATGCGATCTCTTCCAGACAACCTTTGGCACGAGAAGGTGATGTCTTATGTTCAGCAGTGGACTTCTAAAAGTTATTTATGATGATAAATAGCTTGTAGAAGTATGATTATAATTTTATGATTATAGTTTTAATTGTACTAGAACAGAATTATTTAATTCGAAATTATCAGGAAACATTATAAGGCTTCTCCACACCATCCGGTGAAAACTATCATGCAGCGGTACAGTAGGGGTGCCACTCGATGATTTGGTTTTTCGATTCGTTACGCAGTCAAACTACCCTCGAGCAACCCTCGAATGTGTTCCCTCGCCTTGAATATTATTTATACGTCTGTTAAGTGGAGCTAGCCGAGGATTACTGCCTCCAGTGCTTAGTACTTGAATAAACATCGGTGATTTTTGATATTGATTTTGGGATGTTTTCTACAAGTTTTTAAGATGTTTTCTACAAGTTCTAGAAGTTTTTAGTAACTACTGATTGATGCATTCTTCAAACAGAAATAGCATATTTTGAAGTGAAAAGTTACATTAATTTGATATTATGGTAACGAAATGACATCAAATAAAATATGTATCTATTTATCGACAAAGGAGGCTGAGCAAATTTGTATGCGAATTGTCTATGAAACAAAAAAGGTTTTCAGATTTGTACTGGTTAACTCAACTAAGCAAAGGGGTATCAGATTCTAAACCAGCAGTTTTAAGGTAAATCTGACTTTTTATTAGTTTTTGCAAATATGGCTACAATATGTTTCAAATAATAGTGTTCTGCAGTTCTATATTTGTTCCGTGTCTGGTTGTTATACCATGGTACTCGTAGTTCCTGATACCAACGACACTGGGAATCCTAGTGTTGGGCGTAAAATTAAATTAAATTAAGTAAGTTTTTAAGTTTTTTTTTTGCGAACGAACACCGTTCACATTTCCAGTAGCAGATAGCTACTCGGACATCACAAATCTGTTTGCTGAGTATGAATGTAAAGATATCCATCATGGGTAATACACTCGTTAGGATGTTTGTTTGTTTTGCAAGATTTGCCAAAAGTATCTACCAATTCAAACATTTATGCCTCGAGACTAGATCGGAGCTTTAATTTATCTATTTATTATTACTAAAATTTGGGTATCAGCTATAAAGACGCCATGATGTTCACGCATTATTATTTCCCATACCGAAGTTTGTCCGCATCCCAATTCCACTCGGTCCCGATTGTAATTTTGAATGACCTTTTGTAGTGGGTACTTCCGTAATGGAAGGGTTTTCCGGTATCAGTGGCGCTGCGATAAACTCTACAATGCTTATAGTAAACTAATAAACGAAATTAAAAATTCTACAAAAAAAATGAAATCTAGTTGTATTTATAAACGAATGCTGCCGGGTGTTTTGATAAGCAGTGGGCAATAGACAGATCACGTAGAATTTTAACTACCCTGCAAAAAATAGGAGAGTTCAAACATTATGTGTCTAATTTAACATATAGTATATGACTATCCCCTACATATATAAAGTCATATATATACATATATAGGGACTATATATATATATATATCCCTTACGGATCATGGAATTGAGTGTAGATATAGAAAGAGTATAGATTTTTAAACTAGCATGGTTATGAATATATGTTTTAATCAAAACGGGATAAACCTTAAAACGGCATATTTATAATGTTTTTATTTTGTTTATAAAATAAGATTTTATTTTTTCAAAAACACTACGTAGTCCTGACCCTACAGTAGGTTTCCCAGTATCGTGGATATCACGAACTAAGAGTATAATAACACCCAGAACCGGAACAAATACCTGCAGAATATGCAAACATTGGATTTGCATCGCAGCTAGCTACTCGTCCGCCGCGCTACCGAGGTCATATTATTCTTTATCTTGAAACAATAATATGATACATAATCTCTGCATGTGTTGCGTTTGGATGACAGCTTTAAAATTGTGTTGGCAAGATGTAGATATTTGCTGAACCCCCGTGGAAACATGTCAGGGAAAACAAACCTGGCTCAAGGCAGGTATGGTTAGCAATGCAGAGCAAACATATTTTCTCTTGAGACTGGCACGGCGAGCAAACAGTGGCCAACGTGAGCTAAGGCTGGGCCATATTGTACCTGAGGCTTGCAGTAATATAACTCCTTACAAACAGAGCCTACGAGCTTCGTTCACTTGAAATGGAACGTAATGCTTGACTATTGAGTCATGTTTTTTCTCTACCAGCCAACGTTGTAAACTTTAGACCAGAGAAACAGAAACTATAAAATATTAGAGATAAGCAAGTGTTGGAATACTAGTCCGAAAGTTGTACTATGGCTGGGCTCTGTTTACCAACGCTGCGTCGCTTGCCCTCATATATTAAACATGGCCCGGTCTACCTTAGCCCGCCTTCGTATCCCGTTCGCCGTAGGTAACCATTATTTCACGTAGGTACCGTAGAACGAAATCCTTCGCGAATTTAACGTTCCATAATGTCACAGTTACCCCGCAATACAAGTAATGAATACGTTTTTCAGCAAATTTACATCGGCATAAAAATAAGGTCGTGGCAGTTAACACGTTTATCGGGCGCTCATTAAAGCGAGGGCGATCTTGCTTCGAAGTCGTTAAGCGCGCAATAGTTCGCGAGATCCTCGTAAAAAATATCTCGCAACCGACTTTACGAGCGCCCTTTGTGAATGCATCATTAAATTTCCATCTAAATTTAAATTACTACGGTGCGATTCGACGCGCTCTCCCACGTGTTTCTGTTTTCCTAGTCGGTGGAAATGTTATAATTGCTGCACACAGAATGTAGCCGAGTCGAGAATTTGAAAAAAAGATGACGTCAGTTGGAATTATCTTCAGCGCAGCGCAATTGAAACGGCTTTGCGACGGGCTTAGTGAAAAAGTTGGCGTTCGTTTTAATAATTCCCAGCTCCGGCGCCTCGTCAGAATGCCGTTGTCACTTCGCGGATTAAGCTCCGACACGGTTGAGTTGGGATTTGAGACTTATTTTAATTTGCATTTTTCGTATAATTCGTAGGAAAATGCAGCGTTTACGATGTTTTTTCTGTGGAAAATCGTGATGTGTTTACGCATCAAAAAGTTACGAGCGGTGGATGGTCGAAAGAGGGTTTGAGGTCGTTTGTATGCGGCGCCGGCGTGCCGGGGAAGGCATAAAGTCAGCAGGTGAGGAGCGGGTAACGCGCGGTCACGCTATTTAGATAAGAGCATTTTCGTGACCTCTCTCCCCTCTACGATAACAGAACTCAGTATTTAAGGAGACGTTTTCTTGTTCAACTTTATGACCTACGTTTTTTCTCTATAAGATCAACAGTCAAAAGGTTTAGGAAAATAGGGAAAATCCTCAAACAAATAGGATCATTCGATTAAGCTGAATAATATGCTGATCACTTAAAAATCCAAATGCCTCCATTTTTCCCCGACTCCTGACTTCGGAATGGCGAATAAAGTGGGTTTAGAATAAATTGTGGGACTGGATAAAGCAATATTTGTTCGTCTACCCCCGCATTACGGCGGCCATTAGCGGGATGCAAATAACGTCTTGTCATTTTACTTCTTTATTTTTTCTTTTTTCTTTTTTCCTTGTCGATCCCGACCTACCCCCGTGGATTTCGCAGGAAATGAGGCTTTATTTATTAGTAGGATACTCTTTCCAGAACATTCCAGATATTTTATGTGAATGTATACATCAACGTTTGTCTTGTATGGTAAGAATACCTACAACAAAAAAAAATGGGCCAAACGTGAATGAGATCAACCCACCTTAAATAACACATACAGAATTTTAATCCACCATCTCAGAAGGAAGAGTTTAAGGCAGAAAAATATTTTAACTCTCAAGATTTTTAACCCTACACTAAAATAACACATGAGTCGTACAAAATATCAAATAATTCGACAAACTAAGTTTAGAGTTAAACCAAATATTAATGTAAAATATTTTTTCCCAATCTTTCACATAATAAATATTTTTATTGAAACCTAAAAATCCTCAAGAAATCAAAAAACATGTTCAGCCGCCGTTCCTTCGTTATCATATGTATGATACCGAAGGAACGGCGGCTGCGACAGACTGCAGACCAGAGACTGCAATCGCAGACTGTAACCGCGGACTGCACCGTAGACTGCACCCGCAGACTGCAACCTCAAACTGAGATTGCAGACTGCAACCAGAGATTGCAATCGCAGACTGTAACCGCGAACTGCACCGTAGACTGCAACCCCAGACTGCAACCGCAGACGCAACCATAGACTGCAAGCAATCGTAGTACTAGTAGTTATCTCTAAAACTGACAGTTTTGTATCGATCTTCCTCTTGCATCAAAATTACCTACCGAAAACATAACCTTGGAGTAAGTTAGATTTTGACGTTTCTCCAAATATATTTTTATGGAAAGTGTGCCTTCATCTACAGGAAGCCCGATGTATAGAGACAGGCGCCCGCGCAGCCGGGACTCGAGACGCGTGGGTAGAAGGCATAACTCGCGCGCAACAAGACGTGCACGCCACTAACTACCTACTCCATACAGGATGCTCAATTTTTAATCAATAGTTTTTTTTAGTAAAAACGGGATATCTGATGTGTGAGTTTGTACCGTTTTAGTAAAAAATATACCTATCAGTACCATGATAGTTTCAAATGTTATATAATGTTTTTTACACCATAAATATCGGCATATTATATTAGGGCTTTAAGGGGCTACCAAACTGAACCAGGAGATTTCCCAATAAATAACTAGTGACACGACGAAAGACCAAGCCATAAATTCTATGAAAATATCTGTGACAATATCTTTAGGTACATTTTAGGTTTCAGACACGATGTCCTTTCAAGACTCATACATTTGATTTACGAGTACATAAGTATATCTAATCTTTCACATTTGAATTTAAACGAAAGATAGATAATAATATCTACTACTCGTAAAATAAGTAAATTCTGTTGGTTCGTACAGAAAATTCCAAGTCAGCTAGCCTTGACCTTATTGAACAAAAGGACCTGTCAACTCCAAAACACATGTTATCAAATAAAAACCCTCACGACACAACACCCTGTACACTTCCTCAACATATTATACACCTACCGGGACAGGTACACACCGGATCAGTCTTTATGGCCTATAAACGTGTAATTCTCGCCTTAATCCGGCCCTGTACGAATAAATCTGGATTACCAAGCCCACTGCAATTGTACAAATACCAACTGATTATGCCGTTAACAATTGCAATGGAAAAATAACTGAGTACGCCCCTGGCTAAAGAGGTCGTTTGTAACAAAGTTGGCGTCAGATGAGATGTTTAAAGTTCGGAACCTTAAATTAAGCCTATTTATGCGATGAGAATATACATGCGATTATCTTCAGTCGATTCTCGCACTCACGTGTTTACATTTTCGTTGAAGTAAATACAAACACAACCTACAATTATGTTATACGATACTCGCCATGTTTTATTGTTTACACGACAATACATACACGATTCTTGCCTTCAAACGATTTTCGCCCTTTTTACGGCAAGCCTTTTATTCGATAATTGCATCTTTGCGACGAGAAACTCACGCTCGTTAATCCTAAATTTACTTACCTAGCTAGTAACTATTAATTTTGTATTACTCTGATAAAAGTCGTTACAGATCTACTGACGAATTTGGTTGAAATTTAAAATAAATAATGATAAACATTTTGATCTGAATTAGCACATTAGCAACTTTTTAGGGATCCGTACCCTGGACTAAACTGGACCCTATTACTAAGCCTTCACCGTTTATCTATCCGACCTTCAATGTCATGCGCTTTCAATGTTGAAATCTGCGTCAAATAGGCGCCATCTACACACAACCAGATAGACTCGACACTTGAGAAAACACGTATAATTCCCATACTTGCATGTTACTCTTATACTGTAATTGTGTATGCACTGACGGCATCCGATTGATTAGTTTAGCAGGTGATTGGGCCATGCCATTCGCGCCAGTACGTGACCTGCCTACATACAAGCACTCGAACTGCACTCAGAAAAAGTTCGTTTACTTCCAACCATGACGATACTATAAACTTAATTTCAGATATATATTTTAGATTTGTTAGACAAGTGTTTTTGGTTTTTCCCGACTGCGTGTTTTCTAATTGGGATTCTTTATTGCCGCAATACAAAGATGTCAATAGATGAGAAGCGCCATGACTCTGAGAGTGACATGCGGTAATTAAGTGAAAAAATATTAGGGCGATAACCAGCCTAAATAGTTTTTTTCATGCATTAAAAAAAACTATTTAGGCAAAAAGTAAAAAACATAATTATCTTTAATTAAAGAGAATTATGTCTTGAAAGATGTCTCCTCTTTCAAATGTTAGAGAGCCAATCTAATGAAACTGCAAAGTGTTAAGTATTTTTCACGTTTGACTGGTTTTATTTTGATTTTTGTGTGTTCGTTAGTAATATTTATGATTTTTGATATAGGTACCTGCTTCCTGGATAAGTTGAATTTTCAAAAACACTTTTTTTTATTTTAGACCAATAAAATCATAAAACACAAATTGTATGCTTGTTAAAAAAATATCTGCAGCAATAAAAACAATTCTTGATAACATTTGTTCGAGACTGCCTCTATCTTGATCCTCCAAATTGATAAAATCAAGTACTGGAGGGTCTCATAGACCCCACTGCTTTACTCGACCATTACCGACTCGCATCCGGCTTGGAGAGGTTTACAGTATACGGCAGTTCATTTAGCACGATGGGTTGAAGAAAGGTCCTGCAAATTGATAAGATCAAGTGCTGAAGGGTCTCACGATCCACGCTGTTTTATGCGACCATTACCGCCTAACATCCGACTTTGATAAGCTTGCAGTACGCGTCAGTTTTTAAGACACAGCTTTGAAAGAGACTTGGGAAATCTGCATTTGGAAGTGTTACTTATGTAATTTAGAAGATGCTTTCATGAGTAAATTTTGCAAGAAAAGGTACAGCTAAAATTTTTAAAATAAAAAAACTAAGTCAATCTAGGAAACAAAAACGTTTGTCGTTAATAGCGAGCACGATACATCTGTTCAGTTGAAATCAATTTACATTTATGTAAAAAAATCAATAAACAATCCACATTGACTCCCTGTTGATTTTTGACATTTGAGAGAAAGTCATTACACAGTGACATTCCCAAAGTTTGACCTATACGTCAGGTATTTCATACTTGGGGTGCTAAGGAGATGCCACTTACCCACTATATATTAATTCCACAGACATATATGCTTCGCCTGTGTCAAACATATGTCATTGGAATCGCCGCTCACTGGCTCGTGTTCCTCGTTTGTTCGAATGTCTCCAACCAGCCTAGGCTTTTCAAACTTTGCACTGTTATGGCAAATTTATGTCAGGTATTAATTTACGTTAGTTGTCGCTTCTAAGTTGGCCAGAGTTTCCCGGAGTTCCCCGATGTAAGTTCGAGACGTGGCTCTGACGGTTTCTTCGGTCGGATTAAATATTTATTCGAGTTTCGAGTAACTAAGTTGTTGGTTACAGTGTGATTTAAAGTGGTCGGGAGTTCCCTTTGTATTTCTGGGTCGTAACATAGTCATACTGATTTCGCATAGAGTAAAAATTTATTATTGATAAAAATTTCGTTCTTCTGTGTGATCTCGATATAGTTACACAGACATTGAGAAAGTTGAGCCACCTCCATGATGCTGGACAATAATATGTTTGGCCTAAACATGCAAAACAGATTAGAACGACGAAGGAATGGCTTCCTACCATAGATAGATAGAAAATTCTTTATTGCACAACTAAAAATAGGCGAACTATACTGTATATAGGCGAACTTAATGCTAGATAGAATTATCTTCCAGCTAACCTTTGTGTATCAGCTGTCTTTCTTGAAAATACTTTCTGAAAACCCGAATTTTCAGGAAGAGTCTAGGTGACACTAAATTGTTATTTTCTAGATCTTCATGCTGCATCGCAGTCATAAAATCACTTACTTCTATATTAGATCATTGTTTATTTTTAATTAATATTATACCTGTATTGCTTTGTATTATTATTGCTTACTACGTGCAATACGCGGGCATGTACCAAATGTAATGTTTGGACGTACCTCTGAGTACCCCCTACTTGGTATCATCAAAGATCTACTCACTGAGTATGTATCTGAGGATGTCCACCATGGGTAAGACAGTCGTGAGCGTGTTTGTTTGTTTCTATTTTTTTGTTTTATATAATTGCAAACTCTCATTTTGTTAATTCACGTTATATCTGCAAAACAAGATCATTCACACCTACTTAAATTGCATCAGCATTGTTCTTACAAGTTTCATCGCACGTAAGATAGGGGATAAGTCTCAGTGGAGGGTTATTAGCTAAATAAATTCGCTCAGCCAATATGCTGGGTAACTCGATTTAATGGCGATGGAATTGATTTATTCAATTACGAGGAATTTTTAGTGCCCCACCGAGTTGTGTAACGCGGGGTAACTTTGTTTTAGGGGTCGTGTGGATAGTTTCTCACGGAATCCGTATGCTTTTATTTTATCGTTTATTTTAATGCATCGTTTAAAGTATGGGAAGCGTTTTATGGCTTTTATTCGTTTGATTTTTTATAAAATATTATTGCATAAGGACATTGCATTAGATGACCTTTGTGGCGCAGTGGGCGAAGGCCCGCCTGAGACGCAGAAGGTTGCGGTTTCGATTCCCGCCGCGGGACAAATGTTTGCATCTGCAAATATTTGTCTCGGGATCTGGGTGTTTTCTATGTATAATATGTTTGTATTTACAAAAAAAAACATATAAGTAGTATATCAGTCATGTAGTTCCTATAACACAAGCTCTGCTTACTTTGGGGCTAGATGATGCTGTGTGAAAAATGTCCAGCGTTATAAGGAAATTCATAGAAGAATTCGCCAGGGACATAATTCTGAAAATAAACAAGTTGTATTGGCAATGGACAAGCCATATAGCTCGGAGAACCCACAACTGCTTTGGAAGAAAGGTGGTCGACAGGCGGCTACAAATTGGACAACACAGTGTAGGAAGGTCCCCCGTCCGATGGACCGATCGATTTCGTTAGATGGAGGTGACTCAAGACCTTTCGTCATGGAACTCTTTGGGGGAGCCCTACTTCCAGCAGTAAACTTCTACAAGCTGTTGATGATGATAATTACTAGTGGTTCGCCACGAACTAAGATCTCGATATATTCCTTTTTATCCAACTTCAGAATGTTCAAAAACCCCTTTTTGAAACTTAAAATTATATTTGTATAACCTACCTACCGTATAACCTATTTACCAACCAAGTTTCATTAAAATTGAATAAAAGGTTCAGTAGTTATAATATAGAAGGGGAGGTACCCTATTTTTTTCATAATTTTTATTTTACCGTTTTGGCGGCGTGATTTATATGTATACCCCTGTTAAATTACAGATTTCCAGTACTAAGAGCTAAGTTCAGACAGACGGACGGACATGGCGAAACTATAAGGGTTCCTTGTCTACTAAAAAAGGACGGAACCCTAAAAAGAGTGTGTATTTCAAAACGAGGAGAAACTATACCTAAGGGTTCCTTGTCTACTACGGAACCCTAAAACGATTGCTACCTAGTTATAAATATCTCGTCTACCTCAGGACTCAGGTAATTCTCATGCCTCACACCCTGACTAGAACACGTCCTAAATCTGACATGGATTTATGTGACGTCACCGCAGCCATTAGTGCTACTAATGCCCCCATTACCGGAGGGGGCTGGCAGATGCCGCTTGTTTTAGGTAATTTATGGCCTGCTCGACAAGGCCTCACCCGACACGGGAAAGGTGAGTTACAGAGGTGAGTGAGACTGGAAGAGCTTAATAGACTTTATTTGATGCAGCGAGAATATATTGTAAACGCCTGTTATCACATAACCGTCCCATAGTCGACCTTAGTGGCGCAGCGGCACGTAGCCGGCTGTGAAGCGAGAGGTACGGGTTCGAACCCCGAAAGTTGGTATTACCCCCGTACCAAGCGGGAGAAAGCGGATATGATTCCCGTCGAGGTTGATTCGGATATAATACAAATCTATAAAGTAACTTATTTAAATTAGTTTAGTTAGATGAACAAAGTGGAATAAAACGATAAAACGATAAGATAGGAGTTGGTCTTAAAAATGTCTACAGAACTCTTATCTAAACACAGGTACACTAATATATATGTAATATATATCTGAGATTTGTATTGTAATGTATCATTGTGTCTTCTAGTTGAATAAATAATTAATATTTTAACGGTATTCAAATATCAAAGAACTATGTTTCATTAGAGGCACTTCCAGTAGCATATATGTGGTTGTTCGCAAGATTCGCACTTCCTCCCATACACTGGCGTTGCGGGTGAAATATGGTCCGGTGTGAACACGATCCAGCTATGTGGACTTTGATAAATACCAAATCAAGAGCAGAAGATTTATCAATAAATAAATAAAATATTTATATTTTAATTTAAAATGTTTGTCAAATAAATATATGTCAAATAATTACGTAATAAATGAATACTTATGGCATAAAGCGTTAATGAATTATAAAAAAACGTGTTAAATTCGATAGATCCAAAATATAGGCAGATTTATTTTTAATTAATTAATAGTTTTCACTTTCAAAATAGCAATCATGGGCCTTTCATTGTCAGTATCATCAGCCGGAAAATATTGCCAGTCTAAGCAATGTTGAAAAGTGTCCCTTTTTAAACCGCCTTCAAAAAGGAGGAGGTTCTCAATTTGGTTGTATTTTTTGATGTTACTTGTTATCTTCGCTAATTGTAAACCGATTTTGATGATTCTTTCGTTGTCGTATAGAGAATTATCTCGAAATAGTTACTAAAAAGATTTATTCCTGATAGATAGCATCTTTTCCCGTAAAACTCAAAAAACATCTTATGGAATCACGACTAGCCGAAACATTTTTGTGGGTTCTTTTACTCTATTTTTTTGTCGAAAGATTGTCATCCCGAGCAATTTAACAACTTAACTCAAGTTGTTTGTTAAATTGCTAAGGCTGTCAAAATAAGCTGTTCCACATTACCATTTTGTTAGTATAATAAGGGGCAGATTAGAAATTACTAACCAAAGGTACCTATTTAAAAAAACATCAGCTTATAAAAACCGTGAAAACAGGCAAGCAGCGAACGAAAATATAAACACTTCAACATCTGAAAGATGACCATCCATCGAGGGCATGGAGTCAATTTATCACCCGGGGAAAAATGAAAACTCCCGGGTCCATTAAAAATAGTCGCACATAGTCGCATGACCCATAAAACGAGAGAGCCACGTGAAAAGGAAACACAACTGTGGGAAAAACTGTGTGACGCGAGTTGGAGTAAAAATGTAGGGTTCCGTTAGCTTTTTTTACGGTACAATTTATACTACGGTCAAGCAGCTGGACTGTAGTGCAAAAGTAGTAGTAGATTTCCTCGTAAAAAACTCGTTTGTACCAACTACCAACATACCTATTTCTGCCACCAAGCTGCAATGCAAGTATTGCTGTGTAAAATTAAAGGTACATGAGACTTTTCATCCATTATGTCTCAGAGTCAGCAACGCGCGAGTGATACCTCTGGTGTTGCAAGTGTCCATAGGTTACGGTAACCGCTTAACAACAGTTACGCACATAATCCCGCTTAATTGTTTGTCACTAATAGTCATAAAAAAGGTAATTGTATAAAAAAGGAATACCTAGATATGATTTTACAGCTGCTGTATAACCGTATGTACGTATTTCAGTGGGATTTAAACCCGCTCGAAGATTCGAGGCAAAGACCTAGGCATTTTAAATTTCCATTCAAATGTGCTCGTAAGATACGCTTAATTATTTTCCTATGCTTAATGCAGACAGGCATAAATGTGGAACTATATTTTTATATAAGTGTTTTTTTGTTTCTTGAATAAACATGGCCATTTAATGGCAATGACGCCAGCATTCTGGGCACGTTTCTAAATTTTGACAAAATAATTCGAATTCAGAATGATTTATAAGGATTTCTACTTGTCATGTCACATTTGTGCATTTTTCTGCTTATTTATTGAGTGCAACTATTCTTTATTATTGATTATACACACACAAAATGCAGACAAAAAACTTACATATAGGGCATATACAAAGGCGAGCTTAACTCTAACAAGAGTTTTCTTCCAGCAAACCTATGGACAGCTGAAAACAGCCACATACATTCTTAGAATATAACTAATTATATATGTATATATATATATATATATACATATATATAAGAAACCATATATGCAATATTCACAAGGAGAGGACCTCTCCTTGTAAAAGAGAGTAAAAGAGTACTAACTCTTTTAATCCGAGCTTTAACTATTATAATTATAGTAAAACACTTTCATGGAAATTATGAAAAAGGAACGGTACCCCGAAAATCCACCACCTCGTCAACCGAGCCGAGGTAGAGCAGGCCAAAAAAGAAAACCAATTTGCCCGCATGAAAAGATTCGATCCAATCGTGCCGCCGTATCCACTCATTTGATATTTTCGCTCGCCGATAGAAACAAATTACAAACTGTCGACACCGGCTCACGGATTATTATTAGCTATTTATTCCTCTGACATTCAGCTCATGGAAATGGTTTCTTGCGTTTGAAGTTCTATTAGAAAAGTGCCATTATGTTGTGGGAATTTATTGGATTTTTACGTTTATTAAATGGTTTGCAAATCGGCTATAAGCGGCATACAATTGCAGTTGCTATATGTCATCATCATCATCATTATCCACACAGTCCGAGTTTACCCTTTGCTGGGTAATAGGCCTCCCTCTATTTTTCTTTACTAAAAAATATGTTTGGATTACTAAAAAAGTAAGTGAAAAAAGTTTAAAAAAATCTAGTCACAGAATCGTGGGTCTGATGAGATCAACTGGTATACATAATTTGCATAGGCGTCAAAAATTATAGTTTAATTCATTCAAATCTAGTAGATAGCTGGGATATTTCTAGTACTTTAATAAATAAGTATCCTTCTTATCTCATCAGAACATTAGTTACTTTTGCAAACAATAACGTACCTATGACCACTTATAAATCTATTTTTCTTTAAATTCATAACATCAGATTCTCCCCTCCGTGGCTATTACAATCATCCTTACAAACTTCTGTAATTTAAAATGGCCGGTTCTCAACCATTCTTTTTATTGACACATTTTACCTGCTGGTTCAGTAAATGAGAGCTCGGTCATATTTAACAATTGATAAATTATAACAGACCATTCGGAAACTGTACGTAACTCTACATGATCGAGTACCAGAACGAGACATATAATTAATAATTCTGTTACTTGGTACTTGGTGTACAATTACTCGATATTATTCTTATTGTGTAATTATATTATTTTCAGTGACTTCTTATCTTATTATTATTTTTTTTAATTTTGGAATAAATTCATTCTTTATAGATAAATAAGAAAAAAATGTTTTTATTAAACTAGATGTAGCCATACCACACGTGCTTGCTTGCTTGTCCATTCCACCTCAACCCCTGTACGAGGAACTTAGGTATTTTTATTTACTACTAAAATAGCAAACCATCTAAAAAAATTACTCAGCCCACCTGTGGGTCAGCGGTTACCGTAAGCTAGCAACACCAGAGGTATCACTCGCGCTTTCCCTAGACAGAATATGGGTGAAAAGTCTCATGTAACTGCAATGTGTTCTATGCTCAGATAAGTCTGTGAATATGGCCAGTGGCTGATCGAAGTCTCATTTAAGATTTAATTTGAAATATCGACACGAAGAAAAGCAGAATTTAAAAAAAAATACTGCTACTATGGAATGTTTTGCGTTATTTTGTGACTTCTTCCAACACATGTCAAGTAGTATGTATGTATGTTTGATGGTGGTGCTCCATCAGGGGCTGCCTTCAGTACTCACCCGGTCTATAACGATTGATAAATCGTATCGGGAGATTGATGCGGTGGCTGTGAAAGGTATGATTTGTGTGACGTGACGTGACAAAGGAGTGACGTCAGAACGCCGCGGTACGGGGAAAATGTAGGTGGGTATTATTATGGCAATATTTTGTGTATCATTTTTCACCTATTGATGGTATTCTGATATGGAAATGACATTGTGGGGTTTTAATTTTTTACCGTATCACACAAGTAAGCTAGGAAATAATGCTGGTCAGTAAAACTTATCAGATAAGTTAGATGTGTGGAGATGAGAAAAATGATTTCTAAAAATTTCATTAAAATTCCGCTATATCAAGGCTAAAGATGTTCGGTCAGGGCTGGCATTATTGAGCTGTAAGGCTTTTTTTTTAAGTGAAATCGTGTCATGCGAATGAAGCCTAAGTTCTATCAAAATCATTTGCATACTCTATGGGGTTGACCTGCCCTGCCTGCTAAACTGAGCAATATTTACAATTATAAGTAAAACAGAAACTTTACTTGATAATTGTAAAAGTAAGTAGTACATGCGATTTTTTTTTATTAGAATTTAAATAAGTAAAATCATTGAAATCATACGAATACTTTTTACAAAAAGGGTCACTCGATTTTTCTTTCTTATCCACTAACACCAAATTATTTTTGTAAGGTTATTCTAATTTGACAAAACCAAGTGTACTGTAAAGTTCCTACTGTGAATAATTGAGTATGAGTTATAAATAATCTGTATATGTTTCTAGTGACCGACATAGCGCCAGCCCTGATATGCAAGAAGGCGTATAGGTTGGGCGAGTGAGCGGATTTTTCGTGGCCCGGAAACGGCAGAGAATTCATTTCGGCGTAATAGGTTTCCTGCGCGCGCGTCCGGTCTCGTCCGGCGTCCGGACGGCGTGCGTCCGGCACGCAACGGAAGCGTGATCCGACGATATTGGATTTTAAATCTTGACTGCGTAAATTAAGGGGCTAAAAATTTAGAAATCTCAAACAAAGCTGACGTATGTTATCGTAAATTCGTTGGAATAATTATTTTGTTTTTAATTATATTATTATTATTATTATATTTGAATGAGTTCATAATATCCCGCAAAGTGAACCTCGGCGGGACTATACACATTTGTGAGATATTATAAAATCTTGTAATTTCCTTTTAGTATGTTAGTTAACACTTTAAATCCCAAAAAACTATTGAATAAATTATATTATTACAAAAATCCCCAACTTTTGAAATGTTTATGGCTTTATGGCTATTTTGATAAGCCGTTTATGAAAATTTAGGGCTGCTTATTATTTGCCTTTCGTCAAAACAAAACATACGGGAGCCAAAGTACTACAAACAAAATCCATTTCGAAAATAACTTAATTCCCTAACTTCTCAGACATGACGTCGTTTCATTAAAACTTTTGTGACGTATCATTAAGCCCCGTCTTCTTACTCGTAGTAATTATTGATATTCATTCAAATCATAAATTCAGAGTGCGAAAAAGCGGAGACGTGTATTCAGAGTAGTGATAAGGTATAGAGGCAATTAAGGCGGGTAACGGTATGAACAGTAAATACATGATTTACTGACGACCTCTGTGACGCAGTGGGCGAAGGCCCGCCTGAGACGTAGAAGGTTGCGGGTTCGATTCCCGCTGCGGGTAATTTTTTTGTACGATTGTATTGGGTGTTTTCTATGAATAATATGTATGTATTCACAAAATAGTATATACGAGTAAGTAGTATATCAATCATGTAGTTCCCATAACACAAGCTCTGCTTACTTTGGGGCTAGATGATGTTGTGTGAAAATGTCTAGCATTATAGCATTATTATAACATAGCATTATAAGATGTAATACGGCTAAAAACCAAGCCAAAATCTACGCATATTTTGCATCTCATGAATGCACGCTGACCGCGCGCTTTTGTGCGAGCTCCGGCACACGCACGAGTCAAGGTCGTGGTTCGAGTTTGATATTCATTGCATTTCTGCAACTCATAATTTGTTAAGAATATTAACATTTTGTTATCGTTTGATTACAATATATATAGCTGGACATTTTTCACACAGCATCATGTAGCCCCAAAGCAGAGCTTGTGTAATGGGAACTAGATGACTGATATATACTTTTAAAACACCCAGATCCCGAGACGAATATTTGCACACCGGAACAACATTTGTTCCGGGGCGGGAATCGAACCTGCAACCTGCGTCTCAGGCAGGCCTTCGCCCACTGCGCCACAGTGGATTATTGTTTTAATAATAGTTATTGGTCCTAATAACTATTATTAAATACACTTGGTATTCTTAAAAACTCGAAAAAAATTGAGACTGTCACCTTCAAAATCTCCAGAACCTCCAAAATTAATAGTAGACAAACAATATCCTAATGGATTGACTAGCGTGATCAACCCATGACCTCGGCTATTGCAACACAGTCGAATCATCGGGAAAATAATAAAAAAAAACGCAATAAAGAGCCGTATACAACTTATAATTATGTGTACTGATTGCGGGAGTTTGATAAATAATAAAACAGGGTTATGCTCTGTTTCCCACACTAGGACTTTAAAGCCTTGTATGTACGACGGACTTTTAAACAATCCTTACTAGACCTAACTCCTGGAGGTATCTATTCAATACAGCTGACAAGTCAAACAAAAATGTACATCATTTCAAAGTTTTTTTTTTAAATCTGGATTACGGTGTAATCTGTCATTCACTTCGTTTTCCGTAGCTTGTTCATTCGTACTCCTTGGAACTTGAGTTATGAATAAATGGAACGACTTCTGTTGGTTGGTTTCGATCGGATAATACGCTACATAATAACACAAACGCTGGAAACCGTATCAAGTGTGAACTTTGCTAGTTTATAGTAATATTTAGCGACTGCTTTCAATGGCTTGGCAAAGGTTGGATGATTTTGCGGTCGGATCAACGACCCTTTGTCCAGGTTATGTCTCGTGTAGGGTAAAAGAGACGGAAAACAATGGTCTATTTTTGATACAAGACTAATTCTCCTTATTGTGACCTCAATAGACCATAGGTATAAGTTTAAAATATGACGACCTCTGTGGCGCAGTGGGCGAAGGCCCGCCTGAAACGCAGAAGGTTGCGGGTTCGATTCCCGCAGCGGGACAAAAGTTTGTATTTGCGAATATTTGTTTCGGGTCTGGGTGTTTTCTATGTATGTTATGTATGTATTTACAAAAAAAAAACAAATTATATAAGTAGTATATCAGTCATATAGTTCCCATAACACAAGCTCTGCTTACTTTGGGGCTAGATGATGCTGTGTGAAAAATGTCCAACATTATTTATTTATTTATTATTTATGTAAATTTATACATACTCATTCAATCATATGCGATAATAAACGTTTTATGGAAAATCATTGACAACAGACTGCAGACACTTTGGGTTCTTAAGTGATTTTTAAAAGAACAGTAAAGCATATTCATTTCAAATCCTAAACGATTGCTACTTGTAATATAAAAAAAAACAACTTTGTAAACAAGCAAAACATAACCGCATCAACCAACACATAAACTGTAAACACGGCAAATAAAACAAACTCAAACACGTTACCGCGCACTCCAAAAACAACATAAAACAACAACTCATGAGCCAGTTTTCGAAAATAAAAACATACAAACGCGATTTACGTTCAAGAGAGCGAAAAATAAAATAACACGGAGTAGGCGCGGTTTGGTGCCCAGGGGCAACGGGGCTGTAATTTCTCTAGATATTTCATACAGTGTGATTCAGTAAAACAGGATCAACTTAAACTTCTAACTCTAAAACTTAGCTTATATTGATCGATGGCCCACAAATTAATGTTTGCAAAATTCAGAACCCAAGTCAACAGTGGTGATAAAACCTATATAGAAACCATCCTTGATATCATATAAATTGATTGGAATAATGCGCATTTCAATCGGATAAGTCGTTTCGGACATAAATGGAAATAGACAAATTACAAAGAAACAAAATATTTTTATTTACGGCAAATACACATACATGATGATAACATCAGCCACTGCTGGATATATAGGAGGCTCCCTAATGAGTGCAATGACGAACAATCTTGGACCACCCTCAATACACATACTTCCCGTATCCTTTAATATGTCATCGTTCCTTTGACGAAGCGTCAACTAAAATTGTGGTTTGTTTGTGTGTTTTTTTTAACGATGAAACATACACTTAGACATTCACATTTTTCGTCATTTCGAAGACAATGGTGGGACTTGAGTGGGTATATAATAGAGTTAGATCCTGTATCACGGAATCACATGGTATATATTATGAGGAGGCCGCTGGCTACGACGTAGGCTCGTAGCAGCAGCTATGTCGCTACGTCGTAGCGTCGCGCCGGAATCGTCTAGATGTGATATTGTCAAGATTACAAATTGTTATTGCTGGCTTTTCAGGGGTTTATTTTAACGACGCCCTTCTTAAAAAGTTTTTATTTAACTTGATTTTGATTAAGTAAAATCCTATTCAAAACAGTAATTTAACACTATGTGATTATTAGTAAATCCTATAATCTACGATAGATTCAAAAGTTATAGGTTTTTATTTTTTTACTTATAACGGTATCGCTCGCAATAAAAGAGGGTAGATTGACTAGCCTTCCACTAAAATTCAAATTTAATTTTGGGCAACATAATTTACCGCCAAATACCTGTTTTAAACTTATGACGTTATCAAAGCGGTTACAATGAAGCGTGTACAAACACGCTTACAACTCGTACCAACACTCGGAGTGTTCACGAAAGTGGAGTTATTAAGTGCCTGTTAAAGTGTTGGTACTATTGGTGTAGGTTACGCATATATACTTGATGTCGCGGCGGGTGAGGGTTCGATTCCCGCTGCGGAACAGCAGTTCCTGATACTCATGACACAGAGAATTCTAGTGTGGGGTCAGGAGTATGCCAAAGATGAATGAATTAATAAATAAATACACTATAGTTTCAATTCTTTAACTTGATTATCGATGAAGGGTTAATTTATGATTGCTTTGCATTACTCGAATCTAATTCATGAATGAATTGTAGATGAAAATCCATTGAACCAGTTTTGTACCAAGCACTTTTGTAAATAAAACCCGCCGTCGAACGACCGACAACACTTGCCAAAACTGCAAAGTAACATCAACATTATTCACAACAAAATTCATAGCAGCGAGTTAAAGCCAGATATTAATCTCTCCGCAGCATCCGAGCGCTGGATTCGCCATTTTGCGCCTAAATATGATAAACTTTCCCCCGAATTTCTTACTCTTACCCCCCTTTCTTGCCCCCCTGGGGGGTGATCACCCCGTCTTACGGCCCTGCTTTTAAACTAAGCTCGTTAATTAATTACAGCCAAGTCGAGGGTACGCTATATAGCGCTATGTGCCAATTTAATATTGCACCGAGAGTCGCAATGTTGCCTGAGCACGGCACAATGGAACCTTTCTCCAAATGAAAAAAATATAAATGAGAATGATTTTCTAAATTAATTTGCTTTCTCGTAAGAGGAGACTATAGAATGAGAGCAAAAAACACGTGAATATTCATTACAAAATTCCATTACATGATTTCGAATATGGTTTTTAGCTAAGTAGATAATATTCCAAAATACGACAAAGATTTGGTGAGGACTTCGGTGGCGATGCGGACGAGTAGCCGGGTGAGACGCAAGAGGTGTGGGTTCGATTGACGATGCAAGACAAATTTTTGCATGTTCTGCAGATATTTGTTCCAATTCTGGGTGTAATGGTACCATGGTCCACTTAGTTCCTTATACCTACGGTACTGGAAATCCCAGAGTGGGTCAGGTCTATGTATGTAACTGTTGGTTACTTATATTCTGTCGTTCACAGTTTCAGTTATATATTGTTATATTTATAATAACAATCTTTAACAAATAATCTATAGTGAAACCAAACCTTAATAAGTTGATTGACCTAACACAAACTTCTTGCCGTGTCTTTGTTCCTTCAACATCTTAACCAACCCTAAGCACTAAATCACAAAATTATGCACAATAATATTAATTACAAAATCACGGGCCTAATACTAAGGACACTTCCTCGCTTCTATAATTAATTGCTACTAAATTCGCCCCAATTTGAATCCGGTTACCAAGTCCGCTAAGAAACTTACGAGGTACATAAGACTTAAGGGCAGGGCCGGCCGGAAAGAGGGTAAAATGGCGGCGAGGGCACGACCCTCGGAGTGGGGGGTAGGGGGCGGAAGGACGTGAGATTTACTCTAAGTAATTGCAGTAATAAACACGAGAATATATCACGCCGGGGTAATGAGAGGAAGCGCCGAAATTGCTGGCGTAAATAGCGTGTGTGTGATAAGCTAATTTTTTGTTGAAGAGATTTCTCTTTCCTTGTTTTCCACTGTCCTTCGCTTTGGGGAATTCAATTGAATGCACTCACGCAAATAAATCAGATTATCTGTAAATTGATGCTTTTTTTCTTGGTCTGTGGAAATTAGATATAGAAATATTCAAACATACATTAAAGGCCATTTTCTCCGTGACTCCCTGGTCTGCAACATGGCAAACCAATTTCACTACAAATTATTTCCAAGTGAACATTCTAGAAAACACTCTCAACCCGTTTTCAGGCAATTTCCCAGCGCATGATAGCTATAATTTTTGGCAACAACAAGCAACATAAGAAACTACGGCATTAATTATTCCACCGAGACAAGAAAGGGGCGCCCCATTTCCAATATTTATGTGTTGTCGATGACTTAGCGAAAATATCGAATGCTTTTTAAAACGAAGAAAGGGCAAGAAAGGCCGGGAAACCGGGCTTCTTTAATGCACAAATAGGCAGGCTACTCACCTGGCGCACCTGTCTTACCTGATTTATTGGAAGGCTTTGTTCGGGCCGTTATAAGCTTGTTGTTGCGTTTTTAATTTATTTCCGTGGAAATTTTGCGAAATATTAGTTGGGAGGTAATCGGTTTTGGATGGCAGGATCAAAGTGCCTATTTTTATAAAAAGTATTAAAGCCTTCGTAAAAGACTGAAGTCAACGATAAAGCTCTTAGTATTAGATAGTTCAATTGGCCATGGGCAGACCATATAGCTCTCAGAACCTGAGGAAAAAAAGATCGCTTGCTTCTACTTGGCAAGCTATGCTTATTTAGGTATTTTGTAATCAATTACTTCTTTATAAAATTATAGCAATAGGTAATCTCAAAAAAAAATACAAACGATCTGTAAAGAGCAAAGCTTTCAAAAAGAATTACGACAAAAAAAACCAATGCACTCTTAAAAATTCTTATGAGTCTGAATTGCCTGAAACTAAGATTCAAAAGCTGAATAAAATATTAAACTTTGAAAGTGTTATCTGATTAGATAACATTTATTTCAGAACTGTGTCTAAAATAATATAATACTTTTCATCTAGTTTAACTTTAAGTCGTCATTTTTATTCAGGTCGATTATTCCGTTTTGTACCTCCGGCTCAGAGTCCCTGATACCACCAGGTACCCCGAATGCCTAGCTTGTCAGTTTTATCAACAAGTTTCCAATATAGGCAACATTTTGTACCAAATTCGAAACGACTGCCTCCAATATCGAGAGAAATCCTCCTCTCCCAGAAAGTATGTTCACATCTAAACGTTTTTATTTTCAACTTACCTTTTTAAAAGTATAATACTTCTTACATCTAGGGCATGCATTGTTGAATGCCTTAACCCACTCACTGCACAATTACCAATGTGTACTTAGCATAACCATGTAACTGTAAACTTTATTATGAATAATAAAAAAACAGTCTTGATAGACTATCATAACTTTGTCTAAAAAATAACGCCAGATTGACGTACTCTATAGGCGTGCGATGTTAACATTCTAGGTTTTAAATTCTGCAAAACGCATGCCTTATAGGAAGTTACAAATTGAAAATATAAGCACCTACGTGTGGACATACCTTAAAAGTTTTGACAGTTAAGAAAACAGACGCGACCTGACGAGGTCGTCAACATTTTGTTCCAAATTCGAAGAGGCGTCAGGTCTCTGGCAATGGGCCGTGAATGAATTCGAATTGGCGTCGCCGCAAACGGACTTGGCGATTGTCGACACCACGATTCATTGGCGATTCAACGGCGCGCTTGCAAATTCACTCACAACTGTATATATTTGGGGCTGGAGCCAATCTGCGGACTTGCGAAGCGGATGCCAGTTTGATTAGGACGATTTTGGAATATTAAGCGACACCTAATTTTATAGGTCGTTTTGAGAACCATTGTAATCTTTGACTTTTGAATAAACCGTTTACAAGCAGAAAAAAATAAAGCTATTCGACTAATATTATAAATGTCAGGATGACATTTGGAACAAAAACAGTTCGTTGTATAACACATAACCTAGTTTATTATCCAGGTACCACGTGAGTGAAGTCATAGGCAAAACCACCAGCCTCTGCCCACCGCTTCCTGTCAGGAATGTTATGTCACTCGATCTAAAACTAGTTACTTGGACAAGTTTTTTCTCGATTACCCTGCATTAAACCAATTTATTACAACTGAACCATTTTCAATTTTCTATTTCAATTGTTTATTTTTCTTTTAAGTGATTTATAATAAAACTAGCTTCTGCCCACGCATCGCCCGTGTAGTACCCGGATAAAAAAATGTGTTATTCTGATGTATAAGCTATATTACAAACGCTATATTACTAAATTTTCATCAAAATCCGTTCAGTTGTTTTTGCGTGAAAGAGTAACAAACATCCATCTTCACAAACTTTCGCGTTTATAATAGTAGTAGGATTTGTCTATTTATTTTATTGTAATTTTTGCTGTCACAAGGGTGATTAAAATTATAACAAGATTTCCCTGAGACATTCTTTACAATTTTCCTAAATGTATTTTCAGACTGATTATTGTTGTAAGTTGATAAAAAACTTTGTTCAATGAACGACTTAAAAACTCTAGATAATCTGCTTGTTGGAAAAACAATCTTGTTCCTGTTTCTAGTTTTGTACGCATCCAAGTCTTTCTAATTCACCTGCATACTTTTTAACATGCATTCTGTCCATGTAGATCTAAACTAGTTATAACAAATTGTCTGTAATAAAATCTTCTTTCACTCTCTGATTATTATTCTACACGAGAAAAATCTAAAACAAAACTACGAGTCCCCATCCGCCCGCCCAAGACGCGGTTAAGGCGGAAGTACATTTGCATATGCAGACGCTGTTAGCATAACAAAGCGCGGCACTCGCAGCCGATATTTATGCGCGGCCATTGATTGGCCATCGCATTGTGCGCTCGATTGGCCGCATGTTGCATTGGTAATGTCGAGACGAATTCTAATTTCAAATCAGCAGTCGAATAGCTCACTAAAGAAATTATAGTGGTAGCGATTTCAGAATGTTTGAATTTAGAAGGTGTGTTGCTGATTGAGGCATGGGTTTTAATTGCCATCGTTAAAAAACAGGTTTGGTTTTAAATTCAGTTGATTGCCGGCTGCAGAATTTTTATACAAAAAAATAAATTAAATAAAAAACAAAACAAACAAACACGCTCACGACTGTCTTCCCCATGGTGGCCATCCTCAGATACATACTCAGTGAGTAGATTTTTGAGGATACCAAGTAGGGGGTTGTCAGAGGCACGTCCAAACATTACATTTGGTACATGACAGCGTTTTGAAAGTTATAATTCCACGTGACATATTTCAAGCTCATCGCCGCTTATTATAGCACTAACTGTTGGCACATGCCTTCGAATTTTTGGTTCTAGGGCATGCCGGTTTCCTCACGATGTTTTCCTTTACCGTTTTGAGCACGATTTAAAGCGCACATAAATTTTTCAAGTGGAAAAATCCATTGGTGCAGGACCGGGTTTGAACCCACGACCTCCGAATCAGAAGTAGGGGTATGGCCTAATAGGCCAACACGGCCTCAAAAAAACAGTTGTTAATTCCGCTGTGGTTAGCCCCATGTTGTTTGCATTCCAAGTTCAAAATTACCAACAGTAGTTACAAAGTGTCATATTTTTTTAAATATAGGGTTAAATTCCAGTGAGATATTACTACGTAACTCGTAGTAATCAAAAGTGCTAAAATTATCAGTAATTTGTTATACTTTTTAAAAGTGTGTCTCCCTCCAACACAAACTCAACACTCTTATGTTTTATTCAAACAAAATTAAATACTTACCATCAAAAATTCATAACGAAATAATAACCAAGATAATGCAATATCCCTACCTGACAAGCGATATCATAACCCATGTCCACATTAAACCGACATGCAAAATTATTATTATGTTACTGGCAATGTGTATAACTCCAACATTATGTAGAATGCCTAAAATAGAAGACTGGACAGAATAATTTAACTATTAGTTATCAGTAAACTAAGATCTTTATCTAATTTAACTTTTAATTAATTTCCTGAAATTAACTGTGATAAAGACCCGTATAAAAATTAATAACAACCTACTCGTACATCTATTCACTAGATACCTATTTTTTTATTTAAATGTTATTTTCGAAGTGAAGAGGAGTAAGATGAACAATTTCCGAAATTCAACTTTGAAGGTGAAGATGAGATGTAGTTACGTGTGGAATAACACGTGGGCGTTCCAATTGTTTTCTTATTAGAACTATAATATAGTTTTTAAGTATACATTATACTGTGTGGATTTAAGCAAATAATAAAGTAATAAGAATCTAGCTGGAGTACCTACTCCTAGGCATTTTATAAAAGGTCAAAATATAATAAATTATAATAATTGCCAGTGGCATCGCAGTGACAGGCAGCGATCACCAACCCTTCCTTCCTCATCAGTCATGGCGGCTAAGCGACTATTCAAATTGCCGGCCGATGACGTTGCTTTCACGACCCCTGCCTTGTCTGTGGCCGAGTGACATAGATGAGATACAGAAAATGGGATGTGCGTTTGCGTAGAGCGAGCTTCTCTGAGGTTTCTTTGGTTTGGTTGTAATAAATATCAGGTACATCTTTACTTTATGTGACGACATACCTACTTTAAAATGGGATGTGCGATTGCCTAGAGCCAGCTTTACTGAAGTTCATTTTGTTTGTTTACAATAAACATCAGGTACATCTTTGGTTTACTAGTTTTTGTGTGACGACATACATATACTACCTACCTACTTTATATTACATGTAATACTGAAAGAAATAGAGACTAAACCCCTGTCGATAATAGCTTGTGCCGTTTTGTAGGCAAAAAAACCGAGCTCTGTCAGAAAGTATCCTATCTCTACACACTCTTAATATTGACCTCCATCATTACGCAGCAGGGACATACTTTTTACGTCATTAGACATCGCCGGATCAGGAGCTTGCGGTAGAATCGATTATGAACAGGGGTGATGTTCATAATAGTCTCTACTTCGTGACTTCATGGGGTGGCTTTTATTCATAACTTATTTTCTATATTTAAATGGATAGGTATTGATATAACTCTTGTAGATCCTTGAATTTACCTACTGGGTATAGAACTGAGAGTGTCCGTCATAGGGATTGCAGTCGTGAGCGTGAGCTCAGATCAATAATCAGTGCGTAGATCTATGAGGCTACCAAGTAGGGGGGGTAGTCAGAGGCACGTCAAATCCGAACATTATGTGTCGTTTGCCATACCTGTGAATTTATGGTTTTAGGACACGCTAATTTCCTTAACCATTTTGAACACGTGTTTGGAGAAAACATATCAATTTAATCTCCAGTATAAAAATACATCCCAATATAAAATTAATTCACTTCGCTGCAAAAAATCGAAATGAATTCGCATTGAAACAGACAAAATGTAACTACAGTGCGTAAACATTGCGTCAATTAAAATGGCGCGGAATTCACCAACGACATTTCGAAATTAAACACATCCACCTGCGTGTTTACCATCACGAAATCACTAAAATGAATAAAACAGTGAGAATTGGACGGCGTAAATTCGCATTCGAATATCAATTTGGCAAAGGGCGACGGCGTCGATAAATAAAAAATATATAAAATACAGTACGCAACGTGAAAGCGGTGAATGGCACTTGTGAAAAATGGACTTGCCGCTCTTCCAGGAAAGCAATCATTCAAACTGGCTGTTGTCTGTTTGCACCTCTGAGCTGCTCTTTTTAGTACAATTTTTTTTTGTTATTTTTTCCGCGGTGTCATCCGCAGAGTTCAGGTGTAGGGACACGTGGTGTGGACAATGAAAACAAATATTAATATCTGGTATTTTTTAAAGTCCACGCTTATTGTTGTCAATCGTAAATGATTTGAGTATGATGCGGCATTTTTTGCTTTACCTTTGTGGAGCTTCATCGGGTGGGAGGGGCCACGTTAACGCAGCCCAATTTTGTTGTGTTTATTTTCGCATAATGGACAGGTTGTATTAGCGGGATGTTTTGATGTTTAGGGATTATTTTTACTAACAACGGGATATAAGAAACTTTTTTTAAAATGGCCAATCAGTTAACACGTTACACGATTGTACAAACATAAACTAAAAACAACAAAAAAAAGATCCAGTGTGGTATAGATGGTCCAGTGTGGTTAACTCTTCGAAGAACATATTTTTCTCACAACACAGAGTATCCTAGTGTGAAAGCTTGTAGATAACCTATCCCCCAGACTTCCTGGGTCTACCTACCTTCCCTGCTCGGCTGCCGATGACAGCTTATCAGCCTATCCTTCAACCCTGGCCCGCTGACGTCCTACCTTCCTGTGTGGATATAATATGAACCTAATAGATGTTGGATGATCTATTTTACTAAGATGTCAACTGGATACAGTCTACACTAGATCGAATCAGTTAGTGTTAACCCTACAAAGGCTCGTAAGCAAACGTAACAAAGCGTTGGCCAAGTGGGCGAGCGCAATTACACTAATCAAAGGTTTATTAAGTTCTAGCGAATGGACCACACACAATCCCATTTTCCAGCCCCTACAATGCTGCCAACTCGGAAATATTTAGATACACAAGCACAGGAAAAATGTGACACAGTCTACTTTTTTGCTCATTCTTTATCATACAATTAGTGTTTTGATAATACACAAAAATAAGACATTAAAACTCTTAGTGCTTGATGCCAACACTTTGCGGAATTGCTTTATCTAGGTAAGTATTGACAAAACGTGAGTTAACCAAAAATGTGACTAATGAGCTAAATGTGACGGAACTATGGCAAGTTGGTAACACCGCTCTCCGTAAGCACTCAATTTTTCCTGATTAAAAGAATGCCCCTTCTTTCTTCCCCTATTCATTCACCTAATGCTGTAGTTAAATGCTGTTTACTTGCGATGCTAGCCTACTCGTGTTAATATAGATGTTTTTGGATGTACGGATTTTTATGATTTAATTGGAAAAAAAAAGTACAAAATATTCATATTTTCCAACACAACCAGCAGCTGGGTTACACGCTGCAACAAATGTTTGTTTGATCTGCAAATATATTTCTGGGTGTTTTATATTTTTTTTTATTAGCACTAATTTCTTACATGCCACGTATTTATTATCCAAAACTTGTTTTTTTATACACAACTAAAGTGGCAATTAAGCATACAGACGCTTGCAACACCAAAGGTATTGCTAGCGCATTGCCGACCCTAAGACAGCATGTGAAAAGTCATATTTTCACTGGCACTCATACTCTTCAAACAGAAACACAGCAATGCGAGCATTACTGTTTGGCTACAGAAAAAGTTATGGTAGTAATACTTTCCCGGACAAGTTCTTTCACAAGGAACTCTACTACTAATAGTAGGTTAAATTGTAATTTTCAAACTGTTTAAGTTACAAGCCTATCAAAATTAGTCCATCCCCATTGCAATTTCTTTGGTATAATTAGGGGGCAAAAATTAAAATATCATCTTTTAATTTTTGTTTAAATTTAATCACTCCCATAAGCTATTATCAATTCCCTGGTTTTACGATTCACATACAAATATGAAATTTTTGTTAGCATCAAACGGATGACGATTTATGGTTTTTCTTATCAATAGCTACGTTTTCGTTCGTAAAATATGGTTTCGTCATTAAGAGGGGATTTAGTAATTATGATACCTGTTCAGTAATTAAAAAGAAAAATCTGGCCTATTTTATAATTTAGGGGCCAAACCAATTACCATTTCTACATTATGTCATCAGGTTTTTAACTACAAAATTTAATTGTTTTCCACACATTATTACAAGGCATAAAGCAATGTGTTTACGGGTCAATCTTGAAAATTAGCGTATTTGGTTGACCTCTGCTTTTTAAATATTGATATTATGCTGTTCTGTATTTTTATTTGGAAAAGGAGGTGGAGATAAGCCTATTTTTCATATTGGCCCCAATTTTTCTAAACCAGTTTTCGAAATATTTAGGTGTGAAAATTTCGAGACCAATACAAAATCAACAAAATAATGATATGCATTAGAAAAACACTATAAATCAGTTAAATTGTTTATTTTAAAATATTCAGACCACATTTAATCAGTTCACGACAATTAGGCCATAATACTTTCATCTAAATCACTCGCTATATAATACTTTCATCTGTTATCTTACAGAGGTACACTAAAAAATGAATAACAACACTTTATTATTAAAAAAATACTTTTAATTCGTAAATCCCCAATAGGTCCCACTTTGACTCGTTTTTTATTCTTCTGGTATCTTTTTCTCTATTTTATTCAACCACTGAGTAAAGAGGTTTAGAAGCTGTCCTTATTTTAGCCAATCTGCATCGCTCAGCCAACTTCTTTCTCTCTTGCTTTTTGTATTTTTTTCTTCAGCGATTTCTTAAGGAATGTGAACACGGATTCATATCGTTCCAGAGCGATGAACAAAAACCCGCGGGCATTACTTATTTTTCGAATTGAAGCTAAACTATTTATTCATTTATTGTTATAATATTATTATGAATATAAATTCCTACACCTAATGAATTTCCTAATATTTGTTTCTACACAAAAAAAAATTTTTTTTTCAAACTTGTATCAGGGCAGCCCAGAGCAATCAAATTTTTGAGGTTTCCGAATTTTTTTAATACATTTTAAATAACAGACAAAATTATAAAACAAAAAAAAAACCTATTCAAAATTATTACTTTAAGGTTTCTTTATTCAGACACAAAACATTTTTGTTTTGAAGATCGACCCTTACAGAAACACCTGGGCTCAATAGACCGTTGTCACCCGATAAATGTTTAATAACTAAGAAAAAGCTACACTTCATGCAAACACAGAACTAATAGATAAGTAAGCCTCATTTTTGTAAGCAGCTCGACATTTCGACCTCGCATTTAACCCGTATTCCGGCAAACTGCATAATTCCGCCACTAATGAGAGGAGAGCGGCGCTCGTCTAATTAGCGCGGCGAGGTAAGACGCCCACTAAACAGAAACTGGAGAGACTCCATTCGTTTTATGTTCCTTAGGACTAACATTTTGAGTGCAAAGACTGAAGTGGTAGAACTATTTTACTCACGTAAGTGACATGTTTTGTATCAAGAAAGAGGGTAAGACAACATTTTTACAACGCTTGTCTATCTCTTTCCAGGCATTTATAAGATATAGTTTATTTGACGCACAGAAAACGCCTGGAAGAGCTATTGGTAATTATTAAAGATTCCTTCCACTGTAGAAACGCCTGGAAGAGCTATTGATTCATGAAGATAATTATGAAAGATTCCTTCCACTGTAGAAACGCCTGGAAGAGCTATTGATTCATGAAGGTAATTATGAAAGATTCCTTCCACTGTAGTAAACGCCTAGAAGAGGTATTTGTATATGAAGGTAATTTTTAAAGATCCCTTCCACTGTAGAAAATGCCTGGAAGAGCTATTGGTCTATGAAGGTAATAATACAAGATCCCTTCACTGTAGAAAATGCCTGGAAGAGCTATTGGTCTATGAAGGTAATAATACAAGATCCTTCCACTGTAGAAAATGCCTGGAAGAGCTATTGGTCCATGAAGGTAATTATTAAAGATCCCTTCCACTGTAGAACACGTCTGGAAGAGCTATTGGTCCATGAAGGTAATTATTAAAAATCCCTTCCACTGTAGAAAACGTCTGGAAGAGCTATTTATAGGTCCATGAAGGTAATAATACAAGATCCATTCCACTGTAGAAACGCCTGGAAGAGCTATTGATTCATGAAGGTAGTTATGAAAGATCCCTTTCACTGTAGGAGGTAATAATACAAGATCCCTTTCACTGTAGTAAACGCCTAGAAGAGGTATTGGTCCATGAAGGTAATTATTAAAGATCCCTTCCACTGTAGAAAAGGCCTGGAAGAGCTATTGATCCATGAAGGTAATTACGAAAGATTCCTTCCACTGTAGAAACGCCTGGAAGAGCTATTGATTCATGAAGGTAGTTATGAAAGATCCCTTTCACTGTAGTAAACGCCTAGAAGAGGTATTGGTCCATGAAGGTAATTATTAAAGATCCCTTCCACTGTAGAAAAGGCCTGGAAGAGCTATTGATCCATGAAGGTAATTACGAAAGATTCCTTCCACTGTAGAAACGCCTGGAAGAGCTATTGATTCATGAAGGTAGTTATGAAAGATCCCTTTCACTGTAGGAGGTAATAATACAAGATCCCTTCCACTGTAGAAAACGCCTGGAAGAGCTATTGGTCCATGAAGGTAATAATACAAGATCCATTCCACTGTAGAAAAGGCCAGGAAGAGCTATTGATCCATGAAGGTAATTACGAAAGATTCCTTCCACTGTAGAAACGCCTGGAAGAGCTATTGATTCATGAAGGTAGATATGAAAGATCCCTTTCACTGTAGGAGACGCCTGGAAGAGCTATTGATTCATGAAGGTAATTATGAAAGATTCCTTCCACTGTAGAAACGCCTGGAAGAGCTATTGATTCATCAAGGTAGTTATGAAAGATCCCTTTCACTGTAGGAGACGCCTGGAAGAGCTATTGATCCATGAAGGTAATTACGAAAGATTCCTTCCACTGTGCTTAAAGCGTATGGCATGTGCATTCTTCCCATCCTCACATTACGGTTTATTCACTGATACCAAAAAGTTTAGAGTGGAGGAAGGAAAGGCAGGCCTTTGCCCTGCAGTGGGGCAGCGATGGCTAAATAATTATGTTTGACTGTTCTGGGTTTCTGTATGACGTGCATGTTGCAAGCCCATCGCCGCTTAATGAAACACTAACTGATGTCTAGGGCATGCCGGTTTCCTCGTGTAAATTTTTTTTCACAGTCAAAAATTAATTGCTGCAAAACTGTGTTCGAACTCAAGACCTTCGTATTAAAGGTCAATCGGGGTACAGCCCACTGGGTCAATACGGCTCCATTAATAGTATTATTTCCTTAAAAAATCTAGCATCCTACTTAAAGTTGGTTCCCCTACGCAAGGAGCGTTCTGAGGCCCCGAGGAGTGCCGAAGAGCGTCGCTCACCTAATGAAGTGTTCGTTTGACACGCGTGTTCGTTAGCAGACCACTCCAGATTGCAACGAGTTGTGTTCAACTGACAGCTTCTGGATCTACGACTTAAGAGGCAGACGGCTGCCGAATTAGCACATCATAAAGCAAATGCACAAATTTCGAACGCAAGATCATTTAATTAAATCTTGCATTGCATACGCAAGATCGTGGTGTTTACAACATCTTGCAGGCAATAAATGCCAATAGTAATATGAGCGGATAACACACGTTTTTGGCAATGTGTCTCTCAAACGATTACTTTTTGAAATTATTACACAACAATTATTAATTGGTCTGCTATTATTTAATAGCTACTGCCGCCGTGTGCAAAAGCAGTCTTCGCCCGCATAGTAGCCGATGAAAATTAGCTCTTACCTAATGGAAAGAGCTACTTTTCATACGAACCTTACGCTGCCTTAATAGGCATAGTTTTTTCATCGACTTACGTTGTAAAATTGGTCTCCACAAAAAGGCCTTTTATTTTAACGAGATAGTATACAACCTGAGTCTACCCTGAAGGTCTCTTCAAAATATTTTTAAAACAGTTTATGAAATGGGATGTATAGTTTCGGAGATTACCCCAACATTTTCATAAATAAATAAAATAAATAAATAAATAATGCCAGACATTTTTCACACAGCATCATCTAGCCCCAAAGTAAGCAGAGCTTGTGTTATGGGAACTACATGACTGATATACTACTTTTTTTTTTTGTAAATACATACATAATATATGTATATTAAAAATAATATAATATATGTATCTGAGTGTTTTCTATGTAGAAAACACTCAGACCCGAGACAAATATCTGCAGATCATACAAACATTTGTCCCGCGGCGGGAATCGAACCCGCAACCATCTGCGTCTCAGGCGGGCCTTCGCCCACTACGCCACAGAGGTTGTCAAAAATCTGTTCAGTAGTTTTTGCGTAAAAGAGTAATAAACATACATCCATCCTCTTACGTAGTACTTCCCCAGACAAGATCTTTCACAAGAAGATCTACTTCTTCTAAAACATGAACAAAGCCTTAGATAAATAGGATAATAGGATAAATAAGTTTTCCTCCTCTCTTCAGCCGATATGAAAGATTGTAATTACAATCATAGAGTCGCATTTTCCGTGATTACTAACGGCAATAACAGCGTGTACCGGATCAGCTGCGAATATAAAAAACCTAAGACGGGGACAATCCTTTTTGCTGAAAATTGAATGGTTGGATTACGCGACCTAGCGGGGACCGTTATAGGGTTGGTAAAATAAAAAAATACTTATTAAACAAAAAAAACACGCTCACGACTTTATACCCCATGATTGACATCCTTAAAAACATACTCAGTGCGTAGATCTTTAAGGATACTAAGTAGGAAGTGGTCATAGGCACGAACCTGAGGGCACATATGCCTTCCAGTTTTGGTTCTAGAACTAGTTTTTTTAGTCTAGGTTTACTCATGATATTTTCAAGATGATTATTATAGTAATAGGTGATTATACTCATTTGCCATCTGGTGAGAGTAAGCCTTTAGTACCGCTAAAATAAGGACAAACTTAAAAACGGTATGTTTGTAAAGTTTTTTTCTCAGTCTGTACATAAAACGCCTTACTTATAAAGAATTTTCAAACAGTTGATAAACTAAATATTTGTTTGATGTGTTTTGTTTAAAACTTTTATAAGTCTCGCTTTATCGTCTGTAACGTTTTTGATGAATCGCTTCGTTTTTTTTTTACTCTTGGGATATAGACTAACTTAAGAAATATCAAGATCTCAAAATTATAAACCAAGGCAATGATTTGAAGCTGGCTTTGCTCAGAGAAAAGCTCGTTCATACAAACTATACTGTTTGACGTTTCGTACTATAAGTTTGACGAGCACAAGCTTCGCTCAGAGTAAAGCTCGTTCATACAAATTATACTGTTTGACGTTTCGTACTATATGTTTGACGAGCACGAGCTTCGCTCAGAGTAAAGCTCGTTCATACAAACTATACTGTTTGACGTTTCGTACTATAAGTTTGACGAGCACAAGCTTCGCTCAGAGTAAAGCTCGTTCATACAAATTATACTGTTTGACGTTTCGTACTATATGTTTGACGAGCACGAGCTTCGCTCAGAGTAAAGCTCGTTCATACAAACTATACTGTTTGACGTTTCGTACTATAAGTTTGACGAGCACGAGCTTCGCTCAGAGTTAAGCTCGTTCATACAAATTATACTGTTTGACGTTTTGTACTATATTTTTGTCGAGCACGAGCTTCGCTCAGAGTAAAGCTCGTTCATACAAATTATACTGTTTGACGTTTCGTACTATATGTTTGACGAGCACGAGCTTCGGTCAGAGTAAAGCTCGTTTATACAAACTATACTGTTTGACGTTTCGTACTATATGTTCACGAGCACGAGCTTTGCTAATAGCAAAGCTCGTTCATACAAACTATACTGTTTGACGTTTCGAACTATATGTTTGACGAGCTCGGTGGCTCGGCACGCGAACAGCCGGCTGAGACACAAGTGGTGCGGGTCCGATTCCCGCTCTAGCACAAATGGTTATGTTCCGCAGATGATGACGACTGACGACTTCTGTGGCGCAGTGCGCGAAGGCCCGCCTGACACGCAAAAGGTTGCGCATTCGATTCCCTCTACGGGGTAAATGTTTGGATGATCTGCAAATATTTGTTTCAAATATTTGTGTTTTCTATGTATATACAAAATACGTATATAAGTAGTATATCAGTCATGTAGTTCCCATAACACAAGTTCTGCTTACTTTGGGGCTAGATGGTGCTGTGTGAAAATGTCCAG
This sequence comes from Perizoma affinitatum, assembly GCA_961405105.1. Classification (NCBI taxonomy): domain Eukaryota; kingdom Metazoa; phylum Arthropoda; class Insecta; order Lepidoptera; family Geometridae; genus Perizoma; species Perizoma affinitatum. The sequence continues at coordinate 4,170,638 of OY560191.1, read as the reverse complement.
CATTATTTATAATTTATTTGTTTTTGTTCCGGGTGCTAGTGTGAGGTCAGGACTTCGCATGTGACTGTTGAGTGTTTATTTATTATTGTGTATTAATGTAAATGTAGTAGACTATTGAATTATGAGTAAAAGTTGCATATGTTTATTTAATTTTACAGTTTACTTACCTACATACTAACGTATTCCAACGCGTTATAAGTTGAGATAATATAACGATAAAACCACCTATTGTACCTTAATAAAAATAAGTTATTGTTTATTTTGATATTTGTTTATGGTGTGCGATAAAGTATTCTTATATATTCGTTAATTCAATATAGAACTTAAGTAAACAAGTACAGTGGCATTGACTTTACCTACCTTATCATGGTAAATGGATAAGGAAGTGCATGAATAGTTTTGTCGTTGAATTCGCCCATTTATTTGTTGCCAGTATTTAGCAGCCCTGTAAATAACATTGTGGCAAGTTGGTGACTTGATTACGCGCGCCATTGTGCCGCGGACATAGGACGCAATTAAGTATTATACTGACTTAGTATATTTGACGAGGTATATCGTGTGGACGGATTTACGTTCAGCTCATGATTACAACTTCTTCCTACTTTGAACTATGCATCATTTTTTTCTTATTCTAGGACTTTTGACAGAGCTTTTTTGGTAACCAAAACAGTGAATTGTATAACGGACTTGATAAGGTCTGTCCATCACGCAGGAGAGTGGCCACGTAATCTATATACAAATAGATTACAAATACAAAATCTACAGATAAAACATCTAGCTATCTAAAGACCGTTTCAAACGATTTATGGATAGGCCAAGTTATCAAAACATACTTATAAATTAATGTGGTTAAGTACCACATGCTAAGTAGGTATACTTAGCATGTAGTACATGTATTGTTTAAGCAAATTATGGTCAAGAAAATACGTTAATAAGTTATTATTAACTGATACAGATCATGTGGATGATATTGTGTCTCAGTGCACGAACACATTTTTTTTTTTTCCATGCATGGAAAAAATGTACTCACAACTAACCTTAACCTTACGTTATCATTTTGTTTGACCTGGAACGAACCCCATAAATTATAAAATTCACCCCCGGCTATTCTTAAATCATATAGAATCCTCTCCATCCAAAGGTTGTCTGGAAGAGATTTTGGCGATAAGATCGCGAATTGTACCTTTAGTTTTAATATTACTTATTCATTTTATTTCATTTATTCACCACCACCTCCATAGTAAGTAGCAGCAAAATAAATAAAATACAAAAATAAAATTAAAAAAAAAAGTTCGCTAATTGTTGCAAAATTTATACCTCTAAAAGTTGGCACAGTTGTAAAAAGAGTTAGTCAAGGAGTGCCAGTGTACCGTGAGTTCTGTATGAATTGGTCCATTTATCTCAAAATGCCAAATTATATTTTGTTGGTATTTTTTTCCGTTGAGGAAGAAAAGTTCCAACACGAAACCAACAAATGAAAGTTAATCGCTAACAACTTTAGTTAATTAATTTTAATTCTTAAATCCTACATAATTGGTTTTAATTTAAACTTATTTAGTTGTTAGTCGTTCTTGAGAAAAGCTTATACATTCGCATAACAAACAAAGATAAAAAAGTGTTATCGTTATTTTTTGTTTTCTAAGCTGTGGAACCCTAAAAAGCAATTATTCCCACTGTTTCACGGAGGTGAGGAAGCATATTAAAAAACTTGAAAGCGCCTCTCGACACTGGAGCAGACACTGATGGCTATTAATTAGAAGGGTTGGATGAAGATATTTCATTATTCCCTCTCTTTTCTACCCTTCGGTATGATTTTTGTCAGAGCGCCACTCTTCAGACACTATTTCCAGTTCTCCAAGTGTTAGAGCGTAGAACGGTGACAGTGTGAATGGAAAGCTAAGGCACATCGTTACTCTTTTTTAATCCAAACGTTCTTGAATACCAGCCACACCCCTACTTAACACATTTTTGCGTAAGTACCTATGTATGTTTGTAGGAAAAATATGTGCGTAAAATTCAAACTGGCGTAAGCCTTTTGTACAGAGAAACAGTGTGTGGTTACCGTGTCCCAAAAAAGAGATAACTGAGATATTGGTGGTCGATTGGTATTTTTAGGGTTCCGTACCTCAAAAAGGAAAAAAGGAGAATTATTCACAACTTCCATCCGTCTGTCTGTTAAGATCCTTTGTCTCAGGTTCGCGTGGAGGTATCAAGTTGAAATGAATATCAAATACTAAAGTCTACGGTCCCTTAGAGCAATATAAAAGTTCGCTTATTGCTTTGACTTATATATTTTGATACTATGCAAATAAATCAAAACCTATAAGGTACTTCCCGTTGACGTAGAATCATGAAATTTGGCAAAAAGCTAGGTCTCACAGCACAAGTAAATCGTTAATTTGTTGTTCTATCACATTTTTTTTTGCGATTACAAACTTACATTTGACGTGACGTTTATCGATGTTTTAAAATTTCAACTACAAGTTAAGTTTGTTTGCTTAAGTTCTGAGTTTGTTGCTTATTAAGTTTTTTTGCGTAAGTTCTGTTGCTTGTTTGTCTTTTTTAATGTATTAAATTTATTGTAAGTAGGTACGACATAATATTTAGAACTTACTTTGGGAGAAGCCAATGGCTCTTGAAATACAGTTTCTACTAGTTCAGGAGCCTATGGATTCATATAATATTTGTAACATTTTATTATGTCAAATAAATATATTTCCTATTTATATTATTTTCTTTTCATTAGAGCAATGTCTCTCATAGTTTATGAACGAAATAATTTATGTTAATTATAATGGTACATACAAGCTTGTACGGAAGCCTTAGTGCGCGAGTCAGAATCGCACTAGTCCGATTTTTGTATGGTACCTCTGATTTTTAACCAGTTAACTTTTTCATATAAGAGTGTTTAAATTTACAGGTGTATGGGCAATATTTCTGCTAAAAACAATCTCTTCCAGGTAACCTTTTGATGGACAGGATCGATATGATAAATGAAAATCGCGGTGTACTTAAAAAGTACCTAAAATACCTGATAATACAAACTGAAATATAAATTAATATTGTACTAATATATTACAAATGTATATACAGAAAATAAAAATATTTATTTCTGTTACTTATAAATAAAGTGCTGACAGGGTTTGGAGTCTCCTTTTAAGCAATGATATGCTTGTATTAGGAAAACCCGCTCTTCTATAACATTTTTATAAATTATCTTATAAGTTGTAAATAGGAACAATAAAAACTAACTATATATTAACTAACAGGCTCTATCATACATAAGTAAACATATTAAAATGAATAAATTCTTCAACATGAAAGTTTCCAAAACAGCAAAACCCGGTAGCATCAATTCGGAATTATCTAACGATCTCATAATCAAACATTGCAGTTTGTAAACAAGGTGCTTACTCCCGAATTTATGTAAACTGCTCCGAGCCGTTTATCTGAGATTAAAATCTGCGACGCATAGGCGCAATCACTCCCCGCGGAGTTTATTCGCGGGCCTTATCAACACTTAACATATCTGCATATTCATAAAGATCAATCATATTGTCTGCAGGAATCTGCTGGTGTTCTGGAGGCATCCGGAGATATAAATCAGGATGTGAGAGGATTTGGGAATTTCGGTATGTAGACGTTAGCATGTGAAATGGGTTGCGGAAAGACGTTTTGCATAAGTTCTACATTTTGTGTAAGTATGAATTCATTGTGAGATTTTCTGGGCTACAATGAATTATTATGAACTTATAAAATAAAAAGTAGTATATGACAAATAGCTTTTACAGTTAAGGCAGCGTTCGTAAGAAATACATTTGCTGTTCCGTTTTTCCGTCGACTTTTGATGCAAAATTGGTCGCCACGAAAAGCCCTGTATTTAACGGGATATACAGTCTATGTCCACTCTGAAGGTCCATTCTAAATATTGGTGAAAGTATTATTGAAATCGGATTAGTACTTTCAAAGATTACCTCAAAGCTTACAATCTATATAATATTATTTTAGAAAGTGCTAAACAGTCATCGGACCAGATTCAGAGCAACCAGATTTCGTTCCAGCTGCTATGAAAGTATTAGGGATGTTGAATTTGTGGCCCATATTTTGAGCTTTATTTCGTTTTATAATCTTCTATAATCTATGTAATTAGTTTTTACTTATGTGTTAGTTTTTAGTTGTTAATATAGTTTACTTTTTTTTTGTTGCTAGTTATTTTTAAGTTTCCGCCCACTCTCCATTACACAAAGGTTAGCTGGAAGAACATGCCAATTAGCAAAAAGTTCACCTTTACCTTGGGTAATTTAACATTTTCTATCTATCTGTAATTTAATATTTTCATACATAATATTCAAAATCAATCTTCATGAATTTTATAATTCATCGAAATCACAAGGATGATATAGAAATATCAACTTAAAAACGTGATTTAAAATTCTTTTTTTTTTTAATTTAGGCCGGTTCCTCGCTTTAATATTATAAAGTTTGGAGGTTGGGCTATAGTAGGTGAAAAGTTGAGATTTTGTGACCACAAAATTTGTGTAAATTTATGTATAAGAACACATTGTTTACAAACAAGTTTTGAGAATACATAAATTTTGTTGTTTTCTTTATCTTCAAATTACGAATAATTATCACCCAATAATCATATAACCCAGTCCATGTATTGTACCTTAACATCCCGACCCCTGAATAAAGATATTTTGCAGATTATATAACCATACCTACACAAGTATGAATCGTGTCCGTTCCTCTATCATGGCTACGCGCACGGCAGACCACCGTTATCGTCAAAAGCTAAAGTTTTTTTCTCGTCGATTGTCGATCAATGGCAAATTCACCTGAGTTCCTGCTCCACAAAAGATTATTGTTTCACGTCCCATTCACAAAACTTGATCATTGATTGTTTTAGAGACATAGAGTCGCCGTCGTCGGAACGAATGAAATGAAACTCCGACATTGTACTAGGATCGACGGACCTCCATCAATCAGGGTATGAGGACCCCCGGGGCTCCGTTTCCGACCAGGTGTTCTTTTGGAATTTGCGCCGAAAAACTGCGCTTAAGTTGGATTGTCGAAAAAAATGACGCGCATTGTGTGATTCTGCGTAGCGAGTGCAGGTAGGCGGCGCGGCGCTCTAACCGATATAATAACTTTGCTATGTAGAGGACATATGACAATGACAGAAGCAAAATGTTGAACACATTAAAAATCATTAATTACACGATGTATGTTCTGTGGATATTTGTTCCGGGTCTAGGTGTTGAAGTATCACGGTACTCGTAGTTACAGATACCCACGAAACAGGGAATTCTAGTGTGGGGTCAGAACTATGTATCTGTTGGGTATTAACTATATATTTATGATAATCAAATTAATTATAACGTCGATTACATATCAAAATAAATCAAATTGAATTTAACATATTCTACAAATTTATTTACGACGCCGTATTAAATTCATTTAACAAAATGGTTCATAAAATACACAAAAATTCCACAAAACATCGTCTAAGATAGGTACTGGTCACGTTATTTTGAAATTGATTTAAAGTTGTTAATGTAGGTAGTTATCCCATACCCAACTATTAACAGTTAAAGTGAATTTACCAAGTCGAAGCACCTTGGATCCCGAGCCCTGCTGACTGACACAAAACTAATGAAATACGACTTATCGTAAAAATGTTTGAAATACGATGTACTCGCTGAATCGAGGATATCACAGGACTTTAAAACTTTTACTACCAATATTACACTCAGCAATAAGCTCTATGTTTCTACAAATAAGATTGCTATCATATGACGATTGTAGAGTTTATAAATCAATGTAAACGTTTATAAAGGCAGGTAAGTAAACGTGCAGTGTTTTTGTGCGTGTCTATGAATGGGTTTCAAGAATTATTCGGACACGGCTATTTTCACTTTGTGCAAGCTCTTAAAGGTCCCCGAAATTTATTTCAGCTAGATTTTAATGACTTTTACCTAGCTAGCGGAGTCTGTTTTAAGTTCAAGGTAAACGTCGCAGGGGGTAGTTCTTTCCAGGCAATAATTTATTTCCTTAAAATACTTAATACTTTTATTGCATTCACATTGTTACAAAGTTGTTATAACAAGTAGGTAGTCACTTATATGAACCCTGGTTTAGGGTACAACAGGGCGGCAGACTAAGGATTTTTTATTTAAAAAAAATATCCAGTACGAAGATTTTAAGTGTCTGTTTTTAGTGTCTGTAATGTTTAGTTCTAAGGTTTAAAGGAATGAATTGGGCATTGTAGTACATCGTCTTAAGTTAAAATTATTTCGGGGCGTTGGTCGAAGTGACACGTGACCACAGAGCTGGCTTTTATCTGGATCAACGCATTAGTATTGCCATTCAACGCGGCACTGCAGACATTTTGGAGACGATTCTGACGGGTAGTAATCTGAATCAGCTGATCTATCTATCGTGTGCAACGGTCATCATATAACTCAATTGTTTCATCTGTATATTTTGTATATACAAAATCGCTGAGAAGTTGTATTCTTCTTGTAAGTTAACTTTACTAATGAACTATATGACTTCATAAACAGGTACATTCGATAATAGAATTAATTAATGACTTCTACTTGAAGTTTTACGTTTTAAGTTTTACGCGGGTCTTTGTCCCGCTTTTTTGTGATTTGTTTACTTATAATGAAAGTTTAAGTCACCTGTTTTGAACCAAGTTTTAAAGTTTGAGAAGATACCTCCTTTACTTGGCTTTCGCATTTAGACATTTATAGTTTAGATCGACCTGCATATGTAAACGTGTAGCTTGGTATTTTTGGAATGCGAAAATTACTGTCGATAAAAAGAGACGTACAGCATATAATTTGATCTCCGTTGCCGAATTGCAATAACTTAAAGTTGGTCATTGGCACATAACCGTTTTCAATCATTCGCAAACAGGTGTGCCGTTGTCAACCGACTTACAACAATAGAAGTGTACCTTAAATCAATGGTAGGTACCATTTCAACAATAGAATCTTCCGACGCCTTTGTACTAGCTATTAGGTATCTTTGGCCACGTGGGGCAGGTGATGTGCGCACGCGCACAGCTGCTCAAAGATGAAAAAAGCCGGCTTGTGCAAGATTATAATCGTTTTTTTTTTAATAAATGATGACAGTTCTCTAGGTATTTTGAGATTTTGCTCCGTCTTCGACCTCCCGCCGTCTGTAGCAGCTGCTTAATTTTGGCGATTTCACACTTTTGATTTCATATTTTATTCTTTCATCGTAACGATAAATTAATAATGATATCAGAAACGATAAATCTCTAAAATCTTAACAAATATTTAAAAAAATCTTTTTTTCCTTAATTTGAATCGGTTCATCGGTATTCCATTTCCATTTCGACTAACAATTTAACTCAATCTAATGTTATAGCAAAAGAAGAACCATGTTCTTGGTTCGTTCTGGATTTCTATTTGCTCTGCTGACCGTTACAGTCTAACAGGTAACGAAAAGCCACCGTTATTATATTATAGAAATAACTGCTGCCGCTTGGAGTCTTATTGTTTGGAGGGAAAACAAACATTATATATTTATGTTTTTTTTTTGTTTTTTTACTTTCAAGAATAAAGACTTTCATATGAAGTTCAGTTCTTCATATTAATTCTGCACCTGGTTGTTCACGATCTTCGTGTCATGACGAAGGCCTCATCTGGAAACCAATGCCGCACCTTACCTGTCTAGGTTCTGGTGCGTCATATGCTGGGATGAAAATCTATTTGACCTCATGTAACACAAAACAATCGGTACAGATAAACATATCTGTTTTTCATTTTCGTTTATTTGTATGTTAGCTGTTTTTGAGTGATTTGTGTATAATTTTTGTGTAATGGCGACAAATAAATGATATTACCTTTCTTTCTTTCTTTCGTGAAAATTACATTTTAAATTTCTTCATGTAAATTGTATGGAAAATTTCATCTCAGGTGGCGCGTTCGAAATCCTATTCAACTCACGACTTCAGCACGTTCGTATAAAAGTCGCATTTATAATAAACTCTGATTGGTTCTAGCACTCATGCCAGTTGTAACCCCCATTAGAATATATGCGAGAGGAATGTGCCGTATGTGCGAGTACAATGCCATACAAATACTCCACTACACAACGATTACCCTTTAGCACTGAGAGCTTATCGCGGATTGGCGGTGTCTCGGTCTGGTTCAACTATTTTGATACTTTTAGCTCCCTAAACAAATTCTATATAATCCATTTAACCATAATGTTATCCAATCAAAAACTTAAAAATGAGACGAATAGTGGAGTTTTGCTAAAAAAAATATAGATACTATAAATAATAATAATACTATACATCAGTTTAAAATCGAAAATTCGAGTCGAAAAATATTTAGAAACAAACAAATCTATTCGATAGTACTAAATAGCACGAATTGCCAGTTTCTCTTAGTATACAATATGAAGAAAAGGATCAAAACGTCTCGCATCACACATTCAGAACTGTTTGTGAGGTGTGAATAAGTGGTTCCGTGGAAATATTTCAAATCAGATCGGTACAGGCAATAACGATTGACGTGAGACGCATGCCCGTGTGGAGACTGCCTAATGCGACGATGAAAGGGTCTCGCATTGGGCCTTTCACCTTATATTTTATAAGAATGTGTTTCGTATAGCTTATTTTCAGACTCCGCATTATGCATTACCAATTGCAGACCTTTTTATTAAGTTTCGTTACCTAGGTACGGATCGTTTTTCAGGTTTCATTATATTGAGTTTTTTTAGATAAATATTTTCATAAATATATTATAACTCATAAAACATTATGTGAAGACAGACTAACAGATTTCGATCGACTGAAATAGTGTAGTAATTTGTTGCCGTTGATTCAAATATTACAAACAGTGCATTCCCCGTGGACTGGTCATGTCCGGAGGGCGAGACATTTCACAAGCGGCTGCCTCGACCTTTGCCGTTCAGGGACCAAAATGCCATCATGTTTTCATTTTTTCTACCAACGGCCCGCACTCCACGACACTCGATTAATTTTCACGGTACGCTTGTCAAAATGTGATTTAATACGGGGTGCTTTGACGTGCATGTCCGTTCGTACGTTTGACGGACGAACCGCACTGATTCGGAGGGTTACTGCAAATCGGTTGGGTTGGCTTTTGATAATGAAGTGGTTTTGGTTTTATTTAAAGGGGAAAGTATTTTATTAAAACGCTATTTCACTGGTCTATCAGATCTATCAGAGAGCAACAGACCCGGTCACTGTGTAGACCGAACAGCGCAAACCGCCCGAATAATAGTGAGTCATATTTAATTACAGTGTACCTAAGTCTTTGAAATTCCATGAGATATTCTATTGTTTTTTATATACCTAATTATAAAAGAGGTACTTTTATAACGATAACGTAACAAGTATAACCTATCAATAACGCCAAAAATGGATCCGCCATTTCCAATTTGCCGCGTCACTCCGGATTCCAATAGGAAGCGGGATAAATGGAGTCGCATTCCAATATGTCACCGAACGGTCCGACTATTCGGCTTTCGGTTGTCGGCTTTTCGGTATTCGGGATTCGCGTTTTCGGTTATTCGCGCCGGCCACATTCGCCGCATCGTGCGCATTCCTCTGTCGCGCTACTAATGAGATTCTAAACGTAATTTTGAATTAATTTGTTTTGAGGGTGGTCATTATTTTGTAAATTGGGTAAAATGTTTGGGCCCTTTCGGGCATAGATGAATTGTACACAAAAAGCTGCAATAATGTTCCATGGATACCAAAGCGATAAATTATATTCAATTTAGTGCTACATACCTAGTTCACAGCATAAATTCTATGTTCTAAGTCTTCCTTCGTCATCAGCACAGCAAAATAATGAAATGTGTTGCCGATGGCTGTCTTCCCCAATAAATAAAATGTTTTTTTTTTACACAACACTAATAAAAACAAACAGATTTGTTTACTTACCGTATGATCTCTGGATCTCATCCTTTTTCTGAAAAAGTTACTTTGCCTACTTATAAGAAGAGCCGAACAGTAATGAATCACGGAACTTCCTAATCAATCTAGACATGTTGCCCCAAAAACGTGTCAGCTCAGTATATGCTAAGTAGATACGCTACCTACTTAGCTCTGGTATTCTGCTAACCCTAAGCTAAGACGTCAAAGACACCAGAAGCAAACACTTTACTCTCGGGAATTTGAGTGTCATTAAAATGTATTATATACTTTTACATAAGTAACAGTTTAGTAACAACAGTTAAATATGATCTTGGTGTCTTCAAGTCGACTATATAGATATCTCCTAGACAAGTGTCAATAGGCGACGGTAACCGGGCACCATCAGATTAGCAGTAAGTATGTTCGTTAGTCTCGTCACACATATCGACACATTCCACCAGCTCAATATGTGGTTTAACAATTGTTTAATTGTTTAACCACAATCATATATCATGAATAAATCAGCTCATCAAAATAACAGAAGGAACTTTTTTCTTTAAAATGTTACCCACTCTAGATGCATTGAAAGTTGATATTCTGGCATTGGTTATTCTGTATTCCTGTGGTTCTGTACAAAATGAATGCAGATAGAACCGAGCAAATAACTTACAACAATAACAATGATTAGTCTAATAATTCACACATCTCATGAGATTCCACAATTAAAGAGAAGGGTAGAACTCCCCTGATATGAACCATTAATACTGATCTATCACGAAATAATGCAATTAATCTGAAGCTGTTTTAGAATCGTGAGAGTAGCCAGTTGTTCAATAACGGGAGGGATGGTAAAAAACAAGAAGAATTTGTGGATTCTGTACCATCCATCATGTCGGCAGATTAATGTTTGATGTATGTTATAGCATTAGTGTGTGTATGTAGTTGAAAATACGCACGTGTGTATTAGTTTATTGATTTGGTTCGATGAAACATTGTGCCGAATAGATTATCTGCTAAACTTTAATATACTAAAATTCTATAGATACAAGAATTTTTCAAACTTTCGCGTTCCGATATTGTGGTATTCCTACTCATAGTTTCTGATACCCACCGCACAAAGGAGTTTAGGGTCCAGACTATATGTGTGACTGTTGGGAGTTTTTTTTTACAGTATGATAATATATGAGGTAAACGCGATGAAGAATCGTATAAAATTAGTACGCAGATCTGTAGTATCTAGGAGCTATACTAAAGCGTATGGCCATATCCGCGTAAACGCACAGCCTGTAGAATTTTTATGACAAATATTTTTTTTTTCACAATTACAAATTTAAACTTGCAGTTGGAGAATTGACCGTGACGTATATCGATGTATGTAATCGTATGTTAATTATTTTAGTGAGTCAGACTCGCATTTGTCCGGTTATTTCATAACTACTACAATCTAAATATCAACTAAAAATACACAATAAATAAAATATTCAACATACACAGTCTTGACCTGACATTAGGATTCCCTTCATGGGCATTATGTTACCACGAGTACCGTGGAACCACAAAACCTATACCAGGAACAAATATTTGCAGATCATACAAACATTAGTCACGCAGCGGAAAACGAACCCGCACTTCATGCGTTTCAGCCGGCTGATCGCCCGCCGCACCACCGAGGTCATCTTTGCAAAGAATCAGGTGAGTAGGATATCATCAGTAGCCTAATACCTTCCGCCAACTTTCCAACAAATAATTGCCACGCAATCTCGTTACCATAATAATACGAGTATACGCAACATATTTTTACGATGTTTAATATCGTCGGAAACTGAGATAATTCCGACCACAAAAGTTTTAATACCTGGGGGCCATGTATTATTCATTAGGATGACGATACCTAATCCGGCTTTTTCATATTTATCCGGCCAAAAAATGACCGTTTCCTTAAAAATAATTTCACTGATGATGGTTATAAGACCAAGAGCGGACACGAAACGATGAAAACACTTCTTTGTTGGGAACTTTTTGGCCGGACGAATCTGAAAAAGCCGAGCCATCGACTTAACCTTAAATTAGAATATTAAGTTTGATGGTTCATATTTAGATTACGTCGATACGAGTTATAATAATAATATACTTTTTTTTAAACCTATCGAGGTAGTGAGCTGTGAGAAAGCACCTTCTCACATTATCTTTTTTAAATACGAGTTCAATTCTTAAGATCCGAAATAGACCTTGGGAAGAAGATGATTAAATAAGGTTTTTAGAATTAAAATTTATATCTAACTAACCTATGCTACTTTATATATTTTCCGTCCAAGGCTAAAATTCTGAAACCAGTAAGGCACTAAGTACGTCGAACTCGGTTGAGTAAATTGTGAGGTGATTCGTGTATTATATCCGCTATTTACTGGTTTATAGGCTCCAAGCCCTGCTTTCAAAATATTCCATACATAACTCAATCGGTGGATTGATCACTTCCTCAAAATTCCATCCGGCTTTTTGAGTCTATATGCTCCCGGCTTTTATTCTCTCATCAGTAACCTTAGCAACCGAGGGTCGGCATCGGGTTTTAGCGCACTGATGTGTCGATAAGCGCTTGTTTGGGGCTACCTCAGTTTTCTGATGCCAATTAGAGCAGACAATATTGCACATAGAAAGGATTGGGTACTTATTAGTGTCGGATATTGTTATGTGGTCGGTGAGATGGAACGATTGTGACCCCTCCGTCGCTGATGCGTGCCTGAATTGAAATGAAAGTAAGCTGATATAAGCTGATAAATTGATTCATTAGTGGTTGAGATGTGGGTAGGGAAATGTTTTTTCTCAAAATTTACACTCATTAAAACAGAAATATACAGGTAAGGTATACAAATAAGTTGTGAAAACGCAGGGGGTGAGTAACCAGCAGCGACACAAGAGTTTTTGGTTCGATTCCCGCTTCGGTACAAATGTATTATCATGGTACTTGTAGTTCTTGATTGCCATGACACAGGGAACTACATATACCGACATGTATCGGTTAGGTGTTAAAAATATATATTTTCGCTGTGCTTTCTTTAGTGTAGACTTGTGGATGATGATAATGGGGACGTTAATAAAAATAAATAATGCTTGAAAATTTTCACACAACATCATCTAGGCCCAAAGTAAGCAGAGCTTGTGTTATGGGAACTACATTACTCAATACTACTTATATACTTTTTTGTAAATACTTACATATTATACATTGAAAATACCCAAATCCGAGACAAATGTTTGCAGATCTTACAAACAAATGTCCCGCGGCGGTTTGTCTATATGTACAAACTAGCTTCTGCTCACGGCTTCGCCCGCGTGGTACCCAGTTAAAAAATAGCCTATGTGTTATTCTGATGTATAAGCTATATTACTGTAAAGTTTCATTAAAATCTGTTCAGTAGTTATTGCATGAAATAGTAAAATCCATGCTCACAAACTTTCGCGTTTATTATAATAGTAGGATTCCTCATTAAATAGTAAATGTATTAACCGTAAACAGTAGGTAAGAATCACAGCCTACGGGCAGAGGCATTCTTTATTACAGTAAAACACAACTTAATTTAAATAATTTCCATTTTAAAATAATATATCAAATCAATGTCCAAGGCACAACAAAGCGAAGGGCGGATGCCCAAGGGAGCCGCATTATAACCGAGCATAATATCTGCGTCGTCACTCAAGCGCAATAAATACCCAAATAAAGCGCAAATAATACCCAAATCGCTCATCAGCTACCCTTCCTCCCCTCACTATAATTATCTATAATCAAAATATACTCCGCCGTCTATAATCTCGGCTGCAATTGCTATGTTTTGCATGTGGGAGACGTGATTATCCCATGCGGACTGCAGATCGACTGACGAGCGAGTGACGTTTGTTTTTATACGAATCAAATTTCAAATTAGGAATTCTATTTTCATTTATGCATTGGAGTTTCTCTTTTTTTTTTTGTTATAGAGCATGCAAAAAGATCTGATTATACATATACCAGATTATGTATACCTACTAACTAACTTTCTCGAGCAAGTTTTCCAGAATAAAGTCATTCATGTTATTTAGTTTCTGTGACGTTTGTTTTTATACGAATCAACTTTCAAATTAGGAATTCTATTTTCACTTGTGCATTGGAGTTTCTCTTTTGTTTTAATGATAGAGCATGCAAAAAGATCTGATTATACATCTACCAGATTATGTATAACTAACTAACTACCCCGAAAGGGGAGATTCTGTCCATGAAAGGGAGCAAGTTTTCCAAAAAATAAAGTCATACATGTTTTTTAGTTTTTAAAGTTTTAAACAACACTTGTAAATTCCACGACTTTTTTACTATAGTGTCGAGGTTAATAATATCATTGGGATTATATGAAAAAGTTAAGAACGTAAGTACCTATTTTTTGAAACCTTTTAAAGAGCAGATTTTTTACTCTGTGTCAAGTTTACTACTTATTATTTATACCCAAAATTATTTATTAAAGCTTTGGATATTAAAGGAAAAAGTTGATGGTTGCCACTATTACGACGTAATCTTGATGTTGGAAATTGTCGATTTTTGAAAGTCGTAGAATGAACAAAACAAGAGAATGTGTAAAATGATCCCCACAAATTCTGGAGCACACTACGTATATGAATTTAATGATGGTATTAAAATATTATTTTGTCATTGAGGCGTGTTTAAACAGTTTAAGAAATCTGTGTGATTTAGAGTAGATTTTGGGTTGTCCTTTTGAACCGATTCATCAAAATGTCCACATGTTTACAATTTTTCCTGAAGCCGTACACATGAATTTGACTCATTTTTTGGCGCATCCGCGTCCAGTCGCCATAAATTATGTAGGTTTTCCACAAGCCGGGTGACCCCGACCTACAGTCGATTAAGCATCACCATCTTCCTTCAATTTCATATTTATAAACGGGGATTACGCAAAAATGTAATGGATCACCTACAGGACTTAGGCCGGGTGTTGTTACGGCGGGGTCCGAGGGGGGGTGGAGGGGGAAAGGGAGGGGGGGTTAGGGTCTGATCGCCGAGCTCATCCATCACACGGCTCACGCATGTGAATTGGGGTGTTTTATCTGTAGATAGCCGCAATGGATACCTATTTAAATATTTCGTCGTTTAGGAAGGTAGCTAATGGTGTAGTGTTTGTGTAAGGCTTATAAAGGAAAAGTCGGTTTCCGAGAGTAAAACTGATTATAATTTTGGTGAAAGATAAATAAAGATGTCTTCTTTTCCGCCATATTAAAATAGATTACGGATAAACTAGGTACCTCAAGAAATTAGGTACCTAATAAAAGACGTCATAGGCCATAATTATCACCTCCATTTATGTTTTACGAATTGAATAGGTCAAACATAAGAGGAATGTTTGTTTTAAGCATACCTACATGACTATTACCAACAAACATTCGCACTTATTTATTCATAATATGTATAAGTTAGGATAGGATAAGGTTAAGATCGACGAAGAACGCGCAAGAAGGCAAGGCGTCAAGAAGGAACGCAGCAGTGTTTCTAGCCGATGGGGATCAGGCATAACTGCTATGTTTGCGGAGGCGAGGGTCCATGGGTTTCATGCCATCGTCCGTAAATGTACTGTCTCCCTGCTTTGCAGAATGCGGAGCAACAGGACCATCCAGCAGGTCAAAGCAGTTAAGTATGACACTCCCATGATTAAATCTTTCATTCAGGTCCTGATTTAATAGTCGCACAGAAAGCCTACTGAATCGGGATGTGAATGAATGATGATGACATTATTGGATTGAATGAATGTATTTTTAAATAAGGTATTGTACTAACATTATGTAACTTACCTACTAACAAATTATGAACTAACAAATAATTAAAATATTATCATTATAACGTTCTCTTGCCTAAGGCTCAGTCAAATTGACGCTATGGTGGTCAACTGGTTGTCAAAGTTCGCGTGAATATAGTAATAAATATAAGATAGATAATAAAATAATAAATAAATAATGCTGAACATTATGACATAACATCATCTAGCCTTAGTTTGGTAAGCTAATATTGCCATAACGAAATAGGTGTACCTACCTATGTACCTCAACAAATGTAAACATACGTGTACTGCAATATGTATGTTTTTTTCCTTTAAAAAATGATTTACCCTTTTATCTATATAATACAAGGGGCCAATTTTTATATATAAATAAAAATAAATTCTTAGCTAGCCACGAGTTTTAGGTAGGTTGGTAGGTAGCTTAACAGAAAAAGCGTAAGACTATTTTTTTTCGTTATTTTTTACCATTGTAGGAACCTCCTACTTCAAATGAGGATAGTCTCATGTAGACTCGAGCAGCCAATGAGCAAGAAAACTGAAAATAAACACGATACATGCCTATAATTTCTGAGGATTTCCCTGAGATTCTTATTTAGTAAAAATGGAACCAGCTGAGTAATACCTATTAAAAATAACTCAACTAATTGACAAAACTATCAGTATATGTTCACATACTTACATAAAATAAAAATACCTACATACAGACAAACATAGAACCTCCTCCTTTGAAGTCGGTTAAAAATAAAAGTAACGCAGAGAGATGCCGAAACGTCGATCACTTTGACATCTCTATATACGACGGAGTGACGTTCACTTCACACGAGTCATTTTGACGTCTGACACAGAAAATGACAGAATCGAGGCGAAGTGACATGTGAAATGAATCGTTGGGGATGGTCATAGGCAAGGCCATTTTAGAAGTGCAGCTATGATGACTGGGTGACGTGTATTAATTATGCTTTGTGTAAAGTTTGAATGTAAGGTTCCTACTATTTTATACATAAAATATTTATAGTATAGTTATAGTATTTATTCCTTGATTGGAACAGGCGCGGAGGAACAGGCAGTAGGCTGTCTGTCGGTCTGACGCGGTGGCGGTTGCGATCAGTACCTATACGACCTCTGTGGCGCAGTGGGTAAAGCCCAGCCTGAGACGCAGAAGGTTGCTGGTTCGATTCCCGCCATGGGACGGATATTTGCATGATCTGCAAATATTTGTCTGGGTGTTTTCTTTGTATAATATGTATGTATTTACAAAAGAAAAATGTATATAAGTAGTATTATCAGTTATGTAGTCTAGTCCCATGTGTTATGGGAACTACATAACATTTCTTTTGTAAATACATGGCAATTACAAAATAATGTTATAGCAATATTTGGGGGAGGCCCATCTCCAGTTGTGAACTGTTGTGAGTATAAGCTTTAATGATGATGATGATAAATATTATTTTGGTAATCAGTCAAACGCACTATCGCCCCACTCTTCATTACACAAAGGTTAGCTGGAAGAAAATGCTAATTACCATTAAGTTCGCCTATGTAATTGTTTTTTATCATAAGCAGTAAAGCATTTTCTATCTATCTATCTATCTATCTATGATGATGATGATGATGATAATCCGTTCACCTCCAAGGTCCAATGACCTGGTAATGAATTGCTAACTGTAAATAAATGGCTCAATCGTGACTTAGGCTTGTATAGGTTTTTGCTCTAGCTACGTATCTATAGCTGACGACCTCGATGGAGCGGGATCAAGTAGCCAGCTGCAACATGAGAGGTGCGGGTTCAATTCCCGCTACGGGACAAATGTTTGTGTGATTATTTGGTTTTTAAATTGTTAACCCACACAGGAAAATCAGTAGAAATGCGCGATCGGCAGATATTAGCTCCTGGTCTGGGTATTGTGGTTCCCACACTAGGACATTCTAGTGTGGGGTAAGTGTCAGTTAGAGTTTTATTTATTTAAACTAAACTCAATAAAGTAGAGCAAACTTTACATTTCCTGCAACGTAACGAATCAATTTAACTTCTCTCCGGAATAAAAAAGTACTTACCGAAACTTTGAACCATTGTCAATACTCAAGTCTCTGTACCATCCAGAATCAATCACCTTTCAACTATGAATAAATAAGTATTTTATTTACATACTGAATTCAGTCCAGATTAACTATTTTACATTTTTTTAAGTATAGTTACACCGTCCTCATTTCATTACTATCATATATCCTTTCCTACTACTATCATAAACGCGAAAGTTTGTGAGGATGGATGTATGTTACTCTTTCACGCAAAAACTACTGAACGGATTAAACTTTACAGTAATATAGCTTATACATCAGAATAACACATAGGCAACATTTTATTCGGGTACCACGCGGGTGAAGCCGTGGGCAGAAGTTAGTAACCTATAAATTCCGATCCTTTTAGACGTAAAGCTTGAGTTAAAGAGCTAATAGGAATACGCCACACGTTGGAATTAAAAAAAACCTCCAACAGACACATACCTACAAAGTCCTGACCCACACTAGGATTCTCTGTGTCGTGGGTATCAGGTACCACAAAACCCAGACCCGAACAAATATCTGGAACACATGCAAACATTTATCCCGCAGCGGGAATCGAACCCGCACATTTGTGTCGCAGCCGGCTTAACGCCCGTCGCACCATACAGCTCGTCTATGAAATTCATGAAAAACATCCATAAGCGGCATCGTTTCCGGTGAATCTATAGTTCCTCAGATCATAGGCAGTTTATAAATAGGATAGACTAGAACCCAAACAAATGAGCGTGCGTCGGCAACCGCCCTTGAACTGAGGTCCGCAGGCTGCGCGGCTGAGGCACAGATTGGGCAACAGTCACTACGGCAGAGGACCAGGCTGCGGGGGAGGAAGAGGCTGCGGGGGGCGGGGCGAACGCAGCCAATCAGCGCTCCTTCACATTTTTCTGCCCCCGCCCGCATCGCCGGACGCTGCCCAAAAACAAAAGGATCAAAGTCTCCGAAACCTATCTCTTTCTTTGTGAGGCCGGTGGACGAGCATCGATGAGAGGACAGATACAGTGTCGCGCGGGCGCGAATCGATAAGCCCCCAGCCCCTCGGAGCACCGCGCCGAGCCGCGCGCCGCTCCCCTCCCGCCGGCCATTTGCACGGATCTAAAGATACTATTATTATTTTATTGAACGGACGCGCCTAAGTGGTGATATAAGAATATTTACAAATCGTAAGCCCCTGATTTGGGGCAATTAGGGACCTCTTGCGGCCTCTCGTGAGGTCGCCGAGTGGTATCTAAAGTTAAACTTCTTTTATATTGAACATCTGTTTTGTTCCTTCCTTCCTGCTTATAGTAATCAGGTAGATACCAAGACTCCATAAAAAGGATCTGATATTTATGTTGATTAATATTTTGGATGTAATAAAAAAATGTTGTGTTTTCCATAATCTACTTTAAAGCATGCAAAATTCTAACATATAAAAATATATATTTTTTTTTGTTTTCTTTTATTTTTTTTTTAATTTGAAGGAGCCTTCAATTTATAATCATATATCAAAATATTTTTTTAATTTAATTCATAATTAATAATGTGAATAGACAAAGTTATTATTTTACTACTTGGTACTTAATAAATTTCTGAATGAATTGAATTGAAATAAATGATACATTAATAAATGAATTATTATTTTTATATATGTTCCAAAAATCATAAAAATCGGTTAAGCTATTACGGAGATACAAACAAACAAAACAAACCACTACTTATTCCCCATGGCGGACATCCTCGGACACATAACAGCGAGTAGATCTTTGAGGCATACTAAGAAGGGGATAGTCAGAGGCACGTCCAAACTTTACATTTGGCGCATGCCCGTTTATCGAGGCGTTTTGCAATTTTTTATTTTGTTACAGATAATATATTAATCTAGGTCAACATCCATACTTACGCATATATTGTAGTAGAATATGCCTTTGTCAATGTTTTTATACCTATACATACACAGGTAGTTACCTACTGGCCTATCTCCCCCTACTACCTATAAGCATTAATACATATTATATGTTAGGTACTCTACATGGACAAGGTTCTTACACGAAGGGCGCCGACGGTACCCTATATAGCTAAGGTACCTACTAAACCTACACCCTCCATCTGTCAGTCGGTTTTTCTTTCCGGATACGGTCTGTCTGTCTGTCTTTGTCTACAGGCACATTAAACTTTTCACCCGTTTTGACTCAGAGTCGGCAAAGCGCGATACCTTAGGGTGTCTAGACAAATACCACTTTCTGTTGGCGTTAACGCCTGCGGAAAGATTGAATTGTATGAAAATTACATTAGCTGTGGAAATGTCACGTGACTGCGTTGCAAGAGTCCCTATGGATGCTTGCAACACGAGGTAACGGTAACACGGTAACCGTTATTACCAGGTGGGCCGTATGCTTGTTTGCTATTTTAATTGGTTGTATAAAAACATATTCTCGGGTATATCGTGTAATAGGCAACATTATTAATCATTTGTGTAATAGAGTCTTACAGTTCTGCGTTAGTAAATCTAGGGTCTCCAAAGATCAGCGTCGCCAGAAGGTTTTGTTACTTTTAGGTTGTTAGGTATTAATATAAAAGAAAAAGATGTTTAGAAAAAGTAATATCGTGTTAAAACTTAAAATTGTAACTTTTGACTGTAAATCTAAAAAAAAATTTTTATAAGCACCTATTTTCTTGCCATTACTTTATCCTATTGAAAAATAAGAATCTAGGTTAAAGTTTGTTTCTTAGTCTTAAATAAATTATACCTATTGAATCTGTCCCAGAATATTGTGTGCGTAAAAAGGATGAAACTGAACATTTTTTCCCTCTCCATCCTTCTCGGTCCTGGGTTCTTAAGGCTAATCCTTCTTAAAGGAGTCAAGATGAGAAAAAAAACATAAAGAAAAATATTTTGACGTAATAAAATTGTTTGTACTGTTTTTTGACATTGGTTTTTTATAATATATATTTATAAATACCTACTGAAAAATGCTTTATTATACCTACACATAGAGCTGAGTTGGCCAATACGACATAATACTAATGGGCGGTACTCCAACTTCCGATCCGAAGCTCGTGCGGGTTCGAACCCGGTCATGCACAAATAATACCTAAACAAGAACTTTGTTTATCTAAACAAAAAAAAACATAATTTTTAATATGTCAGATACCTACCTATTTACTAACATAAGAAATGTATGTAGTAATTAACTGGCCACCGTCCAAGTCTTTAAAATATTCCACTCCATCCTAAAGTTGACTGTCAATTGTACATTTCTATGTTATATACCTATCTAGTTGTATATTTTTGTTTAATTTTCATATGTACTATAATTAGTTATTATATCTACCTAAATCTCGATATGTATGTTGGGCTAGCCTCTCACTACCCCTTTTTTTGTAACCTCACGGATCTACTACTGGCTGAATAAAGGATCAAAATATGTTTATCATGTGGTTTACAGTCGTGAGCATGTTTGTTTCTGAAAGCAAGTACTTGCCTGAATTTCGAATATTCTTAAAACATATTAAGTAGCTAATAAATACCCACGACAACGTATCCCAGTAGCGTTAGACCGCGTGCTTATTCTTCTAAAATAATGAGATAAAATTAATGATAGCGCCATCTTCGAAAAAACCTAAAACTAAATATATTTCTGTTAGCAACCTGTTTGTGAGAAACTAAAACTAGGCTTTGGGGACATCTCTGAAATTACTGGGAACTAAATATATAAGTGATGTTGAAGCGCCATCTTACAAAAACATCCAATAACATCAGCACATCAGTTTACTAAACTATCGATAGGTGGCGCTGTTTTAACTATTGCTCACAGACGCTGTTTCCAACACGGAAAGGCGGCAGGATTCTAAATATTCTCGTTAGAAGCTTTTTAAATAAATTGATTAGATATGTAGTAAATCAAAAAATAATATTTCAATGTTTCTTATAGTATGATATTATAGGATTTCTCATTAATTAATTGCTGCGTAATAAAGTTTAGTTCGCTTATTTCCGGTTCGCGCTTCACGCGGCGCACGCAAACTCGTGTTTGCAACTAACTTCACTTTATTCATGTTCGATCCGTTTACGACTACGTCGAGGATTGAGGATTGTGTGGCTTGCTTTCTGGAATAACGCTTATCGGTAATTATTGCATAGTATTGATATTGTACAGTGTGATTTAGAATAATCCAATTTTGGTTAAAGGTGAGTGCCAAGTAGCTCCAAGTGCTTTAATCGTAGACCGTAACAATTTGGCGCGTTTCGGATTCTGTCAACAGAGTGTTCTCACACAGGAGAATTTTGCACGTGTAATTCTAATACAAACGTTCAATTTCCGTTCGCAGACATGGCTTTGAGCGTTGCACTACCTCTGGCTGGATTGGAGACGGAGAACTTCAATTCATTTAGCTCATTTGGGCACATCATTGACATTGCTAGTCTCGCAAAGTCGCAATCGAGTCCTAGTCCATCTGTCTCCAGTGATTCTAGCGGTATCGGCTCGTTGGGATCGCTCAAGTTGGAATCAGTGGACAGTGACTCCCAGCCGTCCAGTCCTCAGACAACAGAGAAGGTTAGTGAAGTTTTGGACTGGTTTGTTTGCGTTCGTCCTGACCTTGACCTCTCTATTTTCATAATATTCCGTAATGGCGAATCACCATTACGCTATCAATGTTGTGTACAAAATCGACGCTTGATAGTGGAAAGATTTGAGACTGTATTATTTTTATACATGTTTGTTTTAATGATAACAAATTGTTGATTGGTAAATAGGTACCTAGAATGTCTGTCTTATTACAGATAAAATTTCAATTTAATTTCATTAAGTATTGTTATGTTGCCATTATGTATTTGATATCTTAATTTGTTTTAACCAACCCTTGTTATCAAATTATTTCAGAAAATATTCGAGCCTGTTGTGCTACCGCAGCCACGTCCTAAGGAACTGAAGCCAGAAATTGTGAAAGTATCATATGAGGGGCGCGACGTGCTCAATCTGATGGGCAATCTGACCGACAACCGTTGGAACTATCGCGCGACTGTGCTGCCTCCAAACAACCCAGCCCTCTTCTTTGCCAATCGCTCCCAGTACCACCGCCTGGGACCGTATGGAACTCGCACACAGTATGTAAAAGACTCCTGTAGCCTCTGCGGCTTCGACTGGGTTGTAGCTGCCACTGACTGATGACCCTATCTGAACAAACAAATGTTGAATGTGTTTGACTGGGACACATCAGCATATCCACTTATATTTTGTCATTTGATGGTGCCCATTACCATTACACAGACCGATGACTTTAGTTCAATATTTGTCTCAACTGATTGACTTGTCATTTTTACTATGACAGAAATTTCATTGGGCCCATGTTGATTTATTACTATATTTTGAGCATTATTTTGCTACAGTTATTATGAATTTGATTGTTTTGAACCCTGATGAAAACAAATGAATTACTAAGCGGTATTTGGGTTCTTTTGTTTGAACTAAGGATATTGGTTGTGTGACATTTTCCTAATACTCTAGTTGTGTGGAAGCACTGCTGCTGTGGCCCAGTCCTGGATGACTGTGGAATATTAATGCTGCTATCGTCTCGCGCATTCATAGAGTTTTATTAAAATGTGACTTAATTCTGTGATCTTAATTTAAAATGAGACAATTTTTGACAAATTCTGTGAATGGAATGCGTGACGATACATGACTTTGTTTTTGTTTTTAACTTATTTGTGTGATAAAAATAGGCTTAGTTAATAATTAACTTGCAATGCCATAGGATTTTGCACATGTATTCCAAATCAAAGCATTTCTAGGTCTCATCCTAAATTATACTAAAGACAAAATTGGATCTAAAATCAACTCCAATCCAGTCATATCCATAAATTTTTTAATTAATTTATACATATAGTTCCTCTTAGAAATGTTAATTTATTTGATATCCAAAGAAATTACTATAAATTATTGAACTTCGCAATTTATGCAAATTAGTATAAAATATGAATGGTTAAAGTTCTCAGTTGGAGAATTTGTGTCCAAACTTAAAGCAATATTTAAAATAAAGATATTTACCTATCATAACGCGCTAATACTTCCCACCATTAAATTGTAATAGTTATTATTAAAATATTGTTTTATAATATTCTGTAGTCTAGATTAAATATTTAGATATATTCCACAGTCATTTATCAATAGGATGATTGTTTAATCCAAAAGGCTGCTTCTCGGATGTTATTTAAATGTACTATTTTGACGAGACAGGCACGAATTTAAGCCAAGCTGTAGGTTAATTTATAGTCTAATTATGATTGTTGGATTTACCGTCCGAGCGTTACATAAATAGTGATGGCGTATTATTTAGAGGATACAATCTTGATACATTTACCTAAATCAAATTCCTATTGTATTGACATGACACTATGCTTCCAAAATTCCGCAATGTCAAGCCCATGTGAATCATAGTCAAAGTGGGTAATCAGTGCATATCATCACAAATTATTGCAGTGATTAGATATTCTTAAGGTATTAGTAGTTGTTACATGTTACAAAAACGTTTCAAGTCATTGATATGCCCAGAAGCTGGGCACCTAGTGAAATTTTATGATAAGTGTCATTGACAGACTGGCAATATCTCTATGTACATGCATATTTTAAAGTCTAATATTTGTGGTCTCTTAATTTAGTCAAGATATTTAATAGTGTGAGTCTCTTTGATTACATGTAAGTAAATGTATAACATACTAACTCTAATAATGATACTGTCCTTTTGAGCAAATTTAGTTCTGCTATGTTGTGATTGGCTTTAAATTAGAACTGGAGTATATTTGTAAACTTTAATGTTGAAAAAAATCCCACAAAGTTATTTTTATAAAAAAAATGTTGATACGAGACAATACAGTAATAGTAATATTTTTTTTCTTATGGTATGGGGGGTTCACTTAAACAATTGATAAATAATTTGGAAGGGACCAACCCGCATATTAACTCTGGTTTTCCAATTCAGCGATATCGTAGCAATACACATTTTCAGAGCAGTATCATACTCTAAATTTACATTGCATTTTATCAAACGCTTTATCATCGCAATAAGATAATGTACTTAGCTATTTGTCCTCACTCACCCGGGCTATGAACACTGAACCTTAGGGAGTAGGTAAAAGTATAAAACAATAATATTCTAATCTATGATACAGTGGATTTTGACTGGACATATAGCATGGATCTCAGAATGCAGCTAACATTGTCATTGCTGAAAGACGCCCCTATACCAATGGCAATAATATTCTTAGGGCGCGTCTTCCTTAGCAAAGTGTGCTATAATTTCAGTCATACACACATTCACAAATGGTTGTTTTTGTATCAAATGTTGCATTCAGATTAATTATTAATTATTTTTAATTGTACAATGACAAAGCTGCAATCGAATGTAGTTCAAATATTTTTTTTAAACGGGAATTTTCTCTTAACTTATTTTGGTGATTACACCGATAGAATGGTTGATAGTTCAAAGATAGTATTTTGAGCGAAACGCACAGTTGACTCGTAGCTTGTTGTGATTGTGTCCCGTAGCGTAGTGTAGGAGCGGAAGCGGTCACCAGTCCAAGGCTCCTGAAGGCCGAGGTGCGATGCAATATTTGCATTCCAGTTTTTGTTAAGTTAGTTGCTGAGTTGAGTAGTTGTTATTGGTTTTACCCATATTGCCAAATAGTTTGGTCGTTGTGCTATTTATTTGACTAAATTCTAAAATATCAATGTAGTAATTACGAGTACCTTCCATTACAAAGTGTCTTCAAGTGATTTTATATAATGTTTGAATCATTTCAATTTTATGCATTTTATTTTGTTAGTCAAATCATTATACACGATATTATACATTAATATCTATATGTTGTATTATATCTATTGTTCATGTATATTATTATCAATATTTTTTCTCATCGAAGTGTAGTCAAATGACAGTATTTTTATAAAGAAAATTGTATAAGGATAAAGGGGTTTTGCCTGAGCGTGGGTCTGCCTACGAGCGTCGATTCCTTGCAGGCGGTCACCCTCTGGTATTACGTATATCTGATAAGCATTATGTAGGTTTAGCGAATTACTTTACTGGAGAAGAACTCCTCGCACCAAATCTTCTTGGTTCAATGTAGTTCTCGTGATATAGTGCGCCGCAAGCGACGCAGAGCTCAATATTTTTAGTAACCCTTAAGAAAATTAATACCTCTTTTGAAAATAATATAATATTTATTATTATAATAGCATTATATCCAATCGATAATCAGATGATCACCTATGTATTTCCCTGTTTATTTTGATGTGATATCATAAATGACTGATCTGAATTTAGTTTTTAAGTTGGTTATTGGTTTGCCGTGCTATTTCGAAAGTATAGTTAAGAATTAATATTGAAAGTGCCAATGCTCGTAATTTTATCTTAATGACTGTTCCTCTTTAGTATCTGTGAGGGCCTCTGTCTGGCGATGGGCCCTTTTTCCATCAGTATGATAAGCACCTTCCTCACTGTTAATTTTATTTAATCACGTTATGTGCACAATCTCAGTAATGCTTGCAATATTATGTGTAATAATGACTTATTCCTCATACTTAATTTAATTCAGCGTAATATTAGAGTACAATAAGAGATGATGTTATTATATCATTCTAGTATCAAAATTAGCCGAAGATGTTAAATTATAACTTTTAATATAGATAAAATTTTAATATAGCTTCGTATAATTGGAATGTTTTAGTGTTTAGTATGTAGTCGTATTTATGGCGTTTAGTAGTGGCAAGCAGAATGTCTCTAGTGTGAAATAATGAATAATGTTGTGGCAATAATACTCGATGTAAATCCCCTGCCTGCCTTGAGACTTGACAGTCGCGCGCCGCGCCATCTAGGTGGTGCGCAGGCAACTGAACGATAATATGAGATAGTAACTAGAGTTCTTGTTGTAACTATAATAATAGTCTTAGGTATTCTAACGTACTTAATAATTATTCTTGCGATGCCTTAATTCTGGTTGTCAATTAGACATGTTTCTGCCTAGAGTGTTATCATTGTTTTTATTTATTTTAGTTTTTTTTTGCTGTTCCGGTTTCCTCCGTGAACTACCAGTCCAGGCTGTTCTATTAAAATGATTTTGAGGTCGATTTATTTTTACCTAAGTGTTCTTATTAAATGTTACCAAAATGTTTTTAATAAAATATTTTTATATGTAACATGATGTTTTATTATGTTTAAGTTCTCTGTTGTAGCCACAACACCAAGCAAGCCAGCTGGCTTGCTTAGTTACAGATCAGCTAGGTTAACCGTCATCTTCAGAACCGGTTTCTTCAAAGTGCTCGTTGAGATGTCGGTCCCGGCCATAACACTCGTTCAGTTATGTTCAAGACCTTTGGGCCAGTTTGGGCGCTTTACCCCAGAACACCAGTTGGCCACTTTGCTCTGCGAACTCTGCTATATCAAATCAAAAAGTTTTAACTCATTGTGATCACAAGGGTCCACAAACTTACCAGGAATGCTAACGCTTCAAAGATCATTGAAACATCAACGCGCCAATTTAATAACGCGTTTTACGAACGCTGTTGCAGCTCCCGCGCTTCTGTAGTGCTTCAGGCATGTTCGCCGATGCGCGCACCGATACATTTGACGCCATCTGCCGGAAAAGACTGCATCTCTGCTAAACAGAGAGCGCGCGAGCAACAACAGCATCCTGAAAGAAATAGCAAACAACTTTGCATGTCCTCTGGTGTGGAAGCTTTCCCAGAAGACAAAAACTGTCTTAGTAATTAAGTACTAATCCCTATCTTAAGTTTACTAACACTTGGACCACGTTGTCTCAATAAAAAGTTATTATTATTATTATTATGATTAGAAGAATGTCCCGGTACCTACCCAACCTAGCAATGTGTAATATACGACAACTAGTGAGATAATTCCCATGTATTTGTTCACGTTTGTTAGCGTCACATTTAGATTAGGCAATTTGCCAGTAACATTTTGTGGTATGGTTGGTAGGTAGGTACCTAATAGATAATAAGGTATCAACTCTGGCCCCATAAAGGAAAAAAATAGAATAGGTAACTACTTACTGACAAAAACAGATTAAAATTAATTTTACTAAATACCTAATAAAAAAACAACTGGCGTAGCACCAAATGGAGTAATACCTCCTATTTTGAAGTTGGGAACAAAACTGACACCCCACCCACACAGGGCAGGTAGGTAGGTACATGCTACAGACGTAATAGGGATTTCTCTGTTGGTGTCCTAAATAAATAAATAGATTACCTATACTAAATTAAAAGCAACGCCGCCAAGTAGACAGATAGACAGCAGGCAAGTATGCGCGCGCAACTTGGAATATCCTGACCCACAGACTAGCTACTAGGATGCTAACGCATGTCCTGTCACAGATATTATACACAATAGGTGTAGTACCGTCTTGTTTCCTGATAATTTTATCTGTAATTATATTAAACAAGTAAGTCTTACCCTTGTTGCAAAGAGCCCGTATATACATTTGGGTTGTTGGTTTGTTCGAGTGTATGTTTTTTTCTTTATCTGTTACAATTTACATATCTCCAAAACCGCAATGGGCCATAGGAACCAATAGTAATCTACTAATGCGATTTTTACATCGTTTTGTAGGATTAAAAAAATGGCTCTTAAATATTTTGTATCGCTACAAGTCATATGAGCGCTGCATATGAAGAGACGAACTAAACACAAGGCGCTGTAATAATTAATGGAACAGGATTCAAAGACCAGCCAGATCTCTCAATGCCAGCCAGGGATGCGCGCGACTACTAGTACCTATTATAATGTGTGGCGCGACCGAGAGAACCCTTTGCGAAACGCAACGCCGCGCCATCTACACTAAATTCTGAGAACCAGAATAACATTGTTACAAGGAAGTCTGGAAAGCGCTTTGTCGTGAAAATAGATGTCAGCACCAGTAATAAAAGTATAGGACACTGATACCTGCGGAACGCAACGCCATCTACATTATATTGTGAGAACCAAAACACCAATGTTTCAAGGATGTTTGGATAGCGCTTTATGTCACGCAAATAGATGGCAGCACCAGTAATAAAAGTGAAGTACCTACGAAACCCAACGCCATCTACATGATATTTTGAGAATCAAAAACCAATGCTTCAAGGATGTCTAGAAAGCGCTTTCTGTCGGGCAAATAGATAGCAGCACCAGTATCAAAAAGTGTACATAGCACAAATGTTTTTGCTGTAACCAACCACAATAATATGATAACACAGTTTATAATATCTGTGACTGTGTATCTGTGAACCAGACAATTGCGAGGCCCGTGGTACTAGTATAGTATTATCGTATTACTTACTACTTAAAATATATGTGCCCGAGTCTGTGCCCGCAAGGTTATGCGTAGAGTTTCCCCGTCTCAGAAATCGCTAAGTTCATAAACTAGAAAGTAACAAATATTGCTCTAACGAAAAGATAAGTCGGATTGAAAGACAAACTTAGCTTTGGAGTAAAAAAATGTGCGGTCATCGATATAGGTAGGTACCTACTTAGTAATGTTACGGTCAATTTGCCAACTACAAGTGTAAGATTGTAATAGCAAAAAAATCTTTAATGTGCTACCTATACCTAGGCAGGTAACTACAATTTTCGGAATTTTTCCTTTAGGTACTTACTTGTGTAGTGAGACTTTGATTCTTGTCGAATTTCATGATTCCAGGTTAATGGGAAGAAGGAAGGTAGGTACCCTATAGGTTTTGATTTAAGTACCTAGGTACTTGAGTAGGTATGTATTATATGTGATAGGTATAAAGGCATAAATGGCCGTATTTTTTGATTGCGTTAAATTGGAAGTGTCCGCAGACATAAGAATACCTACCTACCTGCATAGGTAGGTACTTGATATTAATATCAACTTGATAGGTACCTACCTTCAAGCATTCCTGAGAAAAAGAGTCTTGACAAACAGACAGACGGACAATGAAGAGATCCTACCTATAAGGGTTAATTTTTCCTTTTGAGGAATATAACCCTAAAAACACGTTGACGACTTTATTTTCCATCTAAGGTAGAGGTATAAATCTGAATCTAAGGTCCTACCTACCTTAGATTCAGATTTATGCAAGCACCTACCTACTTGTTAGGAAGGTAGGCAGAGCCTAATTAATTACCTAAATACCTAAGTGTGCCCAAAAATAACAGAAGAATTAACTTACGTACATTATATAAAAAGTTTTCCTAATAAAAATATTGAGAAATGTTGCACTATGAGTAAGCACATGGTTATAGATTAGTAGGTAGGTATTTTAGAGTCATTCATAGCTGCTAAAATGTGTCTCTTATGTATTACAAATTCAACAAGACGAGTACACTGTTTTAAATAAAAACGGGATTATTATTCTTTACACAGCCCAATGATGAACAGAATACTATTATAGGTATCTAGGTACCTAGTATAATACAGGCTAATAAATACCAATGTATAAATGTATATTATAGTTTTATATAAGTTCCAGTCTTTGATTATAATATCTATACCTAAACAAAGTTTAAAGAAGATGAACGAAAAATAAAAAGCAGCGTATCATCTACCTACGCTCCCACTTCGAATCACTACACTGAAGTACACTGTGAGAGGGGCACACAGAGAAACTAAACACTAAGTTACGTTCTGTGAGCAAGAAAATAAAATACCACCAAAGTAGGTACTAAACAAAACGTTTTTATACAAATGTTTAAAAAAAGTAGGTATACCTACGTAATAATTACACATTATACTAAAATGTACATAATGAATGAGTCACATATCGCTTTTCCAAAAGAATATAGCGAATAGACAGATCTGGACAACGATTATGATAACGAAGAAGCCAGCTTTAAGATAACATTTTACGTCCAGTCCTTTGCTTTCGTAGATTGGTGGTGGTGGATTGTAAGAGGGCCCGCTTGGAGCCTTCTTCAGGCTTATGAATGGCATTTTTATAGGCATTTTAGAAGCGTACTTTTCGTATCTAGAAAATTAATTTGGGGGCGCTTACAGACGGGTATTGCGGATCATAGCAGAAACACAAGCAGCATTATTCACAAAAAAATATCAGATTTTGAAGGACAGTAATAATGAAGTTTGACAATAATTGTCAATGAATTCTAATAATTAATTGAGCGTTAGCTTCCAAGTAGTCTGTGGGCATAAATAAAACGCGACAGATTACAGCATGATACCTTTGGATCTCTTCTACTTCTCACTGTTAAAGAATTCACGATTTTCGTAGCATTTTGTAGAGTCCAAAGACTTACTGGGATGACGCGCATAGAGGTAATAACCAAATACGTTATGACCGTGTCGGTCACAGATATTATAAGACACGGTGGCGGCAGGTACTTATCGCCATAGTATACGATAGTAGGTAGGTATAGTAGGATACGAGTCTTTGATGAAGTCAGTCAGCTTGATGAAACGTAATTCACTAATATTTAAGTAATGTGAATATGAAAGTACCATGTACATTTTAATGCATACCTAACTACCTAATTAAGCGTTATCGACTAGCTAAATTTTTGATAACTCCCGCAGCAGCGCACGCGCTTAGGGAAGCGGTGACTTAGCGAGCGAAGCGCACACCGGCTTAGTGCAGCTTTGAATGAATTTCACGAGTCCATCCGAGTACAGCCGAATGCTCGCGAACTTTGTTTACTTCGCACGACACTCGTAGTTTACTAGATGCACGGCCTATTGATTTAATCTACATACAGATAATAAGTAAACATCGTTTTTCGGTAATTTTGAAGAGCTCATAACTACAAATTCATCATTCACTAATCTTTCGGCTTAAGATTAGTTAACATATTAGGTAAGCCATGGTCGTGATCGATACCAATAGAATACCAATTGTTGTGTTACCAATAGAAACAGAAAGGACATAGCCTCCTCCCCATATATTGTTTGCCCCACAGGCAAAAAATGACAAAAATGCTTGACACGATCAAGCTTTCTTTCAGAGGTTCGTTTTCCAATGAGCATCCATTCGTTTTTTCCCTCTATATAGCGAGGCTTAGCTAGCAAAACGGGAAAAGTACAAGGAAATTATGAAATCACGAGCCATAACAACGAAATACCTTGTAACGTCGTCGTGACGACGCGACGATACGACGATAGGGCAGGGTAGGTAGACTATATACCACAGATTAACTTTTTTTTTTGCTTTTACCTAGGTAGGAAGGAATGCTTGTAATTATTAGATTTTTTTTGATTTAATCGGATTATTGCAATGTACTACCTACTTTGTTGGGAGTGGCTTTATGCTGAGACTGGGCCTGTTTGGCCACACACTCGCAGCGAAAGACTGATAGACATGTCCGTAGGATCTAGGTACTTACCGCTGATTGTCTTGCCCATACCCTGTATATCTTTGTGTCACCGTCTCTATCTTCAAATTACTTTATACTTTACTTTTCTTTTTTATGTTGTAGTACCTAGGCTAATAGATTATTTGTTATTTGATCCATGTATTATGTCTTGTAATGTTCTGTGTGTGTGTGTGTCAAATAAATAAATATATTATTATGTAATCTTTAAGCGAATCGGTTCGGAGATGGACGTAAAGGAACCCCTGAATAGTACAACCCACGACCCTGGACGTACAGTCAGTATAGCAAGCGGTTATACCATACCTTTCAGATACTGGCTACGTAATACTAGCCTTGCATTCAAGCAAGTTCTATCAAGCAGCAAATGCTGTGTAGTACATAACGCAATTGTAAAATGTAGTTTTGATGGTTTTTAAAGATAAAATAACCGCTTGCTACCCCTTTGCCTCGCCCAACGAAAGCTAACTTGTACGGCGCGTATTGTGTGACCATGGAAAACACACCCAGATAATTCAAACCCTAATTGAATGTATACGGAATACTGGCTGTGTATTCGAGGGTAGTGCATTGTTGCTCCGTGTTTTCCATGGTCGTTCCACGGTCTCCCGTCATAAAGAATAATAATTGAGGTAGGTACCGGGAGGTGAAGTTACTAATAAATTGTCATAAATCATATATTCCCTCTATGCATGAGGTAAATAAACAAACCTTATTTGCTGGTTAATTATGTATTAATTTTATTTGGTAGTGTTTTTCGGACTCATGGTTCTTTTGATATCCAATAATGAAACGAATCTTAGGCAATCTGGGGCCAACTCCTTTAACAAAAACTTGTTCAGCTACCAACTCTGTACTTGCAAACTTTTTTTTTATAAACTTCTCAAGGCTTCTTTTCAAAGCTTTGAAACATAACATTAAAAGTATAGCTACATATTTCTTCTATTTTGTGAAAATTTACATTTATTTTTAAAAGAGCTCATTGAAAATTAATCCAGTTTATATTGACTTTTTATAAATCTTAGGTTGGGTACAAATTATTTTTATTTGAGTTATGCAAGTTGAAGTGGGAATGGGCGGGCCATTTAGCTTGTAGAACCGACAAGCGCTGGGGAAAATAGGTTCTCAAAAGACGATCGCGTACCAGACGATGTAGAAGGATGGAGTCTTACAATTGGTCATAAAATAAGTGGATGGAAGTGGTCCAAGATCTAACTCTTTAGAGAAGGACGGGAGGCCTACGACTTTTACAGGATGCTTATCTAATATTATAAAGAGGTTTAAGTTAGTAACTTTGTAAATCAGGATGTATGAGAAAAACTACGATTTCAAAAATTCATTCACCAATATTTAGAATGGACCTTCAAGGTCGGTAATTAATCCTGTTCAAATAAAAAGGCTTTTCGTGGAGACCAATTTTGAAACGTAAATAGACGTAAAACTAATGCGTTTCTCAGCAATTTTTCTACGACTACTTTTTTTTCGCATACCACGCGGGCGAAGCCATGGGCAGTAGCTAGTGAAATAAAAGGAGAGGTAAGTTTTTGTAGCTGAATACAGAAAGAGTATGATTTATACAAAGCTTGCTTATTGAATAGGAATCAGAAAATACTTATTTCTCAATATTCAATGTTAAACAGTACTCTATTCAAAGGAAGCCTTTACAAAATCAGCCTCGTTTCGAGATGTTTTTGCTGGTATCGTTTATGCTTTTACATTTTCCTGGTACAGGGTGTTCCGGAATATGTATAGAAATAATCGCAAAAGAGCGTAATTCAACGCAATAAAAGGTTATAACTTTGGTTCTACGACTCTTTGAAAATCTGTTATTTTCATTTTAAAACATGTAGTAAAAATCAGGTTCTGTTTACGGTAAAAAAAAACAAAATTTGCTGTTCAAGGTATGTACATAATCCAATTTCAAAAATCTGGTACGTTTGGCATTAGACTTGAGGCAGACACAAGTCTAAAAAGCAGCTAATTTGAGCGTGCTTCAATTTGTACTCTCTTTTCATTCAACTTATTTTCAGGAAATCTTGTTCTCTTTCTTAGATAGAATTCCGTTTCGAGATCGTATACAGGGTGTAATCGTTAAGTGTGCACAGGCGATTATTCCGTAACTATTGCAGATATCAAAAAACTTTAAACTGATATCGAAAGTACTTTACCTAATGAGTAAAATGACATTAATAACTTTTTAAAAATAAAACGAGAAATATCCAAAAAAAATACATTAATCACTCCCATACATTTAGTATGAGATAGTAGAAAGGTTTTAGTTTCCTTATTTTAAGTGGAATAGTACCTACTCATTTTACCCTTGTCATTTTATAATTATGTACGATATGAAGGTATTAATGAATTTCAAGTAGATACACGTGTAGATTAATTATCTTACCACTTCAAATTTATAATAAACCTTGTTTCAATATTGTATTGATTTGAACTAGCTGAAAAGCAACATACTAAATAAAAACAAAAAGAAAGATACTCTTTGGTGTTCGTTCTAAATTCAAATTCTTTATCGCGGGTTCTCGTTCCCGCGAATTTATTGTATTTTTCAATTTGCGTTAATAATCGTGATTGTTGCATTTATTGATTGAAAAATGGCATATTCCAATACAGAAAAGAGGGACATGTTAAAAATGTACTACAAACATGATTGTAACAATAGGGCGGCCATTATCGCCTACAGAAGAGAGTACCCAGATAGAAAAGTTCCTTCTGGTACGTATTTACGTAAGTTGGATAACAATTTGATAAATTATGGATCTTTTAACAGAAAAAAAGGTTCGAGAACAAGAGCTCCGGAATTTGATAATGACTTAGATAACAATATTATTAACTACGTAGTAGATAATCCACAAGAATCAACGCGTTCAGTGGCCCGATCATTTCCAGTGTCCCACAATTTTGTACACAAGTTATTAAAAAAACACAACTTCAAAGCATTTAAGATAAAACCTACTCAAACGCTGCACAATGATGATCCTGCTCGTCGGCTGGTCTATTGCAATTGGCTAGTCAATAATTATGTCAATGTAAGGTCAATTTTATGGACCGATGAAAGTAATGTTTCAAACTGCGGCATTTACAATAGAAAAAACTCGCATTATTGGTCAATTGACAATCCTCGCTTAACTACTGAAGTTAGAGCTCAGGTGCGATTCTCAATTAATGTGTGGTGTGGTATTCTTGGAGATCGGATCATTGGGCCATATTTTTACAGTGGAACCTTAAATGGACAGAGATATTTCTCCTTTGTACAAAACGATATGCCAAGTCTCTTAGAACCAATTCCAGACGATGAAAGAAGGTCGATAATTTTTCAACAAGATGGAGCACCTGCACATAATACAAATGTTGTAATGAATTTCTTACGAAACAATTATAATGGCTTAATAGCCAATAATAGTGCAACCCCTTGGCCTGCCAGATCCCCGGATCTCACGCCTTGTGATTTCTTCCTATGGGGATTTGTCAAAGACCACGTGTACGCTGAGAGAGTACACAGCCTAGAAGAGTTACAGAATCGTGTACGTCGTGCAATTGCTTTAATTACTCCGCAAATGTTAAGGAAAGTTCATTTAGAAACTGTAAATAGAGCTCGTCATTGTATTGCACAAGGAGGACGTCACTTCGAACATATGCTTTGAACACAAAATTTTGTACTTACTAAGAAATAAAATGTATGGGAGTGATTAATGTAATTTTTTTGGATATTTCTCGTTTTATTTTTAAAAAGTTATTAATGTCATTTTACTCATTAGGTAAAGTACTTTCGATATCAGTTTAAAGTTTTTTGATATCTGCAATAGTTACGGAATAATCGCCTGTGCACACTTAACGATTACACCCTGTATATATATGTATTTTTGGATACCCTGTAGAATTTCGAGTTTGTGTCGACTATTGAAATTCAACTTAGTTCTAACTCAATGGTAAATCAAGACCATTCAAAAAGCGCTCAAATAGTATAGACTTTGCAGGCTCTAGAGTATTCACTGCAAACGAAATGTTGAATAGGGGCACTCACTAGATACATAATTAGACACTCACATGCGATTTTTTTTAGATAGACCTTACAGCAGTGATCTCTGGGTAATTATATACAATCTTTACATGATACTCGCTGACATTGATATAACAAAGTATCGATACAGCTGCAACTCTCTTATCTATGTGACTTCATTACATTGGTTACCGTTCTTTCAATCGACGTGACTCTGCTCCTAAAGTATGAATAAATATTAATACTGGCTGACTGAAAATCAACGCACCGCGTTAGCCCAGAGACCAGAGACCAGAAATTTGGAAGGTAGTATAAAATTCCTTTTGTTTCACTAAAGGCCCGGGCACGACGCGATGGCGGTGGCTGTGGTGGCAGTGGCGATCAGTACATTTCTGCGAACTTTGACAACTATTGCTCTTTGATCGCCACCGCGAAAGTTTGAGCGAGCCCTAAAAAGGACTTACCATAATTTGTGATAAACGATTTTTACAAATCATATTAAATAGGTATCTCGTTTATAGTTTCAACCGTAAAATAGTAACAATTAACTTTGGATACCTAATTAACAAAATGTTGTTGTTGTTGTAGTTAATGGAAGAAAACTCTTTTTAGGGTTATGCTCGCTTCTGTATGTATAAACATGTCATATCATTCTGCCTTTCATAAGTGGTTTTAATAGAATATACTAGTGAATATCCCGTGACTTCGCCCGCGTTGTGTTTTTCCATACCTACATAAGTACTTCATCTTCCCGATGCACCCTCAAAGTGAGGTTTGTGAGAAGTCCTCAATACACGTTTTTATTTTCCTGTAAGCACCGGCTCAGCAGAGTCTACTGAAAAGTATTGCTTCTAGTTCATTCTAGCAAATTCAATAGTAAAGCTCCAGTAGTTTCATTTCTACTTTGTTCAACTTTACAATTTTACAGCTAAACAGCGTAGTTCAAAAGAGCTCTGCATAAAATCTAACCAAAGGGCCTTTAGCATTCATCGAAGCTCTTTACAAAATCGCCCGCAGTGTGTCATGGAGCATTCATATTTCCCGCGTTTACCATACACAATATTGCGCTTCGAAGCTTGTGCCACTCTGAAAAGGCTTGCAATCCTATCCTTCAAAAATGAATATTTGCAAAGTTTTAAATTTCGACTTGTTTTCCACTGTCTATTGCACCTCTAGTCACTTGTGGCGATAAAACCTATCTAAGGACCATCAAATTGAAGTCATACTCATAGGTAATTGATTACAAAGAACGTCATTTCAACCGTTAAAGCCGAAATAAAACTTTCATATATTTTTTAATATAATGAGGTAGGTACTTACTAAAATTCGATAAACAGATGATGGTTGTATTAACTTACAGAAAAATTTATCATTTAGTATTTTTTTCTATTTTAAGTTTAAATATTTCGATATGACTTTTTTTTAAACTTTTTCTTTCATCTATTGTGCCAAAATGTGCCAAATATGGATTCAACCAAAAAAAAAACACATTTGTGTTGTGTAACCTAAAAGTAACCCGACGTAGCTAAAAATGACAAAAAAGTTTACAAAAGTAACGTTTTGGCAAGGCTGGCTCTACTACTTCTATCACAGTGTAAGTATTGTATCAAATCAAGTAGGGTACCTTATTTGATTTGGTTTTAGTCAGATGGGGTCGCGTTGGTCAGTGTCCACCGGTAAGTAGGAGTGAGCTTACTACCTTAAATACTATTATTTTCTTCTGTGTCGCTCCTCAAGTCTCCAAATAGTCCATTGACGAGCGCCAAGCAAACTCGCAATAGCGAATTAACACTATTCACGGGAACTTTGAAAGAGGACCTACTCTCATACAATTTGGTCGCATTCATAAAGATTCACTCCTTAGCTGGCTCGACGAACGAAAGGCTTTATATATAGCGATATATTCAATTTCGTTTTGACATCTTTTGAAGTTTTAGAGCTAAGTATTATCCTACTTCCTATCTTATCTTATTTTATCTTACTACTATAATAAACGCGAAAGTTTGTGAAGATGGATGTTTGTTACTCTTTCACGCAAAAACTACAGAGCGGATTTTGATGAAACTTTGCAGTAACATAGCTTATACATCAGAATAATACATAGGCTATATTTTATCCGGATACAAGGCGGGCGAAGTCGTGGGCAGAAGGTAGTTTTAAAATAAATCTATGGAATCTTCTCCGTAAACACATAGTTTCGAAATTTTTTTGACTCATACCTCACTTTTGTGTTTTGTTTTTTTACTGTACAAAATATCCTCCTCTAAGTAACTATAGACTACTGAGTAGGTATACTTAATAGACATTTTTTTTTCTTTTCCAAATCTTTACAACTCCTTATCCTTCGCCAACTCCCACCATTCTCTAGTAAAGGTGTCCAGATCAATTCCTCGGCTAACACCGAAGTCGCCTTTCATCTTCAGACAGCAATTGTGTGTATTGTAAATTATTTAGACAAATTCAGTTTTGCTAAATTTTAAAACCACTGACCATTCAAATCGAATGCATAAAACCGTATTTCAATCGGTTAAGCCGCTCCGGAGATAAATAATGACACTCAAAAACATAAACTAACAACCGACCTCTTATGGCTAACGCATATACTAGTTTCCTGCGTTGTTAGTAATAAAAGTTGTTGCAAGGAATTTCAAGGATTTTTTTTTGTAGTTAAATTTTTGATCGAAGAACTATCAATAGATATGAATCTGAGTCTGGTTTATAGTCGAATTATTCTGTATTTAGACGAAATAGAAATAGAAAAAAAAATGGCAGCATTTTATGTTAAGACCGTTGCTCTTACGACACCATGCTGCCAAAAACGCAAGAAAAACTCACATAGGCCTTTTCTCTCGATTAAATTTTTAATTTTATTACAAACCGGTTCTGTTTTTGAGTACCTACCTATTTAAGTCTTCTAAATTTTCTCTATATGCTGTAGGCAATTTTTTTTTTTTGAGTAATTGGCCATGTTTTTATCGAAAAACCATTTCATTTGACATATCGTATTTTGGAAACAACAAAGGTTTATGGTAAAGTCGTTAGGTCGTCGTATTGGAATACAAAACATTACCTACCCAATATATAATACCTAAAATATTTTTATTTTACCTTGTTAAAAAGAACGACTTTAAATATGCATGAAAGAAAACTATGCACACGTTGTCACTGTAAGATACTCCACTTCAATTTTTAAATACCCCCATTCATATTAACATACAAGACCGCTCATTATGTAAACACAATACGGGCAACCCCAGCGTGTTTTTCAGGCGTTACAGCGTTCCAAAAGTGAAAAGGAAAAACGGAGCGTGCCTGAACAATGCCACCAACACAATAGCGAGCGAACAATGCGAACTAGAGCTGCTTGCATCATTCGTAGATAAAGGATATTGACGAGTGGCAACCCTAAGAAAGAGGGACTTTCGAAACACAGCCGGTAAGTAAATTCGACAACTCGTTTATCAAACAGCCAATTAATAAAACATAGACTGTTAACCCTAAGTTTGTGGAACTACTGACACTTTGCCGGTGAATGCGAAAGCTGTATCAAAGTGCGTAGCGCACAAGCATGTCGCGGGGCACACAGGTGGACCTTGTCACATGCCCCAATGGTCTGTTACTATAATCTATGGCATGCCCCACGAAACGCGCGCGGTCTCCGCCAACCATAGAGTAACTTTTTAATATAAGTCCCCGCATCTAGCAGAGCGGTGAATACTCATTTCATGGGGGGTGAAAGTTTGTATGCGAGTATTACTTTTTTATGGTTTTTTGAAAGATAGGAACTTGAAAATTAGATTTGTATGCAACCATCTGATAATCTATACAGCGGACTTCTCTGACATACGTAGTATCTCTAACTAATCTGTGTCTCTGACTATGGAAAAGTCCTAAATAGAAACACCAAAAAGTCCGTAGTATATAAAATCCTGATCTTTCCAATTTAGTACAAACATGTTTAAAAAACAGTAAATACTATTGCATGATTAGAGACCTACAAGTAAACCTAGATTACAATATGAAAAAAGAGAAATAAACAAGTATTTATATAAAATGGCTTGGTACTGATGTGATCAACGTGACCACAGACATCACGCTTTACAGAGCTCGACCTCTGAAGTGATAAGTTAACCAAAAATAAACAATTAGAAACAGGAAGTAATATAAACGAATTGATCCAGAAGGGAGGTGCGGCTCGCCTTTTTTAGTAAGCTTTTCCCGATATTTTGTTTCTCAGTTTATGTTTCTTAACTTTGTAAGCGTTGACCTTTCTATAGACATTGTTTGCAACGGTCTTTATATAGCTAGCTGTTTCGTCTGTATTTTTGTATATAGGTACCTACTTATACGAATGGAAAAATCTACCTTACGAAAAAGCTACCTACAAAGGTCGAAACCCTAAAAGGGTTATCGAAGAGTTTCAACCCTAAATGATTGAGAGAAATAAGAAAGTAGGACTGCTGTCATTCGAAGGTGCTGGGTTAATTGGGTTTGTTTTCGGCATGGGATCGCCTAACTTTTTAGCAGTGGAAATCTATAGGCTGTTGGTGATGACGATTGGTGAAAGGGAGAATCGGAAATCGTTTTTTTTTCAAATGTGGTGAAATTATGATTTAGAATATGTATTTTTTTCAAAACACGACACACGACCAAGTCTCTGGCAAAAGCTAATGTTGTTTTAAAAAGTGGTGAATCACATTTTCAGTCTATACACTCCTTGGCTGCACATAACATCAAATCTCTCGACGTCGCGTCTTGTCTCGCGAAAAAAAGAGTTTACTTTCCACTGAAACTCGCTGTCGCAATAATGTCAGTCAAGACAGAACTTTCTCTTTACGTAACAACAAGAGATCCTGGGGTCAAAGACCTATACCAATATTAAGATCATTGGCTGGGGCGCACCAAGATATCGTAGAAGATCTACTTAAAACAAAGCAGTAGTCAGCTCAAAGAAAAGCGGTGCGGTGTATTAAAGTTGACGACACTGAACATAGGACATCCGCCAGCTCAGCACTAACGACGGAGTTCACAACAATGTGCCCTCTGAAGAGCTCCGAACAATCGAATGAAGACAATAAGCAGCGATACTCCGAGACAAAAAGAGGCGAAATAAAGGCT
This sequence comes from Perizoma affinitatum, assembly GCA_961405105.1. Taxonomy (NCBI): domain Eukaryota; kingdom Metazoa; phylum Arthropoda; class Insecta; order Lepidoptera; family Geometridae; genus Perizoma; species Perizoma affinitatum. The sequence continues at coordinate 4,129,390 of OY560191.1, read as the reverse complement.
CACTTGTTTCCTGGCCGCATTGTGAGGAACGGGAGAGGGCAGAGACAAAAGCGTAATGTGCCACGGGCCCAAACAATGGCGCTCAGCCATTATTGTAGCGTTTTACGAATATGTAGCTGCGTTGCGAACTTGACATGGTGAGGTGGCCTTGCCGCCCGCGCCTTGCTCAGCCTTTGTGCGAATAGTATACATTTAACTAAACCTACCAGGATAAGAGATACACTAATACATATCCACTAATTACACTAGCAAAATGGCTGGAAATAATACAATAGCACCCATTTGAAAGTTTAAGCCTTGAAGTGTTCCCTTTTCAAGTATTTGAAGTTTTTGGACATTGACATTTCATAGTGCTTTGGGTTTGTTCCTAATTGCCTAGTGGTATTAAGTTTGATCAGAAAACGGTACAGCCCTACCTGACCTCAAATTACATTAGCAAAATGACAATGGGAAACGAAACCATAGCGCTCTTTATGACCGGCGGCGGCGGCGTAACAATTCCCAATAGTTGGCCGCCTACTTTTTCCTATTTTGAAGTATAAGAAAGAAAATTTTGAAATTTTTTCTGAGAAAATGAATTCCATGCTTTCATTTCACATTGTGAATTTGATGTTATGTTAGGGTATGGGTGCTGGTGAATTACAGGCACATGAAATTTTTCACCCGTTATGTCTCAGGGTCGGAAAAGCCCGAGTGATATCTCTGATTTTGCAAGCGTCCATAGGTTACAGTAATTCTTCCCAACACTAAAAAAGGTGTCGTTGTATAAAACAACCTGTAAATATGTTTTTATACCTTACCGAAATTCTTCTATTCTGGCTACGCCAAGCCTGAAATTAAAGGTTTATTTCAGTTATCATGCCCTCTTGCATAGATACTCGAATTATGAAAATACAAATACAAACAAATATTTGTATGTATCCGAGGCAAATATTGCCTATGTATATTATGTACAAGACAAAAGTATATAAGTAGCATATCAATTATGTGGGAACCACATAATTGATATGTGGTTCCCACAATACAAGCTTTGCTAATACAAGCTTTGCTTAGTTTGGGGCTAAATGATGCTATGTGAAAAAAAATCCCGCATTTTTAATGTATTTTTAAACAAAAAACAAACACGCTCAAGACTGTTTTCCACATGATGGAGATCCTCAGATACATACTCAGTGAGTAGATCTTTGAGGAAACCAAGCTAAAGCAAAGGGGTGCCTCTGATTACCTCCAGTTAGAGGCACCCTAAACATTAGGCACAACGTTTTTGCATGTACATAGTTAAAATTCCACGTGACAGGTTGCAAGCTTACAATCGGTATAAAAAACCAACTCGAGCATTAAAATATGTATATGATTGGACTGCATGCCACTACAATCACTCAATGCAAAAAATACCGAAGGTTTCTATAATAATATCTTACTCTAAGAGTTATTATTAATTATTCTTTATTATTTATTGTACACACAAATAAACACACAAAACGCAGAATTAAATGACATGTACAAAGGCGAGCTTAACCCTAAACAGAATTTTATTCCAGCAATCCTTGATCTAGATATAGGTCATTATAGAGGTCGAATCGTGTAAAGAAAAAAAATCCTATTGTTCTTACAAATAGTGTAAGAACATAAAATAATGAATCGCCAAATCAGCGAGGCGGCCTCTTCCCAAAACATAACCCCTTTTAGATAGAGAGCAATTAATTTGTAATAAAAATCCACCTCTAATTGAACCCTCGCATGTCCGCTGTGGAGCATCATCTCATTATAGGGGTCAAAAAGACCGGTCGCGTTTGATCTCTCGCCGTTATGATTTCTGCAAAGCTTGCGGTGGCGACGACCCTACGGTGTAGTGAGCCGTTTGAAAAGAAGAGAGTATTCTATTAAACTATCTAGTGATATTTGTGTTTATGACTAGCTGACTCTTATCTGGGTCAACGCATCAGCATTGCCATTCAGCATTGCAAAGTAACCAGCATTTCGAGAACGCTTCCGTCTGGTAGTGATCTAGATCAGTTTACCTAACTAGAGATCGTTTGTTACGGTCTTTAGATAGCTAGCTTTTTCATCCGTATTTCTTGTATAAACCTTCTTGTATATAGTAAGTTGTATAAATAATAAGCCTATGAAGTTTATCGCTAATATTTCTATTTTTTTTTTAATCTAAACTACTTATAAAACTATGGACATCCATATTTTTATTTATGACATTGGGAGGCAAACAACCATACAGATGGTTACTATCACCTACGAAACCTAGAAATCTGCAACACCATTGGTGTTGCAGATTTCTGATGCGTTGCAAACCATGCCATTGAAACCAAGTGAATAATTCTCTGATGTATATGTGCCTTTTGTCGATACCCTTCGCAGAGATTTACTGCTTGGTAGTACAGTAGTGCTTCCCCGGACGAGTTCAAAGAGACAAAGGAGCTCTACTTCTTTTTATGTTTTTTATTCAACAGCTATTCCGTCCCACTGCTGGTCAAAGGTTCTTCCTTCCATATCGTGTTCCTACGTAAAATCTGAATTCTGTTTCGAATGCATCCAGATTAGACGATCCGCCATCTTTAAAATTGTTCCTACTAATTAGTACTAATCAGTAGATGCACATTATTTGCAAGGTAGGAAGGATAAGTATGGAATTGTAAATATTTTTTTGTTAAAAATTTCAACTGAATCAAGTGTGCCCTCGAAATAATGTAATGCAAAATTGATTTATGCAAAAAGTTGAATATGTTTCTACTCGTATTCGTATTCGTCCACAATAGGCTTGCGGTTTCTGTGTGCTAGACTTTGAGATACCATATACCAGTTGGCGACCGTCGTCAAGCCTACATATCAAGTACCTGGATGATACCTAGAAAGAATGAGAGACGATAATAAATAGCGTGCCTAAAACCCAAGCTGTCACTTTTTGTTTTTGACTCTACCTACCTAATATAGCAGTAAATTGATCATTGATTAATAATTATTGATTAATCATTGATAATTGAACAAACAAAACATGCATACGACACTATTCCCCATGTTACGCATCCTCAGATACACCTCTGAGTCTACTTGGACAAACCGGCGGCGTTTGTATGTGTATGTATATAAATCTATGATTGTTTGTCCAACGATAATTACAGAAACTTTCTTTTAACCTTGATGAAACTGATGAAAATGTAGCTAGGTAGGTGATCCTAATATCATTTGTAAGTTCAAATAAGCTTAATCCGTATTTAAAGTATGAATAAAGGAAAATACTTTATTGTACATCATAAGAAAAACTATATAACTTATCAAATCTAAAACAAAAAACTTTTTTTTTTTTTCGGAAAACAAACAGTATTTATAACTAGATAGACAACTTCTTAAGATACTATTTACCATTAAGATGTTTTCACATATAAGAAACGAAATAAGCTTATTTGCTTACAAAATGCGGTCGCATCGCTTAGAAGCGATCTCTTCCAGACAACCTTAAGTATTACGTAGGAACAGGGTTAAGAAGAGAAAAAGTGAGATTATCCGGTCATTGAAAGGAAAAATATATACAGTGCTATACAAAATTAATAAATAACACAGGCTCTGCTTACTTTATGGGGATAGAATGCTGTGTGAAAAATGTCCAGCATTATTTATGTATATGAATCCATGTTTCTTGTAAAGAAGTAGTGCCCATGCAACATATATATTTACGTTAACCAGGTACAATAGCAGACATGACGACAGTCGCCTCCCGTCTATTGCATGCACGCAGTACGCTCGGCCGGCGCTGAATGGACCACGGGCGAATCTCGTACGAGACGCATCAAATCCAATCTTTCGCTGTTCCATTGAACACAATATTAAAATTGAATTTCATCGCTGCTGGCTATAAATATGAATGCGATACAATATTAATGTGGATAAAAATTAAGAAGAGACAAATTCTAATTCGATAAAAACTTGCGTTCCTAATAGAATATAATAGGTTGGGGAAAAAGTTTCTTCGCATTTTTTAAGAAAATTCAAAACATTTTTTAATATAGTTTATTTACATTTAACTAAAGTATGTAGGTACCATTTTGTTCGATAACTTTTTGCCATTTTGTAGGCAGGGACATGATCCCATTGCTATAAAAACTTTGGGGCTTCTGTTCAAAATACCGCGACAAGTGGTTTTGGCAGTCCTCTCGTGATGTTAACCTGACACTGCCTAAAGAATTCTGAAGAGACCGAAACAGGTGGAAATCTGAAGGTGCAAGGTCAGGACTATACGGCGGATGCATTAACACATCCCAGCCAAACTCTCTTAATTTTTGCTGAGTGGCTAAAAATGTGTGAGGTCTAGCGTTATCATGATGAAAAACCACACCCCTTCTGTTGATTAACTCCGGCCGCTTTCTCTCAACTTCTTGTTTTAATCTCATCAGTTGTTCGCAGTAGAGTTCAGAATCGATGGTCCTGCCTGGTGGTAACAGCTCATAATGAATAATGCCCTTCCAATCCCACCACACACACAGCATCACCTTGTTGCGAGTTAACCCGGGTTTCGCCACAGTCTGTGAAGCCTGACCGGCCTTTGACCACGACCTTTTTCGCACGTTCTTGTCGTACGTGATCCACTTTTCATCACCAGTTATCAGCTTCTTCAAAAATGGTTCGGTTTCATTACGTCGTAATAAAGAATCACAAATGAGAACACGGTTCATTAGGTTTCTTTCAGTGAGCTCGTGAGGTACCCAAATATCGAGCTTTTTTGTGTACCCAGTTTTTTTCAAATGCGCCAAAACTGTTTTGTGGTCAATTCCCAGTTCTTCAGCTACGTCGTAACTACTGATATGCCGATCTTGCTCCACTTTTTCAAAAATGGCATCCATTTTATCCGTAATAGGGCGACCAGAGCGACGTGCATCTTTGACATCAAAATTTCCGGATTGAAAACGCTTAAACCAAATTTGTGCTACTCTCACAGACACTGCACTAGGTCCATAAACATCGCAAATTTTTTCGCGGCTTGCGTTGCATTTTTACCTTTTTTGTAGTAAAATTTTAAAATGTATCGAATTTCTTCATTAGATTCACTCATCTTAACAGTACGAAAAACAAATAAAAATCACACATTTTCCTAATTTGAATTTGGAATTATCTTCTTTAAAATTTAAACTTTTAATGATACCAAAACCAGCCAGATACAAATAGTATAGCCAAAGATATTTTATTACAAGTTCATACATACAATAATGCGAAAAGACTTTTTCCCCAACCTAATATATAGAATAGTTTGTCAATTTAGATTTATCATAAGCCCTTCTTCCAGTTGTTCAGTTGTCGTTCAAAGTTTGTTATTTTTAATGTGCATCTATGAAGATAAAATCCGATTTAACGATTTAAGCCATGTTCGTCCCTAGAAAGTTCGGCCCACTTCAAAAAATCTGCTTTCGTCTCACTTTGTATGCCATATTCGGCCGACAATAAATTTTATTTTAGTAAATCTTATTTCGTCCTACTTTTCAGCACAACGTTCGGCCCAAGTTTTTTATATAGGCAAATTATAATCACTTTAGTACAGTTGAGGCAATAAGTCTTCACTTAACTTTTATATTTTAATTTATGAACAAGTCTCAAGTAGCTGAATATCACGAGTCTCAAACCGGCATCTTTGGAAATGCTTTTATCAATTCTTGGTCCAATTCAGCATCAATCCATTGCGGAATCGTTCAACGCATAGCCGGTTCAGTAGTATTTTATTTGCACATCGCATCCGGACTCGCTATGAACGGTCGCGCGTGATGAATTTTAAATTCACGTAGTTTGAAGCTAACGTTTCTATATGATCCTTATGGTTCCAAAAAAAAAATCTTAAATTTAGCTTCAAAAAAAGCATCTATCACCTACATAAAATTATAAAAAAATATTCCACTATCCATCTGCTGGCTCCATCATCAGACACTTAGCAGGCCCAATCTATTATACTCGTCAAATTATGGTATTGTCATCCGAACTAAGTACATATACATATAAAGTTTCATTTCGATACAATTAGGAGTAGGTTTTAATTGACTTCAACATTTCGCTGCGGGACAAATGTTTGTGCGATTAGCTAATGTTTGTCTCGGGTCTGGGTGTTTTCTATGTATAATATGTATGTATTTACAAAAAAAAGTATGTAAGTATATCAGTCATGTAGTTCCCATAATACAAGCTCTGCATAGTTTGGGACTAGATGATGCTGTGTGAAAAATGTCCAGCATTATATATTTTTTTACAATTTTTAATTAACATTTGATTACATTGTTTGTTATTTAGTTAGCGACATACAAATTAAGCATATATAAGCGTGTTAAGAATCTGATATGATGCCAAGTAGGTATACAATAACCGGTTATCATAAACGCCATCATAATCTGTAGGTAACAGGAGGTCAATGTTGCAAAGTCACTATCTTAAACAATAGGATAGTGGTCCGAAACTCAGGTTCTATTGTAATATATTAATTAATAAAATCAGGGTGGGGGTGGCCATTGTCCGCGCCAGGATGGATCTGATCTCATTAGGTAGCATTGTGACGCGAAACAATAGCTGACCAGTACCGAAGCGCACGTCAGCGTTTTAACTTTAATTGGACCTAGTGCTTATCATAAATCAATTTGGTTATGACATGTGGAAAAAGGGATAATAATAATAATAGCATACTTTATTGAATACTTAAATTACCATGTTATGCACAAACATAAAATTGTATTGTCCTACAATTGCCTGTCTTATCGCCAACAGCGATTTCACCATTTCCTATACTAAAGCGAAATTGAAGACTTAGGTTGTTTCTAAGAACCTTGGTAAAATTCTGCCAGCATCTTGGAGACGCTTCTGTCTGGTAGTGATCTGGAGTTGAGCTATCCATAGATCGTATGCAACAGTGTTAAGATCAACTGTTTATTTTAACACCCAACGGACCCATACGTAGTCCTGACCTCATACTAGGATTTTATGTGTCATGGATATCAGAAAAAACGGGTACCACAACACCCAGATCTGAAACAAATATCTGCAAATCATGCAAACATTCGTCCCGCAGCGAGAATCGAACTCGCACTTATTAGCCGTGGCTACTCGCCCACCGCGCCGTATATAAATAAATAAATATGATCTATTAGATTTATTCAAACGATTACATAGAGTACCTCGTGGTTGACTGTTAGTTGTATTACTCGAAGCGAACAGAGGGAGTTCGCCACAAACTTATTAGAAAATACTTTAAGCATAAAACGAACTTCTTTTTGCTATTTCCTGTACTAGAAAATATTGAGGTAACTATGCCGTAAAATCTTTAAGACATCTTCAAGAAACGAATATGTGGTATCATCTGAACATGGGGTATGGATGCCTGTGACATTACAGACACCTGAGACTTTTCACCCATTACGCCTCAGGGTCGGCAACGCGCGTGTGATACCTCTGGTGTGGAAGGTGTCCATAGGTAATCGCTTACCAACAGGTGGGCCGTATGATTGCCACTTGTTTAAGAAAAAATATGGATACCTATCTACTTATTCGGGATAAACAAATTGTGATTTTGTAGCAATTATCACAAAATCCATGAACGTTTTTAATATTTTTTCAAGAGGGAGTGGCAAGGTATTTTAAAACACATTCTTGTTATAAAGTACTAACGTACAAGAAAAGGCTTCACTGAGAAATTCATTTCGCAACAAAACCTGTATTCGTAGAGTTTTGTAGGCGGATGCTACGCGGAGCTACGACGCAAAATTTTGACTATTGGCGGTTTTTTTAAATGTTTTATACGAATCTTCTTGAAGTATTTAAGAGGTTCGTTATCATCATTGTCAACATCTTGTAGAAGTTCATTGTCCCAACGATCTTTAGCAATCCACGGCATCCGACTACCCTCAATCTTTACGATATCATCGGTCCTTCGAGGGGTCTTTTTACACTGCGTCTTCTGGTTTGTGATCGCCATTCGATAGTTTTAGGAATAACAAAACAAACAAACCCGCTCACGACTGTATTCCCCATGGTGGACATCCTCAGATACATACTCAGTGAGTAGATATTTGAGGATACCAAGTAGGGGTTAGTCAGAGGCACGTCCAAACATTACATTTGGTACATGCCCGCGTTTTGCAAGTAGTAAGCATTCCACGTGACAGGTTGCAAGCCGCTTGTTAAAATTGTTGAAAATACTTTTCGTGGGAACAAAACGCGAGATGATATTTTCGTGGCTATTCGTTGGTCTTTGTGTTTTGGCTACGGCAACACTGAGAAATGTGGCCGTCAGAAGAAAAAAAACAGTGTTCTTACCGATACACAACGCCTTTTTAAAACTAAATGCAGTAATGCATACAAATAGGTTACGTAGGTACTTCATTTGTTTTCATACAATGTTGTCTGAAATTGTCATCCATCATCACGGACTGAATAACATCGCACTGAATAGTTAGTGGGTGGCTTATGCCCCGCGACCAGTATCCCTGGAACCCTGAATACACCCTTCAAAACCCTTCTGGTGTTGGTTAATATTTTGTACGAAAGGGGCTCTATTTATCCTGGTGGCTCTGAACCATTGTTGCTTCGGATCGAGTGCGAATTGTCACAGGCAGTCGGACGATTTTATCAATCGCTTATTATTCAACTCCTAACAAATAGATGACTCATTTGGATGAGATGGAATGGGGTAGATTTTTGTGTGAATTCTACTGTGTATTTGTAGAAATGCTTTCATAGAATCGGTGGCACAAAATTGATTTTATTTAACTCAAACTCAGTCATTGAGTAAGCTCCAGGCGTCCAGTCGGACTTTTTTTAAGTGAGTTGAAACAGCTGCAGTATTTTTGAGAGTGTACAGGACTTAGCCCACATAGACTGTCGCAAATCAAGTTATCTTTTGGTCTTTTTAGCTAGTGGCCAATTCTAGTGTCGGAGTTCTTACGCCGCCCAAAGGCCTCCGGAATGGCTTACCGGTGGTGGTCAATGGTGGTGTCTATTTATACAAAGAACTCCAAAATCCATTTGCTGCGATCAATATATACGATGCCGACATGTGGACACTAGCCTTTAATCGCCAACTAAGAGGTGACTTCTTTCACATATAATACCTACTAAAGGTGGTGGTTTTTTTATCGTTTTGTATTTTATCTTAAATAGTTTTTATTGGATTTTTTTTTTGTATTCTACTGTAATTTACTGTATTTTTTTGTTTATCTTTCTTTTGTTTTTGAATGTGTTGCATAAAAAAAAACGAACTATCTACATTTCTTGTCCGTACATTTTGCAATTAGAGAATTTGGTTGAACGTATGAATGAATGAAAATAGAGGAAAAAATACTAACGAAACACACTAAAAACTTATAATACCTAATTGATGATAGAATGGAGATTCAAACTTATGAGGTGAGCATTGTAGATAACATGGCGATAATAATACGATTCTGTTCGATCAGTTTGTCTGAGTTCACAGTTCCATTATGGAGATGGAAAGCATTGTGCGAGTATAATCGCGCCATTACGCAGCATTTTGACAATGTTAACATATCTTATCACGATCGGCGCCATCTATTGTCCACCAACAAGGACTTTTGTGATGGAGTTTTATTTCTTTTGAGAAAGGGGGTAGTTTACTATAAATAGACTACTATAGATGAAACGCCCTGCGGCTTCGTTTGCGTAGAGATTTATTACAAATTTTATATTCCCGCTCCGTCCTCTAGATTTGGTCGCGTTTACTAACTCAGTTATGTATACAGGGAGATCTAAAGAGAGATCTTAATATACCCCATGTATATTTTGCCTACGCCGATTTTTTAAAGTTTCATATACGCCTGTCACTATTGGGACCGCTATGTATACCCTGTATACAAAAGTAAGTTTACAAGTCTTACAATGAATGTATTGATTTATTTATTTTGGTTTTGAATTTTAAAATTTTGCCAACCAAAATGAACATTTTCTCCAGTTTCGGACTAACTAAATTAAGCTGACTTAAATGTCAGCTAACAACAACGATTTCGTATAATATATTTAGATAGACATGACAATATAAAAAAAAAAACAGCATCAAAAGAAAATACTAGAAGGAAGATGACATGAGTCAGTGGAGAAAGTCGCTGTCATGTTATATAAAGATGTAAAAAAGACCGCCTTGGAAATAAATACATGGAGGGAAATGCATCAGTTACACCGATAAGATCTTTAGATAGATACCTATGCAAGGCGATGGAATTGACCTATTGCACAATGTCAAAGGTTGTTTTCGCCCTCCACCAATCTTCTTACTAAGAAGTTAAAAAAAATATACTGATTAGAGTCACATTCATTAATTTGCGGGACTACCCTGATAAAAACTCACCTAGAACTCAAATTATAATTTCAAATTAATAATACACATTATTTATTTGATAATATTTTTCACACAGCATCATCTAGCCTTATACTTTTTTAATAAATACATTCATGTTATACATAGAAAACACTGAGATCAGAAACAAATATTTGCAGATCATACAAACATTTGGCGGGAATCGATCCCGCAACCTATTGCGTCTCAGGCGGGCTTATGGCCACTGCGCCACAGAGGTCGTTGTAAATTTGTTAGAGTACGTACTTACAGGCTATCCATGACATCAATTCTGGCAATCCTACAAATCAATATTATATTAACATAACAATAACTCATCAAATACCAGCGGAAGTGTTGATTAATGTGTGCTTGGATAAGGTACGCCACCAAAAGTAGCTGAACAACTTGGGTCAACATCCACCCACTGAGATACAAAAATCATGTAATATCAGAAAAAACATGGTCAGTGCACATGGCGTTGCTAACCTAGACGTAACAAATCACCAGATGTCCGAATGGTGATCTTCCAGGTCACCATTCGGACGTTTGACCCGTAGTTGCATATCCACCTATGCTTTTACGATTAAATCGAATAATAAAATAAAAATCAGTAGATCCATTATTTATTTGGACAATTGATCTAATGAATCCTCTGGTAGCGAAGTGCAAATCCCGGTGTCGTATTATTCGCAAAACTGTTATATAGCCTTTACAATGAGGTTTTCAATATACAATAAGTATCATTCGTTACTCTTTTGCTAGCGGCAAGCTTATTTGCAAAGGTGAGATGCTCAGGTATTTCTGACAACTGTTCGTAGTCTGTGGCCGGAATCGCATATATACGAGTTTACGCATATACGACGGCATTTATTAGGTTTTTACCAATGAAATTGCCGTTTTGTCAAACTGGCCACTTTTAACTGATATATTATTATCTGAAGCTTGAGTTGGAATTCTAAATTCAAATAAACTTTGTTTATTTTTTTTAAAAACAACTATTCATTTGTTTTTTTGTCCAATTTCTATATTTCTCAAACGTCACGCAATGTTAACGACGTGTTTGGACCTTCCACTACCAACGAACGAACAGTGTGTTATTAGGTTCAGCATTTTCAATCTAAAAATGTTGATCTCGTAAACGAATTAATTATTATCAACCTTGTTCTCCGCCGCGCCGGGAGAACAAGGTTGAATAATTAATTGATAACGGGTCAGTCTCAAACTAGGGCTAGGCTTGCATCGTCTATTGATATTAGTGTCAAAATAATACTAGGCCATTAATGGCAAATCATCAAAATAAAGAAGCGCAATCGGATTATCTTTTCCCATATAAACCGTCAATTTCATAGGTAACTACCTAATATTACCCACACCAACCGCTAAGGCAAGGGTCGCGGATAATCAGTCGATATGGGTTATCAATTTCCTATTATGTGAGTTAACAGCTGAGTGGATGTGTAAACGAGGTATATAATATATCTAGTTAGATAGGCGTATTCTACCCACATTATAATCAATCTAGCTAAATAGACGTACTAAACCCACGTTTTAATCTGTCTAGCTAGATAGACGTATTCTACCCACGTTATAATCTATCCAGCTAGATAGGCGTATTCTACCCATGTTATAATCTATCCAGCTAGATAGGCGTATGCTACCCACATTAAAATCTATCTAGCTAGATAGGCGTATGCTACCCACATTAAAATCGTATTCAACCCACGTTTAAAGAACAACTGTAGTGGCTGATTATTTGCAGCCAAACAAGCATTTGTACGTCACACATTGTTGGCCCACAAAGATGTGTGACGACTTCGATGGCGCAGCGGGCGAGTAGCCGACTACGGGTTTCCCGCTACTGGACAATTATTTTCATGTTATGTAGATATTTTTTCCAGGTCTGGTGTGGTACGACGGTACTCGTAGTTCCAGATACCTACGTTACTGGGTATCCTAGTGTGGGGTCAGGATTATGTACGGTCTGTTGGATGTTAATTATTAGTATGATATTATTAATAATTTCAGCAGCACCCATTTTAAGTGTCATAATTCGAATATTGTAGATATTATTTGTGACCAGACCAGTGACATTAACATTTCCATTCGTATATTGTAATCCGGATACTACGCGGACGAAGCCATGAGCAACAGCTTGTTAGTTAATTATTAAGCTACTTTATTTAAGATAAAAAAACAAAGTAAACGACTGTATTCCTTATGATAAACATCCTCGAATACATACTCAGTGCGTAAATCTTTGAGAATGCCAAGTAAAGGTAACCAAGGCGATGTCCTTTTCTTTCCCTTTTAGTAACGGATGGGGATTTCTGGACCCAAAAAGTCCATAAATCCCTTCGCAAGGTATTTGTGGAATAAGACCCATATTTGGACAAACTTCTATTTAGCACATGTCCGCCTTTTGTAAGTATTTTACAAATGACAGGTGCAAGCCTATCGCCGCTTATTGGAACAATTAGCACATTCCTTCGAATTTTAGGTTCTTTGTCATGCAGATTTGTCTTACGATGTTTTCACGGATTTTAGCACGTTTTATTGCGCGTATACATTTAAAAAAAAGTGGGGGTACCGCCCACTAGACCAACACGACACTTTTGTATTATTGCCACACTAATCAAGCCACTGGTCAATAATTCCCCCGACACGGTTGGGAATCCAATATCTATAGGGTTGGACCACCCTCAAAAAACTCAATTGCCTTAACCCACTAACAATAAAAGTAATAAAGAAATATTATTCATAGTGCATTAACCTAATGTGATTCAATATTGCCTTGGGGGTGTCAGACTAGTCAAAAATCAGGCGACGCAGGTTTAAATAACAGAATCAACGCTCACATAAGTACATAATAAGACATTACTTAAAAAAAATAACATGTTGGTATTTAATACCAACATTCAAAAATAATACCAAGATAGGGTAAAACCACCAGTAACTGGCCACTTAAGCACTTTCACCAAGTAACGCTTGAATTATGTCAAAATAAGTAATTATATTAGATTCATTGCAATGCCATACAATAATATAAACATTATTTTATGTAATGAAGGATTTTGAAAGTAAAACAAAACGATATTTTGTATCAAATTTTAATAAAATCAAAAAACTGTCTCTTTTTGGTAGTTACTAGCCACTAATTTTAGAAAGTGGCCGTCATTAAACTATTAATTGGCCACATGAAAAATGTCTTAGTTTCATCCTACTATCTATCTATAAAGGAACATAAAAATAAACTTTACACAAAACAACATTAATTATGTTAAACAATAAATCAAAATTTTACCCGTAATATTAATATGAGATCAAAAATAATGCAACATAGGAACTTTCTTAATTCACACGAACAACAAATCAACAAATCTAAGATTAAATATAGTTTTATAGAATAAAATTTGTACCGAAGCCTTGCTTTCGTGCTTCTTCACAAGCAGATCCAAATATGGCATCACAATCACCGTCAGATGAGTCACTGTTACTTTCTCTATAGCAAATGTGGCACAAAAACTGATCCTCATCTTCCACAGGCACATGGAGTCTGTGATATGACGGAATACAATTTAAATGAAACCGTTTTTTACACTGGTTACATTCAATAACCCTACGTGTAATGGGATTCAAACAAAGATCACAAAAACCTAATTGTTTATTGACCCCATATGTATTTTCAGTCTTTTCTTTACATATATCTTCATTAATTATCTTTATTTTGTTTTTTCCATCACATTTTTTCTTAATTTTCTTCTTAGGTATACTGTTCTCTTTTTCCTTCTTCTTTTCTTCTCGTAGTCTCTTTCTTTCCTCCTTTGCTGCTTCTTCTTCTTCCTTTTTTAACTGTTTTGCTTTTATTTTTTCCACGTATTGGTCTGAAGTTAAAGCAAATGGCAGTCTTTCTATTTGGCGCTTTCCTTGGCGTTTAGGTGATACTGGTAGTTTTTGTTTCAAGTATTCAGTTAGAGACACATTAGAAATTATGGAAATCGTCGAATAAGTGATTTGTTTTGACGTGCTGGGCTGCGGAGTGGGACTACGTTCTTCTAAAATATTCTGAAGTGTCGGCTCACTGTACACTTCTTTCTTTTCATCTTCTCTTTCTTCGGTTTTATTTATTAACTCACCTGTAAATTCGTCAAGAATCATCCCAGGGTTTTGGTCTTCTTCTATAATATCAGTCACATGATTGTCTTCTACGATTATGGTCGGTTGGTCAAAAGGTTCCCGGTCCACGTCATTATTACTTCTATAATTGTTATTGTTTTCCGATGCAGCCTCGAATCTTTGCCATAAATTGTAAATTGCAATAAAGTTATCATCTGACTCTAAAATGGACGAAACTGTTCGACATTTTTCAAGAATTGATTTACCAACAATGTTACAAAACTCCGAATAGGTCAGTACACTCATATTATGCTCAAAATTTGTTTCTGACGTGGATGTTTTATCGGGTTGGTTTACTTTTGCAATGCACTTGCTAAAATCGACATTATTTGGTTCAAATGGACATAAACCGGATACTCTGAAACCATTTATTAATGTCTCTTCTTTAGAACACAAGTCTACAACTGTTTTTAACAGCGGAGCAAAAGTTTCTTTGGTCAGACTCTTCTGGTAATTATTTTCAGCATACCAATCGCGCAGTGCCTTCTTCCAAGCAACCTTTATTGGGCGAAAGGCTGCAATATCTGCTGGCTGTAGTATGCAAGTTGCGTTCGGATAAAGCGCTATTAGATGTATTTGAAGACGGCGGCATAGTTCTGATACTTCTATAGTTATATGGGTTTTGTGTCCATTGACAAACAGAATCACAGGAAGTGGGATATTGCTTTCTAAAATTTGTTGGTGCAGACAGTTAGAGATATAATCATAAAAAACCGCTGCAGTCATCCAACCTGTGTCGCTTCGCCCTATTCCCCAACCAGATGGCACACTCAACGAAACTCGGTCAGGTATCCGTTTATAAGGATAGATAATCATTGGTCTAAAGACGTGTCCTGCAGCGGAAAACGTAAATAAAACTGTAATGTTTTCTTTAGACGATCCTTTTTCTATCTGGTACACATTTTTGCACCCTTTCTCAGCCAAAACTTTGCCTGTTTTCGGGCAAATATTGAATCCAGTTTCATCGGCATTGAAAACTCTTATCGGATCTTGAATGACAACATTTAGTTCTTCCTCAAAAATATACTGCTGTATTTCTTGAAACCATTTCCGAATATCCTGTTCCGAAACACATGCACTTGCATTGGTTACTCCTTCCGATGTTCGAATAGAAATGTTAGGGTGTCTTTTTAAGAAAGCCTTAAACCACACATCTCCCGGTTTGTTTTCTCGGAAAGGGTTGGGTCTCGGATTTTGTTGCAAAAAATTCTGGACACACAATTGGATATCCTCCTTCTTTCTTGGGAAACCACGCTTTGATTGTTGTATGATGAAGTCACATAAACTGTTTTCTTCAGCTTCAGTTAGCACTGGATCTGGTCCAGATTTAAATTTTGTGTCAGGATTTTGAATTTTAAATTGGAGGCTACTTCTAGGTACACCAAATTTTTTTGCCGCCTGTCGAATTGAACCCTCTTTATTCTCAATAAATTTAAGAGCCTTATCTATTGTCTCCTTGCCGTATTGACGTTTTTTAGACATTTTACTAAAACTTCTATGAACTGTAAAAAAAATTAAGAAATAAGATTAGTAACTGGCCACAACCTGGCCACCTATGCCAGTTACTGATTAGAGTCGACTAATTCTTCTAAAAAGGAAATACACAATACTACACCTTATAAACATAATGAATACGAGTTATTTTTAAACAAATTTGAATAATAGGGAAAACTTTAGTAACTGGCATACGTGGCCAATAAATAAAAACATGCAAAAAAATTCTTCAGAAACTAGCCACCCTCTCAGAAACGGCTTATTTAAGATTTTATTAGAATTAAACTAAAGATTCATATAAATCACCATGCAGACACGTAGAAATATGCTATTATGTCACCAACGCTAAGTATTATTACCAAAATGTAAATTTTGTAAAAACTTAGCCACTAAAATTTACGTAGTGAAGTAACTTACATGTCGAGACACGTTCACCGACTGTCAGAAAATGGCCGTTTGCTTAGGCGCTAGTATCCGTAGCGAAAAAAAAATGAACTACTATGAAAGGTGAATGACAAGGCATTTGTTTGATATGTACATAGATGGCGCAAATAAAACAATATTCTTATTTGAAATCGATAAAGTACCAAGAGGCTAGTTATTGGTAGTGGCCAGTTATACCTTGGTTTACCCTACATACATATTATAAATGTTATATTTTGTGAGAGGTGGGATGTCTAAGGTTTGCATTTGCAAATTCTCATAGAAGCAGCATGGCCCTATGCATCTTCAGTTGTATAAAATAAATTGCGGATATCTACTGCAAATCTTTGCTAGAGTTCCACAAGCAGATCGCAACGACAGTAAAAGAGTGTCGAAAAAGGTTGAATACTCAGGGATCAGGGGTCAGGCGACGAAGGTATTGAAAGGAATAAGCGGAATGGTTTTTAGCAAAGAAAAAAAACGTAGTTAGGTTAGTTTTTTGTCCTGCTACGAAAACGTCCGTTATTTACTGCTTGCCATAATATTTTTTTATACATGATGAACTTTTCCAAGCTCCATCTTCTCAGATAAGCAAGCCTCCATCTGAGATGGGGTGGCATGCCTAATCTACGATCGCGATCCATTCAAAACTATTGTATCACATCGCCCATTGTTTAGGGAATCGATAAAAAGTGCTTGGCCCCTTTCCAACTCGCAGCAGCTAATATTATGCATTCATTAACTGCATCTCATTTTTATAAAGATGCCACTAAAAATATGGGATAAGACGATAGCTCATTATATTTTCAACCATTGAAAGGGAACACTATGTATATGAAATAGTATAGAGTTTAAATCAAGTAAAGGGCTAGCCGTGCAAAGCCTGAAAATAGAGGATTTAATTATTCTCTCGCATATAAACTTTTTTCAGGCTATATGCAAGAGAGTATACAAACAAATGTGTTAATTTATTTTTTTAGCCGTCTTGAAACATTTTGCCAGTCCCAAGAACGTGTCCTAAAAAAATTCGATGTAAAAGATTAAACAAAAACCAAGCAGTTTTGCTGAAATCCATGTATTATCTTTAAAATACCTTCAAAATTAAAAACTTTTGAAATATCCAATCTTAAAAACATATGAATGCAACTGACCAAGGGCATCAATAAAATCCTACTACTATTATAAACGGGAACGTTTGTGAGGATGGATGTTTGTTACTCTTTTACGCAAAAACTTTTTAACGGATTTTGATGAAACTTTACATTAATATAGCTTATACATCAGAATAACATATAGACCTCTGTGGTGCAGTGGGCGAAGGCCCGCTTAAGACGCAGATGGTTGAGGGTTCGATTCCCGCCGCCGGACAATTGTTGTATCTGCAAATATTTGTCTCGGGATCTGGGTGTTTTCTAAGTATAATAATGTGTGTATTTACAAAAAAATATATATCAGTCATGTAGTTCCCTTATCACAAGCTCTGCTTACTTTGGGGCTAGATGATGTTGTGTGAAAATGTCCAGCATTATTTATTTATTTTATTTATCCGAGTACCACGCGGGCGAAGCCGTGGCCAGAAGCTAGTGAAGCATAAAGTTCTGATAAAAGTAGTTACTTACAGCTCCATCAATTAGAGTAAAACCAACGGTGAAACGGTAAGGAAACGATGACAAACAAAGTAGCTAACCGCCAATGGTGGGTTATTTAAGTGAGTTCAAATACGAATAAAAGGGAGAGAAGCGCCATTGTCAACGGGAATCATTCCAGCACGCGCTTGAGGGCCAAAGAGTGAAGAGTTGTGCTAGATAGGACATCATTAGCTGAAAACCAGCTCTGCAGCATGGCAACATGTAGTGTTTTTTTAACGAGGGAGAAATCTGCTAACAGATACCCTACCACATTGAGGGTGTGATAGGATTATGTGAGGTTCACGGACTCGTGGACTCACTAAAAACCCCCCGGTGGCCGGCCTCGATAGATTTTCTTAAGTTGTGGTGTTTAAATAAAAGGTTACCTATCTATTCATCTATCATCATCGTACACAGAAAATACATTACAAGACAATTATTATCACCCTTCTGGATAAAAATTGCCCTCGAACTTGGGGTCGTCGACCAACCGGGCTACTTCTTAGGCCCGTTCATAGCCACGACTCAGTCAAACTTTATTCCATCTACAATCAAATAGAAATATTCCTGTTATAGTCGTTAAAAAGCTAGAATTAAGAAAAAAAGTTGTCTTATCCAGTATAGAGTCTTTTGTAAAACATCTTATCTGCAGATAGAAGATCAGAATTTTACTTGAGCTACGCAGGTGTGTGATGATGAATTGATTAATCTAAGTTCCTCGTTCAGTTGACAATAGATATGACCGCAACAAGATGCTCGGCGTTATTGCGAAATCCATTCATGTCCTATGTCTAGGTGCTCTAATTATTACGTCCATATTGTGTTGCGATATCATATTTGTCGACAATGGTCTCCATTATGTAGCAAACAATCGAGTAGCTGATGAATTTCGGTCTATGTCTGCGTCCTGTCTTTGTGCTCGGCTCCCTCAGTGGACAACACAATGGGACAAAAGTTGTTGAATAGCGGCGCAAGCACCTAATACCAAAGCCCTCCCTCTATTGTTTTGGGTAATGTTCGACTTTTATGGATATTTCCAATGGATCGGCTATAATCTGCAGGATGAAGTTTGGAACTTCTAGCCTTGTATCTGAAGCTTTTGTGTTTTCACATCACGCGAGCATTTGATTACAACGGTTTAAAATTGAAATTCGCTCCACTTTTGTTGTAGACAAGCTACTTCACCCTTCTTTTTAGGGAAAAACAGTTGAAATTTCAAAAACAGAAGGTTTTTATTATTTATTGCTCTGAAATAGGTCGATAGTTTAGTACCTATTTTATACGTCTTTTACATTATAGACTTCTGGAATCGTAAAGAGTCTAAATCAAAGTCTCTCTCTCTCAACTATACAAACATAATAACTTCTTCACTTCTTGTAAAAGATAGAATATAATAATACAAGCAATATTTTAATTGTCGGTCAGCTAAAGTTCTCAACGCAGTGGGCACTGTTTTAAGTAACAAATAGTAGGGCTGCCTTTTTCCAACAAAACCTATTGACATTTATTTGTGTCACGGATTTTCCACTCTATAGTTTCTAAAATAATACTTTTTATATTTATAACGTTTTTTGAAGGCAAATCGCTCCACGAGATGTTAGGTGGCCTATTACATTTGCAACGCTATGGCCATGGCTGATGCGTAACCTGCCATAAAGACCAAAGTGGAAAAGTCTCCAATCATTTCAACTTAAACTTTTACAACAAAACACAGCGATGCGGTTGTTACTGCATGCCGGCAGAAATATTACGGTGAGTAGTGCATTTGGGCGAATTATTTTACCAAGGAGAATTCTTTCTACAGCTTATTTTCTTTCCTACATAGTAAATAGGTTTGTACTTTTTGATAGTAGAAGGACCAATGTAATTTATAACGCACGCTCGCGTATGCAACTATTTAAGTAGGTACCTACCAACCTACGCAATTTTTTGTTAGTTATAAGTTCTCATTTCAGTGAATTATAAATTCTTATGAGAATAAATTCTTAAACCAGAATGTAGATACACTTAGGTAGTACCTAGGTACCTACTTGGACCTATCCGTGCCGACCTATAGTAGATTTTTAATTTGCATATGTAGTAGAATTTTATTATTTATTTGTTACCTACACCTATTTGTTTTTTCGTGCCATTTCCATACGTCAACCAGGGTCCGTGCTTAAATCAGCTCTGCAGTTATCCAGCAGCATTAAGCGGACTTTTAAAAGTAAAAAATGTTAATGTTACCTCATAGTATACCAACACAAAAAGGACAGCATAAGGTGCAGCATATTACATTACATATTTAAAAAAAAAATACCATCGTCTCTGGTTTTCCAGCATTTCCATCGGCAACCCTATAGCACAATGGCTGATAGCTCATAATGCAGTTTGCCGTTGAAAGCCGCACACTTCCCCGATCGGATTAGTACGATAATCATGACAAAAGAACTTTGCGGACTAACGCTTCTACACTCCTATTTTCTATAGGTATTTATAAAACGACGCACGCGAATGCTATATTCACAAGTTAGCCATTCATATCGAGAGGATAAGCTTGATGTGTACAATGGAAGTTTATGTTGTATGAGATTTTATAGAAAAGCTGTTTGCTTTTATTTAATAAAACCTCTTTGGTTTTATTAAATTTATAGAATAGTGAATATAATAAGTGGCAAGGCGATTTTTTTCAATGGTCATATCAAAATAGTCATAGCTATAGGAAAATGATGTTTTTCTTGTAGATTTTTATAGGAGTGGTCTTTTTTTTCAACGAGATGATGTTTTTTTTCTCTTTGCACCCTTTTTTTTCTCTGTTCTTTTAGGTGTCATTGAACAGGACTTTAAATTGACATCAAAAATGATTGCTTGGAAAATAAGGCTTCACAGTACCTTAAGTTTGTGTGGCCCTTTAACTTTTGAACCTTGTGCCCTTGAAGCAAATTTTAGCGAGAATTATTTGGTAAGAACTGCCAACGAAAATTGTTTCGACAGATTCCTAATTTACTTGAAAAGATATGAGGCAACCTCAAGACCCGAATAAAGCGTAAGTTAGTACGTCTTAGCAAGCTTATTTTAAAAGCAGTTCTTATTTTTTCCAAATCTACCCTACTTAGATCAAGCTACTTAGATTTATTAAGAATGTGTTATCTTTTTTTTTTGCTAATAGATATACAGATAGAAGATCTAACACTTATTTAAGAATAACGCTTAGTTAAGTACTACAAACTTTGACGATGTTGTACAATGGGCGGTCTTATCGTTAAATAGCGATCTCTACCATACAACCTTTGGACCACGGACTGTATAAATGTTTACGAGGGGTTTAATTGGTGTACCACAAACTATAAATTAAAAAATATATATATACGCACCATAATACCTGCAGACAGACCTACCAAAACTATGGTATGATACATAATATAGATAAACCAGAAACAGGCAACAGTTAGCGACTCGAGGACAAGTAGTGTTTCTTGACCAAGGATTTCAAAATAGGTAGTTTTTTGCACGAACAGGTAGTTTATTCCATAAACGGACAGCCTGCACTGTAAATGAGTAATCATAGTAGGAGGTGATGTGTACAGGTGTCAAAATTTAACACTTTAACTTTAACTTTAGCTTTAACTAAAATAACTATCAAGGGATCATAATTGATTTTAATTATAGAAATCAAGGGAATTTACAGTAATCAAAAATTTAAAAGGAATTACTTATTCCCTTAGAACATTTCCTCGTAACTATAGCCGTTAAGATAACCGTCCCTTGAAAACATCTCACCCTATTTAAATAATTGCTTGGTATCCGGCTGTGAGGTAAGATATTCGGGACATAATGAAATGTTTGTATGATCTGTAGATATTTATTTCGAGACTGAGTGTTGTGGTGGGGTCAGGACTATGCATGTGTCTTTTGGGTGTTCATTTCTTTATTTATTAATGTGTTCAAATAAAGAATTTGAGTTTAAAATAGGAATGATAAATAGAATAGATTCTTCTGATTTTGGGTGTTCATTTCTTTATTTATTAATGTGTTCAAATAAAGAATTTGAGTTTAAAATAGGAATGATAAATAGAATAGATTCTTCTGTGGCTGGTCGCTGAGTCAAGTTCAGATTGCTAATGCGTGTATTTCAACAATGGCCGCTGCAATCCTGCCGCTTCAGCGCTCGCATTCACCCGCGGTCACTTTACTACACTAATGTGCGGGTCCCTTTATGTTTGAAGGCCGCAACTCAGCCTTTGTGTGCGACAATGCTGATATGAATTTTCATGTTTGAAACTGGAAATGTTCTTGGTCTGGCTATTGTCTAGGGAATGTACGAAATTATTTGTTTTATAATTTACTCTGCGGCTAAAACAGTTGAACAGTTGATCGGTAATTAAGGTTACGGGAAAGTATTTAGGGTTTAAAAAACAAAAACAAAATTAAATTTACTGAGACGCAGAAGGTTGCGGGTTCGATTCCCGCGCGGGACAAATGTTTGCATCTGCAAATATTTGTCTCAAGATCTGGGTGTTTTCTAAGTATAATAATGTAAGAATTTACAAAAAAAAAAAGTATATAAGTAGTATATCAGTCATGTAGTTCCCATAACACAAGCTCTGCTTACTTTGGGGCTAGATGGTGCTGTGTGAAAAATGTCCAGCATTATTTATTTCACAATATAATATCAAATTTAAATTGAGACGTCCAAGACGAAGTTTGACTTTGATTTAGACTCTTTACTATTCCAGAAGTCTATACTGTAAAAGATGTTTCACAATATTAAAATACTTGCACACCCCTTTTCCTACTGTCCCCTAACACCTCTTTCCTTATCGTATATCAGAAACCCGCAAGAGCGGTGTATCGTTTTAGTACTGTGATGTCAGGGGTTTTATTTATAAAGAAATATATTTTTTGGAATTCACAAAACAAGCTCACGGCTGTACTTCCCATGACGATGCGTAGATCTTTGAGGACACCAAGCAGGGTCTTAGTCAAAGGCACGTCTAATCATTATATTATGTGGCATGCCCGCGTTTTTCAAGTAATTAGTATTCTTCGTTGTAAGCCAATCGCCGCTTATTGAAATACTAACCGAGGGCAAATGCCTTCGAATTTTTGGTTCTAGGGCATGTCGGTTTCCTCACGATGTTTTCCTTCGACGTTCTGAGCACGAGTTTATGCGCCCATACATTTTTGTAGTGTAAAAAGTGTAATTAGCCGTGTTGGCCTAGTGGGCGATACCCCGACTTCTGATCCGGAGGTCGTGGGTTCGATCCGGTCGTGCACTAATGGATTTTTCCATTAGAAAAAAATATGTGCGCATTAACATGTGCTCAAAACGGTGAAACGGAGTTCCGTTGAACGGTCAAAGACGAGAATCGTAATGAATGACACAAAACATCTTATTATCTAAAGGCCCGGACGCAAACATGCGAGGACCAGCTGCATTTATCAGAACGCATGCTTGCACTTTTATACATTCAATGTTGTTATTAGCATACTAGCTGGTTGCATAACTAGGGAGTGTCAAAGTTCCTAAAATATGAGCCAGGAGGTGGGTAGTGGAATATTTCAGTGACTACTAGTAACCTTCTAGAGTTTGGGCTCTAATGATTCGTTTTCAAAAGCGTGTTATTTAGTTTTTGTTTAAATTCCATATTAATGTTTAGCATTAAGTTCACCAATATACACCTATGTGCAAAAACATATTTTGTATTAATGTATCTATCTATGTTGTTATGAAAATTGACATAAATACCTCCCCTTCAAGAGAAACAAAGAAACACATCATTTAAGTTATCAAAAACTACCGAATACACGAAATCTACACAAAAGAAGTTGCAAGCAGATTAGCTAGTATTATAGAATATTTTAAGATATTAAACACCTGTTTTAATAAATAATAATTATACGTAGAAATCGATAAAATTTGACGTATAACACGAGTCATGTTCGAACTTGTCATATTTGTTTGAATACGATAGTGTATATAATATGGAAAATATACTTAGTGAAGTAGAGCAACCTTCATTTCAAGTCTTGCATCAATAGTAATTACATTAATTAGGTTAATTATTATTAATTTTTAGGTACATGGAAGCAAATATTATGTTTTGTATCTATGGAGGTGAGACGATAGAGTGGTTATACGATGTGGTGGTTATACGATGTAGTGGATATACGATGGTGGTGGTACGAATTCCTACTCTCCTGCCTACTACTCATTAACTGTCCCTAGCTAATTCCTGACGGGTTGATCTGAGTGGGTTTAATAATGAAACGAGCGATTACAACTGAACTCCATCTATTCGAAACTTTCCTACCTTTATACAAAATAAAGCCTCTTAAAATAATATTTTGGAAAAGCAAAATATGTCTACTCTAGCCAATCACAAAACACCATTGAACTCTAGTTCCAACGAGTCGAAAACCGCGACGAACCTATACGCAAGAGCGGGATGGCGCTAACATAAATATATCACGCGCGCTGCCTAGAGCTCTCAGTTTCGGCGCGGCGGCGGCGCGTGCGCTCGCTGCGTTCGCCGGCCGCTGCGCGCGTAGGTATTCTGTGTATGCTCCCACAGTACCCCCCATCAAGCGAAGCGTACAGTTGGCTTGACGGTGCGTCCGTATCTGGTCACGAACGGCTGCTTCGTCGCTGGCGCGGGAGCAATTGACGATTGAGACTCGCTTACTGGAGTTGGACTCGTTCCTTCATTACAAATGTATGCCGGTTTGAGTCTGTCCAACGATACAACTGTAACACGCTTCGGTAACTGGATCTTAAAGTACTTTTCGTGCCTCTGTAGTACTGGGAATGGTCCATCATAAGGCGGTGTAAGCGGTGCGCGTACTGTGTCGTTTCTGATGAACACATGCGTGCAGGTAGCCAAATCCTTGTGAACGAACGGTCGAGTAGTCGCTATCGCAGGGCGTTGAACTGGTGCTAATGCCACCATGGCATCGGTAAGGCGACGAACGAACTCGGTTTCTTCAATCTTCGAGCTTGAAGGAGCAAAGAAGTCTGAAGGAATGCGTAGAGTTGATCCATATGTTAGCAACGCTGGGCTCAAGTTGGTTTCTTCACGCAGTGCTGTTCGCAGTCCAAGCAAAACAGTAGGTAGCTCATCACTCCATTGCGTAGTTACTCCTCTTGCCATCAATGCTGCCTTTAAGGTGCGGTGGAATCGCTCTATCTGGCCGTTAGATTGCGGATGGAATGCCGTGGTCCTTATTCTGGAAATTCCAAACTTCTTTATAAGCGCGTTGAAAAGCGACGACTCAAACTGTCTCCCTTGATCAGTAGATATACGGAGAGGGCAGCCAAATCTTGCAATCCAGTTCTCGTAGAATGCCTTGGCGACGACCTCTGCTGTTATTTCTCGAACTGGCACAGCTTCAGGCCATTTGGTGAATCGGTCGATCATCGTCACACAGTACCGATATTCCTGCGAAAGCCGAAGTGGTCCCACGATATCTATATGAACGTGCTCGAAACGTTGTGATGCCGGGAAACTTCCAAGCGGCGCAATGTTATGCCGATTGATTTTCGCTTTCTGGCAGCCGATACAATTCTTGGTCCACGTGCCCACGTCCTTATTCATCGAAGGCCAGAAGAATTTCGATGTAACTTGCTTTCTCGTAGTACGTATTCCGGGGTGACAGAGCTCGTGTTGCGCTTTGAATGCAGCATAACGATGAGTCACCGGCAGGTATGGCCGTAGAGTAGATGTTGAGTGCTCGCACGTGATTGGCTGGTCGATTCCGGGCAAAGTGACATCGACAAACTTGAGGTTGGGTTGAAGCTTGAGATGTTTCAATTCCTCATCGCTCTTTTGCTCTCTTGATAGAGCTTCGTAATTGATGCTCGAGGGACAATGTATTTCTTCAATACGCGACAGTGCATCAGCGACGGAATTTTTATCTCCTTGCACGTACACAATGCTTGTACAAAATTGGCTGATGAAATGAAGCTGTCTCTCTCGACGCGGTGTGTCACAGCTACTTGGAGGTCGCGTTAGGGCAAAAGAGAGTGGCTTGTGGTCCGTGAAAATGGTGACTTCACATCCCTCGATAAGACGGCGAAAATGTTTAACAGCGGCGTACATTGCTAACAACTCGCGGTCGTACGTGCTGTATCTACGCTGTGTGCTACTCATTGCTTTCGAAAAATAGGCTAAAGGCTTCCAAAAATTTCCAAGTTTTTGCTGAAGAACTGCGCCGATGCTATGATCAGATGCGTCCGACATGATGCTGAGCGGAGCGCTTGTGACTGGATGCGTTAGCGTCGTAGCTTCCACAATGCTTTGGCGGCATTTTTGATATGCTAGTTCAGCCTCAGGCGTCCATACAATAGGTGTCTTGTCATTCTTCTTCCACAGAACGACTCTGACTTGCTGTGGCAACTGGTTCATCCATTCGATTTTTATGCCGTTCTCTGTAATCATGGTTCCTCCGAGCTCACGCATACGTCTCAGTAATTGCGTTGGTTTCTGATCACCCAATTCTAAACCGCTTATTATGTGTTTAAAATTCTTGATTTCCGATTGCTCATACACCGAAAGTAAGCGTTTCTTTATCGCATCGAACTTTCCTGTAGCTGGCGGCTGAAGCAGTATGTCCGTAAGGTGTTGTAGGTCCGCAGATTGCAATTGGCCGAGTACGTAGCGGTACTTATTTTCATCGCTGGTCTTGAGCGGGTCAACAAGTGCCTCAAACTGCACGAACCACAGACGCGGGTACTCGCGCCAAAATGGTAGTAGCCTCGACTGAATGGATACAGCCGCAAGGTTAATAGGTCCGTCCCCATCCATTCCGGTTGATCCAGATGTCTTCTCGCCCTCCATTGAATAAGTTCCTGGTTTCCTTTTGAACGTCGGGGTCACCAAAATATGGAGGTGAGACGATAGAGTGGTTATACGATGTGGTGGTTATACGATGTAGTGGATATACGATGGTGGTGGTACGAATTCCTACTCTCCTGCCTACTACTCATTAACTGTCCCTAGCTAATTCCTGACGGGTTGATCTGAGTGGGTTTAATAATGAAACGAGCGATTACAACTGAACTCCATCTATTCGAAACTTTCCTACCTTTATACAAAATAAAGCCTCTTAAAATAATATTTTGGAAAAGCAAAATATGTCTACTCTAGCCAATCACAAAACACCATTGAACTCTAGTTCCAACGAGTCGAAAACCGCGACGAACCTATACGCAAGAGCGGGATGGCGCTAACATAAATATATCACGCGCGCTGCCTAGAGCTCTCAGTTCACTCACTCAAGTCCTTGATATAGCACTTTTAAAAAATGTAGCCCTACGGTTATCTTCAATAGAAGTACATCACGAGCTAATATCCGATCACCGCCCAGTAATATTACAGCTAGGCCCCCCAACCAATCTTCCTCCTCCAACCAAGACGGTGGTGGAATGGCATAAACTTGGGAAAGCCCTCAAGTCTATACATTCACCCGACCTAGATAAAATCCCCGACGATATTAGGACCCCCAGCGATATTTCGATCGCGGTTGACTCTCTGACTAGTCACGTCTCGAACGCTATCAGCAAATCATCGAAACAGGTCCCGGTGATGGCTCACCCCCGCCTGGTCCTGCCAGATGATGTGAGGCGTCTAATCACGGAGTCAAACGCAGCGAAACGCTACTACAGCCGATGGCCCACCGAATATAATAGAGTCAAAATGCGCTCTCTACACCGCGAGGTGCGGAGACGCATTAAAGATCTCCGCCAACGTCAATGGGACAGTCTGCTTTCGGAGATCGAACCCAGTCACCTGGCTTACTGGGAACTGGCTCGGTCCATGAAATCAGATATGATCTCAACGATGCCTCCTCTCAACCGACCCAATCAGCCTCCCGCTTTCGATGACAAGGACAAAGCCAACTGCTTGGCTGAAAGCCTTGAAGCCCAATGTACCCCTAGCCATTACCCCGTTGACCCTGCTCACCTCGATACGGTGAACAGTGAAGTCATGCGCCTAATCTCCCTACCACCCTCTGCTCCACCTTTGTCTCCTGTCAGAGCTTCAGAGGTAATGACGATTATCAAGGATCTCCGTCCTAAGAAATCCCCTGGTGCAGATGGCATCAGCAACAGAGTACTCAAGCAGTTCTCTGTTCCCCTCATCTATCTCTTAGTCAGCATCTTCAATGCAGCCATGTCCTCATGTTCATTTCCTAATGCCTGGAAGGAAGCCATTGTCATCGGTATCCGCAAGCCCGGCAAAAGTGCAAATGAACCTTCTAGCTACCGCCCTATCAGTCTCCTCAGCTCCCTGGGGAAGATTTATGAACGACTCCTTCTGAATCGTCTCTGGTCCCACGTAAACGAGTTCAGGCTCCTCCCGGACGAGCAATTCGGTTTTCGAGCCCGACACTCGTGCCCCCAGCAAGTGCTCCGCATCACGGAGCACATCCTATCGAAGAGGCACGCTATCTGGCCAGCAGATACAGGTGCAATCTTCCTCGATGTAGCGAAAGCCTTCGATAAAGTCTGGCACAACGGCTTGATTTACAAGCTATCCCAACTCGGAGTGCCAGACAGACTCGTTCTCATCCTACGAGACTATCTCCACAATCGAAGCTTCCGCTACCGCTTGGAAGGTACTCTTTCTGACCCCAGACCCATTAGAGCCGGAGTCCCCCAGGGCTCCGTCCTTGCACCCCTCCTGTTCACGCTGTATACCAGCGATATCCCTCGGACTCATCAAGTCGAACTTGCCCTTTTCGCGGACGATACAGCTTTATACGCATCCGATAAGAACTCTAATCGAGTGCGCATAAAGCTCCAATCCGCTCTAGACACCTTAAGTGCTTGGTTCCGCAAGTGGCGCATAGAGGTAAATCCAACGAAAAGTGCAGCAGTGCTCTTTTCTCGGAGGAAACCCTTGCCCACAAGAACGGTCTCACTCTTTGGCAAACCCATCCCATGGGTTAAGTCAGCCCGTTATTTAGGAGTGATCCTTGATAGACGTCTATCCTTCTTCACTCACATTACGAAAGTGAGCAACCGCGCCAAGTTTATCCTTGGTCGCCTTTCCCCTCTCATTTGTGCAAAGAGTAAAATGTCCCTTAGAAATAAGGTGACACTTTACAAAACGTGCATCCGCCCTATTATGACATATGCCGCAGTGGCCTTTGGCCACTCCATTCATATCAAAAAACTCCAAGCAGTCCAAAATCGTTTCTTGCGCAAGGCCACCGGTGCGCCATGGTATTCGCGTAATATAGACCTCCACCGAGACACGAAGCTCGAGTCCATAGCCCAATTCATTAAAACCGCTTCTCAGCGTTACTATGAACTGGCCCCATCCCACCCGAACCCCTTAATCTCGACTATCCCCGACTACTCGATCGAGTCACCTGAGTTGAAAACCCTCCGTAGACCAAGACACGTACTTGGTGACCCCGATGACCCCATCAGCACCGCTAATGCGGTGGTGACGTCATCAAGTCCCGCCAGAGTAAACACTGTACAGATACACCGAGCCCGCCGGCGGGCTCGACGAGTCCCCACTTCCGCCTATTCACGGTACAGATATGTACCGGGGCGTTTCTCTCCAGTTCCTCCCCCCCTGGCAACGGCCCAAGCCGAGGTCCGTACCTAAGTGGTGCCCTTGTGCTAGTTGCCCCATCCTAACTTTTTATAGGCTGAGCGCCTTCTGCGCTCGCCGTAGTCCGGTGACGCTGACCAAGGCCATCTGCGGCCCTGCAGCATTAAAGTCCTTTCAGAAAAAAAAAAAAAAAAACTAGAGCTCTCAGTTTCGGCGCGGCGGCGGCGCGTGCGCTCGCTGCGTTCGCCGGCCGCTGCGCGCGTAGGTATTCTGTGTATGCTCCCACATATCAATAGACTGTGCCCATAAGGCCATCCTTGAGCTATTTGAGCTTATTGGTCATATTTATCTCTGTTGAGTCAAATAAATAAGTATTTATTTGACTCAACACAAAACCCAGATCAAATGTCAATAAATAATGCTCTACTGCATACAATTCGTGATTTTCCAGAAATACCTGATGCCAAGGCACCATTGCACTTATTTATCACAAATTAAGAGAATTTTAACAAATATTGTCAAATTTATTTGTACTCGTGATTGTATAGAATAAAAACCACGAGGTGGCTGGAACAAGAATAAAAATAAAGTAACAAGGGGCCGACAAATTATTGAGAGGTATCGTAGTTATTGGTGTGTTATGGACAGACATCAACGCAAGGTATTCTGCCGTGTAACGTCGTCAAATAATGGAAGAAGGAATTGCATATCACGAGGGGACGAAGCTTTTAATATGAAGTGCAAGACAAACACTCCAAATGCGTCACACTCATTTTTGTGGGGCTGGGAGAGCAGATATCTGTTTTCATATTTCTTGAGACATTTTACTTGCCTACCTATTTCGCTATACATGATCATATAGCATTACTGTGTTTATGTTCCTTACTTTCCTACTTATTTTTACTTTTATTATTACAATTTAAATAGTAGTAGCCCAGGAGTTTTCCGTGTTTGTGAGGTCATCTTCACTAGGCCCTGTGTGAAGATCAGCGCTGCTTCTGATTCCTGTGCGGAGCAGCACTAAGCTGAGACGGGACCTGTTTGGTCCACACGGTATAGATGGGACTAATTAGCACAAAAATCTTCTCTTTGTCACTATGTTTTTATTAAAATCTTATTAATAGTGTCTATTTATTATTTAGTGTGTATCTGTCTTTTTGTGTTTTTTTGTTGCCAAATAAATATATTTCTGTCGTTCTTTCTTTCTAAAGGTTAGATAACTTACCTGAAGGGCCCGGTCAAACTGGTTAGCGGTGGCGGCGGTGGCGATCAGTACATTCACGTGAACTTTGACAACCACGACCTCCGTCGAATCGGAACCGTGGATTCGTACTCGGTCTTGCACCAATGTTTTGACTCGAGAAATGTATGAGCGCATTAACACGTGCTTTAAACGATTAAGGAAAACATTGCGAGAAAACGCGGGCTTTCAAAAGGTCAAGAAATTCAAAAGTTCGAAGTTGATTTCGAAAGTTCACGTTCCAATGCCATTAATTATGGACGACACCTTCTATACTTGGTATGCTCGCAGATTTACGTATATATACGTACTACGTCTATACGTAGTATAGAACTTAGAATAAAGTCATGGGGAAAAAAGTCGTGTACATATTTTTTTTGTTAATGTCATTTGAGAAGTGGTCAATCAATCCAAATTACTCATAGACTCCTTTCATATGTTTTCTTATCCAATCATGAATCTACATGTTGGGTACCTCCTGACTCAGATTTGTGCCTAAATTTTAAAGCAAAGCAGTCGTAAGACCGACTAACCCATATTTCCACTCCTTTGAGAGCGTCTCTTTTGTCTCATTGTTTCAGAAAGCTTTATGTAGCGTGTGGTAAAGCAGGCCTCGAGGCTCATACGCAGATTTAAAATATAGCTAGACGACGAATTTTCGAGTTTTCCTGCTATGGGTGTGACGACCTCGGCAGGCAAGCAGTCGGCTGAGACCGAGGTGAGGATTCGATTCCCGCTGCGTGACAATTGTTTGCATGTTCTGCAGATTTGTAGTTCCAGATACCCATGATACAGGGAATGCTGGTGTGAGGTCAGGAATATGTATGTGATTGTTGGGTGTGGATGAGACCAAGCTAAGAAGATCGTTTTCTCGTTTCAACAATTAAAATCGAATTATACGGCACACCCTAGGACTCCGGGATTAATTTTAACTGATATTTAAATAAATTAATAGGAATTTGAGATACTGATGAAAAACAATCGCTGCTTTTAGAGATCGGCGTAAAGTAAAGTTGAATAGCACTAATTAGATTCCCGTTGTAACACATATAGATCAATCGGAGAGATTAGAGCTAGATACACCGCTGATAATAGCAAAATCTGTCACCACGGGAACAATGCACGAAGTTACATAGATCAGAAATTGACTGGCATTGCCTCGGTACAATAGCGACGTCACAATAATTATGTTCTCGCTATACCTACAACTTTAGTTGCTATATCTACAATTAAGTAATTATAATAAGTTATTATATTATACGTGTATTTATTTATAGAAGTGCAAGTTCTATTTTCGCTGCGAGACAAATGTATGCATGTTTTGCAAATATTGGTTCTAGGTCTGGGTCCACGGTACTCAGAGATCCTGATACCTACGACACAGGGAATCCTAGTGTGACTATGAATTTGACTGTTGGGAGTTTGCTATTTTTTATTTTCCGAATAAAACGCCTTTCTGCATATATGGTAGATACAAGCAGAAAGTCAAAACGAATTTTGACAAACTTAATGCATTCTTCAATTCATGTTTAATTGCGCTTTTTCCTCGGCTTCGCCTTAAAACATAAATCTGAGTGAACACTTCTTCTAAGCCATTTCTTAGAAAAATAATGCTCCCAAATTTATAAATCGTAGAACATATGGGTTATTGCTATAAAAGTATAAGATTGATACTAGATAGTAGGAACCTCGTTAAAACCTGCATATACCTGGTACTTACACATAACGAATATTATATAATTTCATCATATTGTATAACACCAATGTACCTTCTAGACCATTGTTTTTGAGATTTAATAAAAAAAAAAAAAACATTTTTTTTTTTTAATATCTACTTCTACCCTAAATACCTTACTAAGTGTTTTTATTGTGCAAGTAAACCACCGGAGTGTGGCACTGGTGACCATACAGGTCCCAGGTTTTTCTAGACAGGCACCAGTTTCTCAAAAAACAGATAGAAAACTAAACTTTTAAGAATTCTATTTAAGCATTATGTTTTATGTAGCGAGAGAAAAAAATGACTATCACTATTATTGCTTTTGGACTATCTAGCGAAATCACCTGTATAGGCTATGTTAATGACTATGTTAATTAAAATATCGAGTAGAGTAACCATCAGATAGTGCCTACAGTACAGTATACACACAAAGAGATCCGAACAGGGCTGATAATCGCGCTCTGACTTTCATAAGAGTTGAAAACATCTTTTGTTAGTTTGCATAGGGATAAGAAATGAGATATCAGTTGACAATATAGGGGTTCTAAGCTGGGAGTTTTCTATTGATGACAAAACATCTTGGGATAGAAACTACAACTAGATAAAAAATGTAGGTACATATTGTTTTGTAAAAGGATCATTAAAAAGAATAACCAGCCTTGTTTTCTTGCATTTCCTGGCTTGGTCGCGGAAGAACAGGCAGTAGATAAAACCGACGTTTCAAAGTGATCCTTGTATTTTTAATGAATAAATGAATTTTGACTTTGACTTTGATGCTTGAAAAATTGCCTGAGTCATATTTGAATATTTTGTAAATGTTAGAGCACGCAAAAAAGCCCAAAAAGCGCTAGCTATCTTTGATTTTAATTTAGATGAAAAATGTGTGAAGCTGGGGACACCAGGAGAAAATATCTCCCGTTGTCCCTCGATACCCTAATAAACGGGGCATTCCACAAAAAAATCGAACCAAAGCAGAGTTATTTGGAACAATCAATTTCTCTGCAGTTTGGGGTCATCAAGAAGTTCTTTAGACTATTTGTGTTTTTTTCATCATCATCACGCCGTAGAAGTACAATACTGGATATAGGCTTCGTGCCATAACGCTCTTGGGCTACCTCTATCTTCTCCCACCGTGATCACGCAACATTTAACTGGCATCATTTATGTGTTATTTATTTTGTATGTTCTATCAATCACAAACGCTAGGGATCCTATGTGCAATAAATATTGCAATATTTGGCAAACAATCTTTTATTTTTTAGTTACATATTTTTTATTTGTCTCTGGTCCAGACCCGAGACAAATAACAAATAAGTAATATAATATATTTACAAAAAAATATATGTAGAAGTTAGTACTTCTATCAGTCATGTAGTTCCATAATACAAGCTCTGCTTACTTTGGGGCTAGATGATGTAGTGTGCAAATGTCCGCGCATTATTATTATTATTATTTGTTACCTTATGGGGCTGACTGACATAAACATAAGGTTTAAAAGTCCTTTTAATAAAGAAGAAATACTCTTTTCATATACTTAGCCCTTATCCACGGTAACAAACGCTAGTCAAGTTCTGTTTGATAGTCTAAAATAATTATGTCGTTATCCGTTGTTACTATAAATTTGTCCCTTAATTTAGCGCCCTAGTAATAAGAACAAGACTCCATTATTTCTTAAATATGTCAATTTAGGTCTCAAGTGTTCCTTTCTCAACATTAGGAAGTTTGGAAAATTGATAAGCCTGTCAAAAAAAGGCATTCTCCATTTCCATTTTGCTAGTGTTTTCTGACTTAATTTGCTTGTTCCTGTAAATTGGCTTTCCGGCTACTCTTTCAATATCTGTTAGCGTGAAACAGCATAGAATCCGAACAATCGTCACCCTGATGAGTTTCTGTTTGTGTCCCGCACTCAGACTTCGCGTCTCTCAGTCTTACACAATAGGGACAAAAGTTATTCAACGACAAAGCACACCAAATACCGATCACCCCCCTCACCCCTTAACCATTGTGTATTTTGATAAGACTTTTATGTACTGGAGAAATGGGCTGTAATCGTATGCTTCGACCACTGAAATAGGGTGGCTAATGTTACTCTACAAATAAAGCTTTTTGTTTGGTTTTCCTCGAAAATAAAATACCTAAGGTGGTATAAGTACTTAGTTTTGTTTACGAAATGAAAAAACTCAAGCTTTAGTTTGATCCAAAACTATAAAGAATTACATCGTTCATATTGTATAACGGGAAATTTCATGTGCCCTAATATCTGTGAAGGCATCGACTAAGTTTCAACTTATTCTGAGAGTCTTCATCCGCGTCGCAACGTCATGCATACATGCTTACTTCCAGGCGAATAAAGCCCATACACGGTCTCTGGTAAAATAAAGTTCGGTAAACGACTACCTCTGTGGCGCAGTGGGCGAAGGCCCGCCTGAGACGCAGAAGGTTGCGGGTTCGATTCCCGCTGCGGGACAAATGTTTGTAATGTTTGTCTCGGGTCTGGGTATTTTCTATGTATAATTTGTATGTATTCATAAAAAAAAAGTATATAAGTAGTATATCAGTCATGTAGTTCCCATAATACAAGCTCTGCTTAGTTTGGGGCTAGATGATGCTGTGTGAAAAATGTCAAGCATTATTTATTTATTTATTTATTTATTTATTTATTTATTTATTTATTTATTTATTTATTTATTTATTTATTTATTTATTTATTTATTTATTTATTTATTTATTTATTTATTTATTTATTTATTTATTTATCTCGATAGCTTTACGGATCATGTAAAAGACATAAAACCTTTCTCTTACCAAGACCCGGGCTTTATCAAAGTAGTGCGTCGTAACAGTGACCAAAGAATACCCTGCTATGGTGACTGTTGATATCCAAGTTCTGCTCGGTGGGTCTATTAAAAAATGTATCTAATAAATGTTTCGCATTGTCTCGCCAACACGAATGAAGTATTTTACCGCAGTCACAAGGAATAGCGTACACACCGGGGTCACCCATAGCTCTATCCCTGAAAGAATGTATTTGTCTCAGTTGAGGGGTCGGAAACTATCGGTGACTTCGCCGAAATGAAAATTCCCGTTTTACAACATGGATAAATGCTTTGTATTGAGCCGTTACAAATTTCGAAAAAGGAGTCTACTGCATGACGTAAACATATTATTTCTGTATAATGTCGTTTTTTGCAATCGGTATTTATGACTTTAATGGTAGGTCTTAGGTTATATTGCCATAAGTCACTGGGTGGTATAAAATGTAGAACGGCGTATAGTTAACCAATTGCCATGCTGCTTTTACCATGACTGCAATAAAGGTTCTTATATTTTAACGCCATAAGGACACTAGAGGGCGCTACAATACGTGATGGAATTTAAATTTATCCTACTACTATTATAAACGCGAAAGTTTGTTACTGTTTCACGCAAAAACTACTGAACGGATTTAATGAAACTTTACAGTAATGTAGCTTATACATCAGAATAACACATAGGCTACTTTTTATCCGGGTAACACGCGGGCGAAGCCGTGGGCAGAGGCTAGTATGTAATAAATGACGCTTAACAGCGTCAGGAGTTTATAAATTTTATATTTTACTTGTATTAGACTGCCTGTATGAATTCTAAGTACGGCAGGGCAACTCAAAAACGCTTCCAGCGTGTAGCATCTACCAAGTTACTAAAACCTTCCTTGTATCGGTTCCTTTCCCCGATTTCACTATAAAACCATGTAACTCACAGCGACTTCGGCGACACTCTCACAATATTCGACAGTTCACAATGTTCACGTTCACGGCGCAAGCATTGTTAAAAGCCACGACGCTACAAAAGCAAAGAATGAATGGAGGCGAGGGCGATTCAATAGGAGGGATGTGTAGTTATGTAAGTGTTTTGTGATGCGTGCTATAGGAAAGACACCGCATTTCTTTACGAATGCTTCAGTTTAAAAAACATTTATTCTCATCTAATATTTATTATTTTATAAGAGCCGTGTTAGAATAATAAATAAATAAATAATGCTGGTCATTTTTCACATAGCATCATCTAGGCCCAAACTAAGCAAAACTTGTATTGTGGGAACTACATGACTGATATACTACTTATATACTTTTTTTTTGTAAATACATATATATTATACATGGAAAACACCCAGACGCGAGACAAATATTTGTAGATCTTACAAACATTTATACCTCGGCGGCAATCGAACCCGCAAGCTTCTGCGTCTCCGGAGGGCCTTCGCCCATTGCGCCACAGAGGGCGTCAAGAATAGCAGACAGTACCCCGATTCTGAACCCGGTCGTGCACCAATGGATTGTTCCACCCGATATATTTATATGCGCCGTAACATATGCTCAAAACGGCGAAGGAAAACATCGTGAGGAAACGTGCCCTAGAACCAAAAAATCTAAGACATGTGCCATCGGTAAGTGTTCCAATAAGCGGCGACGGGCTTGCAACCTTTCACGTGGAATGCTAACTACTTGCAAAACGCGGGCATATGCCAATAGTTAGTTAGTTAATAGTGGACGTGCCTCTGACTACCCCCTGCTTTGTATCTTCAAAGATCTACGAACTGAGTATGTATCTGAGGATGCCCATTATGGGGAATACAGTCGTGAGCGTGTTTGTATTCTTAACCAGTTTTGTTTTATTTTACTCTAGGCCACATAGAGCTCTTTCCAGCATATAAGAAACATTTTGAAGGATTTCAATCTCTAAATATTTGCAGAAATATGTTGTCCGAACAACGAAGTCCTAAAATGCTAAACTCCGTTGTCTGACTATACACTCGCATCGCATAACAAAGACTCGCCTATCCACTCTGATTTGGGGAAAAGTCGAAACTAGTTTTGTATGGTTTTTAGATAAGTTTCATCGCCAAAAGTTACCAAGGTAATCTTTAATAAATGATGAGCCATCCCGGATTTCAAATGTTATCAAATAAACAACTACCTCGGGTTCGATAGAATAGATTCACTAATAGAAGTGAACTTTATCATCTTCCAGATCAAAAAAATGTGCTTTGATCTCTAAGTGTCTACAAGCCACCAAGAGTGTACTTGACGCCATCCTAACTAACACGCTAACGCACACAAATGTAGGCATGACTAATGAATCCCTGAACAAGCAAAGAGCTTAGTAGCCCTTCGACTAAACAAAAACCTGTAAATGTAGACTCTACGCGGTTTCACCAACAACTTTAATGTGTCTGTGTGACCGTACAAAGCCATGGAACGTCATTTAAATGCACACGTTTCATTGGCTCTGAATGCTTCAGGGAAGTTGAAAAAGAACGGGCCAATTACGACGCTTTTGTGAGGCGACCTCTTTTGGGTCTCAAGTGTAACTTTATGTGGGGATCAAGCTTTTTATTCGGTTTCGACGGTTTCGGTGTCGCTTTTTTAAGAAATAATGTATCAACAACTATTTGCGTTTCAAAATCATGCTCCCTTTTCATCGCGTCTGTTTTTCCACCTCTATTGTGAAATAAAATGAGCTTTTTGATAGAAAATATCTTATTTTTATTTAAATTCTAAATAGAGTTATGTAGGTATATACTTTATCTATTAATTATGTGAAAGAAAATATTTTATGTATTATTTTTTTATTGATTTATTTAGTAGCTAGCAGCTAATGCTAAACGGAACTACTAGCTATATAAATAGCCCAACACAGTAGTGTAATCTTCTTATCCATCGAATAAAATTCTGTCATCGAAAATTTCGTTTCCATCATCAGCTGATCCGCATCAGCAATCACTGCTACCATAATATTTTATTAAGTTTGTATCTAATAATCACGCAAGATTTTAAAAATAATTAAAACAAAATAATTAACTATAACATGCAAGCAAATTTGTAACCCCACACATGTAAATCATTGCAGCGACCCTCCCTGAGAGGCTGTGGTTCATGTAAAACCGCACTCGGAGGCAAATGATTACATAATATAAACACACTAACAAACATCCTCTTGCCACAAACTAAGTAGGTATACTGGTTCCTTATGTGTCGCGGGTAGGAAAGATATGAATGAATGAATGAATAAATGAAAATACTTTATTGTACACCACAAGATAAAAAAAAAAAAAACACTAAAAAGTGATCTCTTCCAGACAACCTTCGTCTGCGGAATGTATGCAATGTAAGAATGGTTGTCGGTGAACGTAATAATAAATACAAGAGGAGATTGCAATGCGATGTAAAAACTACTAGATAAATATAATTACATACCTACATACACAATAATAAACTACACAATATATATATATATATATTGTGTATATATATATGTATGTATGTATGTGTATATATATATATATATATTGTGTATTTACCATACAAAAAAGTAATATAAAACATTATATATTATAATAAGAATGTAACAGGTCAAATTCTGTACACTGAAGATATTTTATAAAAAAATTTGGAGGGTACTCTACGATCGATACTGAATCCAAAAATGTATTTTTTTTAATTTTTGTCTCTCTTACTGTCTATCTGTATCTGGAACGCGCAGCACGCCGAAACTACTGAATAAATTCAAATTAAACTTGGCATGATTTGATTTTATACTACGGAGCAGGACATAATGATACTTTTTATTCCGAAATTCAGCACGCTTCCCCTGGGAGAGGGGATAAAAGTCAAAATGTGTACTTGATTGTAATTCATTAACGCGTAGTCATTAATTATTTTTTTGTTAGAAAGGAAGTACTTCAAAGACTGTCCCGTTAATATTAGAGGTCATCGGTTTTGTAGTTCAGAAAATACAGTCATCACAACCCTCAGTATTAGGTCCAAATACTGAGGTTTTGCAAGTTAGCATTCCACGTGACAAGTTGCAAGCTCATCGCCGCTATTTGGTACATGCCCGCGTTTCGTATAGGCTTAAAGTCAGACCACTCCAAAGGAATCAGATATTACAAAACGATCATTATACACAGTATGGACGTCCAAAATAACTTGAAACCTAGAATGTATAGGAACCTTCGAGTGCATGTCTCATCTTAAGCTGATGATTTGTAAGATTTGTAGTGCACTTTGTAGTGTATGCTGAGTAGGTAGTCCTATTGTCAAAGTTAGTAACGCCACTCCGAACGTAAAACCTGA
Organism: Perizoma affinitatum; assembly: GCA_961405105.1. Lineage (NCBI taxonomy): Eukaryota > Metazoa > Arthropoda > Insecta > Lepidoptera > Geometridae > Perizoma > Perizoma affinitatum. The sequence continues at coordinate 4,089,727 of OY560191.1, read as the reverse complement.
ACGTTTTTTTTTTCACGTAGAAATTACAAAATTTCAATTAAGTAAGTACATCATTTTTGTAGTTTTTAACCGACTTCAAAAAAAGGAGTAGGTTCTCAATTTAACTGTATGTTTTATTTATCGTGTGTGTTTGTTACGCGATATCTTTGCCAATTGTAAACCGACTTTAATTATTCTTTTTTTAATCCTGGGTAACTATCTTCTTACAACCTGGGAGTCAAATCCAAAGTAAAAAGCTTCTTTGTTGATAAGAGTGATTCACCGGAGTCTACAGCGGTGCTTCATATGAGACAAATTGTGGTCAAATGCGAATAATTAGTCGGCAGGGATGGAAATCGCGAACGAAGTCGCGGGTACAGCTAGTCAATAATATAACTCGAGCTTTGAATATACTATGCGATGGGGCCTACCTAATTGACATCGACAATGCATTCCAGAGACGCACTGCTTCAACTTTTAAAGACTGAAAGATTCTTATCTTAGTTAGTACTTCGTTTAAGTAGGTCCATGGCATGTTTACTAATCGTAAAGGTCGGCCTAGGTATGTTAGTTGGTATATCATAGTTAGTATTTTAAACATTTTAGGCCTTGCATTGTCATCAACATTATAACAAAAGCTTCATCAATGTTGCTACGCCACAGTGGCCCACTGCGGACATAAAGAAACAATAGCCGCCACTGTCCTGTCAGTAAAAAAATACAAGCGTAAACAAAACCCGATCGGGCGTGCCTCTACCGATAATCGCGATAAAGTTGCAAACAACAAAATAGTAGAGTCGCGGAATTAACGCTCCTATTGTGTTAGTACAATAATCCGCTATCTAGGCCAGCCTCAGTGCTGCAGACGAACCTTTTGTCTTTCATGTTCGCCGTTAATAATGGCGGGCGCCGAAACATCCGCGCACTATACCGCGAAATGTGCGCGTTTTCATTTGCAAGACAAAACGCGCTTTGTTGTTGTGTCCGCTCAATACTAAATTTATAGCCGCTGGACCGAGAGCCGTATTGACGGCCCGCTAACGAACGGCCGCCAGTAAATGCATTTTGATCGAATACCGCTGCTGCTATCAACGTCGTCATAACCAACTTTCGATCAACACAAAACAACGGCCGGCATTCAGCAATCAACCAACCGCACACGTTGCTAGCATAATATTTATCTACTAGCCTCCTCTCTATTTGAAGTCGGTTGAAAACAATAATTGTGTTGTGAGTGAAGAGTAAACGTTCATAAAAAAATCAAGAATAAATACTTACCTACCTACCTAATTTTGTATGTGCGTGACGTCACCATGCATAGCCTCTGCGTGCCCGTATCATATTCGTGCTAGGTCAATTCAATGACAAGGTCGGGCCAGGGTTCTGATATTTTTGCCGTCTAGACATTATTATAATAGTTGATACTGATCCAATTTTACTCTGCAGCCAGAAACAATTTCAGTTTAAAGAACTTTTAAAGTATGGTAGCCTCTTTAGATAGAGTTTCGTGCTATGCATCCGTGCGTAGTTTCTACGTTTGTTGCGGTTGGTTGATTGCCTTATGCCATCGTGTAATAAACACCACATCTACACCATAATACCAATCTTTAAATAACTTTACCGAGCCAAAAATCTATAGATCGTGCAAATATTTGCTCAGCAGTTGGAATCAACCGACTTGCGTCTTAGCTACCACGGAGAAAGGCTTTGTGTAGCGCTAGCAATGAACAGAAGTATTTCCTCTATTTCTGTATCAGTGAATGAAATAAATAATATTAAAATATAAAAAAAGTATAAAAAATAGGTAAAAATTCCCAACGGACCCATACATAGTCCTGACCACACCCTAGGATTCCCTGTTATGTGGGTATCAGGAACTACGAGCAACGTGGTACCACAACACCTAGACCCGGAACAAATCTGCACCACTTACGTCGCAGCAGGCTGTTCGCCTGCCGCGCCATCGAGGTCGTCAATCTTCCAGGTCGTGATATTGGTATCTACTAAGCCTAAAAACATATAAAATGCAGAAAATGTAGGCTCCTTTTCCTTGCTTTGAAAACTCTACTTAAACCTACTTACTCATTCATCAACACGTCGGTATCGCCAATGAGAAAATAATGATGAAAATATATCCTAGGTCAAGAAATCACAGAGAAACGAGACGTCTATATTTAATTATTTCTGTATAAATTGTTTGTTTACATAAGTATACGTACCAGGTACGTTGATTCATACGAATGCATTGGCAAAGCTTGGCTAGACTCGCTTACTTGGAATGACTAACTCCTATTAGAATCCTAATAGGTTATAGATAGATAGATAGATAAACTCTTTATTGCACACCAAAGTAAACTACAAAAACATAGATATTAAAAAAAATATACAATGGGCGGTTATTATTTCAAGTTAGAGTCATATCCCATTAAATAACTTACCTCACAGCAACTGTTAGCAATCAGCGTTCCAAATCCAAACATACATCATAATGCACAGAACAACACAAAATCACTGTCAATTAACTGACACAAAAAAACCTTTAGCACAACTGAAAATTTAAATAAAGAACAGCGCGGGAAAGATTACTCGTCGAAAAAGTTCGATAGCAACAGTGTCGTGGGGCATACAGCCAAACGGGCGCGTTCATTCACAGGCAGGACTAGACAGACTGCCGGCCGGCACGGGGCAGCATGCGAATGCCACAGTGGTGATTCTCGCGCATAGATCTTGCGCACGCTCCACATCACCCTTTTGCAAATCTTTTAAATGCATTTCCTGCTACATTGCATTGTTTTTAAACGTGTAGAAACATACTTATGATGCGTTCCCGACTGTATTTTTGTGTGATCTGTGAGTTAAGATACCAAATAGAACATTCCTATTGTGTCAGAGGTACACCAATACATAACGTATATTTGGCATAGGCCACGGTTTGCATCTTAGTCTCAGATTAGTAATGTAGTCACGTTCCGAAAATCTGTAAACTAATGATCTCTACGCTCCAAAAAAGAATAAAAGCTTTTGATAACACGAACAAAAGAAAATGCCTACACTTCAGCTTTCAGCATAGTACGCAATACGACAAATAAGATACATGTCTCTTCAAATGAAGAAGCCAGGGACATCAGTAGATACAATGTGGTAACGTTGGTAATATGTCCGGACACAATAGAGAACGCGAGACACAAAGCCGAACCGCGTATTGTGTGAACCCGCACAATACACCTTGCAAACAGAAAGCCCAGCACTAGGACACTCGCGAAACCGAAAATCATACAAAAACGACCTCTACAACCATCACACAAGATACTTGTGAACATTGGGAAAGAGATAGCTCAGTCGCAATGCATAGCGTATATTGCGTGTCAAAATAACTGTTATTAATGGAAATTGTAGTTTTCTGTTGAATTGATCTTTCATTATGTGTTTTGCTGATTGTTAGACTATACAAATGAAATCACTGTTGAATAGCTCTGAATGTTCTGTTGTCTAAACATTTTTAGGAAATGAAATTTGCAAATTTCTTTTACAAAAGATTCGAACAAGATCAAAAAACTTCTGTGAAAACACCTACTCAGATAGAAAAACTTTTGGAACATAAGAGAAATAACATAAAAGTACTACTCGTAGGTACGTAGATTCGAAAGTAAAAGCAGGTACAATAAAATAAGTGTTATTATCGCTAAGAGCGATATATTAAAAAACTTGAAAAGCCGACATCATTTTCCTGTTGTAAATAAGTTTTCGGGAAAAAATATAAACTACACGTGTGACAAATATAATTTATTTGATTTTTATGTAGGTTACATATTAGAGGTAGCACTTTATGTTAAGAATAATCCCCATCTGTTTCCTCGACTGTCTGACACTGTGTGCAGAAACAGACGAGATAATAGCAGGCTACAAACAAAACAAGCTAACACAACACTAATGTGTAAAAGTGTTGTTAGTATGGCTCCAAAAATTTATCAAAAGTTACCCAAACAGTTAAAAAAACTAAATGTCCAACTATTCAGACAGAAACTGAAAATGTTATTAATTAGTAAACGTTTTTTTTTTAATTTTGACGATTTTTCGTTTTTATATAGTGAATTATAAGTTATTGCATGCTACTCTCAAATATTTTTGCATACCGACTACGGTAAAGCATGTTGATGCACAAATTGTATTTACCTGTTACCTTACTTTACACATGTTTTTGGCAAATAAAAAAATATTTATCTTTATCTTTACCCTAGTCACTCTCAGATAATTGCGTTAATCAAGTCGTTTGCTCCAAGGTTTTATGCAAGTCCCAAAGACAGATCATATAGATAGGTAAAAAAGCACGCGCGAGAAACAACCCCTGGAGACATAATATTAAATTGTACAGTTTCGTAGCATTTAGTCGTTTGCGTAGCGTCTCAGTCGCTCGTAGCTCATACGTAGCATTCTGAACTTGTCTGAATGCGTATAAACGTAAGTATGTATAGCTATAACATACCGGACGGTCAACCGAGACGAGGCTAGTAGATAAAGCTCTGAAAAGCGCCTCTAGAGAACGTATTTAAAAAGACGAGACGAGCTATTGGCGTCGATCCTCTTATACACCAACAAAACTTAATTTAAACTATCGCTCTCTTTTACTGATAAGACTTTTACGACTCTCAAATTAGTTAACGTGTTTAAACTAAAATCTGACTAATATGAAATCACAAAAATTGTTGCTGTCACTTTGTTTTGTTATTGTTAGTAAAAGAGAGCTATATATCAAATTAAGCTTAGTTATTGTACAAGATAATCGAGGCCATTGACAATAAATAAAAAATGGAATTCCATGTAAAACAGCCCCTATCGCAACTTTTTACATTATATTGACTGGCTTTGGTGAGTTAGTAGGTACCTAATTTGTATTTTCTGAAACGAATAACAATTCATAGTAGATATGTAGGTATATATTTTTATTTTACATTATTTCTTCAATTCATTTCTTTTGATGTGAAAATCTACAATCAAATAAACTGAACAAAACGCCGCCAACATACGCATTCATGTGAAATGGAAACCTGAAAGCAGATAGGTAAGTCGAAAAAAATAAATAAGTGTGGTTGAATAAAAAAGTTTCGTGGGCCACCATTGTGTGGGGGGTGGCCGCCTAGTCCAAACAGTATTTCCATTGTGTCTGCCATTACCTAGCCCTCTTTTCGTCTTTTGTATTCACCACTTCTATTGAAGTGAGACCTTCCAATGACGCTTTGAAGAGCGCGAGATATGACTGATGTACCTAGGTACCCATTTACTCTGTACTTATGTAGGTTACATTTACCTAACACAAAAAAATAAAAAATATTAGGTATCTTTTTGCAGGAATAGGTATGTACGAGTATGTAACCCCAAAAAGATGCTATAAAGTTTGTTGAATTTTTTGAAGATAATTGAAGGTGGAGTTGTAACGCTATACCACTTAGATATTTTCGCACCTTAGTGTTCTCAATCAGTGTTATAGGTATTTAGTGTTGTGAAATGTGGACTTGCATATTTTTCTTACACAAAATAGTGTAACAAATCAAAAAGTGCCGGTGTTATTGATAGGTTAATGATATTTTCATACATATTTATATCTAATAAAGAGTAAATTATTCCGGTATAGTGGTAAAATATGGTGAGCATAAAATTTCAACTTTGTAATAAAGTGTTTTATTTTAAATTTAATCAATATTCTAGATTTCGCTAAGTTAAAGCGTTGCTTTGTATCTAATAAACTATTTGACAAAAAAAATTGTGTTTAACCAAAATGTTCCGATATAAACATAGTTGCTGTTTATGATCTTTTAGCTGATTTTTTATAAAAATAAGTAAATTAAACTGCTTTACATTTACAGTGTCTGATCTTTTCACAAAAAAATACTTCTGGCATGAGGAAACTGGTAATCGCGACTCTGATGAAATTGGTAGTTGCGTCCTCAAAATTGATAGTAAAACGATTGCCTCAAATCAGTGATGGTTCTGCTGTTGATATAACCTATTATTCGGATAACTGTGGAGGACAAAATTAAAACAAGCCATTATGAACTTCATAATGGCTTGTATATGTATCGCGAACTCAAATATGCTAAACTAAATTCGATTTTAACTCGCAATATTTGTTGACTGTACACACGCAGTATGAAGGCGATTCAGTTCACTCTGTTATTGAAAAATACATAAAACGGTAGTCCAGCCCGATTTACGTGCCCTCCCATATGAGCAAATAATAAGAACTGCTAAGAAAACAGGATCTCCCTACTCTGTAAATGAGCTTTCATTCAATGATTTTACATCATTGAAGAAACTACACGCAGAACTGTGCGTGGGAATGCAATGGAAAAAACATAATATCAAAAGGAGTCGTGAAACTCATGAGAGAAACACCTTATTAGGAACGATTTTCCGAAACTTAAATGTGGCGCAAACAACCTGAAGTTCTTCCCGTACTAACCGTCTATAATATTAAATTCAGCTGCCTATAAGCGAAAGGAAAAATGGTGATTTAATGAGTTTGGTGCAAAGTAATCACGATCATGACGAGATTTACCTTACTTAAACCTAATGTGTCTTCGATTGTTAGTTTTAAGTGAGATTCAGTTCTTATGTAACAAAAAGAGCTTTAAAGCAATCATAAAGTAAATTAATAACATCCGATATGTGCATATATACGCCATCAAATGGTAGATTTATTTAGAGATCTCTCTCTAAATACTAGAAGACTAAATATTACTAAACTATCGAAGACTGGTACTGATTGGTGATAAGTAAAAATTGAAATCATAAGAATGATTTGTAAGTTTTCTAGTCTGTTTTTTAAGTAGTTTTTTTTTAACGAAATAAGGTTATTTTACTGAAATTATCAACCAAGAACTGCTTATTTCTCATGAAAAGAAACATTGTTACAAGTTAAATATGTATTTTTTTCCACAAATGTGCAAATAGCTGTCTAATGAAAATTACAACTGAAATCAGGCTTTTTTTCAAATGTATATAACTTGATATATATTTAAAAAATACTTATAGACATAAACAGTATTTATTGTCACTCTCCTAAAAATAGGGTTTTCAAGTTGTAAACCTATTTTATCGGAGGTGCGATATGTTTTTCACTTCTCATGCTCTAAAAGTGTGTCATTTTTTTTTAGCTAAGCGCAGGCGGAGGTTGCTAACTCTAACCCTGTCACAAAGGATAGAGGCTGCCAACTTTTAGCACGCCGCTAAAGTTAACGAGTGAGTATTACTATGAGGGTTAATGTAGGTATTATTTACCCCTATGGAATAGAGCAAGTATATTTTGTTTTTACACAGACTTCAAGAAAGGAGGAGGTTCTCAATTTAGCTGTATTATTATGATGATAAAAAAAAGATTTAAAAAGAAACCAACGGCAATCGTTAACCGATTTGAAAAAATATTTTGAAGTTGTATACAGAATGATCCCGATAAAGAGTGGTTCGATAAAGTGTTATTCCTGAGGGATTACTATTTTGCATGTAAAACTTAATAAACATCATCATCTTATGAAAACGACTATGTAGCCGAAACATTTTTGTAGGCTATTTTTCTTTTGTTTTTATTCGAAAGAGTGTCATCCCGAGTGAGCCAATTCATGCACTTGAACCGGTTCAAGAAAGACCTTTTTTGCTGTTTCATTATGTGTAATTTTATGTAAATAGTATTTCACGGTCTCTTTGTTCTTTTCGATATTCAATAATGAAACGATTCTGGGGTGTTGTGGGCCAACTCCTTTATCTAGTACTATCTTTGCTTACGGCCTTGCCCGCGTGTGACCCGGATAAAAAGTAGCCTATGTGTTATTCTGATGTAAATATAAAAACTATAAAGTTGATTTATTTTTTTATTAAAATCCTTTCAGTAGTTATTGCGTGAAAGAGTAACAAACATTCATCCTCACAAACTTTCGCGTTTGTAAATAGTACCTAGTAGGATAGTATTATAATATCTGTGACATTAGTATGTATTTTTCTTAAATTTTATCTTTGCTTTTAGGTAGGTAGGTACCTAGGTATGTAGGAGCCGAGGCGAGCTAATACTTGTAAAAGTGTTTTGCGTGATTATACTTATTATTTCACAGATTTTTTCAGTATCTCAGATAATATTACCTATTATTAACTATCAAAAATATGTGTTACACTCAGCCAGGCAGTCTTAAGATAGGTAAATTTTGAAGTTTCGAAGTTGACCTCTTAGCTGAGAACATTCATGGTCTAATCGTTCCCACAAGAAGTTCCTGCGTTAGCATAGCGAGGTCAGTTTATTTCCTTGTTCTGGGTTTCTGTGTGACAGACATTGACAGATAATCAAAACCTCGATAAATGGTCAAGTAAAATCTACACTGACCACAGACTGTTTATTTGCCACCAAATATTAATATATTATATTTATAGTATGTATTGTAAAGTTGGTAAGGTTATTTTTATTATTATTTTTATTTCATATTCTCATTTTGCACCCGGTTGTTCACCGATCTTCGTGGCATCATGAAGGCCCCGTCTGAAAACCAGCGCTGCAACTGTCCTAAGGTAAACTCGCCTAATTCAGTGATAAACCTAATTTGGTGATAGTGTTTCGAAGCGAATACCGATTTATATGAGTCGACTTTTAAAATGAACCAAAGCTGTAAGTTTTATTTTTCTTTGTAAAGGTCTGTTTAGAATTGTGCGAGCGAGAAAATAACTATCGCCTATGTCATCTGACGCACAGTTTCGCTCATGGCGCGGCCGTTGCATTTTTGATCTCGCGTAATTATTCATTTTAAAATTGATTGATTGCATAGATTACCAAAACTGACATAATTTAGTGGTAAGACCTTGAACTTTGTGACACAAGTACTGTTTTAAGCTAATGTGGTCTAGTTTGTGAATAAATCCTAAATGGTGGGTGACAATATAGAGATCCAAGAATCGCTTTTGAAGTCATACAAAATGATTGTAAAAAATACCGTAATACAATCAGTACTTACCACAAACAAAATAAATCTGAAGACAAGACAGCTGTTAAATTGTTAAGTTGCGTTTGTATACTTGCCAGCAGTCTGTCTAAAATGTCAGAATGCGTTTAAACCAGCCTTTCGTTCATTTTTTTCTTATTTAACGTTTCATTCATTCCAATAAAATTCATTACTCACTCCGCAACTCAGCGTTGCCTGATTGTAATTTTGTAACATTTTAGGTGATTTTTAACTACGTCGGGTTACTTCTAAGTTACACAACTCAAAAGGTTACTTTTTTTAATTGTTAACTTCTTACTTGAATCCAAAATAAAGCAGCGCTTTCTTTAGTTTTTATTTTTTGCAATGTTGGCAATAAATATAAAAGAAATGTTGTTTAGAAAAAGTAATATCATAAAGTGCAACTTGAATATGAATAATATTTGAATCAATTCAAATAGTTGATATAGTTTAGTAAGTTAAATTTAGTTTACATTTCTACTTATTTTTAAGACTCTCATGTTTGATTTAATAAAACTATGATTGTCATAATTTGCCATTTAATTGTTACCTACTAAGAAGTAAATCTAGCAACATTTTTGGGTAACAAAATCTGAAAATCTAGCAACTTTCGCAAAAAAATTCTAGCTACTGGTTGTGGCTATTGTTAATGGCAACACTGATTGTCGCCATTTTGTTTTGGTGCTTGTGTGTTCTAGATGTTTGTGTAAAATATAATACTTATTTCAATGCAAATTTTGAGCTAAACTTGTTTCTCCAAATAAGTGAGTTCAAAGGTAAGCCTTATCTTACATCAATACCATCAACAAAAATGTATTTATTATTAAATAGGTTATGCTCAGGCCAGGAATTTCGGATAACAATGGCGTAATTTTTTTACTCTCACTTTCGGCAAACATACTAAAAATACTTGATTGCATTGTCTTGTTTTAGGGTACAACGATGGAAACGAAACTGGATGCGTCCCTAGTGACGCAATCCATCAATTACCATGGCCAACAGTTGCAAAAAACGTGGGAGGCCGAAAGAGGGGAGGATGACCTCCCTAAATTAGGCGTGGGTGCGCTGGACTTCGCCATATACCAAGCTAGGCACAAGCACCTCACTTTCCAAGACCGTGGGAAGCGGTTGAAACTGCATCAGTTTATTGCCAGAGAGGCCAATGCTTTGTTCGACTCAGCAGTGATGGAAGAAACTCCATCTTCATCTAGTTTAGGGACTGAGGGTATTGCGCCGGAAGACAGTAAGTCTACGCTGTGTTTAAAACAACAGACTTTCACTAAGACCTAAGTTCACCAACACAATGATGGGTGGTTAGATTCTAAACAAAGCCTTTAGACACAAGGTTCTGCATAAAAAAATCCAAATAATCAATGGTTAGACTTGTCCATCTGTTTATTTTGTTGGTGAACTCAAGCCTGTGAGTAAAGCTTTGGTTGAAAAGCGATACAAATAAAGATATCCTTGGCCTAGTTAGCTCCAGCATGAGTCCTGAAAGCTGACTTGAAGTGGCTTGAACCAGCACACTAGTGCTGGTTAACTTTAAAGAGTATAATTGGACTTCAAGCTATAACCCAAAATGGAAGTTTCTTTTCGATTGATTGATGAAACAGCTTGTTATATCAAATCAACAACAAAAAATTTACTAAGAGTCCTGATCATGGATTGCTTGTTCCAGATGTGTATGCTTTGATGCCACCTTTCGAGACATTCCTAACAGTTGACAAAGCTGCAAGATTGAGGCATTTCTTTGATGTGAGTATTAAGTATAATTGGAAATAGAATATTTTCAGTATTTGGCAGTAAGACTGTAAAATTAAACAATCACTTTGTTGTAAATACCAGTTACAGATGTACTTAAAATTTAATTACAACTTACAGATTATATAAAAAATGAGAACTATTTACATGGCATATGGTGCCATCACTTTCCAAATATTTCACTATGTTGTCAGTACTAGTTACACATCAAAATGTTGATGATCTGCAAGATAAGACACAAACAAGCTCCTCAGAAAAAAGCATTGTTTTAAAATATAACTCCTTAAAAATATCAAACTTTAAGGCAACTTTTTTCGTGTGTTTTCTGCAGAATGTGAAGACTGGAGAACTGATAATAGGGGCCGTCATCAACAGGACAGCATCGGGTATGATGTTGAAGGTACTATGCACGGCAGGACCCATCTCAAGATATGTGGCTGACATCAATGTGAAGGTACTTTCATTTGATAATTTTTCTATATTTCAGCAGATTTGATTGACACCATGCTTTTACCAAAACAGGCATGTTTAAAAAAAATTAGAAATATGAAATAAAGGCTATTGCACAACATTTTGTAATAGGTGTAATTGTTCAAGAAAACAAATTTTCCTGTGAATATTCACATTACATTTAGCATACAAAACAGTAATTAAAATTCTGAAGTTGTTGTTGCCTTCACCTAATTGACTTTATTAATTTATTTTGAGTTTCATACATATGCAAATAATAGCAAAGTATTGAGAAACAAGTTGAATAAGCTTGATAATAATATGATAATAAACACCCAACAGCTTCATATATAGTTCTAACCTCACGCTAAGATTCCCTGTATAGTTGTTATCAGGAACTATAAGTACCATGGTACCACAATACCCAGACTCGGAATAGATATCTGTAGAACATGCAGTATTTTAACTTGCAGTTTTTCTCTAAAATCTTGTGATTGAAATTAATCCTATAGATTTATTACTTAACCCCCACCCGTTGGGCTCCCACCATGCTGGATAACAGTATCATCTAGCCCCACTACATGACTGATTATACTTATATACCTTTTTGTAAATACATACATATTATACATGGAAAGCAACCAGACCCTTGAATTTTTGCAGATCACATTTGTCCCACAGTGGGAATCAAAAACCACAACCTTCCACAGAGCCAATCCATTGATGATGATGACTAACTATTGTTCGCCAAATTCTCCTTATTTTTTTGTTAATTTAGTCAACCTAGGTTAGCTCTGTGACAATTTAGTTTTGTCTGATAAGTAAATGTTGAAACTGATCTTATTGTTCTAGGCATTCTTACCTGTGACAAATATCATACCAGCGGTGGACAAGAAAAATGTATCAAGAAACTACCTGATGAATGACACTGTCTGCTGTGAAGTGATCGAAGTCATACCCGACACAGACAAAATGGTGTGCGGCATGAAGGGGGTCACTCGGAGCCCTGACGATCCCCCGTCAAAGCCTCCTCTTGGACTCCTGAGCACTGATGACTTCCCGCTCATCTACAAGTATGTACTAAAACGGCAAATAACTAATCACTCACACTGTCTTACAGATTTTTCTGTTGCTTATAAACACATGCAAAATCTATTGTTCTAAGTATATATTTATCATTGTAGTTAAAGATCTTGAGACTATAAAATCAGTGGTATTTGATTCTCTTGAAATATGACAGCGGAAATTGCTGAATTTGAATGGAAGCAAATCAATGGAAATTAAGATGTGGACCATCAAGAAAAAAGAACATACATCAAAAAGCAAAAATGCATCACAGATAATGGAGACAAATGAAATATGGATTGATCAACATAGCAAAAAATACCTCTGCTTTTTTAGACTACCAAGATCATTGTTGAGGTTGCAAGATACACCTGTGTTTGAAATATTGTGTTGCACATGAGTAGATCATATCAGGGACATACCTGAGGAATGTTGGATGGATGTTTTCACCGGTTTACAATCACTTTTCAGTAACTACACTGATCATCAATTCTGAAAATGTCTGCTTATGTTTTTAAAACTGATTGGAAAAGACTATCATACGGATTTACTGAAGAAACTGTATTTGGATGCTTACTGCACATATTTTTATGGACATCCAAAAATATTGAAATTTGTACACACATTTTCTTTTTAATTCAAAACAATAAGGTCAGTACATCTCTAGGGACGCTTCAATCTTTAAAGGAACCTTTTAATTCTGTATTAAAGCTAATATTTACATTCCAGCAATATCAGACCTATGATTGGATTGTGTAAAGAGCATTTTGGATGTATAATTTCTATGATAGAGGACTTCTGGCGATTAACAATTTAGATGATATGAATGAAGGCCCAATTACGTATAAGATGCGACGGCTGTCGACAATCTTGGATAAATGCTCCCTCCATTATTTTAGGGTGTTCTTTTCTAGGTATTCCATACAAACTACGTCCCAAACCTGTTTGTACATCCACTGCATTGTGTTGTGACTAGCTGCTGTGGCCTATCGGTAATATTAATGTCACATTGTTGAGCCGGCTTCACATAATACATGATGTTCTATATTTGTGTGTGAAAGCAATATCCAAGTAAAATAACGATTTTTTGAACAGCTCAATTGGAACAGGTGAGGATAATGTATGCGTGACTCTGTATTAGGGTTTTGTTTAAAACTTAATTATTAATTGCAACCTTGAGGTTGAGTCATTGAAAATTCCTTTTATGAATAAGAGTCACAAATTATGTATATTTATTGCTCTTCAATTGTTCTTACAAACTTTGTATTTTACCAGGAAAACTGTGGATATGAAAGGAGAGAGCTATGAAGCTATTTTGGAGAAGAGCCCTGGCTTCAATAACCCCAACTGCGTGCAATATCTCTCTGAAATCCTTGGGATTACAAACATGCATTGCACTAACTTCAATGCACTCAGGTAATCTTAACTTAACTGCCAAATATCTAAATTATTTTATTATAGATGAGCAGCTTTCGCTGATATGTCCATGTCATATCAGCGTTGGACAGTGTTGGATCAAAGTCTTTGTTTTGAGTTACGAGGGTGGGTCAATAAGTCCGAGACAATTTGCATTTTTCGCCTCTTTCGTAAAAAAGTAAATACTCTATGGTCAACAACCATTCTTGAATGGATGACTGTCAACATTTGAACTATTTTCATCGTTTAGTTTATCTATGGTAGCCCTTGAAAAAAAAACGCGGGAAAAGTGTGAATTACGTTGTGCTCAATAAGCATTATTTTTTGCGAAAAAAAAAACCCATTACGTAAACAAAAAAAAAAGCTTGATAAGTATTATGGGGACTCCGCACCATCGATTTCAATAAAAAAGTGGTTTACTGAATTTCGGTGTGGTCGCACAAGCGCAATTGATGCCGAACGTCCTGGTCGCCCAGTTGAGGTCCTTACAACCTAAAAAATCCACGATATGGTGTTGGCCGACCCGAGGCCAAATGCGCGAGATTATAGAAACCAAAGGTATATCTCATGGCTCGGTAGTTTCGATTTTCTTGTTTATGAATTTATTCTCATAAATTCTCATTCTCATTTATAATTCACTTAAATGATTACTTATAACTAACAAACATTGCGTAGGTTCTTAAATAGTTGCATACGCGAGCGTTCGTTATAAACTAATCTAGAATAGGTAAAACATAAGTCATAAAAACCAATAATTATTGCGTTATATAATACCATGCCAACTAAAAGATTTTAAAAGAACGTTTGGGTATGATAAATTATTCGCGAGATGAGTGCCGCGCTTGCTCTCCATCGACCACAAAAGAATACGTGTGACAACTTCAAAGTAGTGTTTGGCATTGTTTAACCGCAACCTGGATGAGTTTTTACGCCGTATCGTAACTGTGAACGAAACATGGATCCACAACAATGCACCCGAGACCAAATAGCAATCGAAACATGGCGAATCGGCGCCGAAGAAGTCCAATGTGTGTCTGTCAACCAACAAAGTTATGGCGCCAGTTTTTTAAGACGCAAGTTGCATAATCCACAGCGATTACCTCCAGAAGGGTAAAACGATTAATGGAAAATATTATGCCAATTTATTAGACCGGTTCGATCACGATTTAAAAGAACAACCACCTCATTTGGCCAAGAAAAAAGTTCTCTTCCACCAGGACAATGCAAGGGGTGCGTAGTCGCTATGGCGAAATTCAACGATTTGAGGTACGCAATGCTCCACACCCGCCATATTATCCGGACTTAGCTCCCAGCGACTACTTCCTCTTACCAAATCTAAAGAAATGGCTTGGTGAGAAAAGATTTGGTTCAAATGAGGGAATCATTCGTATTTTTTGGAAGTTATTAAAAAACATTGGGCAAAATGCATAGTACTCAAGGGAGATTATGCCGAAAAATAAAACCGAATTTCTATTATAAAATTGTATTTTGCTGTAAAAAGTACATATTGACCCACCCTCGTATTATAAACTATGAATTAATATATTTTTTCATATAACAGCAATTAATATATTTGTTTCATATAACAGGGGTGGATTTCAAACATCGGAATACGCGGACGAACTTCGTCAAGCACAGGCCAGCAAATGGGCGTTCCGCTCCGTCGCCGAGGGCATAGAGCATTTCAAAGCCGGAAGACACTCAGAGGCCTTCCAATGTCTCAACAAAGCCTTGAGTATCGACCCCAGAAATGTCGAAGGCTTAGTAGCGAGAGGAGCTTTGTATGCCAACAGTGGAACATTCAAAAAGGCTATTGAGGATTTTGAAACATCACTGAAACTCAATCCGAACCACGCCAATGCTAGGAAGTATCTAGGAGAGACATTGGTGGCTTTAGGGCGCAGTTACGAGGATGAAAACAAGATCTCAGAAGCCCAGAAGGCTTACGAGGACTGTTTGGCCATCATACCATTCCATGAGGAAGCCCAGAACTCTCTAGACTTTTTGAATAGTAAAACTTCTGCTGTGAAGCCTTTGATAGAGCCAGCGGAGTTGTTATTGCCTGGTCTAGCAGGAGTCAAGTCTTACGAGGTAAAGGAAGCAGTCAAGCAATTGTTGAATTTGACTGAGATAAAGAAGGATAAGAAGAAGAAAAAGAAGCGAGGCAAGGGGAAGAAGAAGCGGTCAAGCAGTTCTTCGTCTTCCTCCAGCGATTCTTCCAGTTCGAGCTCGTCTTCAGAGTCTTCATCGTCGTCCTCGGAATCAAGTGGTATGTGTAAATCTTATCATTCGGATTTTTTGTAATTTTGAAGTGTTTTTATCTTACAACTAGCTGTGCCACGGCCGCTCTCTACTCCAGACCCACCGTGTCACATCGCCCGGCCGCGCTATTACTTCTTTTGCTCGGCTCCTCTAAGAGTCGTACCTTCCTCAAGAATTGGGCATTTGATAGCCCAATTCTTGATCTGACCAGTCTGTAGTTCTATAGATTAGCGCGTGCAAACAAAAAAACAAACAATCTCTTCAGCTTTATTATTAGTACAGATTAATTTTCCTTTCTTTTGACTGTTGACTGTTTTCACATACATATTTTACTGAAAACTATGTTATTGGAGATTGCTCTTCTCGGACAAGGTACTTCTCAGTTATATGCAGTGTTTTGTTTCTATAAGAAATTGATTAACTACATTGCATCAGATTCTGAAGGCCCCAATCGGAAGAAGAAACGTCGTTCTCAATCGAACAAGAACCGCCAGCGTTCGCTGTCGCCGCTCAGCAAGCGAATGGCGATGCTCGGCGAGAACGACTCCGCGTCTCGGACGCACAACTCACAATTCAACCATCCGTACGGATACCAGCCGCCGCCGCCGCCCGTGGAAGAGGTCCCCGCCTTGCCTAGATCTCAAGCTGACCTAGACTATGAACTGAAGGTATTTAAGGACCATTCAGTTGGTGAGGCTTCAAAAATATACTAGAGCTTCTTGTGTCGCTCATTCTATTATTGCTTCTTAACTTTTGAAAGTTTGATGAACATTTTCGCAAAGGCTCGCAATTAATTCTAACAATGATCTAAAATACTATGTTTATGAGCTACCTTCGTTCGACGGTAACTTCTCAAGCTCTTAAAGCGAGTTTGGGTCTTCATAATCGCATAAACTTTTATTTGTTCGAAGTCATGAAAGGTAAATTATTATTATTTTGACACAAAACAAATAAAATGATGAAAGTTTGTTGAAAGGATTACTTATCGACATCCATCCGTTTATACAGCCACAACAATGACACGGCACAGGTAGGTGTATAAAGAGCTCTCAAAATTAACTCGCTTTATTCAATACAGGTCCGTAAATTCCTCGACATGACAAAAGAGGATTCTGATTACGAAGAGAAAGTGCGCAGTTTCCTTGAGGAAACCGCTCAGTACAAGCGTAACCGCAAGATGCAGGAGTTAGGACAGCAGCCGCAGCCAGGCGCTTCTCAAGAACATGATAAAAAGAAGAAGAAAAAGAAGGACAAGTTAGTCATATTTCAATGCTTAAAATATGTCACGCATAACGCAACGCTTAACAAATCTACCTTTTTTGTAATCTGAGAGAGATGTTGCACGCAGTATTCCCCAACCCACCATGATACCACAACATGCAATCATTTGTCCCGCTACGGGAATCGAATCCTCACCTCTTGCGTCGCGCTTAACAAATCTACCTTTTTTGTAATCTGAGAGAGATGTTGCACGCTGTATTCCCCAAACCCACCATACAATCATTTGTCCAGCTACGGAATCGAATCCACACCTCTTGCGTCGCAGCCGCAAGAGGTGTGGATTCAAGCCGTAATCGTTCTTAGTTACATAGTTCAGTTACATTCATACATAGTATCTTATGTTACTGTGTAACATAGGCTTAGTTTATGCCCAAAATAGGAATTATGCCTACATTTTGCATCTTTTTTGATTTTACAGGAAAAAGAAGAAGGAATCAAAGCGAAAGCGCAAGGAGCATGAGAGAGATGAAAAGAGGAAAGCCAAGTTGGTGCGCCAAGCCGCAAATAATTCAGAGTACAGCCTAGGAGATTTGGAGAGAATTGGAGACAAGAAGTTGAGAGATGCTATCAGGTAAATCTATCGGCGGCGAGATGGGCTGACAATATTGTCAACATTGCGGATTGTTTTGATAGATGGTAGGTAACCTATCATATTCTCGAATTTTCCAGTTCCAGATATTTTTCAATACATCCTTTTGCCAACATGGAGCCCTACTCATTAGGCTAGGTTCGAAATGAGTGACAGAACCAACTATCCCGGAGCATGGAGACTTGTGAAGGAAAAAAAAAATGCTCTCAACTGTATATTCCTCAATATGCACATTTTCAGATACATACTCAGTGTGGAATCTTTGATGATACCAAGTGGGGGGTGGTCCGAGGCACGTCCAAACATTACATTTGGCAAATGCCCGCGTTTTTGCAAGTAGTTAGCATTTCACGTGACAGGTTGCAAGCCCATCGCCGCGCCGCTTATTGGAACATCTTTAAATAAATTATGTGAATTGTGTTTTCATGCAAAAAAATGTGAAACATTTTAGGGAAAACAAAATTCGCAGTAAAGAATGTTGGTAGTATGATAGGTTACCATTTAGCGCAGGACCGTGGTGGATGTCACAAACTACTTTATTTTGAATGAAGTATTTCGAACACAGGTTTTACCTAGAATGGCTGCTAAAGGAAAACTGTTTTATCCTAGGTAACTGTTTTACTGAACTAACAACTTCATAAACATATCCTACTATCTGCAATGTAGAAAATGTTTGATTATTGTGTACTTATTGTTACTTAATAAATACTTACTCATACTTATAAACTTTAGCATGCCTTATACAATAAAAATAAATAAATATACTCAACAGTGGCTTAAGTCGGTTAAATGCTGAATTCAGACAATTTTATTCGTCGAAAATCTATGTTTACAGCTGAGTATTTTTTTTGTTTCAGGAAAGAGTTGAAGGGAAAATCTAAGAGAGATATAAGTGAAGACGGTGATTACGACAGAAAACACGACAAGAGGTTGTATGATTTTCTATGTCATCATCATTTGAAAATACTTGTTAATTACATCATTATTGGAAGGATCGTTGCATCCATTGGAAGTTCCTAGTTATTTAAATACTGTTGTATAAAGAACTTCACCACTAATCTACTTATGAGTTTGCTTTATTTGTTGTAACGATTATAATAAAATTAATTAATACTTACCGAAAATGAAAAGTAAACGAATCGCATTTTGCATATTTTTACGTCATGCATGTCATGTTTTCATCTTATTTGTTACGTATTAATAACAAAGAGCGATTTTCAAGCCGATTTTTGGACGCGCCTTGAATTGATGTTGCGAGCTGCGTTCGCCGCATCCTTAATTGCGCAGGATTAATTAGAATTTGTTTAACGTTGATTCTCTGTGCAGGTTGCTTGACGCGCACGATATGCACGGCCTCGAGGAGCTGGAATCGAAGCTGAGCGCGTACCACGTGATGGTGGAGAAGGAGGTTCTCAATAAACGCGATAGCCGCGGTTCCATATCTCCGCTAGACCAAGCGCCTCCGCCGCCGCTCGAGAAACCCAAGTGGAAGATGTCCATGAGCGCTGTCAAGGACCCGTTAGTTGTGTTTATAGCCTATTAATTAATTAAAACTAACAGTGGGTGGGTGTCACTAATAAATCTATATTACTCAGGCCACGATAAGGCCCGCGCAAATTGACGCGGTGGCGGTCAACATGTGGTTGCGTGTGTGAATGCTGCCTGGTCACTGCGCCCTGTTATAGTTCGCGTCAGTGTCCTCCTTATAATGATCTGCTCAGAACCGTCATCTACACCTTGTCATTTTGCACGGACCTTAAGTCTCATCGTAATCACCAACATTCAGTAGAAGACCTAGAAGAAGGCTTGGGCCATCTCCATCTACCGATTTCTCGCAACCCTAAATATGTCATTGGTCCATCACTTGAAGCCTTCCTACACTGCGACGTCAAGTTGTGATCGCCATTCGAAAACCTATAATTACCAGAGGTTGATTCTGTGAGATGTGGCCTGCACGCACATTACCACTTAACTAAGTCTGTAATGAAATAAATTGGAGACCCCATAAATTAAATAAATGTAGTATGAGGTTGGATGTTCATTCTCGTCAATATCAACTCTCAAAATATCCAGACTTAATATTGCAGAATACATTTAAGCGGAATCAGTAATATTTTTCTTTATTCAGTAGGATGCAAAAGAAGGAAAAACAATCATCATCGAAAGGATACAAAGAGCGGTATGCGTTTGAAGATAGCTCAGATGATTCCGAAAAGGTTAACAAGGTTGGTTCATTTTTTATTTTGATTAGTCATAGTATGCAAACAGTTTAAAAATAATGGTGCCTTTGGTTCTACAATTTGGAAGAATTTGGAAAATGTTTAGCAAACATTTTTTACGGTAATTGCAATTTTAGAAAAGTTGCTTTTGTTGACTGCTGCCCGCTTAGCATGATCACCCAAGACAACGTTTTGTCTACGAAAGAGAAGACAAAAAAAAATCAGTCGCCTATTCTGTCAAACTAAAGAGAGGGACAAAATATTTTTTGTCTTCTCGGCGATAGACAAAACCGTTGTCTTGGCAGGCTGGGCAAAGGTCTCTCCCAAATCCCGCCCTACCCCTCGATATCTTCCTCTACATTGTCCCTGAACGAAAGCGTTAGATGCTTTGGCACAAGCCTCCTTTCAGCAAATACTAACTACTCTGCTGTTTAAATTCAGGCTCCCGGCGATAAGAACGTGTCAGTCCGTCGCGCCATGGCCATGAAGGAACCGCCCCCTCTGCCGTCCGCGCCGCCGCCCTCCAAGAACCGCGAGCCCGACCCGCCCGGCACGGAGCACCCGCACCCCCCTGTGAGTAAACATGTAAGTTTAGCTTCCACTGAGCACCGAGCCGCGTTAGCGTCAGCGTCACTCAGTGCATTCTAAATGCGCTATTACTTTAGCTTACTCCCATACTCTACACTAAAGCTTTTACTTTAGTATAGAATTCACTACACATAAGCTAGAAAGATTAGGAAAAAACTTGTTGCTTGATTCTTTGAGATTTTTTTGGCTTTCACAAGAAATTGGCGTAAATTCACTAATGTAAAACTTTACATTCGGTAATTTCGCAAAATTGACTTTTCAAAATGATCTTTGCGTTTTCAATGAATATATTCCTTTGATTTCTCTGATTTTGCAGTTGTATAATGAACATATTCATTTTCTAGTGGTGTACAAAAAGTATATTCACTCATAATTAATTTATTCGTATTTTCCAGGTTCGCAAAGGCAACATAGTTCTCGACAAGTTCGGCTCATTCCGTCTGGCTCAAGAAGGCGAGACGCCCGTATCAGTCGGCGACGGGAGACCAGAACAGTTTGTGACGAGGATTAAGCCACCGTCGCCTTCGGGACGACGGCCGCGGTCGCCGCCCTCGCCTCGGCGACGCTCGTCCAATTCCTCTGATCGCTCGCAGAAACGGTCCAGGAGCAGGTATGTTCCTAATCTTCTAAACACGTATATCGTTGCGTGACTCGCTGACTGCTGACACTCACCGCACTCAAGTCCTGGAGACCTGAGATTTGAGCGTAAGGTTCCTTTTTGTGTGTAGTTATGAATTCTAAAGGATTTTCCCTAACTGCCAATAATGCTTCTGCCTAATCGGGAAAGGGCTAGGTTTGATATAACTGTCTGCTAAGTAACATTCGCTCCCCACAGGTCTCGCCCGCGCAAGTATCGCTCTCGCTCCGGGTCGCGGTCGCGCTCGGCGTCCAGCGGCAGCCGCTCGCCGGCCTCGCGGCGACGCCGCTCCGCCTCGCCCCGCTCCCGCTCCCGTTCGGAGGGCTCCCGTTCCTACTACTCGCGCAGCCGGTCGCGGTCCCGGTCCCGCTCCGGAGACAGGTAAATAAACAGGCTCCTTAGACACAACAATTACTTTCTGTTGGCGTTAACGCCAGCGGAAAAGTTGAATTGTATGGAAATGATATTACCTTGTGAGATGTCAGTTTTGAATACAGTCGACGTGTTTTTTTCTATATAATGTAAAGGGCAGCCGCACTTTGTTTTATTATAATTTGTATAAGATTAACCTTTGTCATCAAGATCATGCCAATAAACTATTAAGGTAGCTTTGAATTCACTCTTTATTTTTTCTTGAATACATGAATTTTTGTACTCAATAAAATAAAACGTAATAATTAAAAATTGTGACTTGAACATATTTTCCATTTACCCATGCTTGCTTATACAGATTAATAAACATTGTTTTTTACTGTTGCATTTGTAATTACATTGGAAAGAGACAAAGCAATGTTTAATTAGGCAAATGTTTAAAAAATATACAGAGCCCTACATTGCACTCTCCTCCTAATTAATAAATTAATGTGTATACCATCTTATAGATTCCTCTCCATCCAATGGTTGTCTGGAAGAGATCGCTTCAAAGTGATAAGACACTTTGACAAGAATTGTACTTATAGTTATTTAGTTTTTGTTGTTTTATAATTTCCTTGTGTATTTTTACAGAGTATTTTCATTCGTTCATGTTTTGTAGATTCCGGCGTTTTCCCCGGCGCGGCGGCAACTGGCGCGGGCGCGGCGGTTTCGAGCGCGGCACGTACTACCGGCCACGCTTCCACACTTACAACACGGGACGCGGGCGCGGGCGCGGCGGCGGCGGCGGCGGCGACTTCCGCAGGGACGACAACAGACGCTTCCCGGACCAGTGGCGCGACAACCGCTCCCGTGGGGGACGGCCCTTCAGACCGCGGCGCGGCGGCGGCGGCAGGGGCAGACCCTTCAGGTAAATAAGACCTGCCCATTACATACGTTTTATTATAACGATTTAGGACCATAATTAAAAGTGTTTAAAATTTACCATTTTCTAGAACTGGCATAATTTTTTTGTAACCATTCCTAGACTAGGCGTGTTGGCCTAGTGGTGTGAGCCTAGTTGGCGAAATATAAATGTTGAAGCTTCTTTCCACATGTCTTTGATTTTGTTTCTAGGACATGCCCATTTCCTCTCGATGTTTTCCTTCATCATTTGAGAGAACTAGTGTGTGTGCACATATTTTTTCGGGCGGGAAACTCCATTGATGTACGACTGGATACGAACCCACCACATTTTAAGGTCTGGCACTCGAGCCTCGACTTGACAAATAAAAAATAACTTTTTCAACATATAGTACCAAAACCACAGAACATAGAAGTGCCTTACCAAAAAAACCAATGATTTTCCTTAACAGAGGCGGCGGCGGTTACCGTGACTTCCGCGACAGGCGAGGAGGGCGGTACTCTCGCTCGCGCAGCCCTGAGAGACAACGCAGGTCTCGCTCTTTCAGCCCCGAAAGGAGAGAAAAAGACAGAGAGAGGTAAATACATTATTCTCTTCATTATCTGACATCTACTGCTGCAGCAGGTGTTCAAGAACATTCGAGACATTACTGTTACGGTTTTGTTTGCAGAAGAGAAGACAAAAATATATCTGTTTCTCTTATGTTAAAGAAAAGGAAAGAAAAGGTAGTATTCTGTAAAATCTCAACAGTGTTGGTGCTTATGCAAGTCTTCAAGACATTCAATTAGTGTATGCATCAACACAGTCTGGAGCACTGAACATCAAGTATTTTGAATGTTATAATTATGGTCTTGAGCCTTCTCCATCTACTGTTGACCTGTCTAATGTCATTGTTCTATGAAAAGCATATTACATTATCGAAATTGTGGCCCGTTTTAACCTGAAACAAATGAATTGTTTTAATAATATACTAGCAAGTTGGTTTATTCTACAATATATTTGCAGCTTCCCCCGCTACTCTGAGCAGCGAGACGTACACCGCAGCGAGGGAGAGTATGAAGAAGAGAGATACGTCGACAGGAAAGAGTATGATGGCAAGTGGGCAGACGGTAACGGCACCGAGCCCGAGAGGAACCCACCGAACCCAGAGGAGAAACCCGCAGAACCCGCGCCCAAAGATTGATCCCGCAGACAGCGCTGAGATGCACATCAAGCGCATCAGTGGCGTATCGATAAAGGGCAGTTTCAACCAGAAAGCAAAGCAGCCCTTTTCATACTTTCGTGTATCACAACATACAGAGAACCAATCCATACTATGGTTGTTCTACAACACGACGTGAACAAAATACATTAAAGATACCAAAAAGAACTTTCTCACTATGGGGTCAAAATTATCTAATTGTATTAATAACTTTCACATTCGATATTTTAGCCATTTACGGAATTAACAAAGATTAATTCATATCTGTGGCAAGTATTTACGAAAACGAACAGTGCTACATACATACATGAGGTATGTACAGTACATACACTGTTTGTTTTCTGGTTTTGACTTAAGTAGAGTGTATAGTTTAGGTCCCACTGTGTCCCAAGTGTTATTATTAGTGCTTGTAGATATGGTCTAACTAAGAAGTAATAGATTTACAGGTAAAATAGACCTGATATTTTGGTTTGCCATAAATTAAGAGCATAAAAAAATAAATGCCAAAAAAATCGGCGCTTGTCCGTCATTAAAATGTATTTTCATATTAACATTAGCTGTAAATATAAGTTAGCCCAAACGTTTTCTTTATTGTGTCAAATGTTTAATCAATCTTATTTGGCTATGTAGGTTCATTGCTATTGCCTTCAAGTGTGGTAGATCATTCCAAATCAGAAAGTTTAATATAACTAAGTCACAGCTTGTTCCCTTTGTGCTAAGTGGAATTTATTTCAATAAATAAAATGTAAAAGTTTTGTTGTGTTTTTTTTAACTAGACAAATATTACTTTCTGTTTGCATTAACACCTGCGGAAATATTGAATTGTATGGAAATGTCATGTGAAAGCTGCCAAGTTTTAACTTGACAACGTGAGGTATTTGTTTAAGAATAACAGTTTTTTTTTCTCTATTAGATTCTATTAATTCAAGTTGAACCCTCAAAATAAGCATACCTCCTTATCTATGCCCTGCGGTCTTTATGCTTTTATATGACCAGCATTAAACCTACCTTCCAATTAACAGGAAGATAATTTTTACCGTAAATATAATGTTTGGACATGCCTCTAACTACACCCTACTTGGTATCTCAAGGATCTGGGTACTGAGGATGTTAATCATGGACATTACAGTCGTGTGTTTTTTTTTTTGTTATATTGCAAGATCGCTCTTGCAAAACCAACTGAACAATAAGTCACTAGATGACAAATGTCGCGATAGGCGCTTGTCTCACCCTCTGCAGGTAGGTAGGTATAAATATGAGTAGGATGCTTTAAAGATTGTGCCCTCGGTCGAGTGCACGCGTCCCTCGAAGTGTAGGCTAGCTAACCTATGTTATACTACTGGTATTATAATATTTGTGGTTAATACGAGCAAGGGACCCAAAGTATTTGACTGCATCACACAAGTTTTAATTACACATATAAAATAACACTCGGCTGCCACATTTTTAAACAAGGTCTTAGAAATAATTATATAATTTAATATATCATATTTTACGAGTGCCAATGTAAACATTTTTGTATATATCATATTATTAGGTATCTTTAAGTTTGTGAAACGACGTGGCTCGAACCGTGGTTAGGTTAGTTTAGTATTTAAAATGTCACAAGATAGATTGCTATCTTAACTTTAGACATGATGTCCAGAGTCCTAGAGACACGACTCATAATCCTAATAATAATAATGAGTCTCCTAGTGATATAATCGGGCGGCGACTAACACATCATTGATTGACCATTCACAATGAGGATAGAGTTCTTATGCAAAGAGATCAATGTGCTTCGATATTTTTTCGGCTAGATTAATGATGAGATTTGTGAATAGTAGGTTAATTGCATTCACTTGACATCAATGTTACCTACAGACAGAGGAAATAGCCACTACGTTTATTGAGCCTGATTGCAGATCATATTGTGGTTATATGTGGAAATATAAATCCATCTAGTACTACATACCCTCGACAGCCTTGCCAAGTCAGCATTAAGGGTCTTAAAATTAATTGAAACCGAGGTTGCAAAAAGACTATATTCAAATTTAAAACTCATTTATTTTAATAATTATATTTATTCTACAATCACAATTGTTTATTGCTTCTTCTTCCTCCTATTCTTATTCTTACTGGTCTTATCTACATTCCAATACCAGAACAATTGAAAGACAATTGCCGCATTGGCGAGGGTTGATACACAGTATGTTATTATTATGATTTGATCTCCAGTCTCTTGGATAGATGTGAATATCCTAGCTATGCTTCCTGCAAATAGCAACAGGCAAGTTATTGCTGAAAGCTGACCGGTGCTGCCGTTTTTGTAGTTGGTGAACACTTGAATTGACTGAAAAAGAAATTATAACTGTAAATTCGTTTTACACCATAAAGATTCATCTTTAATTTATACTCTACTTTATCATGTTACAGGTTTATTCTTGGTCAACCTGAGTTTGGTCAGTGATCTGACCAATTTATGGTGTTGTAATTCAGTGTGCCTTGTAGTAGAGGTTTTGTGTTCATTTCATGCATGTCTTCGAATTTTTGGTTGGACACACCGCGCCGGTTTCCTCGTTATGTTTTCATTCACCGTTTTGGAACACTCGGTCTAGCCCCTACAGTGTAGGCCCTACACTGTAGGGGCTAGACAATGGTGAAGGCTAGTAAGGCCGACACCACTGTGCTTGTGCTATTACATTATAACTTGCTGAGTATGTATCATTAGCCAAGGCTACCCAGCAGTAGTTATTAAAAGCATAAATGTCTGTTTTATTTTATTAAACTAGTATTCTAGTATATCATTCTTCATATCAGGGAGGATAATAGGGAGTTTGTACGGAAAAATGCAACTGCCCATCAAGGAAATATCATACCTTAGCTACAAGTATAATAGGCACATTAATAGCTTGCATGTTCCATAACACATCAGTGGGTGTGTATCCGCTCACTAATGTTGACACTAAGCCAACATACACAGTCAGGAATGTAACAGCTTTTGCAGGAGCCCCTCCAAAATGCAACACCAAAGCTGCAATGATCGCAGTTTGGATGGCTAAGAATGTTCCTTCTCCCCAGGCACTGGAATAAATTATAATTTATTTCAAGGTTTTTGATGTGAAAATTTCAATAAACAGCAGGGACATTTGCAAAAATCATATGTAACTAAACATGCTGACCATATTTATGTAACTAATGATGACAAAATTGCTTATTACTTTGGTTTGGAGGTATAGCACCTATCAGTAATATTTTATTATATTATGTGTGATACATAAAACACATACTTTTGACTATTAGAAGTTGTAGAGTTTACACACTCTCACAAGAGCACAAGCTGTTTCACATAGTCCACTGCGGCTGCATCCCTGGTACAGCCTACCCGATTTTTGTTAGAAAGGGTTGGTGATTCATTATATCCTAAGATTCTTTGTTTTGTTATATATTGTGCAAAATAAATGTGTTTTTAAATTCATTGATTTAATGTAAACTGCACATGTAAAGTGCTCATCACACCTTCCTTGGAAATTGATAAATGAACAGACCATATGGACATACAGGGTCCAGCACAGTTAAGATTTGGACAGAAGACAACTCATCATCATCAACAGCCTGAAACTCCACAACTGGACATAAAACTCCCTCAAGTGTGCCATAATAATTCTTGATCATTCCTTACACAAAATCATAGCATTCATTGTTGTGATTTGAGAACCTATAAGCTCGAGCCATTGTAGGATTTTTGAACTAGGTATAAGGGATGACCATTACTTATTCTGAGGGTTATGTTGGTGGGTTTCCTTAGGGGACAATCACAGGCTCACAAGAACTACCATGCTTTGTTCTGGCTGTAACAGCTGCCAACATTGGAGGCATAGTAGGCGAACTCCGAAACCACAGTGATCCACTATACTAGTAGGTAGAGGTTACATACCTAAATGGAAAGTTCATAACATAGCTATAAGCAAAGTTTGCGGTGATCGCAAACAATTCCAAATACACGCCATAAACATTGATCCCTTCCGCACTTTTGCTGCTGAGAATCTTTAGAATTTGAGGAACTTTCACCAGAATAGAGCCGGCGATGATTCCAATTCCTAGACCCTTGCTCAACGTTGATTTGAAGCATGGAACTGAAACGTGAAGGTACATTATTTGAGATAGCGTTATCAATACAAGATTGCAAGAGCATATACAAGATTGATAAAATAATAGGTAGATACAAAGTACAATTAT
The DNA here is from genome assembly GCA_961405105.1 of Perizoma affinitatum. Classification (NCBI taxonomy): domain Eukaryota; kingdom Metazoa; phylum Arthropoda; class Insecta; order Lepidoptera; family Geometridae; genus Perizoma; species Perizoma affinitatum. The sequence goes on along the minus strand of OY560191.1, from coordinate 4,061,810 downwards.
AAAATTACCATCAAGAAAGTTGTAATTGACGAAGTATTCATCGTAACACTTTTCAGATAGCAACGATAGAAGTAAACCCTTTACAATATCAGCCATGTTGTCTAATTTACTTCTAAATCACTGATAATTAAAAATAAATAGCCACTAATGGCATTTGGAAATACTTTTTTTGATTTCTGGAGTTCAATTTATTTCCAAATTCCAACACAAATGCAGGCAGTGTTGCCAACTGCTGCCTGTAGCCAATAGCTAGATCTTGCGAAAAGTTGCTAGATTGCCCAAAAAAGTTGCAAGAAGTAGCTAACGATTTCTTAGTAGGTTGCAATAAAATGGCATATTATAACAATCATTGTTTTATTCAATAAAACACTAGAGTATTGAAAATGAGCTGATTATTTATTATTATTAAAATGTACATGTAATAATGTAAACTAATCAAATTCAAATAGTTTAAGAAGAGGTCGATAGTTGACGTTCAGTGTTTTTCATTGATTTCCACAGTTATTTTTCAACAGTACCCAATTTTTGAAGTACTCTTTAGGCAAAATAAAATTATAGCAGTATTGACCTTCTTTTCAATGAAACGGTAAATTCCGGGGAAAAATAATTCCTAGGTTTGAATGTATGAATGAAACGGGCTCTATAAATGATATGGCCGCCGACCATAATAATAGATAGAACATTTATGTATTAGCTCTAAGATAGAGTGCAACGTTTAGTATTTTTAGGCCTACCTAGTACGAACTCCCGATCAAAAGTATTCACAACATTTAAAAAGTTGCTAGGAAAAGTAGCTAAAAAAAATAGCTACAAGTTTCATAAAATTGTAGCTACCTGACACCAAAAAAAAGCTAAATCTAGCTATAAAGTAGCTAAGTTGGCATCAGTACTGAACTGCACTGCCCCTAACCGCTAAAAAAAAGAAAATGTCAATGACCGAATGACAGTCAACGATGACGAAACTGACACTAACAACGAAAGATGTGGCACGGAACTTCCAAAATTTTCCGACGTGACATTTCTTGTTGAATCTTTTACACTTGTCCTTTCTTCTCATTACCGGTCATTCTCCTTCGAGCACGTGACATTGGTGAAATTGCGGACCCCATAACCTAAACAAATAATTGAATTAAATTGAACCTCTATACTCTATAACATAGTCGATTTCATTTAGTTCCATAAAATTCCAACAAATACTAATTCCAATCATACCAAATTCCACGAATTCAATCTTAGTCACAAATTACGATTAGAATTTAGTGTAAGGGTAGCCTACCATTCGATTAAAAAAAAAGAGCGCAAATCTATGAAGAACCGAGATGATGGTAGGTATGTCCGTTCTCCATTCCAAGAAGAATTTCCACCGGGTCACAGATATTATAATACTATACTAGTACCGGGTTAATCCACCTGATTCATTTGCCCAGGGTCCTAGGACCTGGCTATCTGTATTGTATGTGGTAGCTCTTCGTTGATCTGATGTAGCGTAGCTTAATCACGTGGCGAGATGTCGCTACAAATACAGGTATCTACTTAACTAGGAAGATCATATAACCAAAGGATAACCTAGGAAAGCTGAAAAGAAAAGACTCTTAAAGGGTGCAGAGCTTTATTAAAATCTTGAAAAGTACTTTAGTTTCGTAAAAGCTTACTGAGGCAGGATGAATAAAAAATGTTAAATTCATAATTTTGGAAGATGCATTGTACCTACTGAAACTGTCAATTCGGAAGTATTCAACATTTTTCTATTAACTCTTAACATTATATCCAAGTCAAGCACTGAAAATGTCGCTTTTGCTATTCCAATGAAATGTACTTAGGTACCTATACTATATAATTTACAATTACATTTCTTACTTAAACAATACTTTATGGAACTGTTTCTTTTAAATGTTGCAATACAATTGTTTAAAAAATAACATAGGTTGGTACTATTCAATCAAAATCAGTTAAAATTAGCTTTCACAATATATATAGCTACATAGGTACAATGATTGTAAAAACGGATTGCGCCGCGCTCAGAACGAATTCAACATGCAAACACAGATAATCAAAGTCGTGAAGTAGTAGACAGCCAGATGTTGGTAAATTGCACGCGTACTTTTAGATATTAGAGGCAGGCTACATCATGGGCACATCTAAACACAGATAATCAAAGACGTTAAGTAATAAACAGCCAGATGCTGGTAAATTGCACGCGTAATTTTAGATATAAGGGGCAGGCGATATCATGGGCACATCTAAAGACAGATAATCAAAGTCGTGAAGTAGTAGACAGCCAGATGCTGGTAAATTGCACGCGTACTTTTAGATTAATAGAGGCAGGCTACATCATGGGTACATCTAAACACAGATAATCAAAGTCGTCAAGTAATAGACAGCCAGAGGTTGCAAAACAAAAATATTTTTTGTAACACAGAAAACAGATGATTTTGACGTTGCGGTGTAAGGAAGACATGTGATTCAAGATGTCTCGAGACAGCCATAATCAAGAAGTCAAGTCAAGTCATTTGTTGCGGCCTGTACCCAACAGTGAGGATATTCCGGATGATATCTTCAGAAGTCAAGTCATTTGTTGCGGCCTGTACTCAACAGTGAGGATATTCCGGATGATATCTTCAGATAACAGCTATCGTTACTATTGCATATAGTATTAAAATATCTATGCTATTGCTTACACACATAATATGGAAAACTGTATTCATCATAGAGGAACTAACCACTATGTGCACACAATTACAGTTTGTCATTGTTTGAAATTTAATAACAATAACCTATGAAGATTTTCTTAAGCTATGGAAGTTGTCCGAAGCGGTTTCATTAATAAGACTGTTTTTAATTATCTTAATGGAGTAGGTATATATAAGTACGTAATGGAGATAATGTTGATTGCTATGACCTGTGTAAATATTTTACTTATCTAATTTATAGAAAAAATCTCGCTAATGATCGCGGTTCTGTTTTGCATTCTATAAACCTTAAATCAATTTGGCAACACTTAAAATTATATTATATTTTTTACTAAATATCGTATTTCGTTATGGACTGAAATTTTAGAATATTAAGTGTTGCCCATTCCTAGTTTAGTTTTATAAAATGAAACACAGAATCACTACCATTAACATACATTACAATATCTATAAAACTGACTATCTACATAGAACAATGGACTATTAAAACAATGAAAAAGAATCACTGTATGATTATTTTATTTGTGGAACTCAGTGCGGGATATTGCATACTGCATGCCTTGATAGTTAGGTAGTAAATATAACATAATATTTTCCCTAATTGGAATTAGACTCAAATAGGCTAATAGAACCTACCTACCTACTATGAAAGGGGTAATTAGAAATATATTCTGCTACCAACCAGTGTAAATTTTATCTAGATAGATAAAATATTAACTCTTTAGTGTGCATAACATTACAATATGCAAAAATATAACTAAAACAACTAAAGAAATGCACAATGGACGGTGTTATCGCTAAAAGCTTTTTTCCAGATCACCTACCATTCTTTTCTGGAGAGATATATATGAAAGAAATATATACACACGGAACATGAACATAAAATACAAATTAAACAGTACAATACATTTATGTTCAACATTTATCGGGCAGAACGCAAAATCCCTTACATTTTGTTCTTAAAATATGAAAAGCTAAATTGAAAATACGAGGCACAGCGTACATTATTTCCTATAAAATTTAAATGTTTAAACATGGTGCCGATTCCATGGAAATACGAAATGCGGCAAAATGTATGTTGGTCATTGCGTTTTATTTCAGTTTATTAGAAAAGTACTGTTTTAACGCGCTTTAGTTAATGCTGTACAAACAAAATCAACACCAATCTACATTAAAACGGAATAATGACTAAGTAGTACAAAATAGGTTCTAATATTTTACCTTAAAGAGTCTGACATTATGATAAGCTGCTGTATAAAAGCTGTTTAAGTAAACTCAATAGTTCTCAAGGGCCGCGCTCACATGATCACAGAACAGAGATTTGACTTAGGGCTGTATTTATAACAATCTCAAGCTGAATGTAAACTCAAGGATGTGTTTTTTACAAAATTCCATTGAAATCTGACACAAATCTTAGTTAGATTTGTAGTTTGATCTCTAAATACATCACATTAATATGGACTATAGACGCAAAACTAGTAAAACAGTGGACCACATTATTCTTAACAAACAAGCTACATTGTTTTTTTGTACAGAATAGCAGCTCTATTTGAAATATAAGTTTTTGGGCAAATATAGCACACACTTGTAAACATGCAAGTCATAAAGCCATATTATATTCTGTTATTGTTTATTTAAGCTGAGTTTTAACACATCAAGACGATGATCGAATCTTACAGGTATCTGTAAAAAAAAATATTGATTCGGTGACCGTTTAAAACTCAGCATAAATATACCTTCAAGTATATACAGCCGCATTTTCAATGTCAGACCAAGGTAAAACTATAATTATAACTAGGTTCAAACTGATATATCTATAGTTCATATAATTCAATGCAACACAGCATTCGTTATAAACACACTCAGGAGAGTGGTTTTAATGAGAAAGAGAGTTTAGGCCGTGAGTTGTTTTTCCCTAAGATTTTTTTTTGTTCTTCTTTTACCCTTTTCTCTTGTTCTTTCTTCATCTTCTGTCTTTCCTCATCCATTTTCCTTTGTTCTTCGATCATCGCCAACCTCTCTTCAGCCTGGAAATAAAATGTTGCATTAGTGTTGAGGCAGAGATGATAACATCTGGATAATAACGGATGAATGATGATGATGAAATGACATTGGAAATGTCACGTGATTGCTGCCAAGTTTTACCTTGACAAATTTACTTATCAGACATAGTGAATAGTTTCATAAATAGTCTCGGTAAACACTAAAAATAAAAAGTACTGATATGACGGCATACAAGGATTTGATTACGTTTCCAGTAATGATTACATTTCCAGTGATGGCGGCATACAAGGACGCACCAGCTAACCCAACTATGAAGAGAGAGCTATGCTCAGAGTTTCACTATGCTAAAAATTAGAAACAGAAAAAAGGAATTTGGTAGAAAAACTAAAGTCAAAGACCTACAAGCCTGAAGTCAGTGGAGATGGCTCAAGATTGTTTGACGCGGCACTCTTTACAGCAGTAAACTTCAATATTAGAATAAAAACTTCTTTAGAATTGCAGTCCAGCTAGACTGCACACAATTTTACATTGTAGTAACGAGTGCTAGTTTTGCATTTCAACCACTGATAAAAGTATACCATATTGTAGTAACTCGCATACAAAGTTAATTTTGACGTTACTGACCCACTATTAATTGTATGATGATTAGTTTTACACTGCTTTGATATTGGAGTTGTGTAAAATCAAATAATAAAAAAATATATATAACACCCAACAGACACATACATAGTGTTGACCAAACACTAGGATTCCTGTGACGTGGATATCAGGAACTACGAGTACCGTGGAAATATCTGTAGAATATGCAAACATTTGCCATGCAGCGGGAATCAAACCCACAAGACCACGTCTCAGCCAGCTACACAACCTCCGCACCTCCAGGTTTGCATCGTTTTTTTTTGTTCTGTGTGCATCTGCAATAAGTCTTCAGACTATAAGCAGGTATGGTGTGGGTGAACTGGCTTGTAAGGGAAGTGGTCCAGTGATCACTTCGCCCCTTCTTCATGTATCATGTCTGTCAAGTTCCACAATGTGTTGTCTGCATAGTCTCTTTGGGTAGCTGTGATGCCAAGTGATTAGGGTGACTGTTCAGTCGTTCTTTGTATTTGGTTGAGTATTCCTTGATTTCTTCACTGACTGTGTCAATACACTGTCAGTGTCAGTGAAGATGGGTTTGTATTGTAAATTTAAAATGTTAATCACCATACAATAATAATATAGACTTACCAGCTTCTGCTGAGCTTCTTCAATCTTTTTATTATTTTCTGCCATGATTTCCTCCAACTCTTTCCTTTTACGTGCTTCTTCCTCCTGTTTGATAAAAAAAGTATATTAATTCAGTTCTAACTCAAGACTGGCTACACAATAAATAAACTCTTGATGTAACTACATTTTCAATGAATTTCTTTAGTCATTGATATACTCTCAGTTTTAACCTACATCTTTAAGTGAGAGGAAAATGTGGTTTTGTATATATCTATATCTGAAACCTAGTACAAGCAGTTTACTGCTAAGTCCGCATTCCAATAACAGTGTCTACAGGATAATGTTTGGTTTTCCTATGAAAAACTGTGTAAGTTTTTCTTAGAATACTGAAACATTATTAATTGACAACTGTAATTAAAAGGTTTAATGAATTTACCACTGAATGCATGGAAGCATAAGATTCTGTGTACATTTAGTTACAAAAGTATTATTCTTATAAATGTGGTTATACAAAAAAATTGGTTCAAAAATACCTTCAGCTGTCACGTCTGGATTCCTCATGCCGCAGCTCCAATTAATTCTTACTGCTTCTTGATCTTGTTCAGTCTTCCGACCTGACTTATAGACTACGTGACTGCCAGGGACAGTCAAGTGAACAATTTTAAAATCCTAGCCGGATGCCTCAACGGCTATCTTACATAATGGCAGGATGCTGCCTCGGGTGCATGTGGCATGTATGTTACAAATGGTGAAATGGATAGGACAGTCTCAATCAGTTAACAAGAAAACAACTTGTAATTGTAAGCTCGAACTACACCTGACTGGACCTTTAACAGATACATATCATCGAACTTTAATTAGTGTCCATTTTACTGTTGGTATAAAATTATTAACACTGATTTATTGGGTGGGACAACAATGCAGGTTGTTGTCAAATATTTGTGTCACATGAAAGTGCAAGGTGAGATCAACTTGCATTGACACATGACTGGTAGGAGAACACAGCAGTTACCTGTCGCGACTGTTCCTCTCGTCTCTGCTGTTCCCGCTGTCTTTCTAGCTCTTCCATCATCTCTATTTCCATTTTCCGTTTCGCTTCTTCAACTCTCTTAGCAACTTCTTGTTCAATTTCTTCTTTTCTCTTCTCCAATTCTTCTTCTACTCTTTTCTTGACAAGCAGTTCTATTCGTTTAGCTGCTTCTTCTTCAACAACCTGGAAAATCAATAAAGCATAACTATAGGAGACAGCACTCAGTAAAGACACAACAGGAGGGTAGCGTTGCAATACCTCACTCATGAACACTCTTGGAATTAATCAAAACTTAGTTGTTCTCCAATACATAGTATGGTATTTTTTTTTGCAAAGAAGAGAGAAGAAAAGGCATTCAAAACTTTGCCTAATGCCAGGCTACAGGCACAATAAGGTTTTAGCCTGGTTACACCCTTACCAATCCATGGAGGGCTATTAATTGCAACACAATTGTCTACAAAACATGGCATTAAAATTATCATGGATTGGTATCATTTTAGATCAAAAAAATGTCAGCAGGCGAATAGTCAAGTATGTGGTATAGTCATAATAATATACCTAAACATACAATACAAGTAGATCGTAGACTTCAATCTTAGTTGACATATTTGTAACTCAGCATAGAACTGCAGGGTGGCCAGTGTAATATTGCTACATACAAGTAGATAGGTATACCTTTTGTTCAGCTTCCCTGACTCGCCTTTGTCGCTCCATTTCAGCTAATCGGTCAACTTCATCCATTTTATTCCGTCCTTTAGACTTCTTTCTGTTGTGATTCCTGCCATTGTATGAACCATCGCTACTGCTAGCTGAAGACGCAGAGTGTGAGCGTTTCCTAAAAAAACATTGATATTGTTTTAGCTTTATTGGTTCATATTTAAAACCTACTCAGCTACATTATTTGTGATTTTAGTAATAAAAAAAGAAATTGATATGTACAGAAACTACAAATACACTATAATACCTTGACTTTGAGCTTATAACTTTTGATTTTTCAATGTGTTTGGCACTTCGTGTTCGGGATTCAGACCGATCCTTGGAACGACTCTTCTTCCTTGAATGTTTACTGCTTTTATGATGACGCCTGGGTGATTTACTGCGAGACATCGAACGCCCCATTTAGATGAACAATTTTTGTGTTAAATAAAGAGAACACTTCAACCAAGCCAAACGTAGTGGTTATTTCGTCTATTCTATGGAAATTGAGATTTATTTTTTGCCGTTTGTTTCCCACATTGCTGTCTACTTTGCATGCGTCGTGACCTTTTGTTACAGCTACTTCACTTGCTTGCTTTTGCTTTGCTTGCTTGCTTGCTTGACTTCACTATGGAACTATGGACACAGACAACAAGGACTACGCACAGTGTTGCTAACTGCTGACTTAAGCCCAAAAAAGTTGCTAAACTAGCTAAAAATTTCTTAGTAGAATAGGTAACAATGAAATGGCATTTATAACAATCATTGTTTTATTAAATCAAACACGAGAGTATTTAAAAAGAGCTGATTATTTTTTAGTATGATGATAGTTATGTACAATAATGTAAAAATTTAAACTAATAAATTTAAATATTTGAAGAAGATGTCGAATATGTACCTCAACTGTTCAGTGTTTTTCATTGATTTTGAATATATTTTTCAACGGGTACGGGTACCTTCTTTAGGCAAAATACGATTATAGCAGCATGGTCAATGCTTTTCCGGAGAGAGTCTCTGAGGATTGAGGTTAGAGTTATCAAACTCATTCGTCCAGGCAACGCAAAACACAGGTAGTAATTTCGGTTTGAATGTATGAATGAAACGGGGAATTCCTGTTCCCGGCCGCCGACCACATCATTGTTAGAGCATCTAGGGTATTAGCTCTAAGAAAGAGTACCACGTTTAGTTATTTTAAGTCTGGTGACAACTACGAACTCTCGATCGAAAGTATTCACGTCATGTGAAAAATTGCTAGAAAGAGTAGCTACAAGTTTCATAAAATTATAGCTACCTGACATCAAATAATTGCTAAATCTAGCTATAAAGTACCTAAGTTGGCATCAGTGACTAGGATACTTTATACTATGGATGACAGACTTGTCTATGTCCACGACAGCATAGACAATACTTATGTGAACGCGAATGCACTACCCAAAGATTTTGTATGGTGCTTTGTTCTAGTAAGTACGTATGCTATTTTCACATGTAGCCAGTGGACAAGGAAATAAAAAGAGTGAACTTTCGTTCATAATCATTCAAATGTTTGCTTTTGCCGTAGATGGCACTTAATTCACGTTCGAAGGCTAGATTTCAAAAACATTTGTATGTTTTGTGAGTATTATACCTAATATCTGTACATAACTGTAATAACATTAAAAAAATATTATTATAAATTATTTGGGATATAAGAAAACAAACATAAAATAATATTATGCAATTCATATAATATCAGTATAATTTTCATAATCGATACTTTCTTTAACCGCCGTGTTGAGAAAAACATGGTGAACATTATAAATTATATTCTTCACTAATAATTTTACCGGCGAACCCATCTTGGGATTGAGAAATCGTGTGTGTTTTGAACAGAGGGCCTATGTTACGAGTTACACGTTCAAAACTTGTTGAAACGGTGACAGTTTTGTCAAATTTTCCATGGAAATCTTTTTAATACGGTCGAAGACGTTTTGATGTGTTATAAACTCAGCAAACCATCAGATTCTACAAGTAGACTACTAGAATGTCAATGTGGTTGGTGTAGGTAGGTATGCCATGCTTGAAAAAAAAAAGGTATAAGTATACCTACGGGCAATGTTATAATATAGGGTCAACTAGGCTAATTGCGTCTATGGGGCTAATGCGTCTTATCGAAATTATTCGAAAACTGTTCAATCTATTTTGCCTTCTGCCCTCTAGTTACATTTGCTTAAACTAAATACTTTACATGAGGTTCGTAAAGATGGCGTTGTAGTTAAATTTTTCAAGTATTTAGCCATTTTGTAAATAGCACGTATTCGGAAAACTTGTTTCTGCGAGAGGTGAGTAGTCAAATCTATGTTCATCTCATGTTTTTTTTAATAGACTGATTTTATTCAATAATGATTGTAAGGAATAGTCAACGGACTGATTACACAGACAGTTATTTTTAGTGAAATAGCTTAATTTGAAGAAATAATTATATTTAAATTTTTAAGGTTAAGATTAAAGTTATGGGGTAAATGCGTCTGCTGTTACGGGGCAATTGCGACTGTGGGACGCATTTTCCCCAAAAACAGAAATCGTCAACCTTTTTATGTCCGCACATTTTAATACGCATTTTTTTTTCTTAATGTATTAATTAATTATTGTTTATTATACTACTGTAGGTACTTATATATATAATGTAAAACGATAAATAAATTTTATTTCAGATAGATAATACTATACTTACTTGCCATGGTGATATTGAAATATATGGACATAGACAAATACTTAACTAAATATGATTTTCAAAACTTCATACAAGAAAGACTTGTATGGCCATGGCAAAATACTCATTTCATTTTGTCATCTAAGTGTTTTGGATGTGGAGAGCCAACAAACATAATACCCAACATCCCTTACCATTTTATTATGAATAATATAATTATTCAAAGTGCACAAGTTATGTTGGAAAGCTCATTTTTTGGTGTCCATTTTGCTCAATTTTCATTATTTATGACATGTTGACAACATCTGTATGGCCATGGGGGCTAATGCGTCTACAAAGAACTAGGCGCATTTCCCCCATTTTTACTAAATTTTCTCTGAATACCACAATTATCATTTTTATTTAGCTTAACTGTCATTATATTGCACAGTTATTCAATCAAAACACAAATTACTTTGTTTTTCTTACGAAAAACTTACCAATTAATATTCACTCCAGAAAGACGCATTTGCCTCAAACGGGCGAAATGCGTCTAAAATTCCCATTTTAAAAAAACAATCAATTTGACATATTTTTAAAAGTCCGTTCAATAAATCTATTTTACAAGTTTGTACAGAAATAGCCATAATATAGGTCTAAAGTTTCAAAAAATCAATAATACCATAAATTCGCTCACATTATGGCGATAACTTGAAGTGATCGAGAAATATGACGCAATTACCCCGGTTGACCTTACATAACTCATATCTAATTAATGACGTAGGATCAGTCGACCCAAGCGAAAACGAAAGTTTGTATAGGACTATCGTTTTTTAAAGAAAGGAACTTAAAATTAGATTTGGGGGGTTTTTAACACACCTGCAATGCCGCTGATAACAGCTAGTTCCTATAATATAACAAAAATGTATTTAATTGAATTAAAAAAATATATTCAAAGTTATTTTATAACCCAGCTAAAACATAACAAATGTCATCGTGTGGAGAATGAAACCCGTAGGTACAGCACCGGCGGGCGTCGCGCAATTACTATTTCATACTTAGCGTAAATATTGCGATCTATTGGTACACCACAATAAGGAAACGTCCATGGTAGTCCGAACCGCCCTCGATAGCACGAGGCGAGGCGCGGCGCACAAAAGTCAAGTTCAATGCAACAAACTTATCTGACCCGGTGGCAAAAATCATAATTACATTATTTAAACGAAAATTGGAGCAGTTTCGTAGACAACAGTGCCTCTTTTACCGGGTCAAATAAGTTTGTTACACAGTATAGTCGTTTTCTATTGCAGAAAGGCATCACGAAATACCCTAGTCGCCACCACCGAGTTTTCTTTCCCTTCAGTCAGTACTGTACCATATTTGTACGGATTTTGGAAGGCCAATACGAATGAACCAATAGTACGAATTTACGCTACGGGCAGACTGTTAGATAGTTAATTAGTATTTATCAGAACTAAAACACAGAATGCTAATCTTCGAAACATCAAACAGATAGACGATAATTATTTATCTTGGAGCGAATTTTTTTTTGTGTCTGCCAATTAAATAACTTGGATTTTAATCAAAATGACGTTAAAGCATTCTAACTGCGTTGTCTTGACTTTTATATTGAAGGAGAAAAGCAGATCAAAACCCGATACAACTTTGAAGATAAGTAACTGTGAAATAGTTGGAATTTCTGAGTTCAAATGTCGCGCAATCACGCAAAATACATTCTTGGTTGATATATGTAGCTGTTCTGTTTTCTAATATAATTGAAGTTAAGAATATACAAGCTTTAAATAGATTCCTACGGAACAACACAGAGCTGTGTTCCATGGATTTTGGAGACGTAATAGAAGAACCCTGGGAAAGATAATGACGGTTAGCAGTACCATCGATGGAAATCTTCTTTACGCGAATTTGACCACATTCATCTCATCGTTGACGAGTCTACCTTACTAGAGTGCAGCGGTAGAGAATTTTCTGCGTAATAAATTTAATGATACTCGGATTCGGAGAAGTACGAGTAGGTAGTCGAAATGATTGGAAGATAAGGAACCCGTTCGTTCGCGAGCGTTCCATTGATTTCCGATTCCGAGCTCAGCGTAGAGTACATGCATAATTGGTATTGCATGCATTCGTAAGAACAGCTTGCAGCGTGCCTGTGGCGAGCATATCACCATAATTATGTCAATGGCATCGTAGTATCCCTAACTAGTCTGTGGATGGTATTCTGTCAATCTCCATTTAGATAAGCCAAACCGATTTTTCGGCTACTTAACCTCCCGCCGGCTCGACTGTTCCAAAGGTTTCAAGTTGTACGCACGTTATTTAATTTATTTTTTTGTTTTGTTGTAAGTGGTCGTTTGTTTGTTACCATTTATCTCCGAAACGGTTTAAATTTAATTTGTGTCACTTCAAGGACACACCCTTGATTTACGTGTCAAAACTATCCGGTTGGCTCCGCTAGATCGTTACACACAAGGGGTAAAATCATTAGAGGATAAAATCATTTAAAAAATATGATCAGGTAAGTAGGTATTCAATTTATTGCCATAAGTTAATAAAACAGAAGGGAGGAGATATAGATATCAACAGATTATGAAGGTATTTTCATAAAGAAAAAGTTTCTGCTTCACTAGAAATTAGGTACCGAAATATTCATTTTCTTTCTCATTTATGAAGGAAATAATTCTACTTGTAGCCTGCAGCACATTACATTTTGATTGACTTGTTGTATTCACATTTTTTTGTTGATATTCACTTAGTTTGTGGTGATTCGGCATACTAGAACAAATGTCTTGAAGCACCTTCTTCATAGTTTGAAATTCAACGTTGCTGCCAAGTGGACCATCATCTAGATCACTGAATTTGAAAGAACGATTGATGTTTATAACTTCAGACGATGTAAAGCGGCTGCCCGATTTCTTCAACAAAGATTGTATATCAGTTACACTTTTGACGGTTTGGTCTGGAGAAGCATCTTTAGGGGTACCCAATAGTGAATCTTGTTTCGGCAAAGATATTGAACTGCAGCTATGTTCAGATGTAATTCTGTCCATCAACTCTTCTAGTTGCCCGGTGATGGCTGTGGCAGCTACGCTCAGTTCGTATTCTGATTCTGTGCTGTGAGTACAAGTTTCTTGCTCCACCTTTTTGTTCGAGTCATAATCATCCTCGGGTTCAATCATAATGTCGGTATCATGGAACTGCCTTAGTTTATTTAATATAACTTTGATATCGCGTTCTTTTCTTATGTCTGCATACTCGTATGATTCTTTAATTTCGATGTTACCTCTGTAAAAGTAATCAAGTGGCAGTGAAAAACCCCGTACAACCAAGTCTGCTGCACCGCCGTATCTGGGTATACTCATGGGCTGACGATAAATGCATTCAAATTTCCCTGTTGGCGATTTGGAGTTCCCAGGATAGTCGATAACAACTGTAAAGAAAGTAATGAGATTTAAGAAAGTATAGTCTACTTCAAATAAGGAGTTAATGTATACGGCTATGTAACTAAGTGTCTATCTACCTACGTTATCGGTTAAATAGCTAGACAGACAATAAAAATGCTGGACGTCAAATTAAAAACGTTTACAATACTTGCCTTTGATAATATCAGAAACGACAGCAGGACAAATCTTCGCCGTAACTTGCGTTGTGTGATTAAGATCAGGACAAGAGTTAATTTCAATTAACCAAGGCTTGAATTCTTTATCCAATATAAAATCACAACCATACAATTCAAAGCGATTCTTGCTTGTTGACAAAGAATCTTGACAACTCAGCATTATACCAATGATAGACTTTTTCATACCAGGATATATGATATTATCCCAGACGTTTTCCTTCCCTATTCTGTTCAAGTAGTCCTTGTACTTGTTCAAGTCCCACATGTTGTTTTGCGGGAGCTCGGCATGTCGCCCGGCACAGTTGGTGTATTTCCTTTGGACTGCATTATTTGTCAAATGAATTGATTCGTGATAATTTTTGAGATTGTACTTTTGGGAGCTAAATTTCAAATAACAATCTTGATACATCCATATAATAAGAGGATAAGTGCTTGTGACCAGATAATATTGCCGAATATCAAATTTTGTTTCGTGTATTAATAAAGGTTCCTCTGAAAGCAAACAAATTTAATATATTAGGTAATAATATTTTTTTATAGACATAACTCTCATATAATATAATAATGACCCTGTAACAGCTGAACCGAAGTGGGTGAGAGTGAAATTTTTAATGAGTTGTTAGTACCTAACTATAGTTTGTGAACTATAATACAAATAGGCTTCTCCCACGTGGGCGAAGCCGTGGGCAGAAGCTAGTTTACAGTAAAGTTTGTACCTATTTATAACATAATGCTCACCAATATATTTTTGTATAACATGTTTGGAGTTGGCCTTGTTTAGCAAGCTCGTGATGACTCCTAATTTAGAAGCCATTCTAATACCTCTCCCCCTTGAACAATGTGCTGGTTTAATGATCCAGATATTATGACACCCTTCACAACTCAATTGTGGACGATATCTATGAACCTCTTTCAGCAAAAACTTTGCGTAACATAAATATAGAGGAAGTTTATTTTCTGCGTCTTCTTCAAAAACGTCATCTTTGGCAATAATGCGGTAATACTTTTTCAAAAATCCATTCCACTGTCCAGAGCTTGCGTTGCTTGACGCTCGATCAATATCCTTGTTTTGTTTTCGAAATAGGTATTCCTTGCATCTGTTCAGCGCGAAGACAACAACATTCAATGAAATTTTTCCACCATCTACAAACACTGGACGTTCATTGGCAACCATTGAAAGGATCCACTTAAGCAAACTAGTACATGCTGTTATTTTGTAATCTTTCACAAATCCTTCTATTTCCCCGGCATCGTAACTATTGTAAGTGCGGGGCCCGTTGACTTCAGCCTCGTCTTCTATATAAAACCAATAGTTCCTTTTCATTGAAGAACATAAACCTTGTTTGGAAGTCCACAATGCGTCAATTTTTAGTTTGTTGACAATTGTAGTGTATTCTTTGTTCATATCGATGGTAGTATCTCGCTGTTCATCTTTGGTCCGCCATATAAAATTTGGTGTATATTTGTCTACTAAGTTGGACAATAGTATTCTTTCCAGTTCACTATGTATCTCGGTCTTATTGGAGAAGGTGCCATTCCGGATTTTAGAAAGGTTCATTTTGTTAGCGGGAATTTTTTCGACCCATCCTCTTTCTAATAGAGCATTCCTTACAGCGTTACAACTGCCATAAATTGAAAATATTTTACTATCTCTAATAGCACTTGCGGCCAGATTTTTAAGTACGATATATCGAGTGGATCTCGATTGACAGCTGCATATCACGTAGCTTTTCTCTTTTGGGGACAAGCCAGTCGGCCGATAAGTGCTTTGATAAGGCATTTTTTTGTATAAATACTTGTCTGCTGCTCTTGAAGTGTAATTGGCAAATCTATTGAATGGTGAATAGATTCTTTTTACACCTCCGTTGTCGTAGTAACTATTTGTTGATTTCTAAAAATACATTTTAATAGTTTTAATATTGAAGGCTCACTAAACTAAGGTATTTGTTGGTATAATAAAAGTGTATTACTTTGTTGACTACTAGCCTGCATGAGGCACATGGTCGCTTTTCAATAGACGTATCAGAGTCATCTAGGAAATGTTCAGGTTTTACCCTTTTGGAGGAACTTCCGTTTGGAAAAGAACTGGATTCAGTGGTCTGAAGGATAATTTTTAATTTAGTTAGTCTTTGTTAAGCACCTTATTTGACTAGTAAAATGATGTTTAGTTACTACTTACTTTCCTCTTCTTGATATATTTTTTCTTCCTGATTGGCATAGTGTTCTCTGATAGTTCATGCTTTGTATAGAATTTCCAATCTTTATGTACACCTACAGAAACAAGTAATGAACAAGACAACTATTTATAGGTAGGTACCTGCCTTCATGCATAAGTTGTGCTTTGATATTATGATTAATATTTAAATGTTGTAGGTATGTATGATCCTAATACTGAGATCCTTCTACTTACTCGTATTTATTTATTAAAATTTTCATTTTTCTCAATATTTTTGGTTATATTTTTGTTTGATTTTTTTAATCCATAGTTGATGTTCGTAATAAGCAATGGCTTTGCATTTGGCAGATGACAAGAGTTGTCATCATTTTAAATAGTATAATGCTAATCAAAAACAGCCGCATTGATTTATTTCTAGCTGACGTTCGTGAAAAGCATGGGCACAGATATTATAATATGCCTAGGTTTGCATTTAGCGTTGTCATCATTTCAAATAGTATAGTGCCACTTGAAAACAGCCACAGAGGGGTGGAAGCTTGGGATTCAGAAAGGACTCAGGACTTTAAAGGTGAACAGCAGGAAACATGGATTGAAGATCTGGAATAGATTAAAAAAAACATATATTAATTAAAACTATATATTTGTTTAAAATCAACAGGTGAAATATTTTAACATCATTGATTAGTAGGTACCTACCTAAGAGAAGGTTACCTTAAAATTTGAACATTTTATCAGGCAGTACTTACAATCCATATAGGTTTGGAGAAGCTTAAACATATTTTAATAATATAGTAATTTTATGTTATTTAGAATATCGTTAAAAATAGAACAAGTTTTATATTTTTCTTTTAAGACAAGATAAGGTCTCGTCATTCAAAGGCGTCATAACTACACGGTATGGTGCGTAAATTGAAGTGCAACTTTTGGAAAAGTTATAGATTTTTGTTTAATTCTATTTTCCTCGTGGAGTTTACAAATGCTCCTGCCAATCGCGCTTAATTTTTTTATAGGATCTAAATCTTCTGGAACCTTTCTTGAGCTAAGCGGAGCTAATGAAGAACGCCGGGTAGAAGGTCCTAGGCCAGATTTTGTTTGTCTTATTGGTATAATGGAGTCAGACTTATTAGTTACTTTGTTTTGAACTGAGATTGTCGACCGAAGTATACTGGCAGTTTCTCGTTCCCACTCGTCTGGATCTATGTAACAACGTTTATTGCCTACTGACCTATTAACTTTAACCTTGGGCTTCTCAGATTTGCTTGCCGATTCAGTTCGGTATTTGCCAGTAGGATTCGTTGATGTTCCCTCATCCGGTTGGCAGCATGAGTGGGGTTTGATACGGCGGCTAGCTCCTGTGTTTTTTTCTCGCCTTCCTCGATGTGTCCTAAAAGAGTGTGCGGACGATTTACGTTTTTTCGAACTGCTCCTTAGCGTTATGCCTGATTTGACTACTGTAACAGCTTGGCGTACCGTTAGCGATTCTTTGGGCCCAAGAAGAAGTCCATCTTTGTTCGTCGGTATTGCATCATACGGATTTAGCCAAGTAAGGAAATCAGTAATGATGGGCCCGCTGTATTCGGAGGGAACGGGTGTGTCTTTATCTGGAATGGTATCACCTGATGGAACGCGAGGCGCCAATGGTGTTACACTGCGTGGTTCGTGTTTCCGTTCTTTGGATCTCTTAATCATTCTTTTACCGTTGATACATAAAGAAAGTCCTAAATATGCCGGAGCTTTGGGTATTGCTTGTCTATAAGCCATTTCGAAATACCCCGTATCTGCTTCAGGATTAAAACGACGATCGAGTACCACTGAAATTAACAAAATAAATAGTCGTATTAATTTAAATCAATACAAAATTATTATAACAGACATGTCTCATAAATTACCTTTAACGACGTCTTCAAGGCATTGAGGGCATAAACGTGCAGTTACTGATGTCGTTGGTGCCAAATCAGGGCTCGAATTAATTTCAATGAGCCATGGGGTAAAGTCGTCAGTCAGCATAAAGTCAGCCCCATACAATTCAAAGCTGTTTTGCCTTTTATCCATAGTGTCTTGACAAGCAAGCATAGCTCCGATTAGGCATTGCTTCATTCCAGGGTAAATTTTGTTTTCCCACATCTCATATTTTCCTATCTGTCTTCAAATATAAGAACTTGATTTAGTATGGTGCTTTTTATTCATTTACAAATTTATATTAACCTATCCTTACCTTAGGTAAGCTTTGAAGGTGTGACAGTCCCACATGTTTTCATCGGGTAACGCTTTGTCCCTTTCTCCATAGTTCTTGTATTTAGTCTGTACAGCGTTGTTTGTGAGGTGAACAGATTCATGATAGTTTGATAAACTGAATATTTGAGAGCTGAATCGCAAATAACTATCTCTAAAAAAGAATTATTATTTTAAAAGAAGTCTACAATTAGCTTAACATTATTTAAAAAGTTATATAACCTACTAACCTGTATACCCAAATGGTTAGTGGTTGGCAATTTGTTATAAGAAACCATTGTCTAATGTCAAATTTTGTATCATAAATTACTAACGGGTTTTCTGAAAGATGGTGAAATAAAGTCAGTTAACCTGAAGTAAAACTATAGGTATTATCAAAACATTAGCGTTAATAGCTGGTTACCAATGTACTTTTGAACGACGTATCTAGTTTTCTGAGCAGGTATATTGATGAGGCCTATTATATCCTTGATATTGTTCATAAGTTGAATACCACGACCACGACATTTATTGCCTGGTTTCACAATCCAAATATTTAAGACACCGTCAATATCTATCTGAGGCCAGTATTTGGTCATCGTGGCTAAAAGTTTTGCTGATTTCCTTTCTAATTGTCTGGAAAAATTGTTGAAAGGTTGTTTTAAAAATCTGTATTCCATTCATCTTATTTACCAATACCAGTGGAATCGTAAACAACACATCCGAATACTCGAACATCGATGATGTAATAACATTATTGTATCGAACGGCAATTATGATCTAATTACCCTATGTTGACATAAATCATTAGCATTGATTGTTTACAACAAATAGTAAAACACGTAAGTAAATTTAACCCGGCATTATTACCGTATGTTGGAGTTTTTATCTTCTGCGAACTTAGCCTTTTCATGTACAAGCAGATAATGATGTGTTAAAAACTGGTCCCATTCGTGTTCCCACACGTGGACTTGATCTTCTGTATCGTCTATATCTTTATGTGTAAAGAATGAAATGTATTCATTCAGTCTGCTTATAGCGAATTCTATTGCGCTGAAAGGGATCTTCCCGTTAGGCACGACCAGATTCTGTTCACTAGTGGCCTGTAGTGTGCTCGATAGCCATTTAAGGACGCTGATGCAAGCCGTTATTCTGAAATCGTCGATGAATTCCTCAAGGCTATCCGAGTTGTGAATGTTGTAACACCGTGGGAACTTCGTCAATGATACTCCTGGCTCGGTGTGCCAATGCATTTGTGTTAGAGAAGCGGTCAAACCTTCTTTAGTAGTAAAAATTGATCTGCAAAACCTAAAACGTGGCGTGAATATTTTTATATAGTTGTAATACATTAATGATACATCCATGGACGCATTCTTTACCTGCTTATAAGTACATCTTTATTGCTAAGTAACCAATCATATTTATCTCTCTTCGTTGTCCAGAGGAAATCGACCGAGTGGTGCTCCATGAATTTGAACAAAATCATCCGTTCAACCTTAGAAAGTTCTTTTCCAGTACATTTCTTTGGATCGATATTTGGAGGCGGGTGGCGGACCTTGAAATAGAGGTATTTTCGTTTTATTTTATGTTAGAAGAGAAACCTAAGAGGTGCTATTGAATGAATGCTGTAAAACGTTATCTGATAAAGTTGAGTATGAAACAGGATTAATATTATAGAAATGGTTTTATGAAATGGGTGCGGTGCGCAAACCAGACAAGGAATAGACATACCCCTAGTTCAGGCCCAACCAGATTTACAGATACCTTATGTGACTCGTATTTCTCGATCCATCCTCTTTCGAGAAGCGCTCTACGAATCGCGGGAAATCCTCCACCTTTTATCATGAACACCTTGCGTTCCTTCATGGCACTGTCGGCCAGTTTCTTTAGCTCATTCCATCTTTCATTGCTCACCCAACTTTTGTATTGCTTAAGTTGTTCAGTAGATGATGTCTCTATTTATGTAAAATTAAAACAAAAATGTAATTTACCAACCGTATCCCGTGAGAGTTGAAAACATTTCAGTAAAACGTAGTGTACCTGCACATAGAATTGCTCCATGCTCAGACTTGGAAAATGAGACAGCACTCGATGGCCGCAGCTCCTTCTTAGCGGTGCTATCCTTATGTAGTTTCGAGTCTGATACGCTCTCTTCAAGTTCCATCGTTACAGCCATGAGCTTTTCTTACGACCCTATAAAAAATAATTTGGTCTACTTTCACCATGTTTCTCTCCTTACCTCATGGCGTGTATACGATGAAGGAGACGGGGACGGACTGGCCAACTAAATATAAACTGGTAGGTAGTGCAATAACCTACTTTAAGCTAACCTACATTGCGGGTCCTTGGCTCATCAGCGATCAGCGAACCATTCGTACACATTCCCGCCCGGTACCTGTGCTAGTGACGTCACAGCCTAGGTACCTATGCCTACGTCCTCGACAACTTCGTACAGAATAGATAGGTATTTATGTAGGTACATGTAGGAGTACCTATTTTTACTTTTTTAGGCTGCTCTTACCTTCTGTAACCAGGTCGTTGCTCAGAAAACTAGGTTAGAGGAAACGCAAAAGCGTTCATTAAAATAATAAAAAAATGCTGTTGATTTCAGGAACTGAAAATTTGTTTGACAATTTGACATGGTATAAAAAAATACCGTGAACATAGATTGTGCATTTTGTGCCATCATTGTCAAAACAGATTGATCTGTCAAATAAAACGTAACTGTACCTTAAACTCTAAAAAAAAAAAGTGAATTTTATTCAAATAGGTTTTCAGCGAGTGCACGAACTCATAATCCCGTAATCCATTTCCGAATCGATGCAAACTAATTACTAAATAATATAATAAACACCTATCAGTCACTAACATAGTACAAGGCATCAGAAACTACGAGTACCTGACCTGGTACACCTAGACTTGGAACAAATATTTGCAGAACACGTAAATATTTGTCCTACAGTGGGGAATCGAACTCGCGTCGCAACCAGCTAGTCACCACAGCGCGGGAGCCGCGCCACACTCCCTCGAGGAATGCTAGAAATGCGTCATAGTTCTTTCCGTTTAGATGTAAGTCGACGTAAGCATAGAGAGAGGTTTTCCTAATTCGATACCATACTCGTTTTCAGAATCGGAGCACCCGAATTCAAGCATTCCAAAAATACCGTGTACAAGTAGGTACATACTTACACGTTAATTTCTTTTTTATATAATTCAGAAAAAAATACAATATTGCAAATACAATTACGTTAATTTAATTTTTATGTCATTCGGAAAACTCTTTGGGCTTTCCGGGTTCAAAAGAGTACTTATTGTTGTTCTGCGATTCAAAATCGAGTATTCTCCCTCCATTCGTTGATCAAGAATACTCGACAACTACAGCAACTACTACTGAGCTCTCTTAGCTGAGAGAAAGAATTCAATATAATTTCTGGATTTCAATGTTCCAGTCAGTACATATAGTAAATTATATCATCATTTACTTATACGACACCACCACCATCATCATCATCATCAGTCGATATGTATACCTATAATACTGTTTGATGGACCATTTACGAAATATCAAATCCAAATGACCCTTCGGTTTTCTTATCGTCAGCCCGTGTACGTGCGTTGCGTACCTCATTTAATCTGCTTAATGAACATTTCTCAATGTTGTGAACTTGTGCCAATCTTTCGCGAAATTAGCCAGTATGTACCTAAAATACCTAAGTATCGCATTATTTTATTACATACAACACTAACACAGTTTCAGTCATACAATCATACTAACACATAGGGACTTGTCTGAATTAATAAATAAATATAATTCTGTAAACAATTTAATATTTTAGCTGTTTTTTCAAAGGCTGGTAGAACATAGGTACTCATAAATGCTATTTAAATTTTAAACGATGATGTCAATACATTGTTAAACTTGTGTCTAACTTTATACACATTATTATGTAAGACACTAAATTAGCATTTATATTCTGCTTTAAATGTTGAAGTTCATCTAATACTAATCATAATTTATATAGATAGTTCTATATTGCATACACCAGGATTAGACTATTACACTAAGTTGTGGTGATGTATCATCATCATCATCATAAGTCTGTAGAAGTCCAATGTTGGACATAATATAATAACAATAATATGCCATTTATTCCTGAATTCTAAAGCTAAATAACTAACATAATAATTTCAAACATTAATTCATTGCATAAACATTGCAGTTTATCTTTCCTCTCTTAACTATTCATCCATCGCCACAGATTCCTGTCTGCGGTCAGTCTCGTCCAGGTGGAGCCAGAGACGTCCTTGATGTCGTCTCACCAGCGGGCGCGTTGGATATACCTACGGATCCATAAATAATTTTAGGTCTGTAACTAGGTATGTTTATAGTACTCATAATCATTTTTAAACATAACTAAACACTGCTTTATCTCTTTTTGTTAATAAATAGAAAAAAAACTGTTTAGCTAAACAACTGTTGAAAAATCTTCACGAAACCTGTTTCAAAAAAGGCCTTTAATATTGAAACACTACTTTTTTTTTTTTTTTTTTTTGTTTAACGGCCTGGATTCTCGTCCTTTTGGCCAATCTTGATTTTATATGTCGTCTGGCATAAGTCAACAAATTCTTCACTCACTGACTGTCACTGTTTCTTTAAAGGTAGTCTTACTTGAAGTATTTAGCAACTTCAAAGTCAGAGGTCTGAAAATATTTTTTCATACTTTCTCAACAGTATTCCTAATGAATTTGAACACAGGACGAAATAATTTTGGATTTGCAAGTATGTCATGTAGCAGGCGGGGTACTTCTTCTTCAACTTCCATTATATCCGCTATCATAGCCAATCTCTGAATAGAGAATGCTGGACATTCCTGGATTATGTGTTTTAGATTTGCATCTTCACTATCACAATGAGAGCAAGCCTTTGTTCTTACTATCTTTAATTTATGCAGGTGAGCCGGCGTAAGGCAATGTCCAAACCGCATTCTATTAATTATGGAAGTAAACTTTCTCTCATAATCATCTCGATGCAATTCACTATGATACCAAGGCTTGGCTTGTAGCTCTTTCTGGATTCTAGCATACCATTGACCTTTACTAGTGTTTATATGCAACCAGTAGTTATTCCAGATTTCTCTTTTCTTTTCTTTCAGGAGGGTGAACAGATCAGTGAAAGGAACTAGCAGTATCTCTCTGTGGTCTTCATCCCATATTCCACATGCTGCTTTATCTGCTTCTTCATTACCAGTGATTCCCTGGTGGGATGGAACCCACTTAAACTCTATATCTATATTCTGTGAGTATAATTTAAGTAGTATATTTCTTATCATAAATAGTACATAGTTTTGTTTATAGGATAAGTTAGTTCTTTGTAGAGCAAGCATAACACTTAAAGAGTCAGATACAATCACAAACTGATTATGGTGTGAAATATTTTGAATGTACAAAAGAGATAAATAAATAGCATAAGCTTCAGCTGTGAAAATACTACATTCATCATGAATTTTAAAACACCTTGAAGAACATTTTTGTGGATCATACATAGCTGCATGAACCCCATTATTTGACTTAGATCCATCAGTATAAATCCTATAGGATTGAACACCAGCCATTTGCTCTTGAAATTCATATTTATTTTCTATTTTTCGAGAGTCCAGTTTGATAGGTTCTAATAAAAGTACATCATAAGAACAAAGATACATTGGCCAATTTTGACTATGATACATATTTACAAATGACTTTTTAACATGAGCCATTATGGTACACATTTCAGGTAGTCTCCCGGAAACTACATTGGCTGGAGTAATCTCCAATTTTGGCAATCCCTGACTCAATTCATCTGGTAAGTACAATTTCTTCAACACTATTGAATTACTATTAGCTAAGACTTTAATACAATTTTTTTTAGCTGCTCCAATCCTTCTTATAACTAGTGGTTCTATACAAGTTTCAACTTCCATTGCATTAATTGGTGTAGATCGCATTGCACCAGTGATTATTCGCAATGCCATATTTTGAATAACATCTAATTTTTTCAATGCATTAGGATTAGCATTAATATAAGCTAAACAGCTATAATCGAAATGACTTCTCACAATACTTTTATACAACATACTTAATATTTTTGGGTCTGAGCCCCAAAAAATTCCCGTAAGGGATCTTAAAACATTAATTCCTTTTAAAGCATTTTTGCATATGTACCTAATATGACTATGGAACTTTAACTTTTCATCTAAAATTACTCCTAAAAATTTCTTCTCATTTACTCTTGGTATAATTTCATTATTATAAGACACTTTTACTTGTGACTTATTATTGCCAATTATTAAACAAGAACTCTTTTCACTATTAATATTGAGTTTTAAGACATTGCTGTAGTAATTGTGCATTTGGTTTAGAGAATCATTCAATTTTTGATTGATTAAATTAACATTTCTATTACTATAATACATCAAAATATCATCTGCAAATTGTAAAATAGTTACCTCAGAGTTTATGTATTTTAACATCTGCGAAGTGTACAAATTGTAAAGGATTGGTGAAAGTGATGCACCCTGCATCAAACCCTTACTTACTGATTCTGGACCATGTAGAATGTTGTTATGCCTTACAAACAATTTACGTTCATACGAAAAATTGAATATCCATTTTATTAATTTTCCAGGAAATTCCAACTCTGACAAAACCAACGCTAGTTGATGAAGATCCACATTATCATATGCTCCCTGGACATCAAGGAATACACAAGCAGAAGTAATATGGGACAACTGGCCTTTCTTTAAATCAGCTATTAAGGATACAAAACTTTCAGAAGCACTTTTACCCTTACGGAATCCAAATTGAAATGGAGGTAAGATGTTATTTTTCTCTACATAATAATCTAACCTAACTTTAATCATTTGTTCTAAAAGTTTACCAATGCATGAAGTTAAAGAAATAGGTCTGTATGAGTCAGGATTATCTACAGGTTTATCAGGTTTTAGTATTGGAATTGCGCATTGCATTTTCCATGACTCTGGAATAAGTTGTTGTGACCATAACTGATTTAGGATTTTCAATAATATCTTTTTAGCCGAAATATGTAATCTTTTTAAAACTAAATAAGGAAAATCATCTAATCCTGGGGTAGTGTCTTTCCTTGTGTCCAGTGAATAACAAAGTTCATTCCATTTGAATGGTTTCATAAAGAAATTTGCAACTTCTGTATTATTATTTAACTCAAAGATACCTTCTAAATCCAAATTAGATGTAGTTGATTTTGAAAATTTTTCTAAAAATCCTGGTATAAATTCATCATTCTTTAACGGAGTTCGAATAGGAATACGCTTAAATTTACGAATGTAATTCCATATTTTCGAAACGGGAGTGTACCTATTTAAAGTACTGCAGAGATTTTTCCAACTATTTTTCCTACATTCACTTAGAATTCGTTTTTTAAGGGCATCTGTTTTTTTATATTCAATGAATGATTCTAAATTAAACTCGGTTCTGTATTTGGCTAACGCTACTTTTGATTTCCAAACAGCCTCAGTACACTCCTCGCTCCACCATGCAGCTGGAACCTTACTTATCTTTTTACCTACTTTACGAATGGGGATACATTTAATTTTAAGCTCATTTATTAATTCACAAAAACTATTATATGAACATAATGGATCAAACTCAAAATTATAATTTTTAAATACATCTTCAGACTCCAAGCAGTATTTTGCCCAATCGGCCTTATTATACATAAATTTCTGTATATTATTATTCGAAATATAATTTGTAGCTGAAATAGTAATGTCAATAAAAGTGGGATAGTGATCACTACCCAATGGGTCATTTCCAACTCTCCATTCACACAGCGGCGCAATAAGTGGACTGACACATGTAACATCTATAGCTGAAACATTATGATGAGGGCTCTGCACTGTTGTTGGACTCCCATCATTCAAAATACATAAATTAAATTCATCGAAAAGGTCATACAAATCCTTACCCCTAGCCTTTGTTGTTTGACAACCAAATGCAATATGATGTGCATTAAAATCGCCTGAAACTAAACATGGACTTGGCAAGTCTCTTATAATTCTATTTAATTTGTTTATTCTAATTCGGTTTCCTCTATTTTGATTTGCAGGTGGGCAGTAAACGCAAAGAATAGTCAACGGACCTACATCAGTTTCTACCAATACAGCTATATTTTGAATGTCTTGATAAAATCTAGTGTCAACGGTTTTAAATTTAATGGTGTCTCTCAATAAAATACCCACCCCACCATGTTCATTGTCAGCATTCTTTCCCACATACTGATATCCTGGAATTTTTAAACATGGAGAAGTATCCTTGAGCCAAGTTTCATTTAGTAAGCAAATGTCAATATTATTTTGAAATAAAAAGGTTTTTAAAAGTGGTTTCTTATTGTTTATGCTTTTAATGTTATGTAGTGCAATACGAAGATTACACATTATGTTTTGCAATTCTTTAAAAAAGTCTCTCTAATGTGAGAGACTGTTGTTACAGTGTTGGAATTACCTAGACTTACAAGGGTTTTTACGATTATGTCTATAAATTTTTCATCGTTAATTAGTTCTCCAATCTTTGATTGTTTGTTCACAGCTGAAGTTGATTTTGTAACAGGTGTATTTGCCCTGGGCGGGATGTTTTGAATTTTAGCTGGTGAAACTACTCGCTGGGCCACTGGGGCTTCCGGCAAAGCTACCAGGACCTCCGACGGAGTCCGAGCCAGAGCAGGGAAGCTTTTTTTGTCAAGACTGATGACATTTGCGTACGTTTTCTTGTTACTATCTATTTTCATTTGTTTAAAGGGGCATTCTCTTGAGATCGCCAAATGGGCGCCTCCACAATTTATGCACTTCAGTAATTCAACTGTGCAGTCTTTGTAATTATGCTCACCCGCGCAACGCGAACACACCTGGTCATTCCTACAAATTGCTGCTGCATGATTAAATTTCATGCAGCGAAAGCATTGCATGACAGGAGGGACATACTGGTAAACTCTGTACCTCCAGTTGTCAAGATAAATGAATTGCGGCAGCACAGTGCCTACAAATGTAACACTTATAGTGTTCAGAACTACAACATCATCACCTACTTTTTTTTTGAAGCGTCTGATCGCCACTATCTCTTGCTCTGCAGAAAGTTTATTGTATAGTTCCTCATTGCTAGACTCTTTAGGTATAAACCTAACTACACCTATACGTTCAACCGACGATGCCGGGATATAAGCTTTGATTGCATTTTCATCTAAACATTTATTATTTAGGAAGTCATTTGCAGCTGCCGATTGTTTAAACACCAACATTATTTTGTTCGCATTTATTCTACGTTGTTCATGTATCCCCTTGACTGCTTTAAACATCTTGGAAATTATCAGTGGATTTTTGTTTCCAAGACGATCCTCTCTTTGTACACCCTCCACGAAGACTGGAAATTCTGTATTTGCACTATTATCGGGGTAGTTTCGCTTGTAGCCTTGTTTTATATAGGTATCATACTTATCCGTAAGGACGCCATCACCATCACCGCCGCTCTTGGATTCATCCTCATGAATTCTCCTTTTTTTACCTGCCTTCAGTTTTGTTACCGTCGTAAAAGCATTTCCATACTCTCCATCGCTTTCCGCCTCCATCCTAAAGCACTTTCAACACCAATTTAAGTTTTAATTTGCAAAATTAAAATTTTATTTTCGAAAAGACGCGCCTTCTCAATTCCCGCCAAATCGGAAGTCCTTTTTGGAATCGAAACACTACTTATCCATGCAGTGTTGCCAGCCGGTTTTTGACAAGTTACCTAAAATAGATAAAAAAAAAGTAATTTAGATGCAAGTAAGAAATTAAATATGAATCCTACGTATTCCAAAAAACACCAAAAGTAACCTTTTGAGTTGTGTAACCTAAAAGTAACCCGATGTAGTGAAAAATAACCTAAAGAGTTACAAAAGTTATCTTCTGGCAACGCTGTATGCATGACCAAAGATCTTATAATGCACTGTTTCGTACCATGTGAGATTAGTGATTGACACTTTGACTTTGACAGTTACGGTATCCAAAGTCTTTTTTATTTTACCTAGGTATTCTTATTCATAATCGAGTCATAATCAAGAAGTGATGTGACACCCACTGAAGTATAACGGTTGATATGCATTACCATAGAGAAAATAACCACGTTTAGGCATTACAACGTACCTAGTCTTGCGATGCACCTACCGTTTTTACCCGATTATCGAAAGGAGGGTTATGATTTAAGCATACAGTTCGACTTTCGGACTTCCTTACTCCTTAATTCAGCAGGCTGTTTGGACAGTCTAGACTAGACTCTTGAGCTCTTATGTAGTTCGTCTAAGCTTTCAATAGATGGCAGCATTAAGAACGAATTAACATGCCGTAAAATTAACGGAACCGAGTGGTGAGGCGCATGACGCTGGAAATAGTAACCTGTGGTGAAAGATGCATAATGTGAACTGTACGTTCGTCACTGGCCTCGTCTTTAGCCTCGCGATTGGCTCCGCAATTAAGTGCCGATAGTTCGCGTCGGCACTGACACGAACTTTTCAACGAGTGCCTAGACAAATACGAACGTGCATGTATGTACGAACCCGATATTATATAATAGTATTAATTATTAAAAACTTATTTATTGTCATACAACAAAGGTCTAAAATAATAGGGTAAATATTATATTTTATCTATAAAAATATTTACTTACCTTAAAAAATACACACTATTATGTACCTAATAGGTACATAAAGTTAAATAGTAAGCTTCACCCAATGGCAATGGCATTCAGTATTAAAGGGCAATTGTACTTAGCAACTATTACTTTCTGACATGCATCATGTCACAGACTAGTTTGGGATACTAAGCATAAACGTAATATCTTTATCTAGTCTATGATGCGTAGCACGCATCATGCTATTATTATTATTATTAAATGAATCATGTTAAATAATGCATTTCACAGCTAGCTTCAGGTAAGTTGATTTTTATGTTGTCCTACGTGCCAACACAACCAACAAGTTTCGTTTCTGCTATTTGGCAACACTGATTACAACACGAACGAACATGAAGCAAGCAAGATGGCGTTAGCGCGTTCATCTCCGTTTTGATGGTCCTCTGTGATATTTCTCATGTAATGTCATTTTCGAAGTTATTTCGTAATGAACTAGCGCGTTGAATATCCGTAAAAAAATCAGAAAGTGTTAAAGTGTTCGTTTAAATATCTTTAATGTATTAACAGCACCAATGTGAATGTAACCCACCTGAGGAATGCTGGTTTTTTCAGTGATTTGTGATTCCGTCAGGTGTTTTCGTTTTAGCCAAAATTTTAATATTGTCTTGCGCAGTGAGTGAAGTGAAGTTTTGCAGTTCAGATGTATTTGTGCCTCGGGGATACTAGATGTCGGGACTGTTTCCAATGTTGGGAAACAAAAGCGTGAACTATTTGTTTTGATACCGCGATAAAGTGAGTTGAGAGGGTTGGAGGAGCCCGGCCGGATGATGGCCTTCAGTGAGGTGAGTGTATCTCGTTTTACAGCATCACGAATCCATTGTCATCTTAGTCCAACTGCGAATACAGGAAGCCACATCTATTATCCTTGCATTTATCGCCTTTCCACGTCCACATTTCGTATGTTTTCAGTAGGATTTGTCTACTTGAATATACATTTATTAGGTATAAGTGGCACTTTATCTATTGGTAAAATATGTTCCTTTCAAAATTGTATTTTATGAGCTGTTTTTATAGATCAAAACAAGTGCCATAGATTAATAATTAGGATCTGAAAACATTTAATATGCCTACCATCCCATACCTTGACAAGACTAGCCATTCACAAGATAGCATTATCAAAATAAACACTCATATTATCTGCATGTTTATCAAATTATTCATAGTATTTATTATCCTTCTTACATCTAATCAACTACTTGTCAGACTTGATGCTATATAGGCTGTATTAAATTTATGTTTAAAAGTAGGGGAATGTATCAAACTTAGTTTAGTGATAATGTTGAAGTTTATAGGCCTGGGATGTGGCTAAACAAAGAAATCCCTATCAATATTTTTTTTTTATACGAGAAAGCCTCTTCTCATAATAAATCATACTGTAATCTGGTTTAATGTGTCTTCTG
Organism: Perizoma affinitatum; assembly: GCA_961405105.1. NCBI lineage: Eukaryota > Metazoa > Arthropoda > Insecta > Lepidoptera > Geometridae > Perizoma > Perizoma affinitatum. Next base: position 4,031,361 of record OY560191.1, on the reverse strand, counting down.
TAAAATATAAGCATTCTTAAGTTAAACAACAGCTATTTTAGATATACTTTTTAAATGATTTGTATCTCTTATATTACTTTTCATTGTTAGGCCATTGCATTCTTTAGCAAAATTTTAATCATTTGAGTTTTTGTTTTGTCTGATTTTGATAAATCTTTGCCATTCAATGCTAATACATTTCAAATAAAATAAAATATATTGATGAAAGACTGGCTATCTGCTGTACACATAAAAGTATTCGTTAAAATTATATCAGATTTTTTGTTTCATTAAGCTATAAAATCTCCCAATATTCAATTTACAACATTATAAGGTTACTCATAAGAAAGAAAGGTGATATCATCTTTGAATGGAAATCCTACTTGAACTTTGAATCAATATTGTTATTAACGGTATGACAAGAAGAAACTGGTTATTAAACTATGACATAATCAGTATCTTCATTTACTTTATGATCAGTAGTATAGATTACCTCATTCATTGTCTCACCTTTTTGTATGTAAATCATATTTGTAACCAAAATTACACAACCATTGCATGACCTAACTGGAGAAAAGAATAGTCAATTTTAGCAGTGAAATTACAGTGGATATTCTGTGTTCCGATCATTGGCACAGTAACACAGTCATAGATCAGACAAATGACACTCATAAAATGTGTCTTATTAAACAGAATTAATCATGGTCACTTTGGTGATGTTTTTTTGTACTTTTATCCATGGTTTGATCCAGGGTTGGCATGATTAAAACAAGTGATTTTAAAACACATGTTTAAGACAGTGTTTAAAACAGTTTCAATTAAAACCGTGTTTTTTATTAAGTGTTTAAAAACATGTTAATATGAGTTGAGCCTAATTCCCCTGTGGGTATTTCCCTGAATACAAAGGGGTTTCTGTGGGTATTCCCCTAATATAAAGGATTAATTAACAATATTAACAATATTTAAAACATACAGAGTGAATGTACTGAGATTAGAGATAGATATGCACGACAACATAAAATTTATTCATTAATTTAATTGTAAATATTGATTATTATTTAATGCATTTGAAAGTACTTAGTCTAAAAAGAAATAATATAGGTCTAATTAATGATAAATTTAAGGACAAAACTAGAAATAAAAAAAAACAAAAAAACAAATAAAACACCGATTAAAACAAATTGAACTGTTTGTTTTATAAAATTAAAAAAAAACTGTCTTTTTTCCTACCCTGGTTTGATCACGTAAATAAAGCCCTAAAAAATACCGTTTAAGGTAGAGCAAAATCGGTTAATTGAATTCCTCACACGCCCATCTGATATTTTACGCAACTCTCTCGTCTTTTAGGAGAAGCTCATGTTTGTGAAATAATGGGATATGTTTTGGACGTCTAACATAATACTTGTACAGAGATCATTAGGTGAAACATCCTCTTTGTTTGTAAGTACAGTTTCACAAAATTGTGACGTTTAGAGACGATTTCCCACGGTTCAATTGTTATTCCTCAGTCGAGACTACGTCGTGCGTGGCCGGCTGATACCGGCATTCTGCGTGAGACCCTGCGTTGTTACAGTTTTGGAATCGACCTCTTATAAGTATAATTTGTACTTATAAGGCCAAATCTGTGTGGAAAATCGGCCATTGTTGGCATAGAAAATATGTCTTGTTTTAGTTGGCTTACTTCCGCTGGCGGACGATCTGAATTCAGATTAGCTAGGCCAACGAATTAAGTAACTAGAGCCCGTCCTATATAACCTAGATTTTATTTAGAGATTTAGGCATGTCTTACTGACAGTTTTCTATAAAAAAATGGAAATAGTTATTGGGTTAGTTAATTGTTAACAGATTTTGATGATTCTTTTGTTGTCGTATAGAGAATGATCCCTAAGAGGTCCCATAAAAGTTTTATTCCTGAGGGATTGCCAATTTTCTCGTAAAACTAAAAAATAACGTCATCATAAGGAATCACGGCCGAAACATTTTACTTTTGTTCTAAGTTATTCGAAAGACTGACATCCCGAGTGAGCAAAATAACGTAAACACCTGAGGAAGTGGGCTTTTTGACATTTAATGTCAAATATTATTTGTTGTTATGTATTCTAACTAACCTATACCTAAGCTTCTGCTTAACTGCTAACCAACCAGAGCTGCGGCATGCCAACATGTAGTAGCTTATGCTGAGCTGAAGGCCGATTCACCACCACTGAGTAGCTTAATGAGTCGCTCATTATCGTTAGGGACTGCGAATTAAACGGACTGCGGGGATAGACGGAACTTCGGATTATTTCATCGTACTTTTCCATTTTAGGTATAAATTAAATAAATAAATAATATGGAACTAGAAAATTTAAATGGATCAAACATTGTTTCGTAGCAACTAGTTCCAAGTTACTAGGTAGAACATTGTTTGCATTTGCATCTTATCTAAATAGGCCGTGGTTTACTCGTTGAGTTACGTTTGGCACCCGTACGCCTGTGTGAACATTTATGACAACAAACAGAGTCCGAAGTAGTCCCCATTTCTTTCATATTAATAAAAACGGATCGACTCCTATATTTTACTGATCAAGCTACTAGGTAGGTATGTAAGAAGGTAGGTAAAATCTCGTAAAACCTATTCATTGTCAATTCGATTTCGTAAAAAAAATCGTAGCCAGTCGTGCGCGCAGGGTCAGCAACCCGGACTTATGAACTTCAAATTTGTAGGGCTGCTCTATTTTGCCTCTCGTGTAAGAAAGGCACTGTATTTGCATAGATTTGGTTTTAAATATCTTGCCCCCGAAAAACAATCATATGCCTCGAAATATCTGAAGCACACATTGTGGCACAGTAATAAGTACAGCGAAACTCTGGTTGATGTACCTGGGACAGGGGACTACTGTGCCAGTTACCAATGCCTGGATGATATCCAAAGGGCCTCCAAGTTCATCGAGCATTTTCGGGCACCTACCTAACTTCGGGCTTTAAGTTTCAACTCAATAATAAACCAATGACTTTTCGTTTTTTATTTAAATTGACAAACTTTTGACTGCTTTTCAATGCTGATCGTATTGTTGCGTCGGTTATTTGAAATGTACCGTTAGTTAGTCAGTTATAATTTAAACTTTACTAGCCGGATTTTTTTATAGGCAAGCCATTCCAGTTACGTTTAGATTAGAATAGATGCTCCGAATTAGTCAACAGTCGCTTCCTGTTGTATTATGCAAACCAATCCCTCTACAAAATAGAATATCTGAAACTGGGCTTTTTGATTGTATTAAAATGCCTATTCAGCACTCGTATCGAAATATAACGAGTCACCTCTGACCGCGCGTGATCTAACTGAACTATTGGCTATTGGGCCATTCGAGCCCGAGGGGTGAAAGTAGATCGATCGTGTTTGCCATTCATTACTGTACATACCTATTCCCTTCACTGTTGCGATGATATACTGGGTATTTCTTTGAGATTGATTAGGATATCTCTTCACTGACCCATCTCATACAAATAACCTGTACAGCCTGAGATGCTGTATGTAGATATTATCTGTGCAACGCCCTGACGGGGGTCAAATCAACAATCATTCATTCAATCCAGCCTACAATCCTTAGCTTGGGTGTTTTGACTGTTCAAGTTATTATGTAGATATACATTTTTTTGTACTTTTCATGGGTGTGCAACCCATGAAAAGTACAATACAAAGGAATTACAAATTTAAATTTTTCAATGGATTTATTTATTTTATTAAAAAGTACTGTAACTTTTTTACAAATAAATCTGGCTTCAATATAAGCATTCTTCTGCTCAAATAGCACCATAATAGATAGACAGGTAATTCACACAGCATCATCTAGCCCCAAACTAAGCAAAGCTTGTATTATGGGAACTACATGACTGATATTTATATCTATATTTATTTTTGTTTATTTATTTTAGGAAAACCATCGGCACTTAAAAAACAAAATTAATGACTAAACTAATAGCTATGAGGCCATTTATATGCATAATATGTAAAATAAAAAATAAATTAAAGGGCATTTATTTACTTACACTTAAACAAACATACCTAGTCTAAGTACAATATAATAATATAGTATGTATAGTGAGAAGGTATGTCTGTATGTTAGTAGAAAGGTCGAGGACTCAGCCACGCCTACTGATGTAGCTGCTGACGTCACAGCTACCACTAACTAAATCTAATCTAATAAATGTGTGTATAACCCAGATTTTCTGAAAATTTTGCGTTAACGCATCTTCCTGTAAAAAAATCTGATAACCATTGTCCGCAGCGGCTAAATTAAATTTGTGTAGCGTCGAGTAGAATATCGAGTTTGCGACGGACGCCAAAAGGTTGACCTGAATAATGCTAAAAGTGTTGTATTTTTATAAAAGTTGCATTGGATGTTTTGATACGGGCCTGAAACCGAGATAGAATAAAATAAACACGCGCGAAGGAATGTGGGGCGAAATTGAAAAGCATCGTGTTTTTGTTGCTATTTGCTCCTGTCTGCCCGTTTGTGGTACTCGCTGAAGCGGTATGCATAAACTTATCAAAATGCTAACTGATTTAAATCAGACGTGCTTTAGGAAAGTAGGCCAAGCACTCTTGACACTTGACCTGAAATCCGACTCGTAATTTAAACAGGTAAGCAAATAAATAAATGCGATTGTATTTTAATGGGCTTTCGAATTCTCATTGAAACTAATGGAATCGTAAGCCTTAATTAGTTTTGATTAGTCATCACGTCGTTTATTGTTTGGGTTATCAGCTTGAGGTTGGATCCAATAGCAATTTGGACAGTTTCATAGGACATCGTCATTGACCTAATGATAGAAATGACATACAAGATTAAGCTACGTTTATGCTTCAAAATGTAAATCGACATGAACCAAGAACAAGTATAATTTGTGTTACGTGGTTATGGTCTAGGAACGTGCCTAAGAAACAGTCGCTTGCTACGATCATTATGCGGAGGCCTGGACGTAGGCCTTAAATATTCATACAGGTTACCTGCTCTTGGTCATCAATATTTATAACCTGCCGCTGCGGTGATAGAAAAGCACCTCACCATTAAATTGCTTCAGGAACAATTTATAGTACAAATTTCTTTATTGCTAAATTCATCGTTCATACTAGCGATGCCGTGCCATACACCCACGGTGTACATGGACAGGTTGATTCAGGCACCATTCAACGTAGGATAACGATTTTGTGGTGCCATTGGAAAACTTGATGAAGTTATTCCAATGGCTTCACCACAAAATTGCAATTTTTCGTTAGCCTTTTTCGATCGAAATCAGGATACAGAAACAGTACTAGCTCTTGAATTATACAAAAATCGTACAAAATACATGGAGGTGATTCGGGTCGGCGACGGTGTCTCCCATGGCCATGGTGCCTGAATCACCTGTGTATAGCAATATGAATCTCAATAATCTACTAACATAGCTATGTTAGTAGATTATTGGTTATTGCTTCGAATTACAGTTCATATTGATTAGTTTTTGCATTCGCATAAGCACCTATTTGAAACAGGTGACTAACCTCAACATAACTAATGAACACCACAGCATATCTTGCACGTCCCATCTCATTTATCATCATCACATGATTGCAGTTTTTACAAGTACCTACGTACCTAACATATTTAACTTGCTCACTTTATTGACTGAACGACAGGTTCTCCATTATGATTAGAATATGCGGCCGACCCATCTGCAAGTAAGTAATTTTAATAGATCTTTTTATGACACCAGCCTACCTGTACACGTTTTTTTTAAACGAATACTGACGCGTTTTTCGAAATAGCGGTCGCGTATTTGCCTTTAGAATGTTATTATGGCTCAACTCGCATGATGGCATTCCGTTAGGCAACTAGTTTGACTGGATATTCATGCCGTAATATTAGCTATTGACCAAATTCAAACTATCAATATTTGCAAGATATTTGAGATGTTTTAATCTCAAATTCTACCAATGGAAAGCGCTGTTCCAATTTTAATGTATTGAAAATTACGTGTATAAACACGTAATGTGCTTTTACCTGCCCTTTCTCCATACGTATAAACGCATGGAGAAAGGGCAGGTAAAAGTACGCGACCTAAGCGAATAAAAAAATGTGATGGTAATTAATGAACCAATAATAGAACCGTAGCAAGTGAAGAACCGTAGTCATACTTTTTGATGAAGCGTTCTTGGAATTTCTGGTTAGGTCTTAGGGTTATTCCTACATGGTTTTACGAACATTACGAGGGTGATTGTATGAAATTGATAAGAAATACCTATACAGTTAATGTGCTCACTCTCGACATTTACCTTGCTCAATGTTAATACATTTTGCTATGCATAAGGTGCAGTAAAATATCGAGTACCTCTACCTATTTTCTGTGGTACTGCGTATGGATAATTGAATTGTAAGCGATTGCAACGGTCTGCATTAATTGGTTTCGCATGTCTGTCCTTGGCCTTAGGGATGGGTCTTCAGCACGCAACCGGAACGGCTTCTGACTCGATAATTAAACAACTATTGCATTATTATCGGCATGATCTGTTCGGTATATCTTGCATTATAAATGTCATGATGATATCTACTTCAATTAAATTATAGAGAAATGGTTATTAATTGCTAACAGACAGGTAATGCCAACATTTTTAGTAATCACTACAATAGCAATTTGACTCTGTTTTTCTGAACACTTACAATGTGCATCATATACCTACGTTGTGATTTTGAGCAATGTTTTTTTTTTATAATGTGTTTTGTTATCACTTACTTATCACTATCACTTTTGTTATTAAAGTCAGTAAACAGCGTCACGGCAAAATATTTGAATGAAATCCGGTGATAAAAAACTACTAGTTTCAGTCGGATTGATTGGTCGTGGAATCACTTGATGTAATTATTATAGGGAAATTTAATTTAAACAAACAAAAAAGACAAACACGCTCACGACTATCTTCCCCATGGTGAACATCCTCAGATACATACTCAGTGAGTAGATCTTTGAGGATACCAAGTAGGGGGTAGTGCACGTCCAAACATTACATTTGGTACATGCCCGCGTTTTTCAAGTAGTAAGCATTCCACGTGACAGGTAGTGCACGTCCAAACATTACATTTGGTACATGCCCGCGTTTTTCAAGTAGTAAGCATTCCACGTGACAGGTTGCAAGCCCATCGCCGCTTATTTAATAATTAATAAATTGTTTGTGTAAAAAAACGGCATCACACTCGCATCTCCGTTTTCCAAACTGTTTGGAAGCCCACTGCCCACGGCTTCGCCCGCGTGGTACCCGCATAAAATGAAGCCGAATCTTTCATAAGACCGAAAAAAAAACGTTTTTTCGTCGACTTACGTTGCAAAATTGGTCTCGACGTAGTCATTTTATTTTAACGGAATAATTACAGCATATGCCCCAACCATGGAGGTAACTTCTGAATAAAGGTGAAAATTGGATGAGTAGTTTCGGAGATCACCTACATCTGAACTTACAAACTTTACTTCTTACCATTCTTCAATCAACAGAGACTAGCTAGGTACTTTGCTGCAATGTGTGTGGTACGAAATAGCGTAGGCGTGTTTGCATAACACCAAAGATTATCTAAACACAGCATCCATGACTATTGCTATATACTAATCTGCTCTATCCTCCGACCTCGGTGGCGCTGCGGGCAAGTAGCCGGCTGAAACGAAAGAGGGGCGAGTTCAATTCCCGCTGCGAGGCAAATGTTGGCATGTTCTGCAGACATTTTTTCCGGGTGGTCGGGGTGCCACCCAGGTACCTCGACTTCCAATCCGGAGGTCGTGGTTTCGAACCCGGTTGTGAAACAAGTGGATATTCCGCAAGAAAAAAATATGAGCGCATTAACACCAGATCAAAACAGTGAAGGATAACATTGTGAGGAAACCGTCCAGACTATGTATGTGACCGTTAGGTGTTTATTTATATATGAATGAATGAAAGAATGAATGAAAATACTTTATTGTGCACCGCAAACAAAAAGCATAATAAACAAAATCTTATTATTAAGCAGGTAAAATGGGCGGTCTCATCACTTCTAAGTGATGAGACCTCTTCCAGACAACCTTTGGATGCAGAGGATAATAAAAGATTTTAAGAGTGGTACATAAAATAATATTAACTACAACATTATATCTATTAAATATATATATATATATATATATATATATAATGCTTTTATATGATATATATATTAATATGTATGCAATAAAAGCAAAGAGAACCTTGACTAAATGTTAAATAAGATACCTGCTGCCTACACACAATATTTGCACTGTAACATACGATAACTTTTAGTCTTGTCAGGTGTGTGTATAACTTCCTTGTGTAGAAGCGTGGAATTTTAATGACTTATTGTACATACTTAATAAACGTTAATAGCTAAATCCGTTAATAATTTTATGTGAAACTGTTAACGCCACGCATTTCGACGTAGATATTCTCCGACTTTTATTTATGGGTCGTAGTAATCGTTTTTGAATTAAATACGACATACGTGCTTACAAAAAGTTCGAAATATTGTACTTTTTCACATTTAATCTCTCAAAAAACTTGTCCCAAACTGAGCTCCAAAGCAGGCGCTCTGTTTGGGAATACATTAGGTGCGATGTGTTTGGTGCGAACAGTTTGTAGGTAATACCTATTTTACATAAATAATTGCGGTGTTAAAAATAAACGTCGTGTCGTTTTGTCGTTTAAGAGTAGAATACAATTTTCTATCAAAAACAGCTTTTCTTTAGGATTCTTCAGATAGAAGTTAAATAGGTGTGATGTTTTTGAACTTATTGATAAATGTCAACATTGAGAATTTATCACGGACACTACTCAAAGAAAATAATAGTTCATCCAAAGATGACTATGCGCCTTAAACAAGCAGTACATACATTCATACATCACGCCTGCATACCGGAGGTGTAGGCAGAGACCACGGATAACTGCTACGATCCTGGCATACCTCCTTCGCTTCATTCATCCTCATCATATTGTTGATACAAGCAAGTCACTATAACAGTACTATTATTTATTCCGGATCTATAATTTAGAAAACTCTCATTTCTAATCTAAAATTTAATGTTGTGTGACCAGACCACACGGACTAGCCATCGGCACTTTCCAAAATTTCGAATTAATTCCAGTTGACGATTACGTCTCAATGGTTCAATGAATTACGTTTAAAGTCCCTGTAAAATTGTCACGCTTCGCATAGCACAGTGAGTGTCTCTGCAAAGAAAAGTAAGCCCCTCTCAGAACAAGTTTAAAGTGCACGGCAAGTATCAACTATCAGAAACAGCGCATGTGCGCACTTCCCGCATTGTAAACTTGTCTTAAACCGCGAACAGGCTAACGGTATACGTACGAGAAATGGAACAGTGTCCCTACTGACTGAACCCCGCACAATAAAACAAATTACTACTCTTGAGCACATACACATAGAATTGCAGCCATATAATGTTTGAATAATGTACGCAACCATTGTACAAAGAGTCAAGTTTCAATACAAACGTGTAATATTTTACTGGAAAACGTGATGTTTCGCTACACAACTAAAGAGGAAATAATCGGCATTTGTTACCGGCATGCAACTTGAAATGTGGCTATAGTATAGTATTTACTCTTACGTTTGACTATTATAAGTAGTGAAATAAGGAAGAAACTTACCAAGTACAGAATCTAAAATGATACCCATAATCCACGTAAGCTAGCTTGGGATTTAAAATAAATCTGCATGCAACGTTTTTAAAAGTAAAATTTATTGAAATCAGAACGATCATTATATAGAAACTTCAGGTTAAAAAAACTACGTGAATTCATGGCACAAAAAAGAAGAATCAGGCATCAAATTCTGTTTTTTTGATGATTCTTCATTTAGTTAAAGTTTGGTAACAATATAGATAGATAGATAGATAAAATCTTTATTGCATACCAAAGCAAAATACAAAAACACGAAAATAAAAAAATATAAGAGGTACAATGGGCGGTCTTGTCGCTTAAAGCGATCTCTTGCAGAACAACCTTTGGATGGACAGGATAAAATAGAATCAAAAGACGGCGGTGTACAAGTAAACCTATATTAAAATATAATTTTAATAATAAATACCTACATAAATAACATATATACATATCCTATAAAATATACATACAAATAATAATAATGTGAGATAGTGTAAGTATGAAGTATGTAAAAATATGAAAAACGAAGTGAACTCATTTATCGAAAAAGAGTACTAAGAATTAAATTAGACAACACACGATACGCTATAGAATAATATTGTTAAAAAATGTTACCACAGATATGCAATTTGACATAAATAAAATTGTTCATAGTATCTTTTCCAGAGCTCTAGTTCTATCCTCGTATTTATTGAGATACTTGCATTGAACAAGGTGCCTAGTTCGATTTTCTTTAGCAATCCATCGAGGTGGAAAACTAGAAGTAGCTCTTCCTATCTTCCCTGCCTTTATAACGCTTCAAGTATTTCTGTTCGCGCTGAATAATCGAGTACTCTTAGCAAGAACGGTACATGCAATTCGAATCTCGAAATATATATTATATGCTTTGTTCTGTTTCATAGTGCCGATGTTTTAGAATACAAAATTTAACCTGTTTACGTTCATTGTTTTAATTGGCTCTCTAAAGCAACTACAATAAAGTAGTACTCACGGTGTAATAAACACTTTTGACACTATTTCCCTCTCTGAATAATGTACCGGTGGCGAAAGTAAACAACGTGACATCAACCGCCTCTGCCACGTTTGCTAAATTTATTTATTAGGATACTTAACTGGCATTTTGCTGCTAAAGTATCCATTTCTATTTCGTTGAAGTAAGTACCATTATTCTGTTAATTCACGAATAATTGTTAATTAATCAGTCAGTAACAATTTGCATTTTAACCTAACTTACCACGGTGAAATTGTGGTCAATCGAACATCTTTAATATTGTCTGCATTCCACCAGTAATGGGATTCACGGAAAAGTATATTCACGTAAATCGCCAAAATCTCTAGCAAACCTCGATTTTTAAGTGTACTGTAACTAAACTTCAGTTTTTATTAATCTCTACAAATTTGGTAACATTATCATTATAAAAAAACGTTATTCAAATCAAAGATTTGTTTCTGATTTCTTCGCTTTCCACCATAAGATAAAATCTGTTTCAGTAGACGGTAACAAAAGGACAATTTAAGTCATTTACATCTAAAGTTGGACATTTGCATTTTCAATAAAAATCTTTGTCTACTTCATTAACCTGCTTTATTGTATTGCTAAGTGCTAAAATGAGTCACAAGATCTTTCATCATCTGCGTCATGAAACCCAATGAGAGTATCCATGTAATATAGGTACCTATATTATTCAAAGCTTGGCTCTTTATAAGTACTAAGGCATCTTTTCTTTATAATAGAAATCACATTAATTAGTTGAACAGACGAACTTTTTCAACACTTTTTCCTTGTCTATCGAAAATGTACGGTAAATGTCGTCAGTACACACGCCTGCAAAATAATATAGTGGTTGGTACTTGGGACGGTATACGGTACTGCTGCCCCGTATATCGGTATACGATATACGGGGCAGCTAGATGTACCTCAAACAAAAGCAAGAGAGTGGAGAATAACTCATGTCCTGCCTCAACCCTATGCATGTTCTACGGTTTTGGATAGTTAAGGAGCAATGTTATATTTTCGAAGAAAAATATAGATTCGAAGAGCTAGAATTCAGTGGGTGAAGGTAGCACAAGACAATTCGTCCAGCTTGCCTCCAGCTTTTATCATACGATAATTAATTAGGATGGAGAAGCATAATAAGACAAGGAGAGCGTGTTGCCACACGCAAGAGCTGCCGCTCTTGCTGTTATCTTGTGAACTCAAGAAAGTGACGGGTGATAGTAACTATCAAATCAAAGGCGTTGGCACACTGTATGCAATATATAAACTATGCTACGCTACAGATATCTGTTTCCTATACAGGTTTATTCAAGATGGTCAATAGCAATAAAGGCTTTGCCGTTCCGTTGAAGACCACAAGGCTCATCTGAATACACCCCCATGTATGTTATACGATTTCAAATTGAGCTATGTTTAATTTTAGTCGCAAATCCGTACCCATTTCTAACGAAAAGGCTTCACTCGGTTTTTATGGTAAAGCTGACAGAAGCACAATATAGTTTGAGGATAGGTAGTATAAACTGAGAAAGTTTTTAAGTAGAAACTTTAGAGAAAAACTAATATTGTGCGACCAATTTCAAAAATTTCAATATCTCGTGCTGCCGTTGCTTTTAATGGCGTTGCTGTGTTATGCCGCGCCGGTCGGATATTGCGCTCTTACGGCGTCCTCTTCGGTTCGCATAATGCGTTTCCGATGTGTCGCAAATGGAATGTTTTCTGCCCCCGCAACTTGCCGATGCGCAGGTGCGAATTGTCGGTTAACTGGGACGGCTTACTGTTCTCGGTGTTGTCGTTATGGGATGTCACTGGTTACGAGGTCATTCAGCGAATGTTTCGCGTTAATTGTTTTGTGTTTCACATTTTATGGTCCACCCACAGGCTGTTAGCAGTTATTTCTGATTGGTATTTGATCTATTAGGTTAGATTAATGAGTGTTGTCCCGGTTATCGTTATTGAAACATCTTCAAAAATGCTTAGAATTATTAGATCTAATAGTAGTAAATTTGTCAGTCTATTGAATCGTATACCTATTAATGACCTCCTGCACAATAGCTCCTAAATGCTCCGACGCAAACTTATGCATTGTATCGTGGGTTTACTGGCCGGATGGAACCTGCTATAAATTGCAAAACCAATGCGTTCAGATGATTTATGTTTCGAAACTCCAGTTCGGAACACGGTGTCATTAACTATTCTGTCTGTTAAAATAATACACACTACTAATACACTGTAGGTTAGTTCATGAATTTGTGAGAGAATCGTTTAAACTCCCGAGAACTTTCCCGAGTTTGGCTCAAAGAAGCAAGGGTTGTGGGTGTGCTCACTTCGGCTGTTGGTTGTTGGTGTTTTTTACGAAATTTGATAAATTAATTTTATTAACCTTGAATTAATTCGCTTGGTTACCAGATTAAACAAGCACTTATACTTATCACTTATTGGTTCAAGGATGATTTTATTCACTTTTTATCAAGAAACTTACTACTTCCGCGTATTTGTACGTTTATTAATACGGGCTACATTACACAAATATAATGCGTCCTTACATATTTTGATGTATATATTAGTATGTAGGGTTTATAAGTCCTTATTATCGTAGTCTTTATGTTATATTGTGCATTTTTATCCGAATTTGATTTCACGCGCAGACATTGTCGTCTGGTTGGATTGGATGAGTGGTTGGAACAATTTCATAAATTACTGACTTTGCATAAATGTTCTTCAGTCAGTGTTCTGGGAAAGTGTCGGGTTGTGTTGTGCGTGATTTATGATTTCAGTCGACAACTATCTACTCTTTTATGTTTTAACCAAAGAAACCACATTACAACTATCTTGACAGGTTATTCAGATAACCTTTAAGGGTTCCTGCAATAGGTGTCGGTTCGTGCGGTCCTGAGTACAGCTCAAAAGTAAGGCCTCGTTTCCTTCCAGTATGAAACCCACACGATTTTTTTTGCCATCAAAATCATCTGATAATCCTTTAATCAAAAAATATTATGAGTAAAGTAATCTGGATCGTTTATATCGTTGGTATGAAATGCTATGAAAGGCATTACATTCCCCACAAAAGTATCTAACGGACCGTGAACCAAATAATGTATGTGTGCCGTATTGCCTAATGTCGAACGTTTATGGTGATGCGTAGCACTACCGTAAATGCATGGAATGCCTGTAGTTCAGAGATAGGTTGGTATTCATTGCACGGCGGCGCGGGCGGTGACTCCTCAGGCAGTACCCGATGCCATGGCCCCCGTCTGTTCACTGAATACTAATGCCTCCTATTGTGTGTCCGAAGCCAGAAATTTGACGTTACGTACCAGCGAGTTTGTTATGCCGACTTTCGCGCGCTCGACATGCAAGAACATTAATTTGACAGGTGGTCCGGGTCATTACCAGCTTTGTCTTAGCCGGACCTTCTCTAACATCTTAGCTTTTGACCTTCGTAAAAGGGTGTTAATGTTCTTATAAAAAATATAGGATATTCCCAAAACAATATCTCGCGGATAACCAATGGTAAAATACCACAAGATAGGTGTCTATGAATGGATATCTGTAGGTAGCGTGGTTGGTTAGTAGAAACGTGGTCGCGAGTTTCGCTGCGTTGCGTTGCTCCGGCTCGCGCTGCCGAAGCAGCGGCTGCTGCACGCTCCGCTGGCTGCTCGCCGCCTGCGCACCCGCCTCACCCCCGCGGTCCCTTGCGAAAAAATCATAATGCAATCGCCAGGACGGCTGGCGTGGAACGCTCGGCAGCCGTCCGCAGCACGCAAGCAGTCTACATTCAAATGCGTTGATACTCACACGCCGTCCATCACGATGGATTACTCGTGTCGGGAAACCGATTTCTCTTGAAGTACTTGCGCATTGGTGCGGAAATTCTGTGCAAGTGACCGTAGTATTGTTTCGTTTGTTGCGACCAAAGTTGCCATTGAATCTTGTCTATTCAGTGATGTAAACTTCTTGGTTGCTACTTTTTTTGTGACCAATAATTTTTTCTTGGTAACTGTAAAAATTAAGTGTTTTTCCTGCAATACCTACAAAGAATTGCTATATTAAAGTGCGTTTCACCTAGTGCTCGTTCCAGTTCGAAATAATCAGTTTAAAGGCGTAATATTACGCCTTCGATCGACATTGAACCAAATTGTCTTTCGCAAAGGCTATGAAATAGCTTCAAGTTCGTTGACGGACCTTTTTCGGTGAAACAATTGTACATCAAATACAAATTAATTCTTTACGCGTCTCGATTGCGTCCGGTGACGGTGGCTTTCGAAGTGTCCATGTTTCAAATAGTCTTTCCATGGCGAACAGTGGCCTGGATTGCTCGCTACTGACTGGTAGTCTTTAGGAAAATTCCGCGCTATCTTCAAAGTGTATAATTGTATAGACTATCAATTGGCTAATTACTATTATCACTGTTGAAGGTGATAAGACGGTGAGGTGATACTAATGGAATTTCGATTGGTGTTAGTGTGCGACTATTTTTGGTGTGATGAGGTGATTGGTGCTGTAGGTAGTGTGTGTGCTTGACGCAGAAGTGTTTTGTACCATGTGGGGTGCTGCAGTGTCGAATCCACCGTCTCACTATCACTATGTTCAAGGCCCTGGACCTGTGTCTCCCAGTGGTCCAGGTGGCCCTATCCTTGCTGGTCCTAATACGAGACACTTGAGACCTCAGTCTTCATATTCACTGCCACACGGTAGTAATGGACCCGGGCGGTGGAGCTGGTCCAGCAGCAATGTTTCATCATTTGATCGGAGACAGTTGAAAGTGCCCCCACAGCCTGCCAGGCCTGCCCCTGTCAGGCCATCACACACTAGATATACTGGGACTAATGTGAGTTTAATATCGGATTTCGAAACCAACTTTTTTATGTTTGCAAATTGATACAGTAATGACCGACCACGTTATACATATTTCCTGGCATTGCATTCAGCGGTTTCATGTCCTGATGCAATGCGTTGGAGGTGATCTGATTGGCTGTTTATATAGCTGTAATTTATTTCCTGATGTATCGCTAAAATCGCAGTGCGTGTCGTCGGGGTGTCAGCACACGTCATTCGATACAAAAGACGAACTCTCTTTTCCCTACTAGACATACTATAATCAGAAATAAAGCATGCGATCTAGTGATACTCATCTAAGATTACGATTTTAGAACGTTTTTCCTAAATCAGCTTTCATCTAAATTAAGTTCCAAATGAAGACATCTAGTTAGGTTGAAAACATTCATACTCGTTTCGAATTATTAATCACGGTACATCCTCGGTTTATTTATTGACGTAACTCATATGAAGGCCTAGAAAAAAAATGTTTTTCCTCTGAGCGCCTACCATTAGACCTTTTATAGCGTGTCGGTGTAAGACTGTTTCCTATTAGGGTCGTATCTAATGAATAACAAATGTACTCGTAACAGAGGCTGTTCTCTTTACGGTACTTGTACATTGACAAAAGGTGAGTGTCCGTACGTTAAAACAGTGAGTCATAATATTTGGTGTCATGGTATGATAACCACCCAAAACGTCAACCAACACCCAACATCATCTTTGTCGTCACTTCTAGGTTTTTTGTGTTATCTTTGAGTTTCCTGAGTGTTTGGTTGTCTATCCTTGAATTACAAAATTCATATTTGATAAAATAAATGTCGAAAATAAGGTTCGTTCGTTCTTTTTATAAGCTAGAGGCCAACTACTAGTATCGGAGATTTCAGTTAGTCATATAGTGGCGTTATTTCATTGTTCGAAGATAATTCGAAGGCATGTGCCAACAGTAAGTTTTCCAATAAGCGGCGATGGGCTTGCAACCTGTCACGTGGAATGCTTACTACTTGCAAAACGCGGGCATGTACCAAATATAATGTTTGGACCTGCCTCTGACTACCCCCTACTTGGTATCCTCAAAGATCTACTCACTGAGTATGTATCTGAGGATGTCCACCATGGGGAAGACAGTCGTGAGCGTGTTTGTTTTGTTTATTTCATTGTTTTGCATTATGCCACGTTTGAAGAACTATAAAGCTCGGACAAGAAAAATGACAAGATATTTTGTCCGTATATAAATTGAAGATATTATTAATCTTCTATCTTAAAGACTCAATTCTCAAGGCAAGATAAACTTTTCGATTATCTTGCCTTTTAAAAGATCTTCTTCCAGTGTTAAATCTGGAAGTTTTGATGAGTTTGGTGGTATCATTAAATTAATTAAATTACGGAGATTAATGTTGAACGAGCGAGTAAGGGACCCCACTTCGCAAAACTAAGCGAGAGGTTAGAGTAAGTGGCTCAACTTGTTGCGAGTGTAAATCAAACAAACTGTTTCATACAGCAAAAGCAACGCCACTCCAACCACATATCATTCTTGTATGTGCCATGACCACCGAAATTTAAATGAAAACTGGGAGTCAAATAATGTGGTTCGAAACTCAGTGTTCTGTGACTTTCCTCGCTTTTCCTGAAATCTTTTACGCAGCTTATCTGCGAAGCTAGTATTTTTACGGAAAATTGGCCAACCAAGTCAATATGCCTTTTTGTTCGTACAGCAGTGAGCCTTCGCTTTATCATCCCCTTTTCAGGCCCTTTTAGGGTGGCATTTTAACAGGGAATAACAATGTTACGTGCAATTTCAGATAATCTGTATTTGGTTCTAAAAATATAACTTGGCCTTACTTTGTCTGAACATTTTATTATGCCCAAGAGTATGTGAATTCAATTTTCCTGAGTGCGGATTAGTCTCCATCCACAAAATCACTTTATCATGCTCTCTTTAACAAACTACCAGCGCTTGAGGTAGTAAGACCGAGATTAAGACCGTCTCAATATGTATGGTGTCTCTCATTGGCAGTCTGGTCACGTGCCGGCATGCCTCATGCCGCAACCCGGATTATCGGAGCCACGTGCTGTTCTCATCGCGCTGGTCCGAATAAACTATGCTTTCGCTGCGATCTGGATTTACGTTTTTGCCTTCATTTGCATTCACTTCATACTACGTGTCGTTTGAACTAGGTTCTTACTTAACATGTTTAAGATTTTCGTTGTCTCCTACGTTTTTCAATTCTTTAAAAAACGTCCTCTGCTTGTATATTTTTTATTAAAAATTTATTTCAGTATGTTTTAGTCTATTGGTCTGTTTTTATGTAAAATATTGTATAGTGAGAACTAATTTTAGCGTTACAACTTTGGTAGTTAGTATATTCTAGTGTACAGCCTTTACAGTATACAGCCTTTACAGAGATCTCAACAGGGGGATATGAAATTAGCAAATCATTTCAAATACCCATGTCGTACTAGTGCCGGTACTGCCGGTAATGGTGGGGAACGATAGTATCGAAGCTGTTGGCCATTTTTTTTATCTATTTGGGTCAGACGATTCAACCAGGTAGGTCCAAATTCGACAGAGGTTAGCCGACGAATCCAATTTGGATGAGCAGCGTTCGGGAAAACTCGTCATATCGTCAGTAATATAATGTTATAGCAGTATTGATCTGAAATAACAGCTATAGCAGTGCGTATTGCTAGTGATACTATTTGGCAGTGAGACTTTGTGCAACGGACTATGGAATGATCGGAGTATCAGTACATGATAAAATCTGAAACAAGGAAATCCGTAGAAGAACTAAAGTCGCCGATTAAACTCTCAGAATAAGCAAGCTGATACAAAAGTATGGCAATAGGTAGTAGTGTGGCTACTCTTAGTCATATACTCTCTCTTCTCTTTAGGGGGGTCCCTAGGGAGTATGACTAGCAGTGGACTTCTCAGGCTGTTGATAATAAGTATTTTTTTTAAAGTCTGCTAATAAAAAACTGCATGACAATCGTCTATGTTGTTTAAGTTTCCATCATCTATTGTAGCGCCTTCTAGTGACTTGTGGCGATAAAACCTATCTAAGAACCAGATATGCAGAGTGCTGCAGTCACACGAATCGATTGCAAAAAATACATAAAAATCGTTTAGCTTTTTTATCATCGGTTAATCCGTTTTGGCCATAAAACGTAACAGACAAATAAACAATTTCTCATTCAAGGGTTCTTTGCGTAGTAAGTTAAACCATCTAGCTAAACTGTGTTTTCTCTAAACTACCACTTATTTCCGTAAAACGGTCTCATGTGTTCCGGATTCAAGGGTATGGTTGCCGGTGAAATTGACACCCAACTGAAAAGAGGGGTGTTATACGTTTGCGACTAGAATTAAGTTTTCGGCTTGTTCGTTTGTCTGTGGGCGAAACAGGCAATCTGTGTTCAATGCGGTCTTTTGCATGAAAGCTGGTGTGTCCGAGATAGTTCATAGGTATGTTTAGTGGAAATACAGCAACTTCCAGAATCATCAACTCTTGAAACTTTTTGAAGGGACACTGCTAATTGTTGCTGGTAGAAAGTTTGATTAGAGCTCAAAATTTCTGTTTTGACGACATACGACTGGAGTTCCGAATCGACTCGAGTTCAGTCAGGGCCACTAATGCAAGGATTTAATTATTCACCTGAGGTTTCATATTAAAATAAAAGCTCGGAATGTGCATTTGACTTAAACGAACGACACAACAAAAAATAAACTCGTAGTTTACTTTTGGCCACCAAAAGAAAGTAGGTTGCCCAAAAAAAGGTTGAGTTTAGTATGATATAAATTAAAATTGGTGGCTGCCTAGTTTATATTTTAGAAAAGAATAGAAAGTAGTTTATTTATAAACAACAAACGCAATTTTAGCAACTGTTTGTCATCAAACCTCTTTTTGAAACGTCAAACTGTCGGATATTTTATTTTGACATGAAACTTTGTTGTCTATATCCGAAGGTTTAAATTGAGATAACCACTGATTTAACCTTTCGTAATGAGACTCTACTAGTCTTATAGCTGAGGGTTTTTAATTTTTGCAAAATTAACTTGCATATTATAGTCGTTTATCAATAAAACACTCAGCAGTCGCACAACAAGCCCCATTTATCATGTGTTATCGAAATTACACGGAATTAATGTAATCTGCTTTAAATTGTCCTGATAGTTGATATTCAGAAAAATATTTAAGTTATATTTAACAGTATTTTTTTATTATTCTCTTATAACAACTACGCCTAAGCTTTAAAAAATGTTCCAAAAATATGTAAATTATTCAGTCCGCTTAAATTATGTCATCGCTTTGAACATTCTATTTGAGTATACAAAGGGAACGCGCGACTTTCCACTCATGCTATTCTATCATTCTTTATTTCACGTGTCGCATAATTCCTGTTAGAAAATCCTGAAGCTAGTTTGCCAGTGTGTCCGCATGCTTGATACAATGTTTGTCATTTCTAATATATCTAGGTATTTGTCAGGTACTCCGATAATATTCCCGAGAAATATTGTATTTTCTGTTTTCATAATTTTTCTTATCTTTGTTTACAGAAGGTCGACCCTGAGCTGATCTTCACGAAACAAGAGAAGATCGGCAAGGGCTCGTTCGGCGAAGTGTTCAAGGGCGTCGACAATAGAACCCAGCAAGTGGTCGCCATCAAAATAATCGACTTGGAAGAAGCCGAAGATGAAATCGAGGACATACAACAGGAAATTATGGTACTGTCGCAGTGTGACAGTCCATACGTCACAAAATACTACGGATCATACTTAAAGGTGAGTGCCAATGCCAACCAGTTCCAGATGCCAATAACTTGAATCTTAATTACACCCACTTGATAAAAACCACCAGCGCCACTCTGATTAATAACGGGCTAATTAAGAAGTATAATACTCTTTGAAATCATTCATTACTGTTTAAAAGAGCGATAACCTGCGCGCTTATTCATAATACATAAAGCGATAAATCTCAAGAAACATTAAATTGGTTCGTCCCGCATCAATAATTGTCTGCGAAACCAGGTCTCCATCATCTTATCTCAAGAAGGGCATTTGTAAGAGCCAGGGCTCAAAATGTAACTTAGGTACTTAACCTATTAAGCGCTCTTAGTTCCGTGGCGCCGTAAAAAAATCGTTTCGGGTCAGAGCAGCCAGCAGGCGTTCGACTGGGTCAACGCGTCCTTTTTAATTTATCAGTTTATCACTATTCCTGCCCTATTGATTGAAGATAGAAAAGTAACGTAAAGATGAAATAATGAACAAATCATATGAATTTATATACATTTATTCATACAACTATGTACAAGTAGGTATATACAAAAAATACAGATGAAACAGCAAACGATCTATAGATAGCTCAACTGATCCAGATCACTACCAGGCGGAAGCGTTCCCAAAATACTGGCCGCATTGCCACGCTGAATGGCAATGCTAATGCGTTGACCCAGATAAGAGCCAGCTCTCTTGTCATGCGTCGCTTCGACCAGTCGCCCTGAAAGAATTTTGAAAACGCGAAGGGCCCCGGTTCCCCACGGACCCAGAGTCTCAACCCCAAAAGGCTCAAATATGTAAGCTCTGTCGAGACTTCTATATTTGCGCCTCTTGAGATCCTCGGCCGAATCAGAATTAATTAGTGAATTTATTAGCGGCGTTGGGCTTGCAACCTGTCATGTGGATTGCTAACTACTTACAAAACGTTATGTTTGGCCCATGACTACCCCCTACTCGGTATGCTCGATGTTCTACTCACTTAGTATGTATCTAGGGATGTCCATTTCACTGACATAAAAATTACCGCTTAGGATAAGGCTCAGGATTTGATTCTACCTTTTGCGGGATTGTCGTTGTCTCTTTTGTAATAACAATGTTTTGTAATTGTATGCTCGTGGTATCTATTACTGAGTCTAGTTTATGTACTAGGACTATGATAATGTCGTGACTGAGTGAAATAAGATTTCACTTTGTAATCTAAATGCAATTTTAGCCAGCCCGCATTAAGTGCGTTATGGAAATCGACACAAGATTGATATTTTGCGTAATGCTCTACCTAGAGTACTTCGAATGTCACGAAACTTGTAACAGAGATTGCCGTGGAACATTCACCCGATCGCGTAATTCGTTTGCGTGCTTCGGCTCGACGTAGTTAAAACGTAGCTTGTCACGAATGCCTCGGGGTCAAACTGAGATCACTGCATCAATACCGGAACCGGAATTATTAGAATCTTGCTGCACTGCCATTCGAATCATTTCACCATTCTTAAGATCTGTAAAACTGAACAACTAGATTAACATGCCATAAATTAAATCTCATTCGGATTCCGAAAAATTGAGCCCCCTTATTAAGTACTATTCTTTTGAAATAATAGGTTGGGGAAAAAGTTTCTTCGCATTTTTTAAGAAAATTCAAAACATTTTTTAATATAGTTTATTTACATTTAACTAAAGTATGTAGGTACCATTTTGTTCGATAACTTTTTGCCATTTTGTAGGCAGGGACATGATCCCATTGCTATAAAAACTTTGGGGCTTCTGTTCAAAATACCGCGACAAGTGGTTTTGGCAGTCCTCTCGTGATGTTAACCTGACACTGCCTAAAGAATTCTGAAGAGACCGAAACAGGTGGAAATCTGAAGGTGCAAGGTCAGGACTATACGGCGGATGCATTAACACATCCCAGCCAAACTCTCTTAATTTTTGCTGAGTGGCTAAAGATGTGTGAGGTCAAAAATGGTCAAAAATTTCTTCAAAAATGGTTCGGTTTCATTACGTCGTAATAAAGAATCACAAATGAGAACACGGTTCATTAGGTTTCTTTCAGTGAGCTCGTGAGGTACCCAAATATCGAGCTTTTTTGTGTACCCAGTTTTTTTCAAATGCGCCAAAACTGTTTTGTGGTCAATTCCCAGTTCTTCAGCTACGTCGTAACTACTGATATGCCGATCTTGCTCCACTTTTTCAAAAATGGCATCCATTTTATCCGTAATAGGGCGACCAGAGCGACGTGCATCTTTGACATCAAAATTTCCGGATTGAAAACGCTTAAACCAAATTTGTGCTACTCTCACAGACACTGCACTAGGTCCATAAACATCGCAAATTTTTTTCGCGGCTTGCGTTGCATTTTTACCTTTTTTGTAGTAAAATTTTAAAATGTATCGAATTTCTTCATTAGATTCACTCATCTTAACAGTACGAAAAACAAATAAAAATCACACATTTTCCTAATTTGAATTTGGAATTATCTTCTTTAAAATTTAAACTTTTAATGATACCAAAACCAGCCAGATACAAATAGTATAGCCAAAGATATTTTATTACAAGTTCATACATACAATAATGCGAAAAGACTTTTTCCCCAACCTAATAGTTGAGCGGCTTCTATGTTACATTTTTCACTAATGATAAGTTGCTATTTGCGTGTAAGTGTTGCCCTAAAAATAGACGGCATGAATCAAAATCCTAGTTACGTTAGCACGAAATGTTGTGGCCATTAATCATGATATACGTGTAGTACGTACGAGTTACCATTCTGTCTATCGACCCGCGATGAGTAAGAAGTTCGTGGTTGTTACCAATTTGTAAACAACAATCCTACCCTATTGATCCATTTATAATAAGACGATAAAAGACGCCGACAGAAGCTTCAAAATAAAGACGGCTGGAATTGAACGCAACAGATTACTCATGAACGTCAAACCGCGATACTTCTTGCATATTGAACTAGTATAACAAATAATAACTCGATTTGGGCGTTTAAAAGCGTTCAACCCGAGCCTATGGAGCCCTGCCAAGCCGAGTATAATAGTAGGCTTCCAGACGGGACAGACATATCTACCCTATGATCGATATTTCCATTTTCATTGTACCTCATTCGCTCCCTTTATGTGCTTTATGGCTGCAGTCGTGTTTACCTAAACATACCACGTAGTTATAAAACAGTTGTTTCGTCATTAATTATCAATAAGCTATGATGGGGAAGTTTATTTTAAGGCTGTCAATTTGTTAAATATTTCCTCATGACTCTTGAACATAATTTTTTGTGGGAATCTAGGCATTTAGATATAAAGTTTTGGGATTTCCCAATAACAAGAACATCTTCGTAAAAAAAAAACTTCATCTTCGTTAAAATACCGTATTACTCAACTCATTTGAATGCCTCGCGTGTGAGCCGGAATGTTGTCTTACAAGTTGAAAACCAAAAGTAGGTGGATTGTTGCTTTACCGTCTTCTTTTTAATCTTACGTATTCGTATCCTAAGAAGCATTTCTACGGTTCTGGAAGTGATGGGTTTGTAGCTCTGCATTTCCCAGTTGCATATAATCGCATTTCGTTTATGAATGCGTGAAGTCTATTGCAATCTTGACACACTTTCATACGATGTTGTTAAGCGTACCTTGCAAAATGCGATGCAACGTATGCGCGAATGTAAGCAAACCTACATACTTACATCTGCAATCCGTCGTTAGCTTCAATCGCAGCTGCAGAAAATACCGCTGTTAAAATATGTTTGTCATGTCGAAACTTTTCAGTTGTAACTTCTTTCGCTTTCACGATTCAATTTTGCATTTCAAACGGACCGCGGCAATGTTTCAAAAGTATGAATAGCGTAAACACGCGTGTCTGGCATTTGAAAGGTTGATGTTATTCTCCTACACTAGAGTTATGAAAGAGGGGCGCGCTCGTTTAGCAAATGAACTTGAAGTTAATGTACAGCCTATTTGATATGACATCCTATTGCGACTCCTGTGACTCTCCACGTTGAATCATCGACGTGGAGAGTCACATTCATCACTTCAGAAATCAGTGTACCTGGCCTGCTCATTAACACCACATTAAAGAAATGACACATTTTATTCTAGAAATAAATTCACCACAAACATTTTTAGAACAAAACAAAACTTTTTTTTTATTTGATCGAAATAATCCTCACAATTAAGCGAACATAATCCGCATGGTCAGCTTGACACGCTAGCACGTGCGTGACACAAGGACCTACGACAGTCCGCGGCACGTTGAATGTTTGACCATGAATATTGGCATAGGGAGGGATTGTCATTTTCTCCATTCAAGCTCAAAGATATGTATATTTTGCCTATCTTGCTTACCTGTTCAAAAGAAACTATTCCAATCATGTGTACTCTGGATTCGTTGTGTGTATGTGCATTGTGGACGAACAAACGAATAATGTTTCACTTTTAATTGGTTCACTTTCGCCTCAGGATTGATTCAATTCAATTATAGTTATTTCTGCCGTTCCTTCTTCATAGAAAGTGTGGTGATGTTGCATGTGGCGTGGTGTGTCGTAATCAGAACCTATCCGCGTCATTTAGCACTATGCGGTAACAGCTGTTTCCTTGCCAACATTAACTACGTTCCATAGTATAAGATATATATCTAACTTCATACATTTACATTAATAATAATTACCGACCGACTATAGAAAGTTGTTCTACTTGACATTGCCAATAGCTAGTTTCCTAACAGTATTGTAACCGCGGTCACGACCAGATAACCTTTATTTATACCATAGCTGACAATCCGATGAAATTCCATTGGAAAGGCCGAGCATTTAAGTCATTGAATTTATTTTCCTACAAACAAAGTGGCCTATATGTGTTATTTATTATTTATGCGAACTATAACATCCAAAATGTTACAGACATTACACAAACTAATTAGTAACAAACATACCTTCGCATTTGTAATATTAGCAGGGTCCTATATTTTTCTATTTATTGATTCTTTAAAATACTTTTACTTCTAAATATCACTGCTATGAATGAGTTTATGACTTGAATAAGCCTGGTTTCTAGAGGGTTTTGAACGGGTAAAATGCGAATGCGGATGTCGAAACGGGCGAGCAGAGGTGAAGGACGCTCATGAGTCACACAAACTGTGCCCAAACTATGTACATAGCTTTTAAACAAAATTACAAGATTTTTATGCCATAAATGCTCTCTTTGTCCTAATATCAATGGGTTGTTTGGTATCAATAAACATTTTTTCAATTTTGACAGGATAAATAAGCTATACATATTCCATTATTAATATTTCATCTCATGTTTTCAACAGCTATTTCTATGGCAACATCAGAGCACAATCTCGTTTTTATACGCTTATTTCATGCCGCTTTTATTATTTAGATAAGATAAAATGTCCGTTCAGGGTCGACAGATGACTATAAAGTGCTAGATGGAAAGCCGTAAAGGCATTAGTAAGGCCCACCTTGACCTTTGATCAAATAACGCAGTCAAGGTGACAACCTTATTGATGTCGCGTAGCAGTTCCATTACAGAAGTATCCCCTCGAGGTTCGCCACTAAATAGCCAATTGTCTCGCCATTTGGCGTTCTCTTTCGGTTATTGCCACCCAAATTACTATTTGCTTGTGTGGACTGTAATATCGCAAATCAAGAACTCTTGCTGCGAAAGGTCGACGACATTAAGGCCATGTGAAAGTCGAATCTCTGTTAAAGGGTTACTGAAGGCTGTTTTGTTTGTTGAGCGGCCAGTTATCTTGTTCTTATTTAGTCGTCCTTCAGTTTAACTGCAATGCGGGTTGGATACGCTGGAGGGAGGTCGTCGGAGGAGGGGACATCTTCTGAACTTGGAAGGTCAAGTTCCAAAAGTTTGCAATTCACTTTATTTTTGTGTGGTTTCTGAACTCGGAAACTCTATTATTGAGTTTAAAATTTGTTGTTATCGGTTATAATTTGTTTACGGACATTTAAATGAGTTTAAACGAACTCGATCGTTAGGATTATGATGATTAAATTTGTCAATATATTTTAATGCCACGGTACTCGTCGTTCCTGATACCCTCGACACAGGGAATCCTAGTTTGAAGTATACTATGTGTCTGTTGGGTGCATTCAAAATTATAACGTGTATCGGACCACGCACAGTGAAGGGTTCTGAAGTTAGTATGCTTTTATGCATTCAAAATGTATGATAGCAATAAAAATAGGATCATTTTTGAAGCCGACCACTGCTCGTAACCGATGAAAAACGTTTGCTCAAAATTTTTATTACATCATTTAAGCGTCACCTGTATGTTTCAATTCCAAATTTCTGCATGATCACAATAAGTGTCTGTTAGTTAACCGGTTCTTAATAGTACAATCATAGCAAAACTATATAAGGGTGCCTTGTCGGACCTTAAAACCCTAAAAAAATGTTTTGTTTGTATTTTGATTAATAGAAAAATAATGTTGGTGATTGATTGACTATCACAAGATTCAGTTAACAAAAAGAAAACAGTCTATCAAGCAGCTTCTAAATTTTCTTTCAAAAGTTCAACATCTTAGGAACTTTCAAGTTGTGTTCGTTTTATTTCTTTTCCCACCCTTGCCGTAAATGCTAACCTTTTTTTGTTCTTTAGAAGTTTACTTACCATTTATTTTTTCACCCTGTACTGTAAATGCTGTACTTTTTATATTCTTTAGAAGTTTAGATACAATTTATTTAATTGAATTGAACGTAGTTTGTTCCTCTGTGGCGCAGTGGGGGAAGGCCCGCCCGAGACGCAGAAGGTTGCGGGTTCGATTCCCGTTGCGGGACAATTTTTTGCATTTTCTGGTCTGAGTGTTTTCTATCTATAATAAGTATGTATTATTTATTTATTTTGGAATATAATTACGATTATGCCACATACTTTGGCCACTTTATTATTTTCCCGTCTCACGACTGTCAAGCGTGGTCGCGGAAGCTCTAAACGGTCAATAAAAATTCGCCGTTTAGCCGTAATAACATCCTAAAACGAATATATTTCATTGTCATTTTTCATTTTCTTTCGATATCGATTCAATCATTTTCCATAATGAAGCATTTATCAACATTTTTCCTGTCACCCGCCTGTCTTCATAATTTAATACCATTACCATCTTAAGGTTTGTTATAATTTGTTATGACGTCATCCCCCGCTTTCCCTTTTCCCTCTTGCTCTCTTTGTATTCTAGGACGAGATGTTTGCATTAGGTACTAATGGCTTCTTTCAAATCTGAGGCATTTTCAAATTAAATTGTCAGTTGGCCCTTCAACGAGGTGATGAGATATTGAAAAAACTTCTTTTGCAATTGTCGTCTAAAAATGTAATAAATCAAATCACAAAGTCTTTTACAATAACACGCAAATAGCTCATACATTTTAGATATGAGCAATGCTGTTAAATTACTGATTGACTTCTTGATTATGGAATGCGTGGCTATCTGTTATTCTGTTGAATATTCCATTAAAAACTTATTATTGTTTTACATAGTTTAATTTAAGCATATTCAAAACGAAATTGTTACAAATGAAACAAAGCTCGTGCAGCATCATTTTATTACATATAGGACCTATTTCTTTATGTAGGATTGTGAATAATAACACGGGTTTTGGACAATAATTAACGGTTTATTGATTTAGATTGCGAGCGGAAAATTAGAACGTGGCAGACATTGCCGGTACAAACGTGCGACTACTTATAAGTACTTACATACTACACTATTACAAGTAGGTACATTTAGTTAGGCACGGCTCACGGAGCTTCGCTATTCCTAACACCTCCCCTCGAAGTCGTGAGCAAGTCTGTCTATCTCTTACATACATCCATCATACCTAAATTACGCATACATTCATGATGCTTTGTCCCATTCAAACCCTTGGTCAAAACATCTGCAGGCATTTTGTCTGTACATAAGTATTTCAGATCAATTACACCTTGTTCGCACATATCTCGAACGAAGTGGTGCCTCACGTCAATGTGTTTGGTACGTGAACGGTAGTTCCTGCTTTTAGCAAGCTTTATCGCACCCTGGTTATCGTTGAATAACGTCACATTCTCACACTCCATTCCAACATTACTCAACACGTCTCGCAAATACATGGCTTCCGTGGTAGCTTCGGAAATAGCCATGTACTCGGCTTCTGTACTAGACAATGCGATTGTTCGTTGTTTTCGTGCTTCCCAGCTGATCGGGGCACCTGCTAAGATAAATGCAAAACCTGAATAAGACTTACGATCAATCGCATTCGAACCCCAGTCTGCATCAACCACACCAAACAACGGTAGTTCAGTTCTTTCATACATTAAACCATAGTCTGAGGTACCTTTTAAATATCTCAACACACGTTTTGCCGCTTTCCAATGCTCAACATCATATTTAGTGTTAAATTGACTCAGATAATTCACAGCATACGCAATATCTGGTCTTGTAGTTACAGCCAGATACATCAAGGCACCTATCAAACTCTGATAAGGATACTGATTCATCACATCATTCTTCACGCATTCAGGTTTATCTAATTTCACATTCACATCCATAGGAGTCATTATAGGCTTACATTCACTCATACCAAAGCGTTCTAATACTTTTTCCAAGTACACACTTTGATTAAGGTACACTCGATCATCTTCATCACGAGTAAACTCAATACCCAAGCAATGACTTATCCTTCCCATGTCTTTCATCTCGAATGCGCAAGATAATTGCTTCTTTACGTCACGCAACCATACACTATCATTCGTCGCTAGAATTAAATCATCAACATAAATTGTAATTAACATCATTCGCTCACCTTTTTGTGCAACAAACACACATGGATCCTGCGGCGTTGCCTCAAAACCAACGGTCATCAACTTTCTCACTAACTCCTTATGCCACTGCAATCCAGACTGGCGCAAACCATACAAACTCTTTTTCAATAGACACACACAATTACCACTTTCATCTAGTACTTTGCCCCAGCGCATTGCTGTCTCGATAATTTTCTTATCTCGAATAGTCTTTCCTTGCGTTCCAATCTTTTGATTTGCGAGTACTCTGTCTAGAACATCGCGTAGTTGATCTGGTACTTCCATGAATACTTCCTCTTCTAGTGAGCCATTTAGGTAAGCTGTCACCACGTCCATCTGATGGATCTCTAGTCCAAATTCTGCTGACAATGCAGCTACGAGTCTAATCGATGACGACCGCACGACTGGAGACGAGGTCTCATGAAAGTCCTCCCCTGGCCGTTGGGAACATCCTTTTGCAACCAGCCGTACCTTCTTCCCAGTTGTTTTGGTACTAAACACGAATCGGCTTCCAATCACCTTTCGATTCGGTGGTCGAGACACTATTTCCCACGTGCCATTCTTAATTTGTGCCAAAAATTCATCTTCTAAGGCACTTCTCCATGCATTTACGTCGCTAGTCTTTTCGATTTCACTCCATGTCACAGGTTCAATTGTAGCTATACCTGCTGTTAGCGGTTCATCTGATTCTTCATCTTCTGATGCATTTTCACTATCTGTTGCTATACGTTCGTTCACTTGTCTGTAATCTAGATAGGGTCTTCCCACTAAACCTGTACGAACCAGTCGTCCCCTTCCTCTCTTTGAAGGTTCTATCAATCTTTCCCACGAGACTGTTGCACTTCTCTTTCTCTGTAATATTTCTCTGTTTCTTTCTTCATCAGGTATGTATACATTTTCCATTGATCTTCTCGTTTTTCCTCCATCTCTTTTCGCTTTTAAACGAGGTCTTTTCATTTCTTCATTCTTTTCATTATTTTCTTGGTCGGGGTTATTCAGATCTACAAGTATCTCTCCAACGTCAATACTTTCTTCTTCATCAAGTATTTCCTTGTATTCGTGTCTGAATGCCGTCTCATTCATGAATTTCACATTACGAGTCACTACAATTTTCCTTGTCTTAGGATCATGTATCCTATAGGCCTTGGATTGAACATCATATCCCATGAATATACCCAATTCTGAGCTTGAATCAAATTTCCCTTTCTGGGAACCCTTGTCTTTGTAGTAAGCTTTTGATCCAAACACGTGCATGTAGGTTACGGTAGGTGTCTTTCCTTTCCATAATGTAAATGGTATCTGACCATTCAACGCTGTAGTTGGGCATCGGTTTCTTATGTAATTCGCAGTGTGAACTGCTTCAGCCCAAAACGCAGGAGGGCTTCCTGCCTGACGCATCATGCATCGTGCCATCTCAATCAGCGTTCTGTTTTTCCTTTCTGAAATTCCATTCTGCTGTGGCGTATACGGCGCAGTCAGTCTTCTTCTGATTCCTTCTTTCTTCAAAAAATCATCGAACTCATTGTTCACGTATTCACGGCCGTTATCAGATTGAAGATTCTTTATTTTCTTCCCTGTGAACTTCTCCACATAGGCCTTATATTCCTTGAATACTCGCAGGACGTCACTTTTGTTCGCAATGAAGTAGACTTCACACCATCGAGACTTGTCGTCAATAAAAGTGACAAAATACTTTTTCCCGCCAAAAGACTGATGCCTCATAGGGCCACATACGTCTGTATGAATGATTTCTAGTAGTTCACTAGTACGATCAGCACTACACTTAGGAAATGGCGTGCAAGTCTGCTTTTGACTTATGCAGATTTCACACTCGGTCAATTTTTCATTGTCGTTGAAAGTCAAGCCATGCACTAGGCCACTTTTCGCCATCGCCTTCAAATCGCGTTCATTGAGATGTCCGAGACGCTCATGCCACATATCTATAGAATTTTTCATCATCTCAACATTGTTGGTACCGTTCTGATTCATTCGAACATGATATAAATTACCAACACGGTCTGCACGCATGTGAATCTTGTTTTTCTCATCGATCACAATAGCATCGTTCTTCTTAAAACGAACCTCGAACCCGCGATCTGTCATTTTGGCCACTGATAGTAAGTTGGTTCGCAAATCTGACACATAGAAAACTTTCTCAATATCTATTCGGCGCTCTTCGCTGCCCGTAT
The DNA here is from genome assembly GCA_961405105.1 of Perizoma affinitatum. Lineage (NCBI taxonomy): Eukaryota > Metazoa > Arthropoda > Insecta > Lepidoptera > Geometridae > Perizoma > Perizoma affinitatum. Next base: position 4,000,153 of record OY560191.1, on the reverse strand, counting down.
CTACTGAAATGCTGACCTTCCCCGTTCCAGTAATATGTGTGCTCTCATTGTTAGCCAAATTAAGTTCGGAGTCCAGCCGCGTGAAACCCTGGATCATATGCTTCTCATTGCACATGTGCCCTGTGCACCCACTGTCGATACACCAAACAGGATTTCTTTTATCACTATACATCACCTCTTCGGTGGTACTCAGCATCGTTGTCTTCGGATCACTATCCCGTTCAAATTTTTGTGTGTTCTGCTTTTGTTTATTGACGTTCTTTGATCTGCACTCTCTCGCCAAATGCCCACGACGACCACAACGATAACATTCAATTTTGCTCTTATTATGGCCCTGGCTCTCATTTGAGTACTTTTTCTGGTTGGCATTTGTGTTGGTACGTCTGACGAACATAGCTCCCTGGTCAACTACTTTTGATTTTCGGCCTTCTTGATCCTCGATGATCTTCACTTTCAACACTTCCGTTGATGGTAAGTCATCACGCGATTCCATAGCCGTGCGAAACATAGCGAAAGAATCCGGCAAACTATAAAGTAGTAAAATGGCCAGAAGTTCGTCAATAACCACCAAACCGATTTCTTTGAACTTCTTTACGGCATCAAAAAAATCCGCGATGTGTTTTTTCAAGTCATCTTCTTCCTGCATACGCGTCAATACAAATTTCTTCAACAATGACGCTTTCCTAGCAGGCCCGCTTGACTGGTATAAAGACTTCAATTTGTCCCAGATAGCTTTGGAAGTTTCCAAGCCATCCAATGCAATTAATTCACTTGGACTTACAGCCAACAATATGTCTGCTTCGGCCTTCCCATCATTTTTAATCCATTCGGCATACTTCGAATCAGATTTTTCTGGCTGCGGCGAAGATCCTGTTATGTATTCCCACAAGTCATTTTTCTTCAAAATAGCTCGCATTTGAATCTTCCAGGTATCATAATTATCACCAGTTAGTGGATCAATCTTTATAGAAGCAGCCATTTCGAAGTTTATTCAACTCCAATAGCTCGAAAACATCGAAAAAACTACACTTTATTACGATGTTTCTACGAAGTAAACAAGATGGGTGAGTCCAACGTAAACGGACGAGTCTATTCGCATGAAAGGTGAGTTGTTTACGCGAACTTTTTAAATCACTTATTTCACTGCAAATCCAGTCAATTATTCACGAAATCAATTGTATTTCACGCACTGGGCCCATAACCTGTAGGATTGTGAATAATAACACGGGTTTTGGACAATAATTAACGGTTTATTGATTTAGATTGCGAGCGGAAAATTAGAACGTGGCAGACATTGCCGGTACAAACGTGCGACTACTTATAAGTACTTACATACTACACTATTACAAGTAGGTACATTTAGTTAGGCACGGCTCACGGAGCTTCGCTATTCCTAACACTTTATGCCAGAGAATGTTTTTAGTAGGTATATAATTTCTGTTCAATTATCATAATGGTAATCAGTAAACACTTCAGATAAAACTAGTGTCTATCATAATTACATGTATTATTTATTGTTATTAGCCACCGAAATATCATGAGCATTACGACAACGGAATTCATGATAAGCTCTCGTTCTGCTCATGTGAATAAACCGTTTCTGTATAATCTTTATCGGTATAGTGGGGTCCCAATGTAATAATCCTCATAAAGCCTTAGCCCAGGATGGACTTACACAATGAATACTAACGACCCGGGATGGCCCGGTTCATAAGTGCCGAACATTGAGTACAGAAAATAAGGTGTGATATCGAACTATTAAAGAGCCCAGAACAGTTGTGGCCAGAATGAACCATTATTTTGGTGGAACGATATTCTAGCCCGTACAGACATCTAATGAACTGCAAACGCAAGATTGTGGAAAATGCCACATCTACTTAAAAACTTGACTCCGCGATGCGGTGTCCAGTGGCGAAATGAATCAATAAAGTATTATTATGTTCAATGTGAATTCCGATTCTTCCAGACCAGAGTCTAGACACATTTAATTTGAAAACCAAGAAGACTTGTTCGCGAATGGAATTGAAAACTTCCGACGACATTAAATAGTTCGCAGTCTGCCTGCAACCAAGAATGTCACTTAGTGTGAATCTCTACTAAAAGGTTATCGCAGTGGGTTTGGGACTGCCAATTTTTTCAAATGCCTAATTAAGTTAAATCTAGAAAGTCCATAGTTCAGAAATATTATTGTTAACTCGCGTAATTTGTAAGCTTCGCAAGAACCAAGAACGAGATCTTGGCTCTGAAGCGTGTATCTTCCGTATTTAAAAACGCTAGAGTTGACCTTATGTTAGATCTATAAGCGCTTGCGATGAAATTATCGCCAGCAGCGCAACCCTGTCCGTCTTCAATCTTGGAAATCGTCGGGATGCAATGTTGGCAAGGTGTTTCCGGCCTTGTATTGCAGTGCATATAATATTTTATGAGAAACCTATTTTTAGAACATTCCTATTGGTTTGTATCAACCATACAATTCTGAGGAAAATTTACATTTAGCACGGCAACATCGGCATGAGATTTAGCAATATTTGTAATGGTCCAATAACGGTTACTCAAGGTTGGTTCCGCAATAAACTACGAGTCGAGCAGTAAACTCACAGATTATACCGTAGTGGCATACTGACAGTATATCGACAGCGACGAGGCGGTGACGTGACGACATCTCGGTCGATAACGAGATTACTGCCGTGTTACTACTGTGTTTGGATGTAACCAGACATCGCCTACATGAAACCAGAAATACACGCAGCTAAGTTATTGACGGGTACAAGGCCTGTACTTACTGGTTAAAGGAGTCTACTATGTTGATCTAGGAGAAATCCGACAAATGTGCGTAAAATCGGAATATTTCAATGCTACAAAATCACAGTACTCGTTTCTGATACCCACGACACAGGAATTCCTTGTATGAGTTCAGGACTATGCATGTCTGTTGGCTGATTATTTATTATTTTCATTTGCGTTCTTCAAATGAATAACCTAGTTTGTTTTACCAAGCTTCGGGCTCTCGGTAAGTTAGCGTCAAAAACACTTCTCCCATTTGAAATACGTTTCTGTTGCCGACATATTAAACTGCTCTTTGTTAATTCCCGGGATCTAATGGTATTTCGTAATGAATTGTTTTGTTTATATTCGTCTGTTTTAATCAGATTATCTCGATATAATGAATTTGTGATTCAATCTTTACGGTGTAAATTAAGTAATTATCGGAGGGATTTTAAGAACAATACAAAAGGTGTCTAAACTTATGTCGACAATGTCTCCTCCTCAATCAGCTTTGTTTTGGTGAGGTAATGAAGGCATAAATGGGAACCTTTGTCCCTGTCGGTGGTTTGTTACCGAGTGTCCTATTCATTTGAAGAGGAGACCAAGATCTTCAAGCAATTGCATTTCGGATGACAGTTTAATAGGTCATACGGAAACTTGATCGGAAACCTGTAGTAACCTCGAAGCTATCGACCTATGTATATAACTAGCTCTGACTGGTTAATCTTATTACTAGGCGTAGCGCCGAGGCTTCCTTGACAAGTTAAACAACACACCTGCGTCTGTAATTCCGTTGATGAACGCTACAATAATGTAATATTAATGAATTGTATTAATGAATAATGCGTTTTTTTAAAGCTGTGAATGCATTATTATGCGAAAGTAATGGGAATCTACCCTTCTTCGGATCTTGGCCACAGTTGAAATTTCGTACTAAACGATCTGATGTTACTACTCACATGAGCGCGCAATCAACAATCCATAAATGATGATTACTATGATTCGTTCATTGGAGCATTATAATTTAGTTCAAAATTGCGGTAAAATTGAGCTCATGCCATATTATAGACTGCTTGTCTACAGCCGCGCGTGTAGACGACAAAGGATTTGGTTATATACCAACTTTAATGAGCTTAGTTTCGAAGCAGCTAAATTTAACTGGGCCCCTGGGACGATCGTGTAGGTAGGTACTCGTGCATGGAGTTGGGTTCCGCTTTGTCAGAATAAGTCGTTATCAATATAAGTTTCGTATGTATTGGTAGTAGGCTTATTTCAAATGGTTATAATAAAAATCACAATTTATCTTCTATATTTTTTGTTTTTATTTTTATTATTGTATTAATCTATTGTGCATACTAAATTAAAAGTTACACCAGCGTCTGGTGCTCGTTATAATTTTTTCATTACTCAACATAAAAAACTTTAGAAGACGCGTTCGCGGCGATTCAATCAATCCGACGTTAGATTTCATACGACCGTGTCTATTGGCCAGCAGAAGTACCTTTTTTGCTTCTACACTCTCCAGCTCAATCTGTAGATCCAATTTGCTATCGGGGTCGCGGCGTGGTCATTGCTGTTAATTGAACACATTACCAGTTCAACACTCGCCAATTATCGGGAAATTACGAGTATTTTCGTTGCTTCAGTTTCAAGGCATGGATTCACGGCGATACACAAATCGGCGATTGAAACGAATACCTGTTTCGAGAGATACGGTGCGGGTTCGTTATCCTTTGCCGACCTTGCAGCTGCTATAAATTCAGTTAAATTGGCCGCAGGAGTACATGCGTCACTCGGCCGATGCGCTCGGTTTAGCAATGAAAGCGTGATGTAACGAAGACTGCGTAGTGCTGGTTGATCTGTACTTGTAGTTTATGCGTATTTTTATCGGAGGGCAGAACCGGATCGAAGCACACGCAATATTACTTGCGACGTAATTCTACCTGTATGGGATAGGTGCAAGTTTTTACTTTTACCTATGTTTACATACGTATGCACACACTATTTTATCTCCTTCGCAATACTATGCCGTAAAACGTTGTGTCAGTTTCAGATAATTTACTATATATAAAAACTCTAGGGGTCCGGGTTTGTGTAATATTCGGAATCACACGTCTGGGATACAATGGGACTCCCTCCGATTCTCATTTTGCTCCTCTCTCGGGGTCTCGGACACGTGTTTGAAAGGCGACGTATTTCTGTCCCTAAAGTTGAGATAAATTCCATCGACCTTCTCTTTTATTTTCTCTACGATCCTCTGTTGTACCAGTAAATTATTGCAGTATGTCAAAGAAAAATGCGGACATCATGTGGTCCTGATGCTGTTACCAGTTGGGCGTAATTTTTTTTAGTATGGCGCACAAAACATAATACACGAAAATAGAATATTTTTAAATCAAAAATTTCGATCCAGACCATTATACACACAGCAGTTTATAAGACTATAATGGGTAAGTAGTTAAATATATATATATGAAATAATACATAAAGTGCAAGCTACTCTTTTGCTAGAGCAGCTAATATTTCCTTTTTAAAATTGAACATATTATTATTTAAAACATCAAGTGAACTACAATTATTAAGTAATAGATCGTTATATAGGCGACACATACTGACTAATGGATTAAAGAAAGATGTATTGTTTATAAAGACGTATCAGGCGAAGGTGTTCGAGAAAGGATACCGAGATAAAATTTTAGTTAATAAGGGTGGGAGAGTCGATGTGAGGATGGAATAATTTTTAAGAGATGCATTAATGAATGAAGTTTTCGTCTAGACTGAAGGGTTTGAATGTTAAATTTGGCAAGCTAGATGAATTTAGAGAATTGTCTTCTTATTCAGCAATTTGCTGAGTAAGAAGACAATTCTCTATTCAAACCATAACGATAGCATAGAATTGTTAAAATAATATTTTGTATCCGCTCAAGACGCTCAGAATGAACTTTATAGTATGGGGACCAAATTATTGAATTGTATTCTAAAACGCTTCGGACAAGAGAAAAAAATGTGCAAGAGACTTCGAGGGTTTTTGAATTCCTTAGTTATTCTTGTGATGATCCTACAAGATACAGAGCATTTGGTTACAATACTATCATATTGAGCACGAAAAGTGAGTTTCTCATCAAATAACACTCCAAGGTCATATAACACTACAGGTTTTCTATCAAAAATTTGCTCCTTTAACCAATAGCCATAGGGTATCTTATTTTGCTTGTAAACGACATGACAAAGCATTTGCCCACGTTAAGAAACATACGGTTATCACACCATTTGTTTACGACGTCCAGATTGGATTGAAGAAGGTTTACCCTTTAAGTCATCTGCATATAAAATACATGGACAAGATATCAATTTGACCGATAACAGTAATTCGATTATAAGGTTCTGCAACAGAATCATTCTAAAAATATAAAATGGCTATATCTAGGTCGCTGCCGACATGGTTGAAGTGGGACGGAAGGTAATTAGGGCATGCCAATAAAATACCTCCAACTTCCAACACGGCCCCGCTCTGTGATGCATCTGAACGAGCTTCAGCACGGTTATAAATAATATTCCGAGGCTGTTCAATAAAGTCGTATGGGTTTACAGTGATCAATAACATTGCACTCGACTGACTATGCTGAATAGTACGAAAGTAACTCAAGCTTGAACAGTCAATACCGTTCGCGGAACAAATAGAGTTAAGGTCAGATAGACTTTCCAAAAGACAGTTCCATTCAACATAAATAAAATGTCCACTACACCGACAAGCTCTATGTTATTGCTGTTTTGAAAAAGAGTCAATTGAGAATGTTACACTCGCAGAGTTCCTCCCGGTCAAGGGAGACGTGGTTGCCGTCACCGATGTCAGAGTCAAGTGCCGTCGTACTCAACGTATCCGTATAAAGCCGCTCTCTCCGCTTTGTTCCGCCTCTTTGTTTGACTTGACGAAGGCGAAGGGAAACCACCTTACCACCTGCCCCCTTCCTTCAGATCTTGTGAGTAATCTTACGGCTTTTATGAGACCCTTCTCAGAAGTCCCGCCTTGAAATATGTTTTCCACGTGATTAATGGATTAATGTTCTTGTATTCAAATTGAGCCGAAGGTGCGAATTATTGTGTCCAACCCTCAAAAACCCTTGACCCCTATTAGAGTTAACCCTTGAATGTGAAGGGCATAACTATTCTCGAATCTTGTAATATAAATAGAATCTGCCATCAATTACATTAATGAAATGGCAATAAGAAACACCTACATGCTCATCTCTGTTCAAAACTTATATAACTTGAAAAGGGGATTTTTCACGACTCTAATATTTTCAAGATTTAGAACTTTGGATATTACTAAGCCTGGCAAAATTTGTACTTTTGTCCCGTTAAATAGCCATTTTATACTAGACAAAATCTTTAGCAGTAGTGAGTATTCCGTTACCCTCAAATAACGCTAAAAGGCCCTTCCTCCAAGAAACAATGACGAAATGTCAACTCGCGGAAATGATCCATTATTGTGGTCCTGTCCCTCAAGTTGTCGCATGGGGATCCGACGCTATTTGCGTTAAATGATGATGTGATGATTAAGTGCCTCTGAGGGGGTCTTAAATTGCCCCTGAGCGAAGCAAGGTTCTCGATCTATGTGGGACAAACGGTCGATAAATTACGTTGTAATGATAACGTAAAGAGGAAATCCTCCCTCATTGGATGACGAAACAGGGCTTTTTTAATTGTTTCAGTTTAGTGGGTCCCACCCAGTGTCACTCTACCCATAATGGTGACTACATGTTAATAACTGTGTTTTTTCCTATTAATTGTAATGAATGATCGCCATCAATGCCTAAAGACCAGCTAAGTACATCATTATTTAGCTTTTCATTCAACCGTACCCGTTTTAGGGTTCTGAAGTCCGACCGACAAGAAACCTTGTAGTTTTGCCATGTTTTGTCAGTTTTTAGTAAGAGACGTTTTATTTGTACTAATGCTAAAAACAATTAAATAGTAATTAAAATTAAGTTAATAACAATTAGGCTATGATAATAATGTTAGTTATCAAGAACATTATTACATTTTAAAATGTATACAGGTTAATAAAGCCGTAATGTCTTCGGAACCCATCGCTGTGCGTGGTGTGACACGCGCTTGCCCAATTTATTATAATCGGACGGATCGCAGTTGTACCGTAAATCTGCTCTATCTGAGTTTTGCCTACTGCCTAACTATAAACTTACAATAAGAGCTATTTTGTCTCGATAAAATATAGTGCGTTCTATAACAAAGCAGAGCGGTTCAAGAGCCCTTCAGCCACTGTCTTCACGTCTTTATCTTATCGATTTGTCTTATCTCTATTTATGAGATAAGGCTTCTAGTTCTTTCAGCAATATGACCATTATTTCATTTATACTTAAATTACCATGAGAAAAAATCTTTCACAAACCCATTAAAATTCTTGTAAAATGTGACTTTACTCGTATAATGGAGCCAAGTGGGCAACCCCTCTAAAAAACTTAGTACTTAATGTAACTTATCTTAAAACTTTGTATATTTAGTCTTTTAACAGGGTAAGAAAATAAGTGGTTGCTAGAATTGCTTAATATTTGATTATGTGCGTCCTTTACGAGTACATAAAGGACGCCTCCCCGAAGATGGGGAAGATATGAAATTTTGATAATTTTGCGTGAGTTACTCCGTCGAGACTTGACGGGGGAAAGGAACTCATAAAAGTTTGCTGAAGTTTTAACGAGTATGCGAATAATATGTTGTCTTATACGACTTGTACAGTCTCTCTCTTGTTGTCGTCTTTTGAAAAACATTTAAATTAACCAAAATTATTAAGTCTTGTCTAAAATCTGGTCTCTTTATGTAAACGTAATTGTTGTCACTATTGTAGGATAGGAGTCAATGACCGAATGACTGTCCGGTTGACCGGTTCGGTCGCGATCTGATTGTCGCGTCAATAAACGATTTGCATGTGTTTGTGTTGCGTTTGCGCACCCATGCTTCTGTTAATTGGGGCTATCGGGTCCAACGGCTGCGTTTGAGTGCTATCGCTGGTGCCTATGCTGTTTCGAACTGGACATGCGTTTGATTCATAATGCAACTTTTTCATTTTGCGCTTGGCTTCCACCAAGATAATAATACGTTTCTTTTATTCGCGTTGATCCTAAAACAATTTCAAAGCGTTTGGATGGATGATTGCTTTTAATGAGAATGTTTCTTCGCTTTGACGTTTCTAGTCTCATCCTCTGAACCTTGTTGCCTCTGGTCTTCATGTAGTTCTTCCTTTAGTCGGAGGTGAATCGGATGGGTTGGACGAGTGTGTGCATATCTCATTAAAATTCCCGTATCTCACTGGTTCCTTCAGTTTTGCAATCCTGTCACTAATAAAGTCAAAGTTCACTCACTCATTCATTAAAATCACACGATCTCTTTGAAACGTCGATTTTACCTACTACCTGGGGTCTAGACAAATACCTCACGCTTACTTTTCCTTTCACGCTAACGCAAATTTGACATGGTAAAACTTGACAGCTGCCACGTGACATTTCCACAGCCCATGTCATTCACATAGAAATCAATCTTTCCGCAGGCGTTAACGCCAGAAAGTGGTGTTTGTCTAGTCCCCCTGTTCCACCGCGACAAAGCTAGGCTGGTTATTCTTTTTTTAACGAGTTGGAGCAACTCCAATCGAAAGATTTTTGATCATCTAAATAAATATATTTAAATTTGTTCAATGTATTTTTTTTGTATATATCAGAGCAGAAACTCCAAGGTGGTATTTAAAAAGAGTGACGTCAGCAATGCTAACGTCACTACCATCACCTGTATGCTGGTCGCTCATAGTTGACGACGAAAGTAAACTCAAGGAGATGTTCTTCTAATTTATTCTTGGTTGTACAGAGGCTTTCGAAGTCCGACGGCTCGAGCGATAATGAATCGTACTCGGTCCGTCGCCCGTATTTATGCGAAAACACAGACTCGAGCAAGCAACTTGTGCGAACAAGTTAAAACTACTTGCAAGCATTAATCATTTAAGTTTACAAATGGTTTTGAAGGTAAACATAGTCAAAATAACAACTTGATTACGTAATTAAGTAATTACCTAATTAGTATTCGATTACAACAATCAAATAATAATTAGCTATTATTAATGATTTTACATTGTAATGTGACAATCTAAGTGATGATTCGTTAAGTAACTCGTGGTTCTGCACCGATGACTCATTGTAGAAGCCTTTGCGTCGATATATATATCTTGGAAGTTTGTTATAAACGGTATGTTAGCGGTACACATTGCCTTTAAAAGTTTACTAACTTTATGGAGTCTTGAAGTGGCAACAGCGAGTTTATCTTTATTTCTAGTTTTATCGCTATATTTCTTGAACAAATTAATAATTGTGTGAACATACATCATATTTTCATAGATGTATTGACAAGAGAATGTCAATATATGTAGTCCTTTAAACTTTTGGTAGGTGAGGAACCCCATATTATAATATAGCGCGATCGCTCACACAGGGGCATCATTTTTAGCAGAAAATCAAATTTTCTGCTAGCGATAATTTAATTTGTTGCTCACTAAAAGCTTTCGTGTGTAATGGGTATCGGCTTTTTTGATTGCAAAAATCAGTGTATTCTCTAGCACTAACCACTCAATCGAATCTAAAGCCTGAATGATTGGAAAAATGTCGCCAAAATGAACAATAATAACAATAATAATGAGACTATTGTGTTTCAAACAGCTCTCTTTCCGATAAACTGATCAATTCTTGTTATGTAAATTGCAACATTCGCCATTGACGAAGATGTTTATTTCGTTTGATATAACATAACAATACTATAAATTTTATGTTTAATTAATGTCATATCACGCACGTACGTAAAAAGGGATAAAAATGTTTACAGTGCTTGGCAATTATATTTTATAGCGAGTCCAGTCGCGGTCGGGTAAGAGCACAAATACGCCGTAATTTAATCCCTGTTGCGTCAGACTAGTTTTTGCGGTCGCGTTAATTGCTGAGCTTTTGGTTTTTCGGCTAATTACACGCGAGCGTTGTGATTACGAAACAGGACTACCTCTACTGTTTTCATAATGAACACCTGAACATATATGTTGAGATTATATGTGAGCGATACAAAAAAAAAAACATTATCTACCAACACGGCATGAATCACAGGGTATTGTTTACGCCAACATGTCTCCTAACTACATATTTGGAATTGCGCGTGACGGCTTGAGTCGAAAATGGTGATGTGAAATTTATTATACAGCAAAATTACTATGACGATCAAGAAAGCGCCTTCGAATGTTTCTACAGCATACATTATTGTGCTTGTGCGTTTCGTTTTGTAAGGATAATAATGTTTTATTGATGCGTGACAGTAATCGATCCTGTATCTATGAGTACTTGATAAGTATGTTACCCGCATCATCGTTTGACTAGCTCTGCTGGTTTGTTTAGTTGCGACACAATTTTATCGTTTAACCTAAATACGCCGCGGGCGGGCGGTGAGTCATGCAACCAGGACTGCACTTACCATGAATAGAAAGTTCATACATCATCCGATTTTGCAGCATCGTTGATGGGTAAGCGTAATCATATGAAAAACAAATTTGCTGGCTGGCAATCTTCACGTAAAAGGGACGGAAGAACACTAAATATGCCCCTCGGTTATGGGGGTTCAGTATACGCTGTTCAGAATGTTTAGCTCTTTTGTTGTGTATTTTATCCACAGACCCCTCATTTCAATTTATTACCTTCTTTATATTTTTGCTCTTGCAACACTGCTCTCGTTTATTGCACAACCCATTATCTGTGTCTTACAACAGCGCATAATAATGAATTGTATGCAACAGTCGGCTCCCTCGAGATGCGGCGTCCTACTCGTCGTCTTTGTGCGGGCTTTGAACAATGCTACCTTTCTATACCCTGGTATAACGGTCTGCATACCTGATGGCGGTGCGGTGGATCGATGCGGGTGACGCATCCTCACGCCTGTCTATCAATATCACTAATGTTTTTCGACTTTATCGTTATCTTGTACTCTAGACCGTAAGTTAAGTGCCTCAATGATTCAATGTCCGTCCACAGAACTGACGTTTTCAAACTGAAGCTGGCCCCAAGCGGCCGGAATTTCATTCTGAATTCAGATTTGGAATGCATATTATTCAGAGCATCCGGAAATGCCTATAAGTACTTCGCCACACACAAAGTAACAGTCAATAGGTTATACACAAGCAAATAAGAATAGAAACGTCAACTTAAAAGCTACGTGAGTTTTAAATTTTGAACTGAAGTGACGCCATTTCCTCGAGCGCGTCCTAGCCTAGAAAAAGCAGAATGAATTTTATTTAACTTCTTGTCAAACAGTAGTATAGGTACTTAACTTATAGAATTAGCAAATATTGCTTCATGTTGATAAATTACGAGTTGCAACGATATACTACTTAAAAAAAAAGGTGGTATCCAAGCAAGTAAGTAATACTTTTAGAAAAACTAGAAACTCCCGTGATAGTATCAAACTGCTTTACGGCAAGGTAAGGTAAGGTAGGCAATGGATCATTGCAGAACGACAACTTATCAGCGCTTAATGGTGGACAAGTTAACGCAGTACATAGTATATATATTATACTATGTACTGCGTTAACTTGTCTACAACAAAATTGGCGAAAAAAACATTTTTTTTATGTTTAAGGTGAACTTCTCCTTTGAAACATTCAGATTTTTTTGTATTATTAATTTATGAGATCGTAATGGCAGTATGATATGGGCGTAGGTTCTGAATCAAAATTCAAATTCACGTGTTAATACCATATTTACAGAATTACTACGCTAAATGCCGTTTTACTATATTCCGGTTCTGAAAGGTATTACGGGCGTTTGAGGCCAGCCTTAGACATATTGATTTTATAAGTTTGCTTCCAACCTAGTTTGCAAAAAAAGGTTTCATAGAACTGCTATGCTGTCCGAGAGCACTGGCTATATGACTGTAATTATAGAAAATGTTAACCCAATTTTTATAACACTGCCTGCCAACTATTAATTTTTGTATCGGTATCGTATATTAAAGTAAATTTATCTGCTGCGGCGGTGAAATTATTTTTCCGTTGGCACCCGCAGTGCTCCAATAAAACTGCCCCATTTTCATTCAACCGTATTTTTTTTAAACGACTATTCACGCCAACAGTAAGTAATGAACGAGTATACCGCTTTAATGGCTAGGAACCTCATTTACCTGTAACGAGGCCATTTTATATACGATGTTTTATGGCCCTTTTCAGGAGATATTCTTAAAGAAAACAGAACCACCTTCCGAGTAAGCGGAAATTTAAACGGCATTTACAAGGTACGATGAGGATGAATATAATAAGGTGTCCTAGAAGAAAGGCTTATAGTGTAAATTAGGGTTGCTATATAAAAAAAGGTCAGCTCGGCCGTCCTTGTTCTGTTTTCTGTTTTGTGGTTTTAAGATAATGTAATTTGTTCTTTATTTTGTATCCCTATTTCAACAAGTCTACTTAATATAACTTCTAATTCAGCGAATGGTCACTACAATCTTATACCGCATTAATCATAGATAGCCTACAACTAAGCCGTTTATTAGTAACTAGCTACTGCCCACGGCTTCTCCTGCGTGGTACCCTGATAAAAAGTAGCCGATGAAATGGGTGACCCAAATTTAAGAGGTACTTTTCATCGTTTGTAAAACATGCATTCGCTCGACCGTTTTGATCGACTTACGTTGCAAAATTAGTCCACAAGAGAAGCCCTTTTATTCTAACGGTATAATATGTTGGTCGCCTGAAGATCCATTCTAAATATTAGATAAAGACTTTTTGAAATCGGATAGGTAGTTTCGGACGTTACCTTTTATATTCAAACTTACAAACTTTACCTCTATTATTAGTATAGATTACGTCAGCAAAACCGACTGCCATTAAAACTCACTTTGAAGTGTAATTCGTACTATATATTATTATGTGTTTTTTTTCACAATGCTTATTACTCCCGTGCGTCAATGGTTCACATTATTATCGAGAAATATTTCACCACGCCTACAGGGTTATCTGTGACATTGTTTAAAATCGTTGCTTTTGCAAGGAACTCTCGGCTCTGGGACAAGATAGCAAATAAACGCACCGAATGGGACCTCCGCAGTCGTAAGTCTTCTTACACAAATTAGACTGATAGTGATAAGTTTGTATCTCTTGAGAAGAACTCTAATGTCGTCGAACAATTCCAAAGCTGTTGTCTCGTGACAGTGTCACAAACTTCGCAATTAATCACAATGACACGTCCACGCGCGCACAGCTCTCCATGATTGTCATTGCTCTCCGATAATTACCCACATCCTGAATGAACATCTTCATTACCTGACATTGACAAATTACATACAAAACCAACCGACTGTGAACCTCTAAGGGCCACAAACTTTAGTGTCTAACTGAATTTACAGGTCCACCAGTCAGCGGCAAGTAAAACTCACTCAATAACACTATTTGCGGCTGATTTTATTTGTTTTTTTATTACAGTGTAAATAAATGGATCAGGGGATTTCTAGAATTCTTGTCCACTAATCCCCTTTGAGACTTTTTGTCCTTTGACTTTTTTCGCATGGGGATTGTCGCAGGGGATTTGTGGAATAAGCCATCTTTCTATACTTACTACGATGTTTGATTTGGTTAAAAATACATTATTTCAACTCGGCCTTGCTGCTTTGATTGTTTTGTACGAGTAGCATCAATGTTTAGTTTTTATGTCGCGTCGGTGTGTCGGCGCGTGTCTGGCAATCTAGGCAAATCCTATCCATTGTGCCCGTTGACAATAGTTCCGGTGCTAATTCAAGGACGGGTGCGCCTTTGTCCTGTGGATGGATGACTGACGGTGCGCTTGGTACCACTACCCGGTAGATGTTTTCATATTTTATCAATTGTGTTTGTCGATTTATAACCAAATCTAAATGCGCAACATGAAATAATCTCCTGCAATTTGAAACAAATGACGGGTTCCATTAAACAAATCGGTTGAAAATATTAACATCGCGCTAATGGCCATACGAGCGAGCTCGTCCAAAATACAGACTGAAAGTACTTAGCGTAAAAAGCTGACAGAAACGGGACAAATTTCACCGCGTCTTTGTGAACTCCGCTTGATTTATGACTGTGATAATAATTTCCGTGTTGAGGTAGGGCCCGTCTCGACCCAGCTTTATATTCTAAATGGGACGCTATTTACACTGGTGGTATTTATGGTGTCCGGAGTAATAGGGTGGGGTCGGGTCACGAGGGATGACGCAGGCGGGATTCTATTACGTGACAATAAAATTAGTTTCAGTCATTTATTATTTGATTGCTTTCTTATCTTCCGACCGTGTTACGGAATTTTATGAAGCGCAATCTTTTGTTCAATTTAGATATAAATAGATTGTTTTATATGCTTATGCTAAATCCACTTACTGATGGATGATTATAATCTTAAAGGAAATGATAATTGACACCGCGATCTGATTAAGAAACCGCGATAAAAATCCTCTAAAAAATAAAATATTTTAATCTGTATTTCATGGAATATTAAATATTCTCATTGCTCTCGTCTTCAAAGTGGGATAAACACACATCAACAGTGTCTAGAGATATATTAACATATTGTTGATTTTTAGAAAAAAAAAAAAACTATATTTAATTTCGTCTGTAGGTATGGTAAGAATTCCTACTTTATGCAGTTTTAATAATCACAATAAAAACAACTGTTCAATATTTTTTTTCATCCATCTTAAAATAAGGATGTCAAAGTCTCGCTGGGTCTATGCGGTTCCATGTTCTTTTTAAGCCACAGAAAGTTGGTCTTCTGTGGTGAAATTTGACGGGAAATTGCTGAAAGCTCTTCGCTAAGGTTTAAGTCGGGTGTCCGTGCAGGCCAGCCCAAAACCATGACGTCATGTTTCTGAAGGGCAGCTGATACCAGTCGCGCGGTCCCGTGTCTGTATGTTTTCTATGAATAATATTTAAGTATTTGCAAAAACAAAAAAGTATATAAGTAATATAACAGTCGTGTAGTTCCCATAACACAAGCTCTGCTTACTTAGGGGCTAGACGATGCTGTGTGAAAAATTACCAACCATTTTTTTTAAATGTATATTAATCTTAGGCAAAATTAAAGTTTATCAATTCAAATCAGAGTCCCCGTTTATTGCGTTCTTTAATTTTATTTTTTCTCAAATTTCGAAAATAATAAAAAGGATTCATTCCATATACAAACTTTTTCTAAATAGCAAATCCTTTTTTATGCAAATCATTTCGAAATGAAATATCCCTAGACAATGTAGAAGTGTGTAAGGTTTTACTTCAGGGGTTCTTTGTCGCCTAAGGTGGAATCGTAGCCATTAGGAGTTGGCAGTAACTGTGCAGCAGTGTCCCAGTGTGTGGTAATTGGCTGGATTATTGTTCGGCGCGTACCTCGAAGCGCGTCCTAAATCTATTTAATGAGCCTTGTTCAAAGTTATAAAGTTTCTAGCTAAGCCACTTTCCCTGGTTACGAGACTCTGCCTTGTTTTATTTTTCAGCTGAAAATGCCTTTCAATCGTTTGGCGAGTCGTTACGAAAAAGTTTGTTAATAAGTTTAGGATAACTTGATTCAAAAGAAGCGTTATGCAACGTTTATTCTAAAATAACGCTAAAAGTCTGTTTTTTACTGCAATAAATAGTTCCAACATAAACATTTTTTTATCGCTGGAATCCTGCTTACGTTTACCCTGGACACATGATAAAAGAATGTATATGTTTAGTTTTGGCAGAAACTGTGATTTATTTGTTACCTTCCCAAACTTTTTCTTCATGGCAATCTGAGTGGCTCGTTTTTAAGATAACAATATCGAGGACCGGGGTACTCGTAGTTTCTGATATCCAAGGATCTGGATTATGTGACTGTTAGTTTTATTTATTTATGATTTCTTTTCATAATTCTGTACAAATTGTTATAAATCTTGATGTGTTAACGTTGTGTTATCCATTTCAATAATAAAAGGCTACGTCTTGATATAATTATTTACTCATATATAAAACTGAAGAGTTTGTTTGTTTGAACGCGATAATTTCTGAAACTACCAGTCAGATTTGCAAAATTATTTTTGCATCAAATGCAAGCTTAATTCTTGAGAAAGGTTATAGGCTATTTAACATCACGACACGACTCTGAGGAGTATCTTACACGAAGTAATAGCGCGATGTGACGCGATGGGTCGGGGGCGAACCCATAAGTTATTGCCTATAACAATACTTTACTAAAATTAGCCTTGGAGTCATGACGTAAGGCTTTCGTGCTCAAGAAACATCAATTCTGACACGTTTCGGTGTTCCTGTTACGCCCTTCTAATTCGCAAACTTCACATCTAGCTACTAATGCCAATGCTCCATGGCAAGATTATTGCTTTTAGCCTCCGTTGCTAAGAGTGTTATTAGTTTGAACCCTTTTGTCTGTTATTCTGTATGTGGTATTGTAGATCACAAACGGGTTGACTGATTTTGATCAGTGTTTTTATTAGAAGGCTGGTTAAATCTGAATGGATCTTATATAGGTGTTACCGCTACACGTCTCCGGAGGCCCTTTAACCGAACTAATATTTTTAGACAAAGTTTGGCTGATTAGATGTTTGTTGCTGATAATATCCGTAACGGCTGGACAGATTTGGATAACATTTTCAACAAGTTTAGTTCGTGACCTAGTATAACACAAAGAGTACTTTCATCCAGGTACCACGCGGGCGAAGCCCTGGACAAAAGCTTGTAACAATAGAATAAACACCCCACAATCACATACATAGTTCATAGAATGCACATATAGGATTCCCTGTATCATGAGTATAAAGAGGTCATCAATATGTGATGGAATACAAAACGAGGGTAGACATGGGTTACTATTGTAATGCATCATCATCATCATCAACATCTACAGCCTGCAAAAGTCAACTGCTGGACATAGAAGAGTGAATCCTTGGCCACCTTCATCCACCGACCTCTCACAACCGTAGAGATGTCATCTGATTGATTGTAATGCAGTATTTTGTTCTCGTTTTGACTGACTTCAGTAGTAGACTCGTAGATAGATTTTATCTGATGTCTCGTAGATAGGTTTTATCTTTTTTAGTTTTGCATGTCGTCATTTGACATGTTTTTCATGAAAATTGTTTTTTGTTTCAGGTAATTTTGGAGTTGAATAAAGCGCTCTGCGGTTTGATATCAGTAAACTTGGCCATTCATTAATTATGTACACCTGAATACATTTTGTATGTTGGTTTAATCGCTGTCAACATAGATAATGTGCGTCACATTTTACCTAATGTTCAACCACGTTATCTAAAAGGTAAACAATTACGCAACTGAAACGTCTGATCGAAATGTGTGGATAATATTTATCCTAGTTCGGATTTTTGTCCAAATCCAAAAGTGAATGAAGAAGAATAATGCTAAAAATGATTTATTTATTTTAACGAAACGTAAAAATAAATAATTCATCATAATTCAAATCATTCGTTTGTTCATCGTGATACTACGTTTTGTGGTACATTAAAATTTGTAAATCCTACTAACATTAAATGTTTAGCAAAGGATGGTAACTTTGTTTAGCTTCCAATTTAAATAGAAGGTGGTTTTGTATGAAGGACCAAGGACACGTCTACACAGTATGCACAGGCTCAATCACATAGGGATGTGATTGAGGCTCGACTCCTCATCCGATTTATAATTATTTACTCATATTTCTATCTTCTGGCTTCGTCCATTACCCAGAACCTCGTCAATTTTTACGACTGATCTAGAGACGGAAAGTTTTTTTAACAGAGAAGATACTATCAAGTACATCTCTACATCCAAATAGTGACATGTTATATCGTCCCAAGGTTCTATCAGGTATTTAGACCAAATGGTTGCTTGCAACCGCATTGGAGGCAAATGAGCCTCCTTGTGGGACATTCCAAATTAACTATACCTGCGTTGGTATAGTTAATTTGTATTCTAGGCTGGCCAATCCTTTTGTGCACAATGGTTCGTTCAAAAAACCTTGGCCTCCAATCCAATAATGCAACATCAGACTCTGAGTAAACCAGAACATCCCTAGACGAGCCTCGTGTTTACCCGGAGCGCGTCAAGTTTATTCGCTCCGTTGCTTCGCCTGAAGTGCAGCGGGCACTCTTAAATTGTTTATGTCTCCCTGCCTCGCTTCTCCCTCGATGGCGGTTCCGCTCTTGAAAGCCTGTCAAGGGAAAATATGTCACTTTGTACAAGCTTTATAGTTTACGACCAACAACGAACGTTAAGTTAATAAAATGCAGTAAGTTAAAGACTCCTCACTTCGTGTCATATCTTTACAGTCTGCTGAACTGGTTAAATGCTGCTAACGTTGTTCCGAAATATAAATAACTTAGTTGACGAAAGTGTGGTAAATTATGTGCAGTATACAAAGTTCTTATTTTGTAAGATGTGTTCATACGTATGCTGTTCTTTAGCATGAAAGTATTCATTTAATCTACAAATATTACAGTCCAAATGTCCGGAATCAACTTGGAATGGAGGGCTGATGTAGCCATTGACGGCCTCGGCTTAAGTACTCGGTATGCTTACTAGTAGACCGAGCGAAAATCTTATCAGTGAAAGATTAGATTTTCTCCTTTCGCTGATTAGATAGTAAAAATGGTCAATTATAAATCGTAGGCACGGTACCGAGCATTGAATCTGTATTTGCCCTTGATACCTGGCTTTTCAGATAAGCTGGACTCGCAACTCTCAACAAAAAGGATAGTTGATGGTAACGATGAGACTGAAAGCCAACAATACCATGGAATTCTGCAAGCTATACGAAAATTCATAAATTGTGAACACGTCTCATGGGTCGAGGAATGTTTTTATTCAGTCCATTAATCCTTAGTAATTATGCAAATACCACTGCTCAAAACTGTGGGTACCGACCGATAACGTAGACGTCTGTCTGTGTCAGAGCGCTAATCCGGGTAAAGCAGGTAGGTATGACAATTTGACGATTTATTTGATACATTTGAGAGCGATCTTGACAACACACAAACTTTTTTTAAATATACTTTTTGCAAAACATTTTGAAATAATGGATATCCTTTTGAAGGTGTTTGTTTCGTATATATCCATAATTCAGCCTTGTACCCTTCATCCCGCCCAATATAAGTGGTAATCTCAAAAGGTCTTCCCCCGGGTAATCATTTACTGTTAAACTCATGTTCCTGTTGTATTTATCCTGTGGTGACGGCGGCATCGTCGTTTCTAGTGAAAATCTGATGAGCTTATGAATTAAATTTCACTCTTCATACTTGCACTCTAATTCAATTTTCATTATAAACGGTGGTTTCATTCGCCGCAAATTAGAATAAAATTGGATTTAGAATTATCGTGCGTAGGTAAATTAATTTGCAAGCTTTCCTTTTTACATTATATCTGTTTATCATTATCTTATAAACCGCAGGACAGTAAGTTCAGGAATTTGTTCGCAAACCAGGATTTGTTTATTTTCCTACGTTCTGATGTTCTGTGAGCCGCCTATAAATTATATGTTTTCAATGTGGATTAGTTTATTGCAAACATTTCCGCTTCACAAATATGGTTTTTAAACCATCAAGTTATGAGACAGTCATATCGATACGACGTCTGCAAAATAAACACTCGTAAATCGGTCGCTATTGCGAGGATCAATAAGGTGATGATAGATAAATCTTTATTATATACATATGGAGAGTTTAATGGTTTTTTTCCACTCGAAACATTTATGTGCGCATTAACACGTGCTCAAAACGGTGAAGGAAAACATCGTGAGGAAACCGGCATGCGGAACCAAAAATTCGAAGGCATGTGCCAACAGTTAGTGTTACAATAAGCGGCGATGGGCTTGCAACCTGTCACGTGGAATCCTAACTTGCAAAACGCGGGCATGTACCAAATGTAATGTTCGGACGTGCCTCTGACTACCTCCTACTTGGTATCCTCATAGATCTACTCACTGAGGATGTCCACCATGGGGAAGACAGTCGTGAGCGTGATTGTTTTTTGTTTTTAAGAGTTTAATAAACCCAATCTAGGCTAAGTGTAGAGTTCGTAATACAAGAGTACCTGCTAAAGTCGTCGTAGTAACAATTGTTCCACGAAAGCTAATCAGCACATATCAAATGCGTTTGCGGCACAATACCGGGGTCCGTTAGGTCACGAGCACACGCGAGTCAACAACGGGATTTGTTGAAACTGTTGGTGACATTTTAAACACCTTCAATTCAATTTATAAGATGCTAAAGTTACAAATACGCTTCACCTAGGTTTTTTTTAATACGGCTTAGTTTTTTTTGGCAGTATGCATTTGATGAGTTATTACCATATTATCAAGAACCTTGCATTTACCAAATACGATTTTACAAAAAAAAAATAATGATAAAAAATGGAAAGTTATCTCGTAATAACACTATCGACAAAAACTCTGATATAAGCCATTGATGAAATTTAGAAGATTTACTCATTATACTCAAATAAAGAATATTATTGTGAAGAAAGAAAAGCGATCGTTTGAGAGATGTGACATATTTTCCCTTGACAGAGCAAAAAAATTCGAAAATGCCAAAAACCACATGTGTTTGGCATTTTCGCATTTTTTTGCGGGCACACATATGCTTTCATAATTTTGCGTTAGAAATTTATACGGCTATTTTTTTATTTGGTCATCCCGCAGCGGTCAGCATCTTAAGGACAAACTAGCAAATATTCGTTAATAACATGATCATCAAAATAGTTGAACTTCTGACTTCGCCTGTGGACAACCACATACGATGTTCAGCTGGATGTTATTGAAACTAAATAACAATTTTAAGTTAATGCATAGCGAGAAATTAGCATCACTTAATTTCCTTGATGTTTTCTGATATATAAGACAGTCGACATAGTTATTGAATTGCGTTTTGGGACGTGGTCACTTAAATCTGTTCTTGAGAGAACCCGTGATAAATGTGTGGTATATATGTTATGTTACCCAGCATTCGTACACACAATAGAATGGAAATAAAACAACAATAATAGTAAAAACGTCTTGCTACTTCGACCCCTCTGCGTTATAAGGTGAATTTCTCATAGTTCAAATGTATATTATTTATTGAGTTAGAATCGTACTTTTTCACTATCAGGAGGCTAGTGAAAAACGACTGCTATAGAAATTAGAAACATGGAAGTGAAAGTTTAAGCGTGTTTACTGTCATTTTTGATAGAAATATGTCACTAAGACACGTCTTTGCCTAAGCTTAATGCTGACTAAGTTACCCTATTTAGCCTCAAAGAAAAGGAAATAAAGATAATTGAATATGCCCTCAGAGAATGTCTGGCAAAAGACAAAAGGTTTTCTTGTTTTAAACGAAGCGCTGAGAAGAATTATAAAAAAATTACACTCCTAGGAACACTTCGTTTGATTAAACGTCTAGTTCTTGTTGTACACAATTAAATGTATATCATTATGAAGACATGGCAAAATAAAATTACGTGGCATTGCAACAACATTAGAAAGTATGTTTCGTCATGATGCTATTCATCGGTATAATGGGTTGTAAAACGACATCCAGTGCCACTCTTGCGAGCAATAACGAAGTGGTGATACCGTACGCATAATACGCCTGTTGGCGTGTGGGAGTCGTACCATTGTGTTCGTTGTGATACGTACAGTGGCCGTTAATAAGCTGATGAGTCGCGAAGATTGACTCTGGCCGGGAAAGCTGGTGCAGTTACATATAACCTTGGCGACGGTTCTTATCCAATCTTCTTTTATAACTACTTCCTGGTTTGCTGGGGCAATATAATTTTGTTTTATTGTAAGACAGAGCAAGTGCCTTTGAAATTGATTTAGATACAAAGGAATGGTAGATTTAACATTTTGGAGATGACAACTGGAGGTATTATTTCGTTATGAGGTTATGCACGATTGTTCGATGTTCACTTGACCTCGAATTGTTTGAATGTACCGAGATAAAAAAATAAAAAAATACATGTGCTGATGTGATGAGATATAGATATTATGTTTACACTGATATGATTATTTTTCAAGTGATCCTTTGCAGCGCTAGTCAAGATCTAGCTAAGCTTCATTCAATCGACGACCTCTGAGACGCAGAAGGTTGCGGGTTCGATTCCCGCCACGGGACAAATGTTTGTATCTGCGAATATGTGTCTCGGGTCTGGGTGTTTTCTATGTATAATATGTAAGTATTTACAAAAAAAAAGTATATCAGTCATCCAGTTCCCATAACACAAGCTCTGCTTACTTTGGGGCTAGATGATGCAGTGTGAAAAAAAAATGTCCAGCATTATTTATTAATTTATTCATAACAGAAAATAAATGATATCCATGAAAGAGGACAGTGATCAAGTTTTAAAAAACAGTTCTACATCTTTTGTCATAATCAACTGTTCTAACTCTGCTTTAGGAATAGTGAATGAAACAAGCTTTGTATTAGTATATAATATAGTATGAGTATATTGGCCGGCCGGTTGCGTTGTTGGTCAAGGACTATTGCTTTTGTTCTCTTGTTGGTACACGATCTCTTTGTCATTTGAATACAGCTTTTACTTCTGTCTGATTATTATTAGTGAACAGCTCTGGAGTTTTGAAGGCGCTCGGGGGACATGGCTTAGTCATTGTTATAGCCGGGACTAACATTTAAACGTGCGCTTTGAAGCTCGAAAGCGCTCAGTTCTAAATGTCACCACCGGTCACCCTTGGCAAGCTAAGCCACGAGCGGTCATTTGTGCATTGACGAGTTGGTAGTCATGACATGCATGCTGGTTCTGTATTTTATTTTATTGCGAACTATATAATCCTTGGTAGTAATTGAATAATAAAAAAATAAATAATAAATAAATAATGCTGGACATTTTTCACACAGCATCATCTAGCCCCAAACTAAGCAGAGCTTGTATTATGGGAACTACATGATTGATATACTACTAATATACTTTTTTTTTGTAAATACATACATATTATACATAGAAAACACCCAGACCCGTGACCAACATGGGCTAATCGTACAAACATTTGTCCCGCAGCGGGAATCGAACCCGCAATCTTCTGCGTCTCGGTCGGGCCTTCGCCCACTGCGCCACAGAAAATAATAATAATAGAATAAGAATTTCTGAGTGTTATAAGGCTTTATCAAAGAACGCTGATGTATATTTTGCAACCAGCAGAACAGCACGCGTATTGTTAGGTCGACCTTTTGATCGTACGCGACGTACGCATGAAATCAGTTCAGCATGTTGTTTGTTACATACAAACTGACTAATCCGACTATATTACATAGTCGGATGTAATATAGTCGGAGAGGCATGTAGTTCTAGTTTACGCTCAATAAAATCAAACTGCTCCGCGTTGGAAGCTAACTAAACATTACGACAATGTCATATGCAAACGTGCAACTAGCTCGCACGTGTCCTTTCGATTCGAGAGCATTGTCATTGTGTTGCTGACTCAGCTCCGGGCCTCCAGTCCTTTTCAAAGCGCGCTTGTCTACGGAAATCCTCAACCATAATAGTTTGAGAGGATACAACGCGCGATGCATCGTATTGTTATACCGTCTCCGAAGACCGTGTGGGCACGGTACCTATTCTACACCGAAACTAATTACTCTGTAGAGTTTACTCAACTCATAGGACCGACGTCGGGAGGCATTCTGCGTTAAATACCACAATTTAAGACTGTCTGTATATAATTATTGTTATAAAGTCAAAGCACCTACCAAATAAACATGCATACTTTTGGTTCGACCGTTAACATGCAACTCAGCAATTATACTTTCCTTCGAACGAAATTTGAATAAGATTACTGTAAAATTAGCATTCCGTCAATATCCGAAATAGCAATATCCTAAGCTTGTGAGTCGGGGCGCGGTTCCCGTTTCGTTACTGCGATTAGTGCTGCGTGGCTTTTTCCTTGGGGAAATAGCTTTGGTATATCAAATGTCTTATATCAACTTAATTGTAGGTTTGTATTGCGGAATTTCCCGAAGGCATTCGTATACGTACAATTCGTTTCACTGTATTCGTGACCTTTGTAAACTGCAGCTGTAATACTATACTCCATGATTTGCAAGATTGTCTCAATGATAAATTAGCAGGCCGCACAGGATGTGATGATCATCTAAATGTCACGGGGTTCACAGGAACGGATGATTTTGTTTACATCTGGCATCCTGTTGACAAGCAGTTTAGTTTTATATTGCAGTGAAATCCGATGAGTAAATCCTGCAATAATATATCAGACGAAAATCCGAAGCGCTTTATTTGAACTTCTCCTCTTGACAGTTCTATAGAAGACGCCGTCCTCGGTCGTAAAAAAAATGGTGCTGTAATTTTTCCACGTAATATAAGAATATTGCTGACTAAATGGCACCGAAATCCGCGGACGATGAGCTCGCGTCTTCCAAAGGGGTTTTCACATAACTTCTTGGTAAATTGGGTGATTGTTATTACTGAACGTATAAACCAAGAGTTGGAGTTATAGCGTCGAGGGTAGCTCGCTTTACGACATAAAATATTTGATTCTGTACGTAATTTTGTTTCGAAATAATGGACTGTTTTACACGAAGCTGATTTGAATTAGATTAACGGTATTCGAGCCGTTTAATGGTGATGTAAAAGGCCTAAAGTTGATGTATGGATTTTATTGTGAAAGGAATCAAAAGATATTCGCTTTGTCAAAGTCCATCAGTCACCTGGTTGTAAAATAAAAGTAGACTTCGTAGTAGTGAAGCTATTTACATTATCATACTTGATTAGTAACCAAGTCACTTTTTTATAGACTAGATTTGAATACGGATAGAGCTTTGAATGTAAGTTGACCTTAAGTTTTCTGGTGTCATTTGATTGATGCTGAAATGGTTTGATAAGCCTGGCTATGATTATGTATGTTTTAAGAATGCGGACTATAAAATATAATGTCAAGTCATAGCAGCGTCGTATGAAGCTGAACTTAGGATAGGATGATAATTAAAGACTACTAGCGACTAAAATTATATTTAATTAAAATTATGAGTTGCATATGAAACGCTCCTGGTATTTAAATAACTGAAAGTGTACGGTAAACTACGCTCCTGCGCGTCATAAAACTTTAATCTAAATGTAAATGCAGAATAAGTATAAGCTTCTAGACACATTATTTTCGTTTTATAGAAGCATGCAAAGGCGGCGTTAGTTATGGTTAATTATTACATTTGTTTATAAAGAAACGTGAATATGGAATAGCAAAAAAAAATTGCATTTCCATAAAGCTCTATTCATAAATAAGTTCCAGGATCCAGAAGAAGCAGCGTCAGCTGCTTTTGTAGTGGCGGCATTTTTCCAAATTCTATCTTTATGGCTAATGTTATATGGGTTGTTATCCCGTAAAATTCCGAGTATCTTGAAGAAATCAAACCTTTAACTTTTTAATACATCCTCGTACATCCATAAGAAACATTTACTTACGCTCGATACACAATTCAAAGTGTTTTCGTACGACAGAGAACGCGGTGTCCATCGCGTTTTTAAGGGGAATTTTATGGTGTGGTGTTACTGAAGGTTTTATAGCCGGTGGGACGATGCCGAATGAGGGTCCTGGAAAAGTTACAGCGAAACCATTCCCGGCACCTGCCACATGATATTACCTGTCCGTTTCCTTTCGGAAATGGAACAAGATTCCTGAAACAGATAATATCTATTTTAGGGAGCATGCAGCAAAACAGTCCCGCAGATTCTATTTACGGCGACATCAAATCTTTCGGCCAGAAACTAATGCGCGCGGACGTCCTATGAATAACTTATTTTCTTATTACATCGTCTTTGTATTGTTCCTTAGTTTATCCAAAGATAGGAAAGATGTTATTTAAACAGAGAGCCTCCGGCGCGGTGCTGTCGTCAGAGATAGGGCTCCCAGTTAAAATGTTTGCTATGCGACGACGCAGCGGACTATCTTCACTTATCTCTTGGCAGGGAAACCTTCGCGGCGGGCTCTTAATCATTTCATAACTCGGCACTAAGTAATGTTGAAACATTTTATTTGTTCTCTAGAGAGGGAACTCCGGCTATTTGTTCTGAGTACGTTTGTTATACAATCTCGAGATGTTTAGCGTTGTACGTTGCCCTGGCTGCTACTCGGATAATTCCGTGTAATGCTGGGGATTACTTCGTCTCGGGACACGTCCTACTCGAATGATAAATAGGAAGATACTCGAGCTACTTTTTGCCTCTTTTTAGTAATGTCGAAACTTCTGATGTAAGTAAAGATGATAAGATATACTTGATCGTTGTTACCATCCAAAGAATTATAGGATCTGGTCAGCGTCGTTAGTCGTTTCAGTTTTATAAATAGTAGCTTCTGCCCACGGCTTATCACCCGCGTGAAGGCCTATCGCGTGGTACGGATAAAATTTAGCTTATTTGTTAAATTCGGTCACGAGATATATCTGTTCCAAATTTAATCGGTCCAGCAGTTACTGATATTTTCAGCCGTTGATTAGCAACAGACATTTAAAAATTAAAACTTCGACATTTAAATAGCAGGATACCTAACAAGTTATAAATAGAGTTAGGCTTTCATGAACTAAAGATACATTATGCATTGCACGACATTCCGAACATTTCATATAATCGTCGCAATGAATAAACTTCGCCGAATCTGTCGTATATCGCAACCGCTAATAAATTCCTGGAACTCGTGTCTATCCGTAGCTTTAAGGGAATTCTTTATCTCTTTGATAAAGGGAGCAGTGGGAATGTGGGTCTAATTCTGTGTTCGGGTACTCGTTTACTCCCCTTCAGACCAAACGGATTAGTCCTAAAGGATAACATTATCCATTCCCGCTTATCCCGCGGGAATGGATAATGTTATTCCCGCTTATTAAGATAAATCCTATTAATTCAACTTCATCTCCGTCTACGTTTTAGTAAAATTGATTCCGACACCCGAGAGCTATGTAAATTCAAGTGCATCGAATTAATATTGACGTTGATTGAAAAGTTCTCGGAGTTTCTCGCTGCATGGTATAACATTATCTTAAGCAAATATACTTCAGTTTGGTAACAATTTGCATAAAATGGATAAAACCTTATTCAGGTCAAGGAATATGCAGTAAGTTTACGTTTAAAATTATATAAGTAAGATGAAATCATCTGAATAGTAATTTCATGTCGAAATGTTTGTTAGCCGTGAATTCTAATTAATCAACAAGGTTAAACTTTGCATGGGCTGCTGTGTGCAACCGCTCGCTGCTATTTAAATTATCTTCGCCTGGCTTTCAACTATCTTCGAGTTGGAAAACTAAGACGCCAGTTAATAATACTTCTTGCTAACTTAAATTGCCCGCTCAGCAGTTGTTTACAGACGGTTGAGGAATCCAATCGTCCGGGAAATTATGAAGGCGTACTCGGGTGGAAGGCACGTTGCCATGACGACGCGAGCCTTGAATTAGTTAAACGAATGATGAACTCTCCACCCTTGCTATTGGCATCGTCCTAAATTGCTGTGTGCTGAGGGTCCTTTTAGACTTTAATTTGTCTGGCTATTTTACTATTCGGTTTATGCGAATGTAAATATTATATTAATTTTGTTCTAAGGTTTATGTTATTATTTCTAAAAACCTTACAAAAACTGCTTGTCATGTCGATAAGTATGATTTTTATATAAATTATGTAAGTAAGTCGATTATATTTGAATGATATTTTGTCAGTGCTCTTTGACTTGAAAACTTGTCGACAAATATAAAAATACATTGAGAAAAGTACCACTCTACGAGGGCTCTCAAATATAAAAAGCATTTTACGAATACTGCATCGAAACATGGTTCTTTAAAAATAACGCAAAACTTTTCCTACTTTGAGAAAAGCTTCCCTATTGATCCCACTGAAAGTTCCTTAAACTTCGAACGCCCTTTGTGCAAGCCTTATTTGCCGAGACGCCTCCATACTCGAGTCGAGTGTTAAATTTCGTGTTATATTGTTATGCGTATTTGTTGAGTTATATTTTGGCGTGTATGTTTAAAAAGTAATTAGCCGCCCCAATGCCTACTTCATAATGAAGCAACATCATTACGAATGAATTTACAATTAATTAACGAGTTTAACGCGGGGTTAACTTTCAACATGATTAAAACGACTTGTTGCCTTTATAATCAGATCAGTTTTGATTAAAACGAATTGTATTCGAAGCAAGATGCTTCGCTGTATGCCCTTATTAACCTGTTTAAATAAAATACTATTTCTGTGTACCTCTTTTGTTTAACTTTGGTATAGATGTCGGGAAAAACGACGTCGAGGTCTTTGACCGACGGCATCGGGTATCCATGCCAACGTATACCTACATGGTGCCATATTCGTACCCGAAGGCATAATGCTTGAAAAAGCTTATTATGAAAGGAGCCTTTGAGTTTTTATTCCTCGTTAAAAATGTCTTTATACGTGAGGCAATGTACGCTGAGTAGTGTACCGTTTTTTACTCTTTCATGCTTCACCAATCTCCTTGCTCCGCATTTATTTACAGAATTTACATGCAAAAGCAACTGTAAATCTTTTATCGTGAAATGAAAGTTGAAATTTCTTATATTTGAGTATCTATTCAGATCGATTCCCGATGCCCAAATCGTTTTCGTTTATGACCATCAATATGTTTGCTGAACGAAATAACCTGTTACTTTTCTTGCCAAGCCAAATAATAGAATAATACACTCGTAAATAATAGTTCTTGGGATATTATATTTGCGCGTTATTGTTGGCACAGTGGGCTTTCGTTTTACATAATATTATTCTATACCCAGCGTGGATGTTCCGCGGATGTACGGACGCACAAATAACAATATAATGGAATATAATTACATATTTATAATAGTATAAATCTACATATTTTCAAACTGGTGTTCATTTTATTATTGTTTTCTTAATGTCTTCATATCTCCTATAATAAAGTTTTGTTGTTTAAATAAGTATGAGTCCGAAGAGACCTTTAATTTAATCTGAAAGGTAATTTGTTTGACATACCAATTAAACATCTATTTCAATAAAACTATGAATATAGGTATGTCTAAAAATAGCTTTCCGGTTCGGATATTTTTTTTTTACACATTAAGGCACGATAACGTCGTGCCTTAATGTGTATCTACAAAAATGTTACACAAATGAACAGCACCAAACTTTTCGAAAGGGTCTCATTTAAATGTTGTCCCGTCCCTTATTCACTATTGAAATATACAGAGGTGAATGTACCCAACTTCTATTTATTGCGTATAGGATATATGATGCCAAAAAACATATTCGGTTCTCGGAATTCACCTTGCTACTTAGTGATTTCTTTGTATCCATTTCCTTTGTCTTATAGACTTATACATTACATGTCTTTAAGATTAACATCTCTATGTCGAAAATATAGCATATTATAAAACTCTAGATTGTATGCTTATATTACTTTACAGAATGCTTAGCAAAGAATGCCGTTAACTGTGAAACTCACTTTCTACGTTATGAATTTCAAACTTTACCTTGTTTTCAAGGTTAAGTTCTTATCGGAGCAGTAATTATTACGAGCCTGTTTGATTTATATTTTCGGTGCTTTCACGTTCATTTTGATAAAGCCAGAATTATTTATAGCAGATAAAGTACCAAGGTAGGACATGGATATTTTTATATACCTAATTGCCTATTAAAACTAATTTAATATTAGTTGGAACTAGTAATGATTATAGTAAAACCGTATCATGATTTGCGTTTCTGACAATTGCGCACACGTGTAAAGTCATAAAGATTCAGGCTTCACCTTACTTCATCTGTTACATATAACTTCTGAAAATTTGGTATAATATTGCTAGGTCGAGTTAATTTACCTTATTAGGATCAGATTATGGATAGTTAATGGTTTGCCAGAACCAATTTTCGGCTGAACTGCACCAAGCTGTAGTTTAGGGTGTGGAAGAATGTTGCGTCAAATCCATTAGTAGACTGATAATCATAATATTGATCACAATAGAGGTACAGTACATCCGGTAGTGTGTTCATGGATGCTGAAGTTAGACCCAGATGCTCGTTGATGGAGCGTGAACTAGCCGACGGAACCCCGCTCCGGTGCGCCCGATGTTGCTTCCGCATGTACCGTAATATCAGGACACTACACTGCCGAGTTGCACATGAGTTATCGTCATATTGTCCCTGTTATGAAACAATATCCTGCTCTTGATCGCTTTCAAGTAGCAGACTCTAAAAAAGTTGAAATGTCATAAAAGGTATGTGTATGGTGACCGAGTATCGAACATTGTTACTGATTTGTCGAATAATAATGTATATAATATTCACAC
Organism: Perizoma affinitatum; assembly: GCA_961405105.1. Lineage (NCBI taxonomy): Eukaryota > Metazoa > Arthropoda > Insecta > Lepidoptera > Geometridae > Perizoma > Perizoma affinitatum. The sequence continues at coordinate 3,969,064 of OY560191.1, read as the reverse complement.
AGCATCATCTAGCCCCAAACTAAGCAGAGCTTGTATTATGGGAACTACATGGCTGAAATACAACTTATATACACTTTTTTTTTGTAAATAATAGGTTGGGGAAAAAGTTTCTTCGCATTTTTTAAGAAAATTCAAAACATTTTTTAATATAGTTTATTTACATTTAACTAAAGTATGTAGGTACCATTTTGTTCGATAACTTTTTGCCATTTTGTAGGCAGGGACATGATCCCATTGCTATAAAAACTTTGGGGCTTCTGTTCAAAATACCGCGACAAGTGGTTTTGGCAGTCCTCTCGTGATGTTAACCTGACACTGCCTAAAGAATTCTGAAGAGACCGAAACAGGTGGAAATCTGAAGGTGCAAGGTCAGGACTATACGGCGGATGCATTAACACATCCCAGCCAAACTCTCTTAATTTTTGCTGAGTGGCTAAAGATGTGTGAGGTCTAGCGTTATCATGATGAAAAACCACACCCCTTCTGTTGATTAACTCCGGCCGCTTTCTCTCAACTTCTTGTTTTAATCTCATCAGTTGTTCGCAGTAGAGTTCAGAATCGATGGTCCTGCCTGGTGGTAACAGCTCATAATGAATAATGCCCTTCCAATCCCACCACACACACAGCATCACCTTGTTGCGAGTTAACCCGGGTTTCGCCACAGTCTGTGAAGCCTGACCGGCCTTTGACCACGACCTTTTTCGCACGTTCTTGTCGTACGTGATCCACTTTTCATCACCAGTTATCAGCTTCTTCAAAAATGGTTCGGTTTCATTACGTCGTAATAAAGAATCACAAATGAGAACACGGTTCATTAGGTTTCTTTCAGTGAGCTCGTGAGGTACCCAAATATCGAGCTTTTTTGTGTACCCAGTTTTTTTCAAATGCGCCAAAACTGTTTTGTGGTCAATTCCCAGTTCTTCAGCTACGTCGTAACTACTGATATGCCGATCTTGCTCCACTTTTTAAAAAATGGCATCCGTTTTATCCGTAATAGGGCGACCAGAGCGACGTGCATCTTTGACATCAAAATTTCCGGATTGAAAACGCTTAAACCAAATTTGTGCTACTCTCACAGACACTGCACTAGGTCCATAAACATCGCAAATTTTTTTCGCGGCTTGCGTTGCATTTTTACCTTTTTTGTAGTAAAATTTTAAAATGTATCGAATTTCTTCATTAGATTCACTCATCTTGACAGTACGAAAAACAAATAAAAATCACACATTTTCCTAATTTGAATTTGGAATTATCTTCTTTAAAATTTAAACTTTTAATGATACCAAAACCAGCCAGATACAAATAGTATAGCCAAAGAGATTTTATTACAAGTTCATACATACAATAATGCGAAAAGACTTTTTCCCCAACCTAATATTATATTCACACAGCATCATCTAGCCCCAAACTAAGCAGAGCTTGTATTATGGGAACTACATGACTGATATACAACTTATATACACTTTTTTTTTGTAAATACATACTTATTATACATAGAAAATACCCAGACCCGAGACAAATATTTGCAGATACAAACATTTGTCCCGCGGCAGGCATCGAACCCGCAACCTTCTGCTGCAGGCCTTTGCCCACTGCGCCACTGAGGTCGTCAATATTATTTACATATATTTTTTTATAACGTTGCTGTTATTGATTTGTGGCTGTTGTCAAAACAACATCGATTTTTATTGTTAAATCGTTAAAGTCTCAGTATGTCCCGCTACTTTATAGAAAGTTGCGAGAGTTAATCATTAAATGTCAGTCTTATCAATTTTAACAACTTTTCAAAGTATTCTTGCTGGTGGTGTAACTTCACCAATAAATTATAAACGTCGCTTGGCATTTTCCAAGAAAAAATCTGTGCGAAAACATTGGAACTGCCTACACCCTTTGTGTTTTATTTCGCTGTGTTTACAATGAAATATTCTTTTTAGCAGTATACTTTTGCACAAATTATTGGCGACAGAAGACTATTCAATTATTGGCAGTAATTTAGGAACTGCTGAGTTCATATGTCTTTTTACGCTTGTCTTTACATAGTGAGGACGTTGCTGCTAGGGCTGAATCTTTCAAAACTTATTTCATAGACATGTTTAAAAATACCTACTTAGTGGAAACCTTCGTCTCCCTATAAATTATTAATTAGTTAGATTTCTCTTTCTCCTACACAAAAAAATGTTACCTATGCAAGTTTAACACCCATCATTACCATTTTCTTCGATAATGTCTGTTGAAGACTAAAAATTTTGATTAATCTAGGTGGGCGGCTAAAGATCTTTTTCATATTCTAGCACTTCTACTTTATCTGCGAATTCGGTTTTAATAATTATAATCATAATACCTTGATTAACGGCCTTTTTTACCATTAGTGATCCGTCACTACAAGCCGATGGTGGAAGTTGTCCTGAATGATAAAACATGAGGAGGTAAAATGATACATAGTAAGATTTATTTGACTTAGCCGCGTTGGCCTAGTGGTTAATACCCCGACTTCTGATCCGGAGGTCGTGGGTTCCAACCCGGTCGTGCACCAATGGATTTTTGCACTCGAAAAATTTATGTGCGCATTAACACGTTCTCAAAACGGTGAAGGAAAACATCGTGAGGAAACCGGCATGCCAAAAATTTGAAGGCATGTGCCAACAGTTAGTGTTCCAATAGGCGATGGGCTTGCCAACCTGTCACGTGGAATGCTTACTACTCGCAAAACGCGGGCATGTACCAAATGTAATGTTTGGACGTGCCTCTGACTACCCCCTACTTGGTATCCTCAAAGATCTACTCACTGAGTATGTATCTGAGGATGTCCACCATGGGGAAGACAGTCGTGAGCGTGTTTGTTTTTTGTTTTACTATCCCTCGTACTGTTTCTGTTGTAATGTCTATGAGAAAGTCCAACTCATCTCTCTAATCTCTTTGTTGCAGGGAACAAAACTATGGATTATAATGGAATATCTCGGGGGCGGTTCCGCCCTCGACCTGATGAAGGCGGGCAGCTTCGAGGAGATGCACATAGCGGTGATACTGCGGGAGGTGTTGCGGGGGCTGGATTACCTGCATTCTGAGAGGAAACTACACAGAGACATCAAGGCGGCTAATGTACTGCTCAGCGAAATGGGTGACGTCAAACTAGCCGATTTCGGTGAGTTTGTTAGAGAAACAACCAGCTGTCGCGGCAGCATGCTAAAAAGTGGGCTTTTAAGGTTTCTCATAAATACTTTTTTTTATACAAACTTCATACGTTCCTTGAGTTTTGAACTTAGCTTTCAAATTTTACTTAAATAAATAAATAATGCGGGACATTTTTCACACAGCATCATCTAGCCCCAAAGTAAGCAGAGCTTGTGTTATGGGAACTACATGACTTATATACTACATTTTTTTTTGTAAATGCATACATAACATAAATAGAAAACACCCAAATCCGAAACAAATATTCGCAGATACAAACATTTGTCCCGCACTAAATTAAAAAAAAAATTAAAAACCACTAAACCACGTTTAGTGATAGGTTTGAAACATGTAATAAACATTTGAATGTACAAGTCAATAAGAAAAAATACTTAAAATTCAAAGCTTAAATTAAATCTATAACAAGTTCAATTCAAAAATACGATTAAAGTTGGCGCTTCTAGATTTGCGTTTGGTGGAGATTGTGTTTGGAGATGTGACGCACTAATAGTCCTCCATCTGAGTGAAAACTGTGAATATCTTTCATGACGAATTAAGTCATGTTTTGTGAGAACTCTATTATTTCTCGTGTTTGTGTGAAGGCGTAACTCTATTACGCCTTCACAAATACGAGTACAACAAATAGGTTATGAAGAAATGAATGGTGGAATTTGTTAAAGGACTGACAATATAATGTAGGTTTTCAACACACTATACTCGCAATTTGTCACCTTTGATGGAATGTTGGATATTTGTTACGTGACTCACTTTTTTATCACTGTTATCTGAGCTTTATATCAACCAAAACGCTTTCGATTGATCGTTTTCGTGCGTATGTATCGTCAACAATTATTACAAGTGAAACCATATAAATGCCAGTATGAGAGAGTTTAGAATCGATAAATCTTTGAATAGCTTCGTTTTTCATCGAGTGCTTTATTATGCCGTCACTATAAAACTTGACGCAAAAATCCATAGCATCTTGAGTTTCTCTTTGGTATATCGTGTGGTAAAGTTTTTATTGTATTTTTATCGATGTGTAGCGGCGATACGAGTATCGAATGGAATCGTAACGGATGGCCTCTCCTTATGCCGATGTAGAGCGAACGATGCGTAAAGATTGAACACGAAATTATTTACTGTTACCGTCTTATCTCGGTGCATGGCTGATCGCAATATCGATCATTTTAGATGAATGTCTTACGTATCAAGGTAACACAATCACCATATTATTTTGTTGCTTGGAAGTATGATATCACTACGAGGTGTGCGAACGAGTAATGAGACCGCAGTAAATTAATAAATCTTGAATAAAACTAAATGTCGTCAAACTTTTGCAGATTTTTTGTTACAACTTCTGAAACCCTCTGAACAAATACATTCTAAATAACCTAATACCTTACCGTTCTTTCAATTTATCGGAATCGATAGAACGTATATCCGCGACCGCGAATATACGTTCTTGGCTGTCCCAAGGGTATTCTTTGTCTCCGTCTGTAGTATTAGAAGTTAAAAATACAAATCGAATCTCAAATACAGAAAGGTCAGGTTAAATGTATGATTTGTTTGAAATTCAATGATATATTTTTCTGTATTCATGCTATAGGCGTGATATTTATAACGAAGAAATGTAGTGGACACCCGCACTGATAGAAGACGTTGCATTATAAGTTGAGCCCGCATTACAGCCACTGGAACCTTGGCGTTCGGCCAATGTTTGAACATTTACGAGGCGGCTTTTGTTCCGCGCCAAAGCAAACGCTGAACGCCTTTTTGCATTCAGAAGAGTACTGTAAAATTTTACTAGTGCTTCTTCAAACAGAACGTTTTGTTGCAAATCTTTTGACACACATTTCAACTATTTGTTTGCGTCACAGTGTTAGTAGGTTGCGGTTCTGGAAATAGTGGACGACCACTTATCTCCTTTAAGGAGTCACAGACATCGGAGACGTAAGTAAGACACTGGCTTCAAAAATGTGGTTTGGTATTTAAATAAAAACACTTGTGGCTAAAAAAAAACCGAGCAACATGTTCCTTCCGCATTAATGAGATAAGGATAATGATACGTATTATATTCGTTATAGCGAATATAATATTAAATAAATTGTGTTTGTAATTTCACAAATGTTCCCTTAACATACCTAACTGTTATGTTTATTGGTATTTAAAATAGTTCTCAAAAATTCACGAAGTAAAAGCAAACGACAACGTAACTGACGACTTGCCTTTGCGCTCGGTTTTGCCCTTAGCCTATGTGTCATTCTAGGTGACTGTCACGGTGCAGTATTTGGGAATATTATTAGCAACAAAGATCCAGACTTTCGCATTTATAATATTATTAGGATTACTTAATCGATCATAAACTTATAAACTTTTGGTAGTACTTAGCCTTTATACCCCGAGGTCAAGAGAGTTTTTTTAAGAGCTTGGCCGATTGAAATGACTTCGTTTTGGAAAAAAATGTCATAGATTAGTATTATCGTCATACGTTAGGGTCGGGGCTCTGCATAATCTGATGAAATACTTATGTCGGGGGATCTCTCATTATAAATGATGGCGTGGAAACGGGCAGGCCAATTTAGCTCGGCAAACCGACAATCGCTGGGGAAGAAGGTTCTTGAATGACGACCACAAACCGGAAGATGCAGTGTACAAAAAGCCCCACTTGATAGACCGATGACATCTTATAGGTTACGGGAAGTCGGTGGAAAGAGTATGCCCAAGATCGTTCGTCATGCACTGAAAAAAATGTTTCGTTAAATGTAACCAAAACTTTGTCTACCAGTTAAAATTGCTTAGTTTTGTTAAGTAACATTTAGACAATGGTAAGAGTCTAACGGTAAATATTACTTTTGCAACATATAGTCAAAGACAATTTGGCTTCACATTGTCGGAAGGTTTTGTTACGTTGCGTACAAATGGTAGGTAATCGAATCGGTTTGTTTGAAAAAGTTCGGTATAGTACAACAAAAAGTTTGACTGCAATAAACCGAACTAAAAATATCAAAACCAGTTTGGTGCCTATCAAGGAAACCAGTTTTGTCATTTCAAATAAACCTTGGTTATGGCTAAACAAAATTCGGCTATTTCTAAAATAACCGAAATAGTTCGGTTATTTCTTTTTTTCAGTGTGGCACTTTTAAAGAGAGGCCTATGTCCAGAAATTGGACTTCCACAGGCCACAAGACAAGTGTACTATTCAGTGATCGTAAATCTTTCTGTACTTCCAGGTGTCGCGGGTCAGCTCACGAATACAACCAGCAAGCGTAACACATTCGTCGGCACTCCATTCTGGATGGCGCCCGAGGTCATCAAACAATCCTGCTACGACAGCAAAGCCGATATCTGGTCACTGGGCATCACCGCCATAGAATTAGCTAAAGGAGAACCGCCCAATTCAGAGCTGCATCCAATGAGGGTGCTATTCCTAATACCTAAAAATAACCCGCCACAACTGACAGGCAGCTACTCGAAACCGTTCAAAGAGTTCGTTGAGGCGTGCTTGAATAAGGATCCAGATAATGTAAGTGCGATTTAGCAAATACTAGTTGGAAAACATTAAATTCCTGGGTCACAGCTCACGTTTTTCCGGGAGACAGGGTCTCAACTATACAATGTGAAACACTACAGTTTGGCTAAATAAATAAATGTATACTTTTTTTTTATTTATTAGCTTTTAGTGGCTTTGACATGAAATCCCAGGAGGAGTTACTTACGCAGATTATGATCGGTTATATTTATATAATTAAGTTATGGAAACCATTTTGGAATAAATTAGTTTCTTCCTCGGCCAGAATTGTTAGGTGCCGCTGCACGCAAGGCACGATTGATATGATCACAGGTCACTATTAGAACTTCACTCCTCGTAACTATTTTCGTGTTTCCTTATCATACTGTTATTGTTGTATCTATGTTGGTACTCGACTGGCGAGAGTGAATGATCCGCTATCAGGGCGCAAATCTGACTGATTCATGTCAAAATAACTCTTAGCAGTCCGGTTCAAACAATCTTCGAATTGTGTTTCTGATAACGATTTGTTCCCGATATGTTCGTTCGTTTTGTCGTTCGTAACTAGAATTTAAAATTCTAATTAAAAATATCGCTCTCTATTTTCGTCGGTTTGCTGACGTTTCGTAATTAAAGCTCTTCATCAGCACCGCCATATACTGCGATTGGCAGTATATGCCGCATTATCAATTTTAAAAAGAATTCAAAACACTGTTTCACTTTTGTAACTTGAAATTTCGTCTATTTTCAGAGGCCAACGGCAAAGGAATTATTAAAGTTTCAATTCATCAGAAAGGCTAAGAAGAACTCGTATCTAATGGATCTTATAGATAGGTATAAGAAATGGAAGGCGCAAAGGAGCGAGGAGAGCGAGACGGAATCAGAGAATTCAGATTCGTAAGTATAACCGATGAATCTTTAAGACGGGGGGTGAAGGCTAGATTTGAAAAATATTTTCTGACTCATTTTTGAAATAAAAAACTCTATTTATACATTTTAGAATATTATTACGACTATACCACGTACTTTACTATTCTCCTACTGACGTTTCGTTGACCGTTTAGAGGTCCTTCCTCATGAGCACCGTCCGCGACCACGCTCGACGGTCGAGAGACGGGAACTGACTTGGCCTCGACGCTCTGCCCTTTGCCTTATATATTATATATATGCCGAGGATATATTATATTTAACATACACACAAAAAATACAGACGTAATGAGAGCCTTCTCTTTTTTTGAAGTAGGTTGAAAATTCTGGTAATAAGTCGTTTGAAATATATGACACGATTGTTGGATGGTTTCAGCGAGGATTGCAGCCGCGGTGACGGTGACGCGGACGAGCCGTGGATCATGACGGTGCGTGGCGGGGCCGGCGCGCGCGCCTTGCTGCCCACGCATCCCGTGCATCCCGCACATCCCGCACATCCCGCGCATCCGCCCCCCGAACTTGACAACAAGCGACGCAGCCTCCTAGAGGATGCAGGTTAGTATCATCATCAACCAGAACAAGTCTACTGTTAGGAAGGTGAATTTACCGAATGCCATAGGCGGCGTCTTATGCGATTTGTCTAAGGCATTTGATTGTGTACACCATGAAACATTGATCAGAAAACTACATAACTTTGTGTTTTTTTATACCACCAATGTGGCATACAATGGAGAGTTGATGTTCATGCAAAATACTTTCTGTGATCAGTGGTTACACTGGGTGTGCCACAAGGATTAATACTCTGACTATTCATGTTTTTAATTAACATTATTGATATACATGGGGTATATCAATAATGTAAATTAAAAAAGGAATGATCTAGAGAATGCATTATTTGCAGCTGACACGACGCTTTTATTAGCCACAAAAGAAGCGACGACAGATTTTTTTTGACAATGTAAACAATGCAACGTTGTCCTTCTGAAAATCACTCTTTCTTCCTGTTTTTATGATTTTAATTTTTTCGTATTCGAACCTACGATCAGTGCATTAGTTGGGCTCACTGAGGAGTAAACCTCCGTTCTAGTGAGATAGTACCTGCAAATACTAAGATTACTCACTAGACAAACGAATTAAATACGAATAAAAAAAAGATGGACTCCGCTTAATTACATAATTAAGCGTAATTAAGCGGAGTCCATCTTCCGTCCGAGCTTGAGAATTGGGAATTTTTCCCAGCGTTCTATTTACACACGTGTGTCTCAGTTAGGAGCACGTCTCTGCGAGCGAAGGTCGGCATTCATAAACTGCTTCAATTTTAAATTAAGCGGCCATAATTTTGTTTTCTCGTCCGTGTTATCAAATTATTGTGATTTTTTCAGTAATACCATCAGTCACGTCTCCGGCGGCGCCCAAGCAGAACGGTTCCTTGTCTCGGAGCGAGGAGCCTGTGCCTCCAGACAACCTCAGCCTCACTAAGCCGCCACTGTTGAACAACAACACTACGGACAAACAACCTGTATGTATTTTTTTGTCAGGATTTATTACGATTATACGTAATTTACCATTTTTCTGCTGACGTGCGTGGTATAGTCGTTATATATCCTTAAACAATATCAAACCATGATAATTTCAATTTACTTTTATAATGAAGACTCCAAAAGTAGTATGGCTAGGTACCTTTTCCTTATTTTGTTTCTGCTTTCTGTTAGATAAAAGACAGAACCAAAAATACGCACAAGCGATTAATATTTTCACCATCATCTTCTTGTCCTTATAACACCTTACTAGTTGTTTCACAATCGGCAACTAGATCCATTATGCGCAAATAAACCTCATGTTTATTTGCGCATAAGGGGTGTATCATGCTGAGAACTATTCTGCTGAAAATATTGAGCTTGTTTGATAAACTTTTGAAACATTTCAGTCGCGACAATCTCCGATCGTGCCAGCGCCCGTCGAGCAAAGGAGCTCGAAGGAGAGAGAGCGAGAGCGAGAGAGAGATAGGAGCGACAGAGAGGACAGGAAGGAGAGACAGGACCACCACCAGCCATCCAATCGGGATAGCGTTGTTTATAATAAAGCCGTAAGTTTCTTCATACGACTATGGCCAAGCCAGAGGTAGTTTATTTGTCTCTTCGATAAGCGGAATCCTTTCAATACAAAACATGAAAATTTCAAAGGAATCATCAAGGTGCGTGGGGCATTCCTAGTCCAATTTTATTAATAAGTTATCTAATCTAATTAATATTTCATAACCGTCCCACCATCTTTAACTTGCAAAATTTGATGTTTTTATGTTATGCTAAATAATTGTTTTAATTTTAATTTTATTTATAACATGATAGGACAATCTAACACGTAGTACCAACTGTTGAACAGTCTAGTCTAGATGATAGATAGTAAGATCGTATTAGCATTGTGTTAGAGTCCACGAGGAATCCTAGTGTGGGGCCAACCTAACCTAACCAACTTATTTCGATCAGAACAGAAAAGTCCGCTAATAACTATGGAATATATATAAAAAGCTAAACATTTCCGCAGATTGAGAGTAAACTGTATGTGACTGTATAAATTACTTACTCAAATACTTCGCTAATATTTAGTTTTATCATGTAAAAGTCCCACTCATTTTTTTTTGAGTTTTTACTCATTGAAATCATAAACTACGTTAATTTAAAATTTTAAAGTGAATTTACGCTGATATGAACTATGTTTTCTGTAATATAATTTCGGTTGCTGTGTTTGTATGCAGGCGTCGCCGCTGGACCACAGAGGACCGAATGGCGAGGAGAAAGTCAGGAAGCATCCGTATTTGCAGCAGCTCATCTATCCGCTACTCAATGAAGTGAGTACCGTAACGAACGAGTCCAATTAATATTTTATAAATATACTATACAGGATTAGGATAGGACTAGTATGATATCTTGCCTGTAATTAGATGATTTAGGGCCCATTTCTAAAAAATACCAGAAGCTAGTTAAGATTGTATTGCCATGGTATTATTGAAGGCGAAAATGTGCGTTTTTAAGGTAGCACTCGTATTTTGTAACTTGTATATTTAACCGATTGCGCAAAGGAAAGTAGATTTTTGTGAGTTAAATTTATTTACTAATATTATAAATGTCAAAGTTGGGATATTTAGATGTTTGTATGTTTTTTGCTTATAATCTCCGTAACGGCGGGTCCGATTTGGATGAAATTTAGAATAGGTATAGATAACCTAGAATAATATACTACTTAACTACTTTTTATTCAAGTACCACGCGGATGAAGCCGTGGGCCAAGGTTAGGGATACATAAAGAAGTGCCCTAATCACTCCTTTGAAACGCTATATTTATTTTAAGAATGCGATTTAGAAAATAATTTCAATTCCTTCTAGTTTGTTCATTCCACGAAGATGCGTCCCACCACATGGCAATCTTTTTCAGTCAAAATGATACCAACACCGCGATTATTTCAATGCTATGGTTACTAAGGCTGTTGAAATGATTGCTATAACTTGTTGATGTTTATTTGCAGTTATCTCGCAAGCACGGTTCGGGCAGTGTGGCCGCTATCGAAGAACTTCGCCGAGCCTTCGAGCACGCGGAGCGTAGCGCGCCGCATCTCACCCGTGCCTTTGTGCAGCAGGTAACAGCCCACTCTCCTAACCACTCATGTAGAAGTACACCAGATACGAAAGCTAGATCAAATCTGCGATCAACTCAAAAATAAACCGCCTTCAAATACAACCTACTACTATTATAAACCAGAAAGTTTGTGAGGATGGATGTTTGTTACTCTTTCACGCAAAAACTACTGAACAGGTTTTGATGAAACTTTACAGTAATATACATCATAATAACACATAGGCTACCACACGGGCTTTTTATCCGGGTACCACACGGGCGAAGTCGTGGGTAGAGGCTAGTTATACATACATTACAATTATGTCAATTGTGCGCGTACGCGGTTATAATTTTAGCCACACCAAGAATACAATACAGCAGAAGTACATAAGGTCGTAGCCGAAATCAGCATGGAAGATAGATCATCATCATACTTCTACAGCTTAACTCGGATTCTGATTTTAAAATCAGAGCTTTTCTCAGATAAAATATAGCATCGACCTCATCTTATCGATTTGCATCGGGAATGCTTATCCTTCAGCTCTGCTTACAGTAAAATGCAGTGTACAATGCTTACATCACATGCAACACCACATCGTGTAGTGTTAATAGCATACATCTACACTTATCCAATTTGATACCAACACTAATTTCGCAGTAATTTCGCCTACTGCGAAATTAGTGCACCTTGATCCATCGCTTAATAGGTCAAGGAATTGCCGATTAGAGCCAAAGAAGTACGTTTGTGGCGCAGTGGGCGAAGTCCCGCCTGAGACGCATAAGGTTGCTGGTTCGATTCCCGCTGCGGGACAAATGTTTGCACGATTTTCTAATGTTTGTCTCGGGTCTGGGTGTTTTCTATATATATAATATGTATGTATTTACAAAAAATATATATATAATAGTATATCAGTCATGTATACAAGGTATACAAGTACCCATAAAACAAGGCTCTCCTTAGTTTGGGACTAGATGATGCTGTGTGAAAAATGTCGAGCATTATTTATTTATTTTGTCATGTTTGTCTCTTTGTACTTTTCCCGTCGGCGGGCATTAGTACACCATACCACAGGTCATCCTGGTTTGGATACTAATGTTGACTATATAAGATTATATGGTGCAAAGGGTTTGTACTCATGCTTGTTCTATTTTCAATTATATAAAAAAAAAACTTTGCAGGTAGTTCAGAGGGTGGCGACGCAATCGCACCAGCCGTCGACGCCTTCACATAACAGCTCGTCGCAGTGGATGAGGTAGGTACGGATCATTTGATAATTTAAGCATGATACCCAATTACCCGTGGTGATGGTGGGAATGCATCGGAGAACGTGTAAATACTCGCTTTCAACTTAATATAAGCCATTTGAATTTATCTCGTGCCTGCTCTAAGGGTGGTAGAAATTGTACAGAAGGCCAATTCAATTATGTTTCTTGAACTGACTTTGCACTATTATAATAGAACTAATATCGGTACTAAATACCAATTGTAGATTGCGTTGATGCAATTGTAGATTGCGTTATGTACATATATATATATTAATTTCCAGATAATTGTATAAATCACTCGCAACTTTGATAAGCTTGCACTTTACTCGATAATAGGAGAGTATGTGTGCCGTTTTAGAGAAAAACTAAAAACTATCAAAGATGTTCCCTACGAACGCTGAACCCTTACAGCGTTCCTACCTGCTGTTATTTTACGATCAATCTTGGCTCTTTTCAGGCCACCCACAACTTTGTCTTGATGACCGAGTTAGAGCCAGTGACACGACGAATGAATGGTTAGTTTTCGAAATAAAAGCGCCATCTAGTGGCGAGTAGATTTATCAATTGAATTACACGAATGATGCTTACTATCGGAAGTTGAGGTACCGCCCGCTAGGTCACCATGGCTCACCTCACTCACCGAAAAATACCATTATTAATTTTGTTTTTATTTTACAGGGATCTATAAGCGCGTGCGGTTTCCGCCGCGTGGCGCCACTGTGCACTCGCTTTCTACTGCGGCTACATCGCTACACACCGCGTCCGGCTTTACTCGGCATGCACCAACTAGCTATGACTAGGCACGACACCTACTTGCAAACAGTATTGTAGAAAGGTTTATGATTCGAAAGTTGGAAACGCTGCGAAAACTTTTCACCTCGAGACTCATTTTTATCCAGCTTTTTGATTGCGATTCCGCTGTGTCCAAAGTAGCAAATCGTTGTTTGCTTGCGAAATGTGTAGAAAGCATAAAATTAAATATCGTAAACAACTAGAACCTATTCGAAGCTACTCGTTATGTGTTATTATCTGTGCTAATGTTTGATTGTCTAAGCACGCTCATGGCACATCCGTATTGTTAACAGGAATTGTGCGCGCCACTAAAAATATTAATTTAATTTAAATCAATTCAGTTAGAATTTGCACTTCCAATTTTGAATATCTTGTGTAGCCGCAACCGAGTCACAAAATTGCAATGCCATAGTTAAAAAATAATAAACTATACTGTAAAGATGGTTATATATTTTACTAGGATGGGGATATTATACGATTAAATAACGGGAAACTCCAATTCCAAATCATCATCGATTTATCTTATTTTGTTTTGGTATACAAACATCCTTATATTGAACTTAGTCTGGGATTGCAAAAGGCCAAATCAAGGTTATACAAAATAAGTCATACATTTAAAGGTGTAATCATCCCGTTTCTAGTAAAAAATATTTAAAATGTTGCGTTGAAATGGTTATGTCTTATAATATTTTATTATTATTTGTATTACTTATGTAAATATCAAGTTCACCGTTCACCCGTTTTATTGTGTTGTGCTGAAGATGATAACAGGATAGGTTACATTAAAATCTGTTAAAGTTCCATTAAAATAATGTTATGTTATTCGCCACAGCGTGTGTACATTAGGGTACGTGCCCTGTTTTAGTTGTCATCGTGAGTTGTTTAGTAATAATCGTACTTAGTGAATTATTGGATCTATTCAATATTGGAGGGCTCTTTCGCAACACTTCGCCAATATTTTGCCATACATTTTCTGAAAGTTGTTTTTATGAACGCTGTTTTTGTATATTCTGAATTGTATTGTGTTCAATCACTCTTCGAAATTTCGAACTAATGGTTCTTTAGAAAATTCTTTCAAACTCGGTTTAGCAAAAGTTAAGTGTCATTCCAGACAAAAGACAATATTGTCAGCATTTATAGTTTATTGTTTGAACTTATTTTGGTTCTGTTTTGTGAAGTTAGTTAAACATCTATGAAATGTGACTGTTTTATTGAAAATTTGTTGGACTTGTGTAATTTAGTAGTTTTTGAAGCTTAGTTTTAGTTGTGTGTGTGGCTAATTAACGAATTGGTGTTATAAACTGTTATAACTTTAGCGAGTCAGTTGTTTAACTTCTTCAGTTCAATTGAGTTAAAAGGTAACATTTGAATCAAATTGAACATAAATAGTTTGAGTGGCTAAAGTGTGGTAGCAGTATTAGTGACTAAAATGCAAGTTCAATAGTAAAAATTACCAATCACTATCAATAGAATTTTTCAATAAAGCGAGTGGGTGATAATGAAAACGTTTGATGATGGTTTAACTGTATTTTGATGAGAATATTATGCTGACACCGAGACCATTCGGTGTTTATTAAAAAAAAAAAAAGCTTATTAAGGGACAATATCTAGCAATTGGAATTATGTAGAGTATTACGAAGACTACAAAACAATTATTATTGCTGTGTAAAAATGTAAACCTAATTATAAATGTGTAAATTGTGTAGTATATAAAGCTGTTCTAAGAAGTGTTCTTATAAGCTTACGGAGAGTAGGTGTTGTCATCGGCGAGACCTGCGCGCGCAGTCGGGAGCGGACCCCGCTTGTTCATAACTTTTAGTTTGTAGATACCGACCCCTAGTTGTCCTCTCTATAGGAGGGATGTTTGCCTCTAACGCCTAGCTCTAAGTCGCGGGACACGCTCTCAGACTGCGCCAGACTTCGCCTTGTAATTCTCTTTGTTTTGCCATGTCAATAAAACATGGGGGAATGTTAATTTAATTTCGATGGAAGATCAAAAAATATTTTTCCACTTGTTCGTATTTAATAAAGCGTGTAGTGTTAGAGGTGGGCGATAATTGTTGATTATTGATTAAAATTAGGGTGTTTGTGGCATTGGATTGTAGTTGACGCGTTGACGGCGCGGGGCGTTGCTGTGTGGGGCGCGGTTGGTGCGATACCGATGTGTCTTGGCCGCCATGAAGTATTGCGCTTTAGTAAACATTTAGTCAGCGTACGGCTGACTAAATGTTTTTTAAAGCGCAACCGATCGGCTAACTTCAGAGCGGCCTACTTAAATCGGTGGTACTGTACTGTGTGATTAATTCTAAAAATGCTCGCTCCACGCAGCTGCCTCGCGACCGACAGGTAGTTGTTGTTATCTTGGGATCGCGGATTGTTGAGACGCGTCGTTTGGTTCATGGGTATTTGTGATCATACTTGCATAGTTAATATAAAAAAAAATCTATATTATTACTAATATTTAAAAAGTCTGTATTGAAACTGGTAGTAAGTTATCTGTGTAGGTTGGTCCACGCGTCGTTTCGACGGTTATAGAGGATTGAGCGAAGGCAGTTATAAATAGTCGGCCAGTCATATCGGGAGCTAATTAGGAGAGCCGTTTGTGATGTGCACGCGGGGCATGTGGCCACTGGAAGCGAAACTAACTCGTCATTTATCAGTTATCCGACGTGACGCGATTGAGAGTACATTCTGTAAAGTATACAGACGGGTATTCTTATTTTGTTCCAACTATTGCTGTATTCTGTGTATGCCTAAAGCACTGTCAAGCTCACGATACAAATGTGGTAAATTTACCAATCAAAAGTAGGTTTGGTTAGCAGATGACTTCGATGTAAATGGCGTTGATTCGCATCCATTAGCTGCAATTTCTCGAATGCATGTGGGGAGATTGCAACTGTTCGCACATTAATTCCTCGAAGTATGACGCGTGGACTAACAGTTTATAATAAAAAATAATTCTCCGACCTAAGACCTACTCGCACTAAGTAATATCTAACGGCGCGCCATTCGTGCAAATGGTCGATTTATGTTATGCCGTATGTCACATTCTAACACGTATGTAGGAAACAAATTTGACTCTGAATAAAAGAAGTTATTTAATTTTGGAAATGTTTGTTTTATTTTGTGGTATCTTAAGATGTAGTTTCCTGATGTAGCTTGTCTGTCATGCAATATGCACATAAATTAGAAGAGTAGTTAAGCTAATGCAGTGAAATTTGATCTTTCTAAGGGATTCTAATGCAGGTTTATATTCAGTTTCTGTTCAGAGTATTAAATCGGGCTCCATATGTATAGGAACAATTAAGCTTTGATAAAAATCATAGGTATTATTCATCTGACATCTGGTTAAGTAGGTAGTCAGATAAAAGTTCTATAAACTGATAGGTAAATAAAGGAAAATAGAGGTAGTGGTTTCATCATTTTATTGACTAGCTTAATTAGTACGAATTTACAAAAATATAAAAATACGGGTTACAGGCACGATCGAATTCAATTTCAAATAGGCCATGAGATTATAATTATCTTGTGAGCTATCGCTAATGAGTTGGCCTAATTGGTTACTGATTGTTACTTATTAGAGTAAATATAAATTCTAAATAATATTTAAGATTATTGTGGTGTTAATAGTTTTATATTTTCCTGTATTATATTAAGCACGGTAAGCAAAATGGCTTATTGGCACCTACTTATAAAGAAATCTAACTTAAAGAATTTACCTACTTACAAAATAATATTCAAAGTACAACTGCTCGTATAAATCATAGCCTATTCTTCTGTACAAATGGAATACTTAACATAAAGAAATAAGGAAGTGTATTTACTAGCTAATTTTTACATAACACAACATATTAAGCATCGAACATGAAACCCTTCTCAAACGTTTAATCAAGACTTTATAAAAGATAAAAAATTACAGCTGATTATAATGCCTAGCACGATTTCTTAAAAACATTTTTTTTTTAAATAAATCTTGAGTAGCGTTTCATTATTTGGACGTAATGTGGGTAACAACATATTGAATTGTCGTTTTATCGATTTGTTTACATTAAACATGGATTATTGGAAATAATATTCAAACTCCATCCGAGTTTGAATATTATTTCCAATAAAAAAAACAATGTAGATTGTGAACTGATGCAATTACTTGTAAATCGACGCACTCCCAAGTGCGCATACAAAGTAGGTACCTAGTTTTTAAATTGCTAAACTGATGAAACAATAGTTTGTTTTAAAGCTTAATCTTTTAGCTTTATCATAAACACATAGATACAATACGTAGTCCTGAACACACACTAGGATTCCTTGTATCGGAGTACCAAGAACTAAGAGTACCATGGTGCCACAACCCCCAGACCTGGAACAAATATCTGCAGAACATTCTAACATTTGTCCGTCTGTGGGAATCGAAATCGAATCTCTTGTGTCTCAGCCGGCTACTCGCCCAACATGCCACCAGGGTCGTCAACATTTCAATTTGTAGAAATTATATTTATTTCAACACAAAAACGGAATTTTCAGTTAAATTAAATCTCTTGTAACTAGGAACTTTAATATATCCATACAAATAATATCCATTTCCGATTAAAATTAAATTAAAACATGCGTGCGTAAATGAGGACAAAAATATTTATGTCCTGTAGGTAGATAGGTATTTGTGTTAAAACCCGTTACTCATCGACCACAACACAAAACATGACCGACAATGCAAAAACACCCACACAATATACCTACTTGCACGACTTTCTCTTCTCTTCATCATACAAACGCTACAGGTCCACAACTTTACAAATACACAATAAAAAAGTCTTATAAAATTATAAGGTGTCTACTAACCTCAGAGTAATTAGAGCAAGCTATAGCTTACTCGTTATCAGATGTAAAAAACAACAGCTCTTGAGCGTAGAGTCATCATCGTTCATTCACAGCATATGGTATCTCACTGCTACGAGTATAGTGTAGGTAAACATTTCCAAAAATAGAGTAGGTACCTACTGCAAACTTATAATTATAATGCTGGACATTTTTCACACAGCATCTAGCCCCAAAGTAACTACATAACTGATATATATATATAATTAGGTACATATTTACGGTAAATCGGACTATGTCAAGAGTAAGCATTTATGGGACTCACTGGTTTTGTCAAACAGTATTAGTTTGAGCTCTTCGGCTGACGATAAACATAACATGTTCACATAATGAGTCAGGTCAAGATAACTATAAATGGATAGCAATATCTCAAATAGGTATATTTTATAGACGTTGCGTTGTATAAAGTATTGTAGGTACTATACAACGTCTTAGTGACAACGCAAGACCTGAAAATAGAATTATCAGAATCGAGAGTAGAATTGTGCTGCTTTACAGGACAGGTTAATAAAAAAAAAACTGGAATGCGCGGTGTACTTGTCACTAAGAAGATTCGTAGAGTTCTAAAGCGATCAGAACAGCCCAAAATAACTACCAATATCATCTACAATAATTAACTAAAACAAATAATTTGGGTTTCTAAGGATTTACACATTCTGCGTTAATTCACTAAGACCCTGTATAGTAAAAATTATGTACATATAAGCTAATACCACATACTCTACTTAAATAACGCGGCACCATCATACGTCATAGCAGCGAGTACGTGAGTACGTTTAGAGATTACAAATCAAACAACGGTAGCTGTGACTCAGCCATCCGTCTCAGTTATACATCTTAAATATCACAGTAATTACATAATATACTAACAACAGTATTCTACGATACGAAAGCCTTGTTTAGACATGACACATATGCTTTAAACTATTATCTACATTGGATCAACAGCACAATTAGTCTAGTGAGTTTCTGATAGCGATGCATGTACACTTGCAGCCCTACATTGCTGTCTGGTGTTGTCTAAACAAGGCTAAGACTATCCACACTTGTACGTGACGAGGACGGGCCGGGACGCAAATATACGTGTCCTTGAAATTATATACGAGTTCAGTGTAAGTACTTAGTTCCAAAGATTTATTTTCAGGATAGTTGTTATCGATTACACAGAATAGGTCTGTGACGGCCGCAGTGATACCAAAGCCACAAAAAGGTAATAGTTGTTTGAAATAATTTGCTAAATCAGCTGTTTTTGAACTTTAAGTCTGCTCCAAATCTGATGCAAAAGATGTTTGGCAATGGGTTATGTACTGTAACAGCTGGTTTAGTTCGTGGATTTTTACCGAAAACAAAGTGACGTGACGTGGGGGCACTACGTCACGGATAGATGTGGATAGTCCTCAATGTAGTTACAGTTTGCGACGCATCACCGGACGAGTGCAATTTCTTCATTCGTGGCGTTGATCACAGGCAGTGGAATGGGTAACGTGATAGGACCAATTCGGACCAGCAATGGCCTTTCGTAGTCCGATCGATCCGTGACCCCAACATAGCAGGCTCGGTGATTCAGAGGCAGTAACACCTATGGGGAAATAAAACTTAATATGAGAAGAGCGCAGTACCAGTGAGTCAGATAGTGAGTCAATCTTGTTGGCTCTAGCGGTCACAATCGAATGTCAACTTTTGTTTGCCTATAGTATGACGAATGTGTTAGTTACCTACCTAGAGCGATAAAGCAAAGTTTCATGGGGGTTTTTAATTAAAATAATAAACATATACAGGAAAATCTAAGTCCATCACATTTATATAAAGCATTCCCTGTCCACATTACTACAACAACCAGTAAGGCTTAACTACGCGTAAATCGGTAATGTTGCAAGTGCCGAGTAAAATATGATAGGTCGCAAATAAACGCAATCTTACGTTGCAAGAACGTTTATTACCGACCGGGAGATACTATAAGCCTACGATAAAGCTGGTAGAGTTACCTACTCATCTCGAGAACGCCCACGGCCCTCGAGACCGGTCGGACTATTATAAATTCTTGTAAGAGCTGGTTCAACACGCGTAATGACGACCGACGCTTTTTTATAAGAGAAAATAAGAATCATCGTATTACCTACTTGCGGAGAGCCGGACATATTTATAGCGGTGATCTGATCTAGCTAGTACCTATAGATAGATAGAAAATACTTTATTGTGCACCAAATATTTCAGTTTAAATAAATAGTAAGTACAAACTTTAACATTGTTGTACAATGGACGGTCTTATCGCTAATTAGCGATCTCTACCAGACACCCTTTGGATGGAACGGGCTCTACAAAAGATTACAAGCCTATATCTAACTACTTTTCGCTACAACTCGTAGAAGTGATCAATTGATTTCCCTGTGAGGTACCTGGCAGGCAATAAGGTAAGCTATTTAATTTACCTTATCGTCGTAGGTAAACGAAACAGAAAAATTATGATCATACTGTCCCTGTTTTTGTTTGCAAATATGAACGCATTGATTTGCTAAGCACAAAACATTGATTGTAGGTACAAATGTACAGCCAAGTAAGGACAATAGGCTGTTCGATCATGAATTATTCTCTAACAATAGAATATTACGTCTATTATTATGTACCTACTGGTGTCTTAGAAACTAGCTGGTCGATGGTGTGGTTATGTTAGTTAAACCCAATAACTGAAGTTAACATTCTGTAATAACAGTTACAATGAATATTTGTATGACGCAGTCTGTAACAACTGGGTATTAATAATATACACTTCACCTATCAGGATAATTTAATGACATAACTAATAAATAAATAAATAATAATGCTGGACATTTTCACACAGCATCATCTAGCCCCAAAGTAAGCAGAGCTTGTGTTATGGGAACTACATGACTGATATACTACTTTATATACATTTTTTTTTTGTAAATACATACTTTTTATAGATAGAAAACCACCCAGACCCGAGACAAATATTTGCTGATGCAAACATTTGTCCCGCGACGGGAATCGAACCCGCAACCTTCTGCGTCTCAGCTGGGCCTTCGCCCACTGCGCCACAGAGGTCGTCAAATGATAAATAAATAAAGGGTTAATATACTTAGCAAGGTATTTGCTCTGGCTTAATATACTACGCCTTGAAAGAACAAAGAAATTGCAAAAACAAAAACATAATTTTTGTCAAAAGTGATTCTTTATGACTAGCCGGATAATTCTCTCAATTTTAGATATAATAGTATCTAGTATCGAGATGCATTAGCTGTTTTACGATGTACCTACTTAAAATAAATCCATCAATAAACATAAAAAAAAAACATAAATTCATAAATGGAGAAAGCATCCTTATTGGCCCATCCGCGGCGTTATGGCCTGGACGGGGCACAAGAGAGTCCTTATATGTCCAGCCGGGGTCCTGACCCCTTATCTCTGGAGTAGTATAATGTGGCCACTGCACGCGTAAAATGACCGCATTCATACGGGCATGGTCAAACATTGACGAGATGTGAACTTTATATAGAGTTGGGTGTTGAAATTTACGTAGTGTTCAAGCGAGAAAAATCATAGGAAATATCGAATGAATGATATAGACTTGGTGACCAAAGTCAGAATGTAATTATTTTGCAACCAAAGCAATGTTTGATAAATCTCGCATGGCTCTCAATGCGAGCGTCCTTCTGCCTTTGCATTCTTAGGTAGTTGCTCCGAAGACAAAAATACTTAAACGTGTGTGCATTCTTTTGTTATTTTTGAATAAGTAATTAAAACTTATGTATATAAAATTTATCAATGTATGTATTGTTGCATTTTTCAAAATGTTCATGCTTTTGTTTATTGTAGAAATTACCAATTTAATCTAAAGTACCTAAGACCTATTAAGGCAATCCCCTATTTGCAATCAATGTTTTTGGTGACAGTTTCTGCATTTGTTTTGCCAGGTTCAACACCGATTTCCGCGAAACTTTATAAACAGGCAATCCTGTTATCCCAATTTCTTAGAATACATCCAAAGAAAAGTTATAACCTAGATTCTGAGTGACTGTTCTCGTTCCACGAACCATCGCTTCTCAATAAGAACCTACACACCGTACCGTTCATTTTCCGTCTAATTCGGCCGAATGACAATAAACTCGTTTTCGAACCGATTAATAAATCGGTTCTAACTAACTTAGGGAATATAACTTGATAAAGGCATAATACAGAGATAATCAAGAAAGTCTTGCACATTTAGGCGCGCCTTATCTAAGCGATTAATTGGTACATTACACGAAACAAATTACTCTCCTTGTCATCCTGTATAATGAAACAACTAGCTATCTAAAGACCGTTGCAAACGACCTATAGATAGCTCAACTGATCCAGATCATTACCAGACGGAAGCATTCCCAAAATACCGGCCGCATTGCCACGCTGAATGGCAATGCTAAGGTTAGGAGAAGAAGAAAAATTACAATAGAAAGGTTAGGACTTACTTTAATTAAATAATCCTTTGCATTGCCTAATGGAGCACTATATCGAACATTTGAACATTATACCTAATGCCCCTTGCACACTTAGGCCATATTAAAGCGAAAGTTTTCAAGAAATCAGTAATCGTTCGTAAAAACATTAGTGCACGTTTTTACCAAATCATCTGTTTGACTTTAAGGAATTTGCCATTAAATTCGCAGCAACGGCACGTTTGATAATTACTTTCGTATAACATTAACGTGTAAGTATGAAGTAGCTTCGACTTATGACTCATAGCAAAATATTTGTGCAAGTGGTTACATGGAACATACGAAGGTAAATCTATAATTTATTTAGTAAACACCTTCCATATCTGGGTAAAAAAATTAACTGTCTTAAATGTCTTCACAATGATAAGACAAAGCAAAGTCTAATGTGAATTGAGTTGGTTGGTATATAAATCAGGGAATTTCTTGGTAAATCTGAATACCTAATAATGATGAGTCGCATAACATTTAGGTCAAACAGGCATGAGTGGTAGGATAACCAATTTCCTATTAAAATTAATTTTACCTGGTTTATAAAATATTATATTTTGTATTTTGATATTTATGTATTATTCAAGCAATAGCACGAAACTCTGCTTAGTATTCCTAAATGCTAAGCCCATTAAAATACATGGACTAACGAAAATAGTTTTAATAACGTTGTGTCATTGTTTCTGAAGGAAGTGGTTGATAATGATATTATCATACCATGCCAGGAAGCACATAATGACAAAATGGTTTGAAACCTTGACATCTAAATTTAGTGGGCTTAGTGAGTTCCCGTGTTCCCGTGTGGCTCAGTGTAGTTATACTTTCAAACAAGGATGCTAGAACCACATCATCTTGCTTTACCAACATACAAATTACAAATTAAAGTACAAATTAAACAAAAAAACACGCTCGCGACTTGAATCTCCATGATATACATACTTCCTCAGATCTATACTCAGACCGTAGATCCGAGAGTTATACATCAGAATAACATAAAAGCCTACTTTTTACACGGGCGAAGCCGTTAGAAGAGGCTAGTATATATAATTATGTAGTTTCATTATTTCTCTCTCTATGGTCTCTATCATAAACTAGCATCCCTAGTAAGTCTGTGGATACTATCACAAGGAGTAATTATGAAATTAATACTGGACCTGTTTGGCCCACATGGCACAGAAGGGACTAATCAGCACAAAAAATCTTCCTAACCTATCTAAAAAATCTTAGTACTTGTCCTTTCTGTGCCAAAAACCACTTTCTATTTCTATTCTAAAATCTTTTGTCTTTCTTCTCTATCAGGTGACGTATAGAATTACCTTGATAATTCAAGGAGGCCACAAAAATATAACGGGAATGCAACTTTTGCCGGACCATGTGTTTCATCAAAATTCTACTGGGTTTTAAGATTAGTCATTCGCTTAAATCAGTTGCCTACATACCCAAAGCACATATCGCTTAAGTTATTTTTTGTGCTCCAAGCGTTTACTTTTTCATTCTTAATTGATGATAGAGATTACAGACCTATTCGAACAGCTATAAATCAACGGCATAGAAATTTTTAAAACTAGATTCTGAGTACCGTTCGAGTGTTCGATAAGAAATCATCGACCTCTACGCTCAGTCGTTTTAAATGGCTATTTGTCAAATTGAAGCACTTAGCGAAATTAGGATACGGAATTCGATACTACTCATCTCAGAAAACATTGCGGTCAGTTCATGGACTAATAGACGTGTTTTATCTACTAATCAGCTGTTTTTTGTGCACTTCAAGTCAACCCAAATAAACAAGATTTCGAATATAAAAAAAGTACCCACAGTTTTTTTTAAATTTTATTCATTTCGTAATAGGCTAAATAATCATATTTCGAAAAGTCTTCGATCCAAAGTTTGCACCTATCGTGTATAAAAACCCCTTTCGGGGTAGTAGATATACATATGTACATATTCTGGGATACAAACAGTTAAACGTATTACAATCAATAATTAAAAGGTAAATAACTTGAGGAAAAGGCCCTAAACAATAACTTATTAGTAAAGTACCTGCACAGTTAATATAATTTCATAATCCTTTCACAGTAGACATGTAGAAAGCTTGCTCTACCAACTTTTGCTTTTTGAAGACTAGTCGTCGCGGCTTATGTATTATTCCGTATCATATGTCTCCCACATTTCGATGCGAGCTAGAAGCCCTGCCTTGACATGCCGCCTTTTAGGGCATTGCCACCACCACAGAGTATACAATAAGTACCTTCTTTGCCGTGTTAATTGAATAACCCTAATTAAACTGCAAGCGGCCATAAATGGTATTTGTAACATTGTGTCAGAAATTTCAGTTATTTTGATTAACTGAAAATACGCAACCGTTGGCAATTATTTGAACACAAAGGTACTTGGATGTTTTATGATTTTAACATATCATTCTAGTAACTATTTCACAAGCAAGTCTCGTGTTAAGATATTGTCAGTCTACTGAGGACTGTATGACCCCTTTCAATAGCAATTCTTCATATTTTTAACGTTAAGGAATGATTGTGATTGCTTTTGAGTTGAATACCGATTTTGACTTTTATCAGATCGAAGTAGAATAGCATAATATTTTTTTTTATAGAATATGGCTTCAGATGTTTAAATTGAGTCAACTCTATCACGAAGTTATTCAAGGGACAATTTAGTTAAAAAGCTTCCATCTTTGTTTTCCAATTTAAAATTACAGTACCTACATACCTTGAGCATTATAATTTTATGTGGTTTTTTTAAACTAAAAACTATAATATTTTTTGCGCACACCCAGGGCACGTATAGTAAATATTGCCCCTTATATACTTACATATCTGCATAATAATGTGACATGTAATTATAATATATATTACATTACATAAATTCATTATAATTATATCATGCAGCATTTTGTACGTCATCTTCATCTTTTGTGGGGAATTAACAAATTTATATATACTTTTTCCCTATTAGATCAGTATTATTAATATTTCTGTTACTCAATACAACAGGCCAACGATGAAACAAGTTACAGATTAGAATGTGCTAAATATAAAAACAAACACTTTATTCGTTCAAAACTCACGCTTCAATTAAGATGACCTAGAATAACACATATTCTGGCTACTTTTTATCCGGGCACCACGAGGGCGAAGCCGTGGAGGAGCTATAGTATACACGAACAGACAGACATAACTAAACTTCCGTTTCATAATGCAATGATTAAAGTGGGGATCGCAGTCGGCGGGTCAAGTTTTAGCGGTCACCGAACTCTGAGGAAGGTTAATAAATATTTTGTGCTCCTTTCTCAATACGAAACCAAATAAACCAAGGTGCATACATGTTTAATGGCGTAATGCCTTCAAGAATGTGCACCTCAACATGGCATATTAGTAAATTCAACGACTTGCAAATTGATTTCGCGCTAAGTATCACCATTTTGGGTTAGTCACAGTTTAATTAGAATCAATCATCTTCATCAACAGCCAGTAGAAGTCCACTGCATAGGCTTCTCCTAAAAAGTGCTATGGTAAACGATCTTGGGCTACCTATATTCACCGACTTCCCGCAAGAATGTAGGGATCCATCGGGTGAGGGCCTTCCAAATCTCCGTCGCCCGGGTCATTTCCTGGTCGCTATTCGAGAACCTTTCTTGCCCAGTGGTTGTAGACTCTGCCAAAAAGTCTTCTTTGACTTTAACTTGCTAATTCTAAGAGCTTCTAAGATCAATTGAGTTTCATTAATTTGATTCAGAAGGACCATATTTTTGAATAAATAATTAACGTCGGACCCATTTGCTATCAAATCCATCTTTGATCAGTCCCCAAATGGTGGTTGTTATGAATGAAATGAGCTCATTAAGATGAGGTGGGAACGCTATTTCATACAAACACACATTAGGGTAGAGCACCCTCAGGAGATCCAGGGACACTCACTATTCCCCTTGGTGCTCCACCTCATGGGGGTCCAATAATAATCATAATTACTTATTCCAATTGGATTCAACTTTCTATCGAATCAGCTCCCAAAGATCAAAGTGATTTTTAGGTCTTCTCTATTTCGGTTTGACCGGGCCTTAGGAGTGTTCCTAGCTTGGAATAACTAGTTAGCGACGTATGTGACAATTGGGTGTTATATCGAACAGCTGTATTGAGTGTTATATCAAAACAACATTGAACGTGCCATGAGATCGCAGAATAGACAGCGAAGCTTATCAGAAACAAAGCAGTTCGTGACATTATAGAGTAAATTCTGCGCGCTATATATTCATATTGAAGAATAAATCATTTTATCGCACTTATCGGACCGACTGGCATTGAGTAAGGAAACAGTTATTGGCATCAATTACAATGGAATTCATCAACGCATTTTGTATTCACAAAATGTGCGGGATATGATGATTGAGATGAGATCGTGTGTAGAGATTAGAAGCTCATGAATGAATCAGTGAAGCTTATACATTTATTCATACAACTATGTACAAGTAGGTATATACAAAAAATACAGATGAAACAGCTAGCTATCTAAAGACCGTTGCAAACGATCTATAGATAGCTCAACTGATCCAGATCACTACCAGGCGGAAGCGTTCCCAAAATACTGGCCGCATTGCCACGCTGAATGGCAATGCTAATGCGTTGACCCAGATAAGAGCCAGCTCTCTTGTCACGCGTCGCTTCGACCAGTCGCCCTGAAAGAATTTTGAAAACGCGAAGGGCCCCGGTTCCCCACGGACCCAGAGTCTCAACCCCAAAAGGCTCAAATAAGTAGGCTCTGTCGAGACTTCTATATTTGCGCCTCTTGAGATCCTCAAGTTCCTGAATCAGTTAATTTATTTGTATTATTTATTTATTCATTAGGAATTCCAGTAAAACACAGATACAAAGGATTTTTAACTTGAGTGTTTCCGCAATTAGTGCTGTATATAGGAACAACAAGACAACTTACTGGGTGTCATAAAATAGAGTGAGCTTGAAAAGGATGTATAGGTGCGAATGAACGAGCAAAACTATCAAGTAATAGATGAAACAGAGAAAGCACTGACTCACTCATAAAATAATGTTGAAATGAATGAGAATTATTGTAGATTTATTTACACCTTTGAGGCCTGGTGTGAAGCCTGTACGTACGCTGCCCAAATTACTTCAAGAGCCATTTGCAAGACACAGTATTAGTAAATTATATCCGAGTTAATTTACTACGCAGGTTTTTGTACAACATCAAAAAAAATACATCCAGGTTAGAATGTTAACCCTGCATCACGCAATGGGCCTTACCGCCGAATACTGAAACGGTACTCATCGGTACTCAGCTTTTAATTTCGAAAATGACAGCTTGTGCCATGTTTCAGTATTTAGCCGAAAGTGTTTTAAAAACAGTTTTTTACAGTAAACAAAAACAACTCGGTAGAACTTAGTTTTAAGTTACGATGACAAACTTAAATGTTTGTGCATAAATAAAATAAATGATAAATAATGCTGTTCATTTTTCACACAGCATCATCTAGCCCCAAAGTAAGTAGAGCTTGTGTTTTTGGAACAACATGACTTACCACTTAAATTCATCTTATTTTATAAATACATAAATATTATTATATAGAAAACACCCAGACCCGAGACAAATACTTGTAGATCGTAAAAGCAACGGTCCCGCGGCAGGAATCGAACCCAACCTTCTGCGTCTTAGGCGGACCTTCGCCCACTGTACCACAGAGGTTGTCAATTATATCATAATTATCATGGTAGAGCTTGGTAGAAGTATTCAGGGAAGTTATTAAATATAGGTTTAGACAGATCATGACGTTAGCTGGTTGTTTATTGAATTTAATATGTACGTGATAGTTTGCACGTAGGGACCACAGAATACTTTCCTATCCGACACATACCACTCTGTAGCACATACATAAAGTAGCTCCTATTTATGTTATATGACAAGTACCTATATAGTAATTTGTTATTGTAAACCACATTATGGTAAAACACAGTGGACATATTTATAACATGTACCTATCATACCATTACATGTGTTTCGCAATAAATATACTATGAACAAGTAATTTTAGGCACAACACGTCTAATGAGATCTATTTTTAGGGATCATTATGTTGTACCCGAGACATAAATAATAATGCCAAGAATTTATGAGGTCTGACCTTTGTATTTTGATTTGCTTTGCATCAATATCAGCAGCAAGAAGGTACTTGCCAACCGGAAATCGTATGCGTTTTCGTATATACTCTAGAGTTCTCAAAATAAAAGACAGAAATAAAAATCAGATTTTCTTTAGACAGCCTGTTTTTACGGATCCATTGGATGACCATTAGACGCGTACAAAACTTAGAAACGGCTTGAAATGTGATTTGTTCGCGTTATTCATGATAAAAGTTACTTTGGTTTAAAGAAAGTCAGTTAAAGTAATTTTCAAATTAACTCATACAAAAAAAATGCTGTACATTTTTCACTCAGCATCATACATACATTTTATACATAGACTCCAGATCTAAGACAAATATTTGCAATCCTACAAACGATTATCCCGCGGCGGGAATTGAACCCGCAACTTTCTGCGTCTCAGGCGGGCTTTCGCCCATTGCGCCACAGAGGTCGTCGAAGCTCACAAACAACTATGATAGTTTTTATGAAACCTATGATTATGACAGGAAGCTACATAATATGTGTATCATAATTCAACTAAATAGATGAAAAAATACAGCCTCCTAATGGAAATGCAAGATAACTTCAATTTGGCTCTCCCAATGATGACGAAAGCGTGTAATTATGGAGATCAGTTTGACACTAAACTAGTTGTTTACAAAACGATAACTGTGTAACCAATCTTGTTCAAAAAACCGGTCAAGCAAGAGCTTTAACATATTTAGTAGAGTTCCGTGGTTATAATACAACAGGTAAGTAGGTTTTTATGATAAGTATTGACAATTGATTCTACTAAACAATGGGCTTTTTTAAAACTTCTAACCTTTTGTAGTAGATATTGCTTAGTGGTGTGAATGAGCCGCGTTTATAACCGGATACACGTCATATTTGATAAACTAATACAATTTGTCGGGGGTTTATTGACGTCAATTTATGTGCGCATCAACAAGTGCTCGAAACATTTCAGCGCGTGGTATAACGCTTCAGCGTTTTTCCATCCGGCAAAAATGACATGAGGAAACCTTGCCATATAATTAAAACTTCTTAGGTATGTACCATCGGTTAGGTTCCAATATACAATATGTTTGTAACCTGTCACGAGGAAAGCTATGTAAAACGATATGTTCCAAATGTTATGCTTGGATAGGACGTGTCTCTGACTACCGCCTCACGCCTCACAGATCTGATAAACTGATAACTGAGGTATAGATCTGAAGATGTCCAGGTTGGAGATATCAGAGAATATCATGATTTTTTTGTTGACTTAAAATCGAAGTGTCCATTTCATGACCATAAATCTTAAAGGAATGTAGAGCAACAATTAAAAACTAATAAAAAAGGCATAGCTGTTAATTTATGATTAAATTTTCATAGGCCATAACATTTTATTGTTTTATCGTTAAAATGCCGCTTGTTTCATAGCCCAATGTGGTATCCAATTTATTTATTATTTTACAAGTACGGTGTAAAGTAGAAGTTAGAGTAGATCGTTAATATTTTACAACAGCTTTATTCATAGTAGTTTTGTTTTCTACCAGTGCTTATGTAAAAGTACGAACTCAGCGTCTATTGCTAGGAGAAACCCGCATATGCCTCATTGACAAGGTAAAAAGTATTCGAGTGTTTGGAGTAAATGAAGCATAGTGCCTTTCGTTCTTATCTGTGACAGTTCGGTTCGACAGTCTAGGAAAGCAGTTTGTACGACAAATGCCTTAAAACAGGACACTATTTAGATTTAATTTAATGAATTTGTCTTATGCTCTCTCGCAATTTTTCACCTTTTTTGAATGGCAGTAACAGTTGAAAGACTTATAAAGGTACTTAAAAAAATACCTAGAGTTTGTTGCCTGATTCTTCCAGGTGCGGGAGGAATCGGTGTTAATTCACGCATTTTATAACATAACTTTTCTATATGATTCATGGTTTCAATAAATAAAAACCTATTGACTTTGACAGTCAAAGAGTGTACAAATTGAGATTTAGGTAAAATAATAGTTACAAAGATGAACAAATTAAATCTCAAAGTACCGTAGTATTCCGTAAAAGAGCTACCCGCTTGTGCGAAGTTACAGATCGGAAAACAACATTATACAAGCAGTTCACGGGTTCGTCAGATTTACTTGTTTGTCAGACAAGTTAAATATTGCAAAATAACAAAAAACCCCCGACGTGTATTAATCATGCATTGCAACGCCGACTAGTGATTTGTGGAAATAAAGATATAAGAACCATACTTTAATACATATAAATCAAAACAAAACAAAAACAAACACGCTCACGACTGTCTTCCCCATGGTGGATATCCTCAGATACATACTCAGTGAGTAGATTTTTGAGGATACCAAGTAGGGGATAGTCAGAGGCACTTCCAAACATTACATTTGGTACATGCCCGCGTTTTGCAAGTTAGCATTCCACGTGACAGGATGCAAGCCCATCGCCGCTTAATTGGAACACTAACTGTTGGCATATGCCTTCGAATTTTTGGTTCTTGGCCATGCCGGTTTCCTCACGATGTTTTCCTTCACCGTTAAATCATACATATAAATTACATCTATTGCAAAAAACCGTATTACAATCCGGTAAACCGGAGATAACTGGTGACAAATGTAACAAAGGCAACGCTTAAACAGCACGTCAAAACGCAAAAACAGGCTTCTAACATTATTGCGGCTCATAAACACCAATACCGAATCATTTGAGTTCTATGAAACATACATAGGTTAGTTGTATTGTATTGCCATTCAGATTGGCATTTTAGGAACGTTTCCGTCTGTTAGTGATCTGGATTAGTTGGATCTGATAGGACGTTTTCAAAGGTCTCTAGAAAGCAAGCTGTTTCATATGTATTTTTGTATATACCTAGATTAGTTGGTAGTATTTATCCAAAGCATACAGCCACGTATCTATATAGTACACTTTTGCAAATGAACGGTTTGGTTTATCACAAGGTTGGAGATAGTGATTGCCTTGCGCCTTGTCCGAAGTCCGTCAATCTTTCAAGGCATACTTAGTTGAGTATTGATACGACAGTGAACAGAGGTTTGAGAATAGTATGCTCGACTTGCTGTGCCCCCAGATATCTTTGATGAGAACCTACAATTGCGTGAAGTTTGATATTAAAATAATACGTGGTCAAAAACGGTGAATGGAAAAAATCATAAGGATACATGCTTTAGAACCAAAAGATTGAAGGCATGTGCCATCGGTTTGTTCCAATAAGCGGTGATAAGCTTGCAACCTGTCACGTGCTAACTCTAAATTCTATGCCAAAACGTAGGCCCAAATATAATGTTTGGACTAAGTTAAACCCCCGTATTTGGTATCCTTACAGATCTGTGCACTGAGTATGGATCTGAGAATGTCCGTCATGAGGATTAAAGTCGTGAGCGTTTTTTTGTGTTTTCTTTTAAATACATAGAATAATACTTACCTACAATACAACTAAGTATCTATCTATAAACAAATGAGCCATTTAAAGACTGTTGCACACAATATATAGATAGCTCTAGATCTCTACCAAACCAAATATCGCTTTAGTTTGGTAGATATCTCTGAATGGCAATGCAATGAGTTGACCCAGATTTGAACTAGCTCAAATCGCGCGTCGTTTCGACGAGATCCGTAAAAAGTTATCCTATTTGAAGAATATGAAATTTAAAGGTTCTCTTCACAGGACCGATTCATATTTTTTATAATATCTTAAAACTTAAAAAAATCCATGAAGTTTTATACTTATATCTATCTGGTTTATAGACCAAACTTCAAAACATCTATAACATCTAAACATTGAGTTGAGTGCTTTAGCCATTAGTGGTTGGAGCCTCGTCCGTGAGAGCCGGAAGCTACCTAATTAAAGATTTATCGAGTAGCCTGGTTCATAACGTGGTTACTGATCAGAAGCATTATTTTCCTATTTAAAAAAAAACATTCAAAGTTTCAATCTGATAAACGTCAAAATCGGTATTCTAGTCAAAAATAATTGCCAATTCTATATTAAAAAAAAACGTCAAAATTACAAAGTAGACTGATTGTAATCAAGACTAGGTTGTATAATTAACAGAATTGTATTGATTTTCAGAGCGTTTGTTCATTGATGGATTTAGCTAGTTTTATTCGAACGGCAATAAAGATTGTATGACTTTTATCACAAAGGGCGAAAGTAGTGTCTTTCCTGGATGAAGGGATATACTATTGAAAGCAGAGTGAAGTAGAATTTTAATAGGATCCCGAGCATTAAGTGCTATTCTAATAGGATCCTCGTCAAACGTGTGAATCAATATTCCACCATTGCATATGTTTGTCGGTTTTTCATTAAAATACGAGGAAAGATCTTAAAATACATATTTTCCGTGTTAAGAATATTTTTTTCCTCCACGCAAGCCGCAAAAAGTATTTTCCGAGTGAAAATATTACTAGCTTCGTCATACTAAAGATCATATAGAAAAATACTACTTCTTAAACAGGGTGTACCAGAATATGTATAACCAGAAAATAAACAGTTGTAAAAACCACCTGTTTCAGATAACCCAAACCTTTGTAAAATCATAATATGCTCAAAAACTTACAAACTATTTCAAATAAGATTTTTTTCTGAAAAACCTGTTCTTTTCTTGGGTCACCCATGGTAAGCAACTATACATATTTTGGGTCATTCTGTATTAGTTAATTGATTTTTGATTGGATCTTCAATAAAAAACCAATGGAAATCTCAAGATTTCCTGCCAAAATGTCTTCAACGTCTGAATGATGATTTGAGGAAGCACTCACCGAGACTACCATTTCCCGTAGGTAGGGTTCTTGAAGGAAGACGTAGGTGGTTTGTAAAGCGGATTCTCCCCCGTACAGTCCTCAGCGTCGATGTTCGCGTACTGTGG
Source organism: Perizoma affinitatum (assembly GCA_961405105.1). Taxonomy (NCBI): domain Eukaryota; kingdom Metazoa; phylum Arthropoda; class Insecta; order Lepidoptera; family Geometridae; genus Perizoma; species Perizoma affinitatum. The sequence continues at coordinate 3,935,409 of OY560191.1, read as the reverse complement.
GTCGGCAGTGGGCAGGGGTGGCAGCGCGTTCATATGCTTCCATAGCATGATGCCACCCACGGCCGCGATCATAGCTATCAAAGCCAGTACGCCGAGGATCACGGGAACTGGAAGGGACATAGAAACTCACAAGTCAGCATAACCTACGTTATAACTTCTAACATGTAGTATTTGCCCTATAGTTTGCCCGTCTCACGACCGTCGAGCGTGGTCGTGGACGGTGCTCATGAGGAAGGACCTCTAAACGGTCAACGAAACGTCAGCAGGAGAATAGTAAAGTAGGCGGTCTTATCGCTTTTAAGCGATAAGACCGCCCATTGTACTTTTTAGTTTTTGTTTATTTTGTTATCTTGTGGTGTACAATAAAGTATTTTCATTCATTCATTCTTGAACACCATTGGGGATAATGTGATTTTGTTTTCTTCTTGGGATAAAAGTAGGTAGTTAAGTAGCTAGTTGTCTTCTTGGGGGAGTAGTAGCTAGTTTCTAGAAGTAGCTGCACCGATCTTAGTTTTTTTTTAGTTTTTAAGATTCATTTAAGAAAGGAAAAAAGAACCTTTTAGGATCACTTCGTTGTCCGTCTGTCTGTCTGACCCTTTTTCTCTGAAGGTATCAAGTTGAAGTTTATATCAAATATAAACTCTTTTTTTAGGTTGTTATAGTTTTCGTGAGTAATCTTATTACACCCAGTATATTTCCATATCATTAATCCCTGTGAGGAGCAATCATCTCTATAAAAAAGGAATTGATTTAAATTTGGAGGTAAGCAGCCTTTGCCTGTAATTTCACAAGGACCCATACTTATAAAACCAGAAATACTGCCATGCGAGAATTGCTGCTTGGCGGCAGACAAAAATAAGGGGGCAAGGTGGTAGGTTATTCCCCGAATAGAGTTTTTCACAAGCGAATTCAATTTGTGGCTTCATGTATAAATCCTATGATGGAGGTCCTCAGATCCATACTCAGTACGCAGATCTGTGAGGATACGTAGTAGGGGTATTCAGAGTCACGTCCAAACATTATCAACATATCCGCGTTTTGCAAAGTAGTTAGCACTCCACGTGATAGGTGGCAAGCCCATCGCCGCTGCTTTCTAACTTTATGGGTAACTAATTGGCTTAACTGCTAATCAGTGTTTTGTCTTCTGTTTAATTTGAAATTACACTCATAACAAGTTCTAAGCAGTATTTAGTTTAGTGATTCAACTATTTAATTATCTTTATAAATGGCAACACCTTAAATAAATATCAAAAGTATTATTAGTGGGCGAGAAGTCACGTAAAACTAACTTATGTAATGATAAAAACAATTGAATACATATACGAGTACCAACTCGTACTTCTACGACTTTGCGAACCTGCTATTGGTTCGAATTGTTATTTATTTTGAAAAGTTACCTTGTAACTATTGGTTGACTAACAAAAACAAATGCGGAATGTTTTTCCTCCGTACCAAGTCATTGGGTGAAGTTCTCTTATAGATACGTGTATTTAATACGAATCATACTATGAATGTTATTTCAGACCAATAATACATTTTTTTATAATCGCGACGACTTCTGTAGCTCAGTGGGCGAAGGCCCGCCTGAGATACAGAAGGTAGCGGTTTCGATTCCCGACGCGGGATAAATGTTTGTATCATGTGTAAATATTTGTCTCGGAGTTTCTATGTATAATATACTAGCTTCTGCCCACGGCTTCGCCTGTGTGGTACCCGGATAAAAAGTAGCCTATGTGTTATTCTGATGTATAAGCTATGTAACTGTAAAGTTTTATCAAAATCCGTTCAGTAGTTTTTGCGTGAAAGAATAACAAACATCCATCCTCACAAACTTTCGCGTTTATTATAGTAGTAGGATATATTTACAAAAAAAAACAGTATATAAGTAGTGTATCATTCATGTAGTTCCCATAATACAAGCTCTGCTTAGTTTGGGACTATATAATGCTGTGTGAAAAATGAGCTTTTTTATAGTTAGTTAACTATCATACTATTTTAGTCAACACGGATAAATAAAAATATTATTTGTACTACCTAAGGGCAAATTACTACCACGAACAAGATAAGGACTCAAATATTATGTACTTTTTCCTATTCGAGGTCAGGCAAACATAGAGTACTGATAAAAACAAGCTGTGGCCAAATTAACGTAACATTGTTCCTTCGAAAAGGATGGAAACAATAATTTTGTAAAGAAAGAAAGAGATCGCGTTTGATGGAGAGCAACTGTTGATCGCATATTTATACAATGAGATGTCAGAGACATTTGGGACGGCTGCGTAAATATTGATCCAGTTTTATTTTCTATAGACTCGTTATGTTTTTTTTTTAATGGTTCTAGGTGTTTTTTAGGACTTGACATTGAAAAGAAAAGAAATGATGAGTCGCCAAAAATTGTAACATACAATTGTAACTTGGTAACGCACGGTAACATTACGTGAATGAAGGTAACACGCGTGATTTTGGTAAAACCAACAGCAGACATGTAAGCGTATAGGTGAGGGTTTTTTCTTAATTATAAAATAGTTTTTTTTATTGCCAATTAAAAGAAGAGATGTGGATTTTGCTAAGGCAATGCTTGAATTAGTTAAAATGTATTTTATTTTTAAGTAATTCCAATCAATTGCAAACATCCGCAACGGATTAGCTGGTTTGGAAATAAATGGAAAACGCATATACGGATTCCTTACGCAGCGGGTTAAACAACTTTTGTATCATGAAATGCACGCATTGCGAATACAATATAAATATATATGTACCTACTAGCATCTGCCCACGGCTTCGCCCGCATGGTACCCGGATAAAAATAGCCTATGTGTTATTCTGATGTATAAGCTATATTACTGTACAGTTTCATCAAATCCGTTCAGTAGTTTTTGCGTGAAAGAGTAACAAACATCCATCCTCACAAACTTTCGCGTTTATAATAGTAGTGGGATTAAAATGCGCGAACCTATGGATGTTTTACCTTCAAATAGCTTAAGTGTGCCTAGATCCAATTGCGCATGCCTTATAGTATATTATGATGGACACGAAATTGAATATTAATATCTTGTATTGCACCCATTTTTGCTAATAAAAATATATATTTCTATTTCAATTACATCGTTTCAAAAGTGATAACTTACCATTGCTCGTCTGCTGGATTGCTGCCAATGTGGAATTGTTGCAAGTACTCTTGACCATCACATAATGCTGGTCTTCAGTCCTCATCGCGTAATAATCATAGTGGCAATCGTTTTTCACCTCCTGGCAATGCACCCACACCTTCCTGTACAAAATAACATAACGATACGTCAAACATTAAATCTTGAATCAGCTAAAAAAAAAATACTAGGAAAGATTCATTATTGTATTTATACATCATGGGTATCGTGCCGTGTCCGCTGAAAATCAGCGTTATCAGCAGTTTACTGTAGATAGCATTATGCTCCACGGTACGGTAAGTTACGGTAACCGCTTATCAACGGGACCGTATGATATTTGCCATTTTAGTTGAAAATGGCAAATAAAAAAAAATGCATACGTCGGAGCAGAACTCTAACGGCTCGAAGTACTGCGAGCCCTCTTGGTTCTCGCCATTTTAGTTGTATATAAAAAACATACCTTTCCATGTAGTCTCTTTCAGTGGTAGCGATGGTTTCGTTAAGTGGAATGAAGCTGAGCACGATGGATTGCGAGTCACATTGTCGGCATGCCGCAGTCTATAGTCTGTATGCATACGTCGGAGCAGAACCCTAACGGCTCGAACTACTGCGAGCCCTCTCGGTTCTCGCCATTTTAGTTGTATATAAAAAACATACCTTTCCATGAAGTCTCTTTCAGTGGTAGCTATGGTTTCGTTTAGTGGAATGAAGCTGAGCACGATGGATTGCGAGTCACATTGTCGGCATGCCGCAGTCTATAGTCTGTATGCATACGTCGGAGCAGAACCCTAACGGCTCGAACTACTGCGAGCCCTCTCGGTTCTCGCCATTTTAGTTGTATATAAAAAACATACCTTTCCATGAAGTCTCTTTCAGTGGTAGCTATGGTTTCGTTAAGTGGAATGAAGCTGAGTACGAAAGATTGCGAGTCACATTGCCGGCATTCTCCCAGGGTTCCGTTTCGAAGGCAAGCATCGCAGTCTATAGTCTGCATGCACACGTCGGAGCAGAACTCTAACGGCTCGAAGTACTGCGAGCCCTCTTGGTTCTCGAAGCACATGCATTCGTCGCACACGCATTGGCCATTGCCGGAACATACCACAACCTTGGAAGGTAAGTTGTTTTGTAAGATAAGTACATTAAAAAGTGGTAAATAATAACAAAATATGGCCAATCCATTCCCAATTAATTTTAATGAAACTATGATAATAAGTTGCATACAAAGTTTTTTTTTTTTAATATTCTGCTTTTTCTATTCTTTGCCAGAACATTATTGGAAATAGTTTTAATTTAGTCTAATAATTTGTTTTCGTAAGATACATCAAAAAGTGGTAAACAATAACAATGTATGAAAGTATGTAAGTTAGAGAACTTAACATAATTTTTGATATGTTAACATATTGTTAAAATTATGTAAGTATCTAAATATTTTCAAAAAACGAAACATTTATTTTTATTGTCTTTATGAATACAATGGCTTTAAATCAGTTTCTATGGAAAGGCAATACAAAAGAAAAGGAAAATATTTCAACAAAATGTTCGCAAACTTTATTTGATTTTTATACCTTTATCCGACCTGTCCCTAAGCGTGATTTTTACCCACGTTTTTAAAACCGTTTGTTCGTCATAATTAAACATATATATAAAAATTTAAAGTATCATAGGTATCAGGAAACTACGAGTGCCAAAAAACCCAGACCCGGAACAAATACTAAAAATCCATTTAACACGTTAGCTGCGGCACCAATTTTTGCATACTTTCCGTTCCTGCGGCACGAGGTATAATCGGCCCGTACCGTGACCAGACGTTAGGGCGACACGCGGTCTATTAGACCCCACCTCCTTTTACAGACTAAAATCCATTTTCTGGCGCGAAATCAAAGATAAATGAGAATTTTGGTCCTTATTGATATAGACAGTGAATTGATGAACCCTAATCCACCGTCGCCCCGGGATCTGATGGCTAGTTTAGGAATTATTAGCAAAACAAAATATGGGATCTTATACACCTCGTAACGCACTGAAATAGGGCAAATTTTCGCTGCGATTAGTGATGGGAAAAATAATATCGACGTTTTTAAACTGTCTTAACTACGCAACGACTTGACCGATTTTGATCAATTATATCTCATTAGATCGTTTTAAGGGCAAAACCTGGCAAAACAACACAAAGCTATCAAAGGATACATTTTTTTAAATAATCTAAATTGTGCTTGAAGGCGCCATAAAGAAAAAAAAACCGGCCAAGTGCGAGTCGGACTCGCGCACGAAGCGTTCCATTCTATACCATTAAGAGGCACCTATTACAGACTTATTATTGGAAAATAATGGATTACGGTTTATGCATAAGGTTTATCTTTCTATTTGTATATGAAAATCTTAATGCGGTTCACAGAATAGAAAAAAAAGGCAACCAGAAGTAGAAAAGAAACTGTCCTATTTATTCTGCCTCGGGCTTTAAAAATACAATTATAAGAACTTGAATTAACATTAAAAAATCAGTATCAATATACTTTTTTATAAAAATCTCAATATATATGTTGTACTTATTTATGAGTGTTTTTCATTGAAACAGGGTAGACAATAACATTTTTTGCACTGAGTGCACTGAGTCAAAATCTTTTTGGATTTTTTATCAGCTTCACGAGATGGTAAAAATGTGCGTAGTTTTTGGTAACAACCAACACATCTTCTCCTTTTTTCACCCTTTTCGAGGCAATGGCGTGCGCTTTCAGGTGCTGAAAAATAACAAAAATGTAAAGATAACGTAATAAAACTGACATTGTTACTTAGGTTAGATCGTAGATGAGAATAACAATGATAATGTAGGTATAACTGCATCAAATGAATGTGTTTGTTTTATACTTAAAATGTTGAAAGAGTAGGTAGGTAAGGTAGCTTAAATTCAGAATAATTAAAAGGAAACAATAATAAATAACTTAATAATGACCAAATGTCAAGCTTAGTTTATGAAAGCTTCAACACGTTGACTGTCAAGAAATATATCTAAGCATTACATTACCTGGGGTCTCATTGATTTCCTTTTTTATTAAAGATTCTATAAGTTTCTCCACAAAGAGTCTTTTTGGTAACTTTTTTCCATCAGTTTGGATTGAATTAAACACAATCCAGGCATTAATTAGCGCCGTACCAAATATTAGCTCCATTACAACTTTTCTCCACCATTTGATTCCTCTCTTCAAAGTTGTATAATAAGAAGACATCTGGTCAGAAAAGTCAATGCCTTTTTTTGTTTTATTGTACAGCAAAACACATCCCGGTTTTTTTATGCATTCGTCGGTTCCTCTCTTCTTTTTTCCAGTATCTATCAGGTTATCATCGTGATCTTTGCACGTAGTCAACATCAAAACATTCCGTTTATCCATCCATTTCATTACCTTTACGCCCTTTTTGTTCATTTTTCCAATAATTTCGCCTTTCTGCAATTTGTAACTAGTAAGTTGCTTTGGCAGATATTTCCGTATTTTATTAAGTGTTCCACATAAAAATGTTTTTTGTGATAGAAGATCTTCTGCCAGGCCCAACGAAGTGTAGTAATTGTCTACTATTACGATTCTACCCATTTCTGTCAGATTTGTCATCAATCTTAACACTACTTTTTTACTGTGTTCTAATTCTTTTTTCTGATTTTTTTTCCCTGTATAAATCTCTAACTCAGAAGTATAACCTTCGGGAGTGCAAAGCTTATAAAGCTTTACGCCGTACCGGTGTGATTTGTTTTTGATGTATTGGCGAAAACCTAGTCTTCCTCTCCATGGTATCATGGTTTCATCGATTACCACATACTTTCCAGGATTTGCAATACGTCGAAAGTTTTCTGTAATCTTTGTGAACATATTTCTAATTTTATATAGTTTGTCAGTTTGGTCTTCATTACTTACATCACTGACATGCCAGCATTTAAGTAGCAATAAAAATCTGTCTCTTGTCATTACTGAAGAAATAAATTCGTTTCGATACAATTTGTTTCTGCTCCAGTATAAATTTAAATTAGGAACTCTACACAAACCCATTGCCATTAAAACAGCCAAAAATGTTCTCATTTCCTGAGAACTGGTGTCACTCCATTTTGTCATGCGTGAATTACGTTTCATATTTTGTTGATTTATTTGTATATACTTTTGTGCGTAAGCATTTGTTTCAGATACCATTATATCAATCATCTCATCTGTAACAAACATCTTGTATATATCTTCAGGTGTAACTCCCACAAACGGGGGTAAATTAAACGTACATTCTCCAGCGAATTCATTAAAAGTTATGGGACTTTCCGATATATTTTCCCACTCATCGTGATCTTTAGCTTGCGTGCCGGGTAATGTTTCGTCCGTGACTAAAATGTCATCTTCTGTAGCTTCTTCATATTCACTATCTGAAGATAAATCCTGATCTGAATGAACGCAATTTTCCATTGAAGCATACTCTTCCGAATCACTACACTCTTCCTCCGAAGGACTATAATCATTGTCAGTACCGCTAAAATTATCATCTTCCATATTATTACTCTCATCCAACTCAGGTGATTTTCGAATATTCTGCACACTGTGACATATTTTGTTTGTTTGTATTATATTATTGTTTTCGCAGTCTATATGTTCAATAATATCATATTCGACAATATCAGGTGATTTTAGAACAGTTGGCAATTTGTTATTCATGTCTCCGACATTTTCTCTCGGTCTTTTTTGTGTCGGAGTACGAAGTAATTGTTGAATGTTGTCCTCACTAAGTGATATATTACAATCCAGTAAATTGGAGCGTGATATTTCTGACAAAGATCCAGCTCTGCTCTCCGTAGTTATATGAGGAAAATCTTTTGAAGGGGAACCTATAGGATTTCGTTTTTTTATTGGTGAGGTTGAAGCACTAGAAGCGGACAAGCGAACATTCTGCAATATTTGACAAGTTTTTCCGGTACTAGGACTGAGATACACTGTTTCTTCTTGTGTTTTGAGTTGAATAGTTTTTCGGATGTTTGGACTGAGGTTAACTGTTTCTTCTGGTTCTTTCACTTGATCAGGATAAATTGAATTTTTTTTAGTGGCAGTCTGAGCACGTGTTTTTGCTTTGTGTTGTAATGTTCTTGTATTTGCAATAATTATAGAGCTTGGGTGCCCATGTAAGAAAGTATATTGTTTTGTATTGTCATACTGTTGTTTATCAATGACACATTCTTGTTGTGAGCTAAATTCATGTAAAGGTACGATTTTTTCAGTTATATTTGGTTCAGTAGAAAAATATGTTTTTTGACGTTTTTTTGTTGGAAAAATCTCTTCATCACTCTCATCGTCAAACACATTTTCAATTGGCAATGTTGGCCGATTGGTTGGTTGGACATCACTTCTCGGTGGACTCTGAAAAAAATGACTCACATATTGTATTTTGCATAAACAGGCAGTTCTCAGCCACCAGTAGCTATTTATTGAGTGTACTGATCAAAACACGGTAAAAAAATAGAATAGAAATGACAAGAAAAAAAAACGATACGCAAATAAAGCTGTGTGGTGCCGGCGGCGAATAGTACCAACCCATTTCATCCCGTGGGTGTCGTAAAAGGCGACTAAGGGAATAAAGGAACACAGAAGACGGGCAGCAGCGTCTCTGAACCGTTTGACATCTTACTGCGATCGCCAACCCGCCTGCCAAGCGTGGCGATTATGGCAATTCCTCCCAAATGTTTGGGAGAGGCCCTTGCCCAGCAGTGGGATCCCTACGGGCTACTAAAAAAAAAAAGCGGGCTCACCGACTAGTTTAGGTATTATGATATTCAAAGTAGGTACTTTTCTTTATAGACTATTTAATAGATCGCCAAAAATGTCTCTAAGTTCAATCATTTTCATATAAGTAACCAGGTTTGTAAAATATCAAAATGTCTTCGTCATAGTGACAATTCAGTACCTAATTAAAAATATTGGCTTTGTATGACCGGTACACTTGAAAATAGAATTAATTAATAAGCTGCTAGAGAAAGCCTTTGCTTGGTGATAGTTTAAACAAAGTGTTATTCTTAAATGAAAACCCTCTTTAGGTGGTGATACAACTCGTGAAAGTAAACAAGTTTCATCAAAATAAAAGAAAGAAAAAATATAATACTTCCTATACAAAGTCCCAAGAGTAAGTTTTGTGTGACAAGTTAATTTTATTACCAATAAGTATAGGTATCATAATTAAGGCAACCAGTTGGAACAACTGATATTACCTGTATACAAATTTTCTTAAAAAAGTATTTTTACAAACGATAAAAAAGTATTTTTATCGTTTTCTTATGAAAGTTGTTCTATTTCGCGAGTGGTTACAACCTAGGAGGGTTCGCTTTATTAGATGTTATATTATTATTCATGTAAGTGGTGCAAAATATAAACAGCAGTTTAAAAATAGAGATGAATTTGGCATGCTTATTCATTACAAAAAACAAACTCACACACACACACACACCACACACTTTTAAAGAAAGTTTTTAAGATTTGTTTTACAATAAATACTTAGAATCCCAGTCCCACTCCGTAAACGCTTTATTCATGAACCGATAGCAGATTTAATCGAGACGCATTAAGCCTAGATTTCGAGTGAAGACTGAAGCGAGTGAAGCTGCGGTATATTATACATAATATACTGTCATTTTATACCAAATAGTCTATATGCTACATCTTTCTTCTCAAGCTTTATTATGGTCCAGATTATTTACATGCGATTACATTTGGCAGCACCTTATGTTGTTGAATATTTTGTTAAAGGTTTAATATAAAAACGGTGTATTAGTTAGTGCAAAATTAATTCTCGTATCAAGCTTTTCACACAAGTAATCTTATAGATAAATGTTAGAAATATCATATCCACGCATGCTTATACAAAACGTACTTACAAACACTGTAATCCTTTATTTAAGATGGCTAAAAACAAAACATTTCATATTTAAATATTGAGTTTCTTAAATTACTAACACAATAATTTCTGTACTTTTACCATCGTACAATAATATACTCCGCCTGGTGCTCTCTTCCGACCACGTGACATATATCGTAAAATTTACATAAGTCGAATCTAACACACTTAACAAACTTGGTGATTAAAAATATCCCTTTACATAGGTATTTTGTTGTTTTTAACTTTTTAGTATTATTGTAATAGCGGCCTACATAGTTTGAGAAAACTTCAACTATCTATCTTTCGCGACAAACGGACAGACAGCGAAGTCTTAGTAATAGAGGGTCCTGTTTTTATCCTTTCGATACGGAACCCTAAAAATCTTTAATATTTATATACCTACTTTCAAAACCTAGACAAAGAACTACTGAAATATTAATTATATTACTTACCTGTTTTGTCAACGGCTGCTTTGCGTTTCTTGTGGAGTTTTTCACTACCTACAAAAATATCAATTAAGTGTTAAGTCCTAATAATAATAACATTATTATCACGATATAGAATAATAGGTAATTCTAGATATGTTGCAAAGTATTAGGTACGTCAATAATCGTTATTACCAATAATATCTTTAGGTATAATATACTTAAGTAATAATATCTTACACTTACTTTAGGTACATAGCTACCAAGATAAGAAAAAACTAGGTACTTACTAAAGATTTTTTCATTAAAAACTTACCTGTTTTGGCTCTGTTTCTGGGTTTTTTAAAATTAACTTCTTCCGACATCGTTTATACATGTTCGGCGCTGTAAAAGGACGTGCTCTCCAATCGACGTGATGCACAACACTGGTCGCGGGAAGCTCGCGTTGAGTGCGGTACGAGGTCAGGGGGGATATGGGACGTTTTAGCCTCGTTCCGCACTGCATTAAAATTATATTAATTCAGTGCGGCACGAGGCCTAAGACATCCGGTACCAAGGTAGGTACACCACCGAGTCCGGATCCGGATAGTGATCTCAAATATATATTTATCTCTTTCCTACACTGGACCAAACCAAAGCTATGCCATTCGCACGACAGAGAAATTCACTTTTTTGCTTGCCGCACCACAGGGAAGTTGCATCAGGGGTGATTTAGGCCTCGCTTCGCACTGAACGTGTTAAAAAGATCACTTACTTTGTCGTTCTTGATATTTTCGCACTGTGTTAAATCTTGATCACCACGAGTACACTTTCGGTCGCAATTATTGCCACTCCTGAGAAAACAAAAGATTTTTTTAAGCATAGAAATTACAGTCGTGAGCGTGTTTGTTGGTTTTTGATCCAAGATTTTTTTAAACCAAGTTGCACAATTACAACACTTCATTTATATCTATATAAATATATGTATATGTACGTGTTTCTATGTATGTACGTGTGTCCGACGATAACTCTAGAATCCGGTCTTCATGAAATTTAAAACTTGCAAATAACATGAAGAATTCCATTGTACTACTTATCTACAACTAAAACAGAACATCGTGAGATCTCAATTTGGGGCAAACAGCTACAAGCTAGATGTCAAAAAAAACAGGAATACTTTTACATACGTTTAAAAAACACAAAAATAGGTTGAGTGTACTGTCAGTACAGTGTGTATTTTTATAATAGGGTCAACGGCGAATGTGAAGCTTGGCGGGCCATTATAAACTCAACAGAGTGCGACAACTTTGTATTGAAGAACGGGACGAGAAGATAAAGCTATGTATTCACTGGGCAACATGTTGCTCGACAATTTGAGCGACGGCGCGGAACGTTGTCTGTAACATACACATGTAACAGATCGTGAGTACATGATCAGTGAAAATTTACGTGAAAATTTATACCAATTTTTTTAAAAGTAATATATACATTTATTCATACAACTATGTACAAGTAGGTATATACAAAAATACAGATGAAACAGCTAGCTATCTAAAGACCGTTGCAAACGATCTATAGAAAGCTTAACTGATCCAGAAATAAATTAACCAATAATTTGATTATTCTGATTATTCAGTCACCGATAACATGTCGCCTGTGGAGCTAGGCTAGGCCTGTTAATCGGAGACAAACAAGACGCGCTTCATGTTTCGCGTCATCTGACAACGTCGCGCGCTTCTGTGCAACGTTGCTAAACATGTTGTGCGTCACGTGTTGCGGTTCAAAAGTTGCATGTGAATACATAGCTTTAATTGTTGAGATGAGTGGTAAACAATGGCTTTTACTGCCCCGTCACAAAAATGCATCCTGTATTTTCCTGGACGTGGGCTCAAAACCAAAAATGATTGAGGGCATCTTAAATTTAGACCTATTCATTGACACCACAGACAATTATTTACTGGACGCAATCCCTTAGTTTAAAGAATGTTGCCTGAAAAAAAAAACTTTTATTTTGACGATCTCCGAGGCTGAGACGCAAGAGGTGAGGGCTCGATTCCCGCTGCGGGACAAATGTTTGTATGTTCTTCAGATATTTGTTCCGGGTCTGGGTATTGTGGTACCACGGTACTCGTAGTTCCTGATACCCGCGACACAGGGCATCCTAGTGTGGGTTCAGGACTGTTGGGTGTATTATATATTAAATGTGTGTTGAGTGTGTTGTCATTTTGTTTATGCTTACCAGTCACCCTCGCAACTGCAGATTCCACACGTGAAGTTGCCGTGGTTGTTACACCTGTTCGATTTTATCTCCGTCTTTTTGCTGCATTCACAAGAGCAGGGCACGTGGTATCTGATATTAGCTACATCTGCAGATAGACCGATAAAAAATGCTTTATTGCACAAGATATTTTTCATTTCATTTCATTTATTCATTTACGATTATAACAATCGTATTTGAAATTACTTAATTATTATGAACACAAAATATAGAAATCAAAAAAATAAACAAGCTCACGACTGTCTTCCCCATGGTGGTTCCCTCAGATACATACTCAGTGAGTAGATCTTTGAGGAAACCAAGTAGGAGGTAGTCAGAGGCACGTCCAAACATTACATTTGGTTTTTCCTTCACCGTTTTGAGCACGAGTTAATGCGCGCATAAATATTTCGAGTGGAAAAATCCATTGGTGCATGACCGGGGACGAACCCACAATCTCCGGATCAGAAGTCGGGGTATCGCCCAACACGGCTTCATATAAATCATTATCAAAAATTCCTTAGAAAAAAGATCACAATAGCTTTGTAAATCTTGATTAAAGAAGTAAATAGGTGAACTTAATGCTATTTAGTATTTTCTTCCAGCTAACCTTTAAATCCCTCGACGTTGACAACGACGTCCACGAATTCAAAGTGCGAGCAAAAGTCCGTTGATGCTTTTGCATAAATGTGCACCGTGCAATGGGCGCTGTTACAAACCGTTTTCCTGACTTGTACGTCAATTTTGGGGTCGTAGATGTTCATTTCGTCGGGTTTCAAGAAATTTAATGTGACCTGTGGCAATATATTTTTTATTGTTTACATAAATAAATATTAAAGTTATTAGTGTTCAAAATTCAAGCTCCATAATCGATCTTAAATAGTTTTGAAAAAATAGTTTTTTAAATAAACGAATTTATTATCAATCACAAACATACAATCAAATTTATATGGCACGCGTAGACGGACTCCTTACGTCGCTGGTAACAAGAGTTTTTCTTTATTTTGATTTGTTCCAATAAACAGTTAAGCTACTAGTATCTATCCAAGACCCCAGTTGTTGCACATTTTAGCGTGGGACCGGTTCTCAAAATCAACAAAAGTTAATGCGCTCATGGTTTTCTCTGCAATAGTCATCATTGTAATTATACCGTATAATCATTACACAATTAGCTATACACACTTAATTGTTGTGGTTGTCTTGTGGGCTAAAATTACGTTAATTATATGCATGATACCGGTTTCAATCGTAACGATGGTATCTTCAACAGCCTGTGACGGTACCAAGGTACAGCTGTTGTTGTTAGGTACAAAGGTACAGCGGTTGTTTTTATTTTGAATGGAATTTGCATCGACAGATACCTACAAAGTTCATTCAAAACTCCATTAGCATCGATTACATGGTATCTTTTCCTTATGCTATCGCTTCAGTCGATTACATGCTATCTTTTTTTTTGTTAACTATATTTGATTGATTGTAATCATCATAATAACCCATGATCGTATCAAACATGTCATCAAAAATAAAAGAGTACAGGAAGAAGTATTTTTGGCGCTCTTCAAAAAAGATCGTGATTATTTTGTAAACACAATAAAGTATACTTTACAGCAGAAGCTATAAAGGAATGGATAAGGGAAGGGGTCCTGGAAAATAGAATGTTCTAGTAAAATCAATAAAATCAAAATTATAAGAACCATACCGTGCAGTACATTCAATTCTAAGTATGTGCGTCTACCTTCTAGGGCCAAGAGTTTATACATATTTAACAATGTTAAATTTTGCAGGGATTAGATATCCGAACACTGTTAACGGGAGTCAGTTAATTTGTAATACTTATAGAATCCTATCTTACTAATGTCATGAACTCGAAAGAATAGATGTTTGGTGGTTAAGATGTTAATATCGATAGTTAAATCAAATAAAAAAAAGAAATTACATGAAAACAAATTAGTTATTTGATTTAATATACGGTAGAATACATCTATTTTATTGTATGGTTACATTGTAATACTGAGAACTTAGTATCAAGTCGGCTTCCTCACTAGGCTGGGCCTGTATCGATCGAGCCGAGTCTATCGAATATCTTATCGAGTATTCGAAATCGACGCGGTATAAAATCTATATAGGCTACAGAAGCTGTAGCCAGAAGCAGAAAACTTACATTTCTCTTCACAGACGACGTATAAGTGATCATCAGCTTTCGATAGTCGAAATCGTTGATGTAGAGGGTTGTCTCCGCGTATTGTGGCCGGAGCAAGTCTCCATCTGTGCTGTTTTCCTTATTAGTTAACTTCTCGACGTCATTGCTGGGGCACGAATCATCACTGAAAGTGGTGATGCAGTGTTTCTGTCAACAAAAATACATTCGATCGTTTATAATTATTAGAAAAAGGATTTCAGTATTCCTAAAACTAAGGTAAATCAAAAAATTCCTTTATACAAAAAAATACAAAGAAATTAGTTTTTTTTTACTTTTTTACTTTACGTACTTTACAATGCTATATAACAAGGCATCCGCCCTTCTTGATGACGTTGACATCTGAAACACCAGGGGCATTTTGCTGATGCTTCATCACCTGCTCCGAAGGTGTTTCTTTTTAATCTTCTTTTTTCTTTTAAACCGCAGAAGGAAGCTTATTCCACGGTTTAAATGTACGGGGAAGAAAATATCTCACCAAAGTTCTGTTCCAATAAGCGGCGATAGGTTAAAAGCAGCCGCATTCAAACGGGTTATTAGAATCTGTCAACTAACCTTTGTTATTGCGCTTGATATAATACGTATATGGAGAGAAGGTATCATACTAACGAGTCAATTATAAAATACTTTCAAGGATCTAAACACGCCCTATAATTCTCAGCCACTCTATATGGGTCGTCGCCTGATTCCTGCACAAATTGCAAAGTCAAATGATGCAGAGATTGGAACTGGTTAATTTACGCACGAGCCGTGAACTGCTTATTATCGATTCGCTAGAAGTGACACGATAACAAGCGTCAAATCATTCAAACGGTATAACTGGACCTTACGAAATATGCTTTTGGGCACAATGCTTTGAGCACTCTTCAAAGGTTGCGGGTTTGATTCCCGCCGCGGGCCTAATGTTAGTCTCGGGTCTTGCTTTTTTAAAAACAAACACACTCCTGACTGTCTTCCCCATGGTGGACATCCTCAGGTACATACTCAGTGAGTAGATCTTATAGTATATAGTAGTATATCAGTCATGTAGTTCCCATAATACAAGCTTTGCTTAGTTTGGGGCTAGATGGTGCTGTGTGAAAATGTCCAGCATTATTTATTTATTTATTGATTATCGTTTATATCGGTGTACTGGTACACAATTCGAGGTGCAATCAACTTGTTCAATGTTATCGAAGCATTTGTTACTTAGCGACCTACATATATAACCAGTAATGAAGTTTCGAATTAACTTCCAAGCTCATTGCTCTGGGATAAATAGGCTCTTCCATAATCAATAACTCGTGGTAGAGTCTGACAGGCGCCGTATAGCTATAAGTACCTACCTAGGTACTGGTAAGTAATGACCAGACCAGTGCAGCCCGTTTTATACAGGCATGTCTTTAGTACACAGATTTTGTGTTTACGTGGAATATCGTCTGAAATATCAAGGGCCTTTTCAAAGAAGAACTAGGATTAGCTTTAATTATTCACTTTTGGCATTGTCCGACTGCAATGTAGATATTTACCACAAGAATGTAGGTAAATTGGTTGTTATTAAAAAAATATTAATATGTGTCCAACTAATGTTTGTTAATAACTAACATCAACCATCGGAACCTACTAAATTAAAATCATGGCTTGTCGAGAGGGCGTTCTATAACGTGGAGGATTTTATAGGGAAATCCGATGAGTACCTTGGACTATTAAAAATTATATAATATGTTTAATAAATAGATTGTATCTATAATATTAGATAAAATTGTATGTTTATTTTTTTCATTTATATATATTTTATGTTAATTTTTGTTAATTGACTGACATGTAAATTTTTATTTACCAATAAACGATTGATTATTCTGATTATTCTACAGTGTTCCGATGGTTGATGTAAGTTTTTGTTAGTACCTATCTATATGTTATTGAGTTAAAGCGATCGTCACTACTAAAAATAGTACTGTAGTAATAGTACTAAAAATGCATATAGCATTATAGTTGCCAGCTTAAGGAATAATAAATAAGTTTGTGGTTATGAATATTTTTTTGTCCAATTTATATGAAACTTAGACGAGAAAAGACTGAAGCTATCTAATACTATACACATTCTGTAATATTTTTGTCAGAGGAAAATTTACTTCAAACATAGTATAATGCATATTTATTCATATGCATAATTTAAGATCGCTTTTAGGCGATAAGAGCTCCCATTGTACATTTAATTTTAATGTTATTAGATAATTCTGGACATAATCCTGATTATTTATTCACACAGAATCATGTAAAAAACAAACTAATCAGAGCTTGTATTATGGAAACTACATGACTGATAAATTACTTATCTTTTTTTTTAAATACGTTACATTTAGTTGAATATTTTTTATTTCATAAGGTGTACAATAAATTATTAAAATTCACTCATTAATTACTTTATGATATACCACAGATATTATAAAACTATATTGCTCTACCCACGGTATAGAAAAGTACAAGCGATACTTAATTCCGGTCGACATTGACACTTTAATCTATGTTGCCTTCTTCTTTTGTGTTAACAACAAGTGATTATACTGACTGAGGTAAATAAATAATTATCATGTTTTTTTCCATATCAGGACATCAAAACTGCAGGCAGTAGCACTCCTCTTTGTTTCTTACAAGAATGATAGGTATCATTCTAATCCAACAATTCTAATTTTTACCGGTATAAACCGGTAGGTACCGGTTTATACCTACTAATCTGATTAAGCTTCGAGTAAATTAAGTCGCAAGTGGCTGCTCATTAAGCTGATTGTATGATGATGAGCTTTGAAGGATGCAGGAATTACGGAACAGAGATGGAGGATGGAGGTCGAGTTTAGACCTAAAGCTTTTATCCTGACTCATCCTAGATATTTGACTATTACAAGAAAATCTGAAATCAAAGCTAATTATACCTTATAATAATTATACCATCGATGTATAATTATTAGTTTTTACGGGTGTTTAGAACGTTTACCTTTTTTATTATTTTTAAAAAAGGTAATGCGATAAAATCCCTTAAAAATTTATAACTATATCAACTGATCACGAAACTTTGAAATACTATTGTTGGTATATATATTTTGCTGTGAAAAAAGGACACCTGCTTCGAAAACTTCCGTAAGCTCAAAAACTGTGAGTAGTTATTTTATTAGCTATATAAAAATTCGGTCACAACATACAATGTAAGTAAATTTTACAGTGTTGGACAATTATAACATTATATTACATATATATAATGCATAACATTATTTTATATTTGATACAATGATGACTCAGTCTCCAAAAGTTAATAGGATAGAATTATTTATGAGACATCTTGAGATTGAAAGCTTAAGATGTCTCATAAAGAATCTCTAATGAAAATGTTGTTCAAAATGAACGCTTGCAAAATTGATAAACAGGCGGCAATTTAAGCGTGCAGCATGAAATATTCATTGCACATAATTACAATGCGATATGAGGAAATTTACACCCACGGGTCGGCTCAGGAGGCTTAAACCAAACCTACGTAAACCTGGATCAGAGCACCCTGGGAGGGCAAAGTATTAAGGTAGTATGTAGATACTGTAGGTAGGATACTGTAAGGTAGTGTGTAGACCTAAGATATGTTAAATTAAGTGACATCTGACATGAGCACAGAATGTGACAAAATAAAAAAAAAAACAAAGAAGAATAAAGAGTCTGTTCCACTCGTCATCATAGATAATATTTCGATCAATACAACCGAACGATTGATATATCCAAGCATGCAGAGAATTTTGATAAACTAAATTTCAGCCTGATAAAGTCTCCAATCTTCAGACTGAAGAATTAAAAAATATTTTTTTCTTTGGTCATTATCAATTAGTTGTCTACTGTTGCCTCCATAGAATCAAGACAAATGGTCTTCAGCCTTCTCTACCAATCGACTTCCTAAGAACATGAACTAACTCGTTACGCCTAGTCATGTTATTCTGACATCGTTTGCAGATTGTTCTCACTTTCTATAAATGTGCAAAATTTATCAAAGGCAGGTTTATATCACCATGGGTTCCTACACAATTTTCCTTTACCGTTTCTACGGTGTAGTACTCTGTAAGTCTTGCCTGATTTGAACCCTACACGGTTGAATAAGAATCTGAAATACTATACGCTTGATTGTAAACAGCAGAACATATTACTGAAAATCATTATTTGCCATATCTATGTGAACAGTTGATCCAGGACGTAAATAGTTTTAGCAATTGAATTTTTTAGCTCGTTGGCTAAGGCAAGCAAAGAGGTCGATCTATTCTACACAAAAACAGGTAAGCTGAAACGCTTACTTAGTGATAATTTTTTCTGCACAGATTAGGCACCCAACTGATATTGTGTTTGTATTAAAGTGTGTGTTGTATTTTACATATATTCTACCTTTCCTAATCGTCTACTTTACCTGTTCATGCCTGACTTATACATTTCTTATTCTATTTGTGGAAACTTTTAATTGGCCTTCTTATATTATGTAACATTAATAGTTGTATAATATTTACTTAAATACTTTTCCTGTAAGCTAGCTGTAAGTTTTCCTAAGATTTAAATAAATAAATAAATAAATAAATAAACTTGTCCCCAAACAGCGGGATCAATCTTATTTTAATATTAACAGGAAAGTTGTTTATAATTCGATATAGTAACCAATATTATATGTATAAGATAATAGTATGTATGCCGCACTGAACTTTTGTGCTTAAGTAAAATATACCTACATTGAAGAGGAAGTAGAAACAAAGTTGCGAATCTTCTGAGAGGCAGTTATGTCGTCAGCTGGAGTGTAAATGACTAGTAGAAAATGAATAACTTTCCCAACTTTGAATATGGAATGTGAAACTCATAAAATTATTGCTTACATCACTAAAAGTGCAATAAACTCTTTGTTAGTGCACAAAACGTACAATGTGGGTGTCGCGGTAATCTCAGATGTCGGCGATAGATCTCGCCCTATTTTGATTGCACCACTTCGTCCCATTCTTCAATGGTGTGTCGGAAAGAGACAGCGCTATCGATATGAAAGTTCTGAGGTGGATTTTGGTGTGGGTGGTAAGATATACAGCCTAGAGAATGTCGTTTTCCTGTTGCGACATCCTTGGGCAAGCTTTGAGACGAAGGAAATGGTTTAGCCACGACTCCGACGTAGCTAAGCCACTTCCAAGCAAGATTTTTTGAGACGGGTTATCTATCGATATAAATACAGCTGTACAATTGTACATGCATATTTAAACTGTTTGTTTATGTATTAAAATATGATTAATTTATGATGGAATATTTTCTTTATACGTTTATTATAACAAAGAACACTATATCGTGTGGTAGTGAAATAACATCAACTAGGGCCCCCCTCACCAATAGGCCAGTGAGGCCCGATGATCCATAGGTTGCAAAAATCGGATGAAGGTGGCCAAATATCGTTTATCATTTTCATAACACTCTTAAGGAGAGGACAATATCTAGCAGTGCACTTCTACAGGCAATTTCAGATGGTGCTAATGATAAAATTTATAGTAACCAGTAGATAATCTACTAAGAATATAATTTCAGTGTTATGAAATAACAACTCTGGAATCCTACATTCGAATAATGTTTACCTATAAATAATGAAATGCATTCACCAATTTTAATATTGAATCACATGATTATTGATATAGTACTTAAACAATAGTATGAAACGATATTTTTTAAACACAATACATATGTTGATTATTGTTTTTTCTGAAATGAGATCACCCGCATTGCTTCTCGGCATTTCCAAAGCCTTAGTCATTTTAAAGAGAAAGATGAGGGGAACTTGGAACTTGCAAAAGCATGCTAGAGACTAAAAATGTCAGCTACAGTAAAATATAATTATATTATCAATTTGCTAACAGTATTTATGGTTTTCCTAGAAGTAAATATGTATGATAGATATCTGGCATATTGCGCAGCAACCGATACTCTGTAATTAACTCTATATAACCAAATGTTTGTAAGGACGTGAATAAAGCAAAATTACCTAATGTCAGTCGAGTCAACTAGCTAGTCTAAACTATAAGTGGTACTAGATGTCGGGAGCATATTGTTTTCCTCAAATGAAACAATACTTTTAATAATAATATAACAATAATGCATTTTTCACACCGCATCATCTAGCCCTAAACTAAGCAGAGCTTGTATTATGGGAACTACATGAATAATATGCTACTTATATATTTTTTTGTATATACATTACATTCTTTTTTTCTTTTTTTTTTTTTTCTTTATCCCGCGGCGGGAATCGTACGCGCGACCTTCTGCGTCTCAGGTGGGCCTTCGCCCATTGCACCACAGAGATTTTGTTTTATTGAATTTATTTGTATTTTGTTTTATTGAAAAGACCAACAGGATTTTTTTTTTCTGTTTCCTGGAGATCCACGCTAATTTGCATTATGTGGCCAAAAAAATCAAAACTCATAATCAATATACATATTTTCTTTATGAATAAGAACGCAACACACCTATTGACTTTGGGTTTTCTGCGGAATATTCATCAAAAATGTTCTAATGTTAAAACGTCTTAGAAATGACAGCAGAGTTCATTGCGCTATGCGTAAGCCTCGCTTAGACACCGGCAAATAGGATGAAACCAGCAGACGTAGTAAACATGCGAAAAATCGATCGAAGTGTCTGGCGGTTCTCCAAATGGCTTAAAGAACATTGACACTGCGTTTATTATATCTACATAACTATTATATTACTAAGAGTAACAACTAGGCCGTGTTGGCCTAGTGGGCGATACCACTTTTGAACCGGAGGTCGTGGGTTCGAACCCGGTCGTGCACCAATGGATTTCCCGACTCGAAAAATTATGTGCGCATTAACACGTGCTCAAAACGGTGAAGGAAAACATCGTGACGAAACCGACATGCCCTAGAACCAAAAATTCGAAGGCATGTGCCCACAGTTAGTGTTCCAATAAGCGGCGATGGGCTTGCAACCTGTCACGTGGAATGCTTACTACTTGCAAAACGCGGGCATGTACCAAATGTAATGTTTGGACGTGCCTCTGACTACCCCCTACTTGGTATCCTCAAAGATCTACTCACTGAGTATGTATCTGAGGATGTCCACCATGGGGAATACAGTCGTGAGCGTGTTTGTTTTGTTTTTGTAAGAGTAACAAAATAACTATGCGGATTTAAACACATCTGAATTTCGCTGTTGTGTGAACTAATGTGTATGTCGTATCCGAAGGCTCTGGTATGTCTGACTATAACCGGAATTTCTCAGTCATTTTATTAACTTTTTTTTACTTTCATAACAAAAGTGGCTAAGTATAACAGGATACAGCCAATACAGTGTGTCTAAATCGAGGGTGGCGTCGAGATCATTGCTTGCAGACATGCTTCGCTTGCGTCTTATTTTTAGTTACAAATCGTATCAAAAGCGATACGATAAATTCCGCTAAACATTTTACGACCATAAAAACGCTAAGAATGTGAAATATCGTGGGCATACCATGCGGGCGATAAATTTAAGGGGTGGACATTGATTGTTCTTAAAAATAGATAGTCTGCCAATTATTATTATGCTGTCTGTGTGATAGAACCTGGACTCGAGCACTGAATTTGACGATCTCTGTGGCGCAGTGGGCGAAGGCTCGCCTGAGACGTAGAAGGTTGCGGGTTCGAACAAATGTTTGTATATGCAAATATTTGTCTCGGGATCTAGGTGTTTTCTATGTATAATATGTATGTATTTACAAAAAAATAAATAAGTAGTATATCAGTCATGTAGTTCCCTAGATGATGCTGTGTGAATTTGTCATTGCATTTTTTTTTATTTATTTCTTTGGTCCTAACGGTATTCTAACCATATCAATCGCGTATTGCCGACCCTGAGATATAACGGATGAAAAGTCTTATGTACCTGTAATTCCACCGGCACCCAAACTCTTCAAACCGGAACACAGCAATGCGAGCATTACTGCTTTACGGCAAAAATAGTTATGGTACTCGTTAATTATTTTCTGAATTACGATAAAGGCAATTCAGTGACCGAAAATTACCTTTACATTTCTCAAAAGGTTAAAGAGTTTAATAAATGAGCGACAAATAAAGTTATTTGCAACCAAAATTATTCTCAAGACCATTGCCACCTGCATCTTGATATCAACTCATACATCAGTCTCGAACGATCACACAGTGTATATTGGAACAGCCAGCGTAGGTTCGTGTTATGAGCACTAGCTTCTGCCGGCTTCACCCGCGTGTAACCCGGATAAAAAGTAGCCTATGTTTTATTCTAATGTATAAGCTATATTACTGTAAAGTTTCATCAAAATCCGTTCAGTAGGTTTTCTGTGAAAGAGTAACAAACATCCATCCTCACAAATTTTCGCGTTTATAATAGTAGTAGGATTATTCAAACGGGAATTATCACAAATGACACAGAAATGACAGTGCGGGAGTCGCGTCTGATATTGCCAAAGCGAGCGTGGCTTGTCTGGCTCCTCCAGGAATATTTTGTGGCGATGACGGGAGCAGCAGTGAAGACGATGTAGCACCACAATCAAACAAATGCGGGGAACATGAAGCTACCCCTCCATTCGTGGGTGTAATAATATGTATGTAATAATAATCTTTTCATTACTATACGCACTTATCTCTCACATTATTATTATTTGTATGTATATTGCATAGGATATATAAAATTAATGTTATGTATAATATATTAATAAAATTATAATCTATATAGGTTTACTCGTACACCACCGCTTTTGATACCATTTTATAAGGTCCATCCAAAGGTTGTCTAGAAGAGATCGCTTTTAACGCTAAGGCCTTGTATGTTTATGAATTCCTATGCTTTTGTATTATTTTTGTTCTGCAATGAATCTTTATTAATCTGAGATAGATTAGAATCGAATATATCTTTCATAAAATAATCATTAGATTAATTATTTATGTATCTATGTGTCCCTTGTGATCTAGCTGGTCCGTCTCAGCTGTGGTTATTGCGAGAGCCACCGAGCGACTCAAGAACGCCCTTTGTATTACCAATTTTTAAAGGTAACATTGCGTAAACCTTAAAAAATGATGTTTTACACATTAAAACGTGTTAATGGGTAAGTGGGGCGGCTTAATTGAGTTGATTGATATGCATCGGGATCTCTTTTTAACGACCTATTGGCCCTTTCGTAAGGTTATCATTTATGATAGTAATAATTAATACTTGAATAACTTATGTATCTCTACTTCAGCCAAAAATAACTTATATTTATTTAAGTACTTTTGTCCTTTTTGAATTGACTTTAAATAACACTGTGTACAGCACACAAAAATACCAACCTACTGTATCTCGGTTATACTTATATGTATATATAAATTGCATCCCTAGTGTTTTATAAGTTGTACTAACCTATGTACATAGCTGGTTTTTGCTCAAAATAAACTATAATTGCAATAAGTTTAAATCGGAAACCAACCCCGTACTGCCACCATATTTACAGAATTCAATAATAGTTTGTTGATACACTCAGTACAATGTAATTCATCTTTATAAACTTCCAGTAAACCCGTGTGCGGCGAAGTAATACAAACAGGCAAACATCCGCGCAATCACACCGTTCTCAGAAATTATAAATATACTTACTGACCTATATCTGGATGTGTTTTATACATTAAAATGTTACAAAATTTTCATGCCCGTCAGAGTAATCATGGGAGATCATTAAAAAAGTACTCGCACTTGATGAAACTTGCGTGTTGGCCATCAATCATCTTCAACTACCTCCTTCGCTGTCTGGTTTTGTACACAAAATATTAAACCTATCAACTTAAAAAAGTGGTGGCCTTAATTTTCTCTGGACACTAAAACGCATAGCGCAATACAAAAAAGAAGCAATACGTGAAGTAAAAACATCGAACCCTACAAAGTTTTAGTGACCCAACACTACATTTCCTATACTGAATTTTTTGTACTATGGTCTCGAAGTCATCCTAAAGTAAGAAGGAAGTTGGTGAATAGCCCAAGGTTATTCGTCGTGATACTCTTTGAGCAGGCCAGTTGAGGACTTCTACAGGCTGCTGATGAGAATGATGATGTCTATGTAAACATTTTGCAGAACGATTACGTCTCAGCCGGCTACTTCCCCCCAGGCCACAGCGGAGGACCTTATCGTTTCAGATTGCCAGTAGGATTTTGCATGACAGCTGAACTTTTTCATGTTGAACTTATCCCTCTGTTTCGAAATATATCGTTGGTTCAGTAAATATCGTTTTGCGCAATTAATCGGGTATAATCACAGCCTTCTGTCGTGATGGATGGGGCTGGTGACGCAACGTGGGGCACTGCATCAGCTGAACCACGACCTGACATTTATCTGTTTACCCCAAATCACCACCTCGACGACGCCCATAAAATATGACACAGATTGGTTTGTAAACTGTATCATGAATACGAAATGAGTTCTGTATTTTACTTAATCAAATTATAAAATTGACTCGTTCATGAATATTTTTCTGTAAGCAAAATATTGTACGAATAAGATACGAACGCTATGAGGCGCACAGTTTAAAATCCTAAGTACTGATAATTTGCTTCTGACTAGCCCCTGGTCACGGATTTCCCGTATAGTACATACACAAAAATGTGTAATTCTAGGTCACAAACAATAACTATTCTAAATTTCATCCCAATCAGCCGTTACGGAGATTTAGCAACAAATATCCAAACATAAAATTAACAAAATCAGCAGGATCTTCACCTATCGAGAAGATCCTACTGATTTTAACTATCGAGCAAGAAAGCCTCAGACACATACTCAGTGTGTAGATCTTTGAGGATACCAAATAGGGGGTAATCAAAGGCACGTCAAAACATGCGACAGAAGCATTTTACTTGACAAGTTGCAAGCCCATCGGCGCTGACCTCTAAAAAAGCAAAAAATATTATGTTAAAACAATAGCACAAAAAAAATGTTTTTAAAGTAGCAATCTAACCCCAATACAACAGAAGTAAAAACTATAGCAATCTTCTCCGCTTGATAAAAACTAATCAATTATGAATGGTTAATTACTTTTTTCGTACTTTTCTGTTTGCTTTACAATGATTATTAAAGGGTGGCCGTGACACAGTCTGCGCGGGCGCAAACGAAATTGCAAGGTAATGAACTCTGCGAGTGACATTTGTGTATCATATTAGAAAGGATATATTATTTTTAATTGTAATGTTTGCTACTCATAATTTTATTGCAGGAAATAAGAGAAGCTTTAATGATCTTAATGGCTAACTCTTATAAAATTATGATTATGATAGTGTCAAATTAACAGGTTCCTATGAAAACTATGAATTTGAGTCGAATGGATCTTTAATTTTACGTGTCCCGTAACAAGTTAACGATGCAAGCGCAACTATACCAATATTTTGTTAAATAAACCCATAACGAGTTTTATACTCGTAAAATTAATAAAAAATAACTATTTTTTTTACTATAGAGAGATTTCATAACTTATGTAGAGAGGGTAAACAGTAAAATGTAAAGTAAATGTAGCCAATCGTGATCTAATACGCATTTGTATCATTCGTAGTCTTATTTCAAACCATTTCAAAACTAATTCGACATAAATTGATTATTGGCAAAGCGCCAACTTCTGTACGAGAGATTTACCGTTCGCAAAATGATCCACTGACTTCAACGAAAAATGCACCTAAAGTAATAAAATCTTACTCTACCTCTCTACTATAGTACTCTACCCATTTTCCATAATGTAATGAGAAGTTATACATACGCATGTTTGGCTTTAGTAACGGATATTGGAAAATGGGGTTAGCAGGAAATCGTATCGATCGGCAATAATAAACGACCACTCCACATAATTGTAGGGGCAGATTCACTGTAAAGTCATCAAGGGGTTGCCCCTTTTCCAAAAATACTTGTTTATTAGATACCTAGCCTACCTAGAACCTAGAATCAAAATGGAGAAGTACTACTTAAATAAATAAATAATGCTGGACATTTTTCACACAGCATCATCTAGCCCCAAAGTAAGCAGAGCTTGTGTTATGGGAACTAAATGACTGATATAATACTTATATACTTTTTTTTGTAAGTACATACATATTATACATAGAAAACACCCAGATCCCGAGGCAAATATTTGTATGTGTAAACATTTGTCCCGAGGCGGGAATCGAACCCGCAACCTTCTACGTCTCAGGCGGGCCTTCGCCCACTGCGCCACAGAGGTCGTTAAAATTCAGTTAACATAGCGAAATAAATTATAGTTCTTGTTTAATTACTGGGCCCATCAGTACTTCCATAACTGTATTGTTCCGGTGATACACTTTTCAGGGCATAGAAAGTTTCAAACAATTTCATTCATTTGTCACAGGTGATATTTTTAGATCTTCTGTTCTATCGAATCACTGAGTTTTAGTTTTGGGTAAGCCAATACTTTTGTGATTTGAAAAGATTATACAACAGAATACTGCAACTCTACTTTAAAAATAGAAAAAATATATAACTAGGAAAAGAAAACTACCTGTAGTATAGGACTACAGGTAGAAAACAGAGTTTAGAGACACACATTTTTTGTGTGTTTTTCACTCATGGATTTATGTAGTTAATAGCGCAAACCTGGGGGTGTAGGTTTTGCGTTATAAAGATGTCCTCAACCGCCACTTATCATCATACCGTGTGATGATTGGGAAGAGATATCTTCACCAATTGTAAACCGATTTTAATGATTATTTTGTTGTTGTATAGAGCATGATCCTGAAGAGGTCCCATGTAAGTTTTATTCCTAAGGGATTGCTACTTTTCCCGTAAAACTCAAAAAACATCATCATCTTATGGAATCACGATTAGCTGAATTTTTTTGTGGCCTACTTTTTGTCTTTTATTTGAAAGTGTGTCATCCCGAGTAAGCAAAATAACGTAAGCACGTGAGGCAGTCGGTTCTTTGACGATTAATGTCTTATATTAATAGCAAGGTTCGCCATCAACGGATACAACAATCATTCATCATTTATGTAATGTAATTATGAACTGGAAAAACGCACTACAGTAATATTTAAATATATAAAGTATTTTCTAAAGTTCTTGTTTTTTGCATGTTCTGTTGCCGTAGCCTAAAAAAATAAATAAAAATAAAATAATGCTGGATACACAGTAGCATAGTCCCAAACTAAGCAGAACTTGTGTTATGGGAACTACATGACTGATATACTACTTATATAGTTTTTTTTGTAAATACATACATGAATAGAAAACACCCAGACCCGAGACAAATATTCGCAAACATTTGTGCCGCGGCGGGAATCGAACCCGCAACCTTCTGCGTCTCAGGCGGGCCTCCGCCCAGTACGCCATAGAGGTTTTAACAATCAAATATAACATCTACGGACGTTTGACCACCAACGAGGATGACAAATCGATAGTCATGCTTTAAATTCATTCAGATCATGATGATGACAACAGGTTATAAGACCAAATACAGTAGATATTTGAATATTACCTTCGCAGTCTTAACTTGTCCGGGTAACTTCGATTACATGTTGTTACGACTGCAGATCTTTGGCCGCAGATGGTAAGACAAAGTACCTATATACATACATATATATACATACAAGGTAGGTGTACCTGTATCTGTTGCGTTCTTTACTTGTGCTAGTAACTTTAATTACACTTAGTTACGCGATGTACTTGCAACCTGTCACGTGGAATGCTAACTATTATGCAAAACGCGGACATGTTTGGACGTTTCCCTGACTACCCCCTACTTGGTATCCTTGATCTGTGTGCTGAGTATGGATCTCAAGATCACTATGGTGATTACAGTCGTGAGCGTGTTTGTTATTGTTTGTTTGTATTTAGTTTGCCGCAGTGGGCGAAGGTCCGCCTGAAACGCAGAAGGTTGCGGGTTCGAATCCCGCTGCGGGACAAATGTTTGCATATATATAAGTAGTATATCAGTCATGTAGTTCTCATACCACAAGCTCTGCTTACTTTGGGGCTAGATGATGCTGTGTGAAAATGTCCATCATTATTTTTTATTTTTTATCCTCGGGTGGCCGCAGATGGTAAGGCCAAGTAAATATACAAAAAAAGTGAGAATAGTAGCGGTCTTTACTTGTGTGGATAACTATAATTACATTTTATTACGGTTCTCCTCAGATAATAAGGCCAAGTGGGTACCTAGATTTTAAGTAATAAAATAATTTTGAAAATTTACAAGGTTTAAACTGTAATAAAAAGGCTCCATAACTCCGTAATCACCATACACAATAGACAAGACACATAAAAAACAGATCCTCTACCTAATCAAATACCTATTTTAGCAGACAAGTGCTCCTGAGTTTCACGAAAAATTTCAAAATCCAAAGAAGTGTGTCAACAAGTAGGTTGGTAGGTAACATATTTATAAATTTTAAAACACCCGACGTATTTTCCTCTGTGGATTGCGGTGCTCCTAGTGTCATTACATTACACCTATCTAAGAATCATCCTTGCAGTCATAGAAATTGATTGCAAAAACCGCATTTCAATCGGATAACAATCTCTGACGGCAAACCTACCTTACGTTTTTGATAAAAAGTAAAAAAATACATTTTATATATCTATCATTTGACGAGGCATGACTCCTAGGATCTGATACTCACAGGATGTGTACCCTTTTCTCCTGTAGAGCAAGGTAAAGTACCTATATGAAGGTATGATGACATTTACAACAATTCTAGCCATACATTTTCTACATTGGTTCAATTGCTTCCATCCTTTTTCTTGCTTGCCCGCTTCATCGCCGTATTAACTAAGTCTCGAAATGCTATTAGGTTATATTTCTTTGTCTATGGAACCTTGTTTGTGCGAGACGGGTTGAATAGCAGTTAAGGAAACAAGGGAACGTTCAAAAGTACAAAATGTTATGCACGAAGGTATCTACTAGTTATTTTAATTTTTGATTATCTATGTACCTACCTATGTATTTTTACTTTTATTTTATTTTTAATAACTTCGCTGGCTATCGCTTGTGAAATCATTTAACTAGTTATAAGAAATAATTATCTATTAAATCAATTACATCTCATCTTCAACACAGGTATTATTTGATATATCCTCACCTTGACGTCATTCGAATGGCACCATGTTCCTCCTGATCTGATGCACTCATCACAGTTCAGATTTGTATTTTCATGATTCGCAAAAACATTATGAGCTAATAACAACATCACAATTAACACTTTCGCCATTTTGAGTTTTATTTTACACCGACCTCAGTATTTTTAAATTCAAAATTCGAACACTCGGCTTTATTTTTAAATTTTCGAACGTCTTATCATGTCGCGACAAGTTCGAAATACAAAATGCGCGCGCTTCACGCAGTGGTTCGGGTCAGACTAGGCGATATTTCTTTCGTTCGGTAGAATGACTCTCGTTTCTTTGCGAGATGAATCATCTGTGAGGAAAATTCGCGGAAATTGTTATTGGGTACATTATGTGTTAGATATCCCCAGTGACGCCATTAATCGATTATATTAAAAAACAACAAACCAAAATTATTAAATAAAAGTTAAATTTTACAAAGGACAAAATAATTGAAGTAATTAAATAGGTAAGCATAGGTTCACAACCTCTGGATTGTCTTCTTTAAGAAAGTCCCCCTATGTCTGGTTTACACACTGTCAGACAGACAGATTGAATGTTTATTGCGGTCAAAGCCGTGGGCAGACTTAGTAAATAATAATTTATGGTTTCTACCTAGTCTACTCGTGTGTGAAGTTCAAGAATTCCTTTCCCATCCCTTCCCATTTTTGATCACGATGAAGCAGTAAGCTTCTATAGCTTAATCAAAGGCTGGGTCAAGGCAAGGATAAATAAACAAATTATAAATAAAAACCCAAAGATCACAAACATAGTCGCGATTTTTTTTTTAAAGTGAGGTTTCGTACGCTTACTTGATCATAATCATCATCAGCATGTAAATACACTGTCCACGGAACTGAAATGCTTGGAGGCAGTCAATTCAACATTGTACCCGCAGACTACTATACTAGAATGCTAACGCTTGTACTTAAGAGAATTACAATGATGTTTTATTTGATCTGAATTCTAGAAACATTGTTGGGAAATAAGAAGCTTTTCCAGAAAACTATTATTTTACCTTCTGCCGGTACTGATTTACTGGCAGCACTCTTTTACTACACCATGACACAGGGTTGTGTTCTAAGGTCTACCCTCATAAAGTGATGGTAAAAAACAAAACGTAGTGAAGTGAAATTGACTTAGTACCAAATCAAAAAGTAACAGTACAAAAGGAAAAAATAAATTAAAAAGGACATGGCGCAAGGACTTGAATCCAAGACAAAACAATAAAAAAAATAACTAGGGTTAGATTAAGTAGCACTTTAAAGGTAAGCCTGTCCCACCAAACTTGCCACTAGATACCTGCCTCTTGTCCCTGTCGGACTGCTTATTCAATATATTCATAGCGAGCCATCATAACTGGCTGTTCCACTAACCTGAGGACCTCGTTGGTAGCTTTCTTACCCCAACTACCTAATTTTACCCCACATACAAATAAAGAGTATAAGATGAAGGTACCTAATTATATATTTATTTTAAATAAAAACCCTCTTCGAATAACGTAAAGTTGATATAAAGTCCAACATGAAATTTCATTCCCTATTTTAAGGGTGGAAATATTTTAAATTTATATGGAACCCTTGAAGTTACCATCAATAAAATAATTGATAAAATTGGTTCGCCAACAATATTGGCGAAGATATCGTGACAAACGAAAAGAACATACGGACGACTTTAGAATGTAGCGACATCTCTCGTCACATGATTTAGCTCAGTAACATCGCATCAACGAAGAGCTACTCGTACCACAATCAATATAGAGATGGCATTGCTTCGAAGTGTCTAGATCGCGCAAGCAAAGTTTTCACGCAACTTGAACATTATATAATATCTCCGAAATGGTCTTTTCTACTAGGACCCCGAGCGAGTGGATCAATTGGATCAACTCGGTGGAAGATCTTGCCCAGTTGGGTGGTGTATGGAGGATACACCACCATAACTATGTTCTCCATAAGAAGCTCCTTTTTTTGAAGTCAATAGAAAATAATTTAAGTAGGTATCCATTATTATCATCAAATATTCGTCAATTTAATAATTGAAATGAATGAATGAATAAAAGTATTTTTTTGTACACCACAAAGTCACCCACTGTTGGGGTAAGTATACAGTTTCAGATGGGCAACAATTTATCTAAAAAATAATTGCTCAGCAACTCAATTTTACAAAAAATATT
Organism: Perizoma affinitatum; assembly: GCA_961405105.1. Lineage (NCBI taxonomy): Eukaryota > Metazoa > Arthropoda > Insecta > Lepidoptera > Geometridae > Perizoma > Perizoma affinitatum. Next base: position 3,903,232 of record OY560191.1, on the reverse strand, counting down.
TAAGTTGATTTAAAATGATTTAAAATCCATATACTTTTTTAATTTAGAATTCTGTTTCATCCCCCAAAATCGTATTTTTTCGCATCGATATCAAAATTTTCGAAGACGATAAAATTAATTATTAAAAAAAATACAAAAATATTTCAAATTTCAGCTGCATTGATTATTCGAAGTCCGAAGGTACTCCCCTTCGCTACTTTAGACAACTTTAGACACGAAGTCATACCTTAATTTCAAACAAAGAATCCAAAAATGTATTTTGACTTTATATAAACTTCTAAAAAAATGAGACGTGTCAAAAATGTATTGAGGTGATAATAATTATTATTATACCCAAAGACAAGTTTTAACTAATCTGTGTTATAACCTACATACACACACCGCCATCTTGTGTTGAGTAGATATAAGTATATATAAGTATTAAATCAGTTATGTAGATCCCTATGCTTAGTTTGGGGACTAGATGACGTTGTGTGAAAAAAAATGTCCAGCATTATTCAGATCTACTTTCTATTTACGAAACATATTTTTGTCGATTTTATACGTAAACTTTGGCAGTTCGAAATAGGTTTATTTAATGCCATACACCTAGTTAGCATTTCATTCTTTGTTGTGTATCTACCTAGGTACCTACTTATCTAATTGTAGGTAGGTATCCTAATGCATAGGTACCTACACGCTTGTCTTCATTTTTTGGATTACTTAGTTACGAAATTTACAAATACCTTGCTAGGTGATAAAATAGTCAAAAGGCGCAGATAGATGGATCCAAAAAAGTCATATTTTATATTTCTTTATTGCTTTCATTATAGGTCCTTTCATTTTGTAATTCAAAGGTCTTCTAAGTACCTAAACATCATCCATTAAATGACCAACCTATGACCAATGACCCAAGGTTAATATTAATAACTATGAAAACGTTAGGTTAGGCTCAAGGGTAAAAACATAAAACACAGTTTACTTTATAATATAGCATAAAGCACCCGAACTTGGTAGTGAGGTAAACCTATTCCTTCCTTCAGGTTTTTCCTGTTTGGCCTTGCGCCTTGGTCGCGGTTGGAGCAAAGTTTAAATTTTCGAGTAGATGCAATAATAATATAAGAGGTGAATAAGTAGGCACTAAGTAGGTGAGCTAAATAAAACATTTTCTAGCGAAATATAAATTTAATCATATTTAATATTATGTTAACATAACTAACATACGTATCTAACATTCATTCATTTATAACCTTAGGTATATACTATATCTACACTAAGTATTACGAATCTAATACAACCTATCCAAATTTGTGTCAAATTAAAATTTAAATGTATCATAGAATTTTCAAAGTAGCGTTCCGTGTTCACGGGCATTTTGTTTGATCGCAATAAATCTTATATCAATTTAATGCGTGGTTTATTTGTAAAGAAGCGGCGTTTTGCATGAAAATTAATCGACGTGCTCGCGCCGCGTCATTTGTAACGTTGGAAGAGGCATGCATCTCAACGTCTCCGCCACTGTACCATTTCTGTATGAAAACGACAGGGTGACGTGCACGCGCCGCGTAGCCTGTACATTAGATTGAAAAAAAGACATGCAACAACGTCACGTCTCCACCACACCACTACGACGACTACCCAACGCCACGCCGCCTGTATCAGGCACTAGGTTTGAAGAAATACATCCAACCGCGCCACGTCGACGCCTCACATCGCTTTACTATGGTGCAGAACTAGGTAGGTACCTACTATGAACACATGATCTTCTGCCTGCGAAAACATTTGTACTCATACTCATACTCATACTATATCAATTTACTTAAAAGATCTGTTGTACGATGGGTTCCTAAAGGTGGTCGTAGGCCCGTCGTATAGAGGGTTCTTACAGTGATACTCCAACTCGTTCTTGTGTTGCTCTTCGAACTTCTCAAACTCTCTGCGGTCCTGGTATCGAGTTAAAAGCTTCCACGCTACTAGTGTAAAGATACCCACTAACAGAAGAGTGAGTAGAAGGACGCCGCCGTACACTAAAATAATTTAATAAATAGGTTATTTCATCGTCATCATCATCATATTTAGTCTATGTCAACCCACTGCTGTGTATGTCCCTAAACTGGGTTAACTAACCAAGATAAAATATAATGTTCTTTCAGTAAGTTGTTTCGCAAGCTGAGGTATGCCACTTACCGCTAGATGGCGCTATAACAGAATAGCTTATAAAATTTTTACGAAACATTATTTCCTATGCGAAATAATGTCTGTTATAACCGACTGATATGCGCATGAGATACGGGATATATTTTCGAAAAATATGCAACTAAAAGCTTATTTTTATGTGGTTAGATACCATGCAAGCGATACCTGATGAAGATGATACCTGTATAAGAACTAGTTAAAACACACTAACTATATGAAATATTGTAAAGAATCTCGGAATGAGTCGAAACTAAGTTGGTGGCTTCACCGATAGTACGGTACGTGAAAATTCCCATTTACACAATAAGAATACTGAAATTCACGATAGATTTTGGGATAAAAATGAAATATTGTTTTTAGATATGAAGCTGAAATTAGTTAATAGGTAAGATCTACTTACTATAATAATTTTCAGCACAATTACTGTCTTCTTGCATTCGCAGTAGAATTCTGTACTCCTTATCGTCATATCGGTAGACGAACTTGGTGTAGCATCCCATATCTACTTTCTGATGATCACACACGCTCCACTCGGTACTATTGAAGTCCTCTGGAAAAACATCGTATTTCATATCTAATACGATACCATCGCATGCCTTCTCGCATTTTCCACCATTCGAATGGCAGAGAACACAATTACGTATAACGTTGCATTGTAAGCCGTGGCAGGCAGGACATGGTTCTATTCGACACCATTTGTCCTGATGCGTCCTTTTGTCCCAGGTCTCTATTTGGTCGCATTCACACGCGTCGCAGACACACTTGCCGCGTTTGTTGCAAAGCTGAAAAATGTCATATCAGTGGAATTAGTACATACATATATCGAAAAAGATTCTAATCCTGCTTTCTGAACGATAGCTCCATATACTCCATTCGACCCGTGACCACGGCTGTTGCAAACAGTCGAAACGCCGGAAAAATAATAAAAAAGTAATACTTATAATTATTACGGTCCCTTAAGCAAGGGAATCTACTCGTAGCTCAAGGTGTTAGCAAATTTAAGTGGCAATAGACAGGCCATGTAACTCGCCGAACCAACAACTGAAGGGAAATAAGGCTTTTGTATGGCGACTGCGAACCTAACACCGCTTTGTAGGTAATAATAATAATGATGATAAAGAATATATATTTTCAATTAAAAGGTTGACATTGGCAGACCTATTCTCGAAGGTTGAGGGAAGTCGGTGAATGGAGGTAGCCCAAGATTAATCGTCATGGCACTCTTTGGGGATGATGAAGATACAAACGATGATGATGATGACATACCGTTAGCGTATCATCCAGCATACACGACTCTGTCGCTAGACGGCATGTGCACCCGGAAGCCTTGTCCCCAGGCATGTGGTCCCATCCTTCATGGCACGAGCAGGTTTCCTTCTCTGTGTTATCCTCACTACAGCTGCAGTTTCCATGACCACTGCACTCCATATTACCGATGGTACCCGGGCAGCGTCTGCGATCGCATTCGCAAAACCGACCAAAAAAGCTGGAAGAATAAAATGGAATTGTTATTATTGCCGTTTTATCGAACAGACCATTTTGAAATGAAACCTCTGCGGTTTGTAATGGAATATTTAAATTCAAATAAGTTATGTTTTAAGACGTGATATTCTATTTTAAAAAACAATTTAAGGTTTTTAATGTTACCTCCAATTTCATTACAACCTTGAACTCTTAGAAAATTCACGGTATTTTGAATATGAATTTCAACGTGGAAGAAATACGTCTCAAACGGAACTCAATATTAACCACATGTATGGACCTAACCAACGTTTGTTGTTTTTGTTGTTGATGTTTGACTAACGAACAAACAGCAATTCCTAACAGACTGGGAAAAAGTAGGCATAGACCACGAATTCTGAAATAAAAGGAGGCCTTTGCCAGAAGTTGGACAAATATGGCTGATATAATAATAACAACAATCCATTTACATAGTCATAGTTATGTAGTATAAACTCAAATCATGCCAAGTTTCATTTGAATTTATTCAGTAATTTCGGCGCGATGCGCGTTCCAGATATAGCTTTTAATTCACGATGTATAAAAAGTTATTATTTATGTTTTGACAAAGTAACAATATGTATAGTTATTGCTATTTAGCATGTTATTGTGTATTTAAATTATTAAATATAATTACTTTGTTTCAAGGAAAAAATGGACCCAGACGTGAATCTCGCGTGATCCAGTGGTTACATGAAGAAACTGAGGACGAGGAAGTGATTCAAAGTGAATCGGATAATGGGCAAGAAGAAGTAGAACCGATGGGACAGGAAGATAGTTGTGGTCTGTATCGAATGCGAGGATGGTGACCAATAAGATAGTCATCGCTTATTAGAAGTTTTTTTTTTTGAGCATGTTTGAGCATGCCAGAAATGTTGATTATTTTCTTGATCTCGTAAATTGTTCCTAGTTAAGTATATTCTAATAAAACTGTGTTTTTTTTTGCATTAATTGTGTGTAATAATAAGAAGATGACAAATATTCTTCAGTTTTATCATTTTAAAACCACCCATTTTTTAAATATCTGATATATTGATTTCTACTATGGTCTACCATGCGAGCACCCATGCAAAAAAAGGGGCGCGTGCACTGTAGTGTTATAGTGACAAACATATTCCTTATCCGACACTGGTATCTAAGTCGTGATTAGCAAAGTGTTTATTGTGCATATGTTATTGTGATACAATTTTCGAGTGCTTTTACTTTAATTGTACAGTATTATTTTGGCATAAAATTCTTGATCAGACTTCATTATTCCATCCTAAACCCTAGCTCGTAATATAACAGTACCACAGTAACCAGACCGTGAACCCATAAGAAACGTGAGGAACACTTTAGTCTTATGCCGGGCGGTCGGCGCGGCGGCACGTCTCCATCCTGTGACCTCATGTACCCAACTTTGAAGCCACATTGTAATACAAACTTACCGATCATTGATACATTGACACAATCCACATGCGCACTCGCCGTTCCCACTGCATAGCTTTGACTCCCCGGGATATATGCAAAGCTCGTTATCGTCTTCCTTTTTCGAGTCATTCTTTGCACACATACATCGGTTGCCATACCTAAAAACGATAGTATTTTTTTATTTCTATCATCATCAACAATAGCCTGTTGAAGTCCACTGCTGGACTGTCTTTCCCAAATAGAGCCATGAATGATCTTGAGACACCTCCATTCAACAACTACAAGAAAAATCAACCTTTGAGATCCTTTCATGCAAATTGTTCTTGAGGCGGTTTCTAATTGTTATAAGATATCTAAGTATCAACGATGTACAAGTAGGTATATACAAGAAATACAGATGAAACAGCTAGCTATCTTAAGACCGTTGCAAACGATCTATAGATAGCTCAACTGATCCAGATCACTACCAGGTAGAAGCGTTTCCAAAATACTGGCCGCATAGTCACGCTGAATGGCAATGCTAATGCGTTGACCCAGATAAGAGCCAGCTCTCTTGTCACGCGTCGCATCGACCAGTCGCCCTGAAAGAATTTTGAAAACGCGAAGGGCCCCGGTTTAAGTATCAACTGAATATACTTGGTTATGGCCCGTACCTACCTATATTATTTTATATAAACTTACATAGATTCATCACAAATACAAACGCCACATTGCCGCTTTTGACCAAAGCAATGTGTCGAAGCAATTTCTTCATGGCGTTCGCAATCACATTTGATGACTTCTACATTCAATGTGAGTTTTTCGTTTATTCCCTGAATAGATATATCTATTGATTCTGTATCTTTCCCGTAATACTTGGTCAGAGTTATAGTTCCTGTGAAATCTCGCCTCTGTTCGGGTTCGACTTTGCATTCATTATCATTAGATTTTTTGGTACAATCAGGGTGAAATTGTATTTGGTAGTTGTTACTGTAACCTGACTGTACATTTACGTCCAATTTTAAATTTGTACTTATTTCCTGAAAGGTATAACAAAATCATTTGTGTTTTCAAATGCTCAGGGAACTTATTGAAAAAACGAATCTCCTATAGCATTTTGATTTGTCTGGTACTCACTTTATAACTCTCTTGCAACTGTGTGACCATGTTATTATTTGATTTTGAAATAATTGCTAACTTGGAACCTCGTATATAGTTTATCAAATTTTGATAAAAGGGTTCCAATTGATGATCTACGACTGCGAAAATTATTATGACCCTATTTGCAGCGAGTCTGTCGATCATGTTCACAGATGGATAATCCATTTCTAGTTCTTTCGTGTAAATTCCTTGTTCATTCGTATGACATTTGCCATCGTAGGGTTCGAAGATACCGGCTGATTTGCCGTCTCCAACGGTGTGGTGAGAGCTGTCAGTGAAGAATACAACGATTCGTCTAGATTTTTCTCTCCAGTTGACGTTGCAGGCTATGACTTGTGCAAGAGCGTCGAAACCACCTTCAAGGCGGTCGAAGTTTCTGCCAACCTTAGTGTGTTGTACAGCAGTTTTGAATTTCTTGTAATCGCTAGTTAAATTTAAATGGTTTCTGAAGGAATATGATTGTTTTTTTTTGACTTCACTAAAAAAAAAAAACTTATTAGTACATAGGTAAGTGGAACGTACACTCATAGAGTCGCATCCATGATGAGCGGCATCTGCGGCTACTGGCCGTTGTGCAGAGGATATGTACTCCTGAGCACCTGAGCACTTCCAGCCAGTGTCTTATATAGATAAGACACTGGCTGGAAGTGCTCAGGCCGATCTTTCGCTTAGTGTCAAAATAGGCCGTTGTGCAGAGGATATGTACTCCTGAGCACCTGAGCACTTCCAGCCAGTGTCTTATATAGATAAGACACTGGCTGGAAGTGCTCAGGCCGATCTTTCGCTTAGTGTCAAAATAGGATAAAAAATAAACAAAGAAATAAACACTCACGACTGTATTCCCCCCATGAAGGACATCTTCAGGTACATATGCCTGCGTTTTTGCAAGTAAATAGCATGCGACGTGACAAGTTGCAAGTACATCGCCGCATATTGAAACACTATCTGTTGTCAGATGCTTTCGAATTCAACAATAACGAAACTATAACTATGAAGTTATAATTTAAAATCACAGAAGATTATGCGACAGCTTTAGGCCCCTCACATAGCGTGTCTGCACACGTCTTGGAAGCTTTATTTTACTTACCGTGTAAATGGCTGAGTATTCTTGTCAATAAAAGTTCCTAATCCCATGTAGAAGTTTTGGGTCATATTCGACATTGTTTTGTAAATAGTTTTACTATAAGACGCAAGCTTCTTTGCAGTAACTGTCATAGTTTCAGATGCGTCTAACAAGATGTACAAATCTACTGGATAGTCCTTGGCGCCTTGGAAAGCAAATTTAAAGTTTATTTCTTGTCCTACTCGAAGTTTCACATTATACAACTGTGGTTGGATTTGTACCACATTTCCTGCTGTTGAACTAAAGTTGCGGTTGTGTTTTTCACTCGCAGTGATGTTTGCTTTTTCTGGTATATCCAATGAACCTGCACACCACTTTTCGTCGTAAGAACTTCGATGTCTGCATCTTGGCTCATTATCAAATTTTGGATCGGTCTGAAAGAAAATAATTTGTGATATACGCAGTGATAAATGCGAAGGGCTATCCTGGACCCTGGGAAAAAGTGTGTCCACCACGTTCCATACAAACACTTGGTCCAGGGTTTTCGTCAGTGGAGGGACCCATGGCCGCAGCATGCTCAGTACCATCTTATACGGGCGCCCCCATGTATCCAGTCCCTCCAGGAGTTCGCTCCAGGACCAAGACCTGGCGTCGGCAATGGCGACTTGGAGTGCTTTTGTAGCGCCTCAGTATACCCCGTAGGCTCCCAATATCTCCTCGGCAGTGGCTCGCCTTCTCCTCCGGGTCCTGATGTACTGGCGTCGGGAGCACAGGCACGTTTCACATAACCTCGCTATCCCTTACCTTCTTAAGTACGGGACGGGGCAGGCACCTGCTTATGCAGTTCCCCATCTAGTCCAGGTACGCCTCGTAAGCGGCAAGGGTACCTATATTCGGGGAATAACATAGGTACCTGCAGTAGCACGTATAATGTCAATTTTGTCGACTAACAAATAACTTTTCTGGTAAGTTATACAAGCTATAATATACATGAAAAAAATCACTTACAGAAGCACACCAAACGCAGAAGCTCGAATCTGTTATACATTCATGACATGTTTTATGATTTTTACAAGAACGAGCTATCAGCACATTTAAATACACGATCAGTACAATAAATATTACTCTGAGGCACATCGTCACCTCCACCCAGCGTTAAAAATGTATATGATGTGATTGGAAACAGGATAAACTACTAAAACATAAGCTTAGTTTAGACGAGCAGTTAAAAATGATTACTTACGTACAGTAGGTACCTATTTACACTGTTCAGTAAAGTACACTTATTTCTTCAAGTGTCTGAATGTCATTAATTAACCTTGTCTTACTTTTTTGTACCCATTTGGGAATAGATTCACGTCTTCCACCCTATCATCTGATATAACATACACGTATGATACAAACAGAGACTCTTAGACTATATTGCAAAATGGGCTTTGAAGATCCACTGTAGTTTTTTAACTACATATTTGCAATTATCCGATTTCCTTGTTTTAACAACTAAAAAGAGCATCAATAGATTACTTACTTTTAGCTGACAGTAAATTTAACCTGTCCATTCCTTTCTTTCATGCTTATTGTTGTAATGGAGCTTTAAGTATGAAGTCTAGATTCCTGATTGAAATAGCAGCGACGATACGGACTCATAGCAAAGCTCTGGAATTTAGAACCAATTTAAAAATTCGAGACTGAAATATTATATTGTTAATGTAGACTAACCTTAAAAACAGCACTGAAATAATTGGCTATTTATAACTTTATCCTCCCTGGCATTGGTATCGAAAATTTAACGAATACCATGTTTACCTTGTCACTGTGCAGTGTGTTAGTTTCCTGAGAACCATGAACCTCTTTATCTGGTTAGGTGTGATCTCTCACTTGAGTTTAATATCTTGCATGTCAGCTTGCAGCGAGCAAGTGACTTGCGGAGGCTGTATTGGGTTTGCACTTGAAAGGTGCGTGTGGTGTGCTCAGGTAAGTAACTTACCTTCAGAATATTATTACGACTATACCACGTACTTTACTATTCTCCCCTTCGAGTGTGGTAGCGGACGGTGCTCATGAGGAAGGACCTCTAAATGCTCAACGAAACGTCAGCAGGAGAATAGTAAAGTACGTGGTATAGTCGTAATCATATTTTAAAATGATACCAAACCCTGATAAATTTAATTCCATGAGTAACTTAGTTGATTAAAAAAGAGTTTCTGGGTATCTTTTGTGCTTTGTAAATGCTTCATGCTCGTTAAAGCGTCCATAGGCCGCTTACCACCAGTTGGGCCGTAAGTATGTTTGCCTATTTAGAAGTATAAAAAAAATATGGGGATAAGTACCAAGTTTAAAAAAGTTAATACTCCTTTAGGTCGATGCCGCTGGTGTCACGAGGGCTGACTCATTCCTCCCTTAAAGGATTTCTTTGGGGATTCAGCAAGGGAATGCCGAAGGGAAAGCCCAGTGCTCTATGCACTGAGCCGCATACAATATTAAGTTAATTTTAAGCTCTAAGTTTTTGGTCTTCTTGTTAAGATTTACGTTTAAGTTTTACGTTTTATATTTATTAAATTGTTGTAAATAAAATTATTCTAAAAATCTTACACTATATAAAGATGTAACATTTGAAGTAACAATAATAGTACCCTTCGATTTACTTAACAAACGCGATACTAGGCTGCGGGTTGATAACTCCATACTTGTTATTTTCAGGATATTATGAATGTAAGCCAACCAGAGAGATGCCGACCGAATACAGAAGTCTACAATGATAAAAAATATAGCGAGGAATGGTGCCCATCACACCAGATCATGAACCCTGGCTCTGGCGAGCCACAAGTTATTGAACATAAAAACTTAACTTCAAAGCCAGGCGAAGAAATTCAGTTTTATCCACAAAGAATCAGGATAAAATTACGCCCAGGAGTTCCTGTAACTTTTGACATGTTTTATCAACCAGCTAAAGATTTTCCATTAGATATGTATTTTGTGATGGATAACTCGTATACTATGAAGAAGTATGCCAAGGAACTGGCCAAACAGACGCTAAGTATTTATAATGCTCTGAGGAAAATGACAAATAATGTGCGACTAGGAATTGGAAGTTTTGTTGATAAGCCTGCTTTCCCATATGCTGATCACAGGTATGAAATCTTTACCAAAAATATATAATTTTTTTAAGTTGGTTCCACAGGCTAAACGTTAAATTCCAAAGCGCTTAGATGATTCCAAAGTTATTTGACGATTGAATTAAATGGGGAAAAATAATACTCGAAATACAAAACAGGTCAATCTGGTGACCTGTTTTGGTTTTTCAAACCTACTTCAGGCACCAGTCTCTCACAAAACAGGTTATTACTCGTATACATAGTTACATAATTTTAATACAAAAAACCCTTGTAAGAGTAAATAAACGCTTTATATTATTATTATATTATATGTCATCACATTTCATAACCGTAAAGTTTTGCCAAAATTGAATAAAATTAACAAATTCGGGAACATTTAATGTTATTAGCACGAAACGATTTGTTTGCGAGAAGGTTCGCTATGCAGGTGGTGACACATCGTGGTTTTGTTGCAGAATACAGCATTCCTACGCTTTCCAGCATCACTTGTCTCTAACAGAGGACAAGAAGCTTTTTGAAGAAAAAGTCAACAGTTATTCCGATTATAACGGCGCGAATTATGACTCGCCTGAATCAGGACTCCATGCTCTGATGCAAGCTATGCAATGTGACCGAATCGGATGGAGAAACAAGTCATCGACAGGAGAGGATCAACAAGCCAGACGAATTATTATTTTAGTGACTGATGCGACGTACCATAGCGCTGGAGATGGAAAAATGACCGGAGCCTTCCAACCAAATGACATGAAATGTCACTTAGACAAAAATGATACATATGACGAAAAACTGTCTCGGATATTTGACTACCCGTCCGTTAGTCAAATCAACTATGTGGCTAACAAACACAATTTCATGATTGTATTTGCTGTGCTAGATAGAGTAAAACATGTGTATGAGGCTTTAACAAAACAAATTCAGTCGGCAAAATATGTAAAACTAGAGGATGATACAATCGTAAAAGTTATTGAAAAAGCTTATATTGTAAGTATCTGAAGTAGGTAAGTATTTATTATTTTCTATAAAGGAACGCCAACAGGTTCTGTATTTTTTGTTTTAAGGATAGGGCGGAACCCTGTCGTTATAACCTAGGCCAATTATAGGCGAACATAGGCTTGTCAAATTGTAGGAAATCTTTAAAATAAAATGCTGGACATTTTATCACACAGCATCATCTAGCCCCAAAGTAAGCAGAGCTTGTGTTATGGGGACTACATGACTGATATACTACATATATACATTTTTTTGTAAATAAATACATATTATACATAGAAAACACCCAGACCCGAGACAAATATTTGTAGATCATACAAACATTTGACAAAGCCTTTGCCCACTGCGCCACAGAGAAAGTTTGTTAAGAATGAACAAAGTATATAAACTAGTAAGAATATCTACAAATGGTACTTTTACGTGTAAGTACCTACCTATCAGGTATTTGTTTAACTATCCGATAATATCTTTTTTCAGACAGCATCTAGAAATGTAACGCTACTGCTCCGGCATTTGCCACCATCCATTGAATTTCAAACAAATTGCGACACTGACCCTAACAGTTGTCAAAGTACTCAGGCAAAGCCAATTGTACATATCAAAGCTACTGTAAAAGCTAAAGATTGCAAGGATGTTACAGAATTTGAGATCAATCCGTTTGGAATAGTGGATAAACTTTCAGTTGAGTTAGATATCGATTGCAAATGCGACTGTGAAAAATATACCACAGAAGTTAGTTCAAAGTGCAATTCAGCTGGAAAAATGGTATGCGGTGTTTGCAAATGTGATTCTGACAGGTACGTGAGCCTATAATCATTACTACTTCAGAAATAACTTTCACTTCAACGCAATCTTTCACTGTGTCCCGTATTGGGACACAGTGAAAGATTGCGTATTGGAATAATGTCCAATATAGACATAAATCATTATAAACTTCCTATACTATATTCCTATTCGACTCAAAAGCCACATATTTTTGTTTAAATCCTTTTTGTCGGAAAGTTTTTACAAAATGTTGATAAAGTTCATCATTATAATCTCAACAGAACGAAGGAAAAAAATCACCAAGATTACATGGATCTAGATTACCTAGATACTTACATAATACAATAAAACACCTGCTACCCTGATAAAGAACCCCCTCCTTTTTTGAAGTCTGTTGATATTAATCCAAAGTTTGTCTGGAAGAGATCGCTTTTGTGATAAGACTATTCGTACTTTTATTATTATTTTATTTATTTATGATTAGTATGATTTTTGTCATTGTTGATGGCGACCGGCCGCGAACTAGACGATGCAGTGTAGGAAGGCCCCCCATCCAATAAACAGATGATATATCGAAGGTTGTGGGAAGTCGGTGGATGGAGGTGGCCCAAGAATCTTCATTATGGCACTCTTAGAGGAATTTCTCTGTTTTGCTTTTAAGCTCTTTTCACTTCTACATTCGAACATTGATTATGATGGTGTCGAATAATAGTCTTATCTGATTGTTTATCTATTAAAAATCTAAATATATACATATATAAAATCGTTACATGATATACTGAAAACGACTGAATCAATGCACAGCCTAAACCGTAAACTGAAAAACATAGAGATCTACTCAAGGCAAATCTTTTGGTGGAGTAGACTAAGTAAAGATTTTCTTTGAGAATACGAGAAGATTAAATTAGTATCGGGTACTAGTATGTCGTCATAGTCGAATTAAACTTTTCACGTTTCAGGAGTGGTAATAAATGTGAGATTCAATGCAGCGACAAAGAGGCGTTGGAGAGTTTGGAGAATTGCAAGGAACAGCCACAGCACGACATTTACTGCAATGATCGAGGAAATTGCGTGTAAGTACGGCTTAAGGGGCACCCATCACTCAAACTCGTACGATGCAATTCTGCGAACAACACTGCTTTATTAGCACGGAAGCTTCGACTCTTAGTATCAAATCATCGTTGCTATTCGTACAATCTTCTTTTCTAAATATGAAACTGCCGTTTTCTCAAACTGGCCATTTTGAACTGAAATATGTATAGATCAATGATCAATGTCAGAATATTGAGCAAAACAAAGGAGCTAAATCAGATTACTATTTTCCCACACAAAATGGCGATCGTGACCAGTGGGTCACGGTTATACATATTAAGGCTTTACCTATGAAATCGCCATTTTCAGTCAGTGGACTGACGGTCAACGCACACCCCAAAACACAGTTTCCTTTCATCATTTCAAATACCTTAGTGCACCTCCTTTCGGAATAGCTGATAAGCGTCCAAGGATCGTAAATGTGACGTTAGCAGCTAATTTGTGAAAAACAGTGCAGCTGAGCCTTTGACCTTTTTACTCATCTACAGACATATCTTAACACCATTAAAAAATGTTAAATATTTTAGACCAGGTATGATTGTGAATGTGTAATGTACTATATTTTATATACTTTTAATAAAAACCTAGACGAGGGTAAGCATATTCGTGCGTAGGATTCTACTAAGCAAGGATTTTCTGAACTTCCACCTCTATAAGATGCAGCGGAAAAATAAAACTTGTAAAAACCTTCGTTCTACTAGTGACAATTTCAAGTGAGCGAAGCGAACAAATAATTTGAGTCTACTTGCGTTTGTATGTATGAATGAATGAATGAACGAGTTAGTTTGTCCAATGATAATTGGCGAACCGTTAATTCAATCTTCATGATATTTGGTAGTAAGGTAGGTATGACTTACATAATTCAGGAGTTGAAAGATAAGCTTCATCGGCAATACTATGGGGTAGGGCCGTTTCGGTAGTTGGGTAAAACGGTACTTCGCGAAATCTCAGTTCGTGGTGACCTACTAGTTTTTTTTTAGATGTGGTAAATGCCAGTGCCGCAATACAGGCGATCTAAGTTTCTCTGGAGAATTCTGTCAATACAACGATGCAGTGTGTCGAAAGACATGCCCGGCCGATAGAGGGGATTGCAATCTCGGGAATTGCACCTGTCGGGATTACTCCAAATGGACAGGACCAGAATGCAGCTGTACCCTCGACGTTAAAACCTGCATTGGACCGTTTTCGGACCAGGTAAAAAGCGAGCGAAGATTTCTGGTCTCAAAGTCAAAGTCGAAATCACAAGTATAATGTAGAAACGTCAGCTTAAAAACAACGTGAATTTAAAATTTAAAGTGAATTTACGACAATTATTCGCGCGCGACCAACCTTCAAAAAATCAGGCAACAAACTCTTCTTGGTGTTTTTCATTTAGCGAACAAGGTGAACTCTTTTCTTCTACGTGGGCAATCCAGCATTTGTATGGATGTCCAACTGCCGAACCGTTTATAAAATCTCGATGAAACTTGGTAGGTAGATAGGATATACTAAGTTCGAATACGAGAGATTTAAGGGGCCCTAAGAAATAAAGTAAGAAAAAGAAAGATAATCAAGCTATGTGGGAAAAATAAAGAAAATATTTCGAAAGGAAAATATTTTTTTATGACATTATTTTTCAAAAACCCAACTTCAAGTCACGGGATATTGATAAAAAATCCAATATAATTGTATATTGGATTTTTTATCAATATCCCACCTTTTCATCACCTTTTTCCAAATTCATTATTTTTTGAATAAAATTAAATAGGAACACTTTACCCATTAAAAAAAAATTGCGATATCGCTTAAAATACCCACAAAAAACGGGTTGAGAACTTCCTCATTTTTGAAGTCGGTTAAAAATTGATGAATCATTTTTTAATTTTATTTTAGCTTATGAAACTATAACCGATTGTTACGTTATTGAAATCGTTTTAATAATAATAATAATGCTGTAAATACATACATACTATACATAAAAACACCCAGATCCAAGACATATTTACAGAACATACAAACATTTGTCCCGCGGCGGGCATTGAACCCGCAACCTTCTGCGTCTCAGGCGGACCTTCGCCCACTGCGCTACAGAGGTTGCGTATGACTTAAAAAAAGGTCCGAAGGGGCGCTGCAGGAATACACGTCGAATGTTTCAATTCTGAGAGATTAACTAGTACCTACTCAAAACTTTTACAGCCTTGTTCTGGCAGAGGGGCATGTGAATGTGGGCTGTGCAAGTGCAATGCAATTGACGGTAAAGACTACTTTGGGAAGTACTGCGAATCATGCAAAGACTGTGCTCAGAAACTATGTGAAAAACTCAAAGACTATGCCAACTGTAACTTCGAAAAGAACACGAAAGCAGACTGCGATTTAAAGTACGTATGTTGTCCTATTTAAATTATCATGGTGACCCTAAAAAGGGTCACCATAACTCAATATTTTTTTTTTATATATGTCAGGAATGTATGATTCGTATTTCCTGACATCTACGACACAGGGAATCCTAGTGTGGGGACTATGTATGTGACGGTTGGGGAGTTGTTTGTTTTTTACTAGATACTTAAGTGGCAAACAAGGTTACGGCCCAGCTGTTACCATAACCGATTGACGCTTGCAACACCACAGGTATCGCTTGAGCGTTACCGATCCTGAGACAAAACAGGACATTATTGATTCATAATTAAAATTAATCATTACAGATTCAATACAACAACAGTCAAAAATGTTTCGATAGTGAAAAGAACTATAATAGAGGCAGATACTTCTGCTACGGGCTGTAGAATGAAACTGGCAAATGAAAACATACTTGTCTACAAGTACAAAGTTGTAACGGACGACGAAACAGAAATGGCTTTACTCGATCTAACGATCCAAGAAGAACTAGAGTCACCACCCGTTGCTGCTATTTGGGGTAAACTTAAGATTAAATAGACGTAGTAGACTTTAGACTTGAAATAATAATTAAGTAGTTAGGGCCTATATACCTATAGGCTTCAGAAACAAACCTGTCTCTATGTGTCAGTCAAAACACACAGCTACGCCACAGACACCTTTTAGAAGATCAAAATTAGACATTCTTCCATGAAGTATAATATAAGTTGTTGCTGGATGTCGAAAATGCAGGTGAGATCGCGTTAACAAATGACATTGTATATGAATACTTGAATCATCGAAACGCACACGATTCCAATCCCGATAATGGACAAACTCTTTCGAGGATGTGGACAAATCAAATTGAAACGAAATCGGAATTAACGAGTGAAAACATTACAGTTACAACAAAAAGCTGTGTGATTACTGTTAAGGAACTAACTATCCGTTATTGTGTTGGTGAACTAGGACCTAAGACGTTGCTAAGTCTCTACTTTAGCTGTTTTGACGTTAGAGCCCTGTCACTAATGTCTATGTTCATTTGTGCTAAAAACAACTATTTTTACAGTTACAATCGGAGGTGTCGTTGGAGGAGTCTTGCTTATAGGGCTGTTGACTCTCATCATATGGAAGTTTTTGGCAAATATGTACGACAAGAAAGAGTACGACAAATTTTGCCAAGAAGCCACATCCGCAGGTTTTGATATTACAAACCCAGTGTACTTGGAGCCAAATGTTAACTTTGTGAACCCAGCCTATAATAGTGCTGCAAACTAGGACAATACAATACAATATTGAACTGAAGCCCAATTCTCGTATCAAAAATCAAAATAAGGCAAAATAGCGTTGCATAATCATCTTCGATTACAAAGATACACACTGCGTCACTACACAACAGTGTACTGTTGAGATTGAAAGTGGGTCGACAGTTGACTGATAAAATTTAATACCAAGATTTGACTGTAAAATACGAGAAATTAGTTACTGATGTTTCTTCCTCTACAAAGCCACCATCCACCATCACCATGAAGGGTATTCAAAATAGATTAACTAACATAGTTCCAGTACACAATTTAATTTTGTTATTGGTTTTTAGGGGGAGTTATTGGACGTATTTCAGGATTATAGGAGTAGGCATCATCCCATTTTATCCACTATTCTCTTTACTCATTATAAGTTCCTCAATCACTAATGTTAATAAAGTACATTACATACTTTTACAGCATTTTATTACCTCAAAATTTACGTTACAATTTACAAACTGAAATAAATATGTAAATAAGATATAAAAATAAATAGACACATATAAAAACATATAAGACGTCAACAATTTTTTACCAAAACACACAGCTGCGCCACCGACACCATTTAGAAGATCTAAAAGAGACATTCTTCCATTTGAATGCAGCATTGGTTACAGAAACCTCTGATAATGTCGTTTCTTGTTGATGAATAGTAAGTCCAGTTTGTATTCGTATAATCTGTGAAGTGTATCATTGGACATTCTATACACCTACTCATAGGGCATAAAACATCCAAGTTTCGCGTATAAGTTCTGTTATTTTTTGTTAGGGCGCATCGGGCGGTCGTGCGATTTGCGAAGACGCGTTGGCAGTTCGTCAGTGTAAATCTTCTTTTCCCGCTCGCGACGTTCTTCTGCGTCCAGTTTCGCCAACACCGCCTATCGAAAGACAATATTTGTTTTTAAATTAAAATTTCTAAAGTATTTTTTTTCTCATTATTTTGACAGTTGTGTTTTGGTAGTGGTGGTTGTGAGAATTTCAATATTGTTTTTATTGGGTTGTCAAGTGTGTCAACCTATCAACCGACCTATTCAAAACCAATAACTTGGTTGTTCATTCAACTATTGCAAAATCTAATAGATATTTCAGATGCAGGTTTCGAGCACCTCAATTTTTAAAAAAGCAAAGTTAGAGCTGAAAATAAGATCGCATAGAATGAAGTATTTTGGTAATAAAATTGGTGTAGCTTTAGCATAGTAAAACGAATTTTAAGGAAATTTAAAATTCGTTGGACTATTATAAGGTTTTGAACCAAGAACCATATACTTGGTTCAGCGTCGGCTAACTGGACTCAGGCGAGCTAATTCCAGGCAACAACATGAACAACATTAAAAATGATGACAATAGGCCCATAACATAAATACTTTAGAGACTAACATTATAATAGTATAATTTCATCACTACTTGTTAACACGATATGTGGCTTGAACATATTGGTAGATGGTGACCTCAATTTTGCACCACATTATCTTCAATCTGTGACATAACTTATATTTCTAGTAGGGTTACTTACCCTGTTGCTCTCGTTTCGTGTCCGCTTCTGTCGTAGGCCGCTCGGGAGTGGCGCAAGGTCGCCAGCCGATCGCCTCTCACCGAGCTGATTGACTGTGCAACTGCAACCGCTGTCGAGGAAACCAGGGTATCTTTAGGAGGCTGATAGCTGCCTAATGAGCATAGCCAATAGTAGCCGCGCAAATTCAAATGCAAGACCATCGAATTGTAGATTATAGCAGCATACACGCAAGATCGCATAAAATACTGCGCTTCCAAAAAATAAGCGAATATTTCACGTTTTTGTTGTTTTTCTCTCAAAAGATTTCGAAAATTTAACAAAGTTTATTGAAATGATATGAAATGAGAAACATTTATGTATTTGGGCATCCTCAGAATAATTCTGAGGATGTCCAAATAAATGTTTAAGATCTACGACTGAGTATAATTAGTATGCTCGGCCGTAGATCTTTGATAGGGAGTAGTCAGAGGTACGGCCAAACATAACATTTGGTAACTGTTCGCGTTTTGCATGACGATTGATTTGGCCTGTGTCCAGTTTTTTGCACTGAATAAGAATAGATAGAATATACTATCACTTACTTTACTATTCTCCTACTGACCTTTCGTCAACCGTTTAACCGCCTCGATCAAACGTCAAACGTCGCGGACTGTGCACATCTAAACGGTTAACGAAACGTCAGCAGGAAAATAGTAAGGTACGTGGGTATAGTCGTAATAATTTCCTAAAATGATACCAAACCATGATAACTTCATTGCTAAGATAGAATATAGAATGTTGAACGAACAGAAAGTC
The DNA here is from genome assembly GCA_961405105.1 of Perizoma affinitatum. Taxonomy (NCBI): domain Eukaryota; kingdom Metazoa; phylum Arthropoda; class Insecta; order Lepidoptera; family Geometridae; genus Perizoma; species Perizoma affinitatum. The sequence goes on along the minus strand of OY560191.1, from coordinate 3,884,017 downwards.
CTTTTCGGCGGTAGGAGGTGGCACGGGCGGTACGTAGCTTATGTCCATAGGAGTAGGAGAGCTCCGGCATACTGCTTCCCTCACTTCCTGGAGGCGACGTCTCTCCTCTGCCACTTTACGGTCCAATTCTGCTACTGCAAATATAATAGCTGTGTAATGGGGAGTAAGGCCGTAATACACTCGTGTGAATAATCTTTTATTTCACACGGGGGATGATGTGATACATTGACATTGGAGATCGAAGGAGGGTCAGTGTTCGGAGGATCATTAATAGAGTATTAGATTCGAGAGTCAGTTGTTCTGGCTGGTCTGTGCTGGTTATCCGTACAATAGCGGAACCGATAATTCGATCCGTTTAACATTAACAGCGTTAGAGCTGGAGATTAAAGCTTTTTGAATGCCGACGACAAACCGGGCTATACAGTGTTAGGAAGACTACACCAGCCGATTAACCGATGACATCTCAATGATTGGAAGAAGTCGGTGGATAGAAGTAGCCCAAGATGACACTCTTTGGGGACGCCTATGTCCAGCAATGAACTTCTACAGGCTGTTGATTCTGACTTCAACATGGTATGATCCAAATACCACCTGCTTTCATCTATATAGGCAAAATCTGTTTAGATGTTCTTTCTAAATACAAGCAGACAGTCAGACAAACATGTCAATGCGCTACAGAACGTTGATAATGAAATATGCAGAAACGTACTGTTTTGTTGCGCGTGTTTTTGTTTGTTCATCAATTCCGTTTCGAGAGAGTCTATTCTTTTCTGGAGAGACTCTTCTTTGGTCAGTTTGGTTTTCCAGATGCGACAGACTTTCAGATGCAGAAATGATAGCTCTTGAGTATCCAAGGCCTGCGTCATAGATTGTCTTATCAGTTAATAAAATTGAGCTTGGTTCATTAGAAAACTTTTCAGGGTTCAGGACAGACATAACGAAACTGTTGCATAATGTCTGTCCTTGTGTCACACAAAAGACACACCCTTATTTTAGAGGTAGTAGAGCTTCTTGTGAAAGAACACTACCACTACACATATTTCTGCTGGCAAGTAGCAATGTTCGCATTGCTGAGTTCGAAGGGGTGCCATTGAAATTGCAGACACATCGGACAAAACACACGTTATGTCTCAGGTTCGCCAACGCGCTAGTGATACCTCTGGTGTTGCAAGCGTCCATAGGTTACGTTAACCGCTTATTAACGGGTGAACCGTATGTTTGTTTGCCACTTTAGAAGGCCAATAAACATACGGCACCGGTTAATGTTTTTTTAGGTGTATAAAAAACACCCTCACCAATATAAAAAAAAAATACTACAAAAATGAGTTAATTTATAAGACATTAAAAATAAAAAAACAGACTTCATATAACTGGAATATTATAATAAGTCCATTATGCAATTTCATCAACCATAAAGTGTTTTTTTTTCATAAAATTTATATGATAATTTGAAGCTGACCATTAATAAATAAATAATTAAAATCGGTTTACAAAGAAACAAAAACAAACAAATCAAACACGCTCACGCTCACGCTGTCTTCCCCATGGTGTACATCATTCTCTAACAATCGGGGAAGATATCAAGTAAGAAACACACGATTAAAAACATACAGCCGAATTGAGAAACTCCTCCTATTTTTGAAGTCGGTTAAAAATTAAATAATATTTGGGATATATTTTCAAGTAATTGTATCCAGTAAGGATTGTACTGGGAGGACAAGTAAAGTGGTGCATATCTTTTTGTCATTGTACTACTCCGTGTGGGGTACCATTGAAATGGTCTCTTAAAGGTTCCCCTAAACATTTTAAAATTGGAAGTAACTATCCATATTAGTAGCTAAAATTATTTTCTCTTCTCTGACTTTTATGTGTATCCTAGAAGTATAACTTTAGGAGATAGGAAGCACACTTCGGGACCCTAAGATAGCTTGTCTCGACATGTCTTGAGCAATTTATTCAACACTGACATCTTAGAAAGTGTCTCACAAAAGTTATATATACTAACATCAACATTTCCATTCATTATCTTGTTCGCAATGTATTTCAGATAGGTGTACTCCGCCATTTTTCTCTGTTCAACGTCAACCTGCTCAAATATATTTCTAATGGTATCCGAAATGTTGATATCAAGGGAGCAGGTGCAAGGGCCGAGTGATTTGCTCTTTGGTTTCACGTTAAACGCCTCCACGTTTGTCTTTGATAAATATTTTGGGTCTACTCGAGACCGTTTTCGACGTTTTAATTCCGGTGTAGATATTTTTATAGGTTCCTGCAAATTGAAAAACATTCATTTAATTAAAGTATTAAGTAATAATGTTATCTTTAGTGTATGTTTTTTTCAACAAACCTCGTCTATACAGGAAGAGCTATCAATCATCTTGTTTTTCAATGATTTATTTTCTTTCTCTAATTTGTCTGCTTTCCGCATAGCATCAATGCTCATAGTTCTCAAATTCTCAACTTCATTTTCATGTATTTTAATAATGTCTTGCAAAGTTTCCTCGTGAAGGCTCTGAATACTTTCAACGCCTTGATTGTGCTCATTTAAAATACTCTTAATGTTATTATCATACTGCATTTTTATAGCATCAATTTTTTTCTTATAATCCTTTTCAATATTTTCTAAAGTTTTTGTGAGACATTGAATCTTGTTTTCATATTCTTCAACTGTATCTAGTTTTACCATAATACTAGCTTCAATGTATGATTTTGGCTGACTCCTAGCACTAGACTTACTATAGCTATTACTTGAAACAGTTTTGTAATCTGTAGATGATTTCTTAAGTTCACTTAATCGCGAAGGACTAGAATCACTTCTTCCTATGAGTTTAGACAAATTGAATCGTTCATCACTCCGTGTTTTACGAAGAGCTTTAGCAGCATCATAAGTTTTCATATTATCAGGATCATTATGAGTTTCTAGAATATAATCAAGTCCAAAATCTCTGGATTTTTGTTGTCTAGATGAGTTTGAATCAAAAGGCTTGGTTCGATCTTCCTCAGATTTTATAAGTAAGACGTCAGCTCCAACACGCGAAAGCTTGTGATGGGACTCTTTTTCCTTTAAATTATCTCGGAATACTGGTTTTGGATTGGTGAACTTTAATGTATCATTTTTCGTAGAGTTTTTAATTAAGGTATCATTCCGAAGTTTTTCTGTCTTAGTTTTCGGATTATCTCTGTACTGATGGTCGGTATGGGGGATTGAAGTTATTGAAGGCGATCTTATTTTATCATCTTGAAATTTGACGTGGCTATCTGTGTAATAGTCAGACGAAGAATAAACTTTAGGTGTAGGATAAATAGCCATTGTATAAGAGTCCAATGATTTTTTCTCTGCATCTGAAGCTTCAATGGATGGACTATAATTTCCTACCCTAGGTAAACTTATTTTTAGTTTTTGTTTAACGCTGTCGTCTTCTTCATACTCTTCATCTTCTGCATTCATAAAATAATCACTAACTATTGCCAGTTTTTTACCACGTTTGTAATTAGGATTCTGTTTTTGATCATTTTTGTTTTGATGTACTGTTACTGCTTCAACTACTATTTCTGATTTTCCATTCGCATTCCAAGGTCCTTTCTTTTCATGAGACTTATCGTGATTACTTTCGCTATCTCTGTATATAACAAACATATCTTTATCTGTAGACACTTCTGAAGTTGATCCAAACATATTGGTATCCTTGTATTCATTGTTAACATTACTGACAGTTTCAAAACTTTCGTTAGTTAGTCCAAATCCTGTAAAAGCACTTGACTTGGCAGGACTTTTGATCTGGTTGTTACCAATAATATTAGTATCTACTTCATTTTCAGTTTCATAATTATCTATTACTTTTGATGAGTTAGTATGCATAGATTTCTTGTTAAAAATATCTATTACATTAAAGTTTTGGTTCTTGAGATCTATTTTAGAACTACTTTCAGGTTTGGGCACAACTTGAGATACCATTTCTGGTTGGAATCTTAAATTTACTTCATTAGGCGTTGAGGGTCCTTCATTTTTCAAGTCTAAACTAGCACATGAAATTGAGTAATGTTCGAGACGCCCAGGACTGAGTTGTTTTAACTTATAGTCCAAATAACTACTTCTGACATAGTCAAAAGTAGGATCAACATTTGCTGTAAGAACTTGCACTTCATTGACTGGCTTATTTTTGTTATTTGTAACCGAAATTTTGTCACGTGTTGTTTTGCTGACTGTAACAGGGCTGATGTCGTTATTTTCACGTAAATTATCATATTTTTCTTGTAAGTGTGAACTCTCGGATTCTTCTTTAATTATTTCATCATCAGTCTGGCTTACCACATTTCTGTTAGTTGATAATTCAGTTGTTTGAATACTTATATTTCGCCAAGGTTTATTTTTAAGTTTAGCAAGAGTATTATTCAATTGCGCTACTTCCAGATTTTTTTCTTCCAGATTTTTACTGGTTCTTTCAATAATATCTGTAAGCTGTGATTTTTCATCTGACAAAATTTTTACCTTGTTTTCTAATGCAGCAGTGGTTTTCAACGAATTTTGGTAAACAAGTTGCAGGGATTTCATTTCTTCTTCCAATTTAGAAATGTAACTTTGAGTTGATTGGTTCACCTTATCGATAATCAATTTTTGATTCAATATTTCGATTTCCAAGTCTTTTATTACATTTTTATCATGTGCAATTTGCTTTTCTAGTTGGTTTTTGAGATCAATTAGTTGTTTTTCCATATTGATTCTATCTTTTATGGCTTCTTCTTTTTCAGTAAGTATTTTTTGCTTCTCTTTTTCAACAATTTTTTTGGCTTCATCTGTTTTACTTTGAACCAGCTGGTATGAGTTTTGTACGCTAAGCAATGTTTGTTCTAGTGAATTACTCTTGGTGCTTCTAGCATCCAAAAATCTTCTGATTCTATCCAGAGATTCTAAAATATGTTCTACGTCACATCTTTCTGGAGACAATGCACTGTCCCCAACACTTCTCATTTCTAATTGCTTTATATCGGTTACAATTATTTCTCTTTCATTTTGTAGATGACTAATTTGAGATAAATATTTGTGTTTATCTCTTGTCGTTTCCTCATTTCTAATTTTTGTCGCTGATAGCCTTTCTTCTAGCATGGTATTCTGACTTTGAAGCTTGGCAAGTTCCATCTTCATATTATGAGAAGCTTTTGAGTCTGTGAAAATGATAATAAATAAATAAAAAGTATGAAAGTAAACGATTAAAAATATGCATTTATTCTTACGATGAGCTTCCATTGAAATTATAGATTGGTTGATTTTTTGAGAACTATAATCTGTTATCTGTTCGCCAGTATCAACCACCTCGGCCAAACTAATATGTAATTTTCGCACTTCATCTTCCAATTGGTTAATATGATTTTCTAAAATAGCTATTTTATCATCACGAGCTAAAACAACTTCGCTGAGATTGCATATCTCATTTTCCTAAAAAAAATATTTTTAGTTATTTCTGAAACCCTGCATGTATACTATTATTATTTATAATTACGTAACAATATTAACCGATTCATCTAATTTATTTCGAAGATCTCTTATTTTCATGAGTTGGTTAATCTTTTCTTGTTTCATTTCTTCAATTTCTTTAATGATTTCGGCATGCGAATTGTCTGGGAAGCTTGATTTTACTATGAGCTGTAAAAGTAAGTTTTACGTATTGAAGTTTACAGAATCTTCCTTGGGCAAAACAATATTTCAAGCTAATCAAACATGGTAATTTATTGCAAAAATAATTTATAAATAAATAAAGATATCCTACCTCAGTCCTCGCATTTATCAATGCTTTTTCCAAATCTTCACTGTGTGATAATAAATTTTGACTCTGACTACTTAAGTCATGATTTTCTCTTTCAATTCTTCTTAGATCAGAGCCTTGGTGATCTAATTCTCTTTCAAGTTTGTTCTTTTCCAATCGCATGAGATCGTGGTCTTTTTTTAATTTGTCGTATTCTGTTTCTAAAGCTTCATAATACTTTACTCTTTCCATTAGTTCGCCACTTTCTTTTTTCAGGGCAGCTAAATTTGTTTTTGTGGAATTATTTTCTTCCAATAAAGCGTTTATGTTACTTGTGACTGTTTTGTGATCATCTTCAACATTTATAAGACGTTGACGAAGTTCTCTATTTTCTTCTATTTTGGTTTCTAGGTTGTTATACAAATTATTAAATTCTTCAGTTTTGTTGTCAAAATCAGATTGGAGCATATTTTTTTCTGCAACCAAATTATCATATGCTGTTTTTATGTTAGCAAGTTCACGATTCAATGCTGATACTTCCAGAGATTTTTGTTCATTTTGTGTTTGGAGGTTGTCGAATGATTGCAAAAGGCCATCGTATTCTTTTTTCTTGTTTGTTAGTTCATTTTGCAATGCTTGATTTCCTTTTGTAATTCTCGCGTAAGCTTCATTTAATTGGGATAAATCCATTTTCAAGTTCTCAGAATCATGCAATTTATTTATTAACTCTTCACTTTCTTGTCTTTTCAATTGTATTGAATACAAGGCATCATTCAGCTCAACTGTTTTATTGTCCAGCGTTATCTCAAGCTTCTTTTTATCTCCAAGAAGTCTTTCATGAGAATCTCTCAACTTTTGCAATTGATCTGCTAAATCTTCAAATTTTCTTATTTTGTCCTGTAATATTTTGCTTTCTTTCTTTTGGAGCTCAACCGCAAATTTATATTTATTATTTTCTTCCTCTAAGCTCGTAATTGCAAATCGGTTTGTTTCACGAAGACTTTTTATATTTTCTAGTAGAATAGAATTATTACTTTGACGGCTGTTTAAATCATTTTGCAGATCTTTATTTTGGTCTTGAGTTTCAGTCAGTAGAGATTTTAGATATTTATATTTTTCATTTTGTGATTGAAAAGAAGTTGTCATTTCATCTTGTTTGTGTACCATGTCATCGTAGTTTTTCACCTTTTTCAGTAGTTCTTGACTTTCTTGTCTTGCTAACTGTAAATTTTTTATGGCTTGCATTTTTTCATAATCCAAAGTCGTAAAGCTGTTGTTGTAAGTTTCTTCAAGGTTTTGAATTTGTTTGTATAGGTCGCTATTCTCTTTATTTCGCCTCTCCACGTCATCCATTAGACTGTTTACTTCTTTTGATTTATGTTTAATAACGCTCATGAGGTTATTGAGCGCTATTGTTTTTTCTTCGACGTCTTTTGTTAGTAATTTGTTTGTTTCATTTAGTCTTTCAACTTGATTTTTATAATTTTCAGAGTATTTTTCTAAGTAATCATTTTGCTGTAATGTTTCTTCGAATGCACCTAAAATGAGTTGATTATTAAATAATAAACCTTTAGATAACGTTTGGGTGATTCCAAACCAATATTACTTTTTAAATCTTCAATTTGCATCTTGAGTGAGTTGATGAGATTCGTTTGAAATTCCTCCTGCATCTGCAGCTTCCCTTCATCATTACAAATGCAGACAGCTTTTAAATTCGTTATTTGTTCATTTAATGAATTAATTTCGTCTCTGAGTGCCATAGAATCTTGACATGTATCCTTAGATTGTACCTTTAAATTAGTTTTAAATACAAAATAATTTAATTCAACAAAGGCTAGATTCGATCAAATGCCAGTTTTCATCAGAGTAACTAATTTTCGAATAATTTTACTTTCAGATAATTTTCGTTTTCGTTTTCCGTCGCAAACGTAGAGTAATCAATACTGGGTAGAGTTGATAATAACGAAAGACAACTTAAAATGTAAGACAACTTAAATCGAAATACAATTGTTTCTAAAGTGCAACGCAAAATTTTAATACCATTTAATTTTGCTGAATTCTAATAGTGTCAACTAAACTCTCAATGACAAAAATATATTCAAACAATATTAGTTTTCGTTTCACAAGAGTTGATTATGGATCATTTTGTATTGTTATTGTAAATAAGTAAAAAAATAACTTTAGGCACGTAAATAAATAATTATAACGGACAATTGTGAAATTTGTAGAATATTCCATTTATGGAAAACCAAACAGCAAAACAGCGGCCGCTAATTATAATTTAAATATATTAAAATAATCTGGGATACTTTTGTTTACTTCGTTAATTTTGTCGGTATAGCGATTTGCTCTCGGATATTAATTTATCAATCAATAATTGATCAATCTCAATCTTAATTTATTCCTGATTAAGATTGAGGAAAACAAAAAATCTTTATCTCCAGAGCACCTAATTGGTTAATGATCAAAGTTTGCTCGAATTCAGCCCTAATGAGCACACTGACTCTACATTTTATTCCTAACAATAGAAGGCTTACCCTTTCTGAGTCTTGCTCAAGAAGTCTGTCAATTTGAATTGATAAACTTTTTATTTGTTGATCTTGGCACATAGCTTTACAATCGCTCTCTTTTAATTTACACTGCAGATAGTTTTTCTCTTTTTCAAACAATATTGACGCTTCATTCAGTTTTTGTTCCAATAATAAATTTTCTCGTCTTAAATCATCAATGGTTTTCATTTTAACATTATTGATTTCAGACTCTGCTTTCAGTTGAACTTCTAAGTTTGACGTCTCATCAGATAGTACCAAGTATTGCTCTTTTAACGAGTCTAGATCTTTGGATCGTCTACGATAATGCTCTTTTTCATTCCACAGAGCACTATATTCTCTATGTTGACCTTTTAAACCTTCGAACTCTTTTTCTAGCTCATCGTATTTACGACACCGAATCAGTAAACAATCTTTCTCATGTTTCAAAGCCTCATAGCAAGTCATCAATTCGTCATAATTTTCTTGTAAGTTTTTTAGGCGTTTTAAGTTCTCGGAATCTATATTGTAGTTATCAATCCCAAATTCATCCATATCAAGATCATTTTTCAAGGAAGCATTCTCTTTACTAAGAATTTCTTTCATTTCATCGTTTTCCATTATGTCCGCTACAAGTTGAGCTCTTTTATTATCAAGACATGGTAGTTTGGATTCGGCTGAAGTGAGAGCATAGGCTGTCTCTAAACGTGTGACGATTTCAGCTCTATAACACGAACAATCTTGGGCTGAAGGAGTGGAGAAATCTTGTGAACAGGGAGCTATGAGGGCGAGGCTAAACTTCTCAAGCACCTTTAGTTTAAACAGTATTTTGCCTTTTATATCAATACAGCGCGTATCTTTTCCTGATGTCTGGAATATAAATATTACGTTTTATTTTTGGGTAGCTAAGCTAAAATAAATTTATGAAACAAGGAAAATCATTGGACCATTAAATCCAAATATAATTTGTATTTGTCGTTTTGGCATAGAATTCCAAATATCTTTTCCAATGCTGTATAAATGTGAGCGTAGATACAATAAGGTTCGCAAACATCGTTCTCCATAACCTAAAACAAAATAAATAACTTAATATAATTACTGTGTCGACTGTATAGTCTTCAATCTTTACAATATGGTCTTGAGATGAGCCAATGATTGAGATTTGTGGTGCGCCACATCCAATTGCAGACTATGCAGCGTTTATAAAATAACCAATGTGTTATGTTTATAGATAACTAACCGCTAAAGTGTTTTGCATTGCATTCAGTTTAGCATCTTTAGTTATAATAGTTTCTTGCATCTCTTGAATTCTCGGATCAACAGCAGCTGTGGAGCGAAAACCATGAAATTCCATTGCACAATTTGATAATATTTTTTTTATCAGTATTGTACTTAATCTGATAGATAGTTGTCTTACATGTGCTGACATCGCAAGGACAGGATAAGCCAGCTTGGATACTTTTGGTTTCTTTCTGCGATGGTTCTTTTTCGAATGTCCACTGTGATAAAAAATAAGATGTCTGGAGGGAAAAAACGGTAATATCAAATGGGAATTTCAAAAACGTATGAAGAGTTACTCATGAAAAACAGGAAAAAAGTTTTTGTTTTGTTTGATAACTTACTTTTTGTAGTTATCAAATAAAACAAAAAAAAAACATATTAATACTTTGGTATCTACTCTACTAGTTTATTCTACAAGTACCGTAGTTCAGGACAAAATAGTAAATTATCCTTATAATATTCTAATGCGAAAGTATGGCTGTTCAGATGTTTGTTCGTAATAATCTTCGTAATGGTTGAACCAATTTATAAATTTAAAATGTGGAATAAGTTTTATTCGTGACCTAGAACAAGACATAGGCTTTTGATACAACGCCGTGGGTGGATAGAAGCTAGTAACCAAACAAAAAAAAAACTTAAAATAAATCAAACCTCATCTCCTTTGGAAGTAGGCGTCTGAAAAATTATAGATATTTTTAAACAAATTCGAAAACAGAAGTTAGTAAGATGGATGATAAAATAAGTAGGTACCTCATCGGCTTGAAGTCTTGAAGGCTGCGAATAATATTAAAAAAAAAAAACATTAATACGTTCGTCAAACCAACACGTCGTTTAAAATGTGGTGATAGGATTACCTCGTCTCCTCTTGATTTTCCAGTCTAAAACACAAAAAACGACAACTTAATTATTTTACTGGAAAAACTAAACACCTACTTCAAATAGTTTATAAAAAGTAGAACATTAAATTTCATCCCTCTTCTTAAACAATTTATATGGAACCACCCTTGATGTATATACCTACCCATAAAAATATATTTAAATCGGTTCTCATTTGGCGAAAATATCGCTTAATAAAACGGGTTGGGGACGGTGCTTAAAAAAAAACATTTAAGTCGGTTAAAATATTAGTTTTAATATTTGGCCGATACCGATTGGTCTTGGTTTGCATGGTTAAAATAATTTGCCTGGACATAGCCGATAAAGCTGGTAGTGCCATGTTAAACAAAATATCCCCCGTTTCCCAAGTCATCACGTCACGATGTATTTTATTATAAATATATTCAGGATTATTTACCTCAAAAGCCTCTGAATCAATTCCCTGAAAAAAACAAATCTTTATTATTTATTGTACATACAAAATTAATGACATATACAAAGCATAACAAATTAAATTAAATATTTTTTTCCACCAAATTTTTCAGCTTTCGCTTCTCTCTAGAGGCGATTGTATTATTAAGGTCGTGTACAGGTAAAATGAGTAAAACAATATACTTATTTAAAGCTACAAGTAATAGCTATACTATACAAAATATAAAAATATATACCAAACAGAGTCCAGAGAGACAGATAGTGCAAGGGCACTATAACCTTCACGACATTAAACCACATAATGTCGAATCTGTGAGGTTACAAAGTAGTGGGTAGCCAGAGGTAATGCATAATATTTAGCTAATGCCACGTTTTGCATAGAAGTTTGCATTCCACGTAACTGGTTGCAATTGTAACAAAACACAAGCACAAGCCTTCGAATTATTAGGATATGCGTGTTTCAACGATGTTTTCCTTCAGCATTTTGAGAACGTATTGAAACGCAAACCAATATTTCGATTAGAAAAGATCCATTGACTTACGGGTTTAGTAATAATTTTAAAGAAAACGCAGGTCCTATTTAATTGTACTTACATCGTTATGAAGGAAATCAGTGAACCCAGACAGATCCAGATTCAAAAACTAAAACAAAAACAAAGTGATAGTTAGCCAAAGAGGTATGCCATGGTAAGACGGGTAGCATCATCTCACAAACAAACGAACCCTTAGAGAAAACTAACATGCATGGCAGCGGCTGCATCACGCAATTTGTGTCCTCACAATTTGCCTGGCGTTGAACAAAGCGACTGTAAGTGCTATTTTTTATTTTAGGTTTACTCATTACGACTATACCACGCACGTCCTTTACTATTTCTCCCGCTGATGTTTCGTTTTTATGATGCCTAGTTTTGTGTAGATCTATATTACTTGCACTAAATGACTGCATAAGCTTGTTAGGTGCCTAGCTTGACGTCTTAGAAAACGATCATTTTAGGATACATCACGACTGTACTACGTACTATTCTACTGCTGACTTTCCGTTGTTCCGTTTAGAGGAAGGACCTCGAAACGGTAAAAGCCGTGACCAAACTTCACAACAGAGATCACAAAGAGGGCCAGAGTTGCCGTCGAGGGGGGGTTGCGGACGGTGCTAATGTGAAAGGACCTCTAAACGGTCAACGGAAAGTCAGCAGGAGAATAGTACGTAGTACAGTCGTGATATATCCTAAAATTATCGTTTTCTAAGACGTCAAGCTAGGCACCTAACAAGCCTATGCAGTCATTAAGTGAAAGTAATCTAGATCTACACAAAACTAGGCATCTGCAGTGCCACCAAAAGGTATCATCAAGAGTTGTCATCAAGAAGAGGCCGGAAGATGTGAATATAGCCGCGTAGCGCGGCTATGGTCTGATAAGTATCTGTATCTGATAAGTATTGCAGTACAACTTACGATTCCATCCAATTCTTTGTTGGCCTCCTTTATGGCTGCATGCTAAAACATAAACTGAGTTTAGATCACTGTACCACCAAATAATAGGCCAAAGCTATACTCACTCACAGCTTTTGCGATCTCGCACTTTTGCTCACAAGTCAGGTCCAACTCATCGTAGGCGGCTACCATCTGCTCAAACTCCTCGATCTTGCGCTGAAGACGCGCTATCTCCGCGTTCTTGCCTACCATCAAGGTGTTCACGATGGCTTCAGTCGGAACATACTTCACTCTGCATGTGTCATTGTTCCTTTTGATAATCTCAACCAGGTGTTCGCTTTTATCGGAACAGAAGTGGGACCATGCTCGCGCGTCCGTACAAGACGCGTACGCCTTGAGTTTCCCTTCATTTCTGGCCGGTAAGTCGAACAAGTCGTATTCATTGAAAACACGCTCCCTTTTTGTAATAAATGACATATCGAATCCGAGTTTTACTTCTTAGGTTAAAAATAATTTCTCTAAACATAAACATGAATATACTCTACTTTTCTCCGCCATCCATTTTACACATAACGATAAGATTTTCATAAATATGTTACTCTCAATTATAATAAATTACAGCTGTTGTAAATAGGGAAAATATCAAATATTGTTTTGGAAATGTCATTTGTAATCGAGGCGGAGTGGCATTTTGAAATAGAATTAGACATCAGTTTCAAATTGTTAAGCTGTCATCAGCTTTATTTAGCCAGGATTATTTTATTTTGTTTTCCCTAAAGGAACCAAACAATACACTACTACTTTATAGACTACTAGCTTCTGCCCACGGCTTCGCCCGTGTGGTACCCGTATAAAAAGTAGCCTATGTGTTATTCTGATGTATAAGCTATATTACTGTAAAGTTTCATCAAAATCTGTTCAGTAGTTTTTTGCGTGAAAGAGTAATCCATCCTCATAAACTTTCGCATTTATAGTTTATAGTAGTAGTAGGATTTTCGATTTTCCTATGTACAACTTAATAATGTTGCCCTGAAAAATAATGAGCATAAATAAACGTGGCCGACCTTTTTTGCCTTTGCTTTCGAAAACAAAATGACACTTCAAATGTCAAACCAACAAGTTTTCAGCAATATTATTTAAGGACACCAAAATTATATGTTCACCAATACAAATGGACAAGCAGCTATCTCAAAAACACTCCAATAGTTTCACCATTCAATGAATTACACACAAAAATATAATTTACGACTTTTAGCACGTAACGAGGGTAAGATCAAGTCGTACGAGTCTTGCAGTGACGTTAGGGCTTGGAGTCATGACGTGAGCGCGAAGGATCGTCATCTCAGGGAATGGATGAAGACCGATATGCCCATTTGTGTGATACCTGTTAGCACTTTGACTGGCTTCCTGAGAACAATGACGTGCAGAAGTCGTAGGAGGGTAAGGTTACAAGCACTATATTACGATATTACTACGAAACGACTTCTCCGATTGAAATGCAGTTCTTGTAATCGATCTGTATGACTTAAAGGATGTTTTATATGTTGATTTCATCGCCAAGTCACTAGGAAGCGCTGCAATAGATGAGGGTTTTATTTTTTTAGTAAATTTACTAATATTACCTAACTGCCCAAAAGGAGGGTTATGATTTTCGGGTGTATGTGTGTATGTATGTCTATTCCGTTGGATCTCGCTGTAGCCTAAACGGATGGATAAATTTTGATAAATAAGGTGTCATTGGATTCGTCTTGATCACGGGACTAACATAGGATAGGTATATAAGTGTCAAGAAATCTATTAAGGTGGCTACAATCCGCCATATTCGATTTCCGACGAACCAAAAATCCTTTAGCTTATCCTGTAGCCTAGAATCACGCTTAAGAAACTACAGTCTAATTTCTTTGTTGACTACCTCTGTGGCGCAGGGGGCGAAGGCCCGCTTGAGGCACAGCAGGTTGTGGGTTCGATTCCCGTCGCTGGACAAATGTTAACATCTGCAATTATTTGTCTCGGGTCTGGGTGTTTTGAATCTTTAATAAGTATGTATTTACAAAAAAAAATTATATAAAGTAGTATATCAATCATGTAGTTCCTTTAACACAAGCTCTGCTTACTTTGGGGCTAGATGATGATGAGTGTGAAAATTTCCAGCATTATTTGTTTTTGAACTGATTACTTGTTATAAATTCGACTCAACGCATTTACTGCAAGCTGTATAAAATGTAATTTTTTGAAGGATATCCATTTGAATGGTGTTTTCAGGTAGCTCCCCGATGTCATCCAGAATGTAAATCAAAGGTGTTGCTTGATAGTATTTGCACATCCTGTCACGCCATGAGAGAGTGCTTAAAGCAAAATGAAAACTTTGAAAAGTATTTCGTGGAGGTTTGTAAAATGTTTTGTGGTTTCTATGTATAATATGTATGTATTTACGAAATATATATGTATAAGTAGTATATTAGTCATGTAGTTCCCATAACACAAGCTCTGCTTAGTTTGGGGCTAGATGATGTTGTTTAAAAGATATCGAGTATTATTTATTTATTTATTTTTACCTTCAGGAAGAGTTGGAAACAAGCCAATGGCCCTGCGAAAGATGCTTAGACGCCTTGAAAAGCATCAAAATGTTCTGGAAAATCATCATTGACAAAATATTCAACATCAATATTTCAAAATATGATGAGTTGGACACTGACTGCAATAGTGGTGATAGCGTAAGGTCTGTTGCAAAGGCCTGGCAAACTGAGATGGTACAACAAGCTTTATACGTCAAGAATGTCACTCCTGTATATGGCAGGGTGCCTTTCCCCAGAAGTAGTAGTACTAAAATGGGGGCAAATCAAGAAACCTCGCAGCGCACTATCAAATCCTGGCCAGCGCAAGACAAGTGCTACTCGAAACATATCGGAAGACCGCAACATACTAGTTATACAATACGGTCACATGAGAACATAGATGAAAGTAGGAATCCTAAAATATTACGTAAAAGGACCAATCGAAGCACACACATGGAATTTAAAGTAGTAGATATAGCTTGTGACACGTGTTTTATCGAGAAGGAACATGAAGAAATCAAAGCTCACAAGAAGAATTTACAAGTTTTGCAGAACACATGCAACGGACACGTTGAAGATGTAGAAAGGTTGAAAAGAGAGAATAACTCATTGAGAATAGAGTTGGAGAATGTATATAAAAGCTGCCCCTGGAAAGCGACTTTCTATTGTCCCGATAGTCATAATAGCAATACTCTTGTACCCAAGCCTTTTGAAGCAGCAATGGATGAAAAGTGTCCGAACCCGGTCAAAAATATTGATTCGGAAATGATAATTACAATGAAAAAATGCAAACACGAGGTAATTTAAACATTATAATACCATTGATTTACTGACTCTTCAAAACAGTCTTGCTGAAAGCATAATTTGGTAGGTTTATTTTGTAGGGGTTCATTTTGTGTAGAAAAACTCATGTAGACGAAGTCACGGGCTTTCTACTTGTTTCATATGATTCATGACTTGGTGAAAACTATAACACAATATGGCCGCCAGAAAGAGAGCCATTGGCAATAGCTTTTAGGAACTAAACTAGTAGATATCTTCAGAGTGGTATATATAATTTACATACACCTATATCGATAGACCTTACAATGACATCCCAATAATGGAAAACTACTTATATAGACGGTGTGTTTTAGAATTTCAGACACGTCTCTCTTTTACAAGTCCTTCATAAAACGAACGAACCAAGGGTCGAAGATTCGAGATATGGACTATGCTGTACTAAAGAAGATCCAATTGAAATATTGACAAAAGGCAAGTCTCTATAACGGCAACTTAAGTTTTTACGTTTATAGTTATAAATAATGATGCTGTGAAGTTACACTTTTGATTCAACATCAGATAATTAAGTTAAAATAAAAAATTTGAACAGTAATAAAAGCGTGAGGATGTCAGAGTCTGAACATATTTGGCAAACTGTCTTCTTTGTGTCATATTAAGCCCATCGCCCTTTTCAGCGAATTTCAAGTTGTGCGCGTCTCCTTTAGTGCGCGCCCATGCCACGCGGGGCCTACCACATCGGTAGCCAAAAGGGCCAACATGGCTGAAGATTCATATTCATATAGATTCATATTTCAGTGCAAAACACTTTTGGAGCAATGGTGAAACGGGAGATGAGTATAGCCAACGAAAAGCGGCACAGGCCAAAGAAGCAAGCGTCTGACATTGAAGCTTCTTTCCACAGAATAAATACTAGCAAGTCCGCTCCATCGTGTTCTACATTGTCGTCTAGGCTCAGTTCTGAGTTAAATTTTGTAAGTTCTTAACAATAATATTATATTTGATAAAAAAACAGTCCTAACAAGAATTAATTATTTAACAAATAAAACAACTTCTCTCGTTTTGTGAACGAAAACATGGTAAGGAAACCGGCATGCCCTAGAAATAAAAATTCGAAGGCATGTGATATCAGTTAGTGTTCCAATAAGCGATAAGATGGCATCCTGTGACGTAGAATTCTAACCACTATGCAAAACAATTGCTAACTATGTGGCATTATATGATATTTGAACGTGTCTTCAGCTACCTCCTTTTTTTTATCCTCCTCCTCATAGATCTGAATACTTAGTATGAGTCTAAGGATCTCACATTATGGGGATTACAGTAAAAAAAAAAAGGTTTTCTTTTTCCAAAAATTATTCTAATTTTCCTTATGGAAGTTTAAAAACCAAATAGCTAAAAGTCAATTATTTATATATTTATAAGTATTTCATAACGTTTTGCGACCTAAAATTTGAATATTTATTTCAGGTACCCGCGAAATAATCCTGTTATAGACTATACATAAGGTTAAAAACAAACTGTGCATGTATTTGTATTTATTTGTAGGAATTAAACTATATTTCAAACTATGCTTTATTTATTTGAAATTGGCCATGATGTTCAACAATCGATTATAGATAAGTTCAGTGGCATTGATAGCGAATACGAAGTCCAAGTGGTTGAATCTTTCTAAAGGCACTCTAAATTGACCGATTACGGTCTTTATTTCTTTTGAAAGCTTATGGACATCATCAGGCGTAGACAACCAATCGTTGTCGGCGTAATGTAGGAAAATGGGTGTCTTTATATTCTTCAAGTAGTATTCAGGAGGATTTAAACTGCCGTACCGACGTAGGTTTTGGATCCATCCGTGGTTGAAGTTAGTGAATTTCCCGGATTTGTAGAGCTGGCCAAAATGGATAAGCTGTCTCGTTGATGCACCGGCAGGCGTGTGGCCCAACACTACTGGAAGCATTGTCTGTGAGAGAGATATTTTTTGTCAGGGAAAAATAAAACCGACCTTATTTCACGGAAAGTCTATAAAATGTCCAATAATGTAATTTCATCCCTATATTTTTCACCTTTCGGAGTGGGATTTTTACATACAATGTATATGGGACAACACTTTTACCCTACCCATCAAAAAAATAATCATTACCGATTTTAATGATTATTTTTCACAATTGGCGAAGATATCGCGTGACATACACAAAAAACAGAGAGATTGAGAAACGTCTCCTTTTTGGAAGTCGGTTGTAAAATATATAACAAAACTGAAGCCTACGCATTGTAGGCAAGCTGGACACCAACTGTTCCTTCATGGAGCGCTGGACGAGAAGGCATGTCGTAAATCTAGTAGCTCTATGTACCTTTAACCTAGAATATAGTTTTAGTTTATATAATAGTCTTCTCTAATACGAACAATATTATACTTTATTTTTGTTTATTATCGTGTAATAATAGCGTCTGAAATAAGAATGATTGAATTGAATTGCATTAGAAGAAGTATAGTTCCTTGTGAAAGAGCTCGTCCTGGGAAGTATTACCACCATACCTATTTCTGCCGCCAAGCAGTAATGCTTGCATTTTACTGGGTTTATGGGTGTTGGTGAAATTACAGGGTATATGAGACTTTTCATCCGTTATGATGGGCGTATTGGTAAGCGGTACCCTTAACGTTCATAGGTTAAGGTTACCGCTTACCAACAGTTGGGCCGTATACTTGTTTGCCACAATTGTTGCATAAAAAATTACAATGAAGAGCTATGCACTTTTAATAATATGATTATGCTAAGTACACATACTAAATAGTGGTTTTTCTAGGTGACTGTCTTGGTAGGTAGTGGGGATGTTTCTTCATCCTTTCACTACTGAATTGTAGGGTTACCAAAAAAGAGTTTATGATTTAAAAGTTGATTACCGTATTCAGCTGTTCTTCGTTGAATCCGCAAATGAGGAAAAGTAGGTTTGAGCAAATGATTTGTGTGATAGCTTCCTCGATGCAAAACCTCTGACCGGCTATTTCATTGATTTTCCCGTTCGGCAGGAGTTCATTGGTCCCTAGTATTTTGAAGAGTGTCTGAGAAAAAAATCTAGGTTTATTTTACGGTTCGAATATGACAAGTTCTAGTAACTAAAACATAGTAACTTTGAGTGCAGGTAGACGTGTTACATGTAAAAATGAATATACTTACTAAAAAATAAAAAAATAAATAACAATTCGTTATTAATAAATGAATCTGAATCTTAGTATATCTTTCTTTTATATTGACTATGTGTGCCTACCTGCTTTTTGTTTAATTTGATTACCTTACTTGCAAATTATTAATAGTATTGTGTTGATTTTGAAACTCTTCTGTAGGTCCCATGAAATAACAAATATTAAGAAATTCAACTTACTTCTAAGGAATTTGTAAACGGCCCCATAGCTCTTATCAAGGGACTTCTGATGTTCTTAATAAAAGCTACGGGTGCCAAAGCTTGCATCGCAATAATTTTATCATTATATTCAGGCCTCATTGACATCATGACCCAGAAGACGGTCGTTCCTTGAGAGAAGCCAATGTACTGTATTTTTTCGGTGCCCGTTTCTTGAAGGACGTAGTCGATCATAGCTGGGAGGTCGTAATAGCCGATTTCATGCCAGCTAAATTGCCAGAAGGCTTTCGATTCGGGTTTGAGGATGGCGTGTCTGCGGGAGTATGTGTTGCCACGAGCGTTGCCCATCCAGACATCGTAACCTTCTTCTGCTAAGATGTAGGCTAGAATGGAATAAGATCGATTAAGAGCCGCCTGCAATTGAATGTAGCATCACAGAACAAAAGGTATTAAGTAGAGTCTCTTTTGAAAACCTACAAAACAAAGATTCTTTTAAGCGATAAATAACTAAAATAAACTAACATTGTGATGAAAGGGATTTCTTTTGATTCGACCATCAGTCTTTTTGTGCATTTCAGTAAGTTCTATCACAGTATTGTGTAGTGCGCACAGAATCGTTGCAGCACACTGGTACTTTCAATAATCGCCACTTCAAAGATTATTTTAAGTTCTGCATCGCTTGACGATCTCTCTGGCGCAGTGGGTGTAGTTTGCGGGTTCGATTCCCGCCATGGGACAAATGTTTGTATGATCTGCAAATATGTATCTCGGGTATAGGTGTTTTCTATGTATAATATGTATGTATTTCCAAAAAAAAATATGCATATAAGTAGTATATCAGTCATGTAGTTCTGCTTACTTTCGGGCTAGATGATGCTGTGTTTAAAATGTCCTTAATTATTATTATATTACCTATTTGGAGATAAACAATGATGAAAAATTGTAACAAATACTCAATTTTAGTGAAAATGTAATTCACCAAGACGCTATGTAAGAAGGTCACCCGATGAACCGATGAAATTGCGGGTAATCGGATGGAGGTGGCCTAAGATCGTTCATCATGGCACTCTTTAGGGAAGGCCTATGTCCAGCATTGGACTTCTATAGGTTCTTGATGATGACGATAAAACTCACCAAGTCCTTTCCCAGGAGTCATCAACACCCACTCTGCGGAAGACGATAACAAGCCATGCTGCAGGAACACCACTGGTTTCGGTCCAGCTGTTTGTGTCTTTCCATGAGGCACTCGATGCATTTCAAGGATGTATCGGTCTTCTGTGAACACTCGATGGATTTCGCAAGGGTACCCATATTTTTTTATGAGGCTGAACTGTGGACAGTATGTTGCTCTGAAATTCTTCATTAAGCAATAGATTTGGCAACTTGCTAAATTTACCCATTTTAATCTCTCTAAAATGGGTACAACGAATTTGGTTATATTGAAATAATTTTATGTTTCATAACTGGGAAAAATCAGTTATGGGACTAGAGTACTTAAATTTTTAAATACCCGACGTATTTACATTTACATTGTCTATGGCAGCGCCCCATATTGAATTGTGGCAATTAAACCTATCTATGGATCATCCTTGAAGTCATACAAATCAATCACAAAAACTGCATTTCAATCGTAAAAGCCGTTTCAGGAAATGTCAACAGACAAACAAACAAACAAACAAACAACCTCTATTTTTTATCTGTTAATAAAAAAAAACAACTATTTCCTACGGATATCATCTATCATGAGTATATAGCTGTACCTACCTATGTATGGACAAGACAAATAGTTACCATACAATCTAGTTACAACAAAATTGATTGACTCAAAAGCCGAAACTCCAAGCGCTGCTTTTTTCCCAGAAAATGTTTTTCCTTGTAAAGTTTAAGTATATTTTTGTCATGTTTTATCAAAAATCATGCTACTAGGTAAAGGTACTTACTTAAAAAGAGCGTCATGACTCTGCAGTCATATTTTATGCAATGCAAAAAATCTCATGGAATTCGGCTCAGCTTAGACTTACCGTATCAAGTCGAGCGTCTTCAAGAATTTCTAAGTTCGTTTTGTCAACAGCAAAATCGGGTTTCATAAGGGCATGACAACAGAAAATAATACATAGTACTGTTACTAATCTCAAACTCATTTTAAAGGAAGACCAAGAGTGAGAAAATAAGAAAAAGATTTTTTTTATTGGTATATCTAATTAGTTTTTAGGATAAACTTGGAAGCCGGCGATTCTTAATGAAGACGCCTGGTGACTACTGTCAGAGATTAAAGTCAAGGCAACGGTTCCACAATAGATTAGTCAATACTACAATATCCTAGATTAGTTACCTATTTGATTACGATAAGTAGGTAAACCATTTCAGGGCAACGTTCGGATGATTGAGTGGAAAATCTACTTGTTTCTATCATCGATACCTAAACTGAAATAGCTATTTAGATTAAATTATCTAATTAGCTATTTCAGTAGCTACCTAGTACTGTTTATCGTATGAAAGCTAACCTACTTCGGAAGGGCGAACAATAATCAACACTAACTAAATATTAGTACCTAGATAAGGATCTCAAATAGGTAACTACCTACCTAATTAGTTTTTAGGTGTGTTTGAGAAACCTGTAACCTAAGTAGGTATCAAGTAATATGCAAAAGCAGAATAATTTTATGCTTATCCATTCAAATGTCAAACCTTTTTCCTAGACAATGATGAGACATGTGATTGTTTAAGAGGCTAGCGGAGGATGAATTGCTACAAACTTAATACCAAAACCATTTGTAAGTAATTCGATTATAAATGAAATCGGACTACGCATTAATGAATTACAACTAAGTACATATTTTAACTTTCATCCCCTCTTCCAAGGGAACCGTGCTGAAAAAGTATCTAATGTTCTACCTCGTAGTATGAACTCAAATCATGTCAAGTTTAATTTGAATCCATTCAGTTGTTACGACATGATGCGCGGCCATGATACTGACAGACATACAGACGAAAATGAAAAAATAAAAACATTTTTGGCTTCAGTATCAGTCGACACTGAATAAACATAGAGAACCATCCAAAAAAACGTTTTCAAATATCTTCCATGTACAGGATTGGACCTGTTACAGTACTATTATAATATAGATTGTAGACCTTAATTGCTTTGCAATGATACTTGGTTTAGTGGCTCTGACAGAACTCGAGTTTTCTTTCGTAATGAGACTGGAGTATTGTATATGTGGAAAAGTTATTTCATTTCAAGTTTTAATTTAGGTTACCAACTATTACCTACTTAGGTAGCCTACCTACCTTATGATTTCTTGATATAAAAATGAATAAATATATAATACAACTATTTACAAGTAGGTATATACAAAAAATACTGATGAAACAGCTAGCTATCTAAAGTAAGATCAATAGGTACCAGGCAGAAGCGTTCCAAAAATACTGGCCGCATTGCCACTCTGAATTGCTCTGATAAAAAATCTGATAAGTACTATGCACAATAAACGCAAAACCTCGTTCCTACATTCTAAGCGACCTGCAGTATGTAACTTACGAAAATTTTAAGTTTTACAAATCTCTGCTCATTACTTATTTTAATAAAATCATCTAGCGGAGTAGAGAAGTAAAGTGATTGGTGTGTTTAGCGCCATCTAGCGCTGAGTAGCTGATATGTTATGTAATGCTTTACCGACAATTGTAAAGCATAACATAACTTATCAGCTACTCAGCATTTATCAAATGATAAATTATTTTTTATTGAACAATATTCTCGTTACTGCCATATTTTTTTTCATACACTAAGTTTGTTTTCTTAAGTTGTGTATAATGAGAATATGTCAATGAAAACCAAAGACTACCATCCTAAAAGACAAAAAGTATTGTCTAACTACGGTTTGTCTATGGATGATCTCTGAATGTACGTATTTAAGGCTTAGATTCGTTAGATTACATACGATCTATGAATCTATGATTATTGATTGTTTTCCCTGCGGTTGCGAGCGAGGGATTTCGCATCTTCATTTATTGTTTTTGTTTATTTTCTTTCAAATTTGGTTTTTATCTATGCATTTCATACACTCGTATGGTTAATAACGCGTTATGGCAAATCAAGAGATTAGTCTAAAGTGGAATGGTTATCAAAGTAATATTCTAGCAAACGTAAAAGAGCTGTTCAAAAACGATGGTCTATCGGATGTGACATTGGTATCTGATGGGCAGAGTTTCAAGGCTCACAAGCTGATTCTTTCTGCAAACAGCGCTGTATTCAGGAGCATATTCCAGGTATGTTCGGTTCTAAGCGATTGTGTAAAGATGTAGGCAGGATATAGACTGACGCCCACGCGTTTTTTTTACAGCAAAACCCCCACAAAGATCCTATTATAGTGCTTCATGACATCAATAATGCCTCATTACGAACTCTTCTCACGTTTATGTACAATGGAGAGGTGAATGTGACCGAAGAATTCCTGCCTGTTCTCCTGAAGACAGCTGAAACTTTGAGGATATGTGGATTGTCTGCTGGAAGTGAAGCTAAAGACGATGACGAAGTTAGTTATATTATATCATAGAATGTATCAAAATTATCCTAATCTTATAATAGATAAAGTCAGTACCTGGTTTTGTATTAAATCATAAAATACTTTCCTATAAACTATTTTGCTTTCCAGAAATCATTAACTACACCACATTCAAAGAAGCGCAAGAGAAGCGTCCACGAAGACAATAATAATAAGCCTAAAAAGCTTAACCTAGTCAAGCCACAAGCTGATGCTGTACCAAATGTAATTGTGGATCCTGCTAAACAAAATGTGAGTTACCCTCTTATTTTACTCTCTTAAGCTCATTAAGAGTTGTGGATAGAGCTATGCTCAATGTTTCACTGAGTAATACCTCCTCCGTGACCTCAGTGGTACGGTGGGCGGTTAGTCCGCTGCGGGACAAATATTTGCATGGTAGAAGTCTAAGAAATAGCAAGTTTAATTTGCAATTATGCATATCTGTCTATCTACATATATTAATGACGATATGCATCATTATTATATTTTAAACAATCTCTAAATTGTAATTTTTCAGAACATAATCCCAAAAGTAGAACCGATCGACTCACCAGCAACTGATTATTCCGGCGAGATCACTAACGATACAGACCTGGCTCTACTTGAAGAATCCATCGAAAAGAAATACCCCATCACTCCGGAGATATTATCCGGGAAAACTGTGTGTACCACAGGTACAAGTGACCGTCACTTCAAGAAATGGATAAGCGAAGTCAGCAGCACACAGCCTTGTTTAAATGTGACAAATGATAAAAATATAATTGATATTGATGAAGATAAAGAGTGTATTGAGATTGATAAGGAGGTAGAGACTGTGTTGCAGAGCGGCACGATTGTGGAGTCATTAAGTATTACTACAGAGAATCTCAATTCCGTTTCAAGTGAAGCTCATGCTTGCAAAGGTAAGTGAAACATAGCATATTGATTTCAATGATGGCCCGGCGGGCGAGTAGCCAGCTATGACGCAAGAGGTAAGGTTCGATTCCCTCTGCGGTACAAATGGTTGCAGGGTTTTGCGAATGATATTTGTTCTGGCATTGTGGTACCTACCGCAGTACTCTTAGTTCCTTATAACCTAGTTCAAGGAATCCTAGTGTGAGGTCAGGACTATGTCTGTTGGATGTTTGTTTGTTAATTATATCCAGAAGTTTAAATAAATAAATATAATGACATTTCCTGGTCAATACATTTATGAAAATATGATGTATGATCAGAAAAAAAAAATTGTTTAAGAATAAAATTGATAATCACTATGTGAATACCAGAAATAAAGATAAAATCGCTGTTGCCACTTGTAGACTCCATAAAGTTAGTAAATCGTTTAAAGGGCAAGGTGTACGCTTTAATAACAAACACTCAAGAGATATACAAAATTTGACAATAAAATTAACAAATTTAAAAAAAACTTTATAAAAAGGCATACTTAAAAATATCTGATTATTTAGATGATAAAAACTCTTGGGATTGAAAATGCTCCAACTAGTTGTTTTGTAAAAGTATTATTAAAAAGAATAACCAGCCTTGTTTTTTTCCCTTTCTTTCCTGGCTTGATCGCGGAGGAACAGGCACTAAATAAAACCGATGTTTCCAAGTGATCCTTGTGATTTTAATGAATGAATGAATTTTGACTTTGACATTTGAAATGAAAAAATATCAGAAGACAAAGCAGTGTTAAGTCATCAACTGTTTGATATGTTTATAAGTAAAGCCCAAATAGTTCGAAACTAATTAATTTTAATTAAAAAAACTAAACTGTTATTATACTTTTGTTGCTAACTGTACATTATGTGGCCTCGAGACAAAGATGAAAAGTCTTATATGCCTACCATTTCTTATGGTTTTAAACTCTGTTACAGATAATAAAAATAGTACTTGCTACGCCAGCCCTTCGTTCCCTTGTCCATTCTGCCCTCGTGTCTATAACAGCTGGGGCTACAGGCGGAGACACGTCAAGTCCAGACATGTCACAAACAGGTAAATACATCCTAATCCCACTCCGAAATTGGTAAAAATATGTGCAAACACACGCTCAGAATGACCGGCATGCTGTAGAACCAGAAGTTCGAAGTCATGTGACAATCTCAGTGGCGCAGTGGGCAAAGGCCAGCCTGAGAAGCAGAAGATTGCGGGTTAGATTCCCGCCCAGGGACAGATGTTTGTATGAACTGCAAATATTTGTCTCGGATCTGGCTTGTTTACTATGTATATATCGGCGCAAAGGCGTTATTCTGCTTCTACAATTAGTCATCGGCGCAGAACCACGAGTTATTTAACGAAACATCACTTAGATTGTCATATTACAGTGTAAAATCATTAGTTAATAGCTAGTTATCATTTGATTGTTGTAATCAAATGACAATTAGGTAATTACGTAATCAAGTTGTTATTTTGACCATGTTTACCTTCAAAACCATTTGTAAACTTAAATGATTAATGCTTGCAGGCAGTTTTAGCTTGTTCGCACAAGTTGCTTGCCTTTGTCTTTGTTTTTGCATAAATACGGGCGACGGACCGAGTAAGATTCATTCTCGCTCGAGCCGTCGGACCGTACAGACCTTGAAAACCTTTGTACAACCAAGAATAAATTTGAAGAACATCTCCTGGAGTTTACTTTCGTCATCAACTATGAGCGACCAGCATGCTGGTGATGATAGTGACGTTAGCATTGCTGACGTCACACTTTTTAAAGACCACCATGGAGCTTCTGCTTCGTCATCAGAAGTGGGATTGGACACTGCTTCAATCCAAACCAGTTCCTCATCAGCTCAGGCACCATATTCGTCTGATACCCAATGGCAGCAGTTACTGGAATAGCAAACCAGTAATTCGCTCTCCGGCAACACCACCTAAGACTATAACCCTACCAGAATTCAACCCTTAACAGCCTGATGCAAATCCACGTGCCTGGTGCTCAACTGTGGAAACCTGCCTCACTGAACAACACTTGGAAGGAGGAGCATTGGTCATCATTAACACCAACAGCAGCAGGCCAAAAGAAGTACAAAGTCTTGCATCATACGCATTTCTACTGATTACGCCACTCGTGGCTAAATGGAAAGATATGGAACCCGAAGAATTTGCCGATTCGTGTGTACTCGCTCATCTCTCACAAATTGACGGTAGGATTAACCAATTGGTGTTTACGACGGAGATAAAATCAAGAACAAAGTTCGTTCAAGAAGTCCAAGCTTATTCCATGAAGCAAAAACATGATCGAAGCCTCTACAACTTCATGCCAAACTACAACGGCAACCCAAGTGTCAACCACTCGAAGATACAATGTCAAAAGTACGGACAACAGCAAGGATGACACCTGCTACCGTTGCGCGGCCATCGTGTCTACCGCACCGGGTAGTGCTATCGGCGAAAAGGCAAGCTTTCACACGGATCGTCTACATCAGCTTCTGCAACCCTGATGGACAACAGCAAGGCTGTCACCTGTTACCGCTGCGGGGCCATCGTGTCTACCGCACCGGGTGGTGCTATCGGGGAAAAGGCAAGCTTTCACACGGATCGTCTACATCAGCTTCTGCAACCCTGATGGACAACAGAAAGGCTGTCACCTGCTACCGCTGCGGGGCCATCGTGTCTACCGCACCGGGTGGTGCTATCGGCGGCAGCGGCGTAGCAACCGAGAGGCGGGTCATCATCTGCGAAATCGGCGGCGTTCGTGCGTTATAACAATCAGGTCGGTCGTTCCCATTTTATTATGATAGTGGTGCCGAATGTTCTCTCATTACGAGACACGGATGTTCCTCCTGTGTTTAGAGATAAAAAGTCTTGCGCAGTTTTCATTCAGAGCCAGTTTATTGCGATTACTATTGAGGCATCCTTTCTTGTAATTTATTTTGTCCTGAAAATGAATTCACACCCCTTTAGTCAGGTTAGGCCGAGCTTGAATGTGTACTCCAGTTGTGTTACTTGTTACAGATACACATGAGGACGCGTGTCATGTCAGGACTACCCGTGTCATATTACTGTCAAGAGGCGGTATCGGCGAAGAAGAGGACGAATCAATAACTCCTCAAGGCACCGTTGCAGCACCAAACGAGCCTGGACCATCTATCTACCTCCCGAGCTGGACGGTCTGATCGACGAGTTCTAGACTCGCAAGAATAAGACGCGACATCAGAATAAGCTAAGTAAACCAACTTATTTCCAAACATCTATTCCTGCATCCTGAGAGCCTATACACCCAGTACCACAGAGTACACCCAGTACCACAGAGTACACCCAGTACCACAGAGTACACCAAGTACCACAGAGTACACCAAGTACCACAGAGTACACCAAGTACCACAGAGTACACCAAGTACCACAGAGTACACCAAGTACCACAGAGTACACCAAGTACCACAGAGTACACCAAGTACCACAGAGTACACCAAGTACCACAGAGTACACCAAGTACCACAGAGTACACCAAGTACCACAGAGTACACCAAGTACCACAGAGTACACCAAGTACCACAGAGTACACCAAGTACCACAGAGTACACCAAGTACCACAGAGTACACCAAGTACCACAGAGTACACCAAGTACCACAGAGTACACCAAGTACCACAGAGTACACCCACCTACACTCCATGTTACTAATACCACAGAGTACATTAACCAACAGTATACCAACACCTAAGACAGATGTGTTTTGGTGTTAGTAATAAAGTTGTCAAGCATTACAAGATGCTTACAGATACCTACTCAAAATAAAAACCATTTCATTGTTTCAGACACTCGAAGATCACAACCCAAGGCTGGTGCAGAGCACGCACCGCCTGTCAGTATGGCCGTATCGGCGCAAAGGCGTTATTCTGCTTCTACAATGAGTCATCGGCGCAGAACCACGAGTTATTTAACGAAACATCACTTAGATTGTCATATTACAGTGTAAAATCATTAGTTAATAGCTAGTTATCATTTGATTGTTGTAATCAAATGACAATTAGGTAATTACGTAATCAAGTTGTTATTTTGACCATGTTTACCTTCAAAACCATTTGTAAACTTAAATGATTAATGCTTGCAGGCAGTTTTAGCTTGTTCGCACAAGTTGCTTGCCTTTGTCTTTGTTTTTGCATAAATACGGGCGACGGACCGAGTAAGATTCATTCTCGCTCGAGCCGTCGGACCGTACAGACCTTGAAAACCTTTGTACAACCAAGAATAAATTTGAAGAACATCTCCTGGAGTTTACTTTCGTCATCAACTATGAGCGACCAGCATGCTGGTGATGATAGTGACGTTAGCATTGCTGACGTCACACTTTTTAAAGACCACCATGGAGCTTCTGCTCCGTCATATATATATATATGTCATTACAAAAAAATGTATTTAGGTAGTATATTAGTCAATTAGTCATGTAGTTACGAGTACCATAACACAAGCTCTGCTTGCTTTGAGGCTACATTATGCTGTGTGAAAAATTTCCAGTATTATGTGCCATCGACTGAAAGGCTTGTGACCTGTGGAATGCTAACGATCAGTTTTGCTTGCAACAACTGACATTCCACATGCCAGCTCATCGCCGCTTATTGGAACACTAACTGATAGCCTTATGGGGCATGGCGGTTTACTCACGATGTTTTCCTGTCTCTTGGGACGACTTCTTGCAAAACCACTGAAATCGATTTCGACTGAATTCAATAGTATATGGAGGTTTTGATATGTATTTTATTGTACTATGTTGTATGATAAAATTCCTATGGTAAAATACAGTGGACATTCTTATAACATGTAATTGTCATCCAATAACCTGTGTTTTGCAATAAATAGAATAGAATAGAATAGAAAATTCTTTATTGCACACCAAAAAACACATCAGCTTAATTACTAAAAAAACTTTGATAATGTTGTACAGTGATTATTATCGCTAAATAGCGATCTCTACCAGACAACCTTTGGATGGAACGGACTGTAAGAAAGTTAACAAGGGGTTTAATTGGTGTACTTACATACTATGAATATACTATCATATATGCAATATACAATTAATACACAATATACATAGCTACAACAACTATTGTATGATCCAAAACATAGATAGACTAGAAGCAGGCAACAGTTAACGACTCGAGGACAAGTAGTGTTGTTCCTTGACCAATGATTTAAAAATAGGTAGTGATTTAGCACGTCTGATGGTAACAGGTAGTTCATTCCATAAACGGACACGGACATACAAATAGGAAGTCGGGATACCGCCCCCTAGGACAATGCGGCACTTAATTGACGATTCTTCACTGTAAACAGAAACATACAAAAATATTGGCAATATTTTAAGGCCTTATTTTTATTATAGGCCCATTTTTTTATATTTCTGTTTGTCTGTACAAGCTCGCTTACTAAGGAAATAATTTTCTGCTCTGCTCTTGAGTTCCATATTTTCAAAAAGCTGTCAAAGTTGTCGGGTCTGTGTGTTGTGGTGCCACGGTCCTCGTTGTTCCTGATACCCATGACAGAGGGAATCTTAGTGTGGGATTGGTTCTCGTTGTTCCTGATCCCCATGACAGAGGGAATCCTAGTGTGGGATTGGTTGTTAATTTATTTAACCGATTCGTTGCGGATGGCACGACAGGCGTGTCATATTTTTTTTTAACTTGTGTCTTATGACACTATAGGCGTGTCATTTTTAAATCGATTGTAACTCCCTCAAATTAAGTTTTAGAAGGGTCTGATCAAGCCTGTTGTGTAAGTTTCTGTATATTGTGTGAATTAAAAAATCGCAGGGGTTGACAATTTTTATAATTTGCATTGAATTATTTATTAACGTGTGGCGTATGACACGATAGGCGTGTCATTTTTGAATCAATTGTAACACTCACACACTCACACACTCACACTCACACACATCAAATAAAGTTTTAAAGGGTCTACTTAGAACAAAACTATCATGAAATATATAAGTCGAATATAAGAGAGTAATAAGTTGAATAAAACGTTTCTAGAAATTATTTTCTTTACGTATTCCTTGAATACAACAATAAAATTAAACAACATCACAAAAGGTTTGAATCATCTGAAAATGTAAAGTCAATTATATAGCTCTTATGTTGATGCCTAATTTTATAATTTTCTATAGAAAATTGTCACTTAGGCATGCCTTAGTCTTTGCTTTTAGACTTTAATGCATAAGGTCATCTACCACTAGTTCTTGAAATAAACAATTATAATGTGTTGTGTTGAAATAGCACATAAACTAAAATGAATATGAACTTATTAACTGACATAAAACTCTCCTATTTCAGGCTATCCTGCAAATTGTGCGTATCAGTGCTGCCATCTACCGGCGCGTGGTACACGCATGCGACACGGACGCACGGGATCCCACACGAAGAGGCTCGCAATTCCCTCGTAGTTATGGTAGAAGCCCATGCGGTGCTGACGCTGAACGAACCCAGCGTCACACAGCTCCTCGGCCAAGTAGGGATGGATGGAAATGGCATTGGTGAGAAAACCACGGCTAATTAGAGTATGTTCTGTGGTGTTATTCAACTCAAACTGCCTCGTTCAGAACCTAACTAAAGTGATGATATTCCATTCAACCTGTTTTGATCAGACCTTATTAAAGTGGTAATATTCCATTCAACCTGGCTCGATCAGAACATAACTAAAGTGGTAATATTCCAGCCAACCTCCTCGATCAGAATCTAACTTAAGTGGTGATATTCCATTCAACCTGCCCCGATTTAGAACCTAACTAAAGTGGTGATATTCCATTCAACCTGCCTTGATCGGAACCTAACTAAAGTGATGATATTCCATTCAACATGCCTCGAACCATACTAAAACAAGGCGTGACTATATAAAAAGCGTGACCGTTCAGTTCAGGACCATAATCTGAATCGCATTTTCGACAGTCACAGTGCCAGTGACAGTGGTGGTAGGTACCCGGATTAAAGCAATAATTGAACTTGGGTAAGATTTGGCCCACAAGACTTGAAACCTGGTATGGACGTATTTTGTCTGGTACTTCCTCAAAGCAATTCTACTTATTCTGTAGGATGAAAACTCCTTGAAGAATCACCAAAACGGGGATTACGGTAATTCCCCGTGAAAAAAAATGCCTTTGTAGAAATGGAAATAGTAATGAAATCAATAATCGATAGAACTTTACTTGTTATCGATACAATATCAATAGTCCATGACTATCGATAGTCTATTGATGGTTCAGAGACTTGTCATCTTGTAATTTGTCACCATTCTTCTGATTTGAAATATATAAAATTAACTTGGTAACCTCACACGGATCTACGTCCGTCATGGGGTTTAGTAGTCGAGCTTGTTTCTTTTATAGAATTTTATGGTTTTTGAAAGAATTTCTGAGTAAAATTATATTTTTCTTTGTAATATGAGGAGAATTTTAGCGGTTTAAACTTAAGGTCAGTGAGATATTTTCTGGTCCTACCTATACTGAAGAAGCAATTTTTGACCAATTTATTAAAATAAATTGTACTTTTAAGGTACTCCTAATATTTAGGTTAAAACAGTGTTTATTAAAATATGGCCAGTAACGGCATTAATACGTTAACTTTAATAAAACACTTGTTCTATTATTGCACTAAATTTCCATGTTTGGATTACATATTATGATATTTTGAAGTAATAATTTTGTTTACTTTTGTTTTTATGTTAATTACGATTATCGGAAGTGATTAAGTATGTATTTTATTTTAAATTCGTCAATAAGAAATATATTTAAGTTTGTGATCTCAATAGATACATTGAAGTCATGCGCTTTGTTTAGTCACAAAGCGAGGTATACATTTATTCTGCTTTTGAGATGTTACATTTAAAAAAAAAACATTTTTTTATTATAAAAAAAATGCACGTAAAATTCGTCCTTTTCATTAATATATTGGCGAAAATTATAAAACGTACGTGAAATGCGTCCATTTAATATTATATTGCCGATGTTAAATTGTTGAAGTATTCATTAGAATCTATATAATAATAGATCTCCTTTGTTCCATTTACCTAAATCACTTCTTTTTTTTTATTAGAACCACTTTTGTCAGATTGCAGAGTTAATTTGAAAGGTGCCCTATCCCAAAATTGAAAGGGGGTCATTGACGCTGGGAGGAGAGCGGAAGGTTTTTATAATATGAGAGTTGAGATAGAACTTAAGATTTCGATAAAAATTATACCATTATTTTTGTAATAATATTAACTTTTCTGTCACTAATAGGCGTAAGTCAATTATTTCAAAATCTGC
This sequence comes from Perizoma affinitatum, assembly GCA_961405105.1. Taxonomy (NCBI): domain Eukaryota; kingdom Metazoa; phylum Arthropoda; class Insecta; order Lepidoptera; family Geometridae; genus Perizoma; species Perizoma affinitatum. The sequence continues at coordinate 3,851,280 of OY560191.1, read as the reverse complement.
AATAAATATAGGATGTGATTTGAAAAGATTTATATATGTATTAATATTAAGAATTGTATTTTTGGAATGATATTATATATACGAGCAATAATGACGTAAGGCCAAAATTCAAAAATATACGGTAGTTTTTTAAAATCATAATGTGTGAAACATTTAAAATTAGAATTTGTAACGATACTTATCAGAAAGTTTAGTTTGTAATAATATACATTTTCGAATTTGTAGTTTATACTTAAATCGATTGAAATAATTCATGTATCTTTAAATATTTATTGAACACATTGTTTCAAACTAAAACATACTACAGTAAAAAAAAAAAGATTTTGAGAAATCGCTTAAGCTCTCTCTCGTAAACAAAATAATAATAATAAACTACGAGTATAATATCTGACAAGCATTTTATATTAATAATTGTATACATATCAAACTGTACAAGCAATACGGTGGAGTTTTTAATTAAATAATAGTGTATATATAAATAACAAACACTCGTTTGTGATTATTTGTATACCATTTTACAGTTTCAACAACGCGTACTTTGAATCAGATATTCTTTTGAATTATACATTTTTTAAATTGCGAGATTATAAGAAATAATCACTGCGTGAATCGGAAAGTAATATAAAAAAATCAAGTCGTTTCTTGTCTGCACCAAATCCGACCTAAAAAGATAAACCGTATTCACTTATTTTTTATTTATTTATGAAAACTAAGTCAGGGAGTTTTTAAAAGAAAAAAAAAAACAACTCGTAAATTCACTTAATTTATGAGAAATTTCATGAAGTAATGGTTCAAAATAATACTTTTGTTTACAATAAAGAAAAAAACATGTAATTTTAAATAAGTAAATAATCCATAGTGGGCATTATGAAATCGTCCGGACAAAAAAATTGCATTATCTTTATCATTGTAACAACCAAGTATTATTTTGCTCAACCATTACGAAAATTATAATTCAAAACGTATACACTTTTCTAAAGCCATAACTTAACCTGGCCACTCGCTTATATTATAAGTAAAATAAGTTACCAAAGCAATTTTTATTTAGATATTAGATAAGTACGTAATTGTGATTGGATAAAAAAATGTTTTCAAGTGATGGCTCCCTAAGAATGTGTTATGATAAAGGAAATGTGTGTTTACGCCATAATTTGCTTTAAGGTTAGTTTTGTATTCGATATACTTAACTCTATTGAGAATAATTAACTTGTATTTGGATATAACAAAAATCTTATGAGTTAACATAAACATATGGCTTTAAACTTACTTGACAAGAATATTAAAGTGACGCCATAATACACTATGAAATACCTCAAGATTAATTGAAAGCAACCTACATAACGCGATACATTGTCAAGTTATTTCATTACACGGAACATTGCAATTACCATTGTGAGATATAATTCCGTGATTACTTTTCATACATAGACGCGTTATATAGTTTGCTTTTATTTCCCGAGGTAAGTAATTCCAATGCAATGGAAAATAAATAGATATATTTTTGAATAATACAATCTTTTTCTACAAATCCGTAACTGTCCCTTCCACTGTAATCCCTGGAGCTAGCTCTATCTTTTCGCTCTCCACTCTTTTATCTATTATAGGGTAAATCATCTCTGGCTTACAATCTCCTTGCTCTAATACAGGAATGATTAGGTCTGGAGAGTCTTGTCTGGTGAATTCTTTAGATGGCGTTGGCGTTCTCATTTTAGTTGGTTGTATTGGGGCGCCATATCTAGGCGTCGGCGAAGTGTATTTTGGAAGATCTGGTGTTACAGAAATAGGGGTCGGTGTATACTTAGTGATCTGGACCTCTGGCATGTCCGGTGTGATAGAAATCGGAGGCGGTGGTACCATTGACTTCCTCGACGATACCCGCTTTTCTAGCGAAGCGTTCTCAGACTCCCCAGACCTTTTCATCGACGCTCTATTCCTCGGCGTTCGTTTAAGCAAAGCTTGGAAATTAAACGGTGAGTCATCTTCATTCAATTCGTTGTTCGATCTCGCCATAGCTTGTAACTCTTTGATAGGATTCAACTCTGTCGAGTTAAGTCCGTGCATACTCTTGCTGTATGTAGATTTGCGTAGTACAGGCCCACTGTTTTCCAAAATATCTGTGTCATCTCTCACGCCGCTCCACGGCTCGGGGGGATGGTAGTAACTTTGAGGGGCATGACCTGGTTTCTTCTTATAAACTGCTGGTCTGTTACTGGCTACTTTAGGGCTAACTTTCTGATCCTCTGCTGGTAAAACGGTTACAGGTTGTGTGGGGTCTCGGCAGAATGGCACGGCGATAAGTGTTTGTGTGCTCGCTGTAGCTTTTGGAATATCTGGTGTTGAATTAAATCGGCGTTTCAATGGTTCGTCCCACTGCTCGTGATCTGAGTCGTATTGGCTAGCAAAGGTGTCACTGAAATAATATTTTTTTATTATGTTACTGCGTTAGTTAGGTAGAACAGGGAGTTAAACTATTTCAAAACAGGAACAAGTATTATTTCTTCCTAGTTATTCTCGCATTGCTGTGGTCCGGTTTGAAAGGTGAGTGCTAGTGAAATTATAGACACATGAAACTTTTCAACATTTTTATAGGTAAACAATGCATCAGCATCGGCCATTGTGTTGCAGTTTTCAATAGATGACGGTAACCCCTTACTACACGCAAGTAACCTATAGTGGGCTTCATAAATACCACAAAAAATATTTGATAGCGCAATCCATGTCTTTCCCGAATGTAGTCTTAAAGATTTAAGGCCCTCTGGCATTGCATAAGTACTTACTTGCTCTTAGCCGAAGGGTCGCTCATATACGTCGTATCGTAGTACTGCAGCTGGTCGATCCTGAAAGGTAGTTTCCAAACGGTTGGTGGAGTGGATCCTAGGAAGTTAGCTTCATTCGAGTGAGGATCCACACGGTCCAATAGCACCGAGGTACTGGTGCTTAGTAAGGCTTCGAGAACAGCTTGGTTGTAAATATGTACCTGAAAATGGCAGAAAACATTACTTAAAAAAGGGAGTGGCAAAATTGATAAACTTTTGATAAATTCACTAAAGTTACCATCAGGCATTGTAGCATATTAATATAGCAAGAAATGTGTCCAAAGACTCCAGAATTCTGCGTTTGAGACGCTTATAGAAACTCATCCCTTCGGACGAAGTTGAAACTGTACTATCTCGCCGCTAAACCAGGTAAGTGAACGTCCTTTTAAAAGTGCTTTTAAAATAAATTGCTTTTACCTGCTGTGAAAAATGTACTAGATCCTGATATCTCACAGCTCGATACTGTAGCAGAACTTGGAAAATGGATCGGCTCTTCCATTTCAGTGCGAACCTCTTCAAGAAAGATGCAGTCTCTTCATCTATTTGTCCTGTGCTTTTGCTCACTAGAGGACCGTAAGCTTTTCGGACTATGTACCCTCGGTAAGCTGAAATGAATGTTCAAGTTATTTTTGTCATGCGTTTTGAAATCGATACGAAGTATGCTCAGTCCTTGTCGACCTACTGGATTTATCTATTTTATCGTGTACTGTTCCCATAATCATCACTATAACTTCGAGTCACGCATCATTTTGCCATTCCACTTCTCAGTTAAAAATTCAGCTTTAATTTATCTTATTTTTTATCTAAATTTCATAATTGTGTTACCTTTTTGTATCAACAGAGCGGCTTCATCCTCCGACACATTCATAGACTGGTGCTTCTTCAGCTCTTTTACTGAAATCAAAATCAATGGGTAAGTTATTTTGACATTATCTGAAATGCTAACTGGTATCAAAGCAATAACTTACTGTGCAAATTCTTAGCTTTGCTCTTGATAGCGTTTCTGCGTGCTACGAAGGCTCGCATCATGCATTGAACTTTAATTATCTTTTTTACTTGTGTCTCGTACAGCCTGTCTCAAAAACACATTTTAATACTTGTTTTACGGAAATCTTTAGTCTTATCTTAAGTCGACATAATTAAAGGGTACCTTGAAAGAAACTCTTCATTATAATATTTCAGGAACACTTTAGTTTTTCCCAAAATCCAGCCCTCCATTTTAAGCCTTATCATCAACAGTCGGCAATTTTCTTTTGTTACTTCCACGGTTTCGTCAAAATCGAAGGCTAAGAAACGGTACCTGAAAAGTCAGGATTTTATTAATATTAACCATTTTCTACAATGTTGTCTATATTGTACAAAAGTAGCCTTACCTTCGAATAAATTCAGCAAAAGGAATGCGACAAGAGTATCCATTTTGTCGAGCTTTGGCTGTGTCCAATATTGCCAAGGCCCTCAGTTGCTGCCTGACGATTTCTCTTTGAAACCCTCTGGGGTTGTCACTCAAGTCTGGCCTAATGCATCTTACATAGTGAGTTCCACAACTGCCTGATGATAATTGCTTAAGAATTTCAAGACTTGTGGCTCTGTATGTTGCTGCTGCTGTCCTCATTCTATGCACTTGGGAAAATTGACCTTTTGACTCCGTGTTGTATTTCTGAAAGCACAAAAATTTTAATTGGTTTAGTACCCAACTAGTAATAGTAGGGTATCACAAAAACCTTCTAAAAGATATTATTTTGAAAACTTACTCTGGCTTTCATATTTGCTTCTTCTTTCTCTGGTTTCGATTTTGCCACTACAACTTTCGGCTGACTCGGGGAAACGGTTAAGTTACCAGTCTTTGTCAATTTATTTCTGAACAACTGTTGCACTGTGATGTTTACGGACGCTCTCATCGTCTCTATCATTTCTGGGGGAAGAAAGTCCTTGTTTTTTTCAGACATTTCCCTGGCGTCATAGTTCACTTTCCCTGTGTAGTGTGCGACACTGAACTCATGGCTTCCAGACAGTTTTATATATGGGCCTTTACATGTTGTCCTTATTGTGCCTGAAACCAATTAATGGTTGTATTTTTGGCATGTTTTAGTCCCTTTAGATATATGACACTATACTTACTCATGATAAATTCCTGTCCACTCCCAATGCGACTTGCCTCATCCAAGATATAGAATAAACCAAGTGGTCTTCCCATTAGTTGATCCACGGAGTTTTTGTTATCATAAAACTGCAAAGACACTACAGGAACATCTTCTTCTGCTGTCTCTTGCATTTCCCAAGCGAATATTCTTTGGTTGTATAAGAATTGTATTTGTTCATTGGTCGTATTAACGATCAGCTGTTCTAATCGATTTCTATGGAAACATTCGAAGCCAAACATGTCAAGTAAACTTACTGAGAATTTATCGCCACTGTAACAGAAAATGTAAGCGATTACTAATGAAGACTCTGGCACATCATCTCAACAAATTCTCTCATTTAATTACTTACAAAACAGATCTCATGAATGATAATTTTGAGTTGATTATGTTCACCATCCAATCAATAAGTCTTTTGTAAAGAGCGCTTGCTAAAGTATCCCTTGCATCTCTTGCTTCGTCAGTAGAATGTTTTCTTTTCACAGCAGTTCCGCTCTCTATCAAGCAGTAGTTCAGTAAAGCCCAAAGAAATTTGGTCTCATCTAGAGATAGCAGCTTGGCTACTTTTTTCGCTTCTTCGGGATTTTCAATTTCAGCTGATCCACTTTTACCTTCGTTGAATCGAACGTTTCCAAGTACTAGTATAGCCGCTAAAACTGTTTCAAAGAATGCTATATCTTCCACTTCCCAATCCACAACTTTAAGATTTTCTATAAACTCTTTGTAGTTTTCTATATTATGTTCGGATATTTCGCGAACTCCTTTTGGGCCTTTTGTATTTTCGTCTTGTATCCTCAGATATCTGTGCTTCCTGTTTTTCTCAAGAAAAAGTTCTTCCAGTCGGTTTTCAACTTCCATTGCGTCGTAAAAATAGTATAGTAGATCAAAGTTGGCTTGTGACCTAGAACAAAATATTTAGATATAAGATACTTTTTGAATACTGACCTAACAGCTTCCCTAGCTGGTCTATTTATTAAGTAATAAGCAGTATGTGTGAGCTTCACATCAATCTATACTTACATGTCCGTCGAAGCCACACGCCACTTTTCATGTTGGTAAAGCCAAAAAATAGCACCACTGAGTTTACCAGAGCTCCCATACGTCACTTGTATCTGAAATATTGCCCTTGTTGAATGAGCATTACAAGGTGTTCCAGCAGTGATTGCTGCTTGAATAACCTTAGTAGCTTTCTGAATCCTTTCAGCAGTATTATTCTTCATTGCACCAAGATGAGTGAGATGTGACAGTGCGTGCATCATATTCGTAGTCTTGCCAGATTTGCTTTCTCCAGAGAATACTATATATTGGGGTTCGCTGTGATGGAGAGCGTCTTGGTAGCCACTATCAGCTACGGCAAAAATGTGGGGCTCATTATTGGATCTTGATTTACATTCATATTTTTTGTGGTGCTAGAATAAAAAGATTGGTGTTGCATAAACACAAAGTGATTCTAAAATGCTACTCAGGATTAGAGTCTTCGTGAGATATTACTTACAGTTTCGCTATAAATATCATTATTGGTATTAGGGTTTAATATCAGTAAAACATCCCCAACAAATGAGGTAAAAGAGCCTTTTGCTAACTTGGTCTGCAGTTCACTCAATATCTTCTCTTCTGTCAGTTCTTCCAAAGCGGCTAGATCTTCAACTTGCATTGTCTCAGCTTCGAGACAACCTTCCGTCGTTAACAGTCCGTTTTTTATAATTCTCTCTGGTGTTTTACTTGGTGCTTCTAAATCTTTAACTTCAAAGGCTAACATTTTCAGCTCTGTTGATAGCTGAAACCCAAAACACCTTTTTAATAAACTTTGTTCACGGTTACGTGATTAATGATTCTTCGTTGAGTAGTCTTACGTGAAAATCATTTTCGGGAACTGATTGTAAAAAAGGGTGCTCTTCTAATTCCGCAGAAAATGGCCGATGTTCTGGATTCTTTTCAAGGCATCTGTAAAACAGTAATATTATACATAGTGTCCCATAACATGTATACTAACTCGAAATTATAGTGAAATCGTTTGAAACACCTTTAAATCAGCTGTATTTTGGTCAACACTAACTACTTATAAACGAACAAGATCTTTGACATTCGAAATCATACCGCTGATTTATTCGTTTTTATAAACGGCAGTTAAGTTTACTGAACACAGCTTTTTCGCTGCATTTTTTTCAATGCAAATAGAATTTCGAAAAAATACTTATTATTTGTAGAATAACCCCCTTTCGGCAACCACATCGCTTTTCACAAGCGACGAAGACTGTGACATACATTAACTTACTCAGAAATGAAGTCATTGATGTCGTTAGACGACATGGCAGGTTTCGCTACACTCGGAGGCGGATTCCGTACAATTTGAAATAGAGCTGCCGTCGGATGCATGTCTTGAAACGGTGCCTTCCCATCTACCATCTCAATAGTCGTGATCCCCAGAGCCCAGACATCTGCTCTGTTCCCGTACCCTTCATCTCCACACGTCACAACTTCCGGAGCTATCCAACTCGGCGACCCGATATTCATCTTGCTCTTGTCCAATGTCCCATTCAACTTGCAGGACAGGCCGAAATCAGATAATTTGATCTCCCCGTCCTTAGTGACCAAAATGTTGCTGCATCTTATATTGCGATGCATCACTTTGTTCTCGTGCAAGTAAACGAGGGCCTGGAAATGCATATGAGATTTATCGGACCAATCGGAGGAGGCAACACGCGAGTTTGACAGAGAGTGATGGAATGACCGCCCCTTATGGCGCATCTTGTTAAAGCTGGCGATAGTAACGTCACTGTCAGTCAAATGGTCGACGCCCATAAGATTCATTGAGGTCTATTTGCATACGTATCGGGCACGATGCTGTCGCAGGCGCAGGCGGCTTGTCCGCGCACTCTGCTGTCTGATATATCAGTGTGTTTAATGCGTTCATTATAGTCGTTTAGCTGTTATTGATAGTGATGTGCACCTTGCAAGCTTTCTTTACTTTTCGATCGATTCTACAGTGTTTTATGTTACTTGCGACTTTGCGATGTGTTGACTTGCTGATGCTTTAAAGACAACTTAGGCACCTACCTACCTATATCTGCTATACAAATTTATCTATAAAATAAACCATTTACTTAGCGTAACTAGGCCCCCTTTGTAAATATATAATGTAATGTACCCCTTTTGTAAATATTCTGGAACCATAATAACATAAAAGTAACTACCTATTCGCTTTAGGATTTTTTTAAAGTTATCTTCAGTGTCCACATCACTAGTTCAGTCGTACATCACGATACAACATCGATAGATATGCATGGAAGATCGACCGAACGAAAAAGACTGAGCACTGGTATTGTGGACCAAGTGGCTTGCATAAAGATAATACGCATTTAAGCTCCACCGATGCCTTTGGAGCTTAAGATGTCGATTGAAATTTATTGCGTTGAACCCTACGCGAAGGTCATAAAGGAGGGTTTTGCCTGAGGTCCCGGAGTTAGAGAGATCATTGACTACCGCGTCAGAGGTTCGTATATCTTGTGTGCGCGAGCATTATTTACGATAATTGAGCGATGCGCCGCGATGGGGGGCCATCACAGTGCTGTCGGGCGCGCTCCGACATTCGCATCGACAAGTTCGAACGCTCCGTCGCGAATCACATCAAATAAAGCGGCGTGCATTTTAAGTAATGGCCCTAGATTGTATTTTAACGTACGTGGACATTCGCCGGGCAATATTTTATTCGACGTCACGCGAACAGAAATCTCCGAGACACATATCCGAGAACAATTGAGTTTGCATTCAAAGTACCTACCAATTGATTCAGCCGTTGAAAGGTGGACTGCCAGGTCCTTTGTTTTATAAACAGCCATCTCAACTTGAATGTGACGAGGGACATGTTTATAGTCAGTCGAATATGGGCTTACCTTGATCGTATATTTGAGGATGTAAGCGATGTGTTCCTCAGACATTTTTCTGTCGGCCGTGTTTAGTTTTCTGACAATGTCGATGACAGACCCACATTCGCACAACTGAAAGCAAACAATCCAATACGGTATCTGTTTCAAAATGCAATATAAATCAAATAAAATGACAGCTAGGACGAAGACTCACCTCGAGTACGAACCAGATATCGCTTGTTCTTTCGAATTTCTCGCAAAAAACTCCATAGAAGTCAATAAGATTGGGGTGTTTAGTGAAATCTCTAAGGATTTTGTATTCCTCCTGTATGTGGGTTTCATTTTCATCGTTGTAGGTTTGCACTTTTATGGCGACTGATTTGCCGGCTGCTTGGGAATCAGTGGCTTTGTAAACTGCTCCGAATATACCCGAGCCGAGTTTGGTGCCTAGTTTGTAGCGCTCCACCGGACTCGGTAAGGAGGCTACGTTCAGGCCGTCCTTCATGCTTACCAGGCTCGCCAGAACATATAATTGACAGAACAATCCTGCTGGATAAGTTACAACCTTTATTATTGTCAACTCTGGCCAATGTTAATGCTCAAGCTGCTTTAATGAAAATGCTTGTTACTATACTTGTTCGGATCATTCATTACTTTTCTTCTGTTGACTTAAAAATGGTTACAAGTTTCTTGAGGACAGGCGCTAAGTTTTGCCCTGATATTTATGAGTTCAGTGTTGTTTCAAGGTTTATAACATAGCAGCTTCGTTCATGATATATCTACATAGCTAAAATCTCACTAAGAACTAATTTTACAAGGTTACTATTGGCTTCAATTAAATTTCTTAGACACAAAACAGTTGCTAAAATGACCTCAACCACTGTTTTATTTTTAATATGTTCTCTTTCATTCTGTCTATAGTTTTTATCAATAATGGGTGGTATATTTTAATTTACCTATGGAAACTTATTAGTTAAAATTATTTCTATTTTTGTTGCTTGCTACTCATATGAATCCTATGAATCTTGATAGAGGTATTCGTTTTATAAGAATATTCCTTAAACCTCTGACGTAAAGCCTGATGTCCCCGTGAAGTATCTCGTCTATCGCTTATAAACGGTAGACGGCTAATAAATGCGTTTGTTTGTTTTCTAAAACTATAAACAAAATATCACTCACCCTCGTACGTCCACACTCCACACTCTCCGCCAGGATAAATGCCACCGACAGTCCGAGCACTCTCAAGTGCCGGGGCTTCTCGTATTAAGAGCACAATACTAATCCCATTAGGTAATACCATGTGACCTTCGGACGCCTCTATTCTATCAATTGGGGACGCCATATATTTTTAATTGAAATGTAATTTTATTTGTTATTAATTGGATTAGTGTATCTAGTGTTTCGTTAGTTTTTTTGGCATACTTGCTTGTATTCTGGTTTCATATGGATTTTTCGCTTAATCAAGTATACTTGCATTATCCTTGCATATCCATCGAGAGCGTTTTGTATATTGTTAAATAATTAATAGAGTCCCGCTTAGATTGTTTTTTTTTAATATTGTTAAATTGTTTTTCTGGTGTAGAGGGTAATAAGGCTATAATTAGGTACATTATCATGAATAGCTATTGTTTATGTTACATATGCGTCTTCTGTTCATAGACAATCTGGTTTTAGCTGGAACAACTTTGAATAATTTATTTAACTAACTATACCAACTTTCTTGTCATTCAGAGTTTTTTTTTTCACTGAATCAAAGGTAACAAAACAAGGTTCTGTTTCATTCAAAATAAACCCATCCGTCACTGGTAAGTAGGAAGTTACATCAATGAAAGACGGTACCGAATCCATTTCAATGTTTTGAAAAGATTCGCATCGCCAATCACTAAGATATGTGATCCGTCTCATGATCTCCAAAATACATTAGTCACGCCTATTCGATCAAGTGTAGGTAGGTACTTGAATTCTTAAACATCTATACAAAGAGTCCCATTCATTGCAGACGCTATTCTGTTGGTCGTAGAAGAAATAATAGTGTTATTCCTTCGTTGGTTCTTCGAGGGTACCGTAAAGCTGTCAAATTATTTCAACTTATCTCATTGATGTTAAGATAAACAGTTAAGACGTTTCTTCTGTACGGCGACATGTAGGTTTTAGGTAGGTACCTACTTAATTAATAGAGATAATATATTCCATAAACATAATTTTTACTATTGTTTCCGCACTAATTAAGCATGTAGATATTCAATAGCCATAATTAAACTAAAAGTCATTGTTGATTGTTTTTTGAAACAATGATTTCGAGTCACAGTGAAAGTAAAAAAATACTTTACTTAATAGTAAATATTGCCTTGTGTGGTGTCAGGCTTTGACTTTTTAAAATGGCGGGACATTTCTATATATTTAATTTTTATATTTTCACCTTTTATCTAAAAAGCAAAAAAAATGTATCTTGTTTTTTCAGAAAGGTTATCGTATACATGCTTAAAAATATAAGTGTATTTTGAGATGTTCCATACTTAAAAATAATTTATGTTGCACAGATATGAGATACTTTTCACATAATATAAACCTTCGTAGAGTCAATTAATTCACTCGCTCTTCCTAAGTAAAACATACTGTATACTGTAAAACAAACGCGAGGGTTCTCTGCGATTTAAATCGAGCTACACAAATCGGCTTTTCTTTGAATATTGTTAACCTCTCACAACGCGTCAAACCTTTACTAAGAGTACTCGAACAGAACAGTCAAATTAGTCGGAAATAACATAATAATTGCTATACTTAACAAAAGTGCTACCTATTCTTGAGCTATTGATACCTCGCCTCTACAAGTACCCACTTGGGTGATCGTTTCTTGCAAAAAAAAAATGTTTTTTTATGTGAATAAGCTGCTTACAAAGATAATAGCCAGTTTGTTTCTTTTTGCGTCGTGAAATTTTTCATATTGAGAAATTTTAGTATCAGGAGCCACTCAAGGCAGAGTTTTGGGACATCGTTTCGTTCGAAAATTGCGAGGGTATCATAATGGTACTTAAACTTACTAATTGGTTGGATTTGTTAATTGTTGTTAAAAGATAAAAGTAAGTAAGGTACTTATATTGGTACTCTCGTAAATGGATTTTAATAAAAAACAAAAAATATTAAAGAATGTTCATTTAAGTTTTTGGAATAATTAACTACATCGTTACACTTGTTAAAATAAAAATAAATAAAAATTATAAACAATAAATTACCTAATTACTTAAAATTATCACTTCATTGGGAATGTTACTATACTCGTACTTATTATATTAATTAAAATATAGAGGTAAAAAAATATTCGTTAAAAAAATCTTAAAAAATACTATTTACACGCTCAATGGAATGTAAAAATATTTAGAAAGAGTATAATCATTCAAAAATCCTTACAGATCATGAAAAAATGTATCTAAAATCAAATTAATACTGATTAATTTCATTATAAGATCTTACGTTGATCTCAAAAAAATGACATTTTACACCTGCCAAAATAAAATATAAATTGTATAAAAATCCTCTCGGTGGTTGTAGTTTTGACAGAAATATGAATGTAGATATGCAAATGATTGATAATTGTTCGCCATTAATCAAATACTTCATTCTTAGATGTAGTAGAAATTGAATTGAAATGCCAATAACTACACTCAGATTTCTGTGTATTCTATGGTCCAGCCCTATTATTACACTAAACTAATGGGAAACGATTAGTTTTGACAGGTTTAGCGAGGTCCAACACTTCTAAAACTTGAAAAGGGGACGAATGACCTCAACTTTTCAAGTTGGTTTTAGAAATTGCTAAGTCTAGTAAAATGAGTGCCAACGTCTCGTTCTCATGACCATTATGCTAGTGTAATTCCCTATTGGAGAGGCATATCTATCAATGTGTGTCTGTGTCTGGGATAACCTTCTAGCACCCAAACGTCTAGATGTATATTGATAAATGAGGTATCGTTAGACGCGTTATGGTCCCAAGATGTATATAGGCTACGTATTCGTACACCCAGACCCGAGACAAATATTTGCAGATCATGCAAACATTTATCCCGCAGTAGGAACCAGCTCTTGCATTTCGCCCTCCGCCCTACTGAGGTTGTATCTTTCTGTTTCCATGGCATAAAACATGCTACTTACAAATAGCCACCCATTTATCATCATGGCACCGCTGACAGTCTACTCTACAGCACCAGTGGAAAGTACAGTTGCACGGCTTTAGACTGGACCTTCGAATGAGCGCGTGCCCTCGGCCGCAGCAGAGCAGGTCACAGGATCCGGTCCGGGAAGTCCGTCCGATCCGGCAGACGCGACCCGAGGTACCGGCGGAGTCCATGCGAGTGTCGACTTCGCAGAAACTTGGAGATCTGGTGGAGAGATTCAGAGTGAGCAATTGATTTATTGGTTTGGGTACAAGCTTGACGTGCGTTTGGGGTCGTGGCCAGTGGCGACGTTAAATGAGGACTGAAAAGACTTGGGAGGCCTTTGTCTAGCAGTGGAACAAGTGATCTAGTACAGCTGAAATGCAAAAAACTTCGCAGTTAGCCATGATTATTTCAGTTGCCTGTTCAAAAATGCTTTTTCTTGGATAGTGTCTGAATAGAATAGAAAAAAAAAATGAGCAGAACTATACACACATCTTATTACATAGGTATGTTACAATTTTATACGTAGGTACCTTCAAATATATAGGTATACGTAGGTCCGTGCTCAGCATAACGCTGCAGCGAACTGCAACGCTGAATTTTAGCACGGACCTCGATTGACTCACGGACAAAGCACGAAAAGTAAGATTTGGTAGTATAAAAAAAAAACAAAATGGGACGTATGAAAGTATATATAAGTTGCTTAAACCTACTCAGGTAGGTTGGTAAAGTAGCAGGAATCGTTGTAGGTAAATGAGACGTGTCCTAGTTTGTCCTGTTATCAAAATGGAAATAAAATAACGATTCATGATTTATTAAAATGAATCATACTTCTCGAAGAACAGAAGACTATTCTTTGGAGCTGGTCGAGGCTTGCTCCGCCTTCTGCCTCGGGGACGACCTCGGAGAACGTTGACCCCGCTGTTCATCTCCTCCTGAGCCACCATTAGCGCCTGAAGGAATAAAATCATACCGTGATGAATACACCAAGTCTAAGAGGCTATGTTCGGTAAGTCAGTATTTCCATGAGTCATCGAAAATGTTACCAATTAAATTTTTTCACGTTTATTTTCAAATCATTTTTATTTATCTCATTAAAGTTTATACATTTATTCATACAAGGTATATATAAAAAATACAGATGAAACAGCTAACTATCTAAAAACCGTTCACATTTAAGTGTATATATAAGGATAGTTTTGATTCCAAAGGCTTTATTTCGAAATAGTTTTTGTTCAGTGTTTTGTTTTTGCCTAAAAGGAGGGTAATGTTTATCGAGTGTATGTGTATCTGTTCCTTTTGCTCTCGCAGTAGCCTTAACAGATTAATTTAATTTTGATTAATGAGGTGTTATTGGATTCTCCTTGATCACGAGAGTGACATAGAATGCATACAATTCAGTCTCATCAATTCAATACAGCGGCTATATGCCGCCTTAATCAATTTCCGATTTAAAAAACAATCAAAATTTTTGTTCTAATTTTCTAGGCCATTTACCTACCTAACGTATTTTTAGTTCAAAGTCAAGTCAAAGTCAATATTCATTTATTCATTAAAATTACAAGGTTCACTTTGAAACTTCGGTTATATCTATCCGAATAATTTAATAATATATAATTGTAAATTTTTGTATATCTCTTGGAAGTTATACAAAAATTGTTGTGTTATAAAAGCGTACACCTAGCCCTTTAAACGATTTACTAACTTTATGGAGTCTAAAGTGGCAACAGCGAGTTTATCTTTATTTCTGGATTCACATCGCAACCTTTCCCATGATTAAACCACGTCACATGTGGTGATTACATGTGGAGTAATTCTTGGTATAACCATATTTCTTACCTTTCGATACTGCCTCTTTATGGTGGAAGCGACAATCCTAAAGTCTGGGGTTGCTCTCCAGCAGGTCCTTAGTTGACAGCTGCCAGACATTCCATGGCATTTGCAGCGCACCTCCATGTGGGATGATAATATCTGAGAAAATTGAAAATTTACAGCATTACAAATAAGCTTTTTGATATGGAAAGTGAAGACAAAATATTTTTTGCATCACTAGTGTCCTAATCAGTTCCGCTAGCTTGCTTCTGGGTGCTACAGAACCCAAGATTTTTGACGCCAAATTGCTCCCGGGTGCTATACTAGTGATGCATCAAGTACTACCCAGTCAGTATACCCCACAAAAAGTACCTTATCTGCTGCAAAACTCGTATAACCGACACTTATCATTATCCCAAGTCGAGACACAGATGAGACGTGTCCCAATCCTTTACAAAACATAAATCCAATTGTATCCTCCATACGTGACCACATCCTTGCAATTTCTCCATTACGCCACCCACCAGCTAGCTTATAACATTTACATAATGAAACGCCTTGCGCGGGCGCAATCACGTTGACGTCTTAATTTTGCCAATGCCGCTGGCGGAACAATTTCCCAAATTGAGTCGGGGCAAAAATTCAAATAAATCGGTGTCTCGGCCCGCCCCCCAGTGTCGGACGGGCCTTAATAACGTAGCATTAAGAGCGTTCGCGATAGAATTCGCCACCCAAGACGTTTGTAATACGCCGTAATGAAGCCGGAATATTAAAAATGGCCCGAACCGCTTATTATGTTCTCACCTCGATGGTGGGTTCGTGAAATACGGCCGGCTAATACGGGCCCCGAAGCGGCCATGCCACGCCACCGCGGCTTGAATAGGCCTTAATGGTGGCGCTAGTAACACAAAGCTTTCGATTTTGAATTCCGTGATAGCTATTAGATACCACCCATGAAAAACAATCAGCGTATCGTGTATTGAGTGATTTTGTCGAAGCGTTTCATAATTATTACGTAAGAATAGAAGTTGGGGGAGTCATGAGGTCTGACCGCTGCCGATTTTAAACACCATCTGTGCCCATTTCTTTTAATTGAGCAATTTATTACCTTTTCGTTTTGTTAGCTTCCATAAACTGATCGTTCATTTCTTGACTACTTTTTGGGATACAATACAAAGCTGTATGACGCAGTTTAAAACGAGCTTTTTAGCCTAACCTAACCTAACGGTAAGATGAGGAACTTTTCATCCAGCATCCAAACTAATTAATGCTCGACTGTAGAAACTTGACCTTAGGTATGAAACTTTTAAATCATTTTATCGTTAACACGTAAGCCCGTAAATATGCGTTTGCAATAAGGGGCTATTAGTTTACCATACTCAAAGCGGCGAATCGGATTTGTAGTAGAGATTTTTGCAAGTTCTTAGATAGGTTTTATCACCACTAGATGGCGCTGTAATCAAAGATTTAAATTAACGTCAGCAGTTACCAAAAATTAACTTGACAACAGTGACATGGTTCATTCAATGATAAATCACCTTCATAATGAATTGCAATCATCGCGATATAAAATGTCATCAATCTAAATTATAATTCAAGTGTCGAAGACTTTATTTATAATCGCGGACGTGTTTATAACGTCTGTAGACTAAATATGATGTCATTAGGGTCTGGGAGTATGAAGCAGGCCATAATTACTATGCCCTAGAGGCCCACAATTGCACATAATTGGAACGTAACAAAAACTGTTCAGAAGGGCGGATCAAATGTAGGTAAGTTGTGGTGTCCAAACAGGAATTGAATTTAAAATGAAAGAAGTAATTATGGTTCTGTTAGTGTACTTAGTTTAAAAAGGTGTGGTGTTGCTAAAATTACATAATCATCATGTGTATACAACTTAACGGAGTGGCTGAGGTTTGTTTATAAAAGGAGAATGAATAGTAGAGTTCATAAAAATTATAGTGTAAAAATTGGATGGACTTTAAAATTATGTTCTCACGATACTAATCTCACGCTTACTTTTACAAATCAATAAAGCAACAATAGACAGTTTATTCGCATCCATAAAACACAGTTCTCGTTTCTCTAATGCAATCTACATCCCCAGATTTTATAAAATTAGCGTGTTTGTCTGACTCTGACTGTTAACAGGGGCAAAAAAAACTAAATATTGTCTGTGCATATGAATTCATATATTTTTTTAAATTCCTCATAAAGTTTGTTCCATAAACTATCGTGAATTCATGAGAGTGGCAAACGTGGCAGGTATCAAACCCGCGACTCCCGCTAGGTACCAAAGGCTGTAACCACTCAGCCACACAGTCAGGTACCAGTTTAATCAAATTTCCCCATAAGGTGGATTAACGCTTTCAAATACCGTATAAACGTTTTTTAGTAGTTTTTACAAAATTAATGATCTAGTTAAGATCATTAATTTTGTAAAAACAAAATTCTCTAATAGTATAAAAAATACGTAAAGAATAGTAAAATACGTGATATAGTCGTAATGATATCCTAAAAGGAATGAAAGTTCTCTTTTTAAAATATGAGTAAAGTTTGTATTTACTCGATCAAAGTCTCGGGCAATCGCTAATCTACGAATACAAAAGGAATTATAGCAGCAAAACCATAATATTTAAATCGATATCGGAGAGTCATCAAGACAACAAAATATTAACTCATCTGATAGTTTTTTTGTAATATAATTATCACCTCACAACTCTAATGTGGTACCTAATTTCGTGTGTGGGTCGGACCGAGCTTTTATGGTCCCACATCATACCTTGGATACTTTTACACCGTGTTGTAATGCGAATGTCATTTAAGTTCTGTTTGGTTGAGATAATAATAATAATAATTTTGGACTTTTTCACACAGCATCATCTAGCCCCAAAGTAAGAGCTTGTGTTATGGGAACTACATGACTGATATACTACTAATATACATTTTTTTTTAATACGTACATTATTACACATAGAAAACGCCCAGATCCCGATTTGCAGATACAAACATTTGTCCCGCGGCGGGAATTGAAATCGAACCTCTGCGTGTCAGGCGGGCCTTCGCCTACTGAGCCACAGAGGTTATTGTAAATGCAATTTATTTATCTCTCAAGTAGGTTACTCAATGAACGGTTTTCTGCGTTAAACATTTATTTTTGTTATCAACTAATGTAAACTTTTAAAATTGTTTGTCCTGACTGATTGATTGAACTATCAATGCACAGCCTAAATTTTCTCAAAAATTTCCCCGTCGTTTATATTTTTAGGATCCTTTTTAATTGGAGCATGTTGTAAAGTTGCTTAATGTTTTAAATTTAATTGCAATATGAATATTTCTTTATTTGATTCATATTCTCATTCTACATCTATTAAGGACTCTTTAAACATATATTTTCATCATTCTGGAATTCGTCTACGCAGATAAAATAATTTGTGTGGAATTTTGAACGCTTTTTGTATACAGGGGGTGCGTTTGCTACAGTGTGACCGCGGTGGCCTTTATTTTGACATTAATAAAAATATCATCGCGGCGGTTATTACCGAGCGTGTCCAACAGAGATCTCACTGGGAGGCTGTTAATTATGTACCTCAAGATAGGCCAAGGAGTGAGGAACAATGGTCAAGCGTGGGGTCGGACCACCGGGCTCGATGCGCTCATCACTTGATGGGTTATAGATTAAAAATGTTCAATTGTGATTGGCGTTGCATCCGATTTTTTTGCGATTAGTATCAGAATCAGAACGGTCTGTAAATTGCTTTCACAATGGTAGGTTTCTTAAAAGATTACAAACAGTGATCTTATATATATACATATATACTAGCTTTGACACATAAATTTTATATAAGTGACAAAGCTACAATTAGTTTTTTTTTTAAAAACGACGTATTGGGTTCGTATAAGTATATGTTTGCCGTAACAGGTTGTTTCTATGTTTGTGTTTATTTGTATTTATCCCGAAATGGCTTATTCGTCTGTTACTATTTTTTTTCTATCGATTTGTATAATGTTGAGGATGGTTCATAGATGGGTTTTATAGCAACAAGTCACTAGGGAGCGCTACGATAGAAGATGGAGAATATTTCTCTTTTTATTAATCCTGCGAAAATTGACTAGATACAATTGTATTTCTGCTGTTTGACATCCACCAAAGATATTTTTTTTTATTAAATTAATATGAAAAAAAAACTATAAAAGTCAAACCAACACGCTCATGACTGCACTCGCCATGACAGACACATACTTAGTGAAACTCGCCATAATGGACAGACACATAGTGAATAGATCTTTGAGAATACCAAATAGGTTGAAGTTTAAGGCACGTGCACATATCCACGTTTAGATAGCATTCCACGTGACAGGTTGCAATCCTATCGCTGCGCAAAAATAGTAGGCACGGACAAACATACAGACGGACGAAAATACACAGTCTGTATTAAGTTATTCATTGACGAAGTTATAAAATACTACATTGTAAGCTATAATTAACTACGACTCCAAATGATGCCAGACCACAGACAGAGAATCGTAAAAACGTCCAATAAAATTATTAAAAATTATGTCAATCGTTATTTTGCAATTCTCTTAGCTACTGTAAATAAAACTTGACAAGTGATTCGAATATTATGGGAAATATAAAGATTTGTTTGTGGTCGTTATCATAAAAAAGCTAATTGCAAGAGGAAATTAAAAACTATCCATTTATAATTATTGAATTAATTACCCAGCTATGAAAACTACCTGCTACATTAAACAAAATGTACCTTACCTAGGTAGTATTTAACTTAATCAAATTTACTAAATATCTGCGTATTAGAGGCGTACCTGTTACACCGATAGCTGTGGTGCGGAATCTTAGACAAATGCCCAATGTAAGTAGCGAAACGCAATTTCTACTCTGAGCTCCAGGGTGTCAAGCGAAAAGTGGCGATCAATTCTAACAATACAATAAACGCTAAGAAATGCTTGATAGAGCCTTCTCGCTGGGAATCATTGGTAGAGAATCTACCAGAATTATGCCAGAATTGAGACTTCTAGTGCAGCGTAATGTCTACAGTTTGAAGGCGAACGTAGGCGCAAACTTGATAAAGACCGTGCAATGTAAGTAACGAAACGCACTTTTTACTCAGCTCCAGGGTGGAAAGCGAAAAGAGGCGATCAACTCCTACAATATATAAACGCTAAGAAGCTATAAATGCTTGATAGAGCCTTCTCGATAGGAATCGTTGGCAGAAAATATGCCAGAATTGAGACTTCTAGTGCAGCTTAATGTCTACTGTTTAAAGACGAACGTAGCCGTGCCTATCTCAAAAGCAAACTGCTTGAGACAAAAATACAATAAACAGCTAAAAGACACATACATAGTCCTGACCCCACACTAGGATTCCGTGTCGTGGGTATATAGAACTATGAGTACCGTGGTACCAGAACACTGAGACTCATCTGAACAAAGGGGATTATTCCGAAAATCCCCCACAGTTCCTCATGTGGGGGATTTCAGGATTTTTTTTCCGGAATTCCTCCATATCAAATCAAACAGTCTCATGGAGGATTTCAGGAAAACACACCACATATACATTTTTGGTATAAATTTCGTAATCCATACGAAATGAAATGAAAACAAAGCTGCTTAAATGAGCGTAGGTTGAGTTACATTTTTTTTTAAGTTATCTAATTGCTTGAGGTGCCCAACTGTAGGACCAACTTACTTAAGTTTGCCCCCATGCCACTCGCTATCTATCTGCTAAATATCTTGTCTGTGAATAACGTGGATATTTTTTACAATAGCCTGCCGAAACTTCTACAAATAGCACAGGTAGTTATAGAAACAAATTGTTTAAATTGTTAAGTTTAGTTATCTTCTTCTAACTGATATTATATACTTTCTTACATATATCATCGCTTTAGGGTTAAAAAAACCTGTAATGTTGTTATATTGAAAAAATAAAAATAAATAAATTGTTTAAAATTAAGATATATTTTCTCTTGTGTTATATTTTATAAGTCTTGCTTAATTTAATGACTTAAAACTGAAGCTTGATAACTTTTAAAAACCTTTCGTTGACCTTATTATACCGCTGTAAATGTCACTGACGCGGCTCGTGGTCCAATATAAATTAAACGCCCCACCTAATTAAGAACTATAAACGTATAACAAATTAAATATCATGTAGAATGTCGTGTTTGTATTATAAAAAAACTTGTGTGGACGTAAATTGTATCAATCGTAAATCCCTTTAATAAGTAACTTAGTTCCGTGGTATGCCGCTTTAATGTCAGATTTAGTTAAAACTAATATAATATCATTAACAAATAAATATTAGTCACTCTTAAAGACCGAGCTATCTGATAATCCGTTGAAATAGAGCCCAGTTTTGATTGCCGCTCATTAATTTGATGGTAAAATAACTTGGCCAAGTTGTATTTAACATCACTTTGACATGTTTATTATTAGACGAAGAGGCCTATTAAATTATTAGGAGTAATCCTTGTCTGGTATTTTGGCTTTGCTGTCGGTTACTCGGTAGTGTTAGGCACAGCTCGAAAGAGGAACAGCTGGGTCACTACGCCACGGAGTACACAGGAAACCTCTACGAAAAGCCTATTTGAAAAGCAATACAAAGGTTTCAGTACTATTTAAACAACTAATTTTTTTATACCAATTTTATTTCCACAAATCGTGAGTTCACCCCTTACTTCCTATGTCCTATCTGAAAATCAGCGCTGCTTCGTCTTGGCGGAGCAGCAATAAGCTGAGATTAGGACCTTTTCAACTCATATTTACCACTGCAGCATAGTCTGCCGTCGTAAGTACTGGTTAGCACCCACGTATTGTATTATCTGTGCTGTATTTGTATGTGTTGAATAAAAAACAATCTAAATATCTAAGTCTAGTGTGACAGAGTTTTAGGGCAATTAAAGAACTAGATTGTTATTTATATTCAACTACATATATTTATTACAAGTAATTCCAGCGTTGGCGGTTAGACAGAGAGAATAATAGCTAGAGTAAGACAGATAATATCTTATTGGCATTGACAGTGACTGTAGTGTAATGCAACCTTATTGTTACTAATTGTAACAATAAGGTTGCATTACAACCTTATTGCATTATTACTTATTGCATTATTATAGGTTGCATTATTGTACTGATCGCCACCGCCACTGCGACAGTTTAACCGGGCCTTTAGTGTAATGCAACCTTATTGTTACAATTAGTAACAATAATGCAACCTTATTGTTACAATTAGTAACAATAAGGTTGCATTATTGTTACTAATTGTATTGCATTATTGTTACTAATTGTTAAACGGTTAAACTGTCGCAGTGGCGGTGGCGATCAGTACAATCATGCGAACTTTGACAACCATTTTCCTCTGATCGCCACCGCGTTTGACCAGTAAGGTCCAAGATATTGCTCTAGTCTAGAACAAACATATAAAACTGGTATAAATTAAAAAAAACGCCTATAACTGCAAATGCAATTTATACGAAACGTCAATTCAATTCAATAAAAAACACGCAGATTACAAAAATCGAAAAGATCGTCGCCTGCGTTTTGCGTTAAATTTTTGAGCAACAAGAACTTTTAAATGTTAGTTAGGTACTTATTATGGAGTGACCTAGCTTGCCTCCTTATAAACTACATCAGTGGCTTAGATCAGTTAGTGGACGGTAACTAATAATCGCTTTGAACGTTTTTAGGTGTCAGTGGGCAAGTTATTACGATTTCATTGGAAGCGCAGCTGTAGTAGTTATACCTTTTAGGTTGGCAAAAATGTAGTGAGCTATCTGTACGTAATATAATGTTACGTGAGGTTAAATTTGTGACTTATTGCAGAATAAACGAAACTAAGAAGACTAAAATGGTAGAAGAATGCAAAACTTAAATCTAGTATTTTCAGTATTTTTTTTTAAATGAAAATTTTTATGCATTTTTTTGCCAGATAATTACATATAAGTAATATAATGTACCTCATAAATGTGTCGGAAAACCCTGATTTTATAACAGTACCGAACCAAAATACCTTACCATATTCGAATACCTTATTCTGATGTGAATGTATACCTATTCCAATTTATGTAAATATCAATCCCACCATAACACTAGAGAAAATTACTCCACATCATCTTAATATTTACCCCAAAAGACGTCTGTGACACGTAATTAACCTTTATTTTGACGTTACCATCAAAAAGCGACCAATTTAAAGTCCAATCTGGTGTTCCATAATAAAATAGGCCAAGACACATTGGGGCCCTTTGTGGTTTACAGGATAGGTGTCCAAATTACAGTATCGAGGCGTGAGGAAAGAATCCCACTTTAGCTTCAGCTCAAATTGGATAGCGGTGGGGGGCGTGGCAACAATAACCGGCGTGGGTGGTCGGTTACGGCGCACATGACTATAAAATATGTTATTATATGGCACGCCGTGATCACACCCCACTTTATGTGCTATAAACTGTATCTTATTCGGTATTTATGCCCGAGCGGTTATTGGGACAAAAATGATCGCTAATGGAATTTGCTAAATCTTATTAGGGCTATTTACATATTTTTTGGGTTTTATGAATCCATTTGTGAGTTTCTTTGCAGTCTCATTCTTTGTTGAAATTTAAGTATTTTCTTGTTTTTAATATATATTTTTTTGTCTGCGTGTCTCATTGTTTTGTACTTCACACCCATGTGTCATCAGGGGTCTAGATAAATAACTCACGTTTAGTTTTCCTTTCACGCTAACGCAAATTTGTTAAGGCAAAACTTGGTAGAAGTCACATGACATTTACACAGCTAATGTCATTTTCATACAATTCAATCTTTCCGTAGACGTTATACGTTAACAGAAAGTAGTATTGGTCCAAGCGCTGATTAAAAATAAAAAAAAGTCTATCAGCAGACAAGAAAAAGTTTGTATTTTTTTATTATTTTCCCGACGTTTCGTCTATGTTGCAACAGCCGTGTTACTTTTTTTTGTAAATACATACATATTATACATAGAAAACACCCAGATCCGAGACAAACATTACAAACATTTGTCCCGCAGCGGGAATCGAACCCGCAACCTTCCGCGTCTCAGGCGGGCCTTCGCCCACTGCGCCACAGAGGTCGTCATATGAATATTATTACGCCACAGAGGTAATAATATTCATATGGAAACTGCAGCAGTGAGTCTATAAATAAAAACTCTTTATCATAGAACATAAAAATGAATACACACTTTTGTACCCGCTGGAAAACTAAACATGCGTCGCGTGGACCTAATTCCACATCATTGTCTCCCTTGCATTTCGTTAACACGCTCATGCTAAATTTGAAATTCACCCCGTATGATCAAACGTCAGGTATGCAAACATCTAACAAGGTAAATTGAAGTGTCATCAAGCAAGCGTTCTTTTAAACCTGTCTCTTGAATAAATATCAAAGACAATTGATTGAGGGTTTGATTTGTTTTACGACTGAATAAGTATGGTTTTGACTTCAGTGTTGAGACCTTTGTTTTGTTGCGTAGTGCTTTGTTTTTTTGTGTGTTGGCAATAATTTTGATTTTCAACATCGCCCGTGAACACGAGTAAGGTTTTGTGACTCGAAAAAATGTTATTCCACAAGTCACGAATATATGTGTTTTTGATCCAATGCGATGAAACTAAAACATTTTCGTTTCCGTTTGGTTAGAGTTTTGTTTTCTTAGAAAACATTTTCATCGGTAAAAAATATATAATGATTAAATAATCATCATTATTTAATTTTGTTAGTGACAATTTTCTTAAAGTAACGTTAATATTAAGTTAAATTAGTATAAGTTAAGTTAGTATTAGGACGCTCCGAGCCACCATCTTCAGTAGTGCAAAGCTATGAGGATATAAACTGCTGGTAGGTAAAATTGGACAGCAATATTTTACAAAATTAGTCTCATGCTTCTGGTTTTTCTTATTCGAAAGTAACAAATTCGTAGTCGTGACATAAAACACATTTCCAATGAAAGTCGTTGCTCAATCAGTCTTAATTTAATAAGTAAAAATAGATTGGAAAGTATTTTGTAGACGGACGTCTTATATTGAAGCAAAATAAACCGAACATTATAAATATTGTATTATAAATGCAGTTATAAATATATATTTTAATATTATTCAATATTATTAATACGAATTCACTAGCAACAGTACAAATAATATTTTTTAGCATTCTGTGCCTGTTTTGTGTGGTTTTATAATTATCTAATCAATTGGTTATCGACAAGAAATCGCTTTATATGATCAATAATATCAACATGATTGCAAGAAAAATACATTAGGAAGAAATTACGATTTTAGTGTCTGATTATTGTTTTTATATTGAGTTTATGCAATTTATGCACTGAGCTTGGAAAAAAAAATCGACTTTTCATCGGAATCGAATACTTACGTGATTTTTTATATTTGCTTAGTTTATGCAGACATAATTTAGTGGTTAGGACGATGCAGTTTTATTGTACTATAATTAATATAATTTATAATTATATATATAATTTATAATTTTTATTAAATAATTAATAGTATAATTAAATTATAATAATTATAATTATACTAATAAAACAGTTAGTATATATTAGTACTAACTGTTTTTTTAGTTCCTCCGCGATCATTTTACATGCATATGTGCCGAAATATCGCCAAACATTCAAACTTACAAATCATGTTAATTATATAGATTTTAGTAAAAATAAAGTAATTACTTACAGATCTCCCAGCATTATTATTGTGCACGTTGATCTTCGACTGCAGATCATCGACCTTCTCTCTCACGTCCAAGAATTGTCTGGAGAACTCGACTCCATATGCCAGGTTGTGTGAGCAACCGCTCCAATCCCACTTGTTGGGGTGCGCTCGGCCCCGGGGATCGTGGGAGGCCCTGTAACCCAGAGGGTCACAGCCGCAGGAGAGTAGGCGGCCTTGTGCGCATGCGCGGGCGACGGCATGGGCAACCCCGGCCGCTGTCAGCGCGTACAGGAACGATGACTCGCGGAATCCTGTAGAAAGTCAAATTCAATGTTTTTTTTTTCAATATTTTTTTTACATATATTTCCTATATTTATGATCACAGGATAATATATATAGGAACGTCAGCTTAAAATTTACGTAAATGTCAAAGTGGATTTACACTTATTTCTCGAACACAGCCAAGCCCAGCAGAATCAGGCAACCAACTCGGCATTTAATATTTTAATTGTTGCAGTTAATATCATTTTATGTACACCCCCGCCACTCTCACAATCTTTTATTAACCTCTTCGTCCAAAGATTGTCTGGAACAGATTGCTTGTAAGCGATAAGACCGCCCTTTGTACTTTCTTTAGAATATATGTAGATATATATATTTTCATTAATTCATTCAAATCGTAACTTTTTAGATAGATAGATAGACTATATTTTCTTATCACTTTATTTGACACCACATAATATTGCTTACAAATTCAAGCAGTGAAAATTACAAGCTAATCGTGGAAGTACTATGAGCGGTCCTTATAGCTAATATAGATCTCTTCCAGACAACCTTTGGATGGGCAAGAATTGATGTGAACGATAAAGGACGGTGGCACACTCAATAAAATACATGCATAGTGACGATTAGTTTATTGGCGTGTTTACTTGAGCGCTTTCATCTTCAACTTGCCTCTTTGAACTTTGAAATGAAATATATTTATATTGCTATCTCAAACAGGTATAATATCGCTGGTACATGGTCTGTTATCTTTACATAGTTCTAGTAAAACAGTATCTCTGTTACCCACACTAAGAATTTAAAGTTTCGCAAGGTCACAGGGAGTCGCTTCTTTCAATATGTCTTGCGTCTAGGGCATGCATTGTCGGTTGGTTTTACATGGTTCAGGGAGATATTTTTTTTTGTAGAAGCTCCACAAAATTTTGCAAAAAAGAAAAAAATCTTCAAAATGTATACAGCACCATTGTTTCGAGTCAGTGTCTTAGTAAATTTGTTACAAAGAGTTATCAAGAACGTCGTGGTTTTCAAAAATAAACATATTTAAACTACATCATTTGATTAAACCTAAAGCTACTTTTAATTTGATATTAAATAGTTAGCAAATAGAAGCAATTTTGTCCCAACAAAATACGTTTTCAATCTTATCTATTAAATACCCACAATATATTGAATACCTCGATTCGATTTAGAACTGGTCCAATAGAAAATCGTTCCGATTCACAAATGAAAGACCACACGCAAACGTATCTCCATAGATAGGTTTTCTAGCAAATCCATGTTCTAGTAAACTAGTGGCTACCCGCGACTTTGTCTGAATGAATATTTGACTGCCGATATCTGTGCATTGCATACGTGTCTGAAATACATATGTTTATAAAGAACCGACCAAAAGGTGCAAATCGTAGTTCCCTTAAAATGTAAATGATACGATGATAGAGTTGTTGGGACTAAAAACCCCGTAGCCACATTGGGGTTTACTTATAATGGAGTTACAGGCAATAATTGCTCATTTCCTGGTCATTGCGTAATCCCTCATTACACGATTTACGATAATGCGTATCTTCCAAGCTTGGGACTAAGAGCCAAAGATCTTGAACTCATAGCGCTGGATGACAAAACGAATGACAGCTGATGTTAAAGATGACCGAAAAATGTACAAAATGTCTTTTTTATGTTATATCAAGGCAAACAGGCATACAGCCCACCTGATTGAAAGCGGTTATCGTCGCCTATATTGGCATTTGCAACACCAGGATCATTGCTATCAAATAACAGAATTTTCGAGAAACTTGTCCTTAAAAATTGGTAGGGTCACTTTTGAAATCCCGATCAATCAGACAGAGTTTATTTATGCGTATAGATTCATGTTTTTTTATTAAGCACAAAATATTGCTTGTAGGCAGTCGACAAGTAAATAAATAACGTATATAAATATTACAAGAACTAGCTCGCATTCGCATAAAAATCCTTCAACCTTCAGATAAAACTAAGTACCTACGTAACTGGAACATGGAACATTTTATTCGCGACTAGAAGAGACGTATGAAACCTTCTTGTTGTTGAAAAAACATACTTACTAAAAAACAACTAAGCTAATCTCGTACCCGTTTTCCATAGTCTCCAGTAGCTTTACTTACGACGTGTCTTTACTCGACCAGTTAAGTCTGTTAGTGCAAAATGCAGTTCCCGAGCAAAGCTGGGTCTTCTAAGAGTAGTGTAATATTTCTGTAGTAGAAGTCGAGTCAACCTTTACAGAATTTAAACTACAATGGCTGGAAAACATAAAAAAATACAGGTAAAGAATGCCAGTTTTTGTCAGTCCACCGTCGAACGCGGTTGCGGGCGGTACTCATGATGAGGAGCACTAACTTAGCTACGAAACGTCAGCAAAATTGAGGAAAAACATTAGCCATGCCATTTTTTCATGGTTTAAAAAGTCATATAAGGGGATGCCCCCTTGTTTACTGTATTTAATAAACAAGTTACCGAATATAGACTTCGTCCCTTGCTTATGATCCAAAACGTTTCCCGCTTAGCGGTTTTTCTTGCGCTGGGCTCTTCCAAAAAGCTCTACCATCTTTGTTAACGCTTCCACCTGGTTCTTTATTTCCCATATTCGGCGTGGGGTCGGTTGGCTTGGTTACCTACGTACTTAAATTCCTTTGCGGATACTTGCCTGGCTTTAAAGAGCTTGATGGCAAATTCCAAGAAAATTAAGAATTTTCACTCGTGTACAACCTTTTTTCATTAGATAAATTATTTGAATAAGGAGTAAAATACGCGTTAACTTCCAATATCTATTCGTGGGAACTGACTATCGATGGGAAAAAGAAGGTTCTTGACTGGCACGAAAATCGTAGCGTGGAACAGTCCCAGATGGCATTGTTGCAGGAAATCAGTGATTAGTGGCGTGTGGAATTTTTAAGGAGAGGCCAGTTTATATCATAAGGCTGATGATAATTTTAAGTTACTCCCTTATCAGCAAAAGCTTTACCAAAACGCAAATCTCGAACCATCATAGTTCATGATGTCCATTACCGCTTATAGCTTCCACACTTCAAATAAATTAAAGGAACAAGAGTTGCAGTACACACCGATCGCATCGATAGCCTCAATAGAGTGCTATATCATACTGTTGGAACTTTTGACCAGGGCTGTAACAAGGATTTGGCGCCCTGTGTATGAAATTTGCATCCTAAAAAAAATGGTATAACTCTCACGTTATAAGCTTTTTGCGATTAGTGATATAATTATGAAGTGTTCTGCCTACGGCCCATGTATTACCCGGATAAAAAATACCTGTTCCAAACATCCAAATCGATCCAGATAAAACGGAAATTATTAGCAACAAAGATCTAAACATCCAAACTTTGGCATTTATAATTTTAGTAGGATTTCTAACTCAATTGCTGGTCGGATTGTTGTGCCCTATTCTACTAAAAAAGTGTATCAATAAAAAAACAATCATAGTTTTCTATTAACATTAAACTTTCAACAAATATGTTGGTAACTAATAAGTCATTATCTGTGTAATCGCTAGAATAATATTGAACTAATTAGTTGAATTCAAGCCGAATAGTTTTCGAGTCCCGCTAAGGATGAATTTGTTTGATATTAAAAATATATTATAAAATTTTAGTGTGTGTTAATAGGTAAAAAAGTAACCATCAAAATTTTTTTTAAGGTTTTAGAATGAGAGTCCTATTTGAGAGTTCTTCTATTAAGATAAACTGGGATAGATCAAAGATCAATAAAAAATACAGTCACATAATATCACAGACTTGGCTCCATCGTGGTGGTATCACAACATTCAGATCCGAAACAAACATTAACATATCATGCGAAAATTTATCCCGTAGTGGGAATCAAGCCCGCAATTCGTTTGTTTCAGCTGGCTACTCATCTGTCGCACCATGAAGGTCATAATATGTACTTTACAAATCATGACACTTCTGTGTGAATTACACCGTACGTGCCTGTGCCCTTGTTTCCATCCTAGTTACGCCCCTGTCCCCGCTACAGTATTTTATCATAATATTGGAGCTTTCAACCTCGATTTATAGGAATGCGGAACGTCTACAACCTCCATTTATCTGCTTTATTGCTATAAATTAAATGTTGAATCCATTGGAGATGAAAAGATACGCTATTTTACCCTGTGTCACTTCTAATACGCATCAGTATAAACTATAGTTTATCCAGCAGGTTTTACAAGTCTAACACAGAATTGACCAATTTAAATACGCGAACATTGAAGTGTCGAATATGCTTCCAATTGCCGTCATGCCACAATGATGGACACCTTCAGATCCATGCCCAGTTTGCAGGCTCATGAGGATACTATGTAGGGGATAGTCATAGGCCCATCCAAATTTATTGGGCACAAGCTCACGTTTCGCAAAGCTGTTAGTATTCCACGAGACAGGTTGTATATTGAGATATAGAGTACCTATATGCGGAAAAGGGCTTACAACTTACACATGCCTTCAAATTTTCGGTTCTAGGGTACCTATGTCTGTTTTCCACGATGTTTTCCTTTGCCTTCTTTTGAGCACTTTAATGACGTCCTGAATAGTTTCAATATCACATACCAAAGATTAATTGTTTCGAATTTATCGTTATCCGAGTGAAACTTTGCGCTGGTACCTATTTACCTATATGACAAGATACGCTATTGCTGAACAATGTAATCTTTTTACCATAAACAGATTATAAGCTGATGGGCCATTTGCATTGAAGTAAGGTCGGCTTAGTTAATTGTGAATACTTGCTTTCATTGTTACTGAATAGGAATTTAGCAAACCATTGGTGCATTTACCGCCGTAATCATAAATGCACTGTGTTAGGTCTTCAGTATTAGATACTAGAATATTTCAAATGGTTTAAAAAAAAGTAATTGCAACCAAACGTATAAACTGCATTGTGGCGTCAGCCAACGTAAATATTTTAATCTCAAAAGGATGATGATAGGCAACGTGAATAAATTGTGTTATATCAAAAGGATGATTTCAAGCGGCCACAGCTTTTTATTTAATTTTCAAACAATTAACTTAGATACATTCCTCATAGCACTAACGAAATTATCGTTTGTGATTGTGACGTTAGCCAACGTAAATAAACGAATCTCAAAATAATGAAGATGTTTAACGAAAAAAAAAGTTTAATTGCGTAATATACCTACGTATGATTTCAAGCGGCCACAGCTCTTTATTAAATTTTCAAATAATTAACTTAAATACATTCCTCATAGCATTAACGAAATTATCGTTTGTGATTGTGACGTTAGCCAACGTAAATTAATGAATCACAAAATAATGATGATGTTTAACGAAAAAAAAGTTTGTAATATACCTACGTATGATTTCAAGCGGCCACAGCTCTTTATTGAATTTTCAAACAATTATTTTAGATACATTCCTCATAGTATTATTTAAATTATCGTTTGTGAATATGGGTGGTAGACTACGGCGTAGGTATTCAAAGACTGTTAAGTGCTATCTTTAATGGGTAATTACAGTGAATGCAATACCACCTGCTCAGATATTCGTGGTGGAACATTAATCTTTAATCGATTGGCTTTATTTTATGTTGGTTTTATTGCTTGGTTAATTGTTTATGTGAGAGCCTGAAGCAACATAATAAGGTAGTATGAGAATGAGGCTTTCATGATAACATGAACATTTGTGGAATTGTTGTCTCCAAAATAACCAGGGAGTCATTCATTTGTCATTTGTCTTGTGTTCTTTCCTGGTCACTCAGCGTTAGGTCAGAGGTCAGTGACCTATGGTGACCCTGAAAAAGGCCTAGTGGCTGATAATAAATGTATTTAGTGTGCCAAGGAGTTAGAACAGGCCTTTTGAAAGATGGATAGGGTGTTTCAGTTTAAACAAAACAAACACAAACATTTTCATTGAATCTCTATCAACGTAACCTTTGCATTATGATGCGGAGACCAGAAAAAAATACAATATATATAAAAAAAAAGATTTTGAACGAATTATCGCAAAACGTCAAGAAGGTTATTGTAGGACGTCCCTTCGTTTCTGTTTTAAAAGGATTCCGCATTTTTTTTTCATGATAAGGTAGGTAAATTCATCGCCAATGTACTTTTATACAATTTGTTTAATTCATATTTTTTTAATTTAGACAAATATAACAAATCACGTTCTCTAAAAATGGCATCACTTATTTATTTTTTATTTAAACAATTCAAAATTGGGAAACGAAAGTACCTACGTAATTAGATAATAATTAAAAACAAACATTAGGCATTGTTCTTATTTGTAATGCGTTGGACAAAGCAAGTTCGTAAGTAACACTGTACAGTGAAATATATAAATAAATAAATGAGAAAATGGACATAAATCAGACCTCTACAAAGAAGCACGAAAGTAAGTTTATAAATTCCTGAGAATAAAAACGCCATTACCAATATACCGTATCGCTGGGTGTCAATTAGGCTCACTCTATCCCGGGCCTAATCCTGAGATAACGACCCTTATTAATCTCCCGGTACACGAGGAATCATTTATTCGATTCTTTCGTATAGAAACATCAAGATATCGAGAGGGCATTGGTGAATGCATTTTGATTATCTTATTTTTTTGTGTTTTATAAGTGATCAGCAAAAAAAAAAATGAATATCTTCTCTTGATGTCTCATATAAACTCTTCTTTCTACCATCTCTATACAGACGATCTCCAAATCTACAAACACGTTCCACTCGTTACCATAGCCGCTGCAATCGAAACCACGAATAGTGATTTCACCCGTATTCGTGACTGTTTCTTCACAGCTCCCATCCGTCCCGTGCCCTTCGCTCATCAGGAAACTTCTTACTAGTAACTCCTGCTGACTAGGTTTTATGATAAGTCATTTACGACTCAGGCAGTGCGCATTTGGAACGCGTTGCCTGTCTTGATAAGGAAGGCCCAGTCTCTAGACGTATTCAAAACTCGTGTGAAGTTTTTTAATTGACAGAAACATCATAGTATCGCAGAGTCTTGTCTTGCTCTTTTACCGACGTCTCATGTGTATGTGTATTTAGGTATATGTAGGTATGTATCTTGACATATTTAAAATGTATAATATGTATGGTGTAGTTATTATTATTTTATGTACACCCCCGCCCCTCTCACAGTCTATTATTATCCTCTCCATCCAAAGGTTGTCTCGAAGAGATCGCTTCTAAGCGATAAGACCCCTATTGTACTTTCTTTAGAATACGATTTTGTTATTATGTTATTTGTTTAAGGTGTACAATAAACTATTTTCATTCATTCATTCATACATTCATCAGCTAAATGTGTCAGTGATTATAGTGTAGAAAAATGTTTTGTTAATAATTTTCATTTGGTTAGTTTATTATTAATGGTATATTTTGGCTAGCCAAATTGTCCAAATTTAAAACTAAATAGTTGTAAGTACTTAGTGTGTACATATTGAGTACCTTGGTTCTGAAGGAAGTGTGCAGCTTTAAATTAAACAGTAGATCTCAAACTTTACTCCAGTAGTTTAATTCGTATAATGCCGTTACGGGTCCAGACGAATGTTACAGTGTACGAGCCAAATATGTTCACTTATTGTTTATTTATAAACTGCCAACGGCCAAGGCTGATGCTTTTCCGAGTTGCCAGTGACAAATTTATATTTGTCGATCGGCTGAGACGCGATAGAATCGATACGACTCGATTTATACCACGCTCGATTGATCGATTTTGATGATTTCAAGTTATTGGTGACTCGCTAGCCTATACAGTTATGGCCGTGTCGTTATCGAGTCCTTAAAAGGAATTGATGTATAGTTATATAAATCTTATGCATTCATTCTGAACATTTCAAAAATTGTTCGTCCAGATTAATTAATTCTTAAATATCGAATAGTGGTCATCACCGCGCTTGTATTATAATTACCACCATCCCATTTTAGTGTCAATTTGTGCCAATTAGTCGACTATAAGGTCGTTAATCGTCCACGTTCGAAGCCCGTGCCGAATTCTTTAATCGACTTTAATGAATTCCGATTTATTCTTTTTCGACTTTTTCCAATGAAATGCTCTGAATTTCCAGCGGGTGACAGATTTTAAATTCTTCCCTTACACTTGTCCATTTAGTTTTTATCCGTGTTTGTTTTAATAATGCATGACGTGTAGGTAATTATTTTCGTTGCGAGTCGACATTGTAAAAAGGTATGGCGATTCATGTCACTCGTACTGTATTTTTAATTAATTATTTAAAACATTAACATAGAGTTGATGGTATTTGAATCGTTGGATTTTACTAACATTCTCGATTAAACGTTGCTTAATTGGGTAAAAACTCGTACTTAATGTTTTTAATGTAATTATATATGCTATTTAGATAACGGGTGTAAGCCTATCCATCAGTAGGACATCTGGAAGGTTGGAAGCGACCGAAGCGCTACTTTAATTCCTCGAACTTCGGATTAAATTGGCGAATCTACATTCCCGTATATGGCAACACGGCGCCGGACCGGCAAAAAACTGAAGCTAAGTAAACACAAATTTCAATTATCATTGAGCGTTTTATTCATCCGTGATTCTTTTAAAAACGGAGTCGATCGGACGTTTTATTTAATCAGATGCGCATAATGATGTGTTTTTCCTTAGCGCGCCGCGGTGGTCGCTTTTTCCGCGTTGTAACATTGTTCTCGGAGCGTGTCTGTACATGGACGTGTATGGACATCGTATGCGTCGCGAGCGCATCATGCGTGATTTATGTTTGTGCACTGCTCGATTTTTTAGGGTTACGATCGGAAGCAAAAATCCTGAAACGAAATCCTTAGCCAAAATCCAATCAAAAGTGTCGGAGCCTCTAATTTTAAAAAAAGAATTTGAAGAGTCGTTGAGTGTTATTATTCAAAGCCCCTTTTAAAAATAAATACTTCATTTTGCCCACAATGCGCGTGTTCCACTTCTTTAGTTTTCCGAGTATGGTAAAAGTATTTAACTTAAATTAGACAATAGCTTTGGCTGACAAACTATTAAATATCACTACTGTATTCCTCATTTATCTTTGAGGATACCAAATAGGGTGCAGTCAGAGGCACGTCCATACATTACATTTGGCATATACCCCGTTTTGCATATGGTAAGCATTCCATGTGACAGGTTACAAGCCTCGCGATGTTTTCCTTCACCCGTTTGGAGCACGTGTTAATAATGCGCACATACATTTTTTGAGTGGAAAAATCCATTGGTGCACTTGCACATTGGCCCGGGTTCAACTCACGACCGCCAGATCGGAAGATGGCCAACCCACTAGGTCAACGCGGCTCTTTTCAATTGGTTTTAATTGTTAGCAATCAACTACGGGACCCTAACATGAGCAAGTCTCGACACGTTCTCGTCTTAGCAGTTTTTAGTGACGGTTCTCGCTTCGGAGCGGATAGCTTATAAATCTGGCGCCAAAATGAATGAACGAGCATAGAGTTTTTGCTACATCAGTTTATTGGAAACTCTCTGTATTTATTCATATTAGTTCGGTCCTCAATGATTACTAAGGGGCTTCTTGTTCTTTCCTTGAATGGATAACGGGACTTTTGATAATTTTTATGTAGCTGTTGCAACTTTAACCATTACAATGACGCTTTTATCATACTTTAGTATGAGAAAAGCGGTTGTTGGCAGCCGCATTTTTCATAACACAAGCTCTGCTTACTTTTGTACTTGATAATGCTGTGTGCAAATCAGCATAAAAAAATATAAATCAGCATCAGCATGTCTCAACTAGATAATTGCTCAGGTACCAAATTTAGATATATTTCTTATAAAATTATGCTATCTGCAGTCTGTATTTATTTATTAAACCTTCTCATAAACTTACAATAGGCCCAAACCGTCTTAGAGCTAGAGATACAATTTACATAAAACTTAAAAAAACTCGTACAAAAATCAACACATATGCTTTTTATATAGACATCTAAATTTGGTTCCTGTGCAATCATCTAGTTGAACAGTGTGAGTGTGGTCGCTGTAGGCATACCGCCCCTACGCATACATAGTCCTTTACCCCACACTCCAATTCCCTGGAATACCACAACACCCAGACCTGGAACTTATATCTACAGACTATGCAAACATTTGTTCCACGGCGAGAATCGAACCCGCAAGAGCCTCTTGCGTCTCAGCCGGTTAAACGCCCGCTGCGCCACCGAGGTTTTCAATACAAACGTAACACAAATCTAGCAAGAAGAGTTTTTATCGTATACAGATTCACCTTACTAGCCTCTCCACACAGCTTCACCCGTAACACTCTGATATTCTTATAGAAACAAACATCCAAACTTTTTAATGTATAATATTAGCGTGATATTGAAGCCTTTATTGCCGTGTTAAAAACGATTCATGACTCATTGTTCCGTATATCGATTAAAAATACTGCCTTCATTTTGGCATTCATAACTCAAGTGTATGAATTAAATATTATTCATCAAATACATTCGGTAGTGCTCGCGGGTTTTTGCCCCAATCAAAAAAAGCCTTCACACGTAAAGCAGGGTACCTGCTGTCTACCGGCGCCGGCGAACTTATAAAATGCGTTAATTCTTGACATTGACATTTTGAGGGCACTTACGCAACGAGTAGGGTACCTTTAATACTACCAATCAACACCGTATAACATTAAATTTCAGCAGATTAGGAAACTTGATTTAAGCTACATTTTGGAACATTTTGGTAAGCAAGTGTTAAAGTGTACGACGACTTCTGTGGCGCAGTGGGCGAAGGCCCGCCTGAGATGCTGAAGGTTGCGGGTTCGATTCCCGTCGTGGGACAAATGTTTGCATATGCAAATATTTGTCTCGGGATCTGGGTGTTATATATGTATAATATGTATGTATTTACAAAAAAAAAATGTATATAAGTAGTTAATCAGTCATGTAGTTCCCATAACACAAGCTCTGCTTACTTTGGGACTGGTTGATGCTGTGTGAAAAATGTCCAGATTTAATTATTTTTTTTTAAATACCAAATCCTCTTTTCGGTGGCATCGGTTTTTGCTAGGTTTACTATTTATAGTAAATGAGCGAAGGTCTGTCGGCGTATGGCATTTGTTTTGAATGGAGAATCACGTTAACTGGCGTACCGTTGATATAGATAGATACACGCTGGTTGATTCGCCTGCTTTATAAATAATTGCGCTTCCTGCCTCGAGTGTGTTCATGTGTGGCAAATCGGTGATCGGTAACCGATGCCAAAAATGTATTAGAGATACGGTTTTGGGAGGGAACTGATTAAGAGATCTAAAAATATGGATCTTAATTTTATATCTTACTATAACTAATATGATATCTTAGCTAAAAATAAATTACTGACGAACGTAAAGTAATACACAGACATCTCCTCTACCGATTTAAAACTATGGCATTGTTGAGAAACACAAAGTAAAGTAGACTTTACCAAATAAAAGACATAAGATAAATGAATGTATAAATAAGATTTAGTTAAACATTAATATAAATGTCGTAAAATAATACTGTAAAACAAACAATCTTTATTAGTAATTTGTAATTTGTATATTTTATTTGAAATAAGATATATGTAAATTACTGAAACGAGTTTGTGTAAAATGTTATGTTTGGATGTGCCTCTAACTACTCACTACTTGATATCTTCAAAGATCTACGCACTGAATATTAAAATTAAAAGGATTAAAATCTTTGGGAAAACAGTCTTGAGCGTGTTTGTCTTTTGGAACTAGTTTAGTATTTATAGTATTTAATCGGGTGATTTCTTCATGGTGATTTTGGGTATTTGGATTATTTGTGATACCTACCCAAAACATATCTAGATTACAATTTAATAAAACCAACTTCCAAAGTTCTTTTAATTCGCCAAACGAGATCAAATCAAGATAAAAACAAAATAAATATGAAATCAGATGAATCATCGCTCCATTAAAATATTCTCAAAATATCAGCAAGCTCACCGATGCTCCTCGACTTAATTAACCCTTAAAAGGCCTCTTTATAATACGACAGGTAACAAAAACTTGAAACAAAAAAGCACTCGATGTCACGTCTAGAACTGGTCAAATTCATAGTTTTTTTATGATGTCTTTTGTGTGTTTTTTCTCACAGTTTAGAGGCGTCTGAAGAGGCACGATTCAGTAACGCACCGAGAGATTTTATCGCGACCATTAGAAGGCAGGCATCATTGAAACATTTCGACACGTTCATTTTAACTCTGATCCCATCGAAGCTGTTATTTTAACTCCATTGTGCTATATCATCACGGATTCTATTCTTTTAGTCACTTATTTTCATTTCAACCGCAAATTACTGCAATATTTTGACGTTCAAAATATAAAAACAGAGATGTCTCATTTGTTTCGAAATTCTCACGACACTTCGGAAGATAAGACTGGTCTCATAACATTTTTTGCAGCATCATAATCAGACATTGTCGTCGCCTCCGCGTCACCTGCGGCACGTTGTTGATATAAAACGCCAATAAATGTCACTTTTTTATGTGACATTCGCGTCTTGGATTCACGTCACGTGCGCCCGCGCCGTCAGATGCGTATCGACGCATGTCCGCCACCCTGGCTGGCCCGACGCGCGCCATTCTCTCACGCGGCGACAGCGCAACCACGTTAATCTCGCCTACCATCGACTATAACACCCGAAACTAACCTTTCCTACAATATGCTCATTAGCCCACACAATCCACAAAAGTCATTAAATCTTTGTAGGTGTATTGTATTACCGTCACGTACAACAAGAGCGCTAACGACGTGTGGAGGATCTCGGGGAAGCGGAACGGATCCGTGATCTATCCAGAATCCTGCTGTCCTTTCAATGCACATCTCAATTCTGAGCAAAAAATCCAACGGTCCGGAATCATTATTATCTTTCTCGTACGATCATCGATCGCTATTATCCTATTTAAAAGCATCTCTTGATTTGTTCTATCGTTTTTTTCGTTTCATTCTCCCGTCGGCGTTTCAATTCTGGACCTCGACAATGGACGTTAAGAAAGATGTTTAAGTGTTTAGTTACGCTGTTTTTTCACAATTTTTCAATTTAAACGGAGTCGTGTCGTTGAAGGGCCGGAAGGTGTCGTTACGGTATTATCTATACTAATACTGTCCGAGTACAAAGGACCGGGACACATTTTTAAACATAATCCGCGTACAATTCATGTCTTAATCTGCGTTTATCTGTTTGGGAAACGTATTTCGTTCGGAATTCGAGTGGTCGTTGAATCGTTGATGAAGTTTTATGGGGATGTCGGGTCGGAATGCGTGCAGCGATAAAGGGGGAGAATTGAGCCAGGTCGGAGTCAGGCGATTTTAGTGTAGATATTAATTGGTGAACAGCGAACGGACGCGGGCGGGCGGTGGAGAGATACGTAAGAGAGCCTTCCCCCGGACCCACACGTAGCGTGAAATCGCGGGGCGCGGGTGCCGGCCCGCACCTGGCCACCACCAAAGGCATCTTTTTATTTGTTGTCTCCCATCTTCCATGCTCGTAAATATCAACGTCAACGTGTGCGATGATTGTGGAAAAAACGAGGTCGACAAAGCCTTTTCACACCCAACCGACATAAAGACGGACGTACAGTAAATACGTATATTAAACTTAAAGATTCCTTTCACCTGGGTTCATAATGTGCGTGAATAATTTTTCTTCGTAATAAATTCGGATTTTATGGCTGATCGCGATTGGTTTGAGAGTTGAGTTGCGTTTTCAATAAAATATATAGTTATCGGGTGGGACTGGTTTGGCATTACTCAATCGGTAATGATTACCGTAACCTACTGGTTGGTAAACCCGCCGTGTATTGGTGGTTCAGCTATGACAAAGTGTAATAATAATCTGGTTTATTATCCGCCCATATTTCAGCGAGCGAACGAACATTTTCGCCTGTATTTCGCATTCCCTTAGATTCAGAAGGGAATGTGAAATTCCAATGGATGCTTTAAAAGTATTTCGCAAAATAATTATTGAATGAATGAAAATACTTTATTGTACAACATACCTACTTTATTATGTTAAACAAAATAACATAATAATCAAAAGCTTGTTCTAAAGAAAGTACAATAGGCAGTGTTATCGCTTAGAAGCGATCGCTTCCGGACAACTTTTGAAGTGTTGAATTTTAAACCTAAAACTCTATTTTTTTTTGTCGAGCACAAGTAATGTATCTTAAATTTGAGAGTAAATTATACAATAAGTTTATATTACGTTCGTGATAAAATTTAAATATATATAAATAAAATGTAAATACTTACGCAATAGTATTATTTTTAAAAAATTGTGTCGTTAAATAGCAATTAGCATTGCAAAGTTTTGACATACCTACAAATAAAATTACGTTTCATTGCAATTCTACCAGGCAGGTGTACCAATCATTTTATGTTCCTTCGTACTTGTAATTTAATTACAATTTTAGTGCTTTGGTGCGTACACCACCCACGGTTTTAAAGTGAATTTGAAATACAAGTCTTTTTTTACCGGGGTTCCTTAATAAAATTACTTCAGTTGAAAATACCACAGCAGTGAATTGGTTAAACATCGCGTACTGTTTTATTTAAACTAGAGATGCGCCCGATGTTGGATATTTCTGAATAATATACTTATATATGAGATGTCAAATGCTATGTATACAATTCCGTAAGGTTATGAATTTACACCATAATAGATTAAAAAAACAAATTCGGTGATTTCATTTAAGAAATTGGTGGTCAAAATCAGCTCTCCAGTTAAATTTAATAAATCTGAAAATTCGATATTTTCACTTTTACTAGCAGAATCATGACTTTTAATTATACTTATTTTAGCCCTCTGTAGAATCAAATTGATCATACAATTATCCTTTAAAGATTCCACTTACGTTATCAAACAAAGTTAATAAACCCTGTTGTTTTACCAGCCCTTCGATAGTCTTCAACATGGCTTGATGAAACAAAAAAACGTTTAATTGTAAATGTTGATAATGGAACTATCTTTCATCGCGCCGAGGGGAACTTCTACAAGCTTATAGAACTTCTATGCTACGAATACTTATAGAATCAGAAATTTCTGATTTTATCTGTTCAACTGTTCAAGCTGTAAATCAACACACGGCGAACGGTTTTACCTCAACCCGTGAGTAATGGCTGATTTTCGTTTATTACGAACGTTTAACTTTAGCCACAGCTGATTATTAGTGATTGGAGTCAGTTTACTTACAAATTGACGGTATTTGGCAATGTTATTGATTTATGGCTTGACAAGATATTGCCTACTGTATTTTTGTAAAAAAATGAACTAAAAGAGAGAGCGATGAAGTACATTTTTTATATTTAACGTTGTACATAGCAAAGGTTTTAGGAAACGAAAACTAGGTATTAATGGTCAAAATTTCTCACCTCTTTTCATAATGGAGCTACCATGTGGATTGCTGCTCTTCACCACTAAACTAGAACAGTTCCACCGATGCCATCGGAATTGGTGCTGGCACTCCTTAACCGCTATCTGCAGACCTTCGAATGCAATGGAAGTTGCGTCCGGTGCTTCGTGGCAGACGGATCTTTGTTCCCTGGTCAGCCCTCCAACGAGGCGGCAGGTTAAAGCCGAGTTGAGCTTGAGAGTTGGAAGCATATTGTCTCTGTGGTCTCTGGTGCTGTGGAAGTAATATCTTGATTTTACAATTTGATGACATCGCACGATTTGTGTATTCTACATAAGCTGAAATCTATTATATCTATTTGTTTTTAAAAGGCTGTCAGAGATAAGAAGGCATGTGTCATCGGTTATGTTCCCAAGTGGTTCCAATAAGCGGCAATCTCGGGCTTGCCAAACTGTCACTTGGTTTGCTACCTATGTAACTTTGCCAAACGTGAGATATTATGTTTGGACAAGCCGCTCACTACCCCTACTAAGTATCTTCTCAGATCTACCTAAATACTCATAAAATTTCTGAAGATATCAATCATGGTTATTACAGTAGTGAGCGTATTGGGTTTGTTAGACCACTTGCATCAGATTCACTCGATTCTAATTTTATAACTTGTTCTTAGAAAAACAGTTAAGGTGGTCCAAAAATCATTACCTTAATCTTTGCATCTGATCCAACAAATATTATTATAAGTTAACGCTTATAATTAATTCCTTTTAAAATACAACGCCAGTTTTCTAAAAATATTGCTGCTAATTGGTCGATTATGTCAAAATAATTAATTTATTCATACGGTAAGATGTTATCGGCACGGCTGGAATAGCTCAAATGAAACAATTTGTTGAGTAGCTCCCATGTTGAATATTTCGTGGGGCGGACGGATAAACGGATAATTTTGTGTTGAGAGACTGTAAATATTTCAGAGGAACGCAACATCAAATTTAAAAGTTTTTGAAAAACCAATAACTAAAATCAAAGAAGATACGAATTAAAACGAAGTACAGTTGGGTTTCTTACCAACCAAAGAAAAATCT
The DNA here is from genome assembly GCA_961405105.1 of Perizoma affinitatum. Lineage (NCBI taxonomy): Eukaryota > Metazoa > Arthropoda > Insecta > Lepidoptera > Geometridae > Perizoma > Perizoma affinitatum. Next base: position 3,809,079 of record OY560191.1, on the reverse strand, counting down.
AGTTAATACCAAAGAGATTACACGAAAAAAAATTAATACCATAAAGATTTATGACAAAAGTAATTTGAAATCATATCACGCATGTGACTTTCGGTGATTTTCCATGCCAGTTCATTGATATTTTACCACAAGAGTTATGACAGAGACAAAAGTAATTTGAAATCATATCACGCATGTGACTTTCGGTGATTTTCCATGCCAGTTCATTGATATTTTACCACAAGAGTTATGACAGAGACAAAAGTAATTTGAAATCATATCACGCATGTGACTTTCGGTGATTTTCCATGCCAGTTCATTGATATTTTACCACAAGAGTTATGACAGAGACAAAAGTAATTTGAAATCATATCACGCATGTGACTTTCGGTGATTTTCCATGCCAGTTCATTGATATTTTACCACAAGAGTTATGACAGAGACAAAAGTAATTTGAAATCATATCACGCATGTGACTTTCGGTGATTTTCCATGCCAGTTCATTGATATTTTACCAAAAACAGAGTTCTAGATCGACAGGAAGTGGAACAGATTAAATGGGTTTATGCCATCACGTAGCCAACACTTGTCTTGCAGTCATCAGATCGACGCGACGACTATTAGATTATCTGATAAAACACATTTGTTTTCATTTTAACACTCAGTTAACTGGTAGAAATAAGAAACAAAGAATTTCATATCATCTTGAAAGAACTATTGCTTTTTATTTTTGCTCTAACCATGACAAACGAGATGATGTTTTCAATTAATTTATTTGGTTCTGTTGCTCTATATTATGTATTGTAGGGAGTACACCCGCACTATTGTACGATTCTTGATATATTATCTGTGAACGGAAAATGAACGTCACTAGACCGACGCCGCCTCGTCGTTCTAGCTTCCTTTTGGCCGGCAGTTGACTTCTGGTATCCTAAGACGGCTGGGATATGTACAATATTTTTTTTATACGTACTACAGTATATTATTATTATTATTTATTATATTATTAATTATCTACTTTTTAAAGCTTGACGAAACTTAGTGTTCAATAATATCTCAATAGTTGAAATAAATGAAACGAATAATTTTACAATTAACTTTAAAATAAATTATATATAACATCCCTATAACGAAATTATCTAATAATGGCTATAGAGAATGGCCAAATCGAAAATACCCTCCTTTCTATGACTTGATAGTCACTAAAAAATAACCCTCTTATACATAATCACTCGCCAACTTTAGCTGCGTGCTAAAAGTGGTCTGCATCTATCATTTGTTTAGTGTTAGAAAAGGACAGTGTTAGAGTTAGCGACTTGATGAGTTAGTGTTCGATTATGAATAAGACGGTTAGTTTGCATTAAATATATATTTCATTCATAACGTTATATTTTCCAAAATCAACTCATACTCTTGGTTTCGTCATAAAAACACACCGTTGTACCAATATTTACTATGTTATTGTCCTTACAAAGTCACGTTTCTTATCGTTTAAAGATTCTATGTACTCGAACTAGCCGTAAAAATGGTCAAGTGAGAACCTTCTGTTTTATACATGGTTCTGAACGTGATATTTATTTTACAGAGAAGGAAGTCAAATTCGTAGACAAGCGTAGCAACTCGTAGCAGGCGAATTAGTGGAAAACGCTTTTTTTTGTATTGGACGAATTTGGACTATTTTTCTCATAAGGTTAGTTGATGATGATGATGAGGTTAAGTTAGATGGATTTTTTACATAAGTACTTGATAGGCATTCTGCTTAGTTGAACGTTCATATCACACAAGCGAGTCTTTTTCAAATAATTTAACACGGAACGTAGGTACAATTTTCACGAATATCGGGTAGTAGATAAAAAATCCAATATGAAATGACATCCCCCATTTATTTCATTCTTAGAAGTGGGATTTTTTCTTAAAATGTATATGTTGGTCCCATATCAATTTTACAAAAAAATCACTCTTTAAATTAAAAAAAAAAGAATCCTTAAAATAGGTTCACAATTGGCAAATATATCGCGTAACATATACACAAAAAACGGATTGAGAACCTCCTCCTTTTTCGAAGTCAGTTGAAAAAAATAACAGATTCAAAATAATTTTCCAAAATACGTAATTTTTTATATATCTACGCTAGAAGTAAGGGATTTCTGGTGTTCATCAAATGTTAATCCTTACTGTACTATAAACACCGTAGTATCGTATCCAACAATCGTTTTAAAGATTTAAAATGCATACCGTTTCTTAATTTCGAAGCAATAAAAACTCAACACAAGATCTCATCAATTGAACGCTGATCCACCAATTAAAACTTTCAATTTCCACGCTCAATTTAGAAATGGAACACCAAAAACAATCCTAACAACAGTTTAAACACTGTTTTCCTTCTTTACATAACTGTTGTAGTTATCTTACTCGTTCCCACGGTTATGGTATGCCGGTACCATTAAAAGGTGGGTCTAAAAACGTATTATAACCATTTAGGGTCGCCTCGTGGCAAATCTTAAAAGCCGGATGTGATATTATGATGAAATTAGCCGGACTTAATAATTTATTTAAATAAATAAATAATACTGGATATATTTTCACACGGCGTCATCTAGCCCCAAAGTAAGCAGAGCTTGTGTTATAGGCTCTACATAATTAATATACTTTTTTTTGTAAATACATATATTATACATTAAAAACCCAGACCTGAGATAAATAATTGCAGACCCACACAAGTCTTCAAGGCGCTTTGCCCGTCCGCATTACTTTGTAAAGCTTGACGAAACTAAGTGTTCAATGATGTCTTAATAGTTGAAATAAATGAAACGAATAATTTGACTATTATAATAAATTATATATAATATTAATCCCTGCAACGAAATTATCTAAACATGGCTACAGGGAATGGAAAAATCGAAAATACCCTTCTTTCTATGACTTGATAGTCACTAAAAAAATAACCCTCTTATTCATAATCACTCACCAACTTTAGCTGCGTGCTAAAAGAATAAATGTTCTTACTTCTTATTTCTGCGCTAAAGTCAAATAATTTGCACAAATATATTTTTAAAAACGTTTATGGTTCTACATTACTTCAAGTATATGAGTTTTTGAGCCGGACAAAGGTAAAATCCGGACGATTAACATCACTACTTTTTGTTTAATGATTTTAATGAAACGTAACCTGCCGTAATGCTCGTCTTCATCTTCTGTATGACTATTTGCGTTAAATTATAGGCGTTTGATATTTTTTTCTATGTACAAAGTGATTTTAACGCAAATGAACGAAAAAAAATTATTCATATAGTATAAACTAAAAAATACAATCATACTGCTTATGTATTAAATTCAAAACTATGCAACTGCGTGTATCTCAAACGTCTGAAATCACACCTTTAATTTCCGTTTCTAGTACAAAATAAATTAAACTTTATTTTTGAAATTGACATTGCTTCAACAAATAATTTCTACAAACGACCGAAAATTTCCTAAAAATACCTCCTAGTTCAAATAAATACCTTCGGTTTTTTTCCAAAGTCTTAAAATTCGAAGCGCAACACACTTAGACAATTCTTTAGTATGGCCTCATTAATTACGAGTGATTTAATCGCAAAATAAACAAAACTTGAACTGATTTGTAAGGGTCCTTCCTTTGCTAATGGACGACAAGTGTAAGGTAGCTTACTATTTTTAGAGTTCTGTCTACCTGCAGTATTAAGAAATAAACTGGACATGTTTGTCTAAAATTTAAAATGATAAAAATAAAATAATAATATACCAAGCATTTTGTAACAATAAAGGGAAAACGCTAAAATTGATGAGTTTCTGTATTGCTTCATAAGTTTATAAAGTCTACAAAACCATATTGTTTAGACAAGAACGGGAACGGAACCTTAAGGGTCCAACTCACACTTGTCCGTTTTCAATTTATTTATTTAGGTAAGCTCAGCACTAGATAAGTTGATTGGATTTATGTGCGTAACATTATCGCTAATTGAATGTATTGGTAAGTAGTTTTTCACAATCTGCAACAAATCACGTGCCTTTTTCTATAGATAGTAAACAAATAGGGTTCAGTACGTATAAACATTGTTGGTACACGGAATTTCAATCAGAGTTTCGTCCTCGCATGCAAAATGGGCGTACCTCGCAAATACTGCTCGGTTTTTTGGACTTTATGACCCGATTTATAAAGATGGGTTTGGTATGCTTCGGCAGTTACTATGTTTTGTCTTGTGTAAGTGAAGAGAAAAGTATTTGCAGAATTGTCGGCGTGCAAGTAGCCACAATTTGTATTGAAATAGCCTCTGAATGAGGATAGTAGCATTTCATCCGTCTACCTTCGGATTTATTATTTTTTACCGGACGGTATTAAAGCACGAAATTATTGTTTTTGTCTCGTCATGTGGTATTTTTAAAGCAATTATTCGAGTTTTAATACATTTAATTGGATCACTCAGTCTTAATGACTATGGTTGATGGTTGGCCGTTTGCGTTCCACTGGTATGGTGGATGTTTTTTTTGCAGTTTTTCGAAGTTATGACGAATAATTAATATAATGATTTCTTTATAAGCGCACGAGTTTTCTATGCTTGTTTATCATCATCATCCACCTCTTAACCCTTGCTTCTAATTATGGTCATAAAACAAGGACGCCTCCTTGATAAAATTATCAGGTTTTGATAGTTTTTTTTCAAAGAATCGAGAAGACAACTCTATACCTTTGGCTAACCAGACCTCTATGTGTGCTATTTGTATGGAGGAGTTTTCACGGCTATATGAAATCAAGCATTCATTTTAATGGCATGTGATACTCAAATTCGAGCTTTGTCATACTTAATTCGGAAAATGAAGGCCATGACTTACTAAGTTCTTTACCGGCTGAAATTACGACCGCCACTAGAGGATTAAGTTGGTACTTATTGTCGGATTTGGATGGGGGGAGGGTATATAATAGAACAAATATTTTATTTAATGGAATAGAGTATTTTTTTATTGCGTTGTGTAATAATAATCAGTATTTTGCAACTGTCACATGACATGGACATCCATATGACGGTATCATATAAGTATACAAAACAAACAAGATAACGACTGTGTCTCCATTATGGACATTCTCAGATACACACTCAGTGCGTAGATTTATGAGGATCCCAATCAGGGGTAGATAGAGGCATGTCCGAAAACTAAATTTGGCAAATTCCCGCGTTTTAAAAGTAGTCAGCATTCCACGTGACGTCTAACAAGCCTATCACCGCTTATTGGAACACTAACCGATTCGAGCCGTCATTTCCTAAAATGACGGCTACCTCACTGTTCATGTTTTTTTCACCGTTTTGAGACCTTATTAATGCGCACATATGTAAATTTATCAAGTGATAGGATCCATTAGTGCACGACTGGTTTCGAACCCACGACATCCAGATCGCAATTTGAACCGCTCAGTAGGCCAACATGGCTTTGCTAAATACTACCTACCAAATAGATACCAACTAAATATACACCATATAATGTACAAGCTAGTTCATGTCAATGTCTATACTAATCTACATCCATTATAAATAAATAACCATTGCTTATGTTCTACTGGAAAACTCAGGTTCATTGCAAACTTGGCTATTCCGATGACAATGGCGCATTAGTTATTATTATTATTTTAAACTGATTTTGTAGTTACAATGGTCACATTAATATGTCACATTTGGCATCTGTCAGTCTTACTTCATAGTGAGGTGACATGCTAAAAATAATCGATTAAATTTAATTAATCGATATGGTTTTCGAACATCTATGATTCGAATGCGGTTATAGATAAGTTCGATCGGTCTAATGAAAGCCGGGTTAGAAGAAAATAACAGAGAGTACACTTAAAAGTTATGACTGAGTTTAAAACAATTTCTATGTGAAAAATATTCTCTAGTTTTTTTTAACAGCAAAGTGTTTGAAATATTAAAAGTAAAATAAATATAATTCTTGTCCCCACTTGGCCTTCTGGCCTTAAAATGTAACATCAATGATTTTGTTATTCATCGATAGCGTTGTCACTTTCGACTAGAACATGTCATTGCTGACGGTAATTTGCGTCGGCATTTATACACGAGCTTTTGGACACAACAGCGGAATCTTCAGTAATTATTTAAAATTATTTCAGTATTTTAAGAAATCGAGAAAATCTAACCTAGAACCAGTGTAATATGACAATCAGCCTCGGTGACTGTCCCTTGTGTCAAAGTTGTAAATAAAATTGCCTACCTATGTGACGTGTGCAAAAAAGAGCTGTCAAATCAGAGCTGAGTGTCCTCAATTCCCAATTTTTCGGGAAACAAAAAAATACTAAAAACTAATACTCGAAATTTTAATTTTGTTTTATGTTATTGTATTATATGTTAAGGGAATCATAATGTAAATAAGTAAGAATACATACAAGAAAGCTTTTCTTAAACATAAAACTTAAACTATTAAACAGAACATTTCCAGTCAGAATTAACTCTACGCTATATCAATCACGCGCAAGCGACGATTATACAGCAGTGGCATACCGTCCATTACCATACTGTAAATCTTTAGCTTTGGGTGGCCGACAAACTGATTGTCACCTTTTAAATTTACATATATTTACATACGTTTGATGAAAGCTTTTTGTCATTTGAGAAGTTTGATGACATAATTACGTATGTTATTACGGAGGGTAGGGCTTGCAACTTGTCACGTGGAATGCTAATATGCCAAATGTAATGTTTGGACGTGCATCTGGATACCCCTTACTTGGTATCCTCAAAGAGGATGTCATGAGGGATATAGTCGTGAGCCTGTTTGTTTTTTATTATAAAGGGTTGGTATCTTGCATTGTGTCATGAAATAAAATCCTTATATCCTATGAAATGTCCGTAAGACACACTTAAGTCTTTGACTAAGCTTAGTGCTTAGTGCATAGTTTTTAAAGAATTTAAGAGTTTGAAAGTAAAAAAAAGCCTAAACAGAAACTTTATCAAAATGTATCAGTGATAGTTTTTCTACAGAAAAACATAGTTGGTTTTCAACGACAGTACATCGATTTATATTATTGTTTCTGATGCATTGCATTTAACTACATATTAATACTAACATTGCGGCGTTAAAATGTTATAAGATAATTACATAACAGGCGATAAAAATAACTGGAATAATAAATAGCTGCAATTATGTACTTACCACGCCATATTGAACAAAATAAATAGCAAAAAAACTATGGCAGCATGGAATGTCTTTGGCATTCTGTGTTTTTCTCCTCTGGCAACGCACTGCTTCATGTTGGCAACACCAATTTTATTCTTGGTATCATTTTTACTTCTCACTTATTAAAGTTTATAGAAACAACTCACTTTAAACTCACGGATATAAAATAAAAAAAACACCTTTGAAAACTTTCGTTCGAATTAAGAACCTTCTAGAGTTTTGTCAGTTGGAAAGCGCGCGAAATCGAGTAGTATTTTTCGCGATTATATTGTTTGTTTACGTTTTAATCTGAGGTACGCGGCGCCGTCGGCTTGCGATCGTGTTCGGGTGGACATGACGCGCCGAGAGTTGCGTGGGTCGTAAGGCGTGCCCGTTCAGACGTCGACGTTTAAAAAACCAGGGGGCGTCTTCTCCGCGGCCCCACCTACTCTCTCATTATCCTTATTTACAAGATTGCCAATATTTCGGCAGTTGAATGTTATTAGAGACGGCCGTGTGCCCTCATTGAGGTCTCGCCAAGCAGTGGCGCGGTCTACGCAATCCCTGCCTATAAAATGTCGCCCCACGCATTTGATGCCATTCATGGGTTAACATTGTGTTGTCAAATTTTTCGAATCGGAATGTTAAAAAAAAAACTGATAGCAAGAAGAAAAAAAGATAAACTCTTTGTTCTTTATTTAAAAGAAACAAGCATAAAAATACAAAAGCATTATCGCTAAAAGTAATCTTTTACAGGCAACCGTTAATCATTATAATCTCGAATTGAGGTAAGTAGGTACATTTTGCTGTTTTTTTAACTAAGATTTACGTTTGTTTAACTTATTTGGTATTTAAAGCCCTACACAAAAGGGAAATTACAAAAAAATATAATTCTTGTATATTTATTTTTTCAGCATTCCTCAAGTAAAATTTCATACATTAATTTTTACTCATTTTTTTTTATTTTATTCAATCTCGTCGGTACTTACAACGTAATAAGTATCATCAATATTTTATTTGGCCCTGCCAACAAAAGGGCTCTAAAAATGTCCACAATGACGGACATGTAAAACACGATGACAAATGGTTCGATAATCGAGAGGGTTGACATATACAATTGTTGGCTTAAGGGTGAAACGATCCTTTCATTAACTTGCAGACAAGCGCGAGTCGATCTGCGCATGTTGTAGGGTTCCATAAACTTACAGTAAGTGCTAAAAGACTTCCTACAATAAGAATCCCTAAAATTTTAAAACAATTACGTGAATTTCCCAAAAAGATCCCGGCTTTACCGATGTGTACCAAGTCATTGAAAATATTATAGTTGCTATCGTTTTAACACCAGTGACAATCGGCAATTTTGGTGAAAACACTATTAGGTTATATATATTTTTTATTTCGGTTATTTAATTTTTCTTTTCTTTTCTGCAAAATTCTCCAACAACAAAAATGTAATAGGTAATGCAGTCAATAAAAGTCATTATTAGGTATGTCAAAGCAGTAGAGTTTACTGAAATTATCAATATATTTTGCAACATGAATAAAACCTAGTGACTTTGACTATAATTTTGGTATTCCGACCAGGCGAGACCATCCTCAAGTACCAGGCTTATTATTTAATTACGGAACTCTAAAAATAGGGGAGACTGGTCGCGTGCCTAGCGGCCATTACTGAATATCCGTTTAACAGTAAGTAATGATGCCTTATTTCAATTGTGTAAGGGTGATTTTGTTGGTAATTGAAATGTGTATTTTTTAAGTAATTGACAGAATATCTTCGAAGCATAGGGTAACTTTTTTAATGGATGGATTGAGTAAACGTTACAATAAAATTTATCCATCACGTTATGAAAATAACTTGTTTTTAATCCACTACGTATGGAGGTCGTTTATGCCATTAGAGATTTGTTTGTGTGTTTGTATTTTTGTCTGTTAAAACGGCTTACCGGTTTGTTATGCGGTTTGCAATTTGTATGTCTTCAAGAATGATTCTTAGATAGGTTTTATAGTCACAAGTCACTAGGGCGCTGTAATAGACCCAAAGCCAAGGGTAAAAACCATTTTGCAAAGAAAAATATATGACGACGGATAAGTATTATGAGAACTGTTGTTATATAGCGAGCATACGCACTGTTACTTAGTTTTTACGTAGTGTAATCAAGTACATGGTGTGAATTGATTTTTACGCACAGTGACGTAGTTAGGTAATTATGTGTAAAATAAATTGTGTTTCATGAAGCTGTTGTGAACTAGTAGAGGTGTTCTCCACTAGTGCACACAATTATTTTCAGACATAAATACCTACGTTCCCCCAATAGTTCCCTACCTACTTAGTTTTATCATAAAGTAACTTTAAAATATATTTCATATAATGTAGTTACTATCTACATACTTGCAAATTGTGGAATGCTACTTGTAATGTTTGGACGTGACCTGACTACCCTCTGGCATCCTCAAAGATCTATGCACTGCGTATGAATCTAAGAATATCCTTCATAGGGAAACAACATGCGAGCGTATTTATTTACATTTTTTTTAACTATCTAATTTTGTATTATGGTGGCATTAGACCTACGCACTAAGTATGAATCTAAAAATACCAATTATAGGGAATACAGTCGTGAGCGTGTTTCTTTTCGTTTGGTCTTTTACTATCTAAAGGTGTAATAGGATGGCATTATGCATGGTCAGGATCTATGTTAATAAACCAGCTTTGATCTTGGGCCACGTGTCACCACTCAGGTTAAGAGGTGCTACTGCACTATAGTCGCGAATTTGAGAGTAATTACAACGTACAAGATGCCTTTGGATTGTGAAGAATGATTTGTGTAGCAATAAATAAAACGACTAAGATGCGGGTTTTATAAAAAAAAAAAACATGTAACTGATACATAGTCCTGATCCCGCGCTAGGATTTCTTGTGTCGTTTGTATCAGGAACTTGGTGTACCGTAGTATCATAATCAAAATAATGATTATGACCAGACCTAGACAAAATAATGACGTCATGCTGTCTGAAAAAAAAATACCTACCAAAAGCTATAGTCTCTGGTAGGTATAAAATAAAAACAATTTAAAACCGGAGAAGGCAATTGGCCCCCTGGTTATAATACTTTTTTGCTTTACAAAATACTCATTTGCAAAGCCTACTTATAAAACTGAGTCAAGGAACTAAGTCACAAACGTGCTTTGTGACTTAGTTTCTTGGTAAAGTTTTATATATTTTTTTTTTTTGTCAGAATATCCATGTTAAAATATATACAAATATGTACGCTTAGAGAGCCAGTAGGGTACACCAGCTAGGAAGCCAGAATTGCATCTTAGTCAGAAAATTGTAACACGTATGGCATTGCAAATAAGATTCAAATAGAAATAGCTAGTTTATAAAATGACTCTTACGTCATGGCTGTGCATAAAAATCTCTCAATATAGGGTTCCTAATTAATGGTCTTTATAACCTAATTAATGGTCATTAAGTCAATGTGATATTGTAGCTAACTAATCATTCAAAATTATTATTATTGTTTATTATGTATATCGACGCACAGAATTTATTGAAAAATTATCATACTTTTTTTTGATAAAGTTGAGCCACTGCCACTGTTGATTTTTCTGTTAAAATGTGTTTTGACGTTGAGGCAAATGAAAGATCGCACTTTTAAGCACGCCTCATCTTAAGTATTGAAACAGTTTACTTATACGAGTGCAAAACTGACTTGTTTATCCAACGGTTCTTCTATAATTGCTTACTATCTGAGTAACTTATCATTACATCATAAACTGAGTAATTTACTATTTGTCTATGGTGCTTATCTACGTGCAAATGATTACCTAGATTTGTACCTTATTTTAGTAGGAAACGGTCGCCGTCTGTCTAAGCTGTTATTTCTTGGTATAGTTTCTAATGACTTGCAATTATTATTATTGCTGTTACGCATTTACCGTAAAACCCTGTTTACGGATAACTTATGAAATGAAGCTCGTAAAGTTCGGACATTTTTTTTTGTTTATTTATGTGAAATGTACTCAAAAACATTTCATGGAATTAAAATTATCGTGGTTTGGTATAATTATAGAATATTATTACTACTATACCACGTACTTTACTATTCTCATGCTGACGTTTCGTTGACCGTTTAGAGGTCCTTCCTTATGAGCACCGTCCGCGACCACATCTGTCGAGCGTGGTATAGTCGTAATAATATTCTAAAATTAAAAACATTTATTTAGCACAACATTAAAAAAAAAAACAATATAGTTGGCCTACCCTAAATATAGAGCAACAAAATTATTAGCACGGGGAGGGTCGAACCCGCGATCTCCCCCTTAATGCTTACCCCTGTGGGATATGTGAGGAAACATTTCGATTTTGCTAAAGCAGTCTCTGTGAATGTGTGTGTGACCTTACGGATCTACATACTGAGTATAGATAAGAGGATGTCTATCATGGAGATTATAGTCGTGAGCGTGTTTGTTTTTTTTCGCAATGCAAATTTAACAACATTATAAAACCCCTGACAAGTTTTCCATCGTCTGATGCAACGCCCTTTCGTTCGATGAAAACTTTCGATGAAAATACAAATCTATCACAACTACTGTTTCGAAGATAAATGGTACCAAACAGACTATCAAAAAATAATACCATACGTCAAACCCACATACGGGCTCTTAAAGTCATTGTAAAATCGCACGCGAAGATTGACCTACTCTGGGAATACGTTAAACGCTTTTTTGTCCCTAGTCGATTTTAGTCAAGGTTATCGTAGTTTTATCTACGGATAATCTGTCTCCGGACATCCCTAGTTACTCAAACAATACAAGGTGTCTAGAGTCGGCAAATGAATAGTTATTGTCTGTCATTAGTCCGTAACAGTAAAAGTCCGTAAAAGCGACATCACTAAAACCAGGATACAAGTGAATCCTGTACCTTAGACAGGGCAAGATTGAAGCTATGGCAAAAAATTTAAACATAAAATTTTCACAATCTTTGTTTTTATCCAAATCAGCCCAAAACATTTCATGTATGTCTAAAACATACATTCCATTTTGTTAATAATGTATGTAAATTTAAATGACTTGACTCAGTTTATTGGAATGGTCTTAATTTTAACTAGCCTCCTACGATACAAGGACCACCAAAATGTCAGAATATTTTGTTGCGTTTACCACGCGTGTTGCGGATGCGTTTGTCTGTTACTTAGTGGTAAACAGATATATTTTGTATTTGTATTTTAAATAATAAATTTAACGAAACACTCCGCCACTTCTGCACAAGTATTCTCTAGTCTTTGGTATCAACGCGAAGATTGACCTACTCTGGGAATACGTTAAACGCTTTTTTGTCCCTAGTCGATTTTAGTCAAGGTTATCGTAGTTTTATCTACGGATAATCTGTCTCCGGACATCCCTAGTTACTCAAACAATACAAGGTGTCTAGAGTCGGCAAATGAATAGTTATTGTCTGTCATTAGTCCGTAAACACATGAGTTTAAATAAATATCCTACGATGATTACTGTGTAGATAAGTTACAACATTTATTAGTGTTGCCAAGGGCAGGAACTTTTGCTTATAATGTACCTAATAGTTTGTTATTTTTCGGTGGAGGTTTTATCTGTGCCAGTGTTCTTTTATTAAAAGCCACCGTTTGGCGCCTGCCACAGACAAAAAACTCCTCATTGGAAAAGTGAGAATAGAGTTTGTCAAAACTGCAGCATAAAAAATAGTTTTTTTTTTAACTTTCAATGCAATAATCGTGTCATTAAATAAAACCACGTTTTGTTTTTGCAAAAAACTTTTTATGAAAATTTGTTTAGTGTAAAAAGTTTAGCGTAACAAGTTAGAGATAATCAAAAAAACGTATCCCTACCACCCATGAAATCAGGAATATTGTTGCATCTGGCAACATCACAATCGGCACGTACACACGATTATGTGTACAACACATAGCTTGCAGCTACTGTCACGCATCATTTTCCATCATTATCAATTACCTTGCGAATGCACCGCAACACCACAGCGCGGCGTGTGTTGCCAGCTTACTCGTGAAATTACCTTGCAAGTTCATTACGTTGGGATACCTTCTTTGTTCTGAATTGTTTTGTCGATGATTGTGTGTGGTTCTTTCGAAGGATAGCTTAACATGCTTTTTAAAAAAAAACAAAATATAGATTTCAGAAGTAGTAGAGCTCCTTGAGAAATCGCTCATCTGGGGAAGTACCACCACCATACATATTTCTGGCGCCAAGCAGTAAGTTGAAACTCTACGTTATAGAAAAATATACTAAGGTAATATAGAAGTATTTTTATTTCGGTTTTTTTAAATTGATTTAACGAAATAAAAAATGCTTAACAATAATAATTTTGAATAATAATAGCACCTAAAACCGCTAAGGTTTATACAGATGCTATTTGTGAGTATATCAACATTGTATTTTGATGGGTAGATAGTAAGTAGAATGTTATAAAATATTGCATTGAATCTTACTCGAGAACCCCATACAAATATACAGGATGTCCCGAAAACGTAATTAATTTTAGGGCTTTTTAATTTTGCAATTGTTCAACATTCCGATTTCTGAAAGGAAGTTAAGATATTTATTTAGGTATTTGCGTTGATTTCAAGTCAACGGTACCTTGTTCCCACTTCTAGCTTGACTTCTAGCATGCCCAGGAACCTTCATATTTAGTCCTAGTATTTACGGGTACTTATTCTTTCAGTTTTCGGGATCAGCCTTTTTACACCCTGTATATAATGATCTACATACAGGGCAAACGACAAACGTTATTTAATAGTCAAAGTCAAAATTTATTTATTCATTAAATCACAAGGATCACTTTGAAACGTCGGTTTTATCTACTACCTGTTCTTCCGCGACCAATGATTTTCGTATTAGCATTTAATCCCCTTTTATCAATAAAAACTGCATAAAACATGACCTTAATTAACTTCACTAATTTTACCTACATTTTATTTCTTAACTCATAGCATAGCTGTATAAATTAACAAATTATCAACAGACGGACGTGGCAATAAAAATATCTATGTAAATTGTTAGTCAATACCGAGTCGAGTTTATGGCCGTGTTCCTATTATCGGACTTTGCAAGGAGAGTGTTTAGAATGCTAATGGAAGGGAATCGATGATCCTATATCTGGCAAAGATGAAGCTGTGTTCGGAAACAGTTGGAATGACCTCGGCGTGAGAGTAACTGGCTCAAAAGGTACGGGTTTGATTCCTACTACGTTTAGACAAATGTTTCCATGTTCTGCAGATATTTGTTCCGGGTCTGGGTTATGTGGTCCCATGGTTCGTTGTTCCTGATACCCATGTTACAGGGAATTCTTGGGGTCAGAACTATGTATTCGGTGTTTGTTTGTTTTGCAAACTACCTTCCCGGAAACTTGTGGCGTCAGCCAAACAGCGACATCACTAAAACCAGGATACAAGTGAATCCTGTACCTTAGACAGGGCAAGATTGAAGCTATGGCAAAAATTTTAAACATAAAATTTTCACAATCTTTGTTTTTCTCCAAATCAGCCCAAAACATTTCATGTATGTCTAAAACATACATTCCATTTTGTTAATAATGTATGTAAATTTAAATGACTTGACTCAGTTTATTGGAATGGTCTTAATTTTAACTAGCCTCCTACGATACAAGGACCACCAAAATGTCAGAATATTTTGTTGCGTTTACCACGCGTGTTGCGGATGCGTTTGTCTGTTACTTAGTGGTAAACAGATATATTTTGTATTTGTATTTTAAATAATAAATTTAACGAAACACTCCGCCACTTCTGCACAAGTATTCTCTAGTCTTTGGTATCGCGATGCGTGTAGAGCAGCGGGCGCAGTTTATCAAGATGGCTAAATGCTCGCAATTAGCTCATGTGAAATGTCGCATACACACGCTAATGAGATCCCGCCTGCGCGTACGCAACTAAACGCGAGACACACGAAGCAACAGAATGTTGCTCAATGTTGCTGCTCAATTTCTATTCATTCATTTATTTTGTAACCTGACACCCTCACATTATATATTTATTCTTTCAGTTTTCGGGATCAGCCTTTTTACACCCTGTATATAATGATCTCAGACATACGTTATTTAATAGTCAAAGTAAAAGTCAAAATTCATTTACTCACTCAGTTCGCTCACAAAATGGCAATAAAGACGGACTCATTTTAGAAAGCTCTATAACGTCCAAAACTTTCATCTAAGTACGCGGCTGTGATGTTGCCTAAACTTTGTAATTAGTAAAGTATTTTTTTAATATACGATTCATATGAACACATATGAATGAATATGGAAAAACATGTTAAACAATTTCAGATTTCCGATTCAGTGGGACTCAAAACTTAATCTTTGTTTTTAATTGGCAATGCGTTGACCATTTCATCGTGAATCCTCATAGAAATACCTTGATGGCATCTATCTGCGCTCAGCTGAATAGAAAGCATTGAGGGGTTCTGTGTGTCCTCGAGAACAGGGCGAATTGGGAACAATTTCCCCCCCATTTTGGCCACGTGACATTTCCACAGCTAATGTAATTTTAATAATTGTATTAAAATTACATTAGCTAAAAAAAAAAGCTGTTGAAAAAAATTATTGAATTTTTTTCCAAAGTGCAACAAAAAACGGGATTTGTCTAGACACTCTGAAAGTCTATTCTAAATATTAATGAAAGATTATTTCAAATCGGATAGGTAGTTTTGGAGATTACTCCCTACATACAAACTAACAAATTTTAGTAATGAAGTACAGATATAGATTTAGTAAAGTTTTCAATGAACGAAAGAGGTGCAAATCGCCCCATGTACTCGCGCCCTTAAATATCGCGGTCGACCCTCTACTGATTTATGAGCCCTTATAAAGGCTCTAAAGTTTTCTAATTGCGATTGTATGAAGCGTCGCTTTTCAAAAATGTCTATGTTGATAAGCACAACGTCTATCTGTCTGCGCATTACAATTTGAGTTATTAATTTTAATGTTAATGTTTAGTCCACACTTCTGAAAAAAATATGTTGATAAAGTATCGATATAATGATATAAGTAGGATATAATGGGCCTGGTTCCCGATTCCCGTGTAGGTTCATAATTTTTGGTTAATAATAAAATCAAATGATTCAACATCTAAAAGTTTTATTGTATGAAAACTATTTTAAATTAGTAGCGATGGTTATTTGTAACATAAGTTTCAAATTGATTGCTAGTATATTTTGAAAATCTATCTAGACGATGCCTCGTCTTCCATGCTATAGCAAAGCCGCGTGCAAAAGCTAGTCTCTAGATAAATTAGCGTAGGTTTATGAGAATTTTGTGTTGAACCGACAGGATTGAGACTTTACACGCCTTTGCTAAATCGGAAATCATTAATTCACATACTGAAACCGAAATATATTATTCTGTTTATGTATAATAAATTTAGACGAAGCCTTACCCGCGCGATACCCAGATAAAAAGTACACTGTGTTATTGAAGGCCACAAACAATACTAGTTCCAACTGGTATGGAAATTATTACTAACAAACATCCAGACTTTGACATTATTTTATAGTATTATTAGTAGTATATCATAGACATGTAATAAGGTATCTATGTTATTAGCAATTATCAGGCATAACACTACAAGCGAAAGATGTAACAAGTATTAGATACCTTTGTTATTAGCAATACGAAATGACCACGATAAGGCACAATACCTTCGTTTTGCGTAGAAAAATGTTACTCGGTAGTTATGTTTTTCAAAATAAATGAATAAAAAAACTTTCTTTGAAGGCTAACGCAATGTCAATAGCAGCTTATTTTACTATAGGTACAGTGTAATTTGCAGAGAAAATGACTTGAATGTCTTTGGAATTCTATATTTTCTTGTAGATATCTATTACCGTGCGACACATTGTTTTTGTAAAGAATTTCCAAACGAATGAAAGGATTATTTCGAGTTTCGCAGATTGAAGAAAACCATAGATTTATAACCCCTAATCGCATACCATCTGAGCGTTCAAAATGTTTTTTCATGTGTTGAAGGCATAAACAATTTGTCGAATTGTTACAAATAAACACTAGTACACAGACATAAGACACTAACGGCTTGTCATACCTGTAAATTGATCCCTTCTGATATTTCCTGTGCAACTAAATATTGATAACTCAGATCAAACGTCATCGAATCTAGATGAAACAGCAATCACAGACGGGATAGAGCGTAATAATTTGTCAGTGGCATATCGATTGGTATCATTTCATCGACTATCGATAGATTTATCATGTTAATCGATATAATTTCATCAGTTTGCTCGGTGAGCGATGGTGGACGCTGTGGGAACGCCACTGCGGGTGCGCAGTCATGCCATAGAATAGTACAGATGTGACAGTTATACCTATTTCTAAATCACTATAAAGTAAACGTTTGATACTTATTTAAAAACTAGTGAAGATGTTAAACTGAACTAAATAAATACAAAGAAGAAATTAAAATAATACAGTTGTTTGAAAAAAATGTTTTTTTTATATTTGGTTGAAATGTTTGTGAATTAACTGTCAATGAATCATAACTGGCATTCACATAATATGCTGCTTCCTTTCACACTTTAGCGGCCAGACGGTAAAATTAATAGAACATTTGTCTTATTTTTTAACAAAAATGTGTTCTCTGTCCGTTTAATGAGGGGTATTTTTGTGGCAGGCCAGTTTGATTGTCGATGCCAGGCATTCCCATACAAATTGGCTTTCTAGTCTGAGACAAGTTCATTCAATGAAACGAATCTCAAAATATAGTGCTTTTAATTAGAATTAAAAGCTTTCTAAATTGAATTATTTTACTGCCTGATCGGTTAGATATCTTAGATTTTTCGCAAGAACAAGTCTGTGACCGTAAGAAATTCATATGTCATCATTTTACCAAGAATCTTGTTGTTTCCAAAACACGATTTAACAAAATTTTCTTGATAAAAAAGGACTATTATTTTTTGTCAGCATGGTGTCATAACATAATTTAAGATATACAAATTATTTAAAATTGTTCGAGCGTAAGTTAAGTATTATGTTTCATTCTACAATCCTCCAAATTGTTGATCGAAGCATTCCTGAGTCCATCTCTCTATAGGCATTTTAATTTTATTACTAACTCGTTTGTCTTTGAAATACATTTTATTATTGCGACCACCAGCGAGAGATCCGCCTAGACATGAGAATATTTGGATTGTGGTTTAATTACCTCCCATTGTGGTCAATGATTCAACGATTAAAAAACGATATTGTATGGAGCGATAAAATAATGGTATGACTTTGTTTTGTTGACCTTGTGGTATTTTAAAGTTCATTGGCTTTGTGAATTTACGATTAGTTATCATTCTGTGGGTTATTCTTATTTTATTATTGTACTTATTTTTCAATGAATTGATTTTTTTAATACTTAAATATGGATTGAAAATTACTTAACTTACTAAAATTACTTACTTTTCAATTAAGTAGTTGTAGTTGTTTTATTTATGTATATTTGAATGTGAATTTAAAATGACTTTACTAACTTAAATTATACTTAATTCAAGAAGCATCGATATATCTATCTCTAGAGTATCTTCTGTTTTTTAAGAATGGATTTTCGTCTTGACATCTTGGAAAGATTTTTATACAGTCCGCTTTGCAAACTGTCTAACTAGGCTGCTCAAAGGATTCCAGAATAGATCAAAAAGAAAACCCTTCTAACGTTTCGTAGGTATTTTATTGCTTTTATAAATATTTTATCAAATACTTATGGAAGTAAAAAATATGTAATTTTTACTGGCTGTCTGGGATCATACCTTCTCTCTAAAAACTTTATTGAGTTGCATTGTTTCGGAACGGATTCTTCCGGATGGAATGTTTGTTGAGAAATTTCGAATTTTAAGTTTGGAACTTTGGAATTTTGAATTAAAAAAGAGGGGATTCAACGGTGAGGGCGGTAGGCGTGGCGGGGCGGTGCTAGTAGGCTAGCGATATGAGGTTGAATAGGTGTTTTATCCGTTTTATCGCAGGCTGAATACTTATCATGGTATTTGAAACGTTTATGGGAAACATAAAATATTATTGCCATTGAATTTGAGAAATTTGAGACTCCCCTTGCATTGTCTTCGTTGATAACAAACCCGCTAAGTACGTAAAAGTTTGTTGGTGAATACCTAAAACAATACTTTTTAGCCCTTCCATTCGTTTTTTTAACATGTCTTCGCGATACTGCGGTTTCTATAGTTAAATTTTATAAACATTAAAACCATGGCATATCGTTCAAAGGACTTTCTATATATGAAATTACATGAAAAACATTTAGTTAACTTAACGTGTAAAAAATCAACCATACAAATACCTATTTAATCTGTCTATAACTTCTAGTAAGCCCTTACTAACAGGTGGTAGTTTTGTTCGTTTTATCAAAAAACACCCTACGATCCATTAATTTGCAACCTGCCACGTGGAATGCTAACTTGCAAATGCGTACATGTACCAAATATAATGTTTGGACGTGCCTCTGACTACCCCCTACTTGGTAAAAAGATCTACTAACTGAGTATGTATCTGAGGATGTCCACCATGGGAAAGACAGTCGTGACCGTGTTTGTTTTGATCCATAAATAGGATGTAGGAGCTTTCGAAATTTGCACGGCTACTTTTTGATATATTCAATTCGGCAGCTCTCTCTCTCTTAAAGTATAGTACTTTATATCTAATTTTATTCCTCGTACCTTACTTTTAGAGTGCACCATGGGAAAGACAGTCGTGACCGTGTTTGTTTTGATCCATAAATAGGATGTAGGAGCTTTCGAAATTTGCACGGCTACTTTTTGATATATTCAATTCGGCAGCTCTCTCTCTCTTAAAGTATAGTACTTTATATCTAATTTTATTCCTCGTACCTTACTTTTAGAGTGCTCGGATATAAATTGTTTCATAGGGATAGAACAACTGATTGATACATATCTGTATCAATCAGTGAACAACTGATTGATACATATCTGTATCAATCAGTTGTCTGGGAACATATCTGTAGATCAATTTTGAAAGTTGCCTAAAATAACAAATAGACCCACTTTACAATGACACGCGAATAATCGTCTATAATAACGCGTCACAATCACTTTGTCTCAAACGAAGATATCTCGAGTGGTCTGTGATATCCATCGCACGCACAAAGTTACTATGTTCCGATTGAGTGGGCCTTATTCTAATGTAGTGAGGTTGTTTATGGGTGGTCGAAAGAGTTTTTTATTAAGTAAGTCGTATATTAACGCGTCAATTGCTCCTCCTTCCTTCGATATTAATAATCATGTCATTCAGAACGCGTGAGAAATATTTTAAAGTGAGTCCACAACTATTAATTTTGTTGAGATTATTACGATTATTGAGTAATTATTGGTGTCGGTTTGTGCTTATAATTATTTTTATTTAATTTACTTATTAGGGTGTGAGAGTATGCTGAGTCAGGGTAATTTTGTGATAGGGCAACATTTTTGTTTCGTGTTTGTATTCGAACTACCTATGCGCTTTGATTGTTCGGCGAAGGAAATACTTAGCATAAAATATGGCCCAAGACGTGTTGAGATAAGACGTTATCAGGGTTCCGAAGTATACTCGTAGTCTAAAATTATCACTGGAAAGCCATCCTACAAATGTTATGTTGATGAGAAAAATCACCATTCATCCCCCAAATTGCAGTACTAGGGGTGTGCTTATCAACTGTTTTGATAAGTATTTTAATTATTTACAAATTTCGGTTTCTGGTTAAAACAAGTTTATTTTGACAAAGTTAGCATATCCTAGTTATATGTGGCCATAAAATCGATACCTAAAAGAACCATCCTTGAATATTGAAACCGCATTAAAAAGCCGCATTACCATTTGAAAACCATTCGGATAAACTATTTAGGACATAAAATGGTAACAGACAAACAAAAAAAACAACAATCGCAGTTATGAATATCAAATTTTATATCCCCATAAAATGAGTGTAATAAAGGAGTGTGATACACGGACAGATGGACATGACGAAACTATAAGGGTTCCTTTTTCGCCTTAGTTGTGGAACCCTAAAAACTTGAACACAGACTATTCGCGACATTATGACCGAAATATTTATTAAATTTTCTTATATTCAGTCAAAAGATTAATTTTTGTATCGCATAAAGTACTTACACTAAACTGTAGATTAAAATCAAATTACATACTAGCTAATATGAATGCTGCGAGTCGATCGCATTCCGATAAAATTGCACTCTAATGTAATGAGTTAGGGATCACAATATCATTATTAACGTGATGACAGAAGAAAATGTTACAACGCTTTGGATGTGGCATTTTGCTGATAAAATATTTTTAGGCTCAAAATGTTAGTTATTTTACCGAAAGTCGCGTCAGAAGTACATGGTGTATACAACCTTATTATTATTGATATGAAAATATTTTAAGGCACATAATTAACATTGGGTACCGTATCAAATAGCAGATTTATAAGAATTTTACTAATAGCCGATAAGTCGTGAAACGAATATAGTTATTTAAGTAACATCGTTTTTTTTTTGCGTGTCGATCGTATTATTTTTGTAATCTGTCTGAAGTTATGCTGAATTCTTTGTCGAGGGCATTAGCTTCTGCTCCCGGCTTCGCTTGCCAGGATGAAAAGTAACCAGTGATATGTGTCATTTTAGCTCACTAAATATATTCCAATCCAAACAAGACTCAGGTAAAACATTCATACCTACAAGTATATTTTGCTTGCACAATATTAGTGACACATCCGAACTGCAATATTTCCATCATAGCTGCATGGTTACGTGAAATCACGCGGCATCCTCGATTATGGGTTGTGGGTAATTTGCACCAAAAATGAATTAATTTAATACCGCCCGCGTGCCATGACGTCTGTATTATATTAACCGACTTAAAAAAAGGAGGAGGTTCTCAATTCGGTTGTATGATTTTTATATATATTTTAATGTTGTAACCTGATATATTCGCAAATTGTTTACAGATTTTGATGTTTCTTTTGTTGTTGTATAGAAAATGATCCCGAAGTAGTCTCATAAAAGTTTTATTCCTGAGGGAATGCTAGTTTTCCCGTAAAACTAAAAAAAAACATCATCATCTTATGGAATCACGACTAGAAACATTTTTGTGGGTCATTTTATTTTCGACAAATATTCGGCCGAGGATCTCAAGAGGCGCAAATATAGAAGTCTCGACAGAGCCTACTTATTTGAGCCTTTTGGGGTTGAGACTCTGGGTCCGTGGGGAACCGGGGCCCTTCGCGTTTTCAAAATTCTTTCAGGGCGACTGGTCGAAGCGACGCGTGACAAGAGAGCTGGCTCTTATCTGGGTCAACGCATTAGCATTGCCATTCAGCGTGGCAATGCGGCCAGTATTTTGGGAACGCTTCCGCCTGGTAGTGATCTGGATCAGTTGAGCTATCTATAGATCGTTTGCAACGGTCTTTAGATAGCTAGCTGTTTCATCTGTATTTTTTGTATATACCTACTTGTACATAGTTGTATGAATAAATGTTTTTATTTTTGTTTTTTATTCGAAAGGGTCGAAAGTTCGATTCCTTCCTGGCTTCAGTTGCTCCATCAGTGTGACCACTGCGGTGCGTGACGGTGAAGAATTGTGGACCCACACTGTACCGAAAAATAAAAAGGCCCAAACCCTTTACAGTATACCTACTTATGAATATCTTAGTAATCATTACAAGACTAACATACAGAATCTGGTCTATATGGTTCAAAACTACTGCGCAGTACAAATCAAAACACGTAAAAATAATTTCCTCTTCATATAAATAATTTACATTTCCCCGAACGAGATTGTGTTATCACGCACGAGATATTTCAAAATAAACATAATTTTACAGCCTGGTACCGATGAGATCTAGCTCCATTTATTAATTTTATCGCTTGACACCTCATTCACGTACCACTTATCGGGTACCATACCTACACAATTTACTTTCAAAATCACATTAATGTCAGTTCGAGTTCGGAACTTCTGCTTTGTGTAAAGTGCATTGATAATAATCTGAGCCATTCTCAGTTGAGCAATAGAGATGGGAATAGCTGGATTTATGAGTGGGAGCGAGAGGTCTGATTTTGAATAGAAACATCAAAATTTTACAGCATTTTTATTGCGCTCGCGCCGATCCGTGTGTTTACATGTACGCGTCCGCTTCGACGTTCCTGGTGGTAGCGTTTTACATGTTAAAACCACTTTTTTGGATGTCCATAAAGTTCTTGAATAATAAATAGCTGATATAGGCGTTAATTCATGTGTGAAAACTCATTCTAGATACATAGGATGTGGTCATTTACAAAAACAAATGATAAGTTTTGAAAATATTTCACTTAACTCGCGTTCGAATTAAAATTATGGTCGGTTTCGGTAATTAAAAATGTTAACTGAATTTAACATATGAAAAAAAAATGAAATAAAATTGTAATTTATAACCTGTCTCCTAATCCTTTAAGTCCAATCAGGGTAGGACGGATAAATTAAAATGTTAATGTGAATGAAATAAATAAATTGAACAAATAATGCTGGTGGGGTGTGACGAATCAGGCGCGCAGTGATGACGTTGTGTGACGGCCACCTGTAGGGCAACCACAAAGTCTGTGTCGTTGGACTGTTTTAAAAAAAAGTACAATCATAGACATTATAATATTAATATTTATATTAATATAAATAATATGTAAATACAACCCACCAGCATAATTTGCTCAATTTATTTATTTATCTACTTTAACATTTTAATTTATCCGTCCTATTTGAATATAATTTATCTGATTCCGAACCTAAAAGTGTTATTTGCTGAATTTATGTAATTAAATTACATATTAATATTATTAATATGTATATATACCTAGGTTTTTTTTACTATTTGTATCTCATACGTTGTTGCAATAAATAATAATAGAATACAGAAAATATTTATTTTGGGCAGAGCTATTCATATATCTTATTACATAGTTAATTAAGTATAGTGATATTACAATTTAATCAATAAAGGTCAAAAAGTGTATGTGGTCATCATTATGTTGCAGTGGGCTGACTGCAACGCTGATTTTCAGAACTAATTGACTCATGGACAAATTAGTCTTCGTTTACCTACTTAAATAAATAAACACCCAAAAGACACATTTATAGTTCTGACTCCACACTAGGATTCCATGTATCGCGAACAAATATATGCAGAACATGCAAATATTTGTCCCGCAGCGGGAATCGAACCGTCTTCTGTCAACGAAGTCATCTATTATACCTGATGGACACCTAACTATTGTCAAAATGACAGGTTTCAAGACGATGATGTCCGGTTTCTATGAAACTGTGTCATGCTTTAAACAAGTTTCTTAACTTAAATGTCCCGTAATTACAACCTGCTTGGTAGGTAAGTAATGGTTAGAAACGCCTGATTAACAAAACTAAAATTTATACATAAATTGTATGCATGCAGTAATATTATACCTCTATCCTATTTCGTATTTCTTACAATGTGAAGCGTACAGCTATTTCGCACGGCATCTGTAAGCACTGCTGGTGTAGTGGTATCATGCAAGATTCCCATTCTTGCGACCCGGGTTCGATTCCCGGGCAGTGCAGGTTCTTTTTGTATAATAACTTTTTATTTCCTTACAGTTCTATTATTTTTTTTGGATGTCTTTTGACCAGAACCAAAAATACTGATACAATTATTTTTTCTCACAATGATTACACAATTCATTACTATTTTTTTTTCATAGCAATCCCAGTCGCTAGAGCTTGAGTATAAACGTTTAGCTTTTTGTAACTAACTAACAAACGAACAAACAATGTAATCAAACCTTGTTTAAGAGTATGTTTAAAAAATGGTAGTTGAAGGTTTTTATAATATAAATTATTTTTACGTACTACCTGTATTATAATTATAACTAGTACCTACTTAAATATATAGAATGATATTTTCTTTATTTCGTTTCTTCTTTCTGACTTCTCTCTTTCTGTAACAATGGTGTTATGAATAAATCTGTATTTGTTGGAAATCAATTTTAACCTACTTCTTACTTTGTATGTGGTTTGGATGACAATACTATAATATGGTACCTTGAAGCTGATCTCAGTGGCTACTAGTAATACCCTCAAGTTTGGGATCATATGATTCGTTTTGATGAGTCCAATATATTGCACTTGGTGTCAAGGATCGAATGATGGAGCTAGGAAGTGGATAGTGAAACTCTTCTGGCTACTAGTAAACCCCTCGAGTTTGGGACAAAACGAATCATCGTTTTGTAAAGCCCAAAACTAGATTGAGGTTGGTAACGAGGGTCGGAAATGAAGACAGGAAGTGGATAATGGAATTCTTTTTTATAATTTTCAGTGCGTAATAAAAGCATGTTTTTTTTGTTTATTTTTTTATACTACACATTTATTAATCTAACATGACCTTGGTACTGAAAATATATGGGAATTCTCTTTTGTGTAAATTAAAGTGCTTTCATATTTCAGAATTATGATTTTTTTTCTATTTTTTTTTTGTACAATGAGAAGAGTTAAGTTTGACATTACTCATCTTAAAGAATCACATCATATGAAACAAGGTATTTCTTTTGTTCTTTTTGAGTGCAAAATCGCAAGTTTCCATTTCTATTCAACGAAATCTTTCGGTATATTTGCTCAAAAGCCATTCATTCTTTTAGAAGGCAGTGAGAACCTGCCCAGTTAGGTCAAGCAACATTCCCATGCGAAGATATTCCTGTAAGCAGACCATGGGAATGGGACAAATTAAATGAATTCGGTGTGAGATTCAGTCATTTGACCATATCGGTGAGTCACGCACACAGTTTAGATGTAAATGGCTGCTGCATCGTACCGTGTATATAAATAAATAATGCTAAATAAATAAATAATGCTGGACATTTTCACACAACATCATCTAGCCCCAAAGTAAGCAGAGCTTGTGTTATGGTACTTTATGTACATTTTTTTTTGTAAATACATACTTATTATAGATAGAAAACACCCAGACCCGAGAAAAATATTTGCAGATGCAAACATTTGTCTCCCGACGGGAATCGAACCCGCAACCTTCTGCGTCTCAGGCAGGCCTTAGCCCACTGCGCCACAGAGGTCGCCACTTCATCACATATAACAAATATACATGTGCATTATAGAATTACAATTATCATGGTTTGGTATTATTTTAGAATATTATTACGACTATACTATTTTACTATTCTCCTTCTGACATTTCGTCGTTTACCGTTTAGAGGTCCTTCCTCATGAGCAACGTCCGCACGCTTGACGGTCGTGAGATGGAGTAGTGAGTTCCATCTAACATCATGAAGCAAACATCTAACAATATTTGTATCACAGTTTTTATAGTGTTCTAAAGCCAATTAGTAAAAACGGAACCCTAAGGTACTGTTTTGTTATATCTGTCTGTATGCCCACAAAACTGAGAAAATATATTCAAAAGGTAACTTTTCTACGAATCACATGTTATTAAACTCCCCTCCATCCGTGGGGTAACATTATATAGCTCTCTAAAAATCACGTTTAGGTTTTCACAACCATTTCTATTCGAAGCCTCCATCTTACAAAGTTGTGTCCAACCTCTGACTTTATAACCTTGTGCCCTAGCAGTATAAACGAAAGCTTGCGTTCGAAAGGAACAATATATTCTTTTAAACTTTAATCTTCAAACTACATAGTTAAAAAAACCATTAAATAATATCACCATACATTTTGAAAACAAAATATATTTTAACTGAAGTATAAGAATTATGTTGTCTAGTTTTAATCTCTGCTCATAGTTATATATCGTTTTATACATACCTATAATTGTGAGGAGCTCAATCTTTTTAATTCAAAAACTAAGATTTTTTAAACGGAGAGTGGCTAAGGACATCATTTTTAAACCAAGATTCATGGTTTACTTATGGAGAAAAGTTTGTGAACCAGCTTCTCTTGTTAATCTGTGTCGATGATATCACATTGTGAAATGTGACGGAAACATGGAGTATGTGAATGTGATTGACAGGGTCTTCTAGTCTTTTGATCAATTATGATTTTATAGCCTGAACGTCTGCGTGTCTAGAATACCTTGAGATTTCAAAGAATTATGTGCGTCCTTCGACGTGGATGTCTGTAGGTTTTCACTGAAGGTTGTTTGGCGTTGATCTCATTACGAAAAACATGAAGTAATACCAAATATATATAGATAAAAAAATAACTTAGGATTCGAGTCCAAACTATTGGCAAAGATGGATAGGACAGTGCTGAGGAAAACCTGAGTTTTTGTAGAGTAATCTGGTCGATTCAGTCACCGACACAAAGTAATAATCTCTGTGCTAACATGAACACACATATAGCTATTTCATACAACAAAGAACAAGTTTTTTTACAAAAAACAAACAAACAAGCTCACGACTGTCTTCCCCATCGTGGACATCCTCAGATACATACTCAGTGAGTAGATCTTTGAGGATACCAAGTAGGGGGTAGTCAGAGGCACGTCCAAACATTACATTTGGCACATGCCCGCGTTTTGCAAGTTGGCATTCCACGTGACAGGTTGCAAGCCCATTGCCGTTTTTTTTGAGTTGGTTTTAAGGCTTTTGAGTTCAGACTTGCATGTTTTCTCCAAGGCATACATCAATCCTACTAGTATTATAAACGCGAAAGTTTATGAGGGTGTATGTTTGTTACTCTTTAACGTAAAAACTACTGAACGGATTTTCATGTAACTTTACAGAAATATAGCTTATAGGTACATCTTAATAACGTATAGGATACTTTTTATCAGGGTACTACGCGGGCGAAGTCGTTGGCAGATGCTAGTCTTAGATATACGAAATACGAACTTTGAACTAGTAGCTTACACCATTTCAAGAAAAAGTTCCATCATTTAGCTTGCTTGAAGAATTTATGAATCACTCATAAGACAGGCGTATTTTTCACTCATCAAAAATCCCATTTCTCTGAATTTTACAGACGTCACTGGCCCCTATCTACTATTGGGGAGAATTGTATGATTCAGAACCCTAATTGTACTTTTTACTGAAGTGATTCAGCCTAGTTTAATGAATAGTCGATGATTTGGAATTACCGGGTGGGATACCAAGAATTGCACAATAGTATTGAGTCATGAGAATTCGATGTGTAAAAGATTCAACCAAAAATGAATTATTGAAAATATTTCTTTTACACTACGAAACCAACGAAAATATAATACAAACTTATTTTAGGTGATCCATTAGTTAAAAAAAACAACAAACACACTTACGACTTTCTTTCTCATGGTGAACATTCTCAGATACATACGCAGTGAGTAGATCTTTAATGATACCAAGTAGGGGGTAGTCAGAGGCACGCCCAAACATTACATTTGGTACATGCCCGCGTTTTGCAAGTAGTAAGCATTCTTTTGCGTGAAAGAGTAACAAACATCCATCATCACAAACTTTCGCGTTTATAATAGTAATACAAACTCTGCTTTGTTTGGGACTAGATTATGCTTTGTGCAAAATGACTATCATTATTTAATAGTACTAGGATAGGATATAACGTGGACCATTCATATTAAATTAAAATAATCATGGAAAACCAACACGTCACCGGTCACTCTGGAAAGGCACTTTGCCATAAAACTCAAGTCGGTCAAGCACCATTGTTTAAATACAACTAATTAACTAACTCATTTCACCGCGAACGGCGACCAATAAAACTTAACATTACGTTATTTTATTATGAAATTACTGTTAGCGTTTGTTACTTCGATGTTAAACGCGCTTGTAGTTGGTTAATAAAAGAATAGTGAGGATAAGATAATCATTTTAGGGTTCCTTGTCTAATGGATCCAAACGAAAGCTAATCGTTGTGGCAATGCTTACTGTCTTACACGGCTTTTAGATAATGAAAGCAGGATTTGATATTCATCAATAATAGAGTTTAATATAAAATAAAAAAAAACTCTAATTAATAAATAAAAATCATACTTAATTTGGGCTTCCGCGATACAGGCTAGACCTAGTGCGGAGCTCATGGCCAAACACATACTATTTTTGGAAATTTAAGTTTTTTTGTAGTAGTACATAGACATAGTGTTACATAGTGAAGACTCAAAAGCCGCAGTATCTTTTTTCCAAATTTATATGGAGAAAAGATTGCAGTCTTTTCCATTGTGATGTTCATACACTGACTGCAAGTTTACTTTCTCAAAAACATGTTAGTCGCATCCATGCTAGTCTTTCCCTCCATCAACGAACAATAACTCGTAAATATTTATCACGCGTTGTAAATGAACATTTTTCAAGACGCACTAATTATTTCTACAATCGACCCGAAGGCGGCTAACAATTGATTTGAACTTCATTTCAACTTTTACAATCGTTGCTACCTTAATGGTCATTAGCCTTTAAAGTTCTCATTATTTATTTAGTGGCCCATTTGTGAATGTGTGTGATGCACTGCATTTTCATCACTTCATAAATGGAAGCGTTTTCCTCAGAATTTTGTAGTTTCTGTCTTGGAAAGTTTACTACCCGCCCGCACTAAGCTAGACTAGGTCAAATACCCAGTAGAAAGAAATCTATATATATAGATTATAATGATAGATTCCTATAAAGAATGATTGGTAAACACTTTAGCCATTTTCAGGTACGGTAGTGTTGTGGTAAAATACGTCTTCATTATCTTACCTATTATCTATGTCCTGTCGATTGAACTAATACAGTATGGTTACTCGCATCGCATTGTTTATAGGAAGCTTCATACACGGTAGGCTTGTTCCGCAATTATACTAATCATTGTTGCAACAAAAAATACTAGAGATGAGACTTCGGTTATCGATAAACTGTCAGTCAATAGATACTCCGCGTCGATTCTAGATGCGTCATTAAAAGTCACAATTCATTAAAATTATCGTCAAGCTCATGATTTCAATAGGGATGTCGATTATTGCGAGACGTATCGACAACGAGGCATCTCAGATCACTATCGGCATTCCTGCACAGTCACTTGACCGGGGTGGCATCACATCTTTGTGTAACAGCTATCTAGTACCATATTAAGCGTCTAATGTATGGAATTAAATTTCTAAAACCCACGCCGAGACGCAAAGACAGGTTCCGAAGTGACCATAATGGCTTTTAAGACGTTTCGTTCATGTTAACATCTTATGACATTGCTCGTAAGTTGAAAGCTAATCAAAATGTTTTAATCGATGACGCGATAACATTAGTGATGCGCTTTTTATGTTGTTTGTTAGTTTTTGTATCGATGAACTGTATTTATTTTACAGTAAGTCTCTTTGAATTATGAATGAAACGACTTTACTGTTTATTTTGTATGTCTAAGTTTATTAAAAATTAAACTATTCTTAGTTATGTGCATTAAATAAACTTTGTCTTGTAATGTTTTTATGGTTGTTTACTATCTAACTGATTCTATCAGTCTGTTTTACCAATAACATTTATTACAGTGCCATAAGCAGGTTGCAATACTTAGCTAACATTGATTAATTCTGCTTCATTATCAAATCAACAATGTCCATGTTAATATGAAACACAGAGGTTTGCATGAAAGTTCAGTTGTTTTAACTGATACAACTGATAGCAATGTGACCATTTCAAAACTTTTCATCATACCAAAATAACAATAAAATAATCTAAATTTATAAAAAAACAATGGACCAGTTTTAATGGACCAGTGTATTGAATTAAAAATAGAATTCAATACACGTTATGAAGGATGAGTTTGTTAGGGTAGAATGGAAAAAATCTTATAATATTTTATTGGAACGAAGTTCTTTATCGCGCGTTGTGAAAGGGGGCTAGACGGAAAAAAATCTCACGAAAAGTTGTAACGACACTTTTTGCTATAGTAAGCTATTGTAAGCTGTGCGGCGTGCGCATGTTTCTCTGTCTGTCTCTCTCTCTCTCTTATAGAAAGCAAGCCAGATATTTTCATTTATTTCATTATCATTGTTATTTTTTATAAAAAAATAAAAAAAAATATTCACAAATTAATCGAAAGGAACTTCGTTCCATCCGGGTGTCCCTTGACACCTCTCATTTTTTTTTTATTAATTGTCTACTGAAAGTTAGCTTCAAAACTGGGGGCGGCCCTGCGGTTGCACAATGTTCTTTGTCCCTTATTCGATTTCGATTATTCAAAAACTAAAACTTGACCCCATCACTAAAGGTGAATGAATTCTTTGCATTACTTAATTGATTTGTTAGATATTTCTTGTTGAGTGAGCCATCTTTAATTGAGATTCTAAAACATAATATCGTGTATATCTATGGCGGGACCACCTAAATTGATATTTATTTGTAAAAGCTATGTTATTGGTAATTAAAAAATAATTTTAGTAGTTAGAAACAATTAGGCGTAGTTTTAGGAATTTGTGATGACAAAGATATCATGCCTAGTTAAGTAAGAAAGTGGAAAGATGATATCCTAAAATTAAATATAATTTACGTTATATTTTATTTGTAAGGCCTGGGCTCGTAGCTTAAAGACATGTAGCTGATGTGAATTATCGAATACTATAAATATTTAAAAGAAAATACTTTACTGCGAACGCTCAGGTTATAGAATGATCTCCTTGCTGAAATTACTGCAGTACAAGGTTCTACGAAAAGGGCTTTTTGAAATTCTGAAGGGGCACGTGCGTGTGACGGCTCTGGAGTGGCAAGCATCTATAGGCTTTGGGCGGTATTCTGATCCGGAGGTTGTGGGTTCAAACCGAGTGTTGCCTCAATGAATTTTTCCACTCAGAAAATGTATGTCCGCATTAACACGTGCTCAAAACGGTGATGGAAAATATCGCGAGTAAACTGCCATGTTAGGGCAACACTAGGGTTTTCCTAGGAGCTTGTAACCTGTCCCTTGGAATGCCTCTGACTACCCCCTATTTGGTAAACGCACTGAGTATATATACCATCATGAGGAAAACAGTCGTGAGCGTGTTTGTTTTTTTGTAGACTCAAATTATAGTTACACTACTAATTTCACTGACCAATGGGAAATGGTTGTCAAAAGTTCGCGTGAATTAACTGACCGCCACCGCCACCGCCACCGCCACCGCCACCGCCACCGCCACCGCCACCGCCACCGCCACCGCCACAGCCACCGCTTAAGTTTGACTAGACCTTAATTCCATATAACCGCGTATTACCTCACCGATTGAACCAGATTATCCGGTGGTCAAACACAAGGAACACAGGAATCGTTTTAAGTCAAGTGCTCTCGCCGAGACTCTGTTTGTCTATAGTGTTTTCTTAGCTTGGAGTGCCCTTGGGTCTGAGTGGCTGGAGTGTTTGTCATCGATAGGTGCTTGGGATATTTTGTTTGAATATCATAGATCCCGTGGTATAAAGCGAGCTGAAAGTTGGTAAGTCGAATAAATTCTGTGGATATGAAAGCTTTGAGGAAGATAATTGACGGACGCGTGGTTTTTCGGAAAGACATCCTGAAATAGACATAAATATTTATTTATAAAAACTATTAATGTATTATTTTTAGTAATCTAACTAAGTAATTTTATTCCAAAAACTATCGTCAATTTGATTATTCATATTGTAAAAACGGGATTTTTCACGTACCTACCGCACTATCGGTGAAGGCACCGACTAAGTTTGTTCAGTGAACGACGCGGAGGGAGAGCGTCGCGATTTCTCACCCTGATGAAGTCTCTCGGAATGAGTCGAAACTTAGTCAGTGCCTTCCGGTGCGGTACGTGAAAAATCCCGTTTTTACAATATGAATAACTAGGTAATATATCGGAGGGTGTGTTGAGATTGTTTTGGTACATAGAAAGTGTAAATGAAAGTAGATTTATGTACTTATCTTAATATATTTTTACAGATATACGTATGTTGTAGTTAATATTATTTTATTATTATTTTATTTACACCCCCGCCACTCTCAAAATATCTTATTATCCCTTCCATCCAAAGGTTGTCTGGAAGAGATCGCTTCTAAACGATAAGACCGCCCATTGTACTATCTTTAGAATAATAATTTGCTTATTATGTTATTGACCTCTGTGGCGAAGTGGGCGAAGGCCCGCCTGAGACGCAGCAGGTTCGACGGGTTCGATTCCCGCCGCGAGACTAATGTTTGCATATGCAAATATTTGTCTCGGGATCTGGATGTTTTCTATCTATAATATGTATGTATTTACAAAAAAAAAGTATATAAGTATTATATCGGTCATGTAGTTCCTATAACACAAGCTCTGCTTACTTTGGGGCTAGATGATGCTGTATGAAAAAGGTCCAGCATTTTAGATAGTTGAAAGGGGTCCCCCCTTTCAACTATCCCATTCGGCTATCGTAGTCTGACCCAATCGGAGTTCTTCTGATGGAAGATATACTTTGCTAAATGCAATTGTCTGTCACATTAAGTGTGATTAAGTGCATGTTTGGCATTCATAAATCATAGTTAATAATTTAACTAAGCACCTCCTCTCGACCTCTGTTCTTAACCACTTAAGACGACTAGAAGAATTTAAGGCATTATTCATTTTGTAAAAACGGGAATTTTCACGTAAAGCATTAAAAATATAATTGAAATATTTTAAATTTATTATTAAGAGACCCCATATCCGAAATAATTTTACGGAGGGCAACGGGTTCAATGCATTTGCTTTTACCACAAATATTTAGTTATCTCGTCCATTCTGCCCTACTTAGAGTTTAATTATTATCCGAATTAGTTAACAAAACACTAACCACATATGTTTGTGTGTAACAAAGGAATCATACTTTGTTAGATCAAAGAGCGTTCGACAAAAGCCAATATCTTAGCAAAACATTGCGTTTTTCCATCACGGCTCAAAGATTAGAGCATCTTCAAAGGTATTGTTTGACTTTTCTAAACTGAAGTATCGCAGCTGATTTCTAAGAAACTAGTCGGGAATGATTCTAGTATTTTTGTATCGGACGATTTGGAATTAGAACTGAAATTTAGGTTAAATGGCAGATGATAATTATTTGGACCATGAGTAATCTTACTTTTACTTGGTACAACCAGATCTATATACGGGTCAGATTATCATCAGATTATCAGTTGAACATATCTGACTTTTTGAGAGTTTTTTATTTTAGGAGTGAAGGTAGAAATATATGTAGACACTGTCTACTGGACAGAAAAAGAAACTCGAGTTCCCGAGAAACACGACCTCTGTGGCGCAGTGGGCGAAGGCCCGCCTGAGACGCAGAAGGTTGCGGGTTCGATTCCCGCTGCGGGACAAATGTTTGTACGATTAGCTAAAATTAGTTTCGGGTCTGGGTGTTTTCTATGTATAATATGTATGTATTTACAAAAAAAAGTATATGAGTAGTATATCAGTCACGTAGTTCCCATAATACAAGCTCTGCTTAGTTTATGGCTAAATGATGCTGTGAAAAAAAAACAGTATACAGACATCTCGGTGGCGCGGTCGGCGAGTAGCCAGCTTTGACGCAAGAGATGCTGGTTCGATTCGTTTGCACTGCAATGTTTGCATGTTCTGCAGATCTTTGTTTCAGAGCTAGATGTTTTGGTCCACGGCACTTGTAGTAGGTACCTGATACCCACGACACAGGGAATCCTAGTGTGGGGTCAGAACTATGTATTATCTTTTTTTATACTTAAGTTTGCATGGAAGTTTTGTCCCGTAATAGGTATTGTAAAAAATCCAGTGGTCTATGGTCTACAAATTCAAGACTGTGGCAACAACACTTTCATTTGTTTCAAAAGGCACTTCTTCAAATGTCAGACTAAAATGCATAACGTAAGAAAATACACCAAAAAATCTAAATTTTTCCTCTCAGTAAGTACCGTCGCGCACATAACTGTTACAGACTGTTTGTGAACCAATAAATACAGAATTGTTTATAATTAAGAGAGCTTCTTACTTTAATGGCGTAATAAAAGGCGCAAATTGCTCTGCGATTGTTTTTACAGAGCCAGTGAGCTTATAGACAGCTTAGCTGAAATAGCTGGTTTAACCTAAAGGCGATCTAAAGATATGATTCCTAACGCGGTTACACCGACCGACTGTAACCGCAGAGACCCATATTATTCAGGAAAGACAATCAATGATAGTTTATTCCATTCCTTCGCTGTATCTTATTATGAAGGTGGATGTTTATTAGGGTGGTATATTAACAAAATATAGAAGGCGCTGAGCTGCCGTATACTAGCTGTGACATTATTATTTTTCATTTTAGATACATAACATTCATTTGGGCCACCTAAAGAAAAGATATTAGATATATAAGTAAATATTCGTATTTATGACTGCAACGTGCCTTGCATTCATTTTGACATGCCAGAAAGGACATTGGCATGCCAGATAGAACATTGGCATACCAGAAAGGACATTGCCAGATAAGTGATCCTGTGATTTTATATGAGCTGTGACTTATGTTTACTGAGCAAGAACTTGGATGAAGACATTAATCAATATTATTATGAGCATTGGCTTATTATTAACCTTATTGAAAGGTACTCGCATCGTAACAACAAATACGAATTTAAGTACCAGGTAATCTTTTAATAAAGTAGACGTGAAACTTAAAACACAATTTAAGTTGTTTCTGATGAAGAAATACTGAGTAAATATTGATAAATCAACTCTCGGAGTTTCATTCGAATCTGAATCGAGGAAAGTCCTAGAAAAACCAAGGTCACTAACATAGATCTAAGAATTAGTAAGCTGAAGTAACGGGCAGGCAACAAGCTCGCGAACCGATAACCGCTGGAGACTAAAGTTTCTCAAAAGGGTAACACGAACCGGATGGCGCTGTGATCCATCTCACCAAAGATCCATTACTGTTTACACAAATAATTTTAGACAACGCTACGCGCTTATACTGACAAAGAACTGTGGCTATGCCCATTCATTTAAAACTTTATTAAGTTACTAATTTGTTTAGGATTGTTACTACTCAGGGTTCCTTTACCGGGCGTGGTACCTAGATACTAGAAAAAGTAGCCTATGTGTTATTCTGATGTATAAGTTATATTACTGTAAAGTTTCATCAAAACCGTTCAGTAGTTTTTACGTGAAAGAGTAACAAACATCCATCCTCACAAACTATCGCGTTTATAATAGTAGTAGGATGTTGAATGATACTCAGGGTTCCTTTATATTATATTGATAATGATGATTAATAAATTTGAACTCAGCGTCACTCACTTTATGGCAGAATTTCGCCGATGGTCCAATTGGTCAACGCATTGCCAATTAAAGGCGAAGATGCAGGTTTGAGTCCCACTGAATCGAAATTTTTGGGATTCATTGATGATCGATCTCTTTCGGTATTGTTTTATCAGGTTCCTACCTAGGTATTTTCTACCCTCTTTCTCACTCTTCCATTCCAAACGATATACCACTCCCATTCAAACTCACGAAATATAAATAAATAAATAAATAATGCTGGACATTTTCACACAGCACCATCTAGCCCCAAAGTAAGCAGAACTTGTGTTATGGGAACTAAATGACTGTTATACTACTTATATACTTTTTTTTTGTAAATACGTACATATTATGATAAATAACCCGTTTATTAAAAACAATGCGATCAAAATTAATCAAAAAAAACAAGTCATCTAAATTGTGTGAGAAAATCTGCTTACAGAATCCCGTAAATAACAGCAGAGTGTCAAATCACGAAGACGAAGTCGCCAGGTGTACTCGAGATTGTTTGTTTAACACAATTAAAGTTTCGCACGTGTGTTCTATTATTAGAGTTCTCGCTGTCTATCACTCGCTCTCGTCTGCGTAGCGTTGCCCTATCGGAAGCTTACTGACTTTGATATAAGAAGTATGCAGATCATTGAGGAAATAGCGACAAAACGACTATGAACATCTGCTAGTGTCTCGACACGGTGATAAAATCCGGAACTAGGAAATCCGTAGAAAAACGAATGTCATCGACATGGATCTTGGATTAGAAAGTGGAACTGGTCATAGGCAGTCCGTTTTACTCGCAGAACCGAACAACCGCTGGAGAAGAAATGTTTTTGATCGGTGACGAACCGTACTACGTAATATTGAAGGAAAATATGACATCTTAAAGTGGCGATCACCCCTGGTGAAGAATTGCGGAATGAATTGAAACAAGTCAGTGCCTTTACCGATAGTATCTAAGGTATGTAAAAATTGACGCGTTTACAATATGAATGACATCTTAAAGGTTGCGAGAAGTTGGTGGATGAAGGTGGCTTAACACCATTCGTCATAGCACTTTTGGGGACCTATGTCTAGCTAGTTGGCTTCTATAAGTTGATGATGATGAGTTGGGCTTTTAGTATTCTTTAGGTCCTATGTTATCCTATGAGTAACCTTTATAAGTTATCAAAATATAAATGGTAACAGCTGAATTGAATCCTCGCTTTTTAGATCGTGTTTTAACTAAGAGACGTAAAGTGTTCAAAAGATCACTTTTTTAAATCGTAACAGCGATGCACTCGTAAGACTGCATTATTAAAAGCTACATTAAATAATTGAGTAGTATCAATAATCCATCGGATCGCCCACACACGAGTATCGTATCCCCCCACCTTACGTGATTAGCAAGCGAAGCCTAATCTGCTAAAATCTTAGCCAAAATAGCGCGAAAATCGTTTTGCACTGCGCTTGCGGCGGGGTGGGCTCCGTCGAGCGTCAGTCTGCCTCGCGATCTCTCGCGGACAGGGATTCACGGACGCGACACGCGAATTCAGTGCTCTTTCAAAAATCGAACGCAGAAAAAAACGAATCCACTGTCAAATCTGTCACTGACAGATGTAACTCGCGGGGTAACGAACTTTTTAGATCAGATGTTTTTGAGTGGGGTCGCAGAGGACATGTTAAGACAGTGATGTCAGTCGTAATATGCGGCCCGTTGTCATTGCCGCTTGCCTGCTGCTCCTCGCGCCCATCACTGACTCTTGGTGGTGAGTTGTCAATCGGTAAACAAACAGAGCTCTTCGGAGAACCAAGCGATATGTACCTTCTGCCTACTCTACCTGATTGAGCGTATAAATAAGCCTACGATAAACAAATCCAAATATAATTTATAGCATGTGTTTCTCGGATCAGCTGATTAGATGGGTTAACGTTTTTTTTTGTAATTTGGGCAAGTACGGCTTGCATAAATTCCAGAAGGCAGAAGAAATGAAAGCTTTTAATCATAGAGAGATTTATAAAAGGAACCGATTGAATATAAACTCTTTTTTTCTACAGGTAGACATCAATCGTATAATACCATACCTCAGTAGTAAATTTTAATAAAGTGTTAAATGATTTTAATTAATCTTTTAAGTTATTCTTTCATTAAGAGTGATTGTATTAAGTTGAGGTAGTTATTTTGATAGAATAACAAACACAACGCTGTCATACCAAGTTTGTGTACTTTCTACACAAACTTTGTATTTAATATACTTTAAATAAATAAAACAGTCAACATACCCATTCATAGTAATATATAAAAAAATAGTCATATAGTTCCCATAATACAAGCTCTGCTTAGTTTGGGGCTAGTGTTAGATGCCTAGTGAAAAATGTCCAGCATTATTATATTTTATGTTATAGTCCTGATGAATTCCCTGTGTCATGGGTATCAGGAACGAGTAACATGGTACCAACACACCCAGACCCCGCAAGTTGCAGAATATGCAAACATTTGTCAGCGGGAATCGAACCCCCGAAACCGCTCTATTCTGACACTTAAAAGAATCCTCTTTATCTTGTCTAAGGTTCGAGATTATAGGCTATCTATTACAGGAACACAGGCTTATGAAAAGTTCTAGTATCTAGCTAAAATACAGATGATCTTACCGCTTGAACTTTAAACCAACGGATAAACTTTCACAAATATAAATCACTAGCTTCTGCCCACGGCTTCGCCCGCGTGGTACCCGGATAAAAAGTAGCCTATGTTTTATTCTAATGTATAAGCTATATTACTGTTAAGTTTCATCAAAATCCATTCAGGTTTTGCGTGGAAGAGTAACAAACATCCATGCTCACAAACTTTCGCGTTTATAATAGTAGTATCCTACTACTATTATAACCGCGAAACACGAATTGTTAAGTTTACGTGATTTTCAAATACTGTAATTTAACTTGTATGGACAAAGCTAATCAAATAAATCTTAATTATATTATATATATGAAAGTTTCAAACTTAGGATAGATACGTAGTATTATTCAAACTTTCGCGATCAGTAAATATATCTATCATATATAATATATTTTTATTATAATATATTTTTAAGGACCCGTATAAAAATATAATTATAACATAAAATATAAATATAAACGCGATAAAGACCCTTATAAAATTATAACTAAGTATAGTTTTTTTTTGTCAAGCATCTCTGTAGCAGCTGAACCATTTCAGTAAAATTTTGGATCAGTCTTAGTAATTGACACAAAAGCTATCTTTTTATCAGGGCACCGTGCGGGCGGAGCCATCGGTATCTGCTAGTAAAACTATAACCACGCTTTTGCAACCACGAATGCACAATCCAATTTACGACCAGGAAGTGCTATAAAACTGACTTTCATTGGTCTAATATCAGTCTACTGTCTTCCTTTATTATGTTCATTGTCAAATAAATAATGAGAAAGGTCTTAATTTCATGGAATATGATTTATAAGTCGATGAGTCAGTGAGCATTGGAAACTGGGTTGTTTCAGAGGGTAACGGTCGATACACTTTTTATTGTAGGGGAAAATGTTTGCTGGAGTTATGATTTCCACAAGCTTTCAGTCTTTTAGGTTCGTCTGTTGGTTTCAGGATTAAATATTATAGCCATAAGGTAACTGTGATCTAGAAATAGGAAAGTTTACTCGTTAAAAAACCCTGTCGTGTAAAAAGGTGCGTTTGATTTTGCACATATTCGTGGGCACTACCTACTCTATTTTTCCACGTAATCATTGGCCTTCCAAAAAGCAGTGATGGGCTTGCAATCTGTCATGTGGAATGCTAACTACTTGCAA
Source organism: Perizoma affinitatum (assembly GCA_961405105.1). NCBI lineage: Eukaryota > Metazoa > Arthropoda > Insecta > Lepidoptera > Geometridae > Perizoma > Perizoma affinitatum. The sequence continues at coordinate 3,768,932 of OY560191.1, read as the reverse complement.
AACGCGAATATGTGCCATATGTTTTGGTGGTATCTCTGACTATCCCCTACAAAGTTTTTGAAGTTAAGAAAAATAAGTTAATCATAAACTACTTATTTTGAGAAGACGTCATCGAAAGCAGTGGATTTGCATCTGTAAAATATAATTTCCTTTGAAAGGTATCATTGAAAAAGTGCTGATGCTTATATAACTAATTTATTTACCTATTCTGAGATTTTTGGTCTCAAAGTTTTTATTAAACTCAATAAATTATGGGTAATCTCACGCGCAAAAGCTAGTTACCCATTGCTTCGAGAAAGCGTCCATAATCGGCCCTTACCGTTAATAAATTAGTGATCCTTCTCATAAATCACGAGGCATGAAATTCAATAAAGTCGTATTGAAACCACCACGACGGAGACTTTAATTTGCAATTAATCAAGCCTGGCCTTAAATTAGGATCTTCGTGCACGATATTGCAAAAAAATACAAAAAATTGGTTGATGCGCCGTGCACACTGGCCCACACTAAAGATTGTTTTATTTTTGTTCTGCAAAATCAGTAAAGCTCTATATAAGCAAGCATAATTTAGTAATGGGGAAAACAGTCGTGAACGTGTTGGTAATTTAGTAGCTATAAAACATTTTTTTATTGTATTAAACCGTTCAGGAGCAAAAAAAGTTTTCATACAAACATAACAAAAATTTTAAAGCTACGATCATAACGCTCGGTGGTTTTCATTATAGCTTTAAAATTTCACTTCGGGAAATATCTGCATTGGTTGATATTTTTTTAATTTAGCTTTGTTTTTATTTAGATAACTACTCGAAAACCGAGAATTAAATTGAAACTGAAAATAACTATAAACTACTAGATTTTGGGGAGCTCTAGCTGTGACTATAGTTCGAGTAAAAAAATCTACAATAATAATTAATAAATAATTTGTCGCCACCGGTATTTTCTTGGTCATCGGTGTAAGGTCAGTTACCTGTTCAGCTCCATATTTATACTGACTGGCAAATTATTTTGACAGGCATAGCTAGCATTGACATTTAAAATTGCTTAGCCTGATAAAATGAGCGTCACTTTCTCGTTTCCAGTAAAATTTTTGTTTATTCTTCGAAATCTAACTTTATTAGATTTATCTAGTGGCTCTAAAAATCTACGTGTTAAACGTATAAGATTCGGTTCGTGTATAAGATTATACTAGTGGTTCTAAAAATCGCCTTCTTGTGTCTTGAAAATTATAATATAAATTGACCGTCCTTAAAATTAAATACGGGTGTTTGAAAATAACGTCATCATGAAAGACTTTCATCCTCATTTCAGTCTATTAAAAAGTGACAACACCATGTTAAGTGCTGAATGGACTCCATTGCTTCCTTTTGAGGCTTTCAGTCATGTAAATATTTAAAATCAATATAAATATTTTGTACGTGACTTCGATTCGTCTACGTCCAATTTGCATGAGTATTTTCATAGGAAACACGCGTGCTTTTACTGCAGTTTTATTCTGAGCATTTAACTTCGAGTAAGCACGTTCAGAATTTCTAAATCCATATGAAACAAATCGCAAGAGAGCAATTAGAGCATCTTGTAAAGGCTCGTCCACGTCCAGGGAAGTACTACCCCATAAAAAGGTATGGCTGCCGAAATTACAGGCCTGTTATATCTCGGGGTCGGCAACGCACGATACCTTTGGTGTTGCAGACGTCCATAGGTTACGGTAACCACTTACCAACAGGTAATCCGTACGCGTGTTTTCAACTTTAGTTGTATTAAAAAAAAACGCAAATGTTGGACCTACGTTTAGCGGTAGAAAGTTATCTATGCGGTAACGTAGGCTTCATTGACTTGTTCAACTGGTTCACTGGGACTGCAGATTGAGAGTGAAGCTAGGGTTACATCTTAGGAAAATTACAAAATATTGATCCTACAACAAGCCTACATGTTAAGCTCTAAAGCAGTAACAACTGGTACGATCGAGGTGAAGAGATCACTAAGCCGAAGCACGTTGCGTTTGTCCAACCAGAACCGCGCCACCCTCGACTCAAATCTATACGAAGCCTGCGCCGGCAACAGAACAGATGCCGAATCATCGTGATTAAATCTACCAGGGAAGGGGTTACGACCCCCAGTTTTGAAGAATACTACGCGAGGAGGAGGCGTTAAGACTTAATCTCACAGTCCGCGCCGGTCTGTGGTTTCACGGATGAGACCACGTACAAATGCTGAAAGATGCATCGTTACGGACGCGTCTCCGCTGACCGGGTGCTCGATTATACGTAAAATCACTGACCGTGGAGAGCCTCCTTTAGATACCCGAAGTTGCCTAATATCTCCTAAAATTGTTATGGAAAATTCGTCAAACCAGTTTACTTACTAAGCTTTGTTTTTACTAAGACAAAAAGTTAAAAAGTAAATGGTAAGAGGAAAAACTAATTTAAATGTTTATATTTCCTAACCTCAATAGACTTCACATAAAAAAAGTTATGTTTATAGGCCTGTTCAATTATATGTATATAGTTTTTTTAAATGTCGTACATTAAACGGGGAATAAAATCAAGTCCTACTTTACTGAATGAAAATACTTTATTGTACAAAATCTTATAAAAAAAAAAGGAAGCTTCTAAAGGAAGTACAATACTCTTACTCTTACTCTTACTCTTACTCTTACTCTTACTCTTACTCTTACTCTTACTCTTACTCTTACTCTTACTCTTACTCTTACTCTTACTCTTACTCTTACTCTTACTCTTACTCTTACTCTTACTCTTACTCTTACTCTTACTCTTACTCTTACTCTTACTCTTACTCTTACTCTTACTCTTACTCTTACTCTTACTCTTACTCTTACTCTTACTCTTACTCTTACTCTTACTCTTACTCTTACTATTACTCTTACTCTTACTCTTACTCTTACTCTTACTCTTACTCTTACTCTTACTCATACTCATACTCATACTCTTACTCTTACTCTTACTCTTACTCTTACTCTTACTCTTACTCTTACTCTTACTCTTACTCCTACTCATTCGTTATTATTGGGTGTTTATTTATTATACTCAGTTTGCGTGCTAAATAAATATTTTATCTAAAACAAACGTAGAATTTTAGGAATGTTTGGTGTTGTAGGGGTCCATTCCACACCTGACTAGTGGCTCGTGTAGTTGCACCTGAGTAATAAAATCACTCAAATGTGTGCAAAGGCTTACTTTTATTGAGTGCAGGTAAGTAAATGTGTTCAGGGACAGTCAAGTTATGGCCTGACTGCTATCGTGAGCAACGACTTAATTCAGACAGTTTAGGGGACAGTTTATTGATGGCTTGACGTTTATGGTTCTGTTTGATGGTCGAGTGTCGTAAATTAAGTTTTGATGGTGTTGTGATAACCTTATTGGAAAAAAAATATAACAACCAATGATTGCCGCACTCAAAGGCCTTAAATAGTCAATAATGCAATGCGCAACCTTAGTGTTGAGGTGCGGATTCGATTCCCGCTGCGTGACAAAAAGTTTTCTTGTTCTGCAGATATTGGTGTTGTTGTACCACAGTATTCGAAGTTCCTGAGACCCACAACATAGGGAATGCTAGTGTGGGGAAAGAGTATCTTATGTCTGTTGGGTACCGAAAATTACTTGTTTATCGCTAGTTAATTTGAAGTAAATAAGTAATAGTTCGATTATTGACATAAATAGAGTTGATAAATAGAGTTACAAAAAATAAAATAACCACATAATATATTAAAATTGTTAGTCAATATTGAAATACTGTCTGCGCCTGTCAATTTATATTTCAGGTCCTATTTTTCGGATAATTTTATTTAATCGGAACCAGAAAATCTCCACTTGAAGAACTTATGCAATGATCTTGTTCTATTTGAAACAGCGAACCCGCTTTGATGTTTTCAAAAACACTTTGAATTAATTGAAATATTCAAATAAAATAGATTTTAATTGAATTAAAGATTAATTTGTATAAAACAAGCTTTAGCGTTCGTCGCGTACGTGTTAGCACCTACGGAATTGATGTTAAATGCTTATTACTACCAATGAAAGCAAATTTAATGTAAAATTAGTTCATTTGACAAAGACTTCAGGCAGCGAGATAGGTAATAATAATAAAATAAATAATAATAAGCCCCAAAGTAAGCAGAGTCACACTCAGAGCCGAGACAAATATCTGCAGATCATACAAACATTTGTCCCGCGGCGGGAATCGAACCCGCAACCTTGTCGCAGGAGGGCCTTCGCCTACTGCGCCACAGAAGTAGAAAACAGTCAAAGTCACGGGCCGTAGATGGTTAAAACAAGCGAAGGTTCATGGTCGATGTCACAAACAGAGTGAAGTCTAAGTTTGTGACAGCGTTGACATTTGTTTGTGACAGTTTACGAGGTAGGTAATGACGAAAACAATTAGTAGATTTGTGATATAAGAAATTGATAATTAATTTCGTAGCTCCCGTAGCATGATTTCAAATTGAATGCTACGTGAGTAATAAATCTTCTATTGACACCAAGTATAGTTTTTTTCAGCTTAGGCCACAGATCAATCGGTCAGGAGAGAAATTAGTGATTCTGTGCGTAATGGCGCGTTGAGATTATTGTTCTGTATTAAATAGACAATAAGTTATGTTAAAAAATCCGACAATCGAGTATGTTATACAAACGTCTTTTTTCTTCTATTCTACTTTTTTTGGCGTAAAGGCCCACGCAGATCGGCGCGGTGGTATTAGCGGTGGCGACTTTCAGGAAAGGGTGATGGACCCCTCTATTCAAATGCTACTGATCGCTACCGCTATCGCCACCGCCAACGCGCCAGTTTGTGCTAATCTGCTTTTTATTTTGACATTCTTTGGCTCAAGTACAGAAAGACTAGATTGTATCTAGTTTTCAGAGATTAAAACTTTAAATCTATTTTCTTGAAGATATCGCTTAAGCTACATATGACCCACTAAACTTTGAGAATAAGTTTAGTTAGTTCAAAAGTTAGTTAAATTTATTTAAATACTTTGGTATTTCAGGGATAATTAGTTACTTTTAGATTTTTAGTTCCATCGTTAAAATTCAACCGAATAAATCATTCGTACGAATATCTTACTTGATAAGACATCAATAACTTTTTAATTATGATTCCGTAGCGATTAAACAAAGCAGATTAGTTAATGAGTGCTACAGTTGTACATGTCGGAAGATTTACGACGCAATTAATTAATTTACTATATTTTGAATAACATACTACTATTTTCTTAAGGCGTATGCATACACAATATTAACGTGACTGCAATAATTAAATATGGTTTCCAACTAGTAGGTATTAAGTTGAAATTTTCAACTTAGGAAGACGGACAGGCAGACACATAAAGGCTTCAAGCTTTATTACTAGGATATCTACAGTCTTTTTTTCTATATTTTATGTTATTACGTTTATTGATGAATGGAAATATGTTACAGTCTCTATACGTCATCTACCTGCCCTTACCCCACATCACGTGTGATTGGCACAGCATGTTTTTCTTCGTCCATTCTTTTTAATCTGCCCTCATCATCTAAATACTCACTCAGTACATTACCTATATATTTAGATATATGTAGGTATGTATAAGATTTTATTATATATACCTATTGATATTAAATAAATTTCGTTACTTTACACCACCGTTTTCTATCAATTTCTGTAAATACAAAGGATGTCTCGTAAAGATAACCATTATTAAGACCGCACACTGTACTTCTACGTTATTTTGAATGCTTTGTTTGAATGTGTAAGCAATATAGTGTACAGTAAAGTGTTATCTGATTATTTATGTAGGATACCTACCAATCACTGTTTTCCCATGTTATCCTTCACACGATCCATATATTTTTATAGTATCTATACATTTTATGCAAAATAATTGAATAGGTGTAGAAAGCTCTTCATACAAGGTTAATAAACAGTCTATTCGCTTTTGTAACCACAACTCCTCATGAGCAGTCACAACACAAGATTCCGGTTTACAGCTAACTATAAAACTTGATAGATAACCCGATACAAATGCTCATTTCACTGTTTGTATCTAATTGGGACTCTACAAATACCAACACCGCTATTCAAATTATTTATATTTGTCGATATTTAGAATATTCGTATTTGTGGGAATTTTAGATAGGTACATGAAATAAGAGGTCTTAGGTATTGTATTGTACGTGGCGATGGACCCTGTCATCTGGCTATGCCAATTAGAATGCTTGAATGTGCCCTTTATTACCTCTTACTTGGTAACTTCTCGGTTTTACGAACGGGGTGTAGATCTTAAGAGGCCAGCGGAGGATGAATTGCCCATACAAACGCAATAAAATACTTACCCAAAATTAAATATGTAAACGAATCAAATTTTGCATATTTTACAGTCATACATGAAATGTTTTCATCTTATTTGTTTCGTATTAAAAACAACAATATCTATTTTTTGATTAGTTACATATATTATATTATCTAGTTACAGAATAACAACAAAAATACAAGTTTTCAGTCATCATTTTTGGCATTACGGAACACAACCAAATTTATAACAAATTCTGAATGGCTAATATTGCTATCGCGCAAGCAAGGGCGTGTCTTTTCAAATCTCTTTCTGGCTGCATCAGCCAGATTCAGATTTTTGGACGCGCCTCGGATTGAAGTTGCGAGCTGCGTTCGCCGCATCCTTAAGGATGGGAATTATAGCCATCAGATGATTTTCTTCCTAATTTGGTTTGTATTGTAATTGTAATGCAGTATATGCGAATACAAGTGGCCACAGTCACGGACATTCCACTTGTATTAAAATTATTACATTAATTACATTAATTACAATGCTTATAAATAAAGCTTACGAGAGTAAGAGTTAATAAAACTCCGCATTAAGTAATGAAATTATCAATCTATTCTCATGTATATATTACGAAATAATTTATACAAAATTATGAAACAAAGCAGATTTATTGTTAATATTGGCAAGTGTTTTAATTGGCGCGTGTTTATTATCTCAGCTCAATCATGATGGAGAGTTATTGTAAATGTTATTTAAGCACTAGATGAAGAATTCAGATGTTGGTTTACGACAAGGTTACTCGAAGATGGATTGGAGGTGAGTAGGCAAGGATAGATGCTCTCAAACAAATCACATTTAGCACATTTGTAAATGTTTGTAAATTGGGTATATAACTAGTCACGAATTAGATTCGAAATACCGTTTTATGAGTAGAATTAATAGTTTAAGATCATATACAAATTTTTAAAATTAATGTAACCTTTATCAAGATTGAAAAACGGTTCGGTCGGACATACAAACATAGGTACATAGAAACGCCGGATTGTCTACTTGGGCTATTAGACATCGATTTGATCTTCGACAACTTGAGACAGGCGTGTGGCACGGATATCACGTCTAATATAGCGAAATGCCTGCCTTTTGTAGACAGAGTACTCGTAGTTCCTGGTACCCACGACCCAGGAAATCGTATAATGTATCAATAATGTAGGGTCAGCACTAATGTGTCTGTTGGTTGCTTATATAGTTATATTTATTTATTATTTATGTTTTGTATGGAAGCGCATATAGTTTTATATTGATAATAAACCGTTCGGGCAGCATATGTAGATAACAGAGAGAAATACCTACTTAATTTGCTTAATATCGTGAGGTGGAAAATTCTTTCTTTAAATTACCAATCGAGATATAACATGCAAAACAAAAATATCACCATCTTTAAATGCAAAACCTTTTTGCTTGGTCGCCGTTTATGTAGTTTACTTAAATGTTGTATTTCACGAGCTTTTGTTGGTATTTTTTTCCTGTTGCAGATATTGATCTTTTGCAAATACCCAATGTAGGTAGGTAAGTAAGTATTATAGGTAGGTACTTTCGAATACGAAGGCTGTACTCCGGAAAACATTGCGACACACGCCATTTTCCAGCAGTCTCGAAACTATAATAAACTCATATTCACGCTTGTAATTTTTCACGTACAAAGCAGGTTTCCGGCTTTTCGTGTATGAAAGTTTTCTTGTCTCTGGTAATTTGTACCTGAAATAAGTTTGTTAGAAATACTCTTTTAAAATAACTTTTGTAGGACGATCGTCAAGAAAAGTTCGTAAAAAATAGCTTACCTGTTTTAACCTGCATTCAAATCAAATGAATGACCTCTGATAGTTCGTACAACTAGAAGAGTCGGTTTTGTAAGAAAACGCATTTTTTTATTAACAAGCTTTTATTTTATTTATTCAGGTAGAACAATTAAAATAACTAAAATATTTTAACAAGTTTATAATAACAAGACAAGATTCCCTGTGTCTTGTATATCAGTAACTACGGGCACCATGATACCACAGCATCTAACCCTGGGAAAATAATTGTAGATCGTGCAATAATTTGCAAACAGCTGGAATCGAACCCACACCTCTTTCCATCATCTCACCTAAGTCGACGAAGGATTGCCAAACATTATTATGTAATAGGTGCCGACCACGCTTTCTACGTAATTGCGTGTAGTGTGCCTGTAGTGAAATCCTCCGTGGATTTACTGTACCATTTTTATTCCACCGTGTTTTGTCCACAACAATTTCGACTTTTTACTCCAAATACTTATTGGCCAAATATATTAAACCTGTAAGACTACGTCCGTTAGTTTATTTTGTTCATCAACAAAATAAACGGACTAACCATAAGTTATGATGACAGTTTCTATAACGCTTTAATTAGGACCTAACCGCCCGTTATTGTTTTGGTGAAATCGGCTGTAAGACAAAAACTCATCGACTATCGAAATCAACAGTTTATCCATCACAAGAATCATTTTGAAACTGGTTAGGTTATGTTAGAATCGGTATTAACTAGATGAATTTACTCCAGTTTCTATGCCATCTATGATGTGAATGGCAACTAGAGAGCGATCACGAATCAATTTAGAAACATTATTGTTCATACTAGCTACGCTTGGACAACTATGCTCGCTTCTTTTTACAGACTGTACGCTTGAGTAAAAACGGCATTTAACTTATTTTGATAAAAATGTTATTAATCAAGAAAGTACAATAACAATATTCAGTTTCAATTTAATCGTGTCATAAATTCAATACTATCTTTTCCTATCCTATTAATATCATATATGCGAATGTTTGAATGTTAGTATGTTTGTTACTAAACATCTAGGTACGAAACCCGATTTGCATGAAATTTGGAACAAGTTTTATTCAATACCTTATAAAACTTTTATTCGAATACTACACAGGTAAAGCTTAAGTTAACTTTCAATTCTTGTGTTTTCATTTCTCCTTCAAAGTTTGCAAAATAAAGTTTTCCTACATACTACTGACAAAGTTTGTATAAACTAAGTAAACAAATGTATTGAACTATTTAAGCCTATATAAGTACCTGGTTAGAAAACTCTTATTTTATATCGAAGCTATCTGCTACTTATATTGGGAGAGGATGGAAAATCAGCGCGCTACTTACCTACACCAGGTCTGCGGCGCTTTATGCTGAGTCCTAACCCGATTTATAGCTACTTACCTCATCAGCAGTGTAACCATCTTAGTTATATACTTAATTAATAAGTAGTTACAAATAAATGTTTAATCTATCTATCTATCTTACAATAAAATTGCAAGTTATGAAGTCACACTCCACACCACTGTCAAAAGACTAACCGGTAATACTAGTGAGGTTTAAATCAGTGTAGTGGAACTAGACCATTTAGCATGGAGCGACCGCCCGCACATGTTTGCAGTGCGCTTAGCGGCGCTCCGCTAACACAGTGTCGCTGGAGCAAAGACGCACGTACAGATGAGTTATTTTTCCACATTAGTTGTTGAACTAACTGACACTGGGTGAGGCAAGAGCGGACAATGGACCCTCTGCACAAGCTATTCAGTGGCGTTCTAATATTCAGACGAACGTCATGCATCATTGTGGATTTAATGTTCGTTGCATCCTATAGTATCGCTAAATCGTTGTATGGACCCTCTGTAATATGTCTCAGTAATTTTTAAACTTTCGCGATTAGATAACAAAATTATAAGTTTAACGGGTCTTTATCGCGTTTACCTATTATTTTCCCGACGTTTCGACTATATTACAACAGTCACGGGATGACTGGAGTATAAGGAGCTAACGTCGTGAAATAAATGCAACTACCCTCATTTCATCTTCGGAATCAGAAAAGTCCATCTTCACATTACGACACACTACACTGACCGTAAAAACCGGGAAAATAATAAACAAAGGTAAACTCGATAAATACCCGCTAAACTTATAATTATGTGTATGTCTCTGTATGGCACTGAAATATTTAAGGGGGCAGCATGCGTTACTGTGGATAGGACCTTCAAATAATTCACTTGCGTTAATCATGGACCAAGCATAGTGTCACTCATCATAGCATGCCCCCCTCGTGCAGCTGCTAGCAGGCAGAAAGCCTATGGCATTATTGGTAGAACTTCCAAATAATTCACATGCTTCATGGACCAGGTGCATAGTGGCACTAAAAAGCATCCCCTCCCCCGTATCTACCAGTAAGTGTAGTGCTGTTATATTCAGGCGGAATACCAGCTGAATTATATGTTGTTTTGGCTCCAAAAATCAAAATTTAAATAGTTCAGGAGCCTATGGATTCATACACAATTTGTAAAATTGTATTATTTAAATAAATATATTTTTACTTTACTACTTAACAATTTCATACTCGGCAATCATAGACTAGGCGAAATATGGCGCTAAAACGATGAATGTACCATCTGTACATGAAACTCTGTTGCACTGTAACATTCATGAGTGTATCATTGTGCGTAAAACCTCCAACTGATGTATCTGCGTCCATTATTGACCAGGCACATGGTGGAGCTAAACCTCCCTGTATGTGAGTATGGTTCTGTAATATCCAGGCCAAAAGCCTGCATCATTGGTAGAACGTTCTATAAATTCACAAGCATCAATCATGGACCAGGCATAAACATTTCATTTCATTTCATAATATGGCCCTAAAACGATGAATGTACCTTCTGTGCATGCAACTCTGTTGCACTGTAACATTCATGAGTGTATCAATGTGCGTAAAACCTACAACTGATGTATCTGCGTACATTATTGACCAGGCATATGGTGGAGCTAATCCTCCCTGTATATGAGTATGGTGCTGTAATATCCAGACCAAAAGCCTGCATCATTGTTTTTAGAACGTCCTATAAATTCACAAGCATCAATCATGGACCGGGCATAATATGACCCTAAAACGATGAATGGACCTTCTGTGCATGTAACTCTGTTGCACTGTAACATTCAAGGAGAGTATGTCATTGTGCGTAGAACCTCCAATTAACGCATCTGCGTCCATTATGGACCAGGCGCATGGTGGCGCTAAAACGTACAACGTACTTATTAAAAATGGACTGTTTGAACACTAATAAGGAAAAGCTTTCGTTTACGAGCTGCCTGCAACAACATGTTACAAAGACATAGAAGGGTGAAATATTACATATGCGTTTACGTAAATGATGAATTGACGTTAAAAACTTGTCAAAACGGCAACCGTTTTGTCCATTGTTATATGGATTTTTTAGCATCTTCAAGGATCTGCGTACTGCGTATAGATCTGAGGATGTCCAGCACGGGGATTACAGTTATATGTGTGTTGTTATTTTCAATCGTAATTTATATCTCGCTCAACAGAAAGCAAACAAAACATTCACACGCATTTCGAAACTTCGACTTCTAAATAGGTTGACAATGATCTCAAACCCAATTCCGAGCCATGAGAGTTCATGATGCGAACGCTAAAACGTTCAGAAAACATTGCTCATAAACTTTTAAAAGTGTTTACTTTCTACACTGCGACAGACCTATGACGATTACGGACTTAACAAGTGCATTCTTATTTACAAACCTTTTCCACCTTAACCACTTATGATATAGTTGCCTTTTCAGTGCTCTGAGGGTAGTTTGTTTTGTGTATGGTAATGGTGTTTACAGTTAAGTCGTCATGTGCCCGCTAATCGGAAAGATGTCGCGAGTTAGCGCCTCGCCCGGTGTCCGCAAATAGCGTCATTCATTGTCACCCTGAACAGTCCCGGAAGGTCCTTTAAAAGGTTTGCTGGGACTAATATGAACGGTTTAAATGGGTGGTAGATTTTAGAGCACGCGCTATGTTACAATACGTTTAAATACGATATCTCGTATGATGACATCTAGGTTGTGGGAAGTCGGTGGATGGATAGCCTGATATCATTCAACCTTAAAAGACATTCATCACGGAACTCGCAACAGGTGAATTGCACACTGAGGGACAAAGATTCCCCTAAAGAGGGACGAAGGTCATTACGTCCGGCCTTGAGTCATGTCACTTTATATGGGAGGTATGGGATTTCTACAAATCACAGCAAATCACAACTTTTGAACTTTTTAATGTTGTTCCGGTGTTTAGATTTTTAACAAGTAGATAAATGGTCAAAAGCTTTTATTTTCGAATAGCTACTAGTATTTGAGTGCTGTTTATTTCCCAATGAAATAAAAATAAATAAACTAAGTTAAAGTACTGCACATTTATAATTATAAAGATCGGGTTAAGTTGTCTTCAAAACTGGTTGAATTTACGCAGTTTTATGGCAACCAAGCTTCGAAGAGACGGGCATGCATTAAAATTTTACCAGTAGGTACTTGCAAATTAAATATCCTTATATAGGTGTCCTGACAGGAACTAGGGTTCTAGAATAGAATAGAATGTTTTTTATTTGCTACAACAACAACGCAAAGAAAGGACAAGTACAAAATGAATAAAATATACACTACTTATATAGATTTTTACCAAACAAAGAGTTTTTTTTTTGCTTATTAGTATCATTTGTGCCCTGTGGGCCAAGCAGGTACTGTCTGAGCTTCGTGCTACTCCGCAACAGAAGTGAGAAACAGCGTTGATGATTTTTCGAATGGTTGGTAAAAACAGACTTTTTAATAATAGTAGGATCGCTAAAACGATGAATGGACCATCTATACATGAAACTCTGTTGCACTGTAACATTCACGAGTGTATCATTGTGCGTAAAACCTTCAACTGATGCATCTGCGTCCATTATTGACCAGGCACATGGTGGAGCTAAACCTCCCTGTATATGAGTATGGTGCTGTAATATCCAGACCAAAAGCCTGCATCATTGTTGGTAGAAAGTTCTATAAATTCACAAGCATCAATCATGGACCAGGCATAATATGGCCCTAAAACGATGAATGGACCTTCTGTGCAAGCTTTTGTTCAAGATGATGATGAATACCAAAATGTTTGTTACTGCGAAAGTATGCCCATGCTTCCGCAGTAACAAATACTACGGTGATAGTCACTTGGGTCAGTTTTACTTTTGTTGAAAAAATCATGAAAAACAGCTGTCCTTTGTGTCCTGGAACTAAAAGTGCCCCTACAATAATAGGCAAAGCCCTAATAAAAAAAATGCAGAACTTTTTCACACAGCATCATCTAGCCCCAAAGTAAACAAACCTTATATTATGTAAACTACATGACTGATAAACTACTTACAAAAAACAAACACTGTTTTTTGCTACAAAAAACAAGCTCACGACTGTCTTCCCCATTGTGGACATCCTCAGATACATACTCAGTGAGTAGATCTTTCAGGATACCAAGTAGGGGTAGTCAGAGGCACGTCCAAATATTACATTTGGTATATGTCCGCGTTTTGCAAGTAGTAAGCATTCCACGTGACACGTTGCAAGCCCATCGCCGCTACTACTTATATACATATATTACACATAGAAGATCCCAGATCCACAGACAAATATTTGCACACCATACTGTGTCATGGATGCTGTTTATCTTTCATACCTTATGAATATCTAGGTATTATGAAGCACGCTAGAAATATAGCACCTGAAAGGTACCAAGCCCGATATTCATAGTTTATTGACTGATGAAAAGGCAAGTATGAAAATCGGCGCTAGTTAGCCCCTCTAAATATCTCGTCGGCGGTAATAAAGCGTGGAATTGCGTTCGTGCCAACGAGCGCGACTCTCTTGGCGTAGGTCATGGTTGGTGGGATCATCTTTATGCTTTTACTATTATAAAAATCAATAAAATCCCTGTCCCTATCTAGCTAATTACCTCAGTACCAACACATCTGCTATACTCTTGGATATTAGAAGGGGCATTCTATACAGTAATTTTTTACTTAAATAAAGGTTCTAACTTTAATTAGAATTGTAAAACTGGAACAGGAATAAAAAACTTTGATTTTTAAATATCTCGAATAAATGTTTATTCTATTCTATGATGGACATTCTTAGATCTATACTTAGACAAAACCGCGAGGATACCATGAAGGCACATGCCTACGTTTTTCATGTAATTAGCATTCCACGTGACAGGTTGCTAGCCCATGGCCGTTTATTAAATCACTAACAGATCGAGTGTACATGCCTTCGAATTTTCGGTTCTATCGTGGAAAAAAAATCGTACACAATCGTTTCCAAAACCAACGACCCTCGGCCCACAGCCCACTACAAACCAAACGGTATTAAGCAAATAGACTATGTATTACTTAGCCGTTTCGAAGATTATCGACAGCAAACGAGTTAATGGCCTCCGAAATCGTGCTGCAACATTTAGTTTCGCCATGTCATGTACAAACAACGTATTTCGCGATGAAATACGTATAAATTTTCACTTTCAGTCAAATAATTGATTCGTTTTTACGGGAACGAGAAACGTATTCCGCAATTATGACATATGTACGTATAAATTTTCACTTTCAGTCAAATAAAAGATACGTTTTTACGGGAACGAGAAACGTATTCCGCAATTATGACATACGTATAAATTTTCACTTTCAGTCAAATAAAAGATACGTTTTTACGGGAACGAGAAAGGTAAACCCTAAACCGGAGAGCATGCATGAAGAATATGAAGAGGGTGAATGAAAAAAAATGTAAGGATGTCAGATTCGTAGCAAGTGGAAATATATGCATACAGACGTGAGAAGAAAGCACTGGGAAACAGGCGGGAATGTATGTAAAAAAAAAGATCATAAGTTTACTATGAATTTAAATTATAATGTAGATATAAAAAAAAATGATGCAATTACAACGGAAATTTAGATGAATCTACAATTAATAGAGTATGGGAAAGCTGAATTTTTTAAAAAGTAACACGTTGTAAAATAACCTAGAAATAAGAAAAGCAATGAAGAAGACGTGATTACTTGTGTTTAATGTGTCATTTAAAACTTACCCTATAACGGGAAACACTACACATAGATTTAATGTGACTTTACGGCTAAAATTTCAACTAATTCGTTGTATATACGTTTTCAATAAATCGCAACGGTCAGCTAGGGCGCTCGAGCCGCAGAGAAGTTGCGTGGACTCGCCTTGCGTTCAGCCTTCGATAAGATTAGTGCAAGAGTGAGAAATGGATTTTTGTTTGACATCCAACAAACACATACCTAATCCTGACCCCGCACTAACCGTGGAATTCATGTCAAGATAGTGGCTTCTGTAGAGACGATTCAGGCGCTGTGTGGCAAATTCAATCTCTATGCATTTCATAGACAAAACAAATCCCCTTTGACTGAAGTTAGTAGCTGGATGAAGGCACGAATTCTGTCCACCAAACATATCCCTACTGTAAAGTTTTGTTTGTTGGTATAGGTACATATAGTAAATCAATGGATTTTTTTCAAAAATGCATGTGAAAAATATCCTTAGAGTTGAAGCACATCTATACGCCGATGAAGCTCTGAAAGAAATGACGACCTCTGTGGCGCAGTGGGCGAAGGCCCGCCTGAGACGCAGAAGGTTGCGCGTTGGATTCCCGCCTCGGGACAAATGTTTGCATATGCAAATATTTGTCGCGGGATCTGGGCGTTTTCTATGTATAATATGTATGTATTTACAAAAAAAGTATATAAGTAGTATTAGTAGTAGTAGTCATTTAGTTCCCATAATACAAGCTCTGCTTACTTTGGGGCTAGATGATGCTGTGTGAAAAATGACCAGCATTATTTATTATTATTATTATTATTATTATTATTATATATCGATATTATATAGTGATTCGTGATCATCTTAACCCCACAGAATTCAACAGTGATATTGAATTACGCGTTATTTATCCATATTTTCACAAAAATCCTGACGAGGTTTTATGAAGAATGTGTTGAAGATGAACGAATCTTATATGTATATAAATATTAGTGGTCGACTCTGATGTCGGGATTTTGTTTCAGTTATTATGTGTTATAGGCCGTCCACAGGCTCTTACGTAAAGAAGTAATTTATATTTTTACGGACACCAAATTAGGTATCAATCCTAGTAAGTATGTCCCAGTGACCGACCAGCCAGACTCCTAATTATACTTACAAAATGACTATTAAACTCATGGCACTCATGTTTTCAGGCTTCGAAATTGAACTTTTTTAATGAAAAAACGTTAGTTTTATTTTCAAGTTTAAGAAATTTTGGACACTAATATGCCTGTCGAAGTGATTCGTTTGCCAGTTTGGAAAATTATTAAACCTGTACATAAAGTCTAAAGTTGTCCTCGGAAGCAATAAAACGATTTCGAATTGAAAAAGTCTTGGTTGAGCCACAAACCGCCACAAAGCTCATTGTGTGAATTTGATCTTAATATTTTTTGACACGAACTTTTGCGTCAAAGTGTGGCAATTTGTGAAATAAGATCTCAACCACGTATCCAGGAACTAAGAATACCTAGCCTTATTTCTCAAGAAATTATCCTTATTCCATAGAGCTAAAGCATTGAATTGCAGGGCAATTTCGGTCTTACGTGAGAAGACGTGGGGTCACGTAAACAAGATGGTGATATCATTTCTTTGATAAAACCAATGTGTTTGTAGATAGGCAGCTTATGATTTATGTACAAAACCTTAGGTAGGTTTACAAAAGTGAAAATTGTAGGCGTTTATTTAAATTTTAGTTTAATTTTTTTAGTAAAGCAGTGGCCTAGTGGGCCGTACCCCGATTTCCATTACGTCCTCAAAACGTTAAATAAAATCAACGTTAGTGGCAACTGGCATGCCCTAGAACTAAAAATTCGAAGGCATGTGCCGTCGATTAGTGTTCCAATAAGCAGCGATGGGCTTGCAACCTGTCACGTGGAATGCTTATATGGCATGTTCAATATATAATGTTTGAACATGCTTCTGATTACCCCCTACTTTGTATCCTCAAAGATCTACTCACTGAGTATGTATCAGAGGATTCCTATTATAGAGAATACAGTCGTGCTCGTCTTTGTTTTTTTCTATTATCAGTTTACTTTGTGTACCTATGGTCCCGTTTCAAAGTAGGTATATCCTTGCGTTTCAATCATTCGCTCACATCCTCCCCGTAGACAAGTCTCACGCCATCTGGTGCTTTGAAGAATAATTAATTGACATACAACTTATCACAGCTAATTTATTCGTCTGGACACAGAGGTGTGTCGCCTATTTGGCAAAATTCCACCTTCCTACCCATCAAACAACTTTCTACTCTATTTCAGAGATGTAATAGTTAATTTTCAACGATGAAGGCACTTGCACTATCCTTATAAACTAAACCAATACTGCGCAAGATTTAAATTGGAGCTAGAATAAATTCGATACCGTTCAATGGTGAGTTACGTAATAGGGTCTTCCAAAATAAGAATAACAAACACGCTCAGGACTGTATTTCCCATGATGGACATTCTTAGTTACATACTCAGTGCATACATTTTTTGAGGGCACCAAGAAGAGCGACGTCTAAACATTATAATAAATAATGTTGGACATTTTTCACACAGCATCATCTAAGCAGAGCTTGTATTATGGGAACTACATTACTGATATACTACGTATATACCTTTTTTTTTGTAAATACTTACATATTATACATAAAAAACACCCAGCCCCGAGACAAACATTACAAACATTTGTCCCGCATCGGGAATCGAACCCCAATTAGTATTAGTACACCCCCAGACATTAATACAACCGCATTAAATTATCTCCATCCTTAGGTTGTCTGGAAGAGATCGCTTTTAAGCGATAAGACCACCCATTTTACTTTAAGTTTTTCTTTTGGTTTTGATAAGTTATGAGTGCATCTGTTTTTCTTATGGTATACAATTAAGTATTTTCATTCATATATTTGGCACATGCCACGTCTTGCAAAAGTTAGTATTTCACGTGATAGGTTCCAAGTTTTTCGCCACTTATTGACTATCCGATGGCACATGCCTTTGATTTTTCTAATGTCTGAAATGTTAGGTCTAATAACAACACTAGTCTCAATCGCGAGTCTTACTCCTACTTGTCGTTATTTATTGAAACAAAGACATTAGATCAATTCCTTTATCCTTACCTTTATCTACTACTAAATTCACAGAAGTACTTACATAATAGTCATTATCGGTCTAATTAATTATTTATAAATAATTTTTATAACACAGTATTAGACTTTTAAATAAAATAAATTTAATAGATCTTATAATCAACTAACTCGTCGTAGATATAAAATATTTGCTCGATTTTTTTTTTGCAAGTACAAGTGTTTTACCTACCACTCCTAGGTTTGGTTCAGTATAAATAAATAAATAAAACATGCTGGACATTTTTCAGTAAGCAGATCTTGTGTTATGGGAACTACGGGACTGATATTCTACTTTATTGTAAAAACACATATAATACACAGAAAAACTCAGATCAAAGACAAATATTTGCAGATCATACACACATTTATCCCACAAAAAAGCTGAAGTAGGGACCTTTTTTATTATTTCATAAATTTCACACACTTTTATCGAAATGTTCTATTCCTTTATAAAAGGAAAGCGGATCCGTCTCAAACTACAGCTGAGCTTTCCCATATTATTTTCCCATACAAAATGGCAATTTCAATTGCACTTTCAAAAAACAATTTTTATTTCCCATAATTTAACTTAAATAATTTGACACCTGTTTCACAAAGCTCACAATAAAATACAGGGTGTAAAAATAACTCGATAAATTCCCGTGGATGCACGTCGCTAGGTGACAGCGAGCGTGCATTGTGACGCCACTCCGCGCCGATTGATTCGGCTAATGTAAGCACTGGTAATGATGATTCCTTTCGACTTGTTGATTCGAGTATTTGTTTTGCTGTGCTTTGTTTCTTTATGGGATATTTTAAAATAACCTTAGAAGGTTACAGAAAGGTACAGACATGGAAACTAAGGCTTAAGGTTTCGTCTAAAATTTGTTACGACGGGATATTTACCATGATTTGTGAGATAGATAAATATATAAACTCTTTATTGTGCATAACACCATTTTAGAATACAACATACAAAAACATATTATATAAAATAAAATAAAATAAGGCTTAAAGTGCTTTACAAGTACAAGAATGACGGTGTTATGGCCTTACTGAAAGACATAAGTGTGAATGTTTCCCGATATTTCGGCATCTGCCCCTTGAATGCTAAATGAATTCAAGGGACTGTCTAATCTGTCCAATCAAACACTCCTCCGAACCATTTCAATAATTACTCATTAGATAAACAAAGAATGAGAACGTTAAGTGTTCTACGAGTTGTAAATAATTAACAATCAATTACCAAACGTAATCAATGGCCAATAAGGCCATTGTTTAAACTACAAGTTTTGACCCTAGCTTTGCTTATGAGGCTCCTATATAAGGAGTAGCCCATGTATGTTTATTGCGTCTCACAAGCTGTATCTTTTCTAAATTTAATTCAAATCGGTTCAGCCGTTTCAGCGCGATTTAGCAACAAGAATCCGCGCAAATTTTTCAATTTATATTATTAGTACGATTTTGTAATCGCACTTGTTACTAATGTAACTATTCGTTATTCTGTGGTAACGTAAACATGGACTCCAATTCACAGGGTTAATAAAATCATTCTGTATACTAATCCACAGATTGCAGCATAGTTTGTTACGGGCTGCGCCCGTAATTTACGGAACAACTGACTTTTAGTGTTGATCTCGCCTTTTTACCGTTGTAGTAAAACGAAGGTCGAATTCTAATTGGAATTCGTGATAATTTTAAGAGGGTTACTCATCCAAATCCACTGTTTACTTGAGTTTTAATACTTGTGTGGGATTTGTTATAAAATTTTAGCGTCTCAGACATTCTCCTTTATATTGTTCTGGAGCCTTTGATGGGGTACCTACTTACTAGATACTGATAAACAAAAACCAAAATTGAAGATATAATTTAATAAAAATATATCGTTATTTCCAGAAAATTTTAAGAACTGATAGAAATAATACCATAAAGCAGATAAATATCAGATTGAATTTATTTTAATTGTCCGATTACTATATTATATATTGTCCGATTTAAACTAGTTCCCAATATAAACGTTAGATAAAATTACCAGTTATTTAAAGAATAAACAGAACATTAATGACGTTAACTCTTAATTGTTTTTATTAATTAAACTTTCACCCCCGCCACTTTTATAATTTCTGATAACCTCGCCAGCCTAAGGTTTTCTTTAAGAGTAATAAGATTCTGATATGTTTGTGGTGTACAATAAAGTATTTTCATTCATTCATCATTTAAAATGACCGACTCATTCGATTGCGTAAATTATCAAGAACTGTGTTAATCATATAAATAAAGATATAATTTTTAGAACTAGATTTAAATAGTTATCGAGAGGCCATCTGGCACTCATCTCGTCAATATATTAATGATGATTTTCTGAGCTATTTGAAACATAGTAAATTAGCAACTGACGATGAGTTTGTTGCTTTAAAAATCAAAACTCACTCAATAAATGTACCTACTCGAAGGTACTTAGATCAATTGTTACTTTAAATTCTTTGAAATCATTGATATATTATTTTGGTAAAATAATACACTCTTAGAATTCATCGATATCGAGAATTTTCTTTTACCCGAAATTAATCAATTTAGTTACAGTTTCCAATTTAGGAACGTGTCTAGTGTTTCTGACTAGTGTTAGTTTTCTGTGTTAATTAATACCGGATGTTACATGAAATAAAAATTGAAAAATTGTGAAAACCTAATTATGCTCTGTTAAAAAAGTTTTTACTAAGCTAAAGTCCAGTAGTGCCTTCGAGACGATAAAATTGGTGAAACTTTCTCTTTCTCCACATTACACCGCTCGGATACTGATTGTAGGGAATTCCCCCACTAGTGGGTAGGATTAGAGTAGACAAGTGAAAACAAAATGTAGTAATAATGTTTTCACTTTGAGATTATTTCAAAGAGTCCCAGAAACCATCAGATTTTATTCTAGTCACGCGTGATAAAAAGACACCCCATATACGACTGAATTTATTTTAGTGGTTCGCATCGATCTGACAATGAACTCTTATCGAGTAAACAATGGATCACTCGGCGCGCCCTGGCGCTGGCCTGTCGACGCGCGCTTGGCGGCTCATAAATCGAACCGGACACATCACTAGCATCCATGGCACAACTCTAGCGCGTCCAATTTTATGACTTAGTCTAGTCTAAATTTCCATTGAAATTTTGGAGATTGTTGCACCTAGAGATAGTATCATCTTCCGCAATCTGACGACCGGTGGCGTGGTGGGCGACAAGCCGGCTACGACGGAAAAGGTGCGGGTTCGATTCTCGCAGTGTGTCAAATGTTTGTATGTTCTACAGGTATTTGTGTTGTGGTGCCACGGTACTCTTAATACCTGATACCCATAATATAGGGAATCTTAGTGTGGACTCAAGACTATGAATGCGTGCGTGTTCACAATTATTTTAGTTCCTAAAATAGCCGCAGGAGTTCTTTCATTGAAACTACTAATTTGATGTGTATAAGTCTGTTAAAATATAAAATAACAAGAGAGGTCACCACAATGTTCCATAAATACGATTTTTCTACATAAAACAGACAGTAAGATATGATGGATGGTCAAAAAATGGTTATCAAGTGGTTCTCAAAGTTCATGTGAGAGGTGGTGGTATTGGTGGCGATCAAAGGAATATGGTTGTCAAGTGGTTCACGGCGGTGGCTAGCGCCACCGCACTGCCTCAGTTTGACCGGAGCTTAAGGGATCCATTTGCTAAAAAACGTATTTTCTTTACCTCAGGGCGTCAGGCAGCGCAGTGATCCTAGACCCTCGTATGATCTGCAAGAAGAGCCGGAGGACGCGCGGCCGACTCGCCCAGATCTGCCGCAACGAGACCGGTCTACTCAAGGAGATCACCAAGGGCGTGACCCTGGGAGCCACGGAGTGCGCACACCAGTTTAGGAACAGACGGTGGAACTGCACCACTCAAAGAAGAAGCATGAGGAAGATACTTATGAGAGGTAAGGTCTTTTAACATTAGACGTCTTCAGGTTCTAGTTTCATAGGTTTTCTCAAGGAGATCTCCAAAGGCGTGACCCAGTAGCCACAAAGTATGCACACTAGTTCATGAATAGACAATGGAACTGCACCACTCAGAGAAAATTAGGAAGATAGTTATGAGGTAATGTCTTCTATCTGCCATTGACGCGAAGAGGAACTAAGTAACTAGTTTTAATAAAAATAAAGTTCTTTTTTTGTTTTGTAACTTGTTTCTTTTTATCTATCTAATCAGCTCACCCACTGTTGGGCATAAGCCTCTTTCTAGCATGGCTCTTTCCGGTGCTACGGTGGAACCTTTGCGCCTCACCGCCTTATCCAGTACAAGTTATTGCCCACGGCTTCGCCTGCGTGGTACTGGATAAAAAATAGCCTTTGTGTCATTCGCATGTATAAGCTATATCACTGTAAAGTTTCATCAAAATCCGTTCAGTAGTTTTTGCGTGAAAGAGTAACAAACATCTATCCGTCCTCACAAACTTTCGCGTTTATAATAGTAGTAGGATATCAGTATTTTTCAAACTTTCGCGATTAGATAACATAATTATAATTTTAACGAATCTTTATTCGTGTTTACCAAGTACAAATTTTACTGATTATATTATTATACGTGATCTCCACACCCACAATTGGGCCTAAAATAATTCGTACTTCGATCAAGTGGTAATCATTGAAGTTAACTACCTATTGACATCTTGTTATTCGCTATCTTTTATTGAGTTTTCGGAACCCATTGATATTCCTCTATGAATGTATCATCAGCAAAGCCATAAACATCAAAATGTCCAAGACCAAACATCAATAAAACACACTCCATTCAATGCAAATGAGTAATCAATCACAATAATGTCAATTAAACCACACTAAAGGCACGACAATAAGATTGATATTTTATAATCTGCGAAACATCTTGGTTAAAGCCTCAACCAAACAGTGCGGTTCAGGTGCGTGAAAGGTGCGGAACAGGCGCGCGATTATTTCTTCTTTTAAGGCTGTTTAAATTAAGACTTACTAGTGCGAGTGATAACTAACATTACCTATCTTCATCGATCAGCTTGATTGTGCATTGTCATCGAAACGTGATAGGTATCAAAAATGCTGCTGCTGACAGAAATTGCTACAAAGTCACCTTGCACGATTTGAACAGCATAAAAGGTCCGTGCGAATTAGAGCGATTGTTGTTGGCGGTTGCGATCAACTTGCGGAAAAAATTGTTGTAAAAATTCACGTCGGTGTGGACCCCTTCATACAAATGCTGCTGCCATCGTGCCATCGCGCAACTTGAAATTTTCCTAACTAAATTATTAGTTTAGTTAGGGAAGGGTAGGGAAAGTTGAAAGACTTTGAAAGAGACCCTTGCACAGTAGTGGGACGGGATCGGTTTGTAAAAAAAAACAAAACTTCAGTTCAATTGATGCGTCGTCTTGTGAAGTTGAAACGAACGCTCAATCAATATTAGTCGTGTCAATATTGCAGTAGTATTTTTTTCAGGTGTGGTATTGTGGGTACTGAATCCCATTGCAAATTTCACAATCCTTATTTGACCTTGCATCTGACCCGAGCCGCACCCGCGCTGTGTGGCAAAGGCATCAAACCGAACCAACAGCTATACCAAAGGCACAATACATTTTATAATCTGCGAACCATCAAACTGAATCACGGTCCATTCAAATCACTATATTGAATTGTGAATTCTATTTATTACCAATCGACAACCGATAGATCGCATTTAGATTTTACGCAGGCTACCGGTTTACCGGCACGAAATTACAAGTTTATCAGTTTGAGCTGATGATGATTAACTGAGACCAGAGCCATTAACAATAACTGAAACCGTTTTATTTTCTGTTTCCATCTGAAAAGAGAGGAATACTTATTTTTTATTTCTAAGGAAAGCTATATGTTATCATCAACAGCCTGTAGAAGTCCACTGCTGGACATAGAACTCCCCTACTCCCCTCACGTTTAATGCTTTAGAATGCAATGCATTTTCGCGATATCTGTTTTAAGGACATTTTGTACTATGGCGCATGCGATCTTACATATTGCCGCGATAAAAGTAGGAAGAAGACTCAAAAATGTATTGCAAAAATATCGGTTATTGTAACTAAACGTTCTTAAAACAGACATCGCAAACGCAGCTAGTAGAGGAGTGGACGAAAATGTCACCTATTTTTTCCCAGTGGTTTTGTTTTCATGAGCTAAATTGCCTGTCAATTGCCACTTCAACTACATACTATGGGTTCTGTATTCTATGTAAATTCGTCCATAGATATATTTCATCGGAACGGTCTCGATGAGTTCATCAACATTTAAGATGCGCTGTAAAATGTGGGAAGAGGTCTGCTACCTGCTACCTTTATTAGCCCATGGACAAAAGAATGCAAAACGTGTTAAATTGCACAGATGGATATCGGTCCTAATTCGATTAGCCCAAAAGAGTTGATTTTTATGCGACCACTCGTTTATCTAAATGCGTTCGTTTAGTGATGCGTTTGGAAGTAGCCTTATCGATACTTTTATGTGTAGATGGCTTATTTTTGAATTTGGAACGTTTTATTTTTTCCGCGTCATTTTATATCGCTTTACCCTACAAATTATGTGAAACATATTTTTTGACTTCATATCTTACGAAATTGGTACAATCAACCTCAAAAGTTTAATATATTTTAGCAGTCACCTATCTTATTTATAATTACCTTAAAATTATTTATACAGTTTTACCAACCTGATATTATATTTAGTAGGTAGGTAAACCTGTATATTCGAACGTACAAACGCTAATAAAGCTTTTTAAAACGTATACTTAGCAGACGGTATTATCATTAATCAAACGAGCAGAACATTTAGATAGAATCTTAAATGCAAGTTAATTGACATGATAATTTTACATTTTACAATAAATTAACACCTACACACGAGAGAGCTGTGGTATAGTGGAAACAGCCGCACCTGCAGGTTGCGAGTTCAAACCTGGTTGCGGGTATCATTTTGCTGTTGCGAATTTACCATAGTGCACAGTTTAGGCAGTAAAAATATTGCGACGAAAAAAATTGCGTCGTTTTTATGTTATTTGTAGGTAAACAGGCTAATATACGATATTTGGAACACCATAGGCATTACTGATCCATTGCCTGTTTTTAAGGCAAAGTTGAAAACTCTCATGTGCCTGTTTTTTTACCGACATCCATACCCTTCAAACCAAAACACAGCAATGCAAGTATTACTGCTTCATAAATACAATGGTAGTAACGTCCCAAGACCAACTGAATCTACAACTTTTAAAACTATCTCTTTTATTTGTTGTGGGTACCGAAAATCAATTTTGAATATTGGACGTTTGTGATCGTATACATTAAAAGCTGATGATGATGATGAAAATAAATTAACACCTACGCAGTCCATCGAAAGCATCCCCGCCCTATCGACTGGGCCATTAGTCGTCGATGCATTCATTTCGGATTCATTAGCGTAAATTAAGTGGTATTTGTCAAAATTTCGTGCGCACACAAAATATTTATAAACCGAACCACCCCAGGGCCTTTATAGCATTCCTCAATAACTTAACTCACGATTGAACCCACACATTTGGGTCAGATGAAGAAAAAAACCAAACTTAATTGTTTATTTCATTCGGGTACAGTTGTCAACAAAAGTGGCTTAGCAGCTCTAGCGTTCTTTTACATTTAAACTGTCACTTTGAATTCAAAACGGCACATTGGCACGCGCACACGTTCTGAACACGATCGCCTCAAAACTTTGTAGTCTACGAACGCCTGTCTACGTTGAATATTGACACTACTCAAACATTTTTGAGTCCTATAAAACATAATTATACCTAAATACATAATTGTTTTTGCAAGCTAACCTATATAAAATGATCTGGATATTAAATGCCATCGTTTTTATGACTTTGTTGGGTATCGACAGCCATGCTGATTTGCTGATGCAAATCACATTCATTTGGTACTTTATTGCTGTGCAAGCATGATAGCTTAATTTGGGTGTTTGTTTCATGCTCGATGACCTTTTTGGCGATTGTCCTTTTTTTATTTCGGGCTTCTAAATCCTGGATTAGAGTCCATTGGAGATAAAAAGTAAACGTGGTTACGATACTAAATTAGTTTATCGAAAGAGTAAAATGAGTTTGTATCGCGTGGGCGGTTGCGTCGTGAGACGGGGCTGTAGGGGGTACAGTCAACAAATTAGGCTAAATTCCTATAAATAGATGCGAACAGCTCAGAAAGCTGAATTAGTCCCGAAAATTTATCACATGGTTACAAGAAAATAATATTAGAAAATAGTAATATTAGGAAATAGTGGTTTCCACTATAGAAAATAGTGGAAACCATGGTTTGTTTGTGAATGGAAATAGTTTGTTGTAGGTATACCTGAAAAAAAAAATCTAAGAACTGATTACTACTAAGAACTTAAGAACTGATTAATACTGAATTGAGCTCAAAACTGTGATGGAAAATATCATGAAGAAACTGGCATGCCCCAAACAAAAACTCGAAGGCATGATAAGCTTTCCAATAAGCTTGCAACCTGCTACTATACAAAACGTAAGCATATGCCAAATATCATGTTAAGACGTGCCTCTGTCTACCCCTTATATACTTGGTAATATCACGAGGTTATGTGCAGAGTATTAATTTAAGGATGTCAACCATGGGGATTACAGTCGTGAGCGTGTTTTTATTATAAATTAAAGGTACAATGTGGTTTCTCATCGCTTTGAAGCTATCTCTTCCAGACAACTTTTAGGTAGAGATGATTCTATGTGATTGTGAAAATGGCCGTGGAGTAGTTTTTAATTTTTATTTTCAAGAAAATATTTTTTCGTGTCTCGGATTTTATAAAAGCATGCGCACGGAATTTGACTGATGTGCAATGTTGTTTTTGTAGAAATTTTTAGCAATATCTTTGGATAGAATTTGTTTTTGGTGACAAAAAGGAATACAAATCTCAGACTCAGACTGCTTATAAGTATTTAAAAAGAATGCATTTGGTGTCAGAGTTTTTATCATGTTATTACAAACCCCCTGTACATAAATCAGTACCGATGAGAAAAAATAATCATTCGTTAATTGGTCCCTTTCATTAGTAAGTCGGTCGGCATTCTTCGACTCGTTGTTTTTTCGGTGTCAAATCTTTATCAATGAAAAAAGGATTTAATTCTTATTTAAATTTTGTTATCAGCTGTCCGATGACCGGTGATCACCTAAATAATGTTTCACTTACGGGCCTATACTTAACGAAATGTAGAGCTGATAACCAGAGGCGTTTCAAATAAATATGTAATTAATTTCACTAAACACACAGTAAAATGAATATTTCACTAAAGTTCTAAAAAATTATATGCTTGATTTTAGATAGGTATCACACGCTATTAAATTGATCCGAGGACCCACCATCATACCTCATTGTAAATACCTCAACACCTTATCTATGTATCAGACGCGAAGCTCAATTTCCACTCAAACAAAATAGCCTAATTAAGCTATAAACAAAGCCACAACACGGACCAAAATATTAGGATCAGACCCCATACTAATCTCAGCGGTCATTAACTGTCGACAGGTCGCAGCAAGGAGTCTTGCCTCGTAAAGATTACACACGATAGCGCGACTACCGGACCCACAGGACCTCACACAACCTCACATAAATACCTTAGAATGGCTTCATATCGACAAAAAACTCAGCGATAAATTTGGCGCCCTCAACACGTAAATGTTCTTAATTATAGTGTAATATCCGGCCGAGTGGTATCTAATCTTACTCTTACGATGCCCGACCAGTGGTCGCTGCCCGTTACTTTTATCGATACCGATTATTGGCTTAAGCGCAGCACTACGTATTCATTTAAAGCGCTTATTTTTGAATAGTTTTGAAAAACGTTGAGCTGTGACAACTGTGCTCTTGTAAACGGCACGAATTTTGTGTCCAAAACACGGCACAAATAGGTTGAATGTAAAAACCACCTGTATGTTATGCATTTTATCAATCGCCTTGAACTTTTGTCTCTTCTTTATCTCAAAAAGTGCTTGATGTATTTGACATTTCTCGAGGACAGCTCATCAGTCGAGGATACTGACAGCCTTGTGCGACTCACCGGACCCGTCACCATGTATTGCCAAATTAAAGAATACCTCTCCACAGTTTCCACTAAGTAGAGCCTCAAAAAGTCACAGTAACTCACGTCTGAGGAATGTGACTTGAGATATTACTGGGCCGCATTAAGAATAACTTGGTAAGGTTGGGAGAAAATGTGAGCTTGCATTCGAATCCATCGCTGTCAACCATCAGTTGTCGCAAGAAAATCTGCTACTGTCACCAATTTCAGCGAATGCAAGTTGTCACCATTCCGAAGTTCTTGATATGATTTGTCTACCGTAAACTCATGACTGTTGAAGGATTAATGATACAGACGATGTGAAAATGGCGGTCGTATTATTGATATAATTATTATTACATCCCCAATTTCTTCGACTGATCTGGAAGCGTTTTATGGTTGACTATCCTTTCCTGGTATTCCAGTCTTTCATAGGTATTATAGGTATTGTATACTTATTATTCCGAGACGCAACCATCAAGCCACGCGTGCGAAAACAAAACGAAACCTCGAGTAACATCTAGACATTCCGGCGCACAAAGTGCACATTAACAGAGCTAATTATTCCCACTAAACGGGCACAACCCATTCAAATTAGCCATCGGACGTCGTTGAATAAGTATTTGCGTTTTGTCCACGGCTGAATGACGCTCGGCCCCTTCCGGTGGGTGGTTGCTGTCACAACACGCAAAGCGCGTCGTGAACGCAACGCACCGCGTAATGAGACGCTTACTCGCATTAGCTAAAGAAATTGACAAGTGAACAATAGCGGCCCGAGGGAAAAAACGAACGCAAAAATGCAGAAAGAGCCGGACAGTGTCGTATCGTATTACCCAACGCAAAATATCTGGGGGAACGGAATGAGAAACGATCGCTCCATTTAAATATGGGAGATGGAGTTCGCGTGCGTTCGGTAGCGTGAGAATGCGCTTTATTCGACGACAGCACGTCGGACTGCGTCGCGGGGCGGCGGCGGGGCGGGTGCGGGTAGCCGATAAATCAGGTGCAGCCAGCGACCACGCTCGTATATCGGCCACTGGGCTCACAATGGCGAGCCGGTGACATGCTGACACTGAGGCAATTGCTCGCATGCGCCTGCGCCGTCACCGAGCGATGGCCGCGGACATCGCTGCCGTCTCCCCTCACCCCTGCACCCGCCAGTCCATATTTATTGCGCTAAATATTTGAATTAATTAGATGAGATAAAATGCTCGCGTTCGTTTAAACATTCCGATGCGGTCGCGGTGACAACTCGATGTATTGTCTCCGTTGAGTTGATCCACGGTTCAGTCAGTCTTTTTACATTGAAAGCTCGGTGAATATGGAGCTATCTAATCAATTTACGGAGGATTCGCATCGGTTTACATCTTTGTTGCGTACTGAGTATTGCGGCTGTAAAGGCTGTTATGATTGTTTTACGATCGGGCAGTGTTTCCCACACGTAGGTCCGTGCGAGTGTGACATACATGTTTACGATGCCTGAGTTCACCCGACATACGATACTTGCCACTTGTGGCAGGTTCGCAACGAAACATCGCATCAGAAGACGCATGTTTCACTCAACTCCATAAGAAATGGGGATGAGGATGTTACGTGCAGGTATTCGCGAGGAATGTAGATATCAAGTATAAGTCGAGTAAATTATTTATGGGCTGATTCAATGCACGCATTTGTTAATCATACGTTAAAATCTGTCGTAGTATCTTCATCGCAGAATGCTACGAGTGAAATGAGTAGAGATTCTTTTGTTTTTTGAATGTCAGTTCCCCATTGCAATGGTTTTGATAAATGTGAATGCTATTATAACTCTTTGTTGCTAGCTATGCATTGATTCGCGAAGTAAATAATCGACGAAGCCATGTGCCAATTGTTTTACAGAACTAAATGTAATGGCACAACTGAGGAACATAGAGGATCCTCTTTGTTGTAATTCTTCTACTAAAGTATTCGAAACACTCTTCGTTCCATGTTTTAATACAATACATGTTGTATATAAGCACTCCGGCCGAAGAGGGACGATGTCCGATCTCGAGGCATCTCATCCATTTCTGATCTGAAATTCCTTCATTGGTTTCGAAACCACCTTCTTTGTGAATTACATAAAAATACAAGGTGTTGCCAGCGGCTTTGCAAGCATATTAAAAAAAACATGCTTCCATACAAACTTTAACTCCCATAGGGGGGGAACCCTTAAAATGTGGCAATCCAAAAACCTTGAAACACTTAATTATTGATTTATGATGCGTAATTACAATTTAAATTTTCAAGTTCCTACCTTTCAAAAAACCTATACTCCTTACAAACTTTCACCCACCAAACTTTTACAGAACTGACAAAGTTTGATTGTAGTGCAGATATTTCTGGTACCAAGGTATTCATAGTTCCTGATATTCACGATACAAGGAAACCTAGTTTGGAGTCAGAACCATGATTGTGACTTTTGGGTGTTTATTCAAAAATTACCTTTATATTTTTTGCGTTGCTCGTTCAGTCAATAAGGATTATCTCTAATATACATTTGGAACAAAGAAAAAGTTATTTCATATTGTTGCATACTTTGCAGAGAATAAAACATATTTAACGGTCCACGAAACTTTAGCACTAAAATAATAACGTAGTTAATAGTCGTTTACATTTAAGTAACCATTAAACTGATACAACGCCACGGTAATTTTAATCTGTACTCCCTTGAATTCTTCGCACGCTATAACCGCTGACGGTGTCGATCTCGATGTGTTTCATCCATCTCAAATCTAAAATTCCTGCAGTGCGTGAACAGTTAATTTAAAGTCGCCTCGAACGCGATCGGTATCGGGAAGCGAGTTTCAGTTTATCACTATCTAGCGGGAACGTCCGCCCGGTTTCAGGATTGGGAGCCAGCGATTTCTTAACTAAGTATCCTTTTTTAACGATAAATAAACGTATTCCCTTTCATTATATTCCTTTCCATTCCATTTCGTTCCGTTCTATTCTATTCTTTCGACGAATCATATCGTCGGTCATTTTGGTGGCCTTGTTAAGTCAGTGATCGTTGGTCGCCATGAAAGGCCCTAGGCCCTAGAGACCGATGGTAAAGAACTAGTATGATATAATGATTGCAAGGAGACTCTACGAGGCAATACGCCTCCTTTCATGCATGAGTCACTTATTCTTAGATTTTTTTATAAATATAAACTTGTTATAACTTAAAGTACAATAGCTCTCTCTTCCGGACAACCTTGGGATTGAACTGGAAAAGTGCATAATCTATGTTATTGTCGGAATGGTTGGCGGTGCACGTAATTATAAATACAAGAAACGAGTTGGAGTTATAGATTATCTGTGTCTAAACGACCAAGGTCTCAGATAAACTTCTTCAAACTCTAAAAACCTCGAGTAAAGGCTTCAATTTCTTTAAGAAAATAACGGTGCCCAAATTCACCAAAGTACCGATAAAACGCTACAAGCGTATGGATTGCAGCACATCGTTATAAATAAAATTAAAATTGCAAAATTCCCAGCAATTTCACATATAGGCCGAGCCGAGATGATCTCTGAGCCTTCGTCTTATCGGCTGAGTGTGATGGCCAGCATTCTCGCTCGCACAGAAGAAATAATACCACTTAGGTTACAAAATGTCCACTCTATTTCACACTAGTATTATAATATCTGTGACGGCCCAGACCGTGTAGTATAATATATAACTAGCTGTATACCATTTTCCGCATGTTTGGTTAGGTAAGATACAGGTCCCTTATAGTAACTTTACAGCTTATAATAGGACTTTTAAAACCACGATTAGGTTTGAAAGGTTCGCTCATTCGCTCACACATAAAAAATTAGATTCGCCATTTCTATTAATTGCTAAATTTTTGCAGATCATGCCTGCTACTAGGGAACGAAGCCAGCTATATTCTTAACTAATTTTCAGATAGTAGATAGGTATATAGAGGCGAGCAGAGCTGCTAATATATACAGTTAACTGTGAGATGTAGTGAGTGTATGAGTA
The DNA here is from genome assembly GCA_961405105.1 of Perizoma affinitatum. Classification (NCBI taxonomy): domain Eukaryota; kingdom Metazoa; phylum Arthropoda; class Insecta; order Lepidoptera; family Geometridae; genus Perizoma; species Perizoma affinitatum. The sequence continues at coordinate 3,736,502 of OY560191.1, read as the reverse complement.
TCAGTCTTTAAGTGCCTATATATATAATAGTAATAGTAAACTCTTCTTACCATTTTTACAATAGTAAGCTCGACGATCAGTGCCAGCAGACACATCAATTCCATTAATATCGAAAGCCCTAGTGAATCCGGACGACAAAGTGACACAAGACTGTATTCTCATTGGTCTATATCAACATAATTTATGTTGTTATTTCAGGTGATTAATGTTGAAATCTTTTTAATATACTGCTCTTTATTAATAGGTCTGATAGTGCATTCGTTATATAGGATTGTATCGAAGTTTCAATCTGATTATGTAGGGCTACTATGAAGAGGTATGTATACTACCTCTCCTTGGTAGCCCTACATAATGTATAGGTACATAAATATGCAGGTTTCAACGAGCTGCTGTATTGAAGACACGTTAGAGGGACGTAGTCCTTATTGTAGAGATAGATTGCATATTTCTAGGTTCTAGTAGTGAAGATCTATGATTTGCTAGGCCTAATAGATAGGGTCTATAAAATCATAGACCTAGGACAATAAATTCCTTAATAATTTGTAGTACCTCTCTTATAAAAGTAAGTGCGTTTTTTTTTTCAATTATGTAATCATTTGCTATTAAAATTACCTTACGATTTATTACGTGGCACTAAAACAACACATTGCAAACTTTTTACTGCACATCAAATTTTAGGTCTTCTTAGGATTGTTTGGGTCTGCGAAGTTTGTATAAGAATACCCACTCTCCTCATTCTCGTCATCGTCAAAGAAAGTCGTAAAGATTATTATCGCAAACGTTATATAGTGAAAGGTCATCGCCAGATCCATGCTGTAAAGACGTTAATTTACGTTCACTGCACTTTAACTTCGCTATGAACTTATTTACTAAAATATCCGTGTACACGACATCATTTTAGCCTGAGTCAGACACAAAACGTCATAATCAAAGACTGACAGACAGCGTAAGGCAAATAGGTCGCTCAAAAACGTTATAAAACGAGTTCCAACATAGCACAACTCATTTCTATCAAAGAACCATCTTGTAGATATCTACGTGGATCATACAATGTCCCCTCAATGCAATGCGAATAATCCAAAAAAAATTTTTGAAGTAAGCAGCACGTGCTCATGATTGACTCGGCGCGATGCCGGAACGATTTCCAAGTATCTCGAACTTGCAAAAACCAAGATATCGAAGCCATACAACTTTCAAGTGTGAATCGATACGATTTTATTGATCGATTGACAATTTCGCTGAATAATTCAGCGGACACGAATACCGACATTCCGCGCTCGTGGCGACTGACGCGAAAACCGCGCAAGAACTACCCGAATATAATCGCTAGAAGCTCGTGGGAGTGGCTCGGAGTCGGACCCGTTTCGAGGCCGGAGACGATCGAAAAAAAGTCAGCGTTTGGTGATGAGAATGTCATGTCCCCCGTTCCCAACGACATATTTGCGAGTGAGGGCCGCGTTTTGCGATAATTGCGGTGCATAACGCGAGCGGCGCGCGAGGAATGCCGCGCTGTGAGCGCACCGCCACAGATTCATAATGACGAGCGCAGTCGAAACTCGCTGACCAGCCTGAAGCGCTTCAGAAAAACGGCGGCGTCCCCGGCATCCGCGCGGGTCCCACCCGTTCCCATGCACCGTTCAGATATTTTTTTGCCCCCACCTAAACGAATAGCGAAATATTTCGAAATTGGCATTCTTCTCATAACACTGGAGGACGCATCCTTGACGTCGTCGTCTGGTGAAATTTAATCAAAAATGCCTATGATAATCGAGCATCGACAAATCGCAGAGTAATTATGGGTACGGATTCTGCCGCGGATGGGTGTGCTTACTCTCGCTTTTTTGTCGCGCGTCAATTATATAAATTGTTCATGCAATAAATTTCTCTGTATCTGCTGGGACGAGCGGGGACGGCGGGAATGCGGCGTTCCGGTCGCGGGTGCATCGGGTCCAATTAGCATGGGATCGATAGGCGCGCTCGATGCCGATCTGCCTGTCAGCTGCTCCGCATTGCGCAAGCCAGCGGTTATCTAATCTCAGTTTAATGAATGCCACAGTACTACAACCGACCCGAAAATGAGCGCGAATAATGAGGTGCTTGACATCGTTTCAAGGTCACACTTTCCGATCTTACATTCTATCAATGGACAAGCACAATCACATTGGCACAGCACAATATACGACAGAAGTAACTAGTTGTCAATGCTCTCAATTCAGGCTAACCGACCATGACGAAATGAAATGCTCATTCATAGACTAGATGACTAGCTCATTATTATCTGAATAGACTATATGGTACAATGATGGGAAAATCGGATTGAATCGGGAATAGACTAGTCATAGAGTAGTTATAACTAGTTCCTAATTGAAGTTGTGCATATCTAGAGGGATCGATCTTCGGAGCTGTTTGAGCTTGTTTATAATAACCTCACATCTCCAAAAGTTTATGATACTATCATGAAACGGACATTGGCAGAATTGTTACAAATGTCTAGTTACAAAAGCCATAATCAAGAAGTGAAGTAAGTTGCAAAAGCCATAAAATAAGAAGTGAAGTGAAGAAGTGAAGTGAGCTTGTTTAATGACAAATGACTTTACAATAGTTTATTTTTTGATGATATCGCGTCTCAGATCGAGAATATAAAATTTGATGGACAACTTATCCTGGTTTAATTGTCTCCACTATTGCTGACCTCAATGGCGCGGTGGGCGACTGGCCGGCTGTGACAGAAGAGACATGGGCCCTCTGCGAGATAAATGTTTGCATGTTCTGCTATATATATATTGGTTCTGGGTCTAGTGGTTTTACCAAGGTACTCTTAGTTCCTCATACCCATGACACAGGTAATCCTAGCGTGGAGTCAGGACTATGTGTATATGTCTGTTGGGTGTTGATTATTTTTTTCACACAGCATCTCAAATTCAGTATTTAAACCATATCACTTTATTAGTCACACAAAGATCGTCTGCCTTTACTATCTTCGAGGGCCTATCTTTGCTTATACTCTAGCTAGCTAGACAATGCCTAATTTTACTCACCCACCTCCAACGTATAATGGCCACCAACGCATGTTTGTATGGTAATTTCTGGCCGCATTTTTATTTGTATAAAGAATATTTCGTTTTGGATTCACGTCGCCAGTTTTACCCAAATAAATTGGAGACGAGGCTGTGACTAAATTGCATTCATCATGTCCAGACAGTGCGCTGCTTCCTAATTGTCCTTCAACTTCCCATGGCCATCTTTTAGTTTTGAAAAATAAATTACTATCAACACTCCCAATGTACTTATTTATTTTGATATTTGAGAAATGGTATATGATTCTCCAAAGTAATACCAAAGAATAACACACCTCATCGACATAAACCATCTCTTACCTCAATAGAGACTTATTATATTCTAGCACGTAAAAGCCTTCAATAGCCATTGTAAGTTGATGAGCGATGCAGCATATTCATGCGATCTGAATATTCATCCGATAGAGTTGACCTGCCATTAATTGTTATGGCCTGTTAGTGTGAGGTATACAGGTAGAAAGATGGAAGAAAAGCTGCTTTTTTGAGTTTCGAAGTCTGACTGATTAGGAACTCCAAGGTACCGCCACGTCTGTATGTCTTGAGAACTGTTTTAACAGACTAATTTGTGCTGTCGCGCTGAATTGCATAGTCTAATGTTAGCCTATCCTATCCTTCCTACTTATATTATAAACGCGAATGTTTGTGATGATGGATATTTGTTACTCTTTCACGCAAAAACTACTGAACGGTGGGCAGAAGCTAGTATCCTACAAAATTTAAAAACGCGAAAGTTTGTGAGGATGGATGTTTGTCACTCTTTCACGCAAAAACTACTGAATGGATTTGATAAAACTTTACATTAATATAGTTTATACATAAGAATAATACATAGGCTACTTTTTATCCGGGTACCACGTGGGCGAATCCGTGGGCAGAAGCTAGTATCCTACTAATATTAAAAACGTGAAAGTTTGTAAGGATGGATGTTTGTTACTCTTTCACGCAAAAAATACTGAATGGATCTTGATGAAACTTTACATTAATATAGTTTATACATCAGAATAACACATAGGCTACTTTTTATCTGGATACAACGTAGGCGAAGCCGTGGGCAGAAGCTAGTATCCTACTAATATTAAAAACGCGAAAGTTTGTGAGGATGGATGTTTGTTACTCTTTCACGCAAAAACTACTGAATGGATTTTGATAAAACTTTACATTAATATAGTTTATTTATCAGAATAACACATAGGCTACTTTTTATCCGGATACAACGTGGGCGAAGCCGTGGGCAGAAGCTAGTATCCTACTAATATCAAAAACGCAAAAGTTTGTGAGGATGGATGTTTGTTACTCTTTCACGCAAAAACTACTGAACGGTTTTTGATGAAACTTTACATTAATATAGTTTATACATCAGAATAACACATAGGCTACTTTTTATCCGGGTACCACGTGGGCGAATCCGTGGGCAGAAGCTAGTAATATTATATATGCGAAAGTTGCTGAAATAGCTACGTAACGGCTGAACCGATTCATATTGTGGAACAGTTCATGATTTAAAACAGCACAGGTTTATCCGGGTACAACGCGGGTGAAGTCGTGGGCAGAGGTATATTGGTTCTGTAGCATATGTATTACAGGACTTATCAATTTCAAAGCGCATAGTAAACATAAATATTGCAAGAAGTTTCACAGCTGTATGCCACAGCGATGCCTTGTGCATAAACCTTCGATTCGCGAAGCTCATCAGAATTTATTGCACCTATGAATATTAATTTTTGGGTCAACAGCTTCACATTGTTTTCATTTTACACCTGTATTTTATACCTGAAACGAATGTGACACTATAAAATTGTAGCTAGTCGAGGTGTGAACAATGAAATGGTATTGTATGGAGTTGTGTTCGTGCTTATCAGTGACTGAGGAATTGGGCAATGTTTGAGCTGATTGTGTAAGGCGTGCTTAGATGTAGATACCAAGAAAGTAGGTAGACCTTATGTTATCTTCAAGCATTATGCCAGTCTAGATTTCAAGCGATTTTTTCAGTCTAAGTTAGGTTTTCGTTTGGGTAGGTACATTTTTACAACTCTAATCAATAACACAAATGCTTCATGTCTGTTATTTGATAAAAAGGGGGTACCACTTAATGAATAAATACTAAAGTTTTTTTTTTGAGATTAAAATTATTTTCCACGTTAACATTAGTAAGAAAGAAAGAAAAAAAATACATTATAAGTAGTTGTTTTAAGTAGTGTTTCAGGCAGTTTACACAAATTATAAAGTACACCCCCGGCCACTTCAAAATCATATATAATACTCTCCATCCAAAAGTCCGTCCATTCGCCCATTGTGTCTTTATCATAATGTGTTATTATTTATATCATAAGGTGTTTTAAAAATATAAATGTTTAAAACAACTAAAAAGAAACCACAATATACTGGAACTAATGCACGTTTATGAATTAGATATATTGTACCAAGTTCTTTGTGATTGTAATTGCTTCAAGAAATACTACTTTCTTAGCTTACAGAGTGTTTTTGTCAGCAGACACACGAGAGACAGGATTTGTGAACGCCATCACGTCGGCTGGCGTCACCTACTCCATCACGAGGGCTTGTACCGCGGGATCCCTACTTGAATGCTCATGTGAAAAGGTATATGAAGTTAAATGGGGTATTTATTATGTAATGGCATATAATAGTGATTCTTCAATTTAATTTTGCTATTTACATGCTATCAGCTCAAATGTTGCAGTAAGCGTTGATGGGCTTGCAACCTGTCCCGCTGGATGCTAAGAACTTGAAAAACGAGGAAAATAAATAACACCATTTGTGTCACCCGTCACATTTTTTAACTGTCAATGTCAAACATAATAAATATAATGTTTGGACGTGCGTCTGACTATGAGAGGGCAGTTATTAGTGGATACAAGCAGAGGCTTAGTATCCAAAAGACCTACTCAATAAGTATGTATCTGAGGATGTCCATCATGGGAAATACAGTCGTGACCAGCGACAACGCTGCCGATGTGAATGATTTTTATTTTTGTGATCTCGATACATGTACAAAATTACATAACATACCTCTGGACAACAACCGTCGATCCTAGGACATGTGGATCTGATTGATCAGCCCGGTAGAAGATCTTCCCCTTTGCAAATAGAGGACACACCACCAACTTTGATATCCATGCACTTGTCAAATTCCGATGACAATGCATTGTATTGGTGACAGTGATCTGATGATGGGTACCGAAGGTGGGCAATGGAATTTATCGATGGTTGACTCATTTTGATCACGTGGGTGTTTGATTAATTAGAGTTGTAGAAAAACATATTGTTATTGCATTATATGCAGGTTCGCCTGTGCCTAGTAAGTTAATAACTGCCAGTGATGGCACTGAGAATTAGTCAACTGTTGCCCTCATACATATCAGGTTGCACATCGATCTATGGAAAGTTTGATACGGAGTTTCATTACGTGATAGATTCCGTGAAAAAACCGTAGAACGAAAGTCACTCGCACAGCTCTTAGAATAAGTAAGTTGAAGTGTTCCAGGCTATGGCCTCTCAAAACCGACAACCTGTGGAAGAAAGGTTTTCGAAAAGCTTCCACGAACCGAACGACTCGGTGAAGGAAGGCCCCCACCCGATGACATTTCAAAGGTTGCGGGAAGTAGGTGGATGGAGGTGCCCCAAGATTCGTCACCAGGATTCTTTGGGGGAGACCTATGTCCAACAGTGGACAAGGTGTTAATGATTATAAATAAATAAAGAATGCTGGATTTTTTTACAAAACATCATCTAGCCTCAAAGTACTTGTAAGCAGAACTTGTGTTATGGGAACTAAATGACTGATAAACTGTAATTTTTCTATACAATATCATGTGTTCTTCTACCATATGTTAAATCAGATGCTTTGTTTTTGCTGTACAAAATGATTTAAATTTGTTTTTTTTTTTATTTACTTCTTATACACTTTTTTTTTAAATACCTACATATTATACATAGAAACACCCAGAAACAAATATTTGCAGATCATACAAACATTTGTCCCGGAGCGGGAATCGAACCCGCAATCTCAGGCGTGCCTTCGCTGCGCAAAGAGGTCGTTGAAATCTGATAATCCCTGATGACCTGATAGTCGATGAAGAACATAATTAGCGTATTTATAACGGTGAATTCCAAAATTTGACAATATAATTTTTCCCCAGGGAGCACCTAAACCACGTCGCGGTCGTGAACCCGTCACTCTACCCCCTTCCCAAGTCCCAACGGACAGATGGCAATGGGGAGGGTGTAACGACAACGTCAGATTCGGTCTCAAGAAGTCCAGGGAATTCATGGACAGCCGATACAGGAAACGAAGCGACATAAAGACGCTGATCAAATTGCATAACCATCACGCTGGGAGGTTGGTTAGTAAGATTTTTTATAGATGCCAATTTAACTATCTTCCCCGGAAGCAAAAATACGCACACAATTAAAAAGCGCTTACTGGTTTCAACAGTCTATCTATAGCAATGGCAAATAATCGTCTCAAAAATTCCAAAATATATACAAACAGTCGCTTATCCATATGAAAGCCTTCGGACAAGCCAGAAACTGCGACACAAAAATTTATATAACATAAGTAGCAAGCTAGCATATGACCCACCTGTTGATAAGCTGTTACCGTAACCAATAGACGCTTGCACTCGCACATTTTCCAAACCTGTGACATAACGGGTCTCATGTATCTGTAATTCCACCGGCACCCAATCCCCCAACCGGAACTTGTAATTTCCGGAACACAGCAATACGAGCATTACTGCTGGCGACAGAAATAGGTATCCTTCACAGGGAGCTCTACCACTTATAGGCTCCTAGTAGTAGTTATTAGTTCCGATAAGTATTTAAAATATCCTTATTTTCCAGGCAATAAAGAATAATATGAAGAAAGAATGCAAGTGCCACGGGCTCTCTGGGTCCTGCACGCTCAGGACGTGTTGGTGGAGGATGCCGACATTTAGGGAAGTTGGCAACAAACTACGGGATCGATTCGAAGGAGCTGCTAAGGTAAATATGAGATTACTAAAACGTGACAAATTATAAGATGAGGACGTAAACGTAACACTTTGCACACATTTCATTTCATGAACTGCAAAGTGTTCAAAGTTCAGATCAAATGGAATGATTGAGGGCTTCCTTCATATATGTCTTTTTGTAATTTGTAATGTAATATTTATTTTAGTTATCTGCGAGTCGAGTTCAAAAAACCGTCACTTTATAAACAAGTATGTATCCATACCTTAATAATTATGTATCTTTGGCAGGTGATAGCCAGCAATGACGGTGATAGTTTCATGCCAGAAACCCCCAGTATCAAACGACCTGGGAAGAAAGACATTATATACTCCGAGGAATCACCAGACTTCTGCTTCCCAAACACGTTTGGATCTCTCGGCACACAAGGACGCCATTGCAATGTCAGTTCGGCCGGAACCGACAGCTGCGACCAAATGTGCTGCAGACGAGGATACACGGAGACGACAATAAGAGAAACTGAGAACTGTAATTGCCAATTTAAATGGTGCTGCGAAGTCATTTGTGAAACATGCTACGTCAAAAGGAACATACAAACGTGCCTATAACATTATTGTGATAGATGTAAATTTTGTAATAAAATAATATGATTTTTAATTGTTATTATTTTGTTATTCATCCTAAGCCTTTAAACTTCAGTTTTTGGTTCTGGTCCAGTTTAAAAATATATTTTTTTTGGGTAATTTTCGGTTTGGCCTGTTTTACTTTCGTGTTTCTCCTATCATCATCATAATCAGATAGATACGAAACTAGATCGCTTACAGGCTTTACAAATTTTAAAGTTTGTATGTTGCCTTTGCCTATGCTGATAATAGTGGGCTTTTTTTCAGGACGATGGAACTCTGAAGGGCTATAGTTCTCGTCTTCATCATCTTTATTATAAGTGTCGGATATTGGGGCATTTTCATTCGGTAAATCATTATTTCCCTGCCCATTATCTTTATAATCGTATTCTGGCTGCTGTTCATTGTTGTCTGCATCGGATTCAGGTAAAGCATTAATCTCTTTCGACTTTTGATCTGGAATATTTATATCATTTGGTATTTGATAATCATCGGGGCTTTTTGTTTCATTTGGTAATTGATTCTCATCAGAATTATCATTTTCATTATTATTTGTATTTGGTTTGTCATCGAGGTTTGCATTTAAATCGCCTTCAGGATTTGGTAAAACGTCGTTGTTTTCATTTTGATCCTGATCTGGGTTTACGATTGGAGGAATAACTGTTTCATCATCTCCTTCCTCCAATGATGCGTCTGGAGCTTCACCGGTATATTTGTAAGGCTTGGGTCTTGGTTTCAAATTATTGTCATCGGGCTTGTATTGACTAAATTTTTTACCAGGCATAAAGAGTTTATGGCAGTCTGGAGCTTGGAGCAGCTTCTTTTTGACGATATAGTTGTAAAGCATTCTTATTTTTTGTATGTCGATTGCGGTTAATGTCTTAGATTCACCTATTATTACATCTCCTGATTTTTCCTGTAACGATAAAACATTTCTTGAAATCTACTCGATCGTAAACGTATATTCTATCTTTTAATAATTAAAGATGTTGTACCTGAAGTTCAATAGTTGCGCGACCGTTTATTGAGTGCTTGTAACTATGAAAATGCCCAGCGCTTTCGAAATCGTATTCCAAATCGTGAAACAGCCATTCGTCATCGGAGAGTTTATCAAACAGGTATAATTTTTCTGAAATATTTTTGTTTTAGAACAAATCAAAATAATGTTAATACCTTACTATAACGAGTTAGCTTAACTCTGTATTTGCTGTAAAAAATAATTTTTGTATTATTTATTTCATTAACTCGTTAGTTAGGTTCGTTTAGTGGCCAAATTTTGTTCTCATTGAACCTCCTGTGGTTAATCTTATTAGTAATTTACCTGACACGATATTCCCTTCGTTGATCTTGATATAATAGTCTCTGTCAGGTGCATTGTGCTGCGCTGGTACTCCAGCTATGGCTAAGACTGCTTCGGCGAGCTCTCCATCTGTACTCATGCAGTGATAGCCGAGGATAACGTGCTGTTTTGGGAAGATATTAACCGATTTAATAACATAATACATATGACTGAAACTATAGTGGTTGGAAATCATTAAAAAATAACTATTAAATTGGCTACGAAACGTTAATAAACCGATGAAAAACAGTAGTAATTAGCTGTACATATTAAAAACAATTGGAAACCCATTGATGGAGGTGGCTTGAAACCATTTTTCGTTCCTTTTGGGGATCATTATCATTATATATTTTTTATACCTGACTGTGCAAAGCTTTATCATCAACATCCTGTAGAAGTCCACTGCTGGACATAGGTCGTAATGCGCAAAGCAAAAGAGTTTTATTTCAGCTGTAGACTTCTCACCAATGATAAGGTTTTTGGTTTTGGTTGAAGTATCATCATCAGCCTGTAGCATCTATTTCAAATGTTATAAGAACGTCCTTGTAACAATAGGCTAGGTGCGTTTGTAATATACGCATCGTTTATGTAGGAAAAGCCATAAATAAAGTACTTATCTCAATCAGACACTGCTAAATGTCTGAATGAGATAAATACTTGATGAATCTACTTTCAACACCAAGCTACTCAAGTACCTGAACACCAGTATTAGTGAAGTTCTTGATAGAGTGGTCAGCACATCCCAGAAGTCCTCTACGGTTGATGAAAAACACCCATCTGGAGTTATCGTTGGGTGGACTCGGCAATTCGACGAAGTTCAAACTAGTCAAACTGTTCACCGAGCTTAGAAAACTTCGGATTTTATCACGCAAAACCTTATCTGAAAAGTAGTCGATGGTTAGGCACATAAACTAAACTAAAGCTCCAAAGAGGTGGGTTTTCCATGTAACTTTATCTTGCTACTTCATATATATACTAATGATGATAATATAGTCTTACCACTAAAAGAATGTACATCAATATAATAAGGAATGAGAGCGTCAGGCCAAAGTTTAAGCTTCATCATCTCTTCATGGGTCAAATCAAAACCGGCTTCTGGCTTATTTCGATCAAGCAGTTCATTGGGTTTGGGAAGCATAAAAGGAAACTTATATATTCCTTTGAATATCGCATTTGATTCATAGTAATCTGGGTATCCTTTGTCTGTTGGAAAACCAAGTTGGCTTGATTTTATATCATCATTATTGTCTTTTTCGCCTGCTGGTTGTTCATTGTTGTCTTCATCGTTATCTGCAGGTTGTTCATTATTGTCTTCGTTGTTATCTGCAGGATGTTCATTATTTTCTTCGTCGTTATCTGCAGGTTTTTCATTATTGTCTTCGTCTCCTGCAGGTCGTTCATTATTTTCTTCATCACCTGCAGTTTGTTCATTGTCATTTGCATCGTTATCTGCAGGTGTATCATTATTGGGTGGGTCACCTAGTTGTGCATTGTGAGTTGGGACATCTCCAGATAGTTCCTTACTAGGAGCTACATTTGCAGATGAAGTATTTTCCTGTGGAAATCCTTTTGTATTTAATATTGTAAGTGCAAAAATACAATATTGTATTACTTTTACGTACATTTTCAGTTCAGAACTGATTGAAAAGAATTGTTTGTCTTTTATAGTTTTGCATTAAAATATTATTGTTTGATAACAAAATCAATATGGAAGTGCAATGACTATAGAAAGTTTTTGGTTGGTATTTCTTTACGTAGCTAGTCCAACCTTAGTAATTTGTCATTAGATATTTTCTAAACAAAATAACAACCAAGCTCACGACTATATTCCTCGTAATGGACATCCTCAGATAGTACTCAGTTAGTAGATCTTCCAGGATATCAAGTAGGGGGTAGCTGACTAGCCCGTGGACGTGTCTCTGAAGGCACGTCTAATTTAATATTTGGCACGATAGCAATTTTCAAGTACTTAGTTAGCATGTCACGTGATCGTTTGAAAGCCCACGCAGCTATTTGGTATACTACATTATTTCAATTTTTTTGGCCCTAGAAGGACATACCGGTTTCATCACGATGTTTTCCTTCACTGTTTTGAGATATCTAGTTGTAAATATTTAGCTTTTTCGGTAACCTTTCCAGCTATGCAACCAATTTATTATTATAATAATTTATATTAATTAACATAATAATATATGTATTCAGCCAAAAAAAAAAAAAAATTTTGCATACAGAAAGGCAAATAAACGTTTGTTTACATAAAAGTGGAATATTACATTGCAAGTAAGTTACCTACTATAAAATAATAAGTAGGTACAATGGACAAGCTAATATACCGAGTAGGAACCGTCGTCAACCCTTCTCATCGAGTACATATCAAATCAATGAGTCATATAACCATGAAGTGAAAGAAACTATATCTAAATATAAAAATGTCGTATGAAACACTTGACTGACAATCGACGCACAACCTGAATCGTTAAGCCCTAGAGACCTGAAAATTGGAGGGCATGTTTATTTTGGCGTTTAGAGTGCAGCAGGAAGTTGAATTTTGTATGGAAAAAACTCGACTAATACTTCGCAAGCTGCGCCTAATAAAAATATTTTTTGATACAGATAACCTATAAGTATAAGTATTTTTTGTAGGTTTTCTCTTGTCTATCAAATGGGTGTGATTCGATGTAATTTTATAACATATAATCACAGCTGCAAAAAATAAGTCTGCACCAATTTAAATCGTGACTTATTTTAGGTTGCCGTTTCTTATGTAAAATAATGTACCGCAGAATAGCTAAATGTCAATTTTTAATAAGTTAAGTAAGGTTTTAAAGCTGTCAGTCATTCTATGTATATTAAATGTTATTTTTGCTCAATTGCCGAATAAGTAGGTATCTATAAAAAAAATGTATATTAAGTAGTATATGAGTCATGTCGTAACCATAACACAAGCTATGCTTACTTTGGGGCATGATGGTTTTGTGTGAAAATGTCCAGCATTATTTATTTATTTAAGAAACTAAATTATGAGAGCTCTAAACATAATATAAACCAATTATAGTAAGGTTTGTACCAAGCAAATTACCATCATCAGCAGTCTTATTCTAATTCTAAGTGGGGTCAGTGGAGACCTTTTGTCTGCACTGACGTCCCGCATTGGGGTGCATTATCCTCCTTCTAACCTTTTGAGGGGGGAAATGCCCACGCGTTTCCCTTCTATCACAGGGGGTATGTGGGACTCGAACCCACTAAAACCCCCCCCGGTTAACAGTCCCCGGGCAAAGTGGGGTAAGACGGGCTTCCTTCTAACCTTACCCCAAGAAGGATTGATGACAGCAGTGTTCCAGTATCCCTGACCTCGTGGGAGATCTCAGCAGTCTTCAATTCACAAGAGGCAAAAGCGTGAAAAATTATTCACGCTATTTCAGCTCCGAGCGCGCCATTCGTATCCTTTATGACAGATTTCTCAGCCCATATTCATAAATTTTCCATCGAGGGCGATATTCGTGGGAACACGCTTCGGGCTTCGACGACCACCAGTACGGAACAACTTTTCACTTTCGACTTTCAAAATCAGACCAAACACGACCTTATTCAATAATCTTAGGATTTCTTCTGGTTTGTTGCTTTTGTTTAGAAAATAAAGTATTTTCAGTAACCGCGCCTAGTGCGAGCCTTAAGTTGTGCTGTAGACTGGGTGGCCTCTGTCCAGTAGAAACTAATAATTACTTGTTTATTTTACTATATCATAATGGCCATTTTTTTTTTTCTTCCCAGAACTTTATCTATTTCTGACTTTATGTATTTCTGATCCTACAATGGGGTTCCCTGTATCGCTGGTATTGAGTATGATAACTATGAGTACGGTGATACCACAACAACTAGACCTGGAACAATTATTTGCAAAACATGCAAACATTTGTCCCGCTGCGGAATCGAACACGCACGCACACATATACAAATATCACACGCCATCCTTGGGCAGCGGCACAATACCTATAACGTAGGCTTAAATTATGCACAGATATTATAATAACTATGTGTACGATATACCTACCTATAATTCTGCATTTTAAAAGCAATGCCCACCAAGATACTGTTATGCCTAGTTGGGACCCACCGTTAAAAATAAACATATTTTAGGCATCTGTGCTAGTGTCATTCATATAAACTATTGTAAATAAGTTTGAGAAACACTGTGTCTATTTTTAATAAATTTATTTTTATTCGAAATGTATGTAATTCACACATGCATTGCTATGAAAAGTGCTGGTCTAAACAATTCTAGAAAATTCGTTTCTATGTCGATATTCAGGGTTCAGGAAATAATTAATGAAACAATTATGACAGATTTTTGATCAATTTTATATTTTTAGTAACAACTAGGTAATCAATATTTTTAGTTATAAATAGATACACACTAATGTACAACCAATATTATAATAATGTCAACCCGCAAGTGGTTACTGGACGAAATACTTTTCAAAAGGTACATTTTATATTACAAACAATAGTTGAGATTCAGATAAGTTCAGCTGATTTCAGTTGTATTTTACTTAATATTAACAATTTAAAAAAACTACATTCACATAAATAACTTAAAATATTCATATTTACATGCGCAAAATTAATTTCATGAATTTCACCTTCGTACAACAGATTTTTCATGATATTGAAACGGGAATATTGTTTTTTTGTCAAAATACTGACAAATATGTCAGTTATAAAAAAAGTTAAAATGGCACAGATCAAATCCAAATTCATGACACTGGCTTTAAATTACTTTAAAATACTTTTTATCACAAATATGATATACATGCTAGAATTTATTAAAAAAATGGCTTTATGAATCCAGTCATGGATATTAATATTACATCTATGAAATAAAAAAAACTTCAGTCTTTTAAATCCGACGCGGTGTTACTTGAACTCTTAGACCATTTTAATTTTCAAATCATTTTAAGTACGTCAGAGCTCAAATACTACACCGATACGTTTATTCATATTAATGAAACAACCTTTACCTCTTTTGCTAATACCGATAGTTTTGACATCGGACTTTTCACTAAAACTAACATTTCATTTTACTTTAAAACAATGCAATTTTTTAAAGTAAAATTTAATAAATTAAAACAAGTTTAATAAATATTCTCATAAAAACACATTCGTATCGAGTTAGTAGGTTCATTGCCGTATAATACAAAATAAAGCTTATTAGGATTAAGCTATCAATCAAAACTTAGAGCTACCTATATATATATCACATATGAAATATCATTCACGTTGATACAAACTATGATTAGTAAAGCTTTCCTAAATATGGTAAACTGTCGAATGAAAAATGGAATGTCAAAATTTTGTTAAATTATATTTTGTCAAACTGAATTTAATGTTACCTGTGAATAAATGTTGAGTATAGATATGCCTTAGCTTGCTTTCAAAAATCAGAAGTCAACAGTTTGCGATTCAATCGATATAATTTATGTTTGTTTAAGCGTGGATTTACAAAGTTACTATTTTAGTAACACATGCATTTAATTAATAGGAATAGCTTATTGGAGTATCTCGCCTAGTTAAAGCGGTGTAGGTATTACTTGCGGAGTTACCTATCTATACAGTGTCAACAGGATTCGCGTGCAGTTTTATCTCGAAATATCTGCGCAACACGCATATAATATTATACGTATAATACTGATTATTTAATTCATTTAATATTTAATTAAATTTCTCAAGAGCGTTTATCTCGTAATGTGGGACACTTTTACGATGGCGCTACTTACTCACTGATAAGGGCCAAACGCAGCCTCCGAAGCCGAACACCCAAGAAGATACTTTATGTAAATGCTATTAAGCCACAAATTCCATTAACCGGCCTAATTATAATATGAAATTATAATTACAAGATAATTTTGCTGTTCAGTCTCAGAGCAGTTATGTGGCCGATCCGACGCGGACATCCATAAAATAGAAAGTATTTATAAATTCACAGGATCATTGCCGTCGTTTTAATATTCAAAATAACTACTTCAACGTACGATTTAACTTTGGAATGATATTAAGAAATACCATATAAAGTGTTGTATATTTTACTTATGTAGATATCGTCTTGGGAGATTCGGTTGTGATGTCTAAAAAAATAAATTTAGTCGACTGCGTAGGAAATCAATAAGTCCATTCCAATAATACTGATGACAACATTAAATATCAGATAAAAATCTACCGCGAACTGGTCTCATTTATTTCCGAACGACAGTGTCCACAAAAGTAACGAAACTAGATCACATGTTCGCACTAATAGCCAAATAAATTAACTTAGCAGTAAGTAGCTCAATTTACACGCTGGATCGATTACCGAAAGAGAAGAAATGATATAGAACTATTTACATAAGTCAACATGATATACGTTTTCGACGACTCCATTGAAATAACGATTATATACAGAGTCCGTTATCTGTGGAACTGGTCCGCGAGCCTGAGTCATAATCACGTTTCCGCACAAGAGTTCACTCGTCGCTCACGACGTACACCGATAGTCTATAGGCACGTGTGCACCACCTTTTCCGTGCGACACAGCTTGCACTTCACCTCGCAGCACCAATGGAACGTACAATTGCACCGTTCCACTACGAACATGGTTTCTGTTCTGTACCCTCGGCCGCAGCACATGAGGTCGCAGCCGTCAACTCCTATACTCGTGTCATTGCAGGTCCTCCCGTGTGTGCCGGGGATCCCTAACCTCGGGTTCTTTTCGCAGAAGCCCGGTGACGGTTCTAAGTAGACGAGGTCTTTGCTTCCTGGTGATTTGTGATCTGGGTTGTGCGGCCGTAGCTGGAACCTGTATCGGTCTCTTCGCGGCACTCTGTGTGCACCTGCATCATTCCTCTGCACCTGAACTGAGGTTTCTAGGTCCGAGTTTGAGACCATCACCCTCGAAGCACCGTCGAACCTGTCTTTGAGCGCGTCGCCGACCGATCGGAAACTCGGCAGACGCATCCAGCAGGTCTTCACCGTGCAAGAGCCTGACATACCGTGACACTTGCACTCCTGACGCATCTCCGTCTGCACGTGCTGTGGACAAAATAACAACATAAATACTCGAGTAGGCATATCATAGACAGGGGTCTAACGATGTCCAAATATCTTTAAATTCCTCTGATAAACGTCGATAGTGCGTGATCGATGATCTTTTAAGCGCACCCCGTCGATCGCATCTCACGATCGAGCAAATTGTTACAAATCGTGAGGAGGTGGGCCGGTCGTCACCGCGCGTGGACCGCTCATAAATCATGTGCTAGGGACATTCATCATTCTTAGAAGGTAGATAAATGACGCGAGAGTGTAGACAGTGAACAGTCAGTATCCCATCCGTGCACGTCATAAAACGTCTAGTTTAAATTCATCGACATGTAGGATCTAGTGCGGCGTCAAGTGTCCAAATATATTTCAGACAATGGAATGCTGTGAATATTCATCAGCTGGACACCCAGTACGTCTGCCGTGACAGGAATTAGGCTTGGGTTAATGATGCGTCTGGCGTGTCGGCGCCCGTTTCCCTTTCAGATGGGTTTCGGGTAGGAGCGCTGGGTATGGGTATGCAAATGTGGGTGTGCAGTGGGAGGGAGATGCGCGGCGAATGGGTGCCTGTTGCGCAGTCGCCGCACGATGGGCCGAGCTGTCCGACGCGTAATTAATATTCCACTTGAGCGACACGAGACGATCGATCGTCACCCGTAATGGTAATGTAAACAAGCGCGTTGACAATGGCCGTCATTGGCCCGATTGTCGATTGTTTAGTGGATAAGTGCTACTGAGTGGCCATTGGACGGATCGCTGCTTTAGATACAATTGACAATCAAGCCAACCTTATTACTTCCCTACTTTATGAATTTTCATGAGTCATGGCTTTAATTCTTGCAGTTTGATAAAGGAAGGAATGTAAACCCTTTATCTAGGTGAAAAAGTGGAAGACTGCCTAGTGACTTCGAACAACCCCCTAAATTCACAACCTTCTTAGTAACGGTCATATTTATTATCATCATCAACAGCCAGTAGAAGTCCACTGCTGAACATAATAAACCGGTCAAAACAACCTTAAAAATGCCATCGGTCCATCGGATGGGGGGCTTTCCTACGCTGGCTCGTGGTCGCATTTCTGTTTGTCGGTTCTGCAAGTTTAACTGTCTGCCTTTGGTCTCTTCAACATTATGATGCTTAAACTATGCAACTAGACTTACCGCTCTGCCGGCTTCATTGTTGTGCAAGTTCATTTTCTCCCGCAGCGTCTTCCCTCTTTCACCAGTGTCAACGAATTCGCGGCTGAATCGGAAGCCGAAGCCGATGTTGTCACTACAGCCGCCCCACTTCCACACCCTGACGTTTGACGCTGCAGCGGCGCGGGTTCTGTGCGGTGTCCGGTCGATATGGGAATAGTCACAGGTGCATGACTCAATGGAGCCTTCGGCGCATGCGCGGGAGACGGAGTGCGTCACGCCAGCGCTGGTGATGGCGTAGATGAAAGCAGTCTCGCGACAACCTGCGAAGGAAATTATGGATAAGTTTATGTATGTACTTAAATGTATAGGAGACTTTTTTGACAAATTAGAAAACAAGACAAATTATTATTGAAGACCGTAAAGTACCGGTAAGCGGCGATGAGCTTGCAACCTGTCACATTGAATGCTAATTCATATGCATTCAGACATGTGCCAAAATATAATCTATGGACGTTCCTCTCACGCGAAACCAAAGGTATTATACCTACACCCTCGCACATCTAAGTAGTCAGTATATTTTGGGGTTTAAAGTCATTTCTAAAAAACTGTTTTGTGTACCTATAAGTACAAAACAGTTTACTAGAAAATTAATTGGTTTTTATATGTTTTGACAATATACAGACAACCCTATTGATTTTTTTAGGCAGGATCAGATTTTACATTGGCATGTTTGGAATTCATCTCAAACAGAGGGGTCCATAATTTAATCAAATATTATTGCTTCGTTATAAAAAAGCATGATGTTTTAAAAATAGGGATTATAATAATTTAAGAATGCAAATCATTTGTGCTCGTCAAGTAAGGGCCGAAAATTTATTGTTTTTCAAAATGTATTTGAGTTTTGATGATTTTGACGATTGAGATATGGGTCGCAATAAAATATCAGCACATTATTTAGTTAACGTTATTAGTTTATTTTGTTTACTATCAAACTTAGACCATTTTGATATATAGGGTGTCACAGAATATGTATCCAATTTCAAAAAGGCGTTATTTTTTAAATGATAATTTACTTTTGTTTAACGACAACGGAAATTCAACGTTTTATTGAAAATAAATAATTAAATCTGCTTTAAATGAAAATAATTTAAAATATCTGATGTTTTACGTAGTACAACATCAGATAGGTACATAACCGGAAGATGTCATTGAGATCATTTAATTTTGGTCTTTGGATTGGAATGAATTCTAAAAATCAACTGATTATCTAATTTTGTTTATCTAATTTTATGGGCAAACTCACCATTTAAGTTTGTACTCTTAATCTGAACTAGAATTCTACATAAAAGTACATTATCGATGAACCAATAAATTAACTATCTCATCGGAACCGAATATAAATATTTACTGCATACCGTATCGAATACCATAAATAAATTAATGGCCCAAGCATTAGAATCAAATACTCATAAAATACAATTAAAAGAGAGAAAGGGAATATCTCTGAGCAAAAAATATATCTCTGGCTATACAAACGACCGAACTTAATCAAATAGTTTGGTCAATAACAGAAATTTATCCCAAAATAGCGTATGTAACACTAAATTACTTATTTTTTTCGCAAAATAGGGCTTCATCAATAACTTATTAAGGAAATCATTACTTTTTATTAATCACCTATGTAAAACTAAATACATTGTAGGTATAGTATCAGCGCATTCCAGAGAGAATCAGAAAAATGGTCTGTTATATGCGGACTATTAAAATACTATTTTCAAACAGTTGAATTGAACTAAACTCACTCGTATGGGCCCTTACCTAACCAAGAGATTATAAATTCGATCATTACAAGAGGCTCAGCGGTCGTTCCGATTAATATCGATTTAATGGCCTGTACTCGAACGATTAATACGGTACGGATTATTGTATTGTTTTTATGAGATTTGCATCGTCTCAGAACTAGGTATATTCGAAATATTTACTGAACGGGCACTGCTCAAAATAAGTGTTCACTTAGAGATCGGATGATTTAAACTCGGATAAATAAAAAAGTTGATAATCATCGAGCCGCGAGATTTCGCGAGACATTGTAATTTTACGGCATAATTTTAATATCTCTACTATTGTTGATACCCTCTCATTAAAGCTCGCCTTGAAAGTTATGAAGGAATTCCTTAAAAGCCATTAAAAGTTCGATCGGGATCGCTAAATGCCTGGGTGCATATAAAATGGACTATTAACGTCGATCTTGTACCGTATAATGAACATGTCACCAGCTAATGCCATACATTCGGTATTATAGTACGGAGACGCGCGCCTTTGGTGGGCTTCCGCGCTTCCAATTCAATCGGAGACTTCTGCCAGTGGGTGTACTTGTATTTGTTATTTATAATAAACCGGCTCAGCATTATTAAGGACTCAATAAGCAAATGAAATCATTTTTTTATTGAGTTGTCATCGGGCACAGATATAAATTACGCGTAGCCGCTCGAGTTTTGCTCCATTTGGGATGTTATTTAGCAATTACATGAGACGTTCGACCGGGAATTTTAATGTCAATTTTGCCATCATTCAATGTTCGGACGAAATTAATTCAATACGTATACGAATGGAGATTCGCATTTATCTTCGGTAATGACTTGGAAACGTTCGCTCGCATTAACTATAACTAATAGGTGCGGGCCAATTAAATATGGCACACGTAAATAACGCTCGTAAAATGATAGCTTTCGACTAGTCAGACTGTTGACGCTTTAACTGGTGACTAAAATGACCCATTCGAGCTGAGCCGGGTTAACCTTCTGACCTATACAAAATCTACAATCATGTGTTTTTTTTATTATGCTCGTACTAATAAAATGTATGTCAATTTTGAAGTCATCCACTCGTACGGTAAAAGAATTCACTGCGTTTTAAAGATTCGCACTATTGTGTTTTGTTTTCGAATCGATGCTAATAAAACGTAGTTAAGACGCGGGAGTCACGGTCGATTGCGTAGTAGGAGGTCCATCCACGGGGTGTCCGCCAGGTGGCTATACACGTGCTGGGCAGACAATTACAAGTTTTTGTTTTTCGTATCCAACCACTCAAGAAACTCCAAGGAAAGGTTGAGCCGTATTGTTTTATAGTCCACTTGATTAAACCTTGGTGCTTTTCTACATTTCTTAGTTGTAGCCTTAAGTTTACGTTCATCTCAATAATGTGAATCACTCTTCATGCTGAGATATTATCGTCACTTTACTCAATACCGACGGTCTAACGGTACATACAAATTAAACATAAAACGACAACTCGAAATAATTCGAATAGGTCATCAAATCCTAAGGTAAGTAAGCTGATTCACGTTTGACATCGTTAGGTAGTCACCTACGTTGTAATAAAACTATAAATAAATTGATTTAATAAATTACCGGCGCTCGTTGGACACGGGCTTCGAGCAACAAAGCCGATTGTCGCGTTTTGCGAATAAACTGCGACGTAGAAAAATTATGACAGATGCAAGAGCCTCCGTCCGAGGAAGATTAGTCACGGCATTAAATAAAATTCAAATTCTCAACATGAGCCTAATTAAGGGCAAGCCACGCTAACCTGACACCGGGGTCCGGTATGTTCAACAAACAATCATCACTCACCGGCGACCGCGCTTGTGTACAACCAACGTTATAAAATACTCATAATTAAGCCAAGCTATTATTTTATTGAGGCAATTTCGCCCCATCAAATCGCAGTCAAATAAGAACAAACATGAGTAATGTGGATCTATAAAAGTAAATTATTATTATAACTGATAATAAAGTGCTGTCCGTGGATTATCTGCGCGGATAATGTATGGGCCCATAGTTGGTTTACAACGCGCGCACAGAGCGATAATTCCATTCCCGACGGATTGTCAGTTAAGGCGAGGCATCGACAATTTATAAAAGTCAAAAACTCGTAAATCTGACCTCGTGTCCGACTGACCGCTCTGTTGAAATAAAACTTAATCACTGTTGACATTTTGACGAACACCTGGCTCAGAGTGGGCCATTAAATAATTCAAAATTAATGTACTAATTAAATATGTTTCTGTCTGCATTGAGTCATCATCGCGCCGCATCGGGGTGTTTCCGAGCGGCCGCTGGATTGACTTATGATGTTTCGCGCTGTCCTACCTTCTTTATGACGACTTGCATTATTCAAATTTGATGAGACGTAATTACTCAAAACTACCATAAATCACTCGATTTATAATGCGATTGGTCCGGTTGGGAAACGCTCCGAGCTTTATTGTAGTATTATGATGAAGTCACTGACGTCTGTACGATCCAAACATCTCTTTTACGAGAATCTAATGACGTTTTATCTACTCGAGATGAATCGTTTCAATCTCGGAGATGAATTCCGATTCTTTTGTCCGTTTAATGACAAGAAAATTACAGAAAGTCACAAATAAAAATGGAGTAAGAGCTATTCGCCGTTAAAGGCCATCAAAGACGGGCAATAAAAAGCAATAATTCATTTTCGTTATGCCATGTATGGGTGATAATTTCACATTGAGCGCGCATCTCGAGAGGCCAGGCGACAATTCAGAGTTACGTCGGTCGTATATCACTCATTGTGAGTGGCACAAAGCTGAGCTACCAGCTACCACCAGCTACCAGCCACCGCTACGACGTCCATTCATACAATGGACAAAGACATTTGTTTTCAAACTCAACAAAAAGTACCGAAAATAATTTCGTTTTAAGTGAGCTGTCAACGACAATAAATGGGCGAACCGATATTTCGAAAAAAAAGGTTCTTCACGATACCTATCGAAGCCTACTCATCATTTCAGTATGACTAAATGCACGTTATCTCGAAAACAATTCGAACGCCACAGAACCCAAAACGCTTATCTAATTGAGCATTAAATATTTCGTCGAGGGCATTTTATATGGACTTTATTTTCGGTGTCGATCGTTTTATACGTTTTATCCACCCACGACGACGGAATCTTGGGAGCGAATGCAAACCAAAACAGGAAATATTGGAAAAAGGTCGAGTTTTATTGTCCGAGTTACCTGCTATTAGAGCCGTGTTAGGTGTAAACGGGGCTTCCGTGGACTGTCTGGGATCGCTAAACTACGCCACAGGGGGGCGCGCTGCGGGGTCTCACCATATATTTTTCTATTCTTGTCGACTTGACAATAACGCCGGATAAAGCCTTCAGTATTGTGCCGTTGTCATCATTTGTGTTAATATGATGCTTGAGGTTTCCACAACAATAAGATGACGACGTCTCCGAAGTGTCAATGGTGTTAACGTGTAAATTAGTAATTATTCGTAACCTTTCCGGGGGGGCTTTGTAAATGCGCTCGTGATTTGTAAACCCTATTCAGAGATTTGGGATGTTGATGAGTTTCCGAAGCATGCACCATATTTGCGAGTTTTTTTTTCTGTAATGAGTAGCGTTATGACAGCTCCCGCGGTGATGGCTGTGCGTTTAATGCGTTTCTCAAATGTCCATAATTGCAATGTATTAAAACTTTTATCGTGGATATTCGCGGCGGCCTTTAATACGTGCGCCGCGTGATTCGCTCGCCTGCATGCCCTTAATAAAGTAATATGCTCTAAATGCACACGCATATAACATAAATTGTGTAATCTCCGTGCTCTTTTTATCATTTGAAATTATTACGATGGTGGTCCAGAGCTGAGCTGTGGTATATCAGTTTTTAATTTAAAAAATGAGACTTTAGCGTTTAGATATTGTTGCTAGATGATATATCAATGTTTATTTTAGCTTTAGGCGTCATTCATGATTATTTTTTTGTCGTGTACATAATTGGAAAATAAAACGGAATCGTTTGGTATAATTGCTTCTGTCTTAACAATTTATGATATTTAATGTATGCCTAATATTTTAGGCAAGTTTTTTGTATAATTTAGTTGCGTATTAAGATAATAATGCCTTAGGCATGTGTCGACTGATCAGTGCTTTACGGCAAACTTTAATGTATATGTAAACATAATAATATATTATAAGTATTATATACTTTAGTTAACTAGTTTTCAATACTAAAATACGTTTTCTTTTTAAATCGTTCTGTTTTGTTTTCGTTTACCGTTCTGTAACAAGAAATAATTTGGTGTCAAAACATATCGGAACCTCTTTTCGACTAATAGAAACATCTCTCAAAGTCGCTTGCACAATTCATTAACATTGGGGTCAATAACCGGAGCGGAGTGAGGCTGATGGAAAATATCGACTTGAATTCGAGACAGATTCGAATTAGTAGCAATACAGAGAGCTTCGGTAGATAACCCCTTAATGCAGGTCGGGTAAATATCTAGAAGAGCTTTTGAATATAAATCATTTTAATGTGGACATTTCATATGTATTTACGTATTTTACGTTCGAAAATTACAGGTAAAAAAGAAAGAATCGACCTACGATAACCTACAAATATGAAATAACTGATGTAGCTCTAAAAATAACTTGATAAATAGCTTTCTATTTCATTTGCTAGCTATTTTCAGTATTTATCTACACAAAGACATCATCAACAAAAAACTAATGAATGCGTCTGAATCGAATCACAAATCTTTTTTGTTATAATAGCGAATAATTCTGTAAAGAACAGATGTTCGCGGGCTCATAATAAGCCGTATCGCGCACAAAGCATCGGAATCGGACACCGGAGATAGGGCAGCTCCAATACAATGACAAAGTAACATTTGCAGATCAAAAACTTGAACTAAACTCCACTCTTTACCTTACCACGTAAGAAATAAGGCATATTGTTACACCAGACAACAGCAGAACAAATTCATGTAATGCGTTTTAGAACATTTTAATTTCAACCTTTGTAAACTCTGATTTTTTATTTTAAATTGAAATGATTATAAACTCGATTCAATAAACAATGCAAGGAGATTATTAAGTGAGTAAACTGTGTGTATATGGTGATTCGAGTGTATTAGATATTGCGAGAGATTATAACTAAATGTACGAATAAAGTATTGATTTTGTTCGATGTTGCATGGCCTGATGCTAATCTTTAATAAAAACTGCATCAATTTGAAATTGACTAAATGGAATCAAACTTCCATATTGTAAGGCTGTTTTTTGTTCATTCTCGATCGGAAAATATTTGCAGAAGCCCTAAATAGGTACTTGTGTACTAAAAGAGAAAAAATGTTGAAATATATTTAATAAAGGTTTCAAAAGGAGCACATTTTGGATGAAATAAAAAGAGTCTTACAAACGGGAACTGAACGCCACCGGGCCGCATGTAATTGATCCAGGATGTTTTATCTTGATGAGTATTTTATAATGCCCCCGACGCGCTACCCTCCCGGTGAATACAGATAAAATCTTTTAAAAGGGTTGCCAACTAAAGATATCACTTAATTTGTAGAATCTCTTTGTAACTGGGATTAGCGATTTATCCAAACACATTTTTTTGTTCGACATGCAAGTTTAAGCTGAAAAAAGGCAAGATTGCGATTTTTTAAAGATTAAGAATATAATCTTCTCAACGTCTCAGAGCTGCAAATCTGTTACTTGAGTATTTTAAGGGTTTATTTATAACTTTAAATCTTTTTTAAATACTGTTCGCTTTGTTCATCTCGATCTGGACAAATTGTATTGTATTTTTTTTATACTCGTTAGGATTACGTGATTAAAGTATTACCTAGTATATGAAATGTTTAGTTGAAATTAACTTACCTCTGTCAACGATCTTGCCGAAAAGGTTCTTGCCACGGAGGAAGTTTCTCGTTGAACAGTTCCACCGTCTCTGTTTGAACTGGTGCTGGCACTCCGCGACTGCCATTCTGGCACCTTTCGCTACTGCGCTGAGGACTCCAGGGTTTTCTCGCGCTAACCTCCTCTGTTTCCGCCTTAACGACTCGTGTATCGTCGGATCCATATATAAAACCCCCGGCGATATCGGTGACAAGTTATTCGGCTCCCCAGCTTTCGCCATACCCCTGTAAAAAACGCATAGCTCAAATACTTAGAAAAAACTTTCGTCACGTCGAAAGACAATGCATCGGGAGGAGGATAAAAAAGAATAAACACTCGAACGTCACTTTTTAAGGCAATGGGAAATGAAATGCTCGTTTGGAAAGGCAAAGACAACAAACAATTGACGACTGAACTGTCAATCCGCAGACGTTCGGATAAATATTTGCGGCGCGCATTAATCCTCCTGTGGGACATAAGGGCCATCGCAAACAGCGATCGCGATCGCCTGTTGACTCGAGGCGAGTGTTCAAAAAACGGTGCACTCTATGTCAGAGCTTGGACTTGGAAATCGTATTACTTTTCTATTTATCTTTCTTTGTAGTCGAGTGTTACGTAAATATAGACTCGTTCGTCGGAAATTCTTATTTTGTGTTATAGTGGAGACGCTTTGAGCTCTTGTATTTTTTTTTTTTTTTTCAAGTATAATTTGGAACTAGAACTCCACCTTTATGGTGCAGTTTTTTGATTCGATATTTAATCTAACGTAAAATGATACGATTCAAGATAAATAATTAAGGTAATAAAATCATGCTTTAGATAGATCGATGCGATCGTTAATGTGCCAACGTCTAATAGCTCAACGCAAATTAAATCCATTATCAATTTATCAATATTACACTTTATGTATCAAAACCTTCAATTAAACAGCCATTATAGGCCTTAATGACTTGTTAAAGGAAGTTGATATTGCTTGACAAGTCTTACATCTCTTACTTAATTTGCTATCGGATTCTGTAGTATTAATTTCTATGTATTATTTTAAATATAATATGTATTTACAAATAGATTTTTCTTTGTTTTTTTTTTCAAAAGCTCAAATTAGTCACAAAATTACAAAAGATAATTTATCGATTGAATGGGGCAACCAAATGTTTTAAACCTCTAATAAAGTAAACGGTTTTTTTTTAGATTTAAGCATAGTAATGAGGCTTTATGCCGCATGCATCATCGATAATCGTCCAATATGCTCGTAAGCTGTTTGTGGGCGCCATAAATTTAAAACCCGTCGTTGACACCCACGACTAAAACAAAAACTGAGGATATCCATATTTGCCCGGCCATAACAGAGATCCTGCACTTGTCACGTTTGGTAGAAAACCAAATAGGACCTCTTGTAAAAAAAACTTGAATGGCTTTCACGGGCAATCGTGATGTTTGCACAGCGATAAAGTCTGTGTGAATGTCAAAATAACAAATATTGTCTTTGTAAGACCCGTCTGTGGCAGGCTTGTGTCTCATTTGGGTAATTAAAGCGTTTTCTTGGTGTTTGTAACAACTCGTTCTATTTGTGTGAACTTCACCTTATCTTCCGTCAATAGGTTCTTCCTTTGAATGAATGTGTATGTCGCACTTAATATTTTGAGGTCATTAAACGATAGGTAACTCGGAATATTGAGTTTTTTTTTACACAAAGTTTATCTGGAAGATAATTATTTTAAGCATTCAGTTCATCTATGTACAATCGTTATGCGCAATAAAAAATGATCTATCTATATATTTTAACAGAATTTTTCATTGAGAAAATAATCTCGCATTTATTCATTTGCCTCTCAAGTTATCATTCGCAATTCTTTGACACTGACAACATCGAAGTTGCTATCTACTATGGTGTTTGACTTTTGCACTGTCCTTATAAATTGACGATTCCAATCTCAGACGCTTCCCGCATACAAATTAGGCTTTATTATTTAATTTGTTACTGTTTTGCGAGGCGTCAAAATATCAACGTTTAACGACCAGCTCAAAAAGACCCTCGGCTTATAATGCGGCAATGAGGCTGAAGTGCAATTGTGTCTTTTTAAAATGCCTGAATAAAATGGCTATCGTTATCAGAGACGGCACGCGATTTCGTTCGTAATGTAATATGTGGTACGGATGATGCATACGAAATAGAGGCTGAGGTGTGGCGATTTCTTTTTTAGCTCGAGGCTAAGATTTTATGATGTTGGTTAGTTTGCCTTTGGGCTTTAGTCAGTTCCGGGTTAGTAGGCTCGTAATAAGTAACTGTTTGATAAAACACTTTAAGTAATTTAACCTTTTGAAATGTTTCTAACAAAAACAAACACGCTCCGTGTATTCCCCATGGTTATACTCAGAGCGTAGATCTTTAAGAAGACCAGGTAGGGGGTATTCAGAGGGTCGTCGAAACATTACACATGCCCGCGTTTTGCACCATTTTGAGCACGTATTATTACGGTCCCTACAAGGTCCTTGGTTCGAACCCACTACCTCCTGATCGGAAGTAAGTGTAGCGCACACTAAGCCAACACGGCTCTATTTTAAATCTAAATTAGGATATATTTAATTATTAATTCTAAAAACGTTTGTAACAAAATCTATTGCATAATTCGTGGAAACAAAATAATGAATTTTAGGATATGATATGATCGTTGTCCATTTACAGGCCCTTATGTCCTAAATTGATACCAATCCACGATAATTTAATTGCTATAAAAGTAATGAATCTCAAAGATTTGTAAATGAAAAAGGTTTAATTCAATTACTTTTAATAATAATCACTTTAAATAATCAGAATGAATGTGAAGTATTTCTAGATATGCCACTCAACGGATATGTCAAGTGGTTTCGCGTAAGTGGCCTATGTTGTATTTTTAAATGTGTCACCATTAAAATAATTGCAGTAAGTATGAAACGGAATGGGACTGATCTGGTGTCTTCCGGCAGCTGTCTCGAACCTTGAAGGGGTACTTTATTTTTTGTTTACTTTGAAATTGTACTTCAGATTTTTTAACGGTTCGAAGTAAATAACTTGTTATATGCGGAAATAATAGAATTGTAGGTAACCCTAATTTAAAAGCATAGTTTTAAAAGTTATTTTAGTATACTAATAAAACATGGGTTATTGGTTTGAAGTTAACATTATAATTTTTATGATTGTCACTATTATGAAAAACCAAGTTTCTACTATTTTCTGTGACTGTTGGATATATATCTATTTATTGTTTTTTTTTATTGTACTTAATGAATTAGTTTTGCTATAAAATAAAGATTAAAGCGAATTGCCTTTTAAGGCTTTGAAAGGCCATAAAGAAGTTCAAAATTCGTCAACATATTCCCGTCGGACGCGCACCGATATGTCAAATTCAACGTTTAAAATAAAATAGTGATATAGATAAAAAATGTATTTAATTTAGTAATTGCGAGCTAGTTTTACTAAAAATTAAATAAAAAAGAAAAATTAAAAAAAAAATGTGCCGTGCCGTCGGATTGGGTTCTGTTTTTAGTTTTTGTTAAAATCAATACAAGTGTTTTGTTTTGTTAAGTACAAAAAATGAATATTTGTATGTAAGTATTTGTTTAATGCATAATCAGCACGCGCCACTGAGTGTAAACAAATTATGATAAGTGAAGACAAGTGGCATTTTCATAGAAACTGTTGTCATAGAAATATAGAAGTGATTAAGATACTTTTTAATATAATTTTTATGTAAATAAATATAGAAACAATTTATACATTTGTTAGACACATAACACACAACACTTTAAGTGTTTCCAGACGGATGATCAAAAAATAACCATGTTGTGTTTGTTGTCTTATTCTTGCCATTATTTATTATTAATAATTAATGGCAAGAATATAAAGTTTTTAATTTATTTGTTTATGAATCATTCAATTTTGTGTTCAAAATACTATTGACTTCATATATTGTATTAACTTAAATAACCTTAAAAAAGTGTCACAATGATCATGTTAAAGTTATCATTACTATTTTACCTAATTGGTAGCTTTTAAATCTTGGCAGTTTAATTATAATATTTAGTTGTAAAATATTCATCCGTGGGTGGTTAACTTATTTTTATTTTCATTTTATTTCAATTTGATGGCAAAAGAGGCATAATGAATTCTAATAGAAGCGAAAGTCTATAAATATGAGATTAGGCTGGTTGCATACCAGGAGCGCGTTGATAGTCTGTACAAATACAAAGATGATACTCCCGTCAGTCACACAGTGAGGTCGCGACGGGAGATGGCTACGGGAGACTTGTTTTGTCCCATTATCGTTGTCTTTATGATTTTTAAAGTAAATAATTTAGTTCTTCTACAATTCGAGACAAAAGTAACAGAAGTTTTATATTGAAAACATTTTTTTGTTGATATATGATTTGTGTCGTCGACAAAAAAGCGTAATTATATATTTTTTTATCAAGTTGTATAAAGATTCATAAATTGCTTGTAATATTCGTTGTAATTGCGAATCTAGAACTTTACACTCTTGTTATATATATGTTATAGTTTAAACCACTGTAAGATTAATATAATAGTATTTAAGTAAATACATCGCAATGTATTTATTATTAAGATAAGTGCAAGTAGGTGTTAAAACGTTTTGAAAACCAATCAGATCTATTTCTTGTCAAAAAATCACCCCTTTGTATTTTTAATAAATACAATATTTTTGTAAGCATAATCAATTAAATTCAGTGATAGTTGATATCTAATTGAAATGACACAAAAATTAACTATAACCTCAATATATGTTATATATTGAGGTTATAGTTTATATAGATTTCGATCATAACAGTTCCGTGCATTTTCCTGTCAAAGAAAGCATTAAACTTTATGATGCCATTATCGATCTCGCACAGAGCATTAACGCTTCGTTTAATGATCCGCTAATTATCCGCTTGATGCGGGATGGTACATAGATGGTTTCACATCTGGTGTGTACTGAGGTTTACAATAATACATATGTGGTATGTTTTAATGCTTTTGATTTATAAATATATTTTTATCAATTGCCTTTACACAGCGTTGCGTAAAATAATTGAAAAATCATATTATTGTTGGTACTGATTTCGGTAAACAAAAACAGATATACAATTAAAGACCCCATCTAAACTAACGCCAAAAATCTCAAGCAAAGATCTTAACATATATTTGTAACAGTTTTTCTAGAAACTTGTCATCTAGAAACGTGCATCAACCTAGGAGTTGGGGCCTTAGAAATGTGTAAATGACTTTTTAATATGCAAATACCTAAACTAGTAGCAGTCGGAAGCATTTTTGTATAGGTTTAATTTAAGGCTCATCAACGAAATAATAATAAATTTAATGTGAAAGAAATGTTAGGTTAATAGAAAAAGCTTCAAATTTGACAGACTAATTTACAAACTTGAATGTATGGATGTTTGTTGGATGCTAATATTGAGGTGGGAAATACAGGAAGGGACCGAAGAATAGTCTGTCTATATCCGAAAAAATCTAACGTTGAGTTTTCTTGACCGTTTGGAATGCTCTTGTTTCGATTCATGTCTCATAGAATGATCAAACACTGTTTTTTTTTGTTATGCTATATAATTGTTGAAAGCTTAATAGAAATATTGTTTTTATAGAATCATATACGTATTAACTGTATTATCTATGTCTTAAATTATAATACAAATCATCTAGTTTGGAGTAGCATAAATCTTAACTAGGTTTTAGTTCTGCCTTATTTTTTGTCTATGCTGTTATCAACAGCAACATTTGAGCAACGTTTATGACTTAAAATGACTGGGTTATGATGAGATTTTTGTTCCGATTCGTGTATGAAACTTCTGCGGATTTTATAACCAATAAAGATGTGACAAAACGACTATAAAAACAGCACTTTTCTAACATGTCGTAGTTATCTAGATGTAAAATACCAAAGAATAAGTGTAAAATAGATGTGTTGAAACTCACCACCACATACTGCCTCGTCCTCTTCTTGGCTTGCTGCTGTCACACCTCAAACACAGCACCGTGAGCACAAACAACCACAAACACTTCATTTCGAGGGGCGGGCTCACATGAGCGCGGCCTGAGAGCACGGTTACGTCTGAGCGCCGGCCGCCGGCTCTCCTGAGGCGGGGTCGGTGCCTTGGTGGGAGGCACTACCTGCCTAACGCCCGATTGGTCTCTCTCTTCCTTTTTTTATAATCTTTGGCGTTTAGATAATTAGGTTTACTGATAGCGGATTATGATAGGTAATGCAATTTTTTGACGGCTTGCGCGTGGATTATCTGTAAGGTGTGATTTAATCTGTTTTTCGTAAACTGGCGCAAATTGCATTTATTATTGGGGCATTCTTATTTTGTTTTATTTTAATAATAATCTTTATTTTTTACAGGGATATTCTATGAATAACATTTTAATACCTACTGAGGTACCTTATTATTTTAATAAAGTTAGACTTAGGTTCTCGTCATTCATCGGGGCACCATCAATGCCCCAAGTGTTATAGATATCAAAACGCGACTGTAACCATTTTCCACGAGAAGGGCCGTATGCCTGTTTGCTTGGACATAACATAAAAACCATTTTATGTTATGTCCAAGCAAACAGGCATACGGCCCGTATCTTAGTACCTTATTCACGTAGAAAATTCATGCTACTTAAAAACACACTCAATAAA
The DNA here is from genome assembly GCA_961405105.1 of Perizoma affinitatum. Lineage (NCBI taxonomy): Eukaryota > Metazoa > Arthropoda > Insecta > Lepidoptera > Geometridae > Perizoma > Perizoma affinitatum. The sequence goes on along the minus strand of OY560191.1, from coordinate 3,703,897 downwards.
AATAAAAATGATACCTCCAAACCCGTGGTTCATTTATCTAATCCTCAAGTTATATTAAATAACGCCATCTATGAACTCAAACAACCTTTTTAAAATTTCGAAAAAATATTCTACACTTTATTTTCAAAGTTTTAACGTCACTATTTGCTTTAAACATCAGTACATAGATACAATAAGAGATACCTCGTTAATTGCATACGTATGTCAGATAAGTACCTGGAATCGAATAGCCTAAAGGTACCTTAAAGACCAGGTAGGCAACATTGTTGTAGTACGGAGAATCTTACTGTACCTAATAGGTACCTAATACCTAGTAGTTACCTACTGTACCGATGAGAGCATTGATAACGTGTAAAGGGGTATTCTGTGAATATGCCTATTTTAAATTTCTCCATCGCTATTTTAGTTACAGTTTTAAATATTTTTGAAGAGCATTACCACTACAGATGTGATAATTGCCGATATTAAAATACAAAATATTTCCAAATTATTTCAATTGTTTAAATAACTGTAACATGCACGTTTTAATAATTCATTCTTAAAATCAGCGTGACGTGAGAATAGGCCTCAAGAGACTCCCATTCCGTTCGATCTTGTATTATTCCTCACCAGGTTCGATCTACCACTTCTTTCCTTCCTCATCTTCCTCATCGTTTCCTTTGTCTTCCTCCAATTAGTTTATCATTATACTATAAATAATATATTTTTGTTTCAAACCAAGATCCATAATGTTTTAAGTGCTTAAGTAGTACGCAATAGTATAATAGTAGTCATTGCGTAGGTATCATTTATCAGATCTTTTGTCCATTTCCCTCTTTTGCCTCTCAGTATACTTACATATCCAGGAGGTGCATTGGCACAGATGGTATATTTAACATTGTGGGTACCTATGCCATTTCAAGATACTTCAAGCATAGACGTGGTAATTAAGTTTATACCTTGTTACAGTTTGAAGGATAAATAAGTCAGAGTAGGTTCTTTTTAAGATAATTCCTTTTCATTCACAAGCCCAGAGGATAGTGAAATTCACCAAAGTAGCACTTAAATTATATTCCCAACACATCTCTCATAAACACAGCCATCTTAACGTTCCCATTCTATCCCCTAATCAAGAATTATTACACGAATTCCAATAAAATTGTATCATCGGAGTGAGTCAGCAGTTGTGCGGTGGGAGGGGCGGCGCGGTCTCGGCCAATGGGCGCGCGGCCAGTTTGCGCCCGCGCACGCTGCAACACATGTAAACGCGCTTTCTGACTCAAATATTTCGAATATCGAAAGAAATTTTAAAAATCTGAACTAAAATCTGGCTCACATTATCATATATAATAATATGGACATGCAGCTTTTGTTCGTGAAAACATCCTTTAGGCAGGTTGAATTGAAATTTGAAATAATTAATTGAATTCACATAAAAAATATAAATCAAAAAATCTTATTAAAATTTATTATCAAAATAAAAATCTAACTCAACTTAATAATATGCATGCGTTAATTTTGGAAAACGTTTTCTCTTCATTAAAACAGATTTATTTTGAAAATATTTTATCCTATCAACTTAATTATTTTCTGTAGCTATAAAAAAACCACTAATACTCACATAAAAGAAACAAATATATAGAAATCGTCCCTCTACGAGGTGCTACGCGCGATCGCCCATAGAAAAGACATCAACGCGGGCGGTCCGCGGTCACAAACCAATTTACACCACCGGAGTGTATCATTTATTATTCATTGTTCTTTGAACATTAATAACTTACACTCATTCAATTAGCTTTTTGGTAGAAGGAGAAAAACACACGCAACTGAAATTGTTTTCTAGAAAGTTCCAAATAATTGAACCGTCCTAAAATAGGTACCAGAAAGTGTCTAGTGGTTTAGTATATCATGTTCAAATACTCAAATGTAACAGTATTTGAAATAAGAATCAGAAAGTTTTTGTCAGTTAGATTATCTAAATTCTAATTTTAAAAATACAACATGAAGCTTGGAATATTCTTCACCATATAGGTTTTGTTCCGTGCAAGAAGTCAATCCTACTTACACCAAACCTTTTTTTTTTAATTTTCTATGTTGATTTTTATCTACGCAACTAATCTGAAACACAAATATTACAATTATTTTGTGTCTGAACACAATTATTTCAGTTATACTTATCGACTAACCCACTTATCAAAACCATTTCAAGCTGAAAAAAATGTTGACATTTCAAACCACTTAAGTAGATACCTATTTAAAAAAATAAGACACGTGCCACGTGCATATGTTCGTCATATGACAAACCACAGATTAATGAATAGTGACAAGGTCGAGGGTCATGGCTAATTGACTTTGCTTGTATGGACAGATGCTATGTTCACCCTTAAAATAAAATTTAATTGAGTTTTGTTGTATATTTTCGGTTCAGACTTTTTACCTGAAGCACTAGTGGCGTGGCGTAGTTTCTTTAGTAGTATTATACAGTCACAGATAGTATGTTTGAGTGACCTTCAGATAGTCTGACGTAAAGGTAGATAAAGAAATACCTAACAAAAGTGTGTGAGGGGGATAAAAAATTAGAAGAACACAAAGTTTATTGTCTACTGAAGCTGTCATCCAATCGACTCGAGAGTGCTTCACTCGTTGATTTATTTATTTACTAAAACCTCACACTTACATACTGGGGTCAAAACATTTTAGAGCTAGAGATATTACAATTTACAGAGAACTTAAAATCTCATACAAAAAATATATTAATAATATAAATAATGCTGGACGTTTTCACACAACATCATCTAGCCCCAGACTAAGCAGATTATGGGTCATTGTATTATGTATTTGCAAAAATACATGCTACTATTAGCATGTATTTTTGCAAATACATACATATTATACATAGAAATCACCCAAAACTAAGACAAATATTCGCAGATCATACACACATTTGTCCCGCGGCGGGGATCGAAGTGGTAGGCCTTCACCCACTGCGCCACAGAGGTCGTCAATATATGTTTTTTTTAAACAAGTCATAATAAAGACTTCATCGAGTTGGACAATGCGAGTGCGTAATTAGTTGTTATAAAAGGTATATTGCATTTAACACTCTAATGTGTTCCTGCGTCGGTAAGCACGTTTAGCTGTGTCAATGGCTTCTATACTCTAAACCTAGAGACCACTAACATATTAACTTACCTACTTTGTGACCCCCCTCTTCTACTAGTCACACTGAATTATGACTGCCAACTATTTTATTACAGGGCTTGACACCCAGTAGTGCCAACATAATGAACCAAACAATTTATAATTAACGGAACTGAAGCCCAAACGATTCACAATTAAAATCACTGTCATCCTCAATGGCATTTCTTAAAGAGTGCCATAATTTTTGGTAGTCACACCTAATTTAATTAATTGTTCCTTAGACCTAATTGCAATAAGGGTAAGAATTATTTTTGCGTAGCTATTCAATCTGAAGCATAGCGATTTCATTCAGTGAAACGGGAGTGTGCCTTACAAAAGGTACCGTGACATTACGGCCAGCGAAAATGAATAAATGGTCATTATGATCAATTTGGGCATTGTTCATCGTCGCAACCAAAAACAGGCTTTATTCTAAAAGTACAGAAACGGTTTAAAGGTTCTCTTTAAAATAAAGTAGCTAAATTTTTCATGGACTCCTGATTTCCGATAATTAACAATAGAAGTTTTAAGCTTGTGCCGTTTTTGCGAGTGAAGTGTCCTTTAAAATTAGCTCCTTATAGTTATTATAAGCTGATAGTTATACAAGTAAAAAACTAAAAGAGATTTACCTGAGTGAGTGATTATAATTTTTTAGTCGTTAAAAAATTAAATGGTTAAAATACTCAGCTTATAATTTTTTGGTGTTATGCTTTTTTGTTTAGAAGCCTGTTCTGATATTGATTCCTAGTACGATGGATAATATTTCAAGTCCTTGATACAGTAGTACTTTATAATAAACTAGCTGTTGCCAGCGGCTAGGCACGCGTGGAGTCGTGTTTAAAAAAACCTTATAAACATATACACACTTTCAAATTAAAATATATTTTAATGGTGTATATATGGTTATACCACCATAAATTTGAAAACCCAAATACCCTGAAATATGTCATTATTTATTAATGAAGAGTACTTTTCCCCTCATTTCTTCATCCCCCCCACCCCAAAAGTTAAAGTGGAAAATTAAAAAAAAAATGTTTGCACATCCTTACGTTTTAAAATAAACCTATGTTCCAAATTCAGCTTTCTAGACTTAGACTTAGTAGTTATGGCTGTGCGTTGAACAAATCAGTCAGTCAGGACAAACGATTTTATAGGTATAGGATTATACTATATATATTTTATATAAACAAATAAAATGGTATCTACTTATGTGTTTTTGCTTTTAATTTAGTGCAAACGGCCTTTAGCGCCCTTGTAAGGTAAGCAATTTCCAAAATTCAACCCCTTGACGGATCATCCGGAAGATGATTTCTGGTAGACTTTCTATCAGTATTTGCATAAACTACCAAAATAATAAACAGCTCACTGCGAAACGTAAAAAAACACTAAAAAGACCGTGTCCTTCGTTCCAGAGATTTCAATCCTTATCTTATCTTTGTAGAAACGCAAATATAACGTAAGACAATGCCTAACTTTACAAATAACTTTAAACGGACAATACGACCTCACAATGAAACACCAACTCTAATTTCTCACATCTACAGTTGAAAGTGACTATTTCATGTCGGAAAAGCGAGCGGATTTTTACTGGTACTCGCTCATTGTATGTTTATTGCTTTGAGTGAGCGTAAATATTAAGGTTTATTGTGTTTACGAATAGGTGCGGTTCGGTTTAAAACGATACAGTCAGCTAGTGTGGTCGCCCCCCAATGCGCTCAAAAAACCCTTCCCGCCCCCGAAAAAAAAAACAATTTTATGGCGATGACAACTGAAAGTAGTCTGAAGGTAGAATTGTTATATGAACGCTAAATTCGACACATCGTTCGGGAGCTGATGATTTGTGTATGACTGAGCAGGTTTGACGCTGGGAATTTGAATGTCATCTTCTCAATCCATTCGTTATTTCATGGTCAATGCTTTTCTGAGGGTTGAGCTTTGATTATGATAAGTTTTGAAATGCTTTTATGACTTTTTTTTATCATACTTGCCTTCGGTCTAAGCAATTAATAGACGAACTTCAATATTTGAGATGGTGGAGAATTTTAATGTAAGCTAATTGTAAGCTCTATCTATTATACTCTACTATAGATATATTATATTATGCCATGTTAGTCGACTCATCCATCAGGTAGGGTAATATGTGGTAATTATTGTGAGAGATTTCTCTTAAATTCATACATTGCTTTGTAATGTGTAGGTTTCCCTATGTACCGAGTTTAACAAAAGTATTTTTTTATTTAATCAAAAGCATGTTGCAAAAAACATACTTAATTTAAGATACAACCACGAGCACCAATATGTCAAGACTTACGAACTTTCAACTTGCATGCAATGCCATGATTTTCGCAAATTTGCCATATACACCGACTTTTACGGAAAGCAAAATTAAGCACTAACTTTTGAAAAGTCAAGGAAAATGATCAATGATTAATGATTTAACAATTTTGTAAACGTTAAAATATAACCTAGATATGGTTATAGAAGTACACCTAGGCTAAGAAGCTTACAATTCGGGCCTTAGATTTCTCGCCAAAATTTAATATATTTTACCTCCCATGGCTAACCCAAATAGCATGAGACAGGGAGGTCTATTCTCCACTACCGTGAGACAGTCAAAGCTCACACATAAACCTTCATAACATAATTCGCATCACTAATGACCACACATTGTTTGGCAAAAACCGCAAAATAAAAAAAAATAGAGACATCAAAATTCTTGTTCTCATTTAGACGCGATAAAATCAGAATGATATATCGAGAGAATCGACTAATAGCATTTTAATATCTCAGGTTAGTCATTCAGGATAGGGCACAGCAAAAAGTGGCGTAAAAACGGAAAAGTGATGCGTAGGAAATATGATTTTTGCTTTGTAGTTCAATATTCTATGATCAGACAAAAATAGTAAAAGATTCCTAATTTAAAGGAGGTAAGGATAGTGAGCCGTGTTAGCCTAGTGGCCCTGACTTCCTATCCGGAAGTTGTATGTTCAAACCCATGTGAGTGAACCAATGTATTTTAAAACTCGAAAAATGTATGTGCGCATTAATTAAACGGTGAAGAAAAGCATCGTGAGGAAACGGGCATGCCTTAGAACTAAAAATTCGACGGCATGTGCCATTGGTGTTCCAATATGCTGCGATGGGCTTGCAACCTGTCACGTGGAATGCTTACTACTTCCAAAACGCGGGTATGTGCCAAATGTAATGTAAGGACGAGCCTCTGACTACCCCTTACTTAGTATCCTCAAAGATATACGCGTTGGGTATGAAGTGTCGTGAGTGTGTTTGTTTTGTTCAGAGAATTAAATATTTTAATGTACATTTTGTGTGTAATCGAAAACTGCATTTTCTTTCTTTCCAAATGTACATTCTACCAATGGTATACTCATTTGGACTAATGATGACCAATTTATCAATATAATAGGTTTCGCTAAAAATTCAATAGCATTTCAATACTACTTTATTGCAGACCCCGCAAAATAGGTAATTGCAGGCGAGTATCAGATTACGAGACCGGCAATTGACACGTCCGCTGTGGCTTTTCTCAAACAAAGGCAGTAATAAAAAAGGTTTCCAATACAAGATTTCACTTTCGGAACCTTCGGAACTTATTTTTATTTATGCATTTATTATCATGCTATGTTATGTAAAATAACAGAATTGAGACGAAATTTATCGCTACAGTATTTTTTTTTAAATAAATTCATGTGCTGAAAGGTTTTTGCATACATCCACCTAAACGCTCGATTTGTACCAAACTCGATGAAAGAGATCCAAATTCAAATGAAGCAAACAAATAAAAACTGCTGTCGTACCTAGTTATTATTGCCGGCGTGCTGGATGCATGCCCAATGCACCCATGATTTTATACAACATTGCCGGCGCGTTTTTTGTTCCAAATTCAAAACTGATGCTTTGAAGGTAAATACGATACATCGCGTGTTCATTTTTCGAAAGTAATTACAATACTTCCGCGCATGTTTTAGAAAAATAATACTTAAATGTAAAATGCATCTTGTTATAAACTTTTTTTTATGCAAATACCATCTGCATAAAAAAATCTGAGGATACTAAATAGGCGGTAGTCAGAGACACGTCCAAACATTATGTTTGGTACAAGCCCGCGTAAAATAATATTTCCCATTTCATAACCCATATACCATTAAGTTGTTCATAAAATATCCTACTTCGGGAGTAGAGATATTTTCACTTTCGATACCTAAAGCCCCTTAAACTTTCGGAAGGTCATTACGAGAGTTACGTGTCTTTGGAATTTTAATTCGTTTAAACGCTCGTACGAGTCTCACTTTCATTTAGTCCGAGGCAAAATCGACAAACTAGTTTTTAATAATGGAGGAACAAACTAGCGAATCGGCTAGGCCATGACCTTGAACAAGTTTGTTCTTGAAACGACAGGGGCAGTTAAAATGGAGCTCTACCCGATTTTGTAGACTGAAAGAAGGGATTATTTTATAACGAGTTAACGATAGATAGAACAGATAAGGCGGCATTTCTATAGCAATTGTATAATCGAGTTAAAGCAGATAGCTGATTTTGGTTTGTAGTCTACGATGTTTTGTTACAAGACTAGTGGAATCATTGCCCAATATTTCCAATAACATGGATTGAATAATTAACTATCAACATAATGGTGGCTGTTTTTTTTTTCAAAATTTAGAATAGTTTTTATTTTTAAGAACACTTTTCTACGTTTAAGCACAGAATACATCATTAAACGATAAGTGATAAAACTATACAGGACATAAAGTCAAAGTCACTTCTAAAAACATTATTGGACAGTGAGTAGGAGCCAAGCCAGAGATACGACAGAAACCTAAAATAACGATAACCTAAACCAAAATCTAATCCCTAAAGTTAAGGGATTAGATTTTGGTTTCAATCATTCTATTTATATAAACCTGATTCTAATCCACAAACTCAACAAAGCCGTAACAGAGTTATGAGCACAGAAGATATCATAGCGTTAAGGGCATAAAGCAGAAGATAAGCTCTTCTTAAATTATTTTAGCAAATTTTAAGTAAAGTTTGTAGAAACATATGTAAGTATTATTATTATTACAGTTTGTAGTAGGAAAAACATAAAATTATTATCTTTATTAAAGAGCTTAGCGCTTGTTGGTGCAATGATGCATTTTTCTCCATCTTTCTCTTTTCGATAAGATGTATTTTACTTCTTTATACAACATGACAGCGATCATCTCTTATATTTAGCTCATGTAGTTTCTATGATGTTTTTTAAGAAGCTGTCACGTCATATAAGATGTTCAATCATTTTCTCCTTCTGTTTTAATGATCTTCAACTAAACCCCTTTCTACATTATAACAAAGTATATTATAATTAATCATATAACCAAAAATTTGATTGTTTTCAAAGATGGTTTTACAACATTTTCTCAATAAAATGAAATGGCAGAGAGAAAAATAGCGAGAAAAAAAAATTAGCAAAATGTTTGTTGAAATTTAGACAACTTACTAATACTCAAATAAAGAAACTTGTTTTTTCACAATTCGAAAAGCAATCTTTTGTGAAAGTAAATGCCCAAAATATGTGATTTCGCTCATTGCTAGCGCGGCAACATTTGTTCTGCTACTTTTAACTTATCTGGCAGGTGTCTGCCTCTTAACATACTTTGGAGAAAGAACACCACCTAGTGCATGTTGTAATGTAATACAAACGAGTGTCTGGAAGAAATCAGTTTTAACCAGAAGTCTGCTTATTGTATATCTAATTTAAAACATTAATCTAGGTATCTTTGTTAGTAAAAACTAGTCGAGCAGCATTTTAATCTATCCCAGACATTGTCAGCCCCGGGCAAAGACTCCTAAAGGTGTTATTAGGTACATGTTTAGGATTTTTGCATTGGGTAGGTATATGAGTTGAATTAGGTTTGTTTAATGACCGGCTTCATACTAATTTATCAAATGCCTTCACAACATTTTGATTTGATTGCATTTTATTATTAAATCTTTTAATCCGGTTCAAAATGGATCCAATTGGTGGTGATTTGTTTTTTTTTTTACATTTTTAACTAACTCATACATTACTCAGGTATTTCTTAATTTTTACGAAACTACACGGGAAGTTTTGTGTTTGTGACTCTAGATTTGATAAGAATATTCTAAGCTTTTTAATTACTTTGGTACATCGTTCGTTTGCCCTGTCTGACATTTGAGAAAAATGAGTTAGAAATGTGTGAAAAAAAAGGACATCGAAACATCACTTTGCAACTCCTGAGCCCTTCTATATTTATGGTGTAAGTGAAAACAGTTCCAATGTAGTTTGCCAAAGAATATGTAGACTTACTTTTGGGTTAGGTCTGCAGGGCTCACAGCCTCACAGTGCTCAGAGGGCAAAGGCGCGAGTAATAAAGTAATTGATCCGTCTGGCAGCCTGAGGCAGACCACACCGACACCGTGTCTCGGACCGTTTCGCGATTTCCCAGGCTTAGATGGAGTATGCCGACTTTGTATTTTATATTAACATCATTTGTTAAATATGGAGTTCCAAAATATATATTGTTAGTATTATAAAGAGATAAAGTTTGTAAGTTTGGATGTAGGAGGAAACTTCTTATCCGATAACAAAAAATCTCACATATTTTTAGAATAGACTTTCAGGGGACATATGCTGTATATTATCCCGTTAAATAAATTATATTTTCGTGGAGACCCATTTTGTAAAGTAATTTGATGAAAAAATGGTCGAGCGAATACGTTTCTTACGAACGCCTTAATGGTAAGAGCTACTTTTTATTTGGGTACCACACGGGCGAAGCCGTGAACGTGAACGTGACGCATATACGCAACCCTTATATGTCGGTATGTCATGCAGTAAATTATTAAGATAGAATTGTTAATATAGAAAAAAAAATAGGAGGTTAACATTAAGACCAATGTCAAATACATAATATTATTTACAGGATTCGCTCTGACTAGTATCCTAGTCAATTCCCGCAATCAATAGCCAAGAAAACTCATCATTTAAGATAAGTACCAAAGAAATAACTCTATAACCTTTCTAACCTAACCGGGTTGAGAGACTCATTCGATAAATGACGGAAAACTCTTAGTAAAAACCTACCAGGTTACCTAATCTTGTGTTAATTTGTATCTTATTTCGCTCTATTTATTAATCGTCCTTCAACCAAGGAGATTGACAGAGAAGAAAGACCGAAAGAGCTTGTCCGTGAAAGTATTACCAGCATAAGTACCTATACCGCCAAGCAAATTAAACTTCCCCCCATAAGACTTCCCCACCATTATTTTTCAAATTAGGCAACGCGCAACTTATACCTCTGGTATTACAAGCGTCCATAGGTTTTGGTTACAAGTAGGCCGTATGCTTTTTGCCACTTTAGTATAGTAAACTCAAATAACGCGTATTTTCTTCTCTTCCTTAGACAAAATCTTGATTATGCTTTTTATCGCGGAAGTTAAAATTGTATCGCTCACTATGCAGCGCCCTACATAGGTGAATGAGAAAAATAAATGAAGCCATTGACTTGGTGTTTATGCTGCTGTTGGTACTCGATAAGTAGAATTGACGACAGTAGCCGCCCGGTCTTCCACTGGCGGTACCAAAACAGGAACATTTTAATAATTAAGATGCGTGTGAGTTCGCGCCCGCCTGCGCGGATCTAATTTATTATTCAAAACGACATTTATGTACCGACGGGGTTAAAATGTTGCTAGATTAGCTCGTAATAGAATATAGTTGTAAATCTTTTAAATTATCGGGTATTATACTAATTTGAATTTAAGTATGTTGTGAGAATTTATAGTCATGTGGCTTACGGTGGTCAGACAGCCGTGGAAAGTAAGTGTTTTATCATAAAAATTATGAAGCACGGGAATAGACATTTTAAATCATATCTAAGACAAGAAAGATATTTGGATGTTACAACTTACAACTATAGTGGCAAATATACATAAAGCCATGTTGGTAAACGGTTATCTATGGACGCTTGCAACACCAAAGGTATAATAATATTCTTAGGTAACGGTTAAATTCAAAATGTTGAATTACAGTCTATAAATTAAATATGTCATAATTATTAAACAGTCCAATCTCGATATTATCTTTCAGTCCACGTTTGATCAGAATTTAATATTAAATGTTTTTCTAAGTTTGTCAGTAGTTTTAAGGCAGAGTCCCAATTTTGATGTTTATAAGACCGCAATATGAATTCTACTATAATCTGATATGATATTGTGGTCTGGAATAATATCAAATAAATTACAAAATAAGTTATATAATATCATTTAACAGCTTTTTATCGAAGAGCAAGCGAAACCCAGTCTATAGTATGACATAGACTGGGGACTATATATACAAAGAGAAGCAATTTTAAATCATTAGTTTATCTGTTAATACCCACCGCGTTGAAAAAACCGATATTTGCGGTATTTCCGATTTTGAAAATCATTAATGTAAACCCGTAAACTTCGATATAGATATTAGCATAAATAAGATTTTATCTGCAAGCGAAACCTAAATTAGGTAACCATTAATTGTGCGTGTGGTCATGTTAATTGTGCGTGGGGTCATGTTAAGAGAAACGAGGAATGTTTGTATAAAAGCTTAATTTTTTAAGTATCTGTTTGACTTAAAGATAGATAGATAGACTCATTACTCATATAGACTCATTATTCCATAGACTTTTTTTAATATCAAACATTTATTCATACAACTATGTACAAGTAGGTATATACAAAAAATACAGATGAAACAGCTAGCTTCCATAGACTAGAATAATAACAAAATAAAAGACCGTGTTGCCCTAGTGGGCGATACCCCGACTTCTGATCCGGAGGTCGTGGGTTTGAACCCGGTCGTGCACCAATGGATTTTTCCACTCAAAAAATTTATGTGCTCATTAACACGTGCTCAAAACGGTGAAGTAAAACATCATGTGGAAACCGGCATGCCCTAGAACCAAATATTTGAAGCATGTGCCAACAGTTAGTGTTCCAATAAGCGGCGATGGGCTTGCAACCTGTCACGCGGAATGCTAACTTGCAAAACGCGGGCAGGTACCAAATGTAGGGTATGTACCAAATGTTTGGACGTGCCTCTAACTACCCCCTACTTGGGGGTAGTAAGAGGCACGAAAAAAATGTGAAGGCAGGTGGTATAACTGCAATTAAAATAATTTAAAATATTATAATATCGTATCGTCTGACTGACAGACTGATCTATCAACGCACAGCCAAAACTACTAAGTCTAAAAATCTGAAATTTTGAACGTTTTGTTTTATTTGGGGTTATTTTAAATGTGCTAAGAAATATTTTTTTTAAATGTCTACTTTCAGGAGGGGTGGGGGAGGGCAAAGTCTTTGTTCTTTTTAAAAAACACATAATCCTTTTTTAAGTCTGTAATTTGAATTATAGCTACTGAGCGTAAATAAATATTAACGTGTTTCAGAGTTTTGGATTTACACATTTTGAAGGAGGGGGTGTAAAGTTTTTATGGTAGTATCGGTTAAAAAAACACGACTCCACGCGTGCTAAGGCGCACAGCTAGTTTTAAACATAATAAAAATTAAGAATTTATAAAAAAAACCTCCTACTGTTGTATATTATTACAAATGAAAACAATAGTTTATTATAGCTACAAATGCAATAACAGGAGCTTAGAAAATGGTATCACTTAGTGCTTCCCCGTTCAACCCACAATTTTTCTACCCAATATTATTTTTACCCGTTCAACCCAAAACATATGCTCCGTTCTACCCAATCCAAAAATCTAAGTCACAGTGTATATCTAAACAGACAACGACAATAATTAAAACTGATCGCAAGCATCTTGCTCTATGGATGGCGTTGTCGTTAGACCCAGAAGATATATCAGACGATGATTTTCTGTATATTTTCTTAGTTGAGCGATGCTGCAAGGACACATTTTAGACCTCATTTGAAAAGCGCCTATTCCAAACATTTACGTGTTACTTGAAGCTAGTTCAAGGTTTTTTTGCAACTATTTTTTTTTAGATAGGTACAGTAGTTACCTTTATTTTTTTTACTTATGCTAATTACAACGCAATTTGATTTGCTAGTATAACAAGGTCAAGGTTACAAATATGAAATAACTCATACGACCTCTGTGGCGCAGTGGGCGAAGGCCTGCCTGAGACGCAGAAGGTTGCGGATTCGATTCCCGCTGCGGGACAAATGTTTGTAATGTTTGTCTCGGGTCTGGGTGTTTTCTATGTATAATATGTATGTATTTACAAAAAAAAAGTATAAAAGTCATGTAGTTCCCATAATACAAGCTCTGCTTAGTTTGGGGCTAGATGATGCTGTGTGAAAAAAAAACTGGGTTCAGTAATATATAAGGTACTACGCACCTAAGTTGAGAAGTAACAACCTAATAGGCCATCTCACGGCTTTCAATTTAGTTTTACAACTGTCCTACCTCACGTTGTCTCCGATCGTAAAGTCAGAATTTTGTAGGTATCCGTCAAGTTGTAAAAAGGTCCACTGTTTTTATTGATGTCCAACTTATTTGTAAATGTTTTGAACGCAGCTCACCCAATAAATACTCAGGAAACTGGATTACAATTTTACGATTTCTTTTTATCGAATATATTTCCTAAACCAGTTGAAGTTTATCAAGATGAAGTTAAATGGGTATTAAATTTAAAATACCTATTGATTGGTGATTGATGGTGAATCTTTAGACAGTAGAGGGAGATTGATGGTGAATCTTTAGATAGGTTAGGAAGTACATCGAAAATGCTACTAGACTTTTTGAAATGAACATTCAAAGTGTCACGTGGAATACTAGCTTAGTAAAAACAAAATGTGTGCTAATGGGGTGCCATATATTTGGAATTGATTTAATTATTTGGTTTATTTATAGATATACTGAGTATGGACCGAGAATGTTCGTCACAGAACAACAATACTCTATAGGGAATTCCGTCTTTGGACGACCTCTGAGCGCAGTGGGCGAAGGCCCGCCTGAGACGCAGAAGGTTGCGGGTTCGCAACCCGCAGCGGGACAAATGTTTGAATCTGCGAATATTTGTCTCGGGTCTGGGTGTTTCCAATGTATGTTATGAATGTATTTACAAAAAAAAAATTATATAAGTAGTATATCAGTCATGTAGATTCCTTAACACAAGCTCTGCTTACTTTGGGGCTAGATGATGCTGTGTGAAAAATGACCAGCATTATTATTATTAAATATAGTGGTGATTTAATTCGTTTTTAAAATTGTAACCTACACTTTGTGTAAATACGCTCCTTACTTAATATTTCTATGGTCCCAAATTTTTTCACTCATACCTTGAATTTTAACGCTAGAAAGTCCCTCTTAGTACCAACTAGTATGACAAGAAATTTGGGTAAATTTAGGTTCCTCTATTCAGAATTCTTTCGAGAAACTCGTTTACCTATTCAACCATACCTACTGCCCTTACCTATTATTATCGGAGAAAATACTCCACACATTTCGTAGAAGAATCTATATACAGATAGCATACTGTGACGTCAGCGCGGGACATGAATTGGGAGCGGTTCTTTTGTGTCAAACAAGACAATAGATAATTAGGATGATCCTTTAAGGCACCCAAAACAACTGTGAACTTAGTGGAGCAAGTTCGGAAACGTGACATAAGTCTCAAAAATGAGAAAAAATAAGGAATTTGCCGTTTCACGATAAATATAGTGACTTCCCATAAATAGAGTCAGTAAGATACGAAAATATAGCTAAGAATGTAAGACACATTCTCAGCTATATTTTCTTCTATTAAACTAGATCAATGTAAAATTTTTAATAATCTATACATAGGCACATGTAACATAGATATAACTATTGTAAAGTACTAGGATACATCTATTTATTTATTCAGGATATAATTAAATAAATCAAGTTAAATTGAATTTTCAAATTGTATAGATGTCAAGTCGTTTGCTTGAGATGAATTTGGAATTAACTAGTGTGCACTAAATGTTTGACTTTGAAAAATATTTTAGAAAAATGAGAAATTTCCGTTGTCTTCAAAGCTAAGTAATATTTTTTGATACCTGGAAGCAAGCTGGTTGCTGGTACTCGCAAGAAAGCAGTCCTTCAGGTGCAACTTTTAAGTAATTCCTTTTCAATATGTAGGTATATTTTTTGTCAAACTGACAAATCTCAGGTACTTTTTACGAATACCTAAAGCACGAACCCACAATATGTATCATAAACATTATAAAGGAACCAAGTGTAAATTGCTTATCTCGAGGCGCCTATACAGTTATTTTTATTGTACCAACTGCAAAGTGCTGTAAAACTTTATTGAGTGGGTTACTTTGTGGGTCTTCTTTATTTTTAAACAATTTTGAGCCATATAATTCGGTCAGGTTTACACTTGCAGAAGTAGTCTAAATTCTTTATTTTTAACATATGGCCGGTTAAGAAAGGATTATCCGTTCTTTGAATAGGTAATATGGGGTAAACAAAGGATTACGGGTGTTTTATAGTTTTGGAGTTGCGAGAATTTTAGTGTGCAACTAGGTTAGACAGCTACTTGGAATATGTAAGTACCTACTTAGATACATAATATCACACGATAGTTTTTAGACTCGACGCGGTTTAACGCTACGCCATGGAAACCATTCCTATGCTAAGGAAACGCCTTGGTTGGTCTGAGGCTTAAAGTCTTATTTAAACTTTGTTTTTCACTGTTGGCATTGCTTGAAATAAAAACAATAAAATGCTTAGAAATATCCCGTAAATAGACATCTTTGGGTAATGTTATACAAACAGACGAATGGGGATATATATGCTTAAAAAAATTGTCACCTTTATTAATTTTAGCTCTCATAATTGCTAAAACCTTCGTAAAAAATACGTTTTTGTATAATATTAATATTTGAGTAAGTCATCATTTCGACCTCACATGCCCTAGCTAGATCAATATTAATAGAGAATTTAAACAAAAAATAATAATAATGTAGTTTCAACAATTAATCTTCGGAACACACAGAGCGTGGAATCGCTTACTCATTTTGCCAAAAATGGTCAAAAATAGGGATGAGCAAAAAATTTAAGAACAATTTTAACAAATTAGGCGACAAAATCGCCACATTTGAGAGTAAATTATGGTATTTAAGATTGTTTTATGGATTGGTATTATAAATGTGCTGGGCATAGAGACGGGAAAAGTTCTTATCGATGTGATGAATAAAGTTTGAATAACAGGTTTTTTTATTTAGTCTTATGGAAATACTCGATTCATAGTATTACATATGTAGAAACAAAAAAATACTTTCAGAAATCCCATTTCAAGTTATTAAGCTCTATAAGTAAACCGGTTAATATTTATATAGCACTTTACTGCATCATTATAAAAAAAAATGTCCGTGGAATGCTTATTACTTGCAAAACTCGGACATGTACCAAATATAATGTTTGGGAGTGCCTCTGACTACCCCTTCTTGGTATCCTCAAAGATCTATGCACTGAGTTTGTATCTGAGGATTTCCATCATGGGTACCACAATTGTGTTTTTTTTAAAGAAACCTGTCAATGTACGTAATATCTGTGCCACCAACTAGATAAAACAAAATTATAGGATATCTATCTACCCTCTAAAAACATTTAAAGTCTTCATCATCGATACAAATCCAATTCCACTCCATCACTAAATACAAACCACAATTTCTTAGATGAAAATTGGATGAGCGTCACGAATGAACTTACGGGGTGAGCGGGATTCTTGAGGGAAACTATTCCCATCATCATCCTTCTCCCTCACTAACAGGTGTTCATACTCGTGAGAAAGAGACAGGTATATGAAATTTATTAAAACATCACCGTCCAAGTTGATTATCTACGTGTGAGTCCGCTGGTGTATGAATGGACAATTAAACTAAATTATACAATTTGAACAAGGCTTTGTTATGACGGAACGAATTAGTTATGTAGTCTTGGCTTTAATTTATTTCAGCAGTAGGTACATGTTGACTTTATGTAAGAGTCAATTAGTAGAGTGGCTTTATTTAAACATAGACTTGTGAATTTCTTATTTTAAGCTTTAAATTTTACGACGCAGTATGGGTTATTTTTGTAAGTACCTACTTGTACATAGTTGTATAAATAAAATGTCTCCAATATCTTCGTTCCTCGTTTACATACTTTTTTGTGGACGAAGCCCGAGATTTAATTCCATACAAATCACATCTGACATCTTCATGCATAAACTAACTAGTTTACTTCACCCCTCATAAGTTTATCAAAAAGACCCATCAAAGGCGAACATCAAAATTTTTCCCAAGCTTTTCATAAAACACTCAACTCTTGTCGGTCCGTTTCATAATAGCAATATCCTGTCTATTGATTGTCAAAAATTAGGAATTTCGGCAATTACGTCCCACCTCCCACGTGAACGAAAAAAAACTAGCACCCAAAGATACTCACATTTTCTTAAAGGATCCGACGATGCCCTTGCCGTGTGGTACAAGCTATGAGATCGACCAAGGAGTTCTACAAAAACTATTATTATAATTATTACATAACCTGCCCCGATATAAAAGCATAGCAGTCTACTATCTATACATTTGCAAGATTTTGCAATAGTTTTCTGTGTAGAAACGATTTTTACATTAATCAGTTCGAAATTTTACCTTGACTGGTAAACATGAGAATTAGGCTTCTGATTTTTCAAAGTTTCAAGGATCTGGATCAGTTTTTATATCTGTCATGAGATTGCTTTTCCGTTTCATAATATTTTGTGGGATACCTGCATGTATATGAAATAAACGGTTTGATTTTTATTGTCATATTTGATTAGAGGAAAGAATCTGCCTTTTTATCAGGTGGTGAGTTCGATCCTACCATTGCACTTATAAAATTCGACACAGAATCATAACTGTTTGTTCCTTGTACCACATCACATCTCAATGATTTTGTTCTTATTTTTCCCTTTTGTTGCCTTTGTGAAGCTAGCGCCGGCCTGCCAGAAGGTACGAAAGGTGTTCTAAGGCGTATCCCAGTAATGGGCGTCTGTTACATATTTATTTTTGTGTTCATTCTTATACTGACATCTTTTTTTCCGATTTCGCGCTTTCATGGTGGTAAGGTGGTCGAGGACGCTCAGGAATGTCATAAATAGTATAGCGTGGATATGTTGGGTATGACAATACATGCCATTATGTCTAAAGCAAGTAGGCAATAATTAAATAGACGGCCATTTTGGAAAGTAAAATTAAAGGAACACATACATATTAACTGGTATTAAAAAGCCGTACTGAAAGACGCACCACTGCTTCTGTTTTTGTGACTTGAAGGATAATTCAATATTTCAAATGATTTTATGAAACTTTAAGTAAGTTTTGCTGTAACAGTAGCAAACAAAACTTCATCATTCATGTTAAAATTACTCTGAAAATTATGGTCCTTTGTGCCATGCCATAGACAGGCGGCAAAGGCACCATTTTTAATTTTATTCCCACCAACGACGCAACGGCCAGCACCTACATTCAGATTATGAATGAAAGAGTTTATTGGTACTAATTCTGTTAATGAGTGAAATTGTGAATGAAGCTATTTGGAACAATAGATTTTTTTTAATGTCGGGATGGACAGTAAAAAGTGGCGCCAACGTTTCGTGTTGCGTCAAAGTAATATACAATAGATGTTTACATCGTAACTATCAGATATTAACATTATTATTTCCTTGAATAAAAGGGTAAAATACCCGACATTACGTTCAGTTGGTATTCCTCGATTTACCTAAAGGTTGCCTAAACAGAGGTATAAGGTTTTTGAGTTGGCCATCTCACACAATGTGCGATAAACTGGATGATATAGACCGATAATACCAACCAGATGCCGACTTTATATCTAACACTGTCGCGATGGAAGTATAACGATCGATATCTATATATGTGCATGCAAAGTATTCCAATAACACTATAACAATATTTGTATTCAAATAACAATGGTAAAATTAGCACAATATTTTTTTTAAATATAATTATGCCACATGTAAATTTTGACGTTAGACTGATCATGTAACCCCGAAATAATATATCTTATTTCGACCCATGTAATTCGGTTTATATGATTTAGTCTGATTTATCATGAATCTTTTTTTGTTAAATAAACATGCTCACGGCAAAAGTAATCAAGTGAAAGGTTAATCAAATTGATTGGAGTGTCAAAAGCAACTTTCAAATGGATTAAACTAAATTAAGTATTTAAGTGAGAAGTATTTAAGTGAAATCGTCACGGAATCTGTAAAATATACGGTACATTCCCGATTTCATCAGATAACAAAGTGTAATTACACTTGAATCGCGTTCAGACGCCATATTGTATATTCCAACACAAACTTACAGAAATACCAGAAATAAATTAAATAGATTCGAAAGTGATTTTTGGAGAAAATTTCACAAAAATGCCATATAAAGTATTTTGCCAAGTCTTTATAGAAGTTCGTCGGCCGTTCTTTGATGGTCGTCATAACGGTGGTAGGTACTCGGAATAGGTAATATCATTTTCATGGGACGTTGAAAGAAGTAAATATATTATTTATTGTAAATTATATATATAAAAAAAATATATAAAAAATAGGTATATGGGGCTAGATGATTCTGTGTGAAAAATTATTTATTTATTTACAACTAGCTACCACGGCTTCGCCCGGATAAAATGTGTTATTATGATGTTTTCAAGCTCATAATGTACTAGCTTAGTATCAGCTTGTTATTTTTGTATATTATATCGAGGCGAACAGCTCGCGTATGGGAAAGTGGTCACTATATAACTGTAAAGTTTCATCAAAATCCGTTGAGTAGATTTTACGTGATAGAGTAACAAACATCCATCCTCACAAACTTTCGCGTTTATAATAGAAGTAGGATAATTCTTTACTTACCTACTTTGAAGGTTCAGGAAAAGGATTAATAAAAATAAAATGTTTCTGACATTGAGAAACTCCTCCTTAAAGTCGGTTAAAAAATAAATAGACAGCCAACAGTCATATTACATAGTCCTGATAATAAGTTCCCTGTGTCGTAAATATCAGGTGTCGTTTTTTTTTCTCAGATTGCAATAGTTCCTATGAACAAATTGAATTCGGAAGTACTGTTATTTATTTGGACTTTAATATTCAACACACAATCTATCGCAATTTTATTCGTATAAATCGTGAAGCAGGAACTGACCGCCAAACGTTCCTGTCTCGCAAAACATAATTAAATTCTGATATTAAGAATAAGATCCGTCTGAATACCTACCATGTGAGATAGAGATCAGTAAGTATAAAAATATGCTTTGCACGCAAACTCTTATAAATGGTATCTCACTAAGAAAAGCAGGGACGTATTCAGGGCAATTCAAATAGAGGTTACCTTTTTGATTCATCCCACAAACCTGTCATAATCAGATAAATTTGGTAGACCCACAGAATATATATTTCTTACCATAATTTATTGACTTACTTATTGATTATTATTTTTATAAGTAAAATATATGAATGTATATGTAAAATTACATTCAGTAACATTCAGAAAATAATAACAATTCACAAAGGTTATCTGGAAGAGAATGCTTAGCCTAAGTACTACTACTATGTACAATTTAGATTTTTTTATTCCTTATATTTACTCGACATTGTTTGGGGTAGAAAAGTAATGCGTAAGCGATTTTGACGTTGTTACTATCAGCCTACGTTGACCGATTGATGGGCAAAGTCCTCCCGTTTCCGCCAGTCACTACGTTTTTGAGCCACTGTGGGCCAGTCAGCCTTTAAGGTTGTTATAAATCTTTATTTTGTAGAAGTATTTACATAATATAAAAAAAAAGCTTCAATGACAAGTACCTAATTGCTTTGCTCTGGTTATACTATAAGTATACATAGGAAGATAAGATCTGTATGACTTGGAGTGTATTTGCTCCTCATTACGTCCACTCACAGATGTATAGTTAATTGAAAATATATATCACTGTATGAGAAAAGTGTTAATTAAGCGTTAACTAGCAGTTTGTTGGTATTAATGCAAATAAAAGGCATACGTTTGTAATGGGGAATATCAAGTCGGTGTTGGTTGTTTGTTCATTAGTTGTGGACAAAAATATTTGATGCTTAAAATGTGTTTTGATATTAGTACCAAGTATATACAAGATGATGAAAAAACAACTAAACTCAAAAACAAAAAACAAAAAAAAAACGCTCACGACTGTATTTCCCATGGTGGACATCCTCAGATACATACTCAGTGAATAGATCTTTGAGGGTACCAAGTAGGGGGTAGTCAAACAATTTCTAAGCTTGGTTTACTTCATTTCTACGTATAAATTTAAGTTATTTTAATTTTTGTTGAAATAAATAAAGTATTTTATTGCGACTATACCACGTAGGTAATTTACTATCTAAACGGTCAACGAAACGTCAGCAGGAAAATAGTATAGTCGTTGGTATAGTTGTAATAATATCTCAAAATAATATCAAACTACGATAATTTCAATTCTAAGCTAGAGTTTTGAATCGAACTAAAACCAAACTATGATAATTTGAATTCTAAGCTAGAGTTTTGAATCGAATTCGTTTATAAATAAAAGGGTAGACCCTTTTTATTTTAATTCTAAACTAAAGCTCAGACCCACCGTCACAATAATTTCTTAACTAACAGCCATACGAAACTGGTATGTGAGTGTACCTTGCTATGTTGATTGACAAACACTGTTGCAGTATCATAGTTTTTAACCCGTTTGCTGTCAATCCAATCTCGTTGTCACCGTGAAAAAGTACCAAACGCCTTGGGAGTCGCGCAGTGGGGCCAAGGTAAGAACTGGCAGGTCTGCACCAGACACGAAAATTAACAAATAAGGAATAGAACCACTACCATTGTTCTGTAATAAAGACATTCAACCAACACGTAGATTTTTATCATGAATGGACATTTAATTTGATCAATCTTGAGAAATCTAGTAAGTACATATATCACCGACGATGAAGCATGAAGGTCTAGAATCTAGAAGATACCTATACAAAGAGAGACAGATTGTATTTTTCAGGAAAGTCAGACGATGGTAGTGTGTTTAATTCCTTCGCCGTTCTCATTATAAAGATGAAATCAAAACGTAAGTTATACTAACTGTATGCTTTAAACAAGATACTAATTGTGTTGCAAAGCTTTGGTAATTAATTAATAAAATCACAAATGAGTAATCATGGCACCGATGTTTAGTACATAAAATGAGCCTTTTTGATTTGAATTTATTTTATTAATATTCAAGGCCTCGTTTTCAAGTTCCTGTAACCGATGCAAATTAAGTACACAAATTAAACTGAATTAAGTTTAGCTACAGAATACGACCTCTGTAGCGCAGTGGGCGAAGGTCCGCATAAAAACGAGAAGGTTGCGGGTTCAATTCCCGCCGTGGGACAAATGTTTGTATGATCTGCAAATTTTTTTTTAGTCTGGGTGTTTTTGTCTATAGTATGTGTGTATTTACAAAAAAAAAGATTATCTAATTAGTATATCAATAATGTAGTTCCCATTCAAGCTCTGCTTACTTTGGGGTTAGATGATGCTGTGTGAAATACCCAGCATTATTATTATTAGAACTAAAACTGTTTTGGAAAGTCGTCATAATTCGCTTATAACTCGAACCAATCGCCAACTGTAGGGTCACTACGGGGAGTCTGTAAGAAATGTGTCGAAACTGGCGCGAGTGTTAAATAATACATTAACGTTGTAATACATAATTTAAAAGCTGCGTGGTCGTGGAGACAATGAGCTGTTGAAAAAATGCTTGGAATGCCTTAAGTTTTTATTTTAAAAAACTTCTTAATAAGAAGATAAATATAAATAAACATGAGTGTGATTTAATTCAATTTGTTTGTGTTGATTCAACGTTACCAAACTTGTTTTATTTCTTACACTAAAGACCATTGTTAAAAAATACATCAACTATGTAAAACAATTTGCAAAAAAATGCATAGTTTCCAAAATACAATATCCGTATCGAAATAATCAAACAGACCGTAAGATAAACAATGGGTTGAACTTTCTACATTATGAAAAACAGTAATCAACCTACATGCTACATGGTAACACCGGGCAATATATCTACAGGATAAAACACCGATCAATACTGGCAATGATACCGTCTGGTTCGTGTTACATCTTTACCAAAGAAAATTATATAAGTATTATATATCAGTCATCTAGTTCCCATAAAGCTGTGTGCCGCTGTGTGGAAAATGTACAGCATTATTTATTTTTATTTATTTATACCACAAAATTGCGAAAATAGACCGTGTATTGCAGTCCTTTTCGGATTTAGGGCAGATGTAAAGTTTACAACAGAACTGGGGTCTAGAAAAAAACCTCAAGTTAGTTTTCCTTTTACGCTAACGCAAATTTGTAAACATAAAACTTAGCAGTAGTCACGTGACATTTCCACAGCGAATGTCATTTACATACAATTCAATCTTTCCGCAGGCGTTAATGCCGACAGAGAGTGGTATTTGTCACAAGACAAATACCACTTTCTGTTTCAGGTTTAGACTGGTGTAGACACCCTGAAACCTAACTTTTGTTTTTAATACCGCGTAGATAACCTAAACTGTGGCGAAATACCCATGTATACCTGCCATAAGTACTAATTAATAAATATTCGTAGGTTAGGAATGAATGACGCATATGTAAACTCGGTATTATAAATAATCATTATTAGAGTCTTGATCTGATATACTTCAAAGTCTACTAAAACGACGATGACCTCGGTGGCGCGGCGGACGAGTAGTCAGCTGCCATGCAAGAGGTGCTGGTTCAATTCTCACCGCGGGATTTGTTTTGTTTGTTTCAAATGTTTACATATTTTACAGATACCTTCATCCCAAGCGATTATCGGTTCTACGAGCTTATAGCCTGCCCATTGGCAAGTTGCTTAGGCGTTTTTTTTTTATGTCAGCAACGCTATTTGTATGCCTCCGGTGTTGCAAGTGTCCATAGGATACCAACAGCGGGCCGTAAGCTAGATAGCAAACTTGGTGGTATATATAGAAAGTTGGTCGGTGGGTTTTAATTAGTTGTAAGGATTTCCTCGTTTCATACTTTTTTCCGTACTTAGGATGGTCTTAGCTAGCACGCTCAGTACAACAGTTTTTTTGTAGAGAGAATTCGTATGATAACCGATTCAGATAATCACTTACCATGTCTCGCTCGAATACCAGAGTCGAATAAAGAGATTAAGATAGTCAACTAGTCGGGTTTCATTCCTGATTATCGACGCAGATCAGTTGCCTTGTAATTAAATTATCAGAAGGAACGCAATCGGGCGATGGGGATAGAGGAACTATATTAAGTAGGGCTAGCATATTTAAACTGTGTCCATAGTGACTGATATAATCTTATTTAGATTATAATTAATAGAGAACAGCTGCATCCACCGACCGCTGGAAGACGTGGTAGGTATGCCCAAGAAGCTTGTTTCTTGTAAAACGCGATATTACAGAATATAGATAAAAAATAATCCACTTGCGAAAAAAACTCAGTTAACAAATATACCTATAAAAAAAATTAGAAGACTTACTCACTATAGTTTTCTTATTTACCTTGTTTTATTATTTTCGAATAATAATAAGAGAGTTCAAATATGAATAAAATTAAGTGTTTTCTTCGCATGACGTAAGCATTACAGTCTTGCGTATGCACATATTTTAAACTATAATTCAATGATTTTGCGTCCAAAACTTGAATGGCTAATTTTTCATGTGCTAATTTGGAATCTGTCTGCCCCTTTTAGAATTGACAGTTAGTAGCTACATTGTTGCTGCCATCTGATTAGTCAACAGTTATTACGTTTTTCTGTCTATAGTTGCAGCCTTTGAAATCATACCATAGAGCAGAGTTCATAGGCAAACACTACCTTCGGTTTTTAGATAGTTACTTTATGTCCATTCGCGCGCTCTATATAGTTTTATCTCTGAGGATAACACTAATGATTGTGCTGAGCGTTAAGATTAATAAAATGTATCCGATTATGTAAAATAATTTTCACACATTTAATGTAAGTTTTATAATGACATTGTCTCAATTGTTTTGATGGAACTAGCAATATGGATGATTCATTTAAAAAAAAAAACAGAGATTACTTATCTATACCTTATATATGAATTATTTACAGTTATCTATGTAATTGGTATGTATTGCATTTTATTGTTGATAGTTATTTTAAATTAAAGAATATATTTATCTTATTTGGTAGTAATCTTCTTCAAACGCACTACCGCCCTAATCTTCATTACACAAAGGTTAACTGGGAAAAAATACAAATTAGCATTAAATTCGCCTACTTGTTTTACCATGTACAATAAAGCATTCTCTATCTATCTATCGATATTTCAAAACGTCCGAGGACTGCAATCACCTTTTTTTATCCAAACGCAACATCTTTTCTAACACCCTATCATACGCACCACGGCCCACGTAAAGATGGCCGTAACTGTTAAACTTTGTCACAAACAAAACTCGTTGCATTTATTGATCCTAGTGATCCTAACGCTATTGTGTAAGGATTAAATGGACATCGTTTTCAAGCAGGTAAATGTGCATTACTCGAAGACTTAAGATCTGTTGCATTCGCTCCGGTGAGATATCTTTTGTTGTGCTAGAGATTGACGTGTTTATTTAAAATTGATCTGATAATAGGTGTATTTTGGCATAATTGTTTCGCAGGTATTTCTTGAAAACTTAAATGCTTATTTACACGGACGTTAGCGTTGCTACAGCACAGCTGTAAATAAAACGTCTGGCAGACGTTCGTGTGAATAGTGTGTCATTGCAGCTGTTTGAAGGTTTCCAGCGATAGACGACATTAATCGCTGATTAAGTTTTCGCTCGCTGCAAGTCACGCGCTTTGCAATGTGGATTTCACAAAGCGCGTGTGTATGACACGCGTTTTGATTGGCCGTGTGAATAGAACTACGCGTTTTCATACGAATTTGGGCTCGATCACTTTCTTGACGTTATCGTCTGGTAGGTATCGTTGACGCTCGTCAAACGTCCGTGTAAACAGGCTTACAATTTTAAAAGTAGACGGTTTTATTTCCATTCTTGTTATGTATGAAGTTAATATACTTTTTTAGGTTTTAGACTATGTAGTAATAAAATATTATCATTATTTTTTTCCTCCGCATAAAAAATCTGTTAATTCATCATCTTAATAATTCATAATCTTGCTTATAGTTTTCGTTACGGCTAAACCAATTAAGGTGAAAATTGTGAAATTTGGAATAAATATAAAAAAATACCTAGAATAGCACTTTTCACTCGGTCAAAACTGAGGGCACAGTTAACAATTTTGAAGAACTTTGACACCGACATCGATTGTGACCTTGCTTGTTTCAGGCAAATGCAAAACATTGTTTCGAAATATATACCTGTACCAGAAGGATATTACGACTTTGTTGGTAAATCTCAGAAATCATTAGACGAGTAAGTAACCCTTTTCACAAAGCCAAATAACTTCTCATTTTCCGATTCGATGATTTTTAAAGTTACTACCGAAAATCAATGTACAATATTTAATGGACAGATCACAATGTGCCTTTATACTTGTTAAGGATTGCCATCCTTTTGTAAGTGGCAATTTTTTAATCCTTTTGGATTATATTTGCATTTTATTTTTTACGAGTACTTTTTTAAAACCTGCCTCAGCTTTTAAAAAAGTATTCGTAAACAATTATAATGTTAAAATTATCAAAAGGGTGGTTACTGGTGGGTGGTACGGTTTTAAAACTTTGTTTTTATTGACAAGAGCAAATTTAAATATCTATCTATGTATTCTATGTATCTACATTATGACCTCCGTGGCTCAGCGAACGAGTAGCAAGAGGTGCGGGTTCAATCTCCGCTGCGGGACAAATGTTTGCAGGTTCGGCAAATATTTTATCCAGAGAATTTTGTGGTAGTTCCAGATACCCACAACACAGGGAATCCTAGTTTGGTTGGTTTGTGTAAAATATATTATTGGATTTTCCAATAATATCTTTCATATAAACCGTGTCCTGACAATAGATAGAATATAGAAAATATTTTATTTCACACCAAATATTTCAGCTTAAATAAAAAGCTGAAATTTACGAACATAAAAAAAACAGCCAAATCGGTCAAGTCTTAAGATGATCTCTCATTATGAGAGAATGATAGATGAGATAACTCTATATGAGAGATCTATATAGATAACGGAAAGTCTCTAAAATATGTAAGTAGGTATTTTTCAGTCTACTTGATGTTGTGATTTCAATCTCAAGACGGCTGTATGAGGATGCAAAATACTTCAACTAAGAAATAATCGACCCACACGCACCTACCAGCCATATATATGTACCCTACATGTAGTCTTACACCAGGCACTCAGCTACCCTATCAATATGGAATTACTAAGTAGTACTTCCATGTTGATAGGGACTGACTGAACACTTTCCAATCAGATTGCCAATTATTTTTGAGTAGAATACTGATATACTGATTTTGACGTTTATCAGATCAAGACTTTACTTCGACCATTTTTTAATACGAGATGAGATCCGCCAGCCAGACCAATTCTAAACTAAACATTTTAATCAGCTAAGTAGTTATCAAACAAAAAAGTTATGAGTGGTTAATCGCTGAAACGCGTTATCTATTTCGATAGATACCGTGTGATGCGATATGCATAATATCGCGTTATTTTACATAATTAATTAACCGAAACCCTGCGACAGACAGATTGACAAAACAAAAAGTAAGTGTGATGCGATATGCATAATATCGCGTTATTTTACATAATTAATTAACCGAAACCCTGCGACAGACAGATTGACAAAACAAAAAGTAAGTATTTTACGTCTCTATACACGTATCGACAACTTCATCGGTTTAAGCCAACATTAATAATTGATAGTGACGTTTGATTTCCGTCATTGGTTACACAGCGTGTTTCTACTTAGTTTTTTTTTTTCAAATAAAATATTATATAAAAACATGCTCACGACTGTATAAACCTTGACATCTTCAGATAAATAGTAAGTTCATGATATTTCGCACATGCCCGCGTTTTGCAATTTGCAAGCCCATCGCCGCTTTATTGGAATACTAGCACATTGGAGCACATGCCTTTAGGCATGGTTTTAGGGCGTGCCGATTTCCTCACGTTGTTTTTCTAAGATTGTCGTTATATCTACCTATAGTATTTAATAATTTTCACATTTGTACAACATTTTGTTTATCAATTAGATACTCTGTTTCAAACTGAACGTACAAGTTCTATAAATTCCAACCAGAATAATAAAAATCATCAGTTCATAAAACAAAATAATCATGAGACGCGAGCATTACGGCAATAAAGGCTTTTATTTAATAGCCAGTAATTGGTTAGAATAACATCATTTTTATTGGCATTGTCTCGGATAGCTTGGTTTTTGTACTATGGGTTTAAAACTCGATTGCAACTCCCGCCCGACAACTCACAATCACTCATTTCAAAATTCAGACAAGCCGCAACAAAACAGATTACTCAACATTATAATTATATAAATGAACACTAATGATTAGTCCTGACCCCACACTATATTTATTATCGGTATCGTGGGTATCAGGAACTACGATTATAGTCGTACCACAACACACAGACCCGGAACAAATACGTACAAAACATGAAACCATATGTCACGTACTCTTAGCATCTTAGAACCTTTTCATTTGTTTAAAAAACACAATATAATAGAGTTATTTCAACATAGAGCCATTAAAAGTTCCAGCCAAATGGATGAAGCCAAATGAATTCAGCCGCTTGATCCCAGATTCAGCGTTATGGACTCATATTCATATTTCCGTGGTTCAACTGCCTAGCTTAAACCGATTTTCATCGAACTTTAACTGAATTTTCATGCTAGTTTTTTTTTTGTCTAAGCTGCCAAGGTACTTTATGATATCTTTTGGCAATCAAAAATCTGTCAAAAAATGTGATAACCGTTCGAGTTTCGATAGTACATCGAGGTCTTGCATAGGGTCAATAAATAAATAAATCTCGCTGCCGTTTTTTCATTTTTTTTTTTTCATTAATATATCGTAATTATGTTCGTTGGCATCGAAAACAAACCGCAACCCTGTGGTCAGCTAATGGTTTATAGTCTATTAAAGGCGTTATAATGATAATGTAGCCGTTATTTAGCCACGTTCATACCTGCGTATCCGTGTTAGTCATTTGCCAAGATATTTCGAAGACCAGTCATCTGTTGGTGTACAAGTTTTTCATCATAATGATCTATGGAAAAATTACACATGAAATGGTTTTCAAGAATGTTTCGAGTCATCGTGCGTCATTTTTTTAAGAAGTATTTCCATTCATTCCAGATCTCCCGGTTATTTTCCCTAATATCAAATAGTTGATTCACGCACCAAAAACTCGAAGGCATGTGCCATCAGTGAGTGTTCCAATAAGCGACGATAGGCTTGCAACTTGCGACAAATGTTTCTACGTGTCTCTGACTACCCCCTACTTGGCACCCTCAACGATCTACGCATTGAGTATGTATCTGAAGATGTCTATCATGGAAAATACAGTCGTGTTTGTTTTGATTCTCGCAAATTGACCATCCTGTATGTAAACTGGATACATGACATTTCAAATATTATGAGGAGGTTGTGAGGAGGTGAAATTAATTTATTGCTCCCTCAGTTGCGACCCGAGAGCGTCATGTAAGATCATACACCTGGCTGGCTCTGTCCTGGGCTTGAGATATAGATATTACACAAGTCATAAGCGGTAGCGGAAATGTTAGTCTATGCGGAGGTCTCATGTAAGTATTTTTTTATATACAACTATAATTGCAAACAAGCATACATTCTACCAGTTAGTAAGCGGTTGTGGTATCACGGTACTCGTAATTCCTGATACCCACGACATAGAGAATCCTAGTGTGGGGTCTATGTATGTGTTTATTGGGTTTTATATATAGACGCGTGCAACACAAGAGATATTACTCGCGCGTTGCGACCTTGAGACCTAACGGGTGAAAATTCTCTTTTTTTAATAGGTATTCAGTATTTTTTGAGCTTTGGCGTGATTTAAAAATAACCCGGCATATTTGAAAGAATCAGTGCTTACGGGCATGGTCAGTCCTGGCTTTTAAACTCGCTCAAACACGCTGGAAGCCTTCAGCCGACCTAAACTTTTACTTCGGAGTTGACCACTAGGTTTTTCGAACTCGATTAAAAATGTCGCTTCGACCACCTCAATTATAATACTATTCAGCCAAATTTGAAGTGTTTGTAATAAAACTCACTGGCTCGCGTGTTCCACGCGTAGGTATAGTATTTCGCGATCCACTTTATCTCGATGCATCTTAATTTTATACGACTTATTTAATAAATTGGAATGAACGTCTGAACTACAAGAATTTATAATAAAATAACTGCAGGTAGGGATAATATTCAATTTTATTATTTTATATAATTTTATATAAAATATAAAATTATATTTTACGATACCTTAATTTATAAAATTAAGGTATCGTAAAATAATATATCGTAGTATTCAATCAAATGCGCCCTCTATGTTTGGCTACCGAGTAACACAATAACTCTTTGAGCGCCATCTTTATCATTTAATAGTTACTAAAAGGCTCTGCAATCCACACATATACGAAGGTATCCGAATGCCCGCACCTTGCCCTTTGTGTAAGTGGTTTGTTAGTTAATATAGCCATTAGCCGATAGATGTCGTGGTAACGAATTTGTTGGCTTGATCTTTATTTTATAGTAATATTAGGTACCTACAGTTTATATGTTTACATCAATAATTACGAGGTACTTACTGACCAAAATAAAAGGAGTTTTTAGTAAAATAACAATTTAATATCTGTTAAGTTCATACAAGATCCCCTTATTTGGCCTCTTATTTCATATCTTACCCTACATCACAGCAACACTGCCATTCGGCACTCCCAATATTTTCACACGTTTTACCTACCTATGTACTTATCATCCTACTTATCACATTCTGTCTTGTCTTCCAAATACTTACGTACACCACCTTACCTAATATAAAATTGGCAATCTTTAACTCATCACTTACAAGTAAAAATATCCACTTCTTCCACACAAGTGTCACACTCCACAAAACAACAATTCACCATTCTACACCTACACCTTGACGTAACGTTCCTTACTCTAGTCACATACCCCCTATTACAGCACAGAGTTGCACAATTATTCCTATCCCTACAAATCCTACCTTTCGTCCTAGCACACAAGTTAGGAGTCTTATGAAAGTATACCAAGTCATGCCTTTCAAGTTTTTTCCTCTTATGACCGACAGCTCTTTTCGCCGTTTTATTGTTTTCCTTTTTCTTCTTTACAGCGTGATGATAATGTTTTTTCAGCAGGCCCATCGCAGAGTTGAAGGGACCCAGTCTTCTCCAGCAGGTTTTTGTCGTGCATGATCCAGAAAATCCATGGCATTTGCAGACTTCCCTCAGCTGTTCGCCTACAACATCGATGCCAACAGTCACATCTTGTTTAAGAACATCACCTACTTGGTCGTTGCCGGCATGTTTGTAATCTAGAAAGTGTTTTACGATTTGTTTGCCGTATTTGAAATCGTCGCCACATCCGCTGCCTTTCCATGAAGAGTTTTTCCCGAATGTGCAAGAACACGTCATCATATCTCCTGACGCACAAGCCCTCGCCACTGCGTGGGTTATCGACGCAGCCATTAGGGAATACACGAAAGCTGTCTCTCTGTAAACCTTTCCGAAGATCGTTCGGTTTGTTTTCCAGTTGAATTTGAGTGAGCAGTTCCACCTATCGTACTGGAACGTCTCCTCGCAAGCGTTTATTGCTTGTTCTTTTGCTATAGATAGTACTTTTGGGAGACCGTAGTCCCGCCGGCACAATTTCATTTGCCGTTTGGAGGATTTAAGAATTTGGCACGCTCCCACGTGGGTCCTTTGAGTACGTTCCGTAAACAATGACTCAACTGTCTTTTGAAGCACGGGCTGAGATCTGGAATTGAAAAATTGGTGTTGGGAATTGAATATGTCACTTGGGAGGTTCGGATTGGTTTTGGACTTTATTCAGTTTTTCCTGCTCTACATGACAGGGCAGGACCTAGGAAGATAACATTTAAGTCATATTTCTGTATTTTAAGTAGCCTTTATCAACATTTGACGAATAACGGGAAAAACTTCACAATTTGTGGAACAGTTATGCGACGTACAAACTAAACTTACCCTTCCATAACTTTTAAAGCAAAAACTGAAGCTACACACATTATTAAACTAAAATAAAAACTAAAACTAAACATTTTTAAGAGATCCTATACTGTCACATGGCTTCCTATGAATGCAGTTCGTAATGACTCAAAGACAAAGCCGTTATCTAGAAGGGTGGGTCTGAACTAAAATGGTGATGATAAACATGGAAATCAATGTGCATACAGTACGGTCATTTTGTGCAAATATTGGATACTAGACATTGTGGCCGAGTTTTAATGCGGTTAAAACACGTCATGTTTTTGCTATTCCAGAAAGGTTGAATGTTTTCCTAAAAAAATGCTGGACAAAAAAAAAATATTATATATCTATCTAGTTAACTTAGTGCTACAAAGGAGCTTAATAAATAGATGTAAATCAGCTTAACTGATTATTTTTAAACAAAAACGATACACGTACAATTAATAATAATAATAATGCTGGTCATTTTTCACACAGCAGCATCTAGCCCCAAACTAAGCAGAGCTTGTATTATGGGAACTACATGACTGATTTACTTATATATGTACTTACTTTTTGTAAAGACATAAAACATATACATAGAAAACACCCGAACATTGACACAAAACTATAACAGCTATACGATAATAATTTTTCTGTTTTATTTCTACTGTTAAATTGGGTTTTTGGTAATTCACCGCCGAAGCCTTTCCGATAGAATGGATGCATTTGCAAGAGGTAGGTGGTACTCAATAACTTTTGCTACTAGTGACATCATCATCAATAGCCTGTAGAAGTGGACTGCTGAATATTGGCCTTCCCCAATAAGTGTCATCTCCATACACTGACTTCCCGCAGTCAATGAATGGACGGATGAATGGCATACCAAAGGTATTACACACCACCAAGGAATTGTCACCAGTAGCAACGTGGGTTTATTTTCCTTAAAAGATACGGTAGAATCCATCGTCTCTGCTCGCAACATCCAAACAAAAATAAAATATACCAGAATAACATATAAAGTTTGTCTGGTAGAGATCGCTAATTAGCGATAAGACATTAGTATTTTACAGTTTGTATTATTTATCTAAGCTATAATATTATTTGGTGTGCAATCAAGTATTTTCTATCTATCTATCTATATATATTTTATACTTAAATATTATCAAAAGATCTTAATATCAAAGTAGGCAAAATTGTACATAATTTATAGGTAAATAGCCACTGGTTTAGGCACTGCGAAGTGTCAAAGGTAAGTTAAAAGTATTTTAATTAAATTTAGTGAACCATTTTTATTCATAAAAGAAAAGTTGTTCAAAGGAATCGGACATTTCTGAGAAAAGAAGAAAATAATGAATTCTTACCTAGACTATTTCAAAGACTTGAATTTCATCAATTTCTACGCTCGATGTCTTTTATTCAATTCCAGAGAGTCAGTGTGCCAAAGCTTTAAAGGTGGAGTTTTGCGTCGCTGTTAGTCCGGTCACGTCTTTTTAGGTAGGAAAGCTATGAACGACAGTCATCTATAGGTTGACAACGAGCTAGAAAAATATGGATATGTTAATTAATCAAAGTCTCGACTACGAGTACATATAGGTTTTTTGTTAATCTTTTGATTCGTCTAGTTCAAACACGAACGAAATACGTATCAGCAAAAACTAAATTTCTTGAAACGGTTGAGGACAAACTAGAAATGTCGGGCACATTATTACGAAAATGGGCTCGAATTCTCGGCATACTCAAAATAGCGCGATTCCATTTATTTTTGCTTCAGTAATGTAGGGGAGAAGGGTCCTTTTGAACATTACATCCGTGTCTGTAAAACAAATTGTAGTTAGAAATTATTATACATTTATTCATACAACTATGTACAAGTAGATATATACTACTCTGTCAAGAAAGTACCGGGAAAAGATCAATAATACACAAAATGTTAGTTATTCATCTAAATTTATTTTATCGCCTTCAAAGTATGCTCCTTCAGAAACGAAGTCGGCTGGAGCCATATCTGGTGAATAAGGTGGTTGCTCGATAGTATTTGTTGAGTTTTTGGTCAAAAATTCGTTTACAATTATGGCCTTGTGCGAAGGCGCCTTATCGTGATGCAAAATCCAAGAATTTTCTTTCCACAAATCTGGCCTTTTTCGCCGAATTTTCTCTCTTAAACGCCGCATAACGCTCAAATAATATTCTTTATTTACCGTTTCACCTTCCGGCAAGAATTCCGAGTGCACAACACCTCGATAGTCAAAGAAAACAGTCAACATGACTTTAACTTTTGATCGACTTTAGCGTGGTTTTTTCGGTTTCGGTTCAGTTGGGAGGCGCCACTCTGAAGCCTGTTGACTAGTTTGCATGTCAAACTCGTAAACCCACGTCTCGTCACCAGTAACAATGCGTTTCATGAATGTTGGGTCGGAATTGACCCGTTCTAGCATGTCCTCAGCGACTCTTATGCGATTGAGTTTTTGGAGAAAATTCAGGTCTTTTGGGACTAGCCGAGCAGCAACATGTTTCATACCCAAGTGATTATTTAAAATGGTGCGGATCGACTCGTGAGACACAGAAAGTTCAGTGGCTATCTCTCTCAAATTTAAATGAGGATTTTCAGTCACTAATTCCTTCACTTTTGCGACGTTAACTTAAGATGTTGATGGCCTACCAGAGCGAGGCAAATCTTCTATCACATCTCGACCGCTTTTAAACGTTTTGTACCACTCATAAGCACGTATTTTTGATAAATTCGATTCACCGTAAGCCTTCTGTAACATTTTCAGTGACTTCGAACACGAAATTCAAAATTTAAGACAAACTCTTTGTTCCATATTTTTGTCCATAGTGAAATTCGCAGTACACACTAGATATGATCTAACTAAAAACAGCACTATAATAAATATAAACAACAGATGCAACTCAAAATCCGCGTTAAAATGGAAAACAGTTGTGCCAATCAAACAGCAAAAAAATACACAAAAAATTTAATTGGGAACCATAGACAAATTATCCATTCCCGATACTTTTTTGACTGAATGTATAAAAAATACAGATGAAACAGCTAGTTATCTAAAGACCGTTGCAAACGATCTATAGATAGCTCAACTGATCCAGATCACTACCAGGCGGAAGCGTTCCCAAAATACTTGCCGCATTGCCACGCTGAATGGCAATGCGTTGACCCAGATAAGAGCCAGCCCTTTTGTTACGCGTAAATATATTATTTGCCTACTAATATTTTTATTGTTAATCAATAAAAATTATAATCAATATCTTAATGATTTTGAGATGAAAATTGGCATTTTAGTAAAGTAACTGTTTGAACCTACCTGGGCCACCTTTGAATAGATTTAATAAAATACAATACATATTTTATTTAAATTATATTTTTAATTAATCAATAATTCTAAAATGTTAACAACACAATTATGTTCAAAAGGAGAAGTTAAAAAGGTTAAATTAAACTTTTCAACTAAACTAATAACATTTTAGAAGATAATTATTTTTTTAGGAACAGTTTTACTTAATAAATCTCAAATCACGTAATATTACTTTCAGACAGGAATACCATAAAGTTGTATATACCTTCTTAGTGTTTTTTTTTTGTCGTAAATGGCACCGTTTAACATATCCAAAAGTATCTTTTTTGTTTCGTTAAAATCTGCCTAAATTAGTACCTACTCCAAAAAGTTTCTTTTTTGCCGTTTTCATTTTAACTTACGCTTCTCCCCTAAGCTACGTCAGGCAAACAGGCCTACGGTTCCGCTGATGAAAAGCAGTTACCAACAAACACCTATTGACATCTTCAGCACCTGAACCCTTGCTGATTCATTGCCTCAGAGCTATGAAGACCTCTTTTATTTTTTTAAGTAGGTCATGTTATAGCTCAGCGGTAACATCCAACGCCATTGGGTGTCTCAAATTTGACACTAGGAAACAAAGATAATCTAATCGAATTGAACATATATAACATACGTCGTATCCAATTCTATCCTTATATTATACACATGATAGAAGTAGGGTGTACTATATTTGTTAGTTCGTCCTAGCAGTATAACTCAAATAACCAAGAAGCCCTGCAGTGAGCCATCAACAGATCACGATAGCGTTTTATCGTTCAAGATAAACTCTTCCCGAGGGGTCACGACTCTTAGTAATGTGGAATATGATGGGTTACTTAACGAAAAATTCTTCGTGCATCGTTGTTTTTTACTGTCGGCTTGGGTCGATACCGCACGGGACAGTCCAACGACGTAGAAATGCCTTGTTGTCTCCTTTCTATCGTAAGTGCTCTGTTCTGTGGTATTTTCTATCTGATGGGTGTTGAATTTTCACAGCGTGGCATCCTATCCTACTTCTATACTAATATTATAAAGAGTTAAAGGTTGTGAGTTTGTATGTGGGAGTAATCTCCGACACTACTAATCCGATATCCAAAATTCTTTCATCAATACTTAGAATGAAATGTCAGGGTGACCATAGACTATATAATTGTCAAAATAAAAGGTTTTTTTGAGAAGACCAATTTAACAACGTAAGTCGACAAAAAAAAACGGTCGAGCGAATGGGTTTCTTACGAAAGCAACTCGGCTACTTTTTATCAGGGTACCACGCGGGCGAAGCTTTGGGCAGTAGCTAGTAAATTTTGTATGCATAGTATTGAAGATTAGAAGTATTTTTCTAACAGCTAACCCGATTTAGATGAAATTTCGTATTCATCTAAATCGAAAATCGTGAGCTTTTTTTTTTTTTTTGAGGGCCACCGAACCAGCCGAGCCCCAGCCCATGTGTGGGGCCGTGCAAGCCGGCGGAGTTCCCCAATCTCCGCCAGTGACCCCACAAACGCGCCCTGAAAAGGGCGCTCCCTCCAACTTACGCTGTGCCTCCCTCCAAGCCTGCCCGGTATGGCCTTAGCCTTGAAGATCATTGGGACACGCAAGCCCTCCCTCCACAGTGCGCCCTGAAAAGGGCACACTCACCTCCGCCCGACGGGCCCTGAAAAGGGCCTCGCCAGGCCCTCATCCGCGCCCTGAAAAGGGCGCCCCCTCCACTTGCGCTAATCCCTCCTTCCAAGCCTGTCCGGTATGGGTATACCTGCCGGCATAGCCTTGAAGATCATTGGGACACGCAAGCCGACCAGAGCAGCGAAAGCCGCCCCGGCCCTCCCTACACAGTGCGCCCTGAAAAGGGCACACTCCGTCCGCCCGACGGGCCCTGAAAATGGCCTCGCCGGGCCCTCTTCCGCGCCCTGAAAAGGGCGCCCCCTCCAACTTACGCTGTCCCTCCCTCCAAGCCTGCCCGGTATGGGTAACCCTGCCGGTATAGCCTTGAAGATCATTGGAACGCGCAAGCCCACCGGAGCAGCTGACACCGCCCCGGCCCTCCCATGGTGCTCCTCCACGAGCCCACCATGCTTGCCCCATCCACAGTGCCCCATGCTGCTCATAGGGCCACGCGGAGGGGCCCCCCCTGTCAGTCCATTAGTTGCTCGACAATAAGATCCCACGTGTGAGAAGTTATTATCGGGCTTAAACGAGGCGCACCGTCCCGTAAGCTTCCGTTCACTTGGATCCGGCTGATCCTTAAGCGACAAGAGCCTACAGGCACACGAGAAGGTTGACTGACATGGCACCCCGAATATCGTGACCTAGAATAACCCATATACTACTTTTTATATAGATTTTATACAGATACCACGCGGGCAAAGCCGTTGGCAGAGGCTAGTAGACAATAAAATATTGGCCAGCAGTTTGTAGAATCTGGAGCACAGAGAAAACTAAAAACCGAAGTGTGAATGAGTTCATTATACATTTTGTTACTAACTTACTGACTCTTCAGATCATAAAAAAACCCAATTCAACAAACATCTCGCTTTGTTTTTCGTTTGGATCGATAGCAGGGCGGGCGCTTGTGGCGCAGTCGTCCAGGAATACCGCCGATGTGGAACAGTCTTTACTACGTTTTTTAATAATGATGCAAATAACTGGCTCCTACATTGTTTTGGGTTCGTTTTTTGGTCATCTAATTCTAATGTTTAAAAAAAAAACAAACAAACAGGACTGTCTTCCTCACGGTAGACATCCTCAGATGCATATTCAGTGAGTAGATGTTTGAAGATACCAAGTAGGGGGTAGTCAGAGGCACGTCCAAATATTACATTTGGTATATGGCCGCGTTTTGCAAGTTAGCATTCTACGTGACAAGCCAAGCAAGCTCATCGCCGCTTATTGGAACACTAACTGTTGACACATGCCTTCGAATTTTTGTTTCTAGGGCATGTCGGTTTCCTCACGATGTTTTCCTTCACCGTTTTGAGCACGAGTTAATGAGCACATACATTTTTCGAGTGGATAAATCCATTGGTACACGACCGGGTTCGAACCCACGACCTCAGAAGTCGATGTTAATTAGTAATCAATATTTTAAAAAAATCCCGTTCCCGTATCACGACCGTCGAGCATGGTCGCGGACGGTGCTCATAAGGAAGGACCTCCAAACGGTCAACGAAACGTCAGCAGGAGAATAGTAAAGTACGTGGTATAGTAGTAATAATATTCTAAAACGATACCAATCCACGATAATTTTAATTCCATGTTCTTCAGTTGCTATGGTAGGGTAGGTATCTACATTTTTTTAATAATTTAATCATAAAAATCAAACTTTAAATAACGGGAGTTGATGAAAAGCCCGATATGAAATTTCATTCCTTATTTATTCACCCTTAGGGCATTTTTGCATAAAATTTAATTGGGGCTACCTAAGTAAAAAAGAATCATTAAAATCTGCTCTCATTTATTGGCGAAGATATTGCGTGTTACACACAAAAAACAGATAAAAAATAGATGAGAATCTCCTCTTTTTTTGAGGTCGGTTGAAAAATAATAGGCGAAAAATAAACATAATAGGTACCTACTGTAGTTTATCCAAAGAAAGGTTTTTATGAGACGATAGTCAATAATAGCAAATAAAACGCACTTCATTTTTTGTGTCGTAACGTCAAGCACGTTACTAGAAAGAAGTTGCACAATTGTTTTAACGTTATAGATATAAAAGGTATACTTATAACTTGTCCTGGTATTCGATTGGTAGGGTTGACGATTGTCACCCGGTCCGTTACGGACAGCAAAAAAAGTTTGCCAAAACTTAACATATTTTTTGATATGTTGAAATATTATAATAAACTATATAACGAATCGTTTCTTTGTTGAATACACAGCATTTAGAAAAAAAATATATTCAAAATTATCAGAAACTTTTTTTGTCGTGTGTACATTTGATACAAAAACAGAGCTACACAACCGTAACTCGCGTCAGACAGCAAAGTAATGTACCTTATTTAGAAGTGCAAAAGTGCATGTCCCACGCTACCCCTAAAGAGCTACTTAAAGCTTTAGTGCTGCTAGAGACCATTGATCCCGGGATATAGTCGTACCTTTAGAGAATATTTTCTAGAAATCCTGTTAGGGATCGTAAAATAGAATATACAAGGGCATTCATAAGGTCATAGGTACTATTGAGATGAATACTTCTCTTTGTACAGTCAAATTATAAATGTTAGAAAAAATATTTATCTTTTTTATTGATGCGGTAACATATTGTGTTTGTATGTTTGTCTGAAACCATTGGTTGTCTTGTTGACATGCAGAACTTCATGGATGGTTCTTTGATTTTATTTCTATAAGTAACGAGAGATAGCTACAATTGTCAAGGAAAAATCGTTGTAAAAAATGTACTTTTTGAAATCATTTTAATATGTTAAAAGTCAGTTTTGAGAGAGTAAATGCGAAGAAGACATTTTTTTTCTTTTTGTCGGTGCATTGTTTCAGAGTTACGATCTTGATTATGCTGTTGTCAACTTTAATTCAATGATGTTCCGTTTGGATTATGTATAGCTTCTTTCTGATGTGCTAATCTATTTCTAGGATTCACTTTAACCGTTGCAGCTCCAGAATAACGTCTAAATACCAGTCTAGGTTTGAGTTACGATGCGGATACGAATGGACAAAATCTACGGACCAGTCTTACCTCTCTGACCTCCGATCACCAACCATCATATGAGTAGTTAACAAGGCTGGACCCCCAAAATAGATTACTAAATAGAAACTTCGACGTACAATGAAATGCATTGTAGTTGACGCCATTTTGTTATTCCTTGCCGACCTTCGTCTTACATATTAGAAGATTTGTATCTCTATAAAAAACATTTTTGTTTGGCCAGCAACCTCTTTGAATTCATGTTTGAAAATGGAATGTTATTCAGCGCTTTTCCAACCGCAGTAGATCACAGTCAGTTGTTGTTTGTTCCGTGACCAAATTAGTAATGTATCAAACGGAGGTGGATAGCAAAATAAAAAAAATAAAAAATAAAAGGGCATTTATTTACTTACACTTAAACAAACATACCTAGTCTAAGTACAATATAAAAATATAGTAGTTAATAAAAATAGTAGGTATAGTGAGAAGGTATGTCTGTATGTAAGTAAAAAGGTCGAGGACTCAGCCACGCTGTTTTTCAGCCCCGCCTACTGATGTAGCTGCTGACGTCACAGCTACCACTAACTTAATCTATAATAATGACAATAATGATTATTGGTAGGTACAACTAAACAATCTTACCCAACCACCTAACCTACATTCCCTACGGCGATATTTTATAAGTAAGTATGTTATGACATTATAAACGCACAATCACAAAATACATGGGTAGTGTGTCGATAGGTACTTATTCTATTCATTTAATTTAAAATGTTTATTGCTACATATTATATGCATAATTACTTATGTTTCATTTTCATTTCATGTTGATTGGTATTGGACATTAAGGTAGGTACATAGGCACACAGGCACCCAGGTACAAACAGTCAGGTAGGTACGACTTCCCAACAACACTCTGATTTTTGTTTTTCCAGGAGCCAGTTTTTACAGTTCATCTTAAATTTTGCCAGTCCTTGTATGTGTCGAATAGGTGGAGGAAGATCGTTCCAGCACTTTGATGCTGCGAAACGGAAGCTACCCCTAAATCGCTCTAGTTTAGGGCGCGATATTTCTAGTGTATCATTACGCACTGTTCTGATTCTGCCTGGTCTATTACTTCGCCATTTGAGTTTTCTATGTAAATATTCAGGAACTCCTGTTTTTTTTAAATGATGTATAAAGCAGCACAGTTTATGAGTACGCCTATTTTTCATGGATAATATGTTATAAGAGTTTAAATATGGAGTTATATGTGATCTTTTTGGAACATTGAAGCAAAATCTGATGCATGAATTTTGGGCTCGCTGTATCTTTTTTTCGTATTTCTTTAAAAGGCCGGGACCGTAAACAATATCGCAATAATCCAAGTGAGAAAGAACAAGAGAATCAGTAAGCCGCCGTCTGATTGGAATGCTTAAGTGTGGCCTGAATCTGTACAAGGATTTAAGAGAAGCGTAACATTTTGACGTTTTTAACTTTACATGTTCTTCAAAGCTCATAGTTCCATCTAACAGCAGCCCAAGGTTTCTCACCAGATTGGATTCGTGGATGACATTTTTATCAATAAGAACTGGAGTATTACTTTGACGAACTTTATCGATTTGATGTGTTGTGCCGAGGATAATGTACGTACACTTGTGCGGGTTTAGAAGTAATCCATGATCTTGCGACCAATCACTAATTGCTTGTAAGTCCAGGTTGACCCTTTTGATGGCCGATTTTATCTCTTCATGATTTGAGCTTGTACGTAATATAATTTGTGTATCGTCTGCGTACATGTGAGCTATACTATGTTTAATATGCTGTAATAAATCAGACGTATAAATCGAGTAGAGGGTAGGGCCTAAGATAGATCCTTGAACTACACCTCTGCTCACTGTTTTAGAGGTGGATTGAAATTTACTGCCACTCTGATCAGAACATTCAACTATTTGTCTCCTGTTTAAAAAGTAGCTGGTGAACCATGCACATGATTGATCATCACAGCCGTAGTATCGTAACTTGGCTAGCAGCAAATCAATATCTAAACAGTCAAATGCCCGACTGTAGTCTAACAAAACTAACACAGAAGCACAGCCATCGTTAGAGGTATTAAGAAATTCATCCACTACATGAAGAAGTGTAGTTGTTGTGCTATGTGATTTTCGGAAACCTGATTGATTTGACGGTATTAAAGAATGCCTTTCGAGATAAGACGAAAATTGTTTATGCACCACTTTTTCCAACACCTTGGACATGACTGGAAGTAATCCTATGGGCCTGAGATCTTTTATTGTTTCGACTACTGACTTTTTCGGTATGGGCTTTACGAGAGACGTTGTCCAAATTGATGGAAAATAACCGGTTGATAAAGACCTATTAATTATGGCTGTAATGGCAATAAGTGAGTGTGGAAGAGTTAGCTTAATCATTTTGATAGAAATACGATCTAAACCCATCGCGTTGGAAGTAATAGAGTTAATAATCTTAATTAAGTCTTCGGGTAAAGTTTCTGTGAATTCAAAACGGGCATTGTGGTTATAGTAATTTTGCAGGTAATTTTGAATGCAAGACTGATAATTACCTACTT
Organism: Perizoma affinitatum; assembly: GCA_961405105.1. NCBI lineage: Eukaryota > Metazoa > Arthropoda > Insecta > Lepidoptera > Geometridae > Perizoma > Perizoma affinitatum. The sequence continues at coordinate 3,660,978 of OY560191.1, read as the reverse complement.
TTGGTATGGAATCAATAAATGTTGAATTTATTATTTCTGGATTACGAATATGTTCCGGCACAGCACAATGAACGGTTTTTCCACGAGCTTTATTAAATTCGCCCCACATTTTACGTGGATTTTTTATGTGTTTATTTACTTGATGAGTAAAGTAGAACTGTTTCTCATTACGGGTGAGAGATGTTACCATATTACGCAATGTCTGATAAGCCTTTATGTCCTTATCATTATTTGTCCGACTAGCTAAGTCACATGCCAAGTCCCTATCCTTCATAACAGCTTTAATGCTGTCTGTAATCCATGGTGTAGGAGGGTGTCTAAATACCCGAGTTCGTTCTGGTACAAAATGGTCAAATAAACCCATTATCAATGAATTGAAACATTCTACCATTTGATCCAAAGTGTCACACTGCAGGACGAGCTCCCATGGTGTAGCTAAAGACGCTAAGTCGTATGTGTCGATATCAAAGTCATTGAACGGGCGATATGTGACCACCCTTGGAATTGGTTTATCTATAGGTATGGAAAATCGTGCTGTCACAAAAGCATGATCGCTCAGATCCCTGTTATGCTTAACAGTAACGCTGTTCACCTTTAAATTATTTGTACAGCATATGACATCTATTAAGCTGCACTTGGTGGCGGTGACCCGAGTAGGCTCGTTCACCACTTGCTTCATACCGTGCTCGTTTAGCAGAGCCAAGAACTCCTGTTGAGGTTTCTCATCAAGGAGTAAGTTAATATTACAGTCACTTGCTAGAAAAATAAAATCGTACACCGGCGAGAACGTCGATAGAGACTCTTCTAAACCATTCATAAAATTATGAAGGTTTTTGGATTTTGGTGGGCGATAAGCAATACCTATGACCGATTTTGTTTTTTTTAAATTTAACTTCAAGCCACAGTTGTTCGATTAAAGAAGAGGATTGCAGTTCTTTGACTTGTAAACCCTCCCGGACATACGCCCCGACCCCTCCCCCCCGCGAGCTATCGCGTGGATTATGAATCAGGCGGTAACCTGGTATAGCGTAATTTTTTGGGTCGGAGTATGAGTAAAGAAAGGTTTCATTCAAAGCTACCAAATCAGGTTTCTTTGATTGAATTGTGACCATCAATTCATCTCTGTTTGTATTAAGTGATTGTGCATTCAGGAGCGATAACTTAAAATCATTTTTTAAGTGACCCATTGCTATATTAACATAAAGATAATATTAAATATATTAGTAGTTTATCTAAGATAGAAATGCAAAGATATTTTAGAAGCAACTCCATAAACTATAACTAAACTTAATCTGTTATCTTATAATCTGTTAGCAGATCTTTTTGTGGTTATCTCTCTCTTTCCTACAGAGGAGTTTGTGTGAATGGTACATCCGCGGCTTTGCGGGACTTCCGTGCAAACTTCAACTTCCCATGCAACCCTTTGCAGAGTGAACGTTGCGATTTTATCCGAGTAATGTACTCTCTATGACCGTTAATACACTGGCCTCCAAAAAAATCGACCCATTTACGTTTTTCGCAAAAAAAGTGTCCTATGGGTTTTTACTACAATCGATAGATAATTTTTATGTTGATAATGAAAAAATGCAATTATGTGGGTGTAAAAAACCTAAAACCTAACCTAAATTAGCGGGTGGGTCGATTTTTTTGGCGGCCAGTGTAATATACACGAGACAAAAAATTACTTATTGGTAAGCTTATATTTTGGTAAATGCTATTGACAATACTCGTAGATAGATAGATAGATAAACTCTTTATTGCACACCAAAGTAAAATACAAAAACACAAGAATAAAAAAAAAAGAATATAAGAGGTACAATGGGCGGTCTTATCGCTTAAAGCGATCTCTTCCTTACAATCTGTTAAAACTGATTAAATGATGCTGTCAAATTGAAGATTGCGTCATCAGATATTATGCACAGGATGGTTGATCTACAAATACGAACAAAAATATATTTTGAGTAATTTGCCTCACAGCCAACGGTACGTCCCAAACAATGTAGGTAACATATTGTTCTATAATAAGACCCAAACCGTCGTTTGGCCGAGTACCAAGCGTTACGCATCTCCATAAAGGGCCGATGTAGGTAAGGGTTGAGTGAATGTTTGTGTTACTTGACCCTACGTGTCTGTCTACTGCCTAATGGTTTTGAAGGGTTCAGACTCACACTTCATAAAAGTGTTTATAGCCAATTACGACCTCTGTGGCGCAGTGGGTGAAGGCCCGCCTGAGACGCAGAAGGTTGCGGGTTTGATTCCCGCCGCGGGACAAATGTTATGATCTGCAAATATTTGTCTTGGGTCTGGGTGTTTTCTATGTATGTATTTACAAAAAAGTATATAAGTAGTATACCAGTCATTTAGTTCCCATAATACAAGCTCTGCTTAGTTTGGGGCTAGATGCTGTGTGAAAAATGTCCAGCATTATTTATTTTCAGCTGGTGGTGGTAGGAAAACATATGCTCCAATTATTATCATATTACCAGGAAATAAGGCAGGTTTTAAAAATATTTTTCCCTTCTTTCTCGATAAAAAAATGCAATATTACTTCTAAATTAACAACTGCTAACTTAGTAACATAGTAGTAATTTGAAATTAATAAATAAATATTAAAACTTTCAAGGCTCGATATAAGTTGTCCGTCCCTATCCTTTGTTTAGCGTTAGTCAAGGCTAGATTTATTTAGCCGATAAAGTTACGGAGTGATTATGAATTAGAGGGTAATTATTTATACTCAAATATTTTTTTGTTGTTATACATTTTTGAAAAGTAATCGTTTTAGAGATACATGCCTTTTTGATCATTTTATTTGAATGCCAGCGTGGTGTCATAAACGCGATGTTCTGGCGTATGCAAAACCTATAAAACTATTTTAAAATGTAATTTAAAAAAAATACTCCTACTTTGATGTGCTGATTTGGCAACTGCTTGCCTCAAAACGCTTACAGAAACTAAAAACTAAACATTGGAAATAAGTGACTTTCTGAGTATAAATTAGTCTGACATAGAAATAAACAAAACAAATACCTAGTGATAATCACTAGCTTCTTAAAGTCCAATAGGATTCGATTCATTGATCATTGATTTAGAATTAAATAATATTTTAATATTAAGGCTTGGCCCTCCAATGTCAGTTGTATTATTATTTAACGGTGTCATTATTTTAGTCAAATATAAAATGTTTTATTTATGTAACTAAATCTACGTATTTAAGTACACCGGTGGTAGGGGAAAATGAAACAAAATTTCTTCGAGATTAAGTTTTAATAACTAAAATAGTCAACATACTTGTCAAAAATCATAAAAATATGTGACTTTGGTTCTTGTTTTTTTTTATTGGGTTGTCCTAGTATACCACTGGCTTACCAATTACCTACTATTGAAAAAAAAAACAAAGAACATTGGTTTCATTTGGATTCTATGGGAAATATAATTTAGTAAACTATTAAACCCTTTGAATAACTACTGGTTTGTGTCATTGGCTGAACAGAAACTTCAAATCAGTTTATCATCCCTTCGTTAAGAATTGATAAATAGGGAGGGTGAGCCGGGGTCATCGACCCTTGGCGTAGCTCCAACTGTGCTACGCCGCTACGCGTGTAGCTACGAATAGATTCAACCGTTTCCGTCAGATGCGCAGGTTTCACATGACTGATAAAAGATGCTGTGATTTGATAGTCTACACATTGTTTTTTTTTAAGTTACAGTATATTATATTAATAAACAATTATGTACTAACATTTTATAAACAGAATTCAGATTTATATATTAAACTTATATAATTATGGTCACAAAACCTACTAAGGTTTGTAGGAATGACGCTATTTTTGAATACTATCTACCTATACTGAGCAGCGATGTAGACTAAAACAGACTACATAAATCTGGAATATCAGATAAGTGCATATAGTACTTTACCTTTAAAACAGGTTTTGAGTTACTCGAACCTCATATACTTATCGAAATTACATGGACACATTTAAATCAAATATACTTCACCTAAACCTATAAGGAAGTCTGATTGCCCTCTGTCTGACTGATAAAAATGAAAGTTCAAGTCACCTACCGCAAATAGGGCATTTCAAAGGCATTCGAGCCAAGATAGTGCCAATTTGCTCCTTGTCCAACTACTTAGAACTACCATTTTAATAACTACAATATTTAGAACATAATTTGAATCAAGCCAAAAGACAGTTAAAAACACCTTGGCGCAGGCGGCTGGAGCAGGGCTGATTTATCCAATGTTTTCTACGTCTTTTGTGAATCTCGTAATCAGTTCTCAGAGTTCTGATGGCGAAAAACTCAAAAATAATATAATGATAGATCACTAATTAGCGATACCCATTGTATAACATCGTCCAAGTTTCTAGTAGGTACTTGTCTAAGCCGAAATATGAACTCGAGTGCAATAAAGTATTGTCTATCTAAAACTTATTCTAATGTGCCTTTCAAATTCCTAAAGCTCAGGCATGTATTATTGTTAACTTTGTATCAGCAGTCGTCTACCCTCTCCGGCTAGACAGCAGACAGGCAATGCCCTAGCAAGGACAGATACCAGGAAACATGATACAAATTGAAGCCAGTTTTTAATGAGTAAGCAGAGCCTGTTGAAACGACAAAAATCACAGGAAGACCATGTAGAGGGCTGTTCATTGTGCCAATAGGAGAGGTACAGTCAGCGATAAAAATAGATTAACAAATTGGGTCTTTCAATTCTCATTTTTTAATAACAAAGAAGAGAATAGAGTTCTAGCCAAGAAATACCTTAAAATTAAGGCCAATATTTAGAATTTAAATCTACGGGATTCTAGAAATAATTGAGTTATAGAATCGAAACTGTTAATCCATTTTTGTCACTACTGTACAACGGTCATGTACATCTATTGGCTAATGATGATGATGAAAGATACTTTAAGATATTTTTAAAAATAATTTCAGGTTTTTATTTGTAATAATTTTGGGTTTTCGGTACAAGCATCGAAAAAGTGTTTTTAATCAAAGCACTGAATTTGCATATAAACCCTTGTAATTTAAACTGAACTGTGCAATTCAATAAGTTATTAATCTCAGCGATAAGATTGTTCTATTATTCCTAGAAAGGTTTGAACTTCTCATCAAAATATAACTATATCGACTAAAAAATATCAAATAAAGAATAATATTTACGCTCGGGTTGAACAGGATAAACCTAGATAATTTGTATTTGCACATGTCTACATGTCTTCAATATCCTTTATTCCTAAGTCATACAATTTAAATCTATATCACGTTAGAAATAAGATATGAGTACCTACATCTGCAACTATGTTTTTAGTCAAACGTGTGATAGTGTAAATTCGTGCACAATGCCGCCAGTTTTAAAAGCTATGTCTAAACCAGTGCGCTTTCATCTCAACGTTCAATCCATCTTGCACTCAGGGCAGGCATAAGTTGAATGCTTTTTGATACACATGCTCAAAGTGTAAAATATCACAAATCGTCGTGCGCTAGCGGCGTACGTTGTTGCAACTAGTCTTGACGCTAGAGCTGTTGCATGCGCTCCAAGGAAGGCTTACAAGAAGACGCTAGTCGAAGATTTAAGCGCATAGATAGAGACATATCTCGTCTTTTTTGGATGTGTAGGTTGGACATATCTCGTCTTTTCTGGACGTGTAGGTTTCAGGTAAGTGTGTGTGGAGGCAACAAGGGCGCATGCGTATTGAACCGCAAACATCCCGTGAGCGCCAGACGAGGGTCGTTCGCTTCAGAACGCGCGCGTTTCAAACCCATTATAGACCAACACCTTTGTTTAAATAAAACAAATAGTTTACTTTGTGTATGTAACAGTACTTTATGTCAATTGTTTAGCGAAATATTTTGTCTTTTGTGTTTTATAACGGTTTAGTTATTTTAGTGTGTTTTAGGAATGAATTTCTGAAACGGTGAGTTGATCTGTTTATTTATATGTTTTCACTAAATTTTAAGATTCAATTTAAGTAGGAGAGAGTCACGGTGAAAATATATGGAGTAGAACATTCCCCGACTTCGTACGAGTTAATTGTTTTCCATACAAACTTCATTTGCCTGCTGCACTAAGGGTGGAATTTAGGTTTTTTTTCGCAATGCAGACCCTACATACCAAAAGGAAAATGCCCTCGAGATTTCAGGTCTCTTGGACTTACCGTTTAGGCTGTGCGTTGTTTGTCATTCACTGAATAAGTCAGTCAGTGGGTCACGCAAGGATTTCTTATATATATTGATTCCTTGATAGGAGTACGTCCTTAGTCGAACTTAACCTTTTCCTTATTATAGACAAGGGCCCTTATTCCCTATGACCATACAAACTCGTAACGCGGACGCGTTATGTTAAAGTCGTGGAATTCGCATGGAATGGTATTCTTGATGCCAATAATATAAACGCGATGAGGTGCGTTATGGGCTCGTTTTGAACTGTAAAAATAATGTGTCAAGCTAGCGCGTTACAACCGAGTTTGCAGTTTCGTTCATAGTTTTGTTGTGGTAATTGATAAAGGTTTGTTCTACAAGAATCAAACGAGTGACACAGTCATTTAAATAGAGGGTAAATAATAAAAATATACATACTTATATGTTTTATTCAATAAATACTAGTGGTAAAATTGTTGTATAATTTGGAATCGCAGAATCCCTAAGTAAACTTCTGTTTATATTCGTAGTTGGCACCTACGTCTTTTAAAGCGCCTGAGCACAAAACCATTTATTACTAGATATTTAATATTTTTTAGTAATAAATATTCGGGAGTAATTTGCTATTGCGACATTATTATGTGGACAGTCAGTCAACGTCTAGCGTACATTTCGTACTATTCGTATCTAAATCAATATTAAATACTTTGGAATTCATTTAAGGTTCATTACTTCTAAAATTAAACGAAAGTATTATTATTTAAGGTTTGGCAATCGTTTATTGCAGGTAAATCAAGTTGAGATGAAGATATGACACTAGTAATTGAATACTAAAAAACTGTCATTTTTCCATTCGAACGGATGTCAAATTTACCAAACAATAATAAAATTGATCTACAAAAAAAACAAGAAACATTATTATACATTAGAAATCATCATCAAATATTCATTAACGTTATAGAAAACTTTTGAAATCAGCCATTTTATTAGAGAGTTACGAAACATTGGACCATTTAAACTTTTTATAACAGGTAGATTAATAAAAAAAATTAATCGCGAGTAGAATAAATTGTTTTGATAGAAGCTATTATTGGTTTGAGGAATACATATATTAAAATTATGTTTATTTCTTAAACTACTGTATCGAGAGTTAATGCATAGATAATGTCTGGATATAACAGTCACCATCTAGCATGTCGAAGACCTTGGCAACCCGTGGTGAAGGCAATCTCATAAGATTAGTTTTACTCGCGATAGAAGGAGCTGGTATACATATTATGTGTATAGGTAGTACAGATTAAAAAATATATAGATGTGTTCGGGGTAACCGTTTGTGTGTTTGTCTGTACTATTTCCAAAACGGCAATACAGATTTTCTTAGATTAGTTGTCCCACGCCATTGGTGATATATCGCCAGTATTCAATTTATTTTTACAAATCAAAGTATGTTAATTATTACCTATAAGCAGTTGCAAAAACAATGAGGAAAGTTTTATAGAACTGTTTTTAGTGTTTCGTCTTGGGTTTTATATATTTTTATATTATACGTTTTAGGAGCTAGTCTTCTAATACAAAGTATTCATTTAATAAGCATGATATAAAACAAAGTTTTCAGCGGGATTCCCGCGCAGTGAAGCCCAAGAAATACTGAAGCCTTTTATATCTCACCTGTGCTCTTGAAATAGATAGAGTGTGCGTTCAGCTGTTCAGAAGGTTATCAATACCTCTACTTTCAGTTTTAAAGATACTTAGGTACCTTGTGCTACTTAAAATTTTCCTATAATTGAGGCAACACATAGATTTCAGACCTTTATTTTACATTGTTTAATAACTGTGATTGATTTCTCTGTTGGGTGTACTAAATAAATAAATAAATGCTACCTATAGGGTTGCCTCCATGACATGCACCGCAACAGACCGAATTCTTTATTTTCGTACGAAAAAGTTTGCAAACAAAAATCATGGTACCATATTACGAATTAAAACAGTACAATAAAAATAAGTAGTACAAAAAAGACTTTAGATGTAGTAGAAGTCTTTTTTCTACTACAACAGTTAATTTAAAAAAAAAATGAATTCTAGTGTAGTTAAAGTAACTAACTAAACTAAGACTAGACATATAAGTATTTTTAAATCTGTTGTAATAGAAGGTAAAAAACGGCGTTCAAGCTATTGACACCAAGTTCTGGCTAACAAATAAAATCTTTCTTAAATTATCAAGCATATATTTTGGCTTGATATCCAAACTTCAAGTGAGGTACTTTTGGACACTTAAAGCAATTCGATACCCAAATAAACAAACGATTCAATGTACTTTTATCGATATTGACACAACTCTGTATCCAGTTTGAATATGTTTACAGAGCCCTCTCGTTGAACGCGTAATTGAATTGGATCAAATATCATTCAGACAAGAAGATTTTACTCCACTAATTAGCGCACGCCATTTTAACTAATAACATGTTATTTCGAGGTAATCATTTATTATTATGTTTCATTCAACACTAGAAATATTTATTTTCTCTAAAACTTATTCGTCATCGTCTAGCCTTAAAGTAAGCAGAGCTTGTGTTATGTGAACTAAATGACTGATATACTACTTTTCTACATTTTATTTTAAATACATAAATATAGAGAAAAACACCCAGACCCGAGACAAATGTACTCATATGCAAATCGTACAAACATTTGCGTACTTTTACTAAGTATAATAAGGGTAAGTATGATGATTATTGCTTGGGTTATTTTCCATTTTAATCGGTCGAAAACAAGACAACATTTTGCAGAATCTTTCAAAAAATTCAGATTCATATTTTTGTCACAATTAAAAAAAACTCATTCTGACAGTTAATATTAACTTTTCACTGGGTACAATAATACAATCAATGAAAATCAAATAACAGATAATATGCCAAAAACATATTTAAATTGTAATTTTATATAAAAAAAAAAAAAAATTGCATTGGAATGGCGACGCACAAAACAATGTGTTATTTTTCATATTCTTCCAATTATACCAAACCTCGGCTTAGTTCAGTAGGGACTTATAATATACTAATGGAACGCCCCGCGACTTTGTTGAGTTTTTTATACAAATGTAACCCTCTACATTTTTAATATCGGAAAATTTATTGTAAATGCATCTATATACACCAAAAGGAACACACCATCCAATTTTCAGGTATCTAGGACAGCTATGAATGATTGTAAGTCAGTCAGTTTGTTTCAGATGAAACAAATATATTGTAATACAAAAAAAAACAGCACTCTTGGCTAATTGGCTTATTCGTAGACATACACCTATAGTATTATAATATTATGTTACTATGCAAGATTTAAAATATTTAAATCTCCTATATCTTGAACTAAGCTCTAGTTTTAAACAATCTTACTAACAATATTAATTTACTTAAAACTAAAAAAAATATTTTAAAACTAAAAGCTTCCAACTTATACAATTATGTTAGAAAGACTGTTAGATGATCAAGGCACAAGTTGATTTATACATCGTTATTGAAATTTTACTATATACATCGTACGAAATTTAATAGATAAGTAGATAAATTAAAAAATTATAGAGTGTAGGTATCTACATATTGGTGCTGGCGTTTGTACAAACTTTACTTACAAAGTGATACCTTCAAATCACTTTGTATCATAGACATATAATACGGTAATATTATAGTACCTATATGATATCACCTATAATTTTTTAGTAGCCATATTGGCATGGAAATTGGGTCCCAGAAATATCACTAGATATCTGAAGAGATACCTGTCAACCCTCATCAATAGCAATGTATTACTTTATAAACTAACTCCTCACTCAAATAACCCGAAATCTTGTCACAAATCACAATCTAGAATAGGACACTGAAAAATTACCAGATATATCATTTCTAGCACAATGACCCTTCATTCTTCATGATCACAATCTCATAGTAATGACACATACTTACACATCTATTATTATAATAGTTTCTTAAAGTCACACAGTGAATAGCGCAGTATGGAAAATTTAGATCTGTCAAAATAGCTAACATTGCAAAAAGGAAATAACCAATACGTTAATTTTATGATATAATGACTACACCATGGACTTTATTATTTTCCTGCTGAAGATTTAGAATAGTAAAAGTCAAAGTCAAAATTCATTTATTCATCACAAGGATCACTTTGAAACGTCGGTTTTATCTACTGCCTGTTCTTCCGCGACCAAGCCAGGAAAGAAAGGCAGGAAAACAAGGCTGGTTATTATTTTTAATGATCCTTTTACAAAACAACGATTTGGAGCATTATCAATCCCAAAAGTTTTTATCATCTAAATAATCAGATATTTTATAGTACGTTTTTAAATTTGTTAATTTTCATTTTTTGTATATCCCTTGGGAATTTGTTATAAAAGCGTTCACCTTGCCCTTTAAACGATTTACTAACTTTATGGAGTCTACAAGTGGCAACAGCGATTTTATCTTTATTTCTGATAATCACAATGTATTAACATCGCTTTTTTTCTTAAACAATTTAATATTTTTGTGAACATACATCATATTTTCATAGATGTATTGACAAGGAAATGTCATTTGAAAAAAATACTTGATACTTGGTATCATTTTTGTATAATATTACGACTATAAAACAGTCGTAATATTATACAAAAATGATACCAAGCCACGATAATTTCAAAACTTCGTCCATGTTGTTTTACAGATATAAATTTGATAATTAAATAGTAAAATAATAAAACAATCAATGCTCATTGACAGACTTTCATATTTGACAACCGCAATCTCGACACTGTAGCTAAACCAATATAATACAAAATCAGTAAACTTTACGAAAGCAATTACCTGGGAGTGACAGCGGAATCCAATTAAAAGTAGATATTCAAAATCTTTGATAGTATCCGCAGACGGTCGGAAATTACCAGAATCGAGAAGTTTCTAAGAATGTGTCATTATCAGCCTGAAAAAGACTCATTACATCGCCACTCCGCTCTAGGATGCACACATCTCCTTTAAGGTGGAAAAGCCCTGCTTCACTGATGCTGTTTTCTCCTCTCCGCCCCATTTCGTCAGGATACCAGTCTTTAGGTAAAAATGTACCTATAGGTCCGTGCCCTCTTGAAAATCCGCCTCCGCTTTTACTAAGACCTAGACTGGCAAATGCAAAACTAGTCAACATCAACTTATGTGAATGGAAATGAAACAGGAAATGAAAATGCTCGCGCTATTCAAGTATGTATGTGTCTATCAATTTCCTCATGTCAAGATGTAGGATGAAGCAAAAGCCAATCTATCAGCTCAGAATAGTTTTATTTGACTACAGGTATTGTTCTACTCAATTTGTTTTTACGGATTCAAACCAAATGGCGAAAAAGGACAGTTTCGTCACGTCTATTGTGTCTGTCTGCTTGATCTCCCTTGTGCTAAGCACCGATTTCTACCTTATTGAGATACTATTTGAAATGATTTCATAAAGGTAACTTTTTCACGCATCCATTTTAGTTAGTAAATTTTGGGATAAAGTGGTATAGATGTGGTATGATCACATAACGGGAAAGACCTCCTTCTAGCTTTGGAACCTTGTGTTCCAGAAGTCCATTTATCTAATAGCAATCGATTGGAACTGACAACGAAAATTAGTTTAACATATCTCAACTTTAAAAAAATGGCGAGCAACACATCGTGTCGCCAACAATAGCGTGGCTCGATACGTCTTAGCCACTCAAATGTTTATATATTAGTTCTAAACAAATGAAAAGACGTGTGAGGCACTAGGCGATTTATTTTATATTTGTTATTATTCATATTTTGTCGTTTTTCTCGTACCTATTTGTGTTTTTTAAATGATAACATGTAAATTAACTTTTCCGCCAGAAATCTACGAAAGAAGAATTCTAACAACGTTTCCTATTTTGACGAGGCCCATAATTATTCCGCACAAAATACTAAATTGAGTTTGTGACAATTATATTTCTACGAATAAACAATTCATGAGAAAGCTTTTTAAGTAACCAACAATACTCCAATGAAATAAGCAGACGCATATTTCGTCGGATAATTGGCTTGGTGCGCGGTACCCTGATCGTCTCTCGTGCGTTCGAACCCGGTCAAGACATTCACTAGAACCAAAAATTTGAGAAGACATTCGCCCTCACATTCCTATAGGCTATATATATATATTTTCCTATAAATTCTTAACTCCGTTTTTAATATGTGTGTCGATGTCAACATTTACGTCACGTCTCTATTACAAACAATAAGATTATGAGTTTGTAAACTTTGATACCCCTTTTCACTCCCTCAGGGGAGGGATCTAGGGGAAACTTACTGAAATTTATAGGTCACAAAGGTTATGTAAGCTATTTAGGTCAAACTTAAAAAACATCTATGTAACAAAAGTGAGGGTAGGTACGGCTGGTAGGTCCTTGAAGGTGCTTAATAAAATTTTTCGGAAAATTAATGGTGACCTAGGTCGTAAAAATTTACGTTCGTGAGAACTTATAAGCAACTTTACTACCAACTTGGCTATGTTATCAGCGTAGGACATCTTAGAACATTGGCTTGAACACTGTAAAGCGATACTTCAGGTAAAAGCCCTCTTCTATAAGGGTAAAAATACAAAATATGTATTCCTTTTTTGACAACACTTAATATTCTGTTTAGCCAAAAACAGAATATTAGCGTGTTTCATTTTAAATTCACGACCTTTCCAAGTCCCTTCTTAAATACTACTTTGCTAGTCCAGTGCTGAAAAATATATAAAGGTGCCAGGACAACGTTTTATGTTTTGTGCAGCGAAAAATATTGTCAACGTAGATTTAGTACTTACCTTGCGGACGGGAATCTGAAAACGTGACAGTTTTATAGCCGAAGAAATTATAGTGTTCTAAACATTAGCATGCAGAGCGAAGATTTTCTATCGCGAACTGTTGTTCCGAAAAAAAAAAACAAGTGCCATGAACGGGTTATTCCATAAATCCCCTCTGAGGAATACTACTTACAGGGGAAAACATGTTAATAAAATGCAGAAATCCCCCTAACTTGAGTCATATTTAATTTAGAGAAAGGGCTTGAAAGGCTCTTCTTTTAAGGTATTATAGCGACATCTATCACCACATGATTTAACTACGTTACATCACATTAACGCAAAGAACAACGAACTATTGATAATATACGAAACGTAGCTACATGCTACCAATTACAATCCAAAGATGGCGCTTGAATATACAGCGAATGATCTAGGTCGCGCAAGTAAGGTTTAAATGAAACTTAAACATAATAATACGTCTGATAAACAACTGTTGGTCCTAGTACACCGGGCAAGTGGATCAGATGGATCAGCCCGGTGAAAGATCTTCCCCTTTGCGAATAGAGGACACACCACCTATCATAATCTCCATAGTACCAACCACTCTGAAAGTTTTCTGCACCGTCGACGCGCTCTGGTGTAGACAAATAGCCTATTTGTCTACACCTTGGTGCTTGGTGATCTATTTGAAATAGGTATTTCTGAGCTGTCTGATAATTTTTGATCTGATATACGATCAATATTTTAACATATTATCATATAAAAGTTAATATAGACGTTTCCGAATATAGAGAGTAATAAAAACACTCTGCCTATATAACAGCCATGCTGGAAAATAAGTCAATCGAAGTCTGAGTAAACGTGTCATTTCCACATGGAAATTCCATATTACTACGGGCCTCGTAGCAATATTGTTTTGCTGTGAAAAATACAGTAATATACGGTTAACAGAAAATACCTTGTACAGAGTCAAGGTCGCTACGTCCCTGGAACTTAGGTGAATCTTCACCTAAATTGATTTCGACGAAAATTTATTATGTGCCCGTAGTTCAATGTTTATATATAAAATGGGCAACGTGACGTTTTTACGTCACGTACCTTCGTGTCTGACTCTGAAAATAGTGTTAACATAATAGAGGGTAGTTTTTAAAAGACTTTAATTTTGGAGATTGGAAGAAAACTCTTGTTAGAGTTAAGGTCGCCTTAGTGTTTTTCCTAAAGGTGTACAGATACAATAAAGGACAGAGGCTCTAAATTTTTGGCTATTGTACTTTTGTCTAAGTAGGCACCTACAGCTCTGTGGAAGTTGGTTTTATTTTTAATATTTTTTCATTGCTTGATTAAAATTTTGATTTTAAATAATGTTCGTCCCATATTTTTTCTATACAAACCAAATACTATTTTTTCCAAGAACCTAAAAGAACTAGGTACTTTCGTTGAGAAAATATTTCTTATAATAAATATAGATGTATTCTAATACCATTTATTGTAGTGCTCAAATAAATATTCGTTGTATAAAAACCGCTCATGAAATGAATTTCAAGTTGTAGCCATAGACGAATTAGAACGAAATAGATTGTATCTTTTTGAACATTGACCTTTCTAATTCAGCAATATTTTAGTATTGAAGTATCACTTGCCCTTCTACAGAAACATTTGCTGTCTATGGCTGTGAACAATATTGACAATGCATACCCGTGTAGTCTATAGATAAAAAATACTAGGCGTGTGACCACTAGCTGAGTAATTAATTGCATGAATACCTAGATACAATGGCTGATTAGTGTCTATATTAAAACCTTTTAGCTAGTGATATACAATTCATAACGAACAATAGGTTTTTACAAAAATAAAATGTCTAGGAAAAAACGTGGATGGGAAACACAAACTTACTAGAGATGCTAACGCGTTACTTTCCGCTCAAAAAGACAGTAAACAAGTGAATTTTTGCAACATTTTAGAACCACTAAACTTTTTTTTGTTTTCTATCGTGCTATTGCTGCGCTCCCTAGTGATTTGTGGCGATAAAACTTATGTATATAGGACGATTCTTGAAGACAAATAAATTGATTGCAAAAAACTGCATCGGATATAAATGTTAACAGAAAAACAAACAACCTACCTCTTACGTCAAAAGCATTTACGGGCTCCGTGACGGGTAACAAGTAAATGTTTAATGAATTTTAAAACAGTTTTAAAATTCATTAAATTCATTAGCCAAGAGTTACTCTTGGCTAATATTTGCATCCGCCCCCTAGTGACATGTGGCGATAAAAACTGTCTAAGAACCATCGTTGAAGACATAAATCGAATGCAATACAATGCGAGAAGCCGTTTCCGTGATAAATATTAAAAAAACAAACACACAAACCACCTCTCTTGTCAAACGCATATACGAGCTCCTTGAATTACGGGTTAAAATAAAATAAGTACAAAAGCTAAAATAAAGCTAGTCATACGGCAATTTATGACTACCGATATTGAAGGAAATAGAGAGCTGTTTACCTCTCTGCCCCATTTACGTTCTACTTATGTTAGAAGGCCGTGAATATTCGCCGTCAGGTGTTTTATGTTATCTCTTCAATTCAAGAATTTCAAAAAGGCAATACAATAGAGAAAATATACAAATTAATGTTATTTTACAAAATATAAAACCTCGAATGCGAACTACTATGCAAGACTACCCCCTGCTTGGTATCCTCACAGATCTACGTATTGGGTATGTTTCTGAAGATCTTCGCCATAGGGATTGTAGTCGTGAGAGTATTTGTTTTTTTTTAAACCCGGTCGTATATTCCTTCTCGTATTGAACAGGTTATGACATCGTTCGGAAGGTTAAATCCTATGTACGAACCTTTCACATTTAATGTTGACTTGTGATGATTCAACTTATCTAAGAACCACCCTGGAAGTCATACAAAAAGTTTGCAGTACGCCGCATCAAAATCGATAAGTCTTTTGAATAAGCAAAATTTTACCCAAAACGCTTTTACGGGCTCTTTGCGTCGCGGTTAAAAAGTAGAGCACCTGCTCTATTTACAAGAAAACCGTTTTACAAGAAAATAAAGATTTTCTATAACAGAAAATAACTGTTTGTGATTTTCTTATGGCTGAAGCTTGCAATTTTATAAATACCTCAATCTCTGAACTAAAATTACAGCCATACAGGGTTTAAAACGATTTTCCTCGACGATTCAGAGAAAAGGAGGCACTAGGTAAGGCAGGTAATTCCATATATATAAACGGTTTATTGGAGCTTTCCGAGACTACAATTTGCTTGCTTTGCCTTATAAATACCTATTTCATGATAATTTTTTAAAATGTATGCTTACGAAGCAAGTCATAGACAGTAAAAATATTAAGTAATTGTGAGCTTCACCTTCCGTAAAAACTTGTTGTTTCCTAAAGTAATCGAAGGTAAAGACGTGAGTCCGTGGTGGCCCTTCCCGAAGTGAGGACCTGAGTCCGGTTAAATTAACTCAAGATTGCTCTCAGGATTAAATTTGGTTTATTTCGACAATTTATGTTCGTATTTCTGTCGGTAAATTAAACCGGATTCATAAACAAGTGAAAACTTTACACCACTAAAAGTTTTTTAGGCGGACTAAAGTGCCATAATAGCCTCGGGGGTCTAAAGGTTTTTTTTTTTATTTTAGTCGTCTTTGTCCACAGATTCGAAATAAAAAAAAATTAAAGGCTTTTTGAAATATTTATTTTTAAATAGAGGACATTATTTTTTTTTTTGTTTTTTTTTTTAATGGAACTTAAAGCCACTACTTTGCTGCACTAGCGTTTTTTAACGGTAGTTGGATCGCGTCAGAGCGTTTGTCAACAAAAAAATAAATCGTATTGCCTCGAAATCTCTAGATTTTTTTCTGTATTACATCAGTTATTTTATTTTCTCACAATCAATGTCAAAAATAGATTGATTAATTTGGGACTAAAACCCATTCATACTCGATTCTATAGCCCCTTCGCTGTCGTCCAGCAAAGGTTCATCTCGTATAAAATGTAGACTAGTGACTAAAACAAGCCATTTTATACAAGCGGTTAAACAATATAAATTCAGAAAAATACAAGGAGACATGCACAAAATTGTGAATTTTAAAAACTGGCAATACCAGCATGTTGCCTGCAGATATGAGAGGTGAGTGATTTCACAAAAAAAATACAATTTCAATATCCAAAATCCCGCTAATGTATTGCATTGCAAAATCGAAGAGTATTCCATACAATTATTTTACTAATGTTCTAAACAATCTACACTAGGAAGATAGATAGGTACAACTTTTTGCTCGGAAACTTAAAATTTCACCAGTTATAGCTTACTCGTTTTCTCGTCCCAAAACCATATCCTATAAATTATAAATAAAAAACATCCAACAGAGAGAGATAGTCCTGAGACCACCCTAGAATAGGATTCCCTGGTTTCATTAAAGTAATTAAATTAAAGCCTAAATTTCATAGCGGAACCAAAGAATACCTTCATAGTAATAATTTGACGACCTCTGTGGCGAAGTGAGCGAAGGCCCGCCTGAGACCCAGAAGGTTGCGGGTTCGATTCCCGCCGCGGGACAAATGTTTGCTTAAAACAAATATTTGTCTCGGGATTTAGATGTTTTCTATGTATATTGTATGTATTTACAAAATAAAAAGTATATTTAATAAGTTTTAAATATATTTATTCATACAACTATGTACAAGTAGGTATATACAAAAAATACAGATGAAACAGCTAGCTATCTAAAGAACGTTGCAAACGATCTATAGATAGCTCAACTGATCCAGATCACTACCAGGCGGAAGCGTTCCCAAAATACTGGCCGCATTGCCACGCTGAATGGCAATGCTAATGCGTTGACCCAGATAAGTGCCAGCTCTCTTGTCACGCGTCGCTTCGACCAGTCGCCCTGAAATAATTTTGAAAACGCGAAGGGCCCCGGTTCCCCACGGACCCAGAGTCTCAACCCCAAAAGGCTCAAATAAGTAAGCTCTGTCGAGACTTCTATATTTGTATATTAGTAGTAAACGTATATTAGTAGTATATAGTCATGTAGTTTTCATAACACAAGCTCTGCTTACTTTGGGGCTAGATGATGCTGTGTGAAAAATGACTAGCATTATTTTATTTATTAATACATTTATAAAGCACCAAAGCACTGAACTTCAAGGAAAGTTTAAAAAGAAAATGTTCTTCCAAAATCTAATTTGCTTTGAGGCCTGACATGAATGGGTTCTTTAATAACATTTTCCTTAAAATAAAAAAAAAATACGCTCAATTACTACCTATTTCCAGTAAGGAACGGTTCATTATATATATTATTGTTATACACTTCACTTATGAAGTAATCACTTCATAAGTGAAGTGTATAATAAAGTATTAAAATTCATTAATTCATAGTGTAAATCCGAGCATAGATCTTTCGCATTTTTTTTTATTAGCTGTCTACGGCCGCAGAAGCGACCAACAACGCCGCATCGCTCGTCCGCGCTATTACGTATTTTGCTCGGCTCCTAAGGGTCGTAGCGTAATGTTAAATAGACTATAACCTTCCTTAAGAATTGGACTAGCGAATGCAAAAAAATATTTCAAATTCGACTTGTAGTTCCAGTGATAATCTCGTTCACACAAACAAACAAACTTCTGCTTTTTTATTAATATGGATTTAACCAGGATTCAGTTTTCTTGCAATTAACTTTATGCTAATGTGTAAGTACCCTAGTCCAGATATGTTATTCTATAGCTGTTCCAAACTTCATCCAAAACTTTTAGATAAGCCGTTACGTAGATTATTAGCAACAAACATGTAAGTATCCAAACATTCGCATTTCTAACATTACAAGGATAAAACAAAAAACTAGGCATTTTTCACACAAAATCATCTAGCTCCAAACTAAGCAGAGCTTGTACTAAGAGAACTACATGGTTGATATACTACTTAGATACGTTTTTTTTAATGCATACTTAATTATACATAGAAAACACGCAGGCCCGAGACAAATATTTGCATATCATACAAACATTAGTCCCGTGGCGGGAATCGAACCCGCAATCTACTGCGTTTCAGGCAGGCTTTCGCCCACTGTGCCACCGAGGTCGTCAAATCGAATCCCCATTATGTACCTACATAATATAGATAATGACACATCTACAAGTTATTGATACGCTACCTACCTGCTCTCTTTTGAGAGAAAATTATGCTTTTACAATTCGTAAACACGATTTGAGTGTTTCCCCCAACATGAATTAAATTTACCCCACCAGCCTGAAAGTATGTTTTATAAACTTGTTAATTCTGTGTTTGTGGTACAGCTGTAATATAATTACCTCCCTATCATCCCCTAGCACTCTCAGCCAGCCTATTTGATTAAAGTTAACATACATATGCACATTGTTGCTGATATTTAATTAGCTTTCCATCCCTTTGAATTCAGTGGAAAACGTACAGCCAAAATTATTGAGCTGTGAACCCTATTAGGACAAAACGAGAGGTGTAAAGAATGTTAAGACAGGAGACAGTAAAGTTTAGTTTGACCAAAACTCTACACAGCTACCCTTAGGCTTGAGTTCACCAACAAAAGTAGCGCGTATCCTCTGTAGCGCAGTGGGCAAAGGCCCGCCTGCTGAACCGCTTTGGAGAGGGTATGAAAGTCAAAATGGTTGTAATTCATTAACACGTAGTCCGTTTACCTACCTACTCTACAGCGGAGAGGAGAAACAAAAGTTATTTTGGTCTTCTCCTAAGTGGACAAATATGCTAAGCCAGGAGTGGAACTTCCAAACACCTATGTTTTTAAATATAATAGCCGTGAACAACCACGTGATAAAAAACGTGCGATTTGTTATCTACCGGGTTCCGTACCAGCACACCACAGGCTTGGTAGCTTTAAAGAAGGCCTAGTTACCAATGACTACAGAACTAGTGTGATGAAAGGGTTCAGTGTGCCATGTAGACTCCTTTCATGCACTTGTGGCAAATGTTTTGATTTTGAGCCACTGCGGTTGCAAAATCTCAACCGCGCAGATAAAGTACAGGTGGAAAACGGGCAAACAGTAGTTTATCTATGCTTCTACCAGTAATGGGCTTTTAGTATCAGAGCCAACTTTATTGTAATGTATACTTTCAGCTAATCAGGTCACATGTACAATCCGGGATAGATAAATTTTGGCATACGAATTACTATGCCTAAAGCCCATTATGGAACCATTAACTAATCACTTGGGAGCGTTTTACTAATAGGACAACCATAACTATCTTTGCGTGAAGGTTTTTTTTAACAAACTCTTAACCTTAGTGCATCTAGTAGGAATCGAATATTGTAATCTTTTTCTAACTATACATCCTTTCAAGACGTGCTAGCACACAAATCAGCGAGATAGATTAACTCTTTATTGTGCATAACACTATTTTACAGAACAGAACATAGTAAAAAAAAACATAGGAAATGCACAATGGGCGGTCCCATCGCTGGAATCGATTTCTTCCAGACAACCTTAGGGTTGCGAATGTCGGGTCACTATGAGTGTCTTCAGACGGCATCACAACCATACATTCCACAGCACAAAATGATCGAGCACGAATTTGTATGGAAAGCATAGTTTCATTCACACGCACTACCGCTCCACTCTTCATTACACAAAGGTTAGCTGGAAGAAAATGCTTATTAGCATTAAGTTCGCCTATGTACTTGTTTTATCTTGTGCAATCTATCTATCTTTCTAACCACGAGTGCGGTTGCTTCGAGCGGATATCGCCAACGTTTGATTAAACTGATCACAAAGAAGCGCCCCTTCTTCCACTCCACTTCTTCGTCCGTCGCACAGACTTACTAGAGATGCTATCGCATGTCAGTCTGTTCAGCTGTCTGTTGCAGCTGTGGTATGCACGTAACATCTATAGCTCTGCCAGAAGACACCCTTGCATATGTTTTGCATGAAAAGCGTCGAAAACCTGTGGTTCGATGTTCTTTCATGTTCTTTATGGGATCCTTTTTTCCCAGTACGTGTAAACTATGGAATGAGCTGCTGGATGAGGTGTTTCCGATAAATAAAAACGTGGCGCCGCTTCTATGTGCTACCTGATCAGAACACATTTTTTTGTAGAAAATAGTCATGAATTGTAGTTTTCTATTGTTAACAGACCGTGGAACATGGAGACGAGAGCTGATGATGATGAGGCACCCACAGACCCTGCAGCGAGGAAGCTCACCCACCATGACTACACAGAGCAGGATTTTGAAGGTAAAGAACTAGACTTCGATGTAATGTCCTTCGACTAAACGTTTTTCGATGTAACGTTACATAATTAATTTTGTAAAGAAACTGTAGTGGCCATCTGCCAAGCAGTGCGATAGTTTTGTCAAGGATAAGAAAAACCTCGCACAAAGTTATGATAATCTACAAGAATTATCAGATTCAGATTCGTATTATATATTGACGATTTCGTTATAATGACATGATGAGTATACAGATTCATTGAAAATTCAGGCAATAATTTAAACAAAAAATCTTTTTTTGTTTAAATTGTTCTTTCTTTCTGAGATCTTCGAGTTTATAAGTAAAATAGCCCTGAAAAGGCACAATGACCTATAAATAACAAGAAATAAGTTATAAATAATTCTGGTCATTTTCAAACAGCATTATCTAGCCCCAATTTAAGCATGGCCTAGAACCAAAAAATCGAAGACATGTGCCAACAGTTTGTGTTCCAATAAGCGGCGATAGGCTTGCAACCTGTCACGTGGAATGCTAACTTGCAATGCGAGGGCATGTGCCAAAATTAAATGTAAAGTTTGGACGTGCCTCTGACTACCCCCTACACTGGTAACCTCAAATATCTACTCACTGAGTGTATCTGGGGATGTCCACGTGAGACACGTGAGACGTTACATAAAACATAACACGTGTTTGTTATGTTTTATGTAAGCAGAACTTGTGTTATGGGAACTACATGTCTGATATATTACCTACTTACATACATTATTTTTGTAAATACGTACATAGAAAACACCTAGACCCAAGGCAAATATTTGAAGATCATACAAACATTTGTCCCAATAGAGGTCGGTCTATAGTAAAAGAACCAGTGTGTGACAGGGTGCGCAATGGCACTACAGTAACATTGACGACCTCTGTGGCGCAGTGGGCGTAGGCCCGCCTGAGACGCAGAAGGTTGCGGATTCGATTCCCGACGTGGGACACATGTTTGTGTGATCTGTAAATATTTGTCTCAGATCTAGGTGTTTTCTATATATAATTGTATGTATTTACAAAAAAAGTATTTATGCAGTATGTATCAGTCATGTTGTTCTCATAATATTCGTTCAGATGAATGAAAACGCGTTTTATGTCGCAGTAAATTTGTCTTGTAACTAATTAAGGTCAGGAGGGGTGCCAAAAAGGGTGAAGGAAGTTCTAACCAACCCACTTAATACAAGTACCCATAAATGTTTGTACAGCATTGACCCTTTTTCGAACTATCTGATTGATTTGGAGCTGGGCAATTGTTGAGAATGTATTCGTTGTTTCCTTTACAAAAACCATAGACTACACTGTGAATTTTTAACTCTCCTCCGACATTTCTTGTAATTGAAAAGTTATTATAGTTAATTGAAACAACGAATTTATTACATTTATTCATACAACTATGTACAAGTAGGTATATACAAAAAATACAGATGAAACAGCTAGCTATCTAAAGACCGTTGCAAACGATCTATAGATAGCTCAACTGATCTAGATCACCCTAAAATACTGGCCGCATTGCCACGCTGAATGGCAATGCTTATGCTAATAATAATTGATATAACTAAAATTGGAGTGCTGTCGTCGTAAATAAAAAACTCGCTGTCCAGAAGATACTTTTGCTTTTATGACCAAGAAAATTATGAAGAAAAGTTATGAAAAGTTTTGATTATTCTTTAGATAGGTAATAAGGGTTTTATGGCAGACGTTTCCGAGGTCTTTCACGTGTTATACAAATTAGTTGCCTGTGAAATAAGAAATCATTAAAAACATTTGGTTTTAAGGAAAAGGGTAAACTTTCCTGGATAAAGGTGTTATTCTGTCGAATCCATTATTGAATATATCAAAACGCTTTTTATTAAGTTTAGCCTAAGCTTTAAGCTGAAAGCGCACTAACGGCTATGCCCGTTTACAGATCGGATGCTCGGGGTGTTCCGGCTCGAAGCTATTTTTTTTAACAGTTAACAGACTCATACATAGTCCTGACCCCACACTAGGATTATGTATCGTGGTTATCAGAAACTACGAGTACCGAAGAATCCTATTCGGACTCCATTTTGTGTGCATGTACGACAGCTTTCGAGTTGATCATTATTCTAAAACTTCATTATAAAATTCAATGAAACTGCGCGTTCGTTACGCGCGAATTATAAATAATGGGAAAATGTTTGTATACATACCTAGATTTGCTCGTTTCGCGCATCGTGATGTGATGTTCTATCTATGTATAATAATATGTAGGTACTACGCTCGTGAAACAACGTTCTCTGCCTTTTTTTCGATCGTTCACAGTTATTCCTATTTACAGCTCTGTGGTCTTACTTTGATAGGGTTTCAATGTGGTGGGGAAACACGATTTTCAATAAGGAAAATGTTATAACAAAATATGAAGTTATTTTTTATGAGACATAGTTTATTTGGAACAGAAGGCTTCTCTGCAAATACCTATTTCAATTGTGATATTTCAAATTTCTGAACTTAAATAATAAACTTTACTTAAATCCACGAGGTACGCAGAGCCTCTTTCTTGAATTTTGAAGTATCTTTCAATGCTATCCAGAGAAAGAGAATCGCGACTTTTATGTCCAGAGTTGAGTAGCAATATTATTATAAGGAGTCTGGCAGACAGGGTGATGATAACGACAACGTATAGACGTTAGGTGGAAATAGCCATCTTATTTTTTGTGTAAATCGTGTCGTCTACATTAATGAATTGTTATTATTAAATTAACCTTAGGTGTCTGGTAGATATGCTAATGACAACGACAACGTTTATGAAGACTTTGGGTGGAAATATCCAACTGATTTAAAATATGAATTTATTAATTTATTTGTGAGAGTTGGAAGGAATGAGTTTACTACTCATTTGTGTTTCTCTGCGAGGCGAAATAATTTCAACACGCTGGTCTTGCATCATCACGTCAAAAAACTCTTTTCAGGATCATACAAACAAACTATTCATTTTTACCTCGTTGGATTAGTACCATACAAGCTGAATAAAGGACGGGTCGTAAAAAAATAACGATTAAAAATAAACATCTAGTTGATTAAAAATATATTTTGAAAAGCAAGACGGAGTCACCGTCCTTACAAAAGAGTTTAATTAAAACCTCACGGAGCAATATCTTCGTTCTAAGCCTGATTAAAAGGTCAGATGAAACCGATCTTTGACCTTTGTTAATCTATGATCTTTTATGTATTTGGTTTCGCTTTATGAATTAAGTTGGCGAGATTTTTAATGAATATGTGGATGAAGTTATTTTTGCAAATGTACCTATCCTTTAAGGCTACACCTATCCTTTTTATTATTTGAATCTAGTAAAAATGAACGGCAATAATAAAAGCGTAATTAACAGCATTTGCAGCTCAGGCATTTGAATTAGAGAATAAACTAGAAACTCTTTATAATATTTTTAATCTGTAGATGTGCACTATATTAATTTATTCTTAAAACAGAAAAACGAGGTCATCTGCCAAATATAATGTTTGGATATGCTTTTGGCGACTACATTTAAAGTTTACCAGCACGGTATGGACTGAAGCATGATAAAAGGGAAGAGCAGAAACAGCCTGAAATATTCATTGATGTCTGCTCATCTTAACTCGTTATAAAGCCGCATTCCAGGAAATGCAGATTCCAGAAATTAACAAAGCAGCTTAACTTGTGTCTCCTCTCCCGTCTAAATTATTTCAAAGCTATCCTAGAACTATGAAGCAACTGCCAACGAAAGATTTGATGGAATTTTATGAGGCAACTTCGGAACCACGAAACGCCTTGGGCTTTTTGATAATTCAGTACCTCAGTATGACAAAGGAAAAAATATATCACTATGTAAAAAGCTATTTTCCCTAGAACGTGATAGCGCCGTATTGTAACATGATTTGCATAAATCGATGCAATCTCCCTGATCAGCTAAGTGACCCTGCATCTTATCGGATCAGGTCAAGCACGGCTCGCGGAGATTTCAAATTAATCCACAGCCTTCAAGCTTACTCTGATTACTATAGGATGTAGTTTTAATCTTCATACTATGCTCGGAAAGTACCAAGTTACCTTTTTTAGGGTTCTGTACCTCAATAGGAAAAATGGAACCCTTATAGGATTACTTCGTTGTCCGTTTGTCTGTCTATCAAGCCCTTTACCTCAGCAACCCGTGGATATATCGAGTTGAAATTAATATCAAATACGTAGGTCTATTATCCTTTTGAGCTCTACAAAAATAAAGTTTCTAAGTCAACGCAATTAAAAAATACGGCCATTTATGCGACATAATTGTTTTGATACTCGCAAATAAATCAAAACCTAGGATACTTCCCGTTGACCTAAAATCATGAAAGGACATGGCCCACTCCCCTCCCCCCCCATACATTGTTTGTCCCACAGGCAAAATATGTCAAAAATGGCTTTTTATTTTCTAATGAGACTCCATTCGATTTGTTCCACTATATAGCGGGGGTTACAAAGTATCTTTAATAAATGTGGCACCGCTATGAAGCCTATATTAGCGCTATAATAAAGCAAGAAACAAATATGCTAAAAGATCTACCCACTGAGTATGTATCTGAAGATGTCCACCGCGAGGAAGACAGTCGTGAGCGTGTTTTTTTTTTTTTTTGTATTTGAAGTCAACGTCCTATCTCAGCATTTACAGCACTTTTTATTTGCACACAGTGATTTCATTTTCACCTAGAGACTATTTATAGATAGATATTTTTGGTAGATAAATAGTTCTCTCAGTTTTCGTAATCATACTACACCCTACATTTCACCGACAATAGCGTGGGAAATAGGCTCTGATCGCGTGTTCATTTTAATTAAAAGCATCTGTAATACCGTTTCCGATAGATTGGCTATAAGATGTTCCGCTCGAGTGATAATACGTGCCTTGAAAGCTTTATATAGGTACCTACATATCTGCGTGTATAATGTATAGTGCCTGTGGAATATTCACATCTCAGTTGTATAAAAAAAACAATAAACAAACAACCTCTTAAGTCAAACGCATATACGGGCTCCTTAAGGTAAAAAGGTAATTGAAACCATATTATCATTAGGTTCTTCCTTTGAATTCTAAGATTCTTTACATCACTACCAATCTGTATTAAGTAGATAACTTCGGTATTGGCAAGTAGATTCTTGTGTGCTCGTTCGTCGTTGATTGAGAACTTTTGTATAACTAACAGATAGCTTTAAGATAAAGGCGAAAACTACTGAATAAAAATAAGAGATATATTTCGGGTTATTGACCCATCGGGGACAACGGGTAAATAGATCGATGGAATAATGAATATATCATAGGTTATGGAATTAAAACTATCGTGGTTTGGTATCATTTTAGAATATTATTACGACTATACCATGTACTTTACTATTCCCTGCTGATGACCATCGAGCGTGGTCGCGGACGGTGCTCATGAGGAAAGACCTCTAAACGGTCAACGTAACGTCAGCAGGAGAATAGTAAAGTACGTGGTATAGTCGTAATAATATTCTAAAAAGATCATACCAGGTTGTCTGGTAGAGCTCGCTATTTAGCGATCAGACCGCCCATTGTACAACATTATCAAATTTTGTAGTACATAACTAAGCTGATGTGTTATTTTGTGTGCAATAAAGTATCTTCTATGTTTTCTATAGATCGATTATCTATATAGCTCGATATTCTATAGATCGATAGATGCGTGATATCTATGTACGTAAAATGTCTATCTTTCAGAACGTCTTAACGGGAATCTTCATTCTTTGATGATGTTTATATTGTTCTAGGTCATAGGCAACACACGGTGTTTGTCGGAGTCCACGTGCCGCCGGCACGAAGGCATTCTCATCGGAAACATAAACACCACAATCGTAATGGAGAGACGGAACCTGAAAGGCCCGGTAGGTATACAGTTATTTTTCTGTGCTTATTTGTACCTACGTGCGTACACATATTAAAAAAGTTTGCTCAGTTTGAAAACCTAACATAATTATTTTTTGATATGTTTAAATGTTAAAGCGAAGCGTTTAGTATAAAAATAAACCACTTTGTTTTTTTTGTATTAATTTAAATCTGTTCCTATGGAAAAGCGATTTAAAGGTAAAATAAAATATTTCAACTTTTCAAAATGATCGCAAACTTTGATGTGTGTAGTACGTATGGGGATTCTGTCTTTACCTTGTGGCATCCAAACGGCTGGATATTAATGAAAGACGTATCTGTAGATCCCCATTCATTAATTAGAACTTAGATACCTTACGACTAGAGAGCGCAAACATGGCGAAGTGCCTTGGACTTGAAATGTCAAAATAACAATATGGCGGCCGCCAGTCTGATCTCTTCTTGCAGTCACTCTGATATGTATACTTGTATTAGGTATGATAATTGTATTGTATTGATGTGGTTAATCATAAACCACATCAAAACTACATTCACCTGTGCAGCATAAACAGTCGTGAACTATACAACTACATAGAAATGTAGGACTAAGTATGCAAATTAATTACGACCTCGTGAAGCTGATGAAATTATCCCTTTTCATGACACAAACAGATCGTTAGTCTGTGCGATGAAAATTCATAACGGCATGTGTGGGTTGGAAAGATTTCGCTTTGAAGAAAAACAACATTGTGAGAATATTATAATTTTGCGGCCTTGAGGCAATTGGTGATATGCTATGAAGCGAAATGTAATGCTTATCCACTCTATTTAGCTAATTATGGGACACTTATTAATTACGAAACACTAAAGTAACTTATGTTTTCATGTTATTATGAAATACTTTGTATTTGTCATGAAAAATATGTCTCATCGACTCATGCTTTTATGCATAAAAGTTTTGTGTCTATTTACCGCTTAGGTGATAAAGAGGATCAATTGTCTCTCGTGACTCTAAGCCTACCTACCTATTTGCCTAAACTACCAAGTTATTGGTTTAGTTAGGCCGGAGGTAAGGATAGAGGTATCAGAGGTACGTGTAAAAGTAAACTACGAGGCCGGTCAAGTGCGTGCGATTTAATTGAGCGCCAGTTGAAGACTGTCCGCCAAACATGAGTGAGCACAGTTTTATTATTTAGAGTTACAACTAGTACTTATTCTATGGTGCGATGTGGGAGCGTAACCCTACATCTACATCCCCCTTAAAATAAAGATGAAAGGTACAACATAGGTAAACATTTGTTAAAAATTGAAACATATAAACGATTTATAATTAAACAAAATGTTGACATTGTTTGTGATGTGACATGATGTGCGTCGCCGCGTTGTCATCGGTGATGGTCGCAGCGTGCGCGCCGCTGGCTGCGATGTTCTAGGCGACGGTTGACCCATGTTGCGTTATGGTTGTAGTGTGGTCTGTGCTGTGTCGGTGCGAAAGGTGAAGTCCGGCTTTGTGTGTTCCCCTTGCGATGATGACGCGATGTGGAGTGACACTGAGCGTGGAAATGTAAACCGCTCAAATGTCAAAGCGCACAGTTCTCTTAATTGTGCGACCTGATCTGGTTGTAACAATGGGGCTCTGTTGTTTAGATGTGTTTATGTTATTGCCGGACGGTTCATATGACTCGTTTGATGATAACCGCTCGGCGGATATTGATGGTGTCGACTCGGCTGGTTTGATGTCGGTGTCGGCTTCACCGTGGGACTCGTCCTGTGATGAAATCACGGCGTAAGCTGGTTTGAGCCTGTCAAGCGATATGGTGACGTTCCGAGAACCCATTTGTAATGTATAGAACTTAGGATGTCTACTAACTACTTTAAAGGGGCCCTCGTAAGGTGGAGTGAGTGACCTCCGCGATTCCCGCCTGACAAAAACATAATTAGAAATTGCAAGATCGCGGTGTATGAAAATTTTCCTATCGCTATGATTATGCTTACAAGATGTTGGTTGAATCGAAGCTAGAGTTTCCATGAGTTTGGTAGTATATTCGGCTTGATTGATGTAATGGTCGGACGGAACGAAAAAATCTCCTGGCAATCGGATTGATTTTCCGAACGTTAATTGTGCGGGACTGTACCCTATGTCCTTTTTGATTGCCGATCTTAGGCCTAATAATATTAATGGCAGTTCCCGT
Source organism: Perizoma affinitatum (assembly GCA_961405105.1). Taxonomy (NCBI): domain Eukaryota; kingdom Metazoa; phylum Arthropoda; class Insecta; order Lepidoptera; family Geometridae; genus Perizoma; species Perizoma affinitatum. The sequence goes on along the minus strand of OY560191.1, from coordinate 3,631,723 downwards.
GCCCATTGGTTGGTGTTTTCGCATCGTGCCATGATAGCTGCTTTTAGTGTTCGATGAGCACGTTCTACTTGGCCGTTAGCCTTTGGGTTGTACGCGGTGGTGTGTATTTTCTCGATTCCTAATTTTCTTGAAAGTTGCGAAAACAGCTGCGATTCAAATTGTCTTCCTTGATCTGTGGTGATCTTGATGGGGCAACCAAACCTCGATATCCAGTGATCGACGAATTTGGTAGCCACGGTTTCCGCTGTTATGTCTTTCGTTGGTGCTACTTCTAACCATTTGGTGACACGATCTATCATCGTAACGCAGTATGTAAAATCATCTGATGTTGGTAATGGTCCCACAATGTCTATATGCACATGCGCAAATCGATCAGATTTTTCAAATTCTCCCAGTGGAGAAATAGTATGTCGTTGAACTTTTGCTTTTTGACACGGTATGCAGCTTTTGACAAACGCTGTGGCATCGCGATTCATACCAGGCCAAAAATATCTTTGCGCAATTAAACGTCGTGTAGCGGCGGCGCCTGGGTGGCTGAGCGCATGAGTACTTGATAACGCCCGTTTGCGGAATTGCGCAGGTAGGTAGAGTCGGGCTTGATTTGTTGACGTCTCGAAAATAAGTTCGTTTTTGGAATATGGCACCATGAATGATTTTAATTGCAGATTATCTTTATGACGTAGTGTGTCCAACTCCGGGTCTTCGATTTGGCTTTTGTATAACTGCTCATAATCGAAAATGTGCGGAAGTTCGATATCTTCCAATCTTGAAAGGAAGTCTGCTGCGTTGTTGAGTTCACCTTCTATGTATTCTATTTTATCGCAAAATTGGGCAATAAAATCTAGTTGGCGTAAGCGTCTAGGTGAATCCGATTTTGATTCTTTTTTCGAGAGCGCGAAAGTGAGTGGTTTATGGTCGGTCATTACCACAAGACATCTTCCCTCTATTATATAACGGAAGTGCTTTATTGACATATATATTGCGAGTAGCTCTCTGTCGTAAGTACTATATTTGATTTGTGCGTCGGTGAGTTTCTTAGAGTAGAACGCGAGTGGTTGTAATTGTTTGTTTACGAGTTGATGTAGAGCTGCACCGATGCAAGTGTTCGAAGCGTCCGTAATTAAAACAAGTTTGGCGGTTGGGTCCGGGTGCGCGAGCATAGTGGCTTCGCTTATCATTTGTTTACACTTGTTGAACGCTTGTATGGCTTCGTTAGTCCATAGTATTTTTGTTTTGTCTTTCCTTTTCGAGTTGTGTAAATATTTGTCGAGTATAGATTGCGTTGTTGCTGCCTTAGGAATGTTGTTTCGATAAAAGTTGATGAGACCGAGAAAACGGCGTAATTCCTCAATTGTTTCAGGCTGTTGGAATTCGGTGATGTTCTTGACCTTCTCTTGTTCCGGTGTAATACCATCGCAGGTGACGTGGTAGCCTCGGAACTTCAGTTCAGTTTTTCCGAACTCGCATTTGCTGGTGTTCATTGTGATGCTATACTCGTTGAGTCGTTTGAATACAGCTTCTAGATCTTGAAGATGGCGTTCTTGATTTTCTGAGGCGACCAGGATGTCGTCGATGTACGTAAATGTGTTTTCCATGGTTTTTAACACCTCGTTGATGAAACGTTGAAAACTTTGAGCTGCGTTGCGCATTCCAAAATTTAACTTTAAAAATTCAAAACTTCCAAATGGCGTGATTATTGATGTTTTTGGAATGTCCTCTGGCGCGATGGATATATGATGGTAAGCGCGACGAATATCGATTTTTGAAAGTATAGTCTTACCTTTTAGAATGTAAGTAAAATCTAATAGTCTTGGAATTGGGTAGCGATCCGGTTCTGTTATAGCGTTAAGACGCCGGTAATCGCCACAGGGTCTTAACCCTAGAACCCTACACTATCTGGCGTACTTGTTATTCCTACACAGGGGTGCTGGGGTACCCCATACAAAAATACTTGTAGTTATTTATATAAAAACCAATTACAGAAAATATTTTTTTATTATATAATAGAAGGAATTTGAGATTACAAATCAGTTATAAAAAAACAATTTTATATTAATTTGATAATTTTTCTCAAATTTTCACCTGGTGCTCCAAAAAAATTGTTTTTTTGCACTTATCGCACATTCTCTTGCTTTTTCTATTGTTATTTCCGGAAAAAAAGCCGCAGCGTCCCGGGGTATATAGTACAAGAATGGAACTTCAATAAGCCATAGGTTTTTTGAGGATCGCTGTAATAGGCTTTTTTATATCCCTCCTCCAAATCGGCTTTAGGAAGAGTCCCTCTAAATCATATGAGACCATTAGGTTCATTATCAGAATCTTCTGTTAATTATCTTTAATTTGACACATCCTCATCTTCCTCATCGCCGGATTTATGGTCATATTATAATTCATTTCCTCATAATTCAATATCTGACTGACAGCCATCTAAAATGATAAATAACACAATAAAGTATGTCACTACGCAAAAAAAAGTTGTTTCTAAATATTTTTATGTTTAATTTATTAAAAACTAAAATGAATACTAATACATTATTAAATATTAATATATAAAATATTCATATACATATACATTAAATAAATTGATAAAATTACTATAATACATGAAAAAAAAATACTTACGTTGTTCCTACACTGGGGTACCTCGGTACCCCACGTCACTCGTTGACACGTCCACACAATGAGACTGTCGAATCTAGCCTGATTATTTAATAGCGGATGGCACTAAACTAAAATACACAGACACTCAAACCTGTGGATATAACACAAACAGAATGAATTAAAAAACAAACCGCCCTGGGGTGCCCCAGCACCCCATGTAGGGTTCTAGGGTTAATTCCCCGTTTTTCTTCTTCACTACATGGAGTGGGTTGGCCCAAGGGCTGGTTGAGGGTCTGCAAATGCCGAGCTCCATCATTCGCTCGAACTCTTGTTTTGCTGCTTTGTACTTTTCTGGGTTGAGTGCGCGCGGTTTTTCATATATTGGTGGTCCGCGAGTACAAATGTAGTGAACGACGTTATGTTTTGACGTCTCCTTGAATGATTCGGGCTTTGTTATGTCCGGATACTTTGCTAAGACTTTATGGTAAGGATCCGTGGTGTTAATCGCTCTGATTGTGTCGTTGGCATCTTTTGAAAATTGAGTTTTTCTAAATAATTTGGTGATGTTATCGACTAACTTGCGACCGTGTAGATCAACCATTAGTTGATTTTTGGCCAGAAAGTCAGCTCCGATGATCGATCGTTGAACGTCCGCTAATATGAAAGTCCAACGCAATGGGCGTCTGAGACCTAGATCCAATGTTAATGTTTTCTCGCCGTAAGTTTTGATGGGTGTGCCGTTTGCTGCATAAAGTGTGTAGTCTGCCGGTGTCTGATTAAACCTTTTACAGGCTAACACTGAAACATCTGCACCTGTGTCTATGAGAAAACGCATTCCCGTAGGCTTATCTGTAACGCATAGGCGAAATGAATTGCCGGCGCCAACGTTCGCCACCGCTGGAGCCGTGTTTAGTTTAACGCCTTCTTAGAGCATTTATCATCCCCGCATTTGTTTGCGGTGTCGCCGTAAATATAATGGTAGAAGCATTTGTAGTTGTGATCGCCGGGCCGTGCCTTTTGTGCTCTGAATTTGTCTTGATTGTCTAGTTTTGCGGCCCTATTATGCGAATGCGATCGCGAGCGATAATGTGATTGACCGTGATCTGGCCGTGCATGTTGGTGCCGCGACAAAAGGGGCTCGTATCGCTTGTTCATCGCGGCGACATCAAGTGTTAACTTGCGAAGTTGTTCGTCTACCGAATTTGAAATACTGAAGGTTTCAGCAGTTGAAGTTCTCGATGTTTCTATGATTTTGTCGGCGATTTGTGCAATATCGTCGAGATCGACTTGCTTGCACACTGCAATGACTGCTCTTACCATGTTAGGCAGTCGTTTGAGCCACAACAGCTTGATTGTGTCCTCTTGAATTTTGTTCCTCCCAAGCTCCTTCATCTTTCGGAGTAGTTGAGAGGGGCGTTGATCACCTAGCTCGACCCGGAATAGCTTGTGTAGCTGGATTGTTTCCGACTCCTCGTAAGCATTTATTAATCTATTCTTAAGTGCTAAATACCTATCGGAAACGGGTGGGTTCTCGAGAATGTCACTAACCTGGCTTAACTCGTCTCTCCCCAACTTCGCTATGACCAGTTGGAACTTGCTGAGGTCTCCGGTTTTCTGTGGTGCGATGATGGCCTCGAATTGATGAAACCATAGCCGCGGCTGCGTGGTCCAGAAACTCGACAAGCGCGATTGTATGGTGACCGCGCTGGCAGCCAATTCCGCTGTGGTACGGCTGGTAGTTGTGGTGGGTTGCTGTGCCGGCGTGGCACCGGCGGATTCTGCGCCCACGAGCATCTTATACTGCTCCTCGGTGATGGGGTCGGCGGGTTGAGTCATCACTGACTGTATGTCACTTCGGCACTCGTAGATCACGTCGGGGTCACCACTTTTGTGTCTATTTACCGCTTAGGTGATAAAGAGGATCAATTGTCTCTCGTGACTCTAAGCCTACCTACCTATTTGCCTAAACTACCAAGTTATTGGTTTAGTTAGGCCGGAGGTAAGGATAGAGGTATCAGAGGTACGTGTAAAAGTAAACTACGAGGCCGGTCAAGTGCGTGCGATTTAATTGAGCGCCAGTTGAAGACTGTCCGCCAAACATGAGTGAGCACAGTTTTATTATTTAGAGTTACAACTAGTACTTATTCTATGGTGCGATGTGGGAGCGTAACCCTACAAAAGTAACAAAATCAAAAGCACAACATTAAAACAGTAAAATGTGGCGATAGTATCTTACCTACGATGAAGTACAAGGCAATTGCCAATCGGGTAAACCATTTCACAGAGAAATGTTGACAGACACACACAAACAAACCAATGACCTCTTACCCCAATCGTTTTGTGTTCGTGGTAAAAGGACGCGAGGGCGTCGCGGATTATAAGACTTGATAAATAGTTGGTTTACCTATGGTTTTTTTTATTAGTTTTAAGGTTTTGGTGATGATTATAGTAAAATTGTGATGATCATTCCATCTCTAGGGCCTGGGATAGTGGCTAGAAGAAGACTGAGCGTATCCGAAGACGGAGAGACACGTAAGACGAATAAACCGTATCTCGTTCTTCATAAAGTTCAATTTCCTTTCTACGACTTCATTTCATTGAAGCATGGGTTTACGATTACATATTTACTAGAAGCTCAAAGAATTCACTTCTCTTTCTTTTTTTTCGTCAATGAAGCAGATCTTATAAGTATCTTTATTTTTTAAATCATTCGCATGATTTTAATTAGCTTCCTGTTAAATACTATATTATTGTTCTGTGTTCTTAGAGTGTGTGTTTGTGTCGTATTAAGGTATTTTTGCGTCAATGTCCGTGGTGTGGTTTCACTTGATGAGTACCAAACGTCATTCCATGAATGAAGGCGGTCTCACGACTAAGTTTTTGAAATCATTCGCATGAATATTACTGGTTTCCTAACTTTCATATTGTTTTGTGTTTCTTCCTAGAATGTGTTCTAGTCGTAGGTATATGATAGAGATTTTTGTGTCAATACCCGTGGGGTGGTTTCATTTAGGTGTCTACTTAAGCCATCAACGGTTCCAGGGGCAATGAAAGTTTAATTTTCATTAGAGATTCCGTATGTTTTACGTTTTATGTTTTATATTTTTCACAACTGCTGATATCAATTTCATCGTTTTCAGTGACACCGCCAGCCCAAAGAGTACAGTTCATACTCGGCGAAGAACTCGATGACTCAACCATGGAATCCCACCCGTTATTCTCCGAAATGGAAGAACTGGTCAAAGAGGGAGACGAGCTTGAATGGAAAGAGACAGCAAGATGGATAAAGTTCGAAGAGGACGTCGAAGAAGGAGGAAATCGATGGTCAAAACCACATGTCGCTACTTTATCATTGCACTCCTTATTTGAGCTGAGAAGTCTAATCCTAAACGGATCAGTTATTTTAGATATGGAAGCAGGATCTCTAGAACAAGTTGCAGATCATGTTCTGGATAGTTTGGTGGCCGATGGTTCGCTAGGATACGACAGCAGAGAGAAAGTCAAAGACGCTTTATTAAGAAGACACAGACATCAGCACGAAAGAAGGAATCATAATAACATGTCTCGACTTCCTCTTATTCGGTCGCTGGCTGATATTGGGAGGAATCATTCTTCATGCAAAAGTGAGTACGATTTTATTTTTTATAGGATTTTGAAAAGCCGTACTCAGAATAACATACATCTTCAAGTCTCTGAAATGTTCTAAAAACTGAATTACTTAACGCTGCAATGTAGGAACAGCCCAGGCTCTCTTAGTCTCTGACATGACGTTACACTTCAACAAACAACAGAAACAGAAGTGGCAAATATTATCATCAGCTACCTTAGACACGAGCCTTTATTCTGCTCACCTAGGACCAAGTAGACCAAGTAGAATGCCAATACTTTCGCCATGTGCGACGTTTTAGTCAAAATCAGTTACAACATTTTTAAGAAGTATACGAGTGCTCTATTTATAATTATGATTATTGTTGTGGCGTGATTAAAGATTTCCAGGAAGGTGGCTCTCGACGCTCAAGCGCCCGGAGTTGTCGAGGGCCCACCTCATCACCCCACACCGCGCTGCTTGAAGCTGGAGACGCAAGGGGCTCGTATCTAGCAGTGCCAGGTTAGGCATGGTAACTTGTGTGCTGTAAGCTCACTACTCACGCAATTTTGAAGACTCAGCGCACAAGCACAGACGCTAACCTTTATGTTTCCTATATTTTTGTGTGGTATTGTATATGTCAAATGTATGTACGGGAATGTTTATCGTGTCAGTGTAGCACATTGACATGGTTTCGGCTCTGTTCTTGAGGCCTGATAACTGTGGCTTGCGAATAGAGTCGAAATTATTGTTGTGTCATCAGTACCATACAAATGTGCCGTTAATATTTCCGTATTGATAACATGTACCTTTGAAACATTGCATAAGTTTTTATGAATGCTGAACACGGTTTGGATGAAAATTGGCAATTTATATTACAGTGGAAGAAGGCGGTTCGACAAGTGGACACTCGAACAAAGGAGAAATCGGTCGTTTCCTAGGCATCCCTAGTGCGGGTAACCGCTTCTCCTGAATGTTCATCGATGTTGTTTTCTAAATTTTAATTTTTATCTTCTTCATCATTTCAAAAGAAACATTCGTTCACACTCCCTTGATATTTCATTACGTTTTTTTTTTAATTGATGGTGTTGCAGTTCAAAGTGCACGCTAAAGCTTTTTCAAACTATCACTAAACTTAACGTTCAGATCATCAAAGTTGCAAATCGTTTCAATACATTTCAATTACATTTTCGAAAATTTTAACTCAAAAAACAGCTTAATACTAGACTTGATTTGCACATTTCAAAATTTTATTACTATGCTTTTGGACGTGTCGATTGCGAATTGATTGATTTGAATTTCACATATTCTAAACGAAATTTTGATGTTTTAGGTTCAACTCAAGATGATGGAATGGTCAAAAGCCCCAGCAGCGTTTCAATGATAAGGAACCACAGTTCGGGAGAACTTCCAATGAATGGAGATATTAATCACAAAACCAACACTAATTTTATGCGAAAAATACCACCCGGAGCAGAAGCATCCAACATTTTAGTCGGTGAAGTAGATTTCCTAGAAAAGACCCTGTCAGCTTTCGTGAGGCTCAAGACTGGAACGATCATGGGTGATTTGACTGAGGTGCCCGTACCCACTCGTTTCATGTTCGTCTTACTCGGACCACCAAACAGCAACTCAAGCTTTCACGAAATCGGCCGAGCAATGGCAACCCTCATGTCTGATGAGATTTTCCATGAGGTCGCTTATAGAGCGAAGAAAAGGGACCATCTCTTAGCAGGGATTGATGAATTCTTAGATGCAGTTACTGTCTTACCCCCTGGAGAATGGGACCCTGCTATTCGTATTGAGCCTCCAGCTGCTATCCCTTCACAAGATCCTCGAAAAAGACCGAATGATCACAACAATCATAAAGAAGAATTCGATGAAGAGGAAGAAGAACAAAAGCAAAGAGAGGAGTCAGGTTTGGCAAGAAGCGGAAGATTGTTCGGAGGACTGATCAATGATCTCAAAAGAAAGATGCCTTGGTACTGGTCTGATTTCAAAGACGCGTTGGCACTGCAATGTATCGCGTCATGGATATTTCTATATTTTGCATGTTTATCGCCTATCATCACTTTTGGGGGATTATTGGGAGAAGCGACGGGAAAAAACATGGCTGCTATGGAGTCTTTAATATCTGGTTTCGTATGCGGCATGGGGTATGGCTTCTTTTCAGGGCAGCCTTTGACGATATTAGGATCAACCGGACCAGTTCTGGTTTTCGAAACGATAGTTTTTGAATTTTGCAAGCAAATTGGCTGGAATTACATGTCATTTAGATTCTGCATCGGTACGTGGATAACGATAATTCTGGTGATACTGGTAGCAATCGATGCCAGCGCATTAGTTTGTTACATCACGAGGTTTACCGAAGAGAATTTCGCCACGCTTATAGCATTCATATTCATTTACAAGGTAAATCTTAAACAAATAAAGCCCCTTTAGTAAATTGTTTTTAGTTTTAATTAACATGTTTTATTGTAGGCGGTCGAGAATGTTATTTCCATCGGTAAGAAATATCCGCTAAAGACGCGCCCCGACGAAGTTCTCAATTATGAGTGCTATTGTTTACCAAGTAATTACTCTAAAGTGCCAGAGCAGTTTAATTGGACTTTGGTGGACAAAGAGTCTTGTCAGGTAAGAACTAATTACTTTACAACTCAATTTTAATATTCTTAATTCGGAAAAGTCGTGTCGTTTCGGATAGACCAGTAAATAAATATTATGGCCACAAGCGATAGGGCGTTCTACCAAGGCTGTCACTACTCATAATTATTTTTTCTAAACGATTCACTTTTAAGGCAATGGGTTCCTTCCTCATCGCACGTATCTCTAAAAGCTTTCTCTACTAATTGCATTTTTTCTTGCAGGTGTATAATGGAACGCTTGCTGGGGGTGGGTGTGATACGAAAGTATACGTGCCTGATGTGTACCTCATGTCCATTATACTATTCTTGGGGACTTTTGTTATTTCTGTAATATTGAAGGATTTTAAGAACTCTCTATTTTTCCCATCCAAGGTAAAGATTTAAAATTGAAATCGGTCCATTGGAATAGCCTGGAAAACACATATGCTAATGTCACCCACTTTTGCACGTTTTGAACAACCACATTGTTTATCATGTTTCCGTTTACAGGTCAGGCAAATAATCAGTGACTTCTCAGTAATCATTGCCATTCTATCCATGTCCTTCCTGGACTACAAAGTTGGAGTGAAAACCCCGAAACTTGAAGTGCCATCTGAATTCAAACCCACACTTCCTGGCCGAAATTGGGTGATCACACCTTTTAGCGGTAATCCACTATGGTCTGCTTTGGTAGCCGTACTGCCAGCATTACTGGGAACCATTTTGATATTTATGGACCAGCAAATTACAGCTGTAATTGTGAACAGAAAAGAAAATAAACTGAAGAAGGGGTGTGGATACCATTTGGACTTATTTGTACTGGCTATTTTGATCCAGATATGCTCAGTAATGGGTCTGCCATGGTTCGTGGCAGCGACTGTACTAAGCATAAATCACGTAAACTCTTTGAAAGTGGAGTCTGAATGTGCAGCTCCGGGGGAAAAACCCCAATTCTTGGGCGTCAGAGAACAAAGGGTGACCCATATCTTGATATTCTTGATGATTGGCTTCTCTGTAATACTGACGCCAGTTCTTAGTCATATTCCAATGCCAGTACTGTTTGGAGTATTTTTATATATGGGAGTGGCTTCATTGAAAGGTCTCCAATTCTTCGACAGGATCTTGATAATGTTCATGCCTCAGAAGTATCAGCCGGATCACATGTTTTTGAGACAGGTGAGATTCTTAGAAAACACAATACAATGAATTCTCAAAATACATTTTATTTCCATAATCAACTTGATTCTCAGAACACACTTGACTTTCAAAACCCCTTCAGTTGTCCCACGATGAATTCTCAAACCAAACTTTTCTCAGAATATAACTGATTTCGATTCAGTTACATTCTGAGAAAAGTCTGGTTTTGTAACTTGATTCTAGGAACACACCGATTCTCAAAACAGTGCGTGTTTCACAAATCTTATTTTTGAGGCACACTTAATTTTCAAATTCTATGAAATGTATGATGAATCGGTGCTGATTTGGTTTTATTTGTTGCAGGTCCCGATTCGACGGGTTCACGTGTTCACGGCTATCCAGCTGGCTTGCTTAATTTGCCTGTGGGTGATAAAGTCCTTCTCGAGCACCTCAATTCTCTTCCCCCTCATGTTAGTGGTAATGATTGGAATCAGAAAAGCGTTGGACCTGTTCTTTACGAGACGGGAAATGAAGATATTAGATGACGTCATGCCGGAAATAACGAAACGGAGTGAGGACGACCTTCGTGAGCTCGGTGACGTTGAGGTGGGATGGCTTGCGAAACTCTTTCGCCTTTGTCGCCGGATCTGACCTCACAACCATCTGTCATCCTGTCATGTAGACTATTTTGACTCGTAGACTATTTTGACTCCTGAAACATGGCAATCTTGGCACGTCATGAAATTGCTGAGCAAATATTAAGGGATAGTGTCAGTCGTCCTTGACTTTCATCGATCACTTGCTCATATGCTTAGCGTTTTCGTGCTGTTTGCTGATTACCATTTATTAAGGATGCTGTTTCTCCAGTTTCATGAATAAAATCGGTGTTATGTTTGTTTGTTTGTTTTTTTTTATTCCTTCCAATCACTTTCTATCCGTTGTTCCATTGAATTGGTGAGTAGACCACATTATCCATTATTGCTGTATTTTCTTTGAATTTCGTAATTTATTGAGTTTACTGCATATACAGTATTTTTGTAGGAAACCACAAGGAACAATCCACATGCATACCAAGAAAATCTGCAAATACCATTGATTAATGGAAACATTATGAACATACCGCTGGCTTCGATTAATATTTCTGAGGAGGTGAACAAGACCGGGATATGGAAGCAAGTGAACAATGGCAATAAGTTGAAAAATAATGGCATCAAGTCTAAATCGCTGAAGAAAAAGTAAGTTAATCATTATTATATTTTTGGAAAGTATAATGGAAAGGTGGATGCCATTTTAACACACAATATTTTTCACGACACGTGAGATGTGCTAAAAGGCTATAAAGGGAAATTCTATAGGAATTCATGATTTTGCTACAATGTCTAATTTGAACTCACATAAAAATAATATTGATTAAAGTACCATATGTTATGTACAACTTTGTTCCAATTCACGTCGCTTCAATTTACTTCGCTTCTGCGCCAATATGGATTGACCCTGGATTATTCAGCTACTTCTGCGCCGCCCTACGTTTAAGCACCGACAAAAACTAACTTGACAAATACTTTTTTTTAGCACCAAACACAAGAAGATAATCCTATCGAAAAACGCACAAACCGAAATTGAAAGGAGACTGTCCACAATGGACGAGGTTGAGGAAGAAGACTCATTGAAGGTTGTTGACACGAAATTTTGAGAATGACATTACTCGCTAGTTACCACGATGTCATCGCATGGGGCATGGCAAACAGTGCATGTGTCCCTTTAGCCTACGTATCATAGTAGATTTTGGTGTATCCTTGAGAGTAAAAAAATGAATTAGTATTAAAAAAAAAAACGTTAAGGTGTAAGATGTATTTCAAGTCATGTAGATAACTGTGCTGTGTTTTATGTACGCAATCATAGATGTATTATTAGAGTTCCTTTCACATAAATAGTTAATTAATTAAGAGTGGCTCAACTTATGAATTTATGTAAGTACTTACCTATTCGGTATCTGTGTTGACTTTTAATAATTGTTATGTTCAAAATTCTGCACTTTTAGGCATCTTAAAATTACAAATTTATACAGCGTGTACAAGCCTGTATAATGCATGTTCTTACCATAGACACTGTATATAATTATATACACAGCATGTTTCAATATTCAAGAATTTAAAGGAGCATTTTTGTTCCAGCAGCCTCCTCAAGGTGTCGCAAGTTTTTCTCCAAAGTAAGAAATTTTGTGAATCCGTGTCCTCTGAATGTTCACAGAGCGACTTCGTGAGGCGAAAGGAGTCGTGGAGTGGGAAAAAGTGTGATTCTAGGAAAGATAGCTCGTCTGCTGAAACTTCGGTCTAATTTTACAACTTGCTTCTTCAAAATGTTGCCATAAGTGAACGTCAAAAGCTAAGCTAATGGATAGTTCGTACAAAAACTTCTTTCATCAGTTTTCGATACCATTGCATTTTTGTGTTATTCCTAGAGCATTTTATTTTAGCTTGTAAAAGTCTCATTTCACTGAATTGCCACTTGTTTTCATACAGCTAAAAACAACACAGCATCATAATAATATCTAAAATTTGTATGGCCCTTTATTGCCTTATTCATAATATTTTATACATGAAATGACACCCGTGTTGATGCTTATTTTTTCATACAATAGAGATGCAACGAGTTGGTTGTACGAACTTAGCCAATTAGGACAAACCAACAAAGTTAGAACGACTAGGTTTATATTAGATATTTTTTTAGAATAGCACTCGTGGATAGATACTTTTGACATTGCAAGGAATTTTTACTCAAATACGGTATCTAGTATCTACCTTATTTTTTAATTTTATTATTTAAAAACGAAAATTGGCACAAAATAAATATCTCGTCTGTAAAATTAGCCTATATTTGGAATTGTAGTTGATGCCTGGCACTTTATGCAAAATATTTTTTGTTAATATGCCAAACAAATATAAACCATATACGCACGTGATCAGTTTTATTGGCTGAATTAATTACAAATAAAATGTATAATTCATTCAAAATAATATTTATATATATATATGATTTTACGGCATTTAACGATAGAAATATATCAATTACACGAAAACGAAGTGCCAATAGAAAAAAAACACCAGTAGTTATAGGAATATGTACACTTTATGTCCTAGTTTTAAGTAAGTAGATTTGTGAGATTGACATGATACTGGTAATTTAAAAAATAAGTTAGGTTTCATCTCTTTCCCTTCGAAAACATATTTAGATAACGAAAAACGATCCTAGAACAAGTCTTAGATAGCAATATAATTAAGTTGCCTTTTCCTACTTACAATAATTATTATGCCATTGTACTGATGTTTATTAGTTATATAATGTAGATTAGAGTTTTATTATGTATTTAACAACCATTAAGGTTAGATATCGTCGTTGCAAATTTAATAGCTCGTATGTGTAAAAAGTAACTTTCCGAGAAAAACGATAAAAACATCGTACTGTTTATTTTTTAATGAAAACGTATGTATTTATTTTATTAATCAATATAAGCAAATTAGTCGAAATTTTATGGTATATAAATCGCTTAGCTATCATAGTTAGTTTTCTAATAAAAAGCTATTTTTAGTTAAGTTTTACACATAAGACATTTTGATTGCAAGTTTTTTTCCCACATGTGAGTTTTTGCAGGAAGATGTCGAAATGTCGAAGATATAATCAAATAAAATGGTTCGATATTTTTACTTTTATGGTTTATTAATTTGGGAAGAAAATAAAAAAAACAATTACAATTTTAAGTAGGTACATGTTCCTAATCAGCTACCTACATAAAAAAAACATTACAAGATTAAGTTCCAGGATTAAATGAAATCGCATCGTAAAATGGATGATAGTCCTTGTCAATGACGGCTTTGAGCTCTTGAAGATGTTTAAATTTACACTCTGTGATTTTAAGTGGCTGCAAATACAAACGTTGTGGCAGCAAGCTAGTAAAAGTAGGCCTTCGTTGTGGAAGGATTGCCCATTGATCATTGTGTCGCAGTTTATATAGCACAGTCCCATCTGACAAATATTTGATGCCTCTTATATCTACTACGACAGCATCTCCTTTCTTCTTGCCTGGTCTTATAGACTTGAAATTTGTTTTTAGATCTTCGTAATTCAAAAAGAAATCGTAGTGGATGGATTTTACATCGTAAGGGTTTCTTGGGCGAGCTTGCTGCATTCGCGCTACGTAGTCACTAGGTGCATAAATGGGTGGCTTGATGTACTGCTCGATGGTTGAGTGCACGCTGTCCACTTCCATCATAGTATGGCCCTTTTCCAAGTACAACTGCTCAATTACCATTTTGGTTCTTTGGGAAAGATCACTCAAAGCACTAGATAAAATCCTGTTTCGATTTTGGTGGCCACACCCATCGGATATTATAATAACTCTTTCTGTTTCTGGTGCCAAATTTGTAACGTAATCGACCAAACAAGAAGTAAACTCGTTAGCAGAGACTCCACCATCAGCTTCGTGCCAAAAATAGAGAGTTACTTTTTTCGTTCTGCAGTCATAAACAGTGAAATTATGACACTGTAATTTGAGCTTATAATATAAAGCGCTGGCCAATAGCTTCGGTGCAAGCAAGACACTCTGTACATCCACTGTAATCACTACTAACTTTTCATTGGCCATGTCAATGGCATCCTTTTTTGCTTGACGAGCTTCATTCTTTTTAAGAATGTGATCATCATACTCTTCTTGGGAAATATTACCCGCCTTAAAGCTACAGCACGTATCACACTGATCTTTACGTGGATGGTGAATAGCTATATTTTCTGCGTCCAAAATTTTTAGAAAAGTCGGTCTACTTGCTGCTTTTTCATTACTTTCCTTACACCAATCAACGAAAACCTCATGCATGTGTTTCTGAGATCTAAATGTCGACTCAACATACAGCTTATTAGAACTCGCCCGGCAATAGTGGCTAGGTACTTTCGGAACCAAGTCAATCCACGTCTTCACCATCTTCGTTAGATGTGTTGTATAATGCGATACAGGGCAGCCTGTGCTCGAGTCTCGATAACTTGCATCAGGAGTGATAGGAACAGAGTCTGATGTGCTCATTGGGTTTTCCGGGTCACGAGTAGGTAAGTCATCATGGACAACATCAACAATCATGTCTGATGCTTTAGTCCAGCGCCTAAAACTATCCTCACCTATAGCAAGTGTATTTAGAAAGAATAATCTACATACTCTCACCTTAGTTGATTCTTCATCGCTCTTGTTAAAAAATATATCGTGACCACTTCTCTTTGCAGATGAAATCGAATCCCGCCGACGACGTCTTATTCTTCTGCGAACTGCAGCAGCCTCCACGAAAGCTTTTTTTTCAGCCCAGGTCCTAAGATTCCAGAAGTAGGAATGAATCACCTTCCGCTTCTTCATTAATTGTACTGCACATAAATGAGTTCTTAGTTTTCGGAACTGACTTCGTATGTGAACAGCGAGCTTTCTTCATTCGTTCAGGTTTTTCAACACACTGTTTATATTTGTTATTTACTTTTTTATAGCCTACGTAAGCTTCTCCCAGTACTCTAGCCTTCTTATTCACCAGCCGACAGTTTCTATTTTTCTTAATTGAATGCGTATGTCTGATCTGCTTTTCGATTTCATCGTCTATTGGAAAAGGAATGTCTTCTGGAAATCTTGGGTTATTATTTGTCCTCAATGATAACAATGGTACTTCCTCTTCATTTTCCGATAGCGACATCCTTCTTCTATTTGAAAGTGGAACCCAGTTTGGATCTTCTAAACTGTCATCGCTACCGTATGGCTGAATCACATCTAGATTTAGTGGTAATGCTCTGTAAGGTGGTGATTTAGTTGACTCATCAAGATATTCATATACTACCCTGTCGCTTAACTCATTTGGATCATGAGAGGACGCACGCAAGATAGCGTGGGTAGATAATAGCTGGGGCATTCCTTCGTTATTACCATAGCTACTGTCTGGTATATTAGCCGCTGCAGGTGGTGGAAAATGAGGCGAGAGCGACAACTGTTCCAACTGGTTAGAGTGATGTAAGATGGCATGAATGACAGCTGGTGTAGATATCTCCAAGGGCATTTCATCATCATCGCTACTGTCTCGTTCTACGGTTACTATACGTGGTGGCGTCAGAAGTGAGGGTGACAATAATAAACGATCAGTTTCAAAGCCTAGATCTTCAGGCGTAATCAGGGAATGGTCCGCCTCCGGAGCATATACATTCATCGACGTAAAATTGTCATTTTCAGTGGGAGATGCAGGTGCAGATACGGAACCATTAAGCTGCGGGAAAGGTGAATTCTTCGAAACTTCACCGTCGTTTGTTTCGTCAGTAGATGTAGGTAGTAACACTGAAACACCAGGCTGCGAGGAAAGCGAATTTCTCGACACTAAGTTTTCGTTAGTACACTCAGGTTTTAGCACTAAATTCAATAGCCGGTATCCCCGGCCACTTTTTTTGTTCATTATATATGTAGTGAACACTGAAAGATCTTAAATAAAGTATTTGCATCTACTTGTTATTGTTTACGCGCCGCAAGTTGAAAGTGCACTGATTCGTTTGTTTTGTTTTTATCTCACTCTGATACGCGCAAAGTGCAATATATCGCGCTCTTTCTTTAAAAAATTTCGCGCGAAACTCGCGCTAGTCAAATCTGACTGTCAGAGATGTTCCCCACATAAGAGCTATAGTGTTACAATTATTAGAAAAAATTGCGTAACCAAGACCTCTTATGTGTAGACAACGCACATTAGAGATTTTGATGAACAGCATAATGTAAGGTGACACTTGAGATAAATTAACTTTGAAGCATATCTTACTCAAACTATAAGATATTCACATAAGAGTCTTTTCAAACGGTGGGCAATTTAACTAGCTAACCAAATAATTGAAAAACTGATTTACACCAAAAACGTCACATAAGAGATTTTAAATTTGCAACGACGATATAATGATCACCCGATCTTACCTTTAGGAATTAAGTGTGTAATATTTTAGGTATTTTTATAAGTATTTTTGTGCACCTTTACATAACTTGAACATGTATTATCTATATTTTAATCGGTATATAATTAAAAGCAATAGTTTCACCAGTCAATTTAAAAATTTAGACCTATATTTAAAAAATACAAAGCTGTTACAGAAGCAAGAACCGCGCAGCGTCAGAGATTTTTTTATAATATGTAAAAATATTTAGTGAATGTTTTAATGAATTTGTAACGATTTTGAATGTTTGTGGAGTGTTAATAAATAAATAGATTTTATACCGTTTTTTTTTTATTAGAATACTGAATTCAAGCGTCTCATTCTCTTATCAGCAATATAAAGATATAAAACGTCGCAACTGTTGAATAGATATTTTGAGTATCGTAAACATTAGGTACTGGCGAGCGAAGCAGGCTCATATTTATTTAATACTAGGTTCTGCCTACAGCTTCGCCCGCGAGGTACCCGGATAAAAAGTAGCTTATGTGTTATTCTGTTTATGATTTTACTGTAAAGTTTTATCAAAATCCGTTCAGTAGTTTTTGCGTGAAATAGTAACAAAAATCTATCCATCCTTACAAACTTTCGCGATTATAAAATAATAGTAGGATGTAAAAGGAGCTTAGTCTTTACTGAGTTGGATGGTACCTCATTTCTACGCCACTGAACATAGCACCAAAACAACTGCAGAAGAGGCAAAAACCACAAATAAACAACGACTCTATTCCCCACGATTAACAATACGAATTCCATCCAAGATCTTTGAGTATTCCAAGTAGGGAGTCAGAGATACGTCCAAACATTATATTTGTACACAAGCCCGCGTTTTGCAATTTAGCAAAACCTGGTTACAATTTAAATACTAATTAGCATTCCTACATACAAAATAGGTACCTGTTGATCATTAAAAAGAAAAACCAGCCTTTTTTCTTGCCTTTTATTCCTAAGAACAAGCAGTAGATAAAACCGATGTTTTTAAATGATCCTTGTTATTTTAATGAATAAACGATTTTTGACTTTGACATAACTGCAGAAGAGAAAACAAAAATTCCTTTTGCTTCTTTCCGTAAAACAAAAGTGAGAGAGATTTTTATTTTCTTCTAGATACAAATCCGTTGTCTTGGTTACTACTGCAAAGCCTACTTATCTATTTTATAAAAAAAAAACATTGTACGAACATAAATTACACTTTAATAACGAACTTATTGGATAAAGTAACAATAAATAATTAATAATTGGATAAGTGCTCTATTTGATTAGTTCTTCTTCTTCTTCTGGTCTGGTACTAGACCCATGTCTTCCTGGTGTTTCCTTATCAGCTGTTCTTGAACGTCGGGAAGACACGGCGAGTACCGGCTGTACTCCATACTGAACTCACCCTTGCCTTGAGTCATTGATCTGAAAACAAAAATAAATCAACAATCATCTAATCTAATCTAACTACTATTATGCAAATGTTTGTGAGGATGGATGTTTGTTACTCTTTCACGCAAAAACTACTGAACGGATTTTGATGAAACTTTACAGTAATATAGCTTATACATCGAATGTCTAACATGTAGTAAATGTAAGTACATTACTATTCCATGAGGAAGTACTAAAGAGTGCCAAGTTGTGTCTAACGGAACTAATATTTGCGCAGGTGTTCTGATGACACAACTAATTGTGCGATCGGTCCGGCTATAGCTTAAAACTGTAGATTCCCCTCACCTCAATTCACCGGCATATCCGAACATGTTGTTCAGAGGCACTTCCGCGTATACAGTAGTCCATCCCTCTGTGCCCTCCGTGCCCGTTATAATGCCGCCGCGTTTGTTCAGCTGCCCGATCACTGTGCCCTGGAATTCATCCGGGAGGACAACCTCCACGAACATGACCGGTTCCAGGATCTGCCATGCGCCAGCATCGAACACTGCAAACAAAGATCAAAGGTATCTTCAAAGGTAACTTCAAAGGTAACTTCAAAGGCATCTTCAAAGGTATCTTCTAGACAAGCGTGCTATATCCTCTGTGGCGCAGTGAGCGAAGGCCAGGCTGAGACGCAGAAGGTTGCGAGTTCGATTCCCGTTGCGGGACAAATGTTTGTAATATGCAAACATCTGTCCCGCAGCTGGAATCGAACCCGCACCTCTTGTATCACGGATACTCGACTGCCGCGCCGTCGGAGTCGCCAGCCTTATAATTTCGGCATGTCCGTCTATCCGTCTATGTCACACCACATCCCAGTTTCTCCTTTGCGTGCGCGACAGCAATTTATCTGTACGCAAACGACGGAGATAAACAATAAGTGTCAATGACCCACTTTCTTTCTACTCGGTGTCCGAACTTATCCAAATCCAAAACGGGTGAGTGAAAGTATACAAGACAATTTTTTCAGGAAAAAATAAAAACCGACTTTAGATACCGGGATGTATAAAAAGTCCAATATTAAATTACATCCCCCATTTTTTCACCCTTAGGAGTGAATTTTTTTCATAACATCTATTTAAATTTATAATTAAAATTGGTTTACAATAATTGACGAAGATATCGCGTAACATACACAAATAAAAACATTACAGACGAATTGAGAACCTCTCCTTTTTTGACTATGGGTTAGTACCTGTGTCCATTAATGGAGGCGTGGAAGCGTTAATTTTCTTCCTTTGATTATTTTTATTAATTAATTGTGTACCTACTGTTATTTTCTGGTATACTATGTTGTGCTCCAGTCAATTAATTTTATTATTTTATTGACATGTAACATTCCTTATTAATAAATGAACCTGAACCTGTTGAGGCGTTGATGGAGGCGAGGAGGCGTTGATTTGATGATATCAATTTAGATTTACCTTCTTTCATAGCGCCCTTAGCGGCCAAGAAGAAGGCCAGTTCACTGGAGTCCACAATGTGATGGGCGCCGTCCTGCAACCTGAACTTGACTCCGGATATCTTGTGGCCTGACAGATATCCTTTCTGGCAGGTGTCAAGGAAGCCTCGCTCTACGCCGGGCACGAATTGCTTGGGTACGTTGGTGCCGATTGTTTCGTCTACGAATTCGAGATCTGAAAAAAAAAGATAGTATAATTTTATAACCCCTATGTCAGTGGACGATGGCCCGGCCGTTACTAAACGTCGTGGTCACCAAAATAGGGAAGTTGTTTTAGTTTTGAAGTTACTGTACTTGTATTCTGCTGAGGCGGTAACGGTTCCATGACGCCTGAGACTCTCGCGAATTGACCAGCGCCGCCCGATTGCTTCTTATGAAGATAGTCAAATGAACACGATGACATCATTGTTTCTCTGTGAAAGAAAGAAAAAACCTTTGATTTGTGAATATAATTATAATATAACACATCCAACTGTCATTTCCGGTTGTGTAATTGGCATCACACTATACTTGAATATTTATCAAAAAAACTTTTGTTTCTTTTGGGCTTGTCGTATATTTACTTTAAAAAAGTAAAATCGCGTATTCTTAAGCTAAAGTTTCTATAATGTACCTTGTGATTTTTTGTAGAAGAGCATCTGTTAAAGGGTTTCTGTGCTTCGTCCGAAGAAGTGCTACCACCATGCCTATTTCTGACGCCAAGCAGCAATGTTCTCATTTCTGTGTTGCGCTTTAAAGGGTATGGTGACTGGTGAAATAACAGGCACATAGGATCTTTTATCTTGATATCTCAGGGAGCTAACTCGTGAGTGATAACTCTGGTATTGCAAGCGTCCATAGGCTACGGTAACCGCTTACCAGGTGGGTTGTTAGTTTGTTTGCCACTTTAGTATTATTAAAAACTATAATATTTGACTTCGGTGTCGGTGGATATCAGGAACTATATGGTACTTCAACAACACCCAATTCCGGAAAAGATATTTGCAGAGCATACAGACATATAATGCCATTTCTAATTCACACACACAACGGCACCGTTCACGTGTGAAGAAACCTGTGCACCTGGTGACTGCATCGCGTTTATTTCACATATTTATCGAGCGAAGAGGCGTGCCAAGTTTTAAGTTGTCATGAGATAATTTACCTAAAGGCCACTTTAGGTTTCCCTAGTTCCACTGGACAGTTGTATTCTCTCTCCATTCTCTGCGCGTATATCTCCAGATGCAGCTCTCCCATACCGGATACAATGGTCTCTTTGTTGTCACCGTCGTAACGGAATTGGAATGTCGGGTCTTCTTTTGTGAATCTGTAACGACACATACATATGAAAAATATTTTTATTTGTCAGGATAAAAATATCAAACCTACTTCTAATAACAGGAAGTTCATCCCACATTTTTTTAGGAGTGGGATATTTTACCACAAATTTATATGGGACCACCCTTGAAGTATACCTTGAATATAAAAAAAAATATCTTATTATTTATGAGTATGATTATTTTTTTACTATTCAGGTTCATGATTTAATATCATAGTAGAATCATACAGACCAATTGAGAACCTACTAATTTTTTGAAGTCGTTTGAAAATACAGATATATTATGATGAGGTGATAAAATCCGCAATGAGGAAATCCTTAGAACTTAAGACACCGACATAGTACTTAGAATTAGAAGTTAAAATGGCGATGGGTAGGCCATATAGCTTGCTAAACCGACAACCGCTAGCGAATAAAGGTTCTCGAATGACCACAAACCAGTAGTCAGTAGGACCTCTCACCCGATGGACTGAAGGCATCTTTAATGGTTGGGGAAACCGACACAAATGAAGTCAGGTCGAAGAAGGGACTGCAGCTCTCCTTCATCATTAACTGACAGGAGGTCAGGGATACTGGAACACTGTCGTCATCAACCCAGAGTCCTTCTCCGCTATTTCAAGGAGTTGGGCTGGTTGGGGTCAGGTTAGAAGGGAGATAATGCACAATACACCCCAATGCGGGACGTCATTACAGACCTTAGTTCCCCCACTTAGAATTAGAATAGTTGGGGAAAGTCGATGAAGCCCGATCGGTCTTCATCACACTCTTTAGAGCATCAACCCCCTTTTTTTTTTTTTTTTTTGATATGCAAATATTTGTCTCGGGTCTGGGTGTTTTCTATGCATAATATGTATGTATTTACAAAAAAAAATATATAACTACCATGCTAGACATTTTTCACACAACATTATCTATAATAGCCCCAAACTAAACAGAGCTTGTATTATGGGGACTACATGACTGATATACTCTTAATATAAATACCTGTAATAATGTACATTATTATAAATAGAAAACACCCAGACTGGAGACAAATATATACAGGGTTACAGGAAAAATCGTGCTAGATCCGTTAAGGGCGTGGAGTACCCATCATTTCAGGAAATTTTCGTATCTTTCCCCATTTAGATTATCCGGTAAAAAGTAAGGTCCAATCAAATGATTGGAGATAATGCCCATCCACACATTCACACATTCACACCGTTAGAACTGTTACCTGGAGCGTCCCAACTACTTTTTTTCCACGAAATGTAATACAAACCCTAGATTATTATACCTCGTTAGATAGCTGATGAAACGTAGATATTTTAAAAAAGATCTGCCGAACAATTGCCATAATATTTTTTTAGATATCCCTTAGAGAAAAATAAACTTTCTAATATTTTTTTTATTTCTTTACTTTCACTTGTCTACTACGGTCTATTCAATTAACTTATGCACTATTTTAATGATTGACGTCCTAAAGCATCTTATTACACATGTAAAAATGCAATAATAATAATAATAAGATACACAAAATAAACAAAAATAAATGTAGTAGCTTAAAAATCGGCAATTTTCAATAAAAAAATTAAAAGTCGAATATCTCGAAAAGGGTTAAGTTTAGGGTAGGGTGTTTCATAGTGAAATAAGTCAGAAATGATGGGTACTCCACGCCCTTAACGGATCTAGCACGATTTTTCCTGTAACCCTGTATAATACAAACATTTGTCCCGCGGCGGGAATCGAACCCGCAACCTTCTGCAATTAGGCGGGCCTTCGCCCACTGCGCCACAGAAATCATAATATGTTGGGTACATACATTTATAAGTCCAATATAGGTTATAATGTGTCTTCTTAAAAATCATTATTGGCTCACCTCGCAACAGCTTTGGAGAAATTGTCCCTATCTTTATTATTCTTCGGCTTGATTGCCATCGAGACTACGGGATCTGGCACATGTATGGACTCCAACGACAGCTCCAGTTTATTATCGTTCACGAACGTGTCACCGGACGCGCAATCTACGCCGAACAACGCGAATATATCGCCGGCCAGAACCTCGGTAACTTCTTCCATGTTGCTCGAGTGCATGCGGACTAAACGGGATACTTTCACCTGGAAATTTAAAGAAAGAGTGAATAACAAGCAAAATTACGATGAAAAATAAAAAAACTCGACTTCATCGTTTTATGTTTTTTTCTGCTATATAGAACCCTTATATTTTTTTTTATATTGCGGCTGTAGACTGATTCTATGGTAAGTAAAATACAAGCTTGTCTTATCAAGATCTTGATTTTGATACCCATATTAATTAGATAGTAGTTTTTTTTTAAATATCCTACATTATTGTACCTAGTGGCCGTTTGTTATTATGTCACTCTCGGATTGCTAATAAGTCTAATGCCACCTCAAAATCAAAATCTTAAGGTGCTAGGTTTTAAAGAATCCCGCACACAGCCATACATACGAAAACATAACCTTTCGCAGTCGAGTCGGGTACTAAGACCGTAGTTCGTTTGTTGTTGGGCCTCTAGAAAAATACCTCACGCTTAGTTTACCTTGCACGCGATATCGCCAACGAAAAACTTGGCAGCAGTCACATGACATCACAACAGCTTATGTGATTTCCATACAATTCAATTATTCCGCAGGCGTTAATGCCAACAGAAAGTGGTTGTTTTCTAAGGGTAGGTATTAAAGATAACACACCTTCTTGCCGGTCCTGGCAT
This sequence comes from Perizoma affinitatum, assembly GCA_961405105.1. Classification (NCBI taxonomy): domain Eukaryota; kingdom Metazoa; phylum Arthropoda; class Insecta; order Lepidoptera; family Geometridae; genus Perizoma; species Perizoma affinitatum. The sequence goes on along the minus strand of OY560191.1, from coordinate 3,607,893 downwards.
TGTAAATATTATCACCACGTTTCAGCACTCCCTGGTAACACCTCAAATACGTTAGCTGTCCAAACTTGCTCACTTCCAGCTTGAACGCTAAACCGACAAACGCTTTCTTCCCGTCCCTAGCAGAGTCCAGTATTATAGTTTGCGACTCTCCATCTATGGTTTCATTTGACAGAGCCGTGTTTTCGACCTCGCCTGGATGTGGTAGGTATTCTAAAACTGCGTCGAGTAGTGGTTGGACGCCTTTGTTTTTGAGAGCGGTGCCGACGAAGACAGGTGTGAAAGTCCGTTTAAGTGTGGATCGACGGACCGCTTGCTTTATATCCGTGACCGTTGGGGTTTTTTCTTCGAGAAATAGCTCACCTGGAATGGGATAACATTGAATTACGAATAAAACCTGATAAGACAGTACGCGCGCACTATGAATTCTGCAGCACCGCACAATATCATATTAATATCCTAAATACCATTCAAAAGTTGTTACCCCAATGGTTTTTGGTTCTTTGTAATATATGATTAGACCACAGCCACGGCTTTAGTTTGCTAATCCGAACTCTATCTGATTCATTCTCTGCCGGATAACCTAGTCACGGATTTTATCCCTTGTGATTTTATCCTTCAGAGAAACTGCGAGCATAGCCCGTTCTATTACTCGTGCAACCAGAGATGAGATGTAGAAAGGCGGCGGGCGCGTATTGTTATAGGTCTATGTCCAGCGGTGGATGAATGTGGGCTGAAGATAGCTTAGTGGCGCGTATAGGGAGAGGACTATGTCCGGCAGTGGATGAATTTGGGCTGAAGAATATAAATGCGAAAGTATGCATATTTGGATGTTTGTTACTAATAGTCTCCGTAACAGCTCAACCGATTTGGAAGAAATTTGGAACAGGTACAACTCGTGACCTAGAATAACACACATATATATCGGCGCAAAGGCGTTATTCTGCTTCTACAATGAGTCATCGGCGCAGAACCACGAGTTACTTAACGAATCATAACTTAGATTGTCAAATTACAGTGTAAAATCATTAGTTAATGGCTGATTATTATTTGATTGTTGTAATCAAATAATAATTAGGTTATTACTTCAAAACCATTTGTAAACTTAAATGATTAATGCTTGCAGGCAGTTTTAGCTTGTTCGCACAAGTTGCTTGCGTTTGTCTTTGTTTTTGCATAAATACGGGCGACGGACCGAGTACGATTCATTCTCGCTCGAGCCGTCGGACCGTACAGACCTCGAAAACCTCTACAACCAAGAATAAATTTGAAGAACATCTCCTGGAGTTTACTTTCGTCATCAACTATGAGCGACCATCATGCTGGTGATGATAGTGACGTTAGCATTGCTGACGTCACACTTTTTAAAGACCACCTTGGAGCTTCTGCTCCGTCATATACTATTTTTAAACTAGGCATCACAAGCAAAGGTAGGCTAGTAGAATATAAAACATTCAGGGCGTCCTCTGCGTTAAGCGGGACTAGCGCCTTGGTCCTGTCTTATTTTTACATTTTTTTTTTACTCCTTCCTCACCTAAAGATTCATCAACATTAGATAAATGCTCAATAAGTTCATGTCGTTTCTCTTGAACTTCAGATCTGTAGTCCTTAGGTACTTCGTCGTACCTAATCTTATCACCATAATCACCCTCAAAGTATATGGCTCTTTCTTCGATAAGGTCCAAAATGCCTTTGCACTCCTTTTCTAGTCCAATGGGTATTTGGACGAATGCAGCATTGTGATTCATTTTGGAACGCATTTGTTTTAGGACTCTGAAAGTAAAATATAAAACTTGTAAATTGTCTTTGCTAGGTGGGAGAGATCAAAACTGACATATCCTTATTTTATTTTGCCAATTAAATAAAAAAAAGTCTCATTTATCAAATTTAAAAACGTAATAATAAAAAACTTAACAGAAAGGCATACTATAAAATATATGATTATCTAGATGATAAAAACTCTTGGGATTGAAAATGCTCCATCTCGTTGTTTTGTAAAAAGATCATTAAAAAGAATAATTATAATAAGTATTCAGTGGCTTAGATAGAAAACTAAAAACAAATTTTAAATTGTTAATTTTAACTTTAACATACCTGCCTGGATTAGACCCCATCCTATCCAGCTTATTAATAAATGCCAAGCACGGTACATTATACCGTTTCATCTGCCTATTCACTGTTAATGTCTGACTCTGCACTCCACCCACTGCACATAGCACTAAGACTGCTCCATCTAAGACCCTCAAAGCACGTTCCACTTCAACAGTGAAGTCGACATGTCCTGGTGTGTCGATGATGTTAATGTTGTGGTCTCTCCAGATTGTGTATGTTGCTGCCGATTGGATGGTGATCCCTCGTTGACGTTCAAGCTCCATGGAGTCCATCACAGCACCGACATTGTCTTTGCCTTTTACCTGCACAAGGTTTTTTATTTATTAAGAACTAGCTGTGCCATGGTCGCCCTCAGCTTAACCCAACGCATCACATCCCCCCTTGAGTTTTTTCAGCTGCCAAGGGTCATAGTGTTATGTTAAATAGCCTACATCCTTCCTCAAGAATTGGGCTACCAAGAGTAAAAATATTTTTTCAAACTCAACTTTTATCTGAACTCTAACCTCTGGAACTAATTCCAGAGATTCATACAATAAAAAACAAACACACTCTACAGATTTATTATTAATAAAGATACCCAGTAGTCTTGACCTCATACTAGGATTCCCTGTGTAGTGGGTATCGGAAACTATGAGTATCATGGTACAAAAACCTAGAAAATATGTAATCATAATAGAGTAATCCCAATTCAAATACTTTGCTTAAAGCTATTGTAAGTTCGGAGTCAGTATATAGGCTGACCTACCCATAGAAAATTAGACTTGCATGTATTTCTGAGAGCTTTCGCTGAAATCATGGTTTTTTAATGTTACTAACCATGTTCTTGTTGTTTTACAAGTATGTAACAGTGTATACAAATACCTATAATTCACAGAAAGTTGTAAATGGTTATCATTTTATTCTTCACATAGGTAAAAGGTCTTACCTACCTCATGCATTTGGTCTATCCTGCCAGTATAGAATAATATTCGCTCTGTCAGTGTGGTCTTTCCGGAGTCGATGTGGGCTGATATTCCAATATTTCTGATTTTCTCGAGGGTTATGTGTTCGCCATACTTAGCGTGTGAGGAATAATTCTGAAATAGGTTTAAACGTAATTACTAACGACAATGATTAATTCAGCAGGATACCATAGGATTTAGTAAAACGTTTCTTCTATAAATCAGTAAATACCATACATTAAGTACAGATTTCTTACGTAAAATACCATAATATATAATACATTTTAGTATAAAAATAGTTACGTACCTCAATTTGTAAAACATTTGATTTACTTGCATTCTTTATTATATTGGCGACCCGTAGCATGTTGGATATGGTCATTATTAACTTAAAAAATAAAAATATCACAGAAAAATACTTTAAATCTTCGGAATTTTTAGGTTATGGTTTTATGGCTTCTCTTCCCCCATATACCTACCCTTTTATTTGACATGTATGTCAAAATATGATTTACTGCTTATGTCAATGTCAATGATAGCGTTCGATCTCTAAAGAACAACTACGAATCACCTGATGGCTGTTTACCCGTGCTATCAAACAGTCTAACAGACAGCGGACAAGTACACTGTTACAGCATTTGTTATGTACGTAAAGATAAGTAGTTAAGTTGGTACTTATAGCAGGCAACGTTCTTTTATACCCGTGATGCAAGAAGTACCCTACTAGAAGTTGGTAAATACCTAAATAACCTCGAGTTCCATCACGTTTTAATTAAAGCGCGCACTAGTGAAGTCTGACGTTAAAGCCTAACTAAGCATCTCTCTGGAAGAACCTTACGATTACAAATATGCCTTAATGACGTTAGCCGCAGGTCTAGCCCAATATAAGGAATATGATTCCCTAGTAATAACTCCTACTGGTTTTAGTCACACATTTTTAAATAAATAAACAAAAGACAACAGTCAAAAGTCAAATCAGAACATGAACACATTTATCCCGAACCCATACCTCTTGCGTCGTAGTTGTCTCACCCACCGGGCCACGGAAGAAACATGCGGCTTTTTTGTAACTTGGTAGTAACAATTGATGTGAAAAATACAGACTTATTGTTTGATGCGTCTAAGCCATAATATGGCAAAGATACATCGAATAATAAATATATTATATATTATAGTGGTATCGGAAGCCCTTGTAAATGTAATATCATGAATTTCAAATACATGTTCAAGTATCTTCCAGATGTTGCTGAATTGGATATGAAATGAATGAATAGCTTGCCTTATTCCATAGACTTTCCAGAAGTAGTATGAAGTAGTAAACAGATCAAAGTAATTTTTGTTTGGTTGGCATGAATGAGAAATCTAGGCATAGACTAAAAAAAACGTCATAACGTCAAAATCACAAAACAGTTTTTCTCAGTTCAAAAAAGAATGGCCGTGTTGAGGCCGTGCGTGAGTGTAAATATGAACGGGCACAATAATATTCACAATCAGCTAACAAAATCATTGGAAAGAATTTTGGAGGACGCTTTTCTGAGTGGTGAATTAAAATTGAGTGGACGTAAGCTGAGGGACTTCCCGAAGCCGGTGAAATTCGACTTGAGCGATACAGTTATTGCTGGTGAGTTTTATAAATAAATCTAGATGCATTACTAGGTTTTTTATGTTAGAACGTATTTTTGTACCGGTTTCTGTGATGTTAGAGGTAGTTTTCGTCCTCGAGAGTGTTTTTCGTGTTATAATTAGCGGCATGCCACCGGTGCTTCCAAGTTCAGCAACCCATGATTACTTTATCAATATGTTCCTCAAATCGAAAACACCGGGTTTCTCAATAACTTTGAATAACACCAGATACCTAATTACAATTCTGGGTAAAAACTGAATAAGATTGGCACGTTGGATGCGCCAAACATTTCAAAATAACTTTCAAAGGTCATGACCTCCCTCCAGTTATTGTTTGGCTATTTCTTATCTTTACACGTAAAGTTTGTATACATATTAATTGTTTTTCTATGATAGAAACTCCAATGAGGATCATTCTTCACTCAGCTGGATTGGTAGTAGGGGAAAGGGGTGTATGCATTTGTCGCCGTAACCGGTTTTAGGTAAATTGGGGAGCTGAAACAAAAACACTGAAAGATAGTTATGAATGCTTTACATATACATGTAAAGTCAATTTTTAAAGTAATAATCTAATTATGCTAAAAGCAGTATACTTGTTGTAACTTAGTCATATCAATTGCCTAGCAGGTATTATATTACTTGAAGCTAAACTTTACACTAGAACACAAATATCATTAAGTTCCACTAATTATAAACAAGAACTAAAATTTACATTGTAGCACCGTTTTTCATACAAGAAAACAGTGCTTAGGCATGAAAGGTGTCTATGTACTAATTACCTAATTACTTAAAAACATTGAAGTGTAATACTAACTTGGTTATACTGATATACTCATCTGCATGATACATGTCATCTTTAGAAGTTATATCAGATGCTCAGCATACTTAAATGCCTTGGGGCGATCAAACAAGTTTACGGTACTTGTGTTGAGATAGTAATAAAACAGGCCTCATTTCTCTATTTGTATGAAGTGTTGAAGTGAGTTGAAGTGCACTGAGGCCTGTTTGCAATATTAAATTTTACAGCTCATAGTTTATGCCTGATGAGTTTCTATAGGAGAACTTCCAGTTAGTCTGGTATGCCACTGGTCAAATACCATTATCCATAGTGACTTTGGTTATAAGACATTGGTTATTCTTAAATGATTTCATCAAATGTAGCAACAAAACTGTTTAATTATTAAACTCAAACTTGCACGGAAGAAATTTTATTTGTCTAAGTTTTATTGAATCTTGGACAAAGACATTTGACAAGTGGCATACCACCTTATGACATGCTAAGTCCTTGCCTAGGCTATTTTAAGTATAGTGAATACGGGCATGATGTTCTGTTCCATACCACCCCAAAATATATACATGAATTACCTACTTAACAAGTTGCCTTTTGTTTAGTTTTGTTTTAATTTTAAAGGCTGTCGTAAAACATATTCTTTTACATTCTTTTCTGTTCAGTAAACAATTTGTGTAGCTAATTAAAGAGATTGGAATATAAAAAAAGATCTCTAGTCGGACAGGTATGGAACCTGAAAAGTTTCATAACATACATATAACAGAACTATGTAGTTAAACAGCCATGGGATGGATACCCTCTGTGGGAATCAAATGATTGTTCTAAACACAATTCTCTTATGATAAAACAATTATGTAATGAAAACGGTCACTTATGTAATTATTAGCTTGGTCTCCATCTGATGTTAGTTATTGGGACCTACAAATACTGTCGATGTCTTGTGTAAGGACTAAAGATAATGCCTTAAGGCCAATCTGTCCATATGATTAATGACCTACAAATTTATGTCTGTGACTGTACATGCCTGCTCTAGTGTCATTGCCCAACCAAATCCTTGTAAATCAAACTTTCGACCGTCTGAAGCGTGTTATGTTATGCCTAGGTACTCATACCTACCTCAATAAATGAAAGCAATTTGCAGTAAATTTCATGTAACAGAGAGAAATAAGAAAAATAGCATGATTGATTACGATTCTACTTCTCATAAGAAATCGTATCGAATCTCGAAAGCGGTAACCGTTGCAAGTGCAGCAGCAATTTATTTAATCTTATCTAGTGGTTTACAGCGGGTTTTTTTTTTTGCTGTGTACTCATATGTACTACATACAATTCTCATTTATCAACAGGATTGTAAAGTTTTAGTTGGGTGTTAGATTTTAAAACTGGGTTGAGCGACGTTTAGAGAGTAGAATGGTAAGTTTGTGGTGTCTAATTTAATAATGTTTCTAATTAATCCAAAGTCAGGTCTTGAGATAGTCTCGATGATTGGGCATGGTTGGCATTGGTTGTTAGGTTTCTTCACGATGTTTTCCATTACATTGCCTATGACATATGTCTGTATCAAAGGCATTACTGACGCATTGACAGCCTTCTCCGACTTATTGAGTCGTAAATGCACTCTCGTCTTGTGGCCTTCTTTTTAATTCAGCTCATATGGAGCCTATGCAGTAGGTTCCATTAAACGGAACTATAGTTTTAATAAGCAATGAATAAACTCGTACAAAGTTTATGCGACAAACTGTATGCGACAGCAGGTGCACCGTGCTCGCCCGAGCGTCATCCGGATACAGGGGGGGGACGATAACACCACCATTCCAGTTCGCTGCCTGCAAATATATTAATAAAAAATACACCATACACTGTCATGAGGTTTAGAGGGAAAAAACTACGTTATACAACTTAAGCGTAGCCTTTTTAAACGGTGATAGACATAACGCAGGTAACAGGTTTGAGTGGGCGGATGTGTGGGAGTAAAAAAAAGTAAACAAACGCATCGTTATCACATTTCTCTTGAACCGTTCGACGTGTTAGCGCTTAGTGACCTTCTTTTCATAGGGATATTTTCATAGCACAACCCCTTTTAATAAGGATCTTTTTATAACACAGACCTTTTAATTTTCCATCTCATCGCACCGCTTGTCCTAAGAGCCCTGAAACGCGATTGACGTGAAATTAATATTATAAGCTCATTAGGCCACGATACAAGTACATGCGTCCTTTTAATATTCGCACACGCATCGGCCCATAGATTTAGCGAACTCTACAATCCGACTTCATTCCTATTCGATTCCCATTGCTGCCAAGAATATTGATCACAACCTGAGCCAGTAAAGTAGCATGGTTTCTGTTAGTGAAGCGGAGTAGTTTGTTTATTCTTCATTTAGCCGGTTGATTCTATTGTACCTAATAAATTAGTATGCAGGCACTTCCTTCGCAACGGGGATGTCTGGCCGTGTCCTTTAAAATTTACATAGGTGTAGGCTTCGTGAAGGCTCGGTGGACCTCTGCGGACGGCTCTCTCGTTGGAAATTCTGTAATGAAAATGTGTTTTGTTTTATTCTACCTTCGTTGCTTAAAATGTACGGAAGGTAATATTCTGCGCGATTTTTCTACCAAGTTTTAAATCTAGCTAACGTATGTTCCTACTTCTGTGAAGAGAAACAGACTTTCTAGTAATAAATAACACTTACAAAGAAAAATATGTTCAATTGGACTGTCAAAGATAAAACTTTCTTCTGCACATGAAAATTGGTTTCGCAAGCGTGCGTGCGACGCTCCAATATCGTGGGAATTGCATTGATTCGTTTAGGCTAACAATATATAGGCAAATTCTTGAGTTGTATACAGTTGTCTCTCTCATAAATAAATATATTGTCAAAACACTGATGTACAGTCGCAGTCGAAATTACAACGCATCACAAACTAATTGTGGTCATTTCAACTAGCCTTCTTTCTATTTTTTCATCATCTATCCTTCGATTGCATGATCCAATAATCGAAACTAGTCTTCAAGTCCAAACACAACGGCAATTTAAAGAATCCCTTATTATTAATTTATGTCTCGAACGCCATCAATCCACAAGATTCGATCGTATGCCATGTTAAGATTGTTGTGAACGCCTTAGAATTAAATTAGCTCCTCCAGAGTGCTATCGAGATCGAATGTGCATGAGTTTAACGCTCGATTTATGACAACACAAGGGGTTACTGTACGCTATCTTAAGCTTCTTTGAAGCTCTTATCGATTCAGTGTTGCGGTAAAATTGCGATTTGTTCCGTGTTCGCCCCGCAGAGTTTTGCCCCACATGTAAAATTCCACGTTCGCCCCACATTATATTCCTTGTCTGCCCCGAAAATATTGTTTTCTTTATTTTAATATTTTTGTTCCACGTTTGCCCCATTTTGTATTCCTGTTTTGCCTCACATTTTTTGTAATACACTTTAGTACAGTCAGAATATAAAATGCTTGAAGCATTGAAACATTTTAATGGTAAACTACGCAAATAATACTTTGTTATGGTATTTTTTAAACTTGCTTTACAACTCAGCAGGTAAAAAATGCAATGGGTAAATGGGATTTCTTTGGGTATATTTACAGAACAAATAATCCAGCCAAAGGCTGTAATCCTAAGTTAAATAGAACATTTACAGGAAAACTAAACATTATCCGGTTTTTAACAACTATTCAAAAGTATGCTGAACTCTCTCTGAGCCGATTCCGAGGGCAAGACAGCCTAATGTTATTCAGATGGATAAAGTTATTAACGACTCTATAACAACAATGTTAAATGGCTCTAATCCATTGGGTCATTGCTTAGAAAAAATATGCCCCTTTGTTTATTAAATTAGCTACTTACTCATAAAAATCTATATGATCGTATATATATTTGTATTAGTTTTGCTAGTTTTTTTCTCGGTCATTTTTAATTATTTAACAAATGTATCTTGTAAGTTGCCTTACTGTAATATCAATATTTAATTAACATTATTGATTTAAATATTCAAAGAGTTTAATAGTTTAGATTTTTAGAACTTTTATTTGGGTACTAATAATAAACTTGTCCGTGATTTTGATTGTGGTTATGAGACTGTTTGATTTAATCATACTACTTTATAATAATTATCATTGATATGAAGATATTTTATGAAATGCGCCAAGGTAAACCTAAAATATATTTATATTTTAGGTTTACCTTGGCGCATCATAACCGTTGATTATTTAAAATTTTATCTAATTAATAACTTCTGCGATTTATGATTAAGTTACAGTATAATTAAGTACATACATGTTTTTACAAACATTGATCAATTGGTTTTATTTGTCAACTGTACTTTGCCTCTGTAATGTGTACCTTTTGTAATGTGGGGCGAAACCGGAAATATTTTTGACATGGGGCGAAAGCAGAATTTTTTGGAATGTGGGGCAAACAAGTGGGGCGAATGTGGAACAAATCAAAATTGCATTAAACCATTACCATGGCTCTGGGAATAGACCTTGGGTATTATCGCATAAGCCATGATAAGTTTACAATTTTATTAAATAATAAGTTTAAGAATGGAGCGTTCGTTATTATTCCTTGAAATTAAAAGCGTCATTTATTTAGTTTTATAAACTAGTTTAATTTATGTCGATTCCTCGCGGCCGAGGCTAGACTACGATCCAATATACGTGGGGGTTTTGTCCCTCAAACCCCCCAGATATAGTGATCAGGGCATCCTATGGCTGATGTGGTGATGGTACTGGTAGTAACTGTTATCCTTCTAAGGCAACAAACGTTCAACATACTTTGCCATCTCGGATTTTCTGATCAAAACCTTCCGATGACTCCAATCACGGAACGCTGTCTAAATCTATCGGTATAATATGGACGAAATAGTAGTACATTTAGGCAGTTTTCCCTAAATAAACTGTCTCGCGTTTCATGTCGTTGCTTCACTAATGGCTGGCTGTTTGTTCATCAGATTTTAGCTAATTGATTTCCAAGGTCTGGCTTATTACTTAGCCTGAAATTGGAAAGCCTGCTTTCGATCAATGATAAATGGTAATTTATTGAACCTCGAGGAAAAAATATTTAAGTAAAAAACACGCTCTAGGTGCGTAAACTGGCATTTTGCTTGTTTTGTTGAAGAATTGCTATACTATCCAATAACCTTTGTCTAAATCAATTGCTAATATGCATTCAGTCACCCACTTAGATCGGCCTTTGCGTTTCACTGCGTCTTGCTGGCAGCCTCTGCAGCGTCAGTGACCCATATTCAGGCGCTTACTCCGATACTTACATAGGGATTCAGTAGGGCTGCCTTAATGAGGAATTTTACCCCAGCTAGATTCGGAAAAAAATATGGCGAGGTCTATGACGTAGTCAGAGTCGCGATTGATGGGACTTAGCTCAGGACTGAACATACCAAACTTAGGAAGCCATACATCTAGCAGTGGGCGTGCTTCACTTCTTCTTTCGTCTTGATTGGACAACTCTTTCCGATTACGGAGACTCGTATTATTCAGCTACTTAGAGTCCTATCACCTGGACAACAGAAACTTAAAAATGCTTTTCTCTTATGAATATTGACGCCTGATAGCAAATCTTAACAACCTGAAGAAAAATATAACAAAGTAATGATTCGAAGATGCAAATCATTACTTTGTAACCTTTTAGAAGATGCTAAAATTTTTGAAAGCTTATGACTTTTATTCAATGTTTATTCGTGTACAATAATGATAAGTCTCTTCTGAAATAAGAAAGATAATGGGCGTCTAACCATAGTAGGGTCTAACCTCTAATGTTCTGTGGTTTAACCAATCAAATGTCGGTAGCATGGAACTTCACTATTATCGTTAATCTAAACGCATCCAACACAAGGACAGTGGACATTTTTATTAAAGGCTTCTGTATCACATTGACAGCCCTAATGGATCGACTCCAGTATCTACAAGCTATCAATAGCTCGATAACTTGTGTATTGCCGTCCTCAGCTTTCAAAGCCCAGGCTCGTAGAGAAGAAATATACTCAAGCGCGTTTTAAGTTTCCCTACGTAGACGTATTTCGTACTTGTGCGAGACGATTTGTCTCTCTTGAAGTTCATCGTTTTCAGGTATGGAATAGATATACCATCAATGACAGGACAATGTCATGTTGTGATTGGTATAATTCCAGCTAGTCGTTGATCTAAAGCAAAAAAATATTGACATGACTATGAATGGTCTTATGGTAAAGATGCCAGAGACTGTAGTTTTTCTATTGCGCCCTTGATAGTCTTTTAATATGCACCCCATGATCAATTATGATTCTATTGACATGAGTTCATATTTTACAAGTACGCTTGTAGTGGTGGTAACCTTCTACCGGTTTACTGTCTATGGGTCGCTGTGCATTATTCTCCCTCTGATCTGGAATGTGATCCTTTTATTTAACTGTCGTATGTTCACGATCACTTGTGTGATTCCCTATGCCGGTTTTACGATCACTAATTATTGTAACATCCAGTAATCTTATTTCTCTTTGTTCGTGTACGATAGCTTATGTTCCTTCTAATGGAATTAGGATTCTTATTGTACCCTGCCTTTATGTTGTAAAAACACACAAAAGGCCGTGTTTTTCAAAATTAGAGGTATTGTTTTGGTAACGTAAAAGATTATTCTAACATTTGCAAATTTGCTTGTTCAACATTTTGAGCCTAGGAACTATTTCAATTAACATTTATTGTGTCCTAAAATAGCATTGGAACAATTTAATGGGCGATTAATTCGACTCTGACCTGGTAGTGTCAATTTCTACAAGTTGACTCAATATTGCTGCAACCTCGGACAAACAGTTTCTTACAAGCTGGTGCTAAATTTTGATATTGGATTTTCTCCGTAAACAGCGTAGGTTTGAGTTACGCAACCGTCAACTTTTGTGATATTCTCCGAACTATCTTTCTCCGAGATCTGAATTATGAAATTGTATAATGCAGCTGACGTAATTTCCCTATATTGCAGACATCGTATCGCTCTGAAAATCATAAATCTCTATGCATGGTCTCTAGCACATCAAAAGTTTCCAATCAAGACTGAGATTGTCTAGGTAATTTCCTGCGCCGTATGTCTTGCAACTTGTTACTACACTTAAAAGCCTAACGGAAATGCGCTTCCTCCTATCCGCTTGGCTGACTTCGTCCCTTGGCTGTCTCACAGGACCATTGTTCCAAGACAATGTCCCCATAATCGCACGGTCAGGTCATAAAATGTTTGTACCAACACCATCATGGCGCCTAGTTGGATAACAAAGCTTTCAACGGGTTATAAATCCCGAGTAAGTGCTTGACTGGTTTTATGCGATACGGCTCTAGATTACACGCTCCTGTTTGCGTAAAGTCTACTATTGATAGGTAGTTCTGTGAATACAATTTTTACTTGGAATATGAACCATCGATAAAACTAGCCCTGTTATTATTGGCGTAATTCTAATAGCCTTTACATCTGGTACTTCGAGCTGGATCGATTCGATCGTTATTACTTTGATAAGTTGATTACTGGGGATAAATTCCGAGTTATCAAAATTGATCACTTGCCAAAGGAAGATTGTCATAAAAATGTAAATTGAAAACATTACGATCGCAAAGAATGCTCTCCGTTCATTTCAAACACATGAGTGTTAGGTTCAATGTGTTTAAGCTTTTGTATGGTAATTCCACGGGCACGGCTTCTTGGGAGAGCTTATTGAACTGACACAGAACTCTTATGGTTTGTGGTTATTGTAATTGCTTAATAAATGGACTAAGATATCGATATATATTCGTCGTCCAAGTCCAACTGAGTTGAGTTTGACTCGACTTGTTTCAAACGATGCAACAGAAATATGTGTAATGTAACATCTCACACTGGAATTTTATAAAGGCAAACATTCAGTCGCATCACGTTGATCTAATCTTGGCAGAGCGGTGAGCACCTGAGCTCAGAGTCAAATTCGGGTCAATCATCTATCTCATAAACTAGGTACCAACTATCTACGAGGTATGGAAATGCTACTCGCAAGTTTTACCAAATACACAAACTCCAAATCACTTCAAAATCAACAAGCTTAATAAATTGGTGCTTGTCAACATGTCACGTCTATTAATAGAGGGGATCGTCGCGTGCCTCATCTTGCTATCATCACAGTCCCTTCAATTGCGCGGGCGCATCCTGAGGGGAGCCCCACGCACGTGCTCCATTATTCATTCAAACCACTCCAAAGTTCAAAACAAAACTATCAACTCATAAAGATACATGATGGATATTTCCTTTACAATGATGAAAAATGCGGCTTCAGCTATTAAACTTTAATTAATAAAACCTTAATCCTAAAATTCTTCAAATTCAGATGGAAATCGACAGTATGAAGCAGGGTTTATAGGCTCTTCATCGTAACGCTCGAAGTTGCTAGTATCATTAGGGTTTCTATACTTAGGCACGAATGGGGGAGCCGCTCGGCAATTTAGTATAGATTCCCATTCAATTCCCTTGAACCACTTGTGATTTTTGTAGTCTAAAACACCATTCTTCATGACGCCATAGCGCTTGGTGATGTCCACTTGCAGGACATTCCGAACTAGGTCTCGTAAGTCCGAATTGAAACTCGATGGACATCTGTATTTGCCAGCTACGATTTTCTCGTAAGTTTTCATCGGTTCGTTCGCATAGAATGGAGGATATCCTGCGCTCATTTCGTATAGAAGCACACCGAACGACCACCAGTCAACCGAAAATCCATATCCTTTACTCAGAATCAACTCTGGAGCTAAATATTCAGGAGTGCCGCACAATGTCCACGTCCTTCCTTGCAAAACCTTACAGAACCCAAAATCAGTGATCTTCAAATAGCCGTTCCTATCAATCAGTATATTCTCTGGTTTGAGGTCTCGGTAAACTAGGTTGCAAAAATGTAGATACTCTAAAGCCAGAATAACTTGACTAGCAAAGAATTTCGCTAGAGGCTCTTCAAACTTGCCCATTCGTCGAAGGTGAATGAACATTTCGCCCCCTGGTACAAAGGGCATGATAAAATAGATGTAACTGTTGTCCTTGAAACTGAATTCCATCGATACTGTGAACGGAAACCGGATGGCTTCTAGAATTCGTTTTTCGTAAAGCGTGTGCTCGACCTGTTTCATTTTGATAATTTTCTCCTTTTCCAAAACTTTCATAGCGTAGAGTTTGGCAGTTTTTGAGTGTTTTAGCAGTACTACTCTACCGAACGCACCTGTACCAAGGGTTTTGACTCGATCTAGTTCAGAGAAAATCAGTGACGAGTTAGTTTTTTTACACCAACGTTCTGCGAATTCGTTTCTAAGCTGTTGCAAATATTTTGTGTATTGCTGATGTTGTTGGAGGCTGTAACCATCACGTACGCTTGCCATTGAAGCTGTTTTATAAGAAATAGACTGACCAACACTTTTTCGGTTAAACATAATATTCAATGCATTTGACGCTAAACATTTCAAAAGCTTAGCCATCGAGACTTCTATTCATGCATTTTATACATTTCTACCGCGTAAAATGTATTAGCAGGAAATTCCAAATTTCCCTTTACCAAGGTCCTAGGGGTATTCTGAAATCCCTCGTTTGCAGAGATCGAAAGTATAAGAGGGTGTGGAATTGCGCGGGGTGAGGGTGAACGAACTGCCCGAGGGAGGATTGGTGGAATCAGCTGTTGGGGTGTCACGCCATGCCGACAGCCGGTCGCCGTACCCACCGTCTCGACCGTATCGATCAGCCGGCACGTGTTCCCAAACATTTCTCTAACCGTTTGCACCCAGACAAAAGACATAAAATCGATCAGCTGCGTTCAGCTCGCTATTTCGAAGCCCCAGTATGCCGATACGAGTACATTGTAATTGAAGAGGTCAATTTAACACTAAGCATCGTTGCGTTTATCGGACGTGTTATGCGTGCGGCGTTTTTTTAACACAATTGCATTTTCTTTCCTCCTATTAAATTTTGGCGCACAACTACAATATTCACATAAAACTGTTGAAATAGAACACATTTATTCTAAACTAGATGTTATCTGCGGCTATGAACGTGTTAGAAAAACGATATTCCCATACAAACTTTCGACCCCCATTTCACCCATTAACATGTGAAAATCCAAAACACCTGAGACATGTCATTATTATTCATGATGAGTAGCTACAATTCCAACTTTCAAGATAAAAAAACGATACTTTCATCCCCCGTTAGCCTCCCTTAAAATGTGAAAATCCTCAAACCCTGAAACACTTAATTATTTATATAAGATGAGTGAGGCATTCCTCGTAGCGCACCAAAGTACTTCCACATAGCGCACCCGTTTTGGTGCGCTTCATTCAGTAGGTATAAATGTTAAGTTTTTATTCCTCGTGGAGCACCAATGACAATGTAGGGACTAGTGATGGGGTTGTTTTTCATCTAATTAGTAACCTATAAGTGGAAATTTATAATTGACCTTCAGCTGACATGTACCCAGAATGTATATTGAGTAGCTAAATTTAAACTTTAAAGAACATAGACTTTTATACAAAGTTTCTTCCCCCATTTCCCTCCTTTAAAGTGGAAATTTCAAAAAAAATCTAATTCATGCTTACTTTATAAAATAAACCAATGTTCCAAATTTCAGTTTTCTTAGTAGTTTTGGTTGTGCGTTGACCAAAACCAGATCAGTCAGTCAATTAGGACAAACGATTAGATTTGTCATTTTCCTTACGAATAATCTTAATAGGCGTATTATCTTATTACGGTTCATTGAGGTGAATTCCACACCAAACTAAAACAATCGCATATAGTGTTGGGTTGATCTGTGAGTGAACGTTACAGTACCGTTATCAAGACCTACTCTTTGTATGACTTGCGATACGATTACGTTTTTTTATGTATGACGCATGCCATATGATGTGAAGACGACTCGACATTCTTTGAACTAATTTGTCCTCCAGATGTAATAAAGCTTCCAGTCATCTGTATCACCTATCGCACTCTTTTTAGGGTTCCGTAGTCAACAAGGAACCCTTATAGTTGCGTTTGTCTGTCTGTCCTTAGCTCAGAGACTCTTGATACTAGATACATGCTGTAATTAGCATGGCTATACACATTAATCACACCGACAAAGTGGTAAAAAATTTAAAAAGTAGAGTGGGAGGGGCCCTCTCGTGCAGTGTGGATGATTTTTTTTTCGTCTTTCCCATTGTGTGGGGTGTCGTTGGATAGGTTGTTCAGAAATATTGCGGGTGTGGGTGTGTAATGGTTGAAAACCATTTTCGATCTGTTTGCAAAATATTAAGCTTTAAAGTGCTAATTTTCCCCCTGCCAGCTAAAAACTTAATGTCAAAAAAAACACGGCAGAAGTTAAAAGGAAAACTATAGGCTTTAAAAGTTAACGATTAATAGTCGAAAAATGTACTTGGAGAAGTAAAAAGGAGAAGGAGAAGTTCATACTATCGAACAAAAAGCCCCCCTTCTAAGTCCGCATACTGTGACGGGCAACTTTAAATAATAAAAATTCTCACAGTCTCAAATGTAGGATTCCCTCTATTGTGGGTGTTAGGAATTACGAGTTTCATCCATTCCAAATCTGGGTGGTACCACAGCATCCAGATTTGGAACAATATTCAATAATGAACGATCGTAATAAGGGGAAGTGGGCATTTGATCATGTGTTGTAGTCGGCTATCCTTATAATTTTCGAAATGTATTTTACTGTCGATTGTTTGATACTTATTGATAACCGAGCTGCATGTTAAAGACGTTTCTTAAAATAACCCATGATATTGATCGCTTGCTTCACGCCTGTTGAACCGTATTTGCATATATTGTATTCTGTTGTCTGTGCTTATGGTCATACTACGTGCGCGTTACAGTCGATGACTTTATTACTTTTGATAGAGTAGGTAGTTGACGTGTTACATCAATCTGATCAAGACCAAGGCCAAGGGAAGCTGGCTTGGCTGTGATTGCTGCTCACGTACCATAATGTCCTTTATCAATTGACAGTTGCCTTGAAATTTTCGGGTACCTTCGTTATGTGACTCTACCTTCTATAATATAGGTAATTTGTTTGGTCCTTGAGGTATACTTATATAACACTAGCTTCTGCCCACGGTTTCGCCAGCGTGGTACCCGGATAAAAAGTAGCCTATGTGTTATTCTGATGTATAAGCTATATTACTGTAAAGTTTCATCAAAATTCGTTCAGTAGTTTATGCGTGAAAGAGTAACAAACATCCATCGTCACAAACTTTCGCGTTTATATTATAGCATAGTAGGGTTACTTTAGTACCAGAATGAACATAATTTTGCTCGCTCGCCGGACATAGCCAAATCTATCTATGTATCTATCCAGTTGGTTTAAGATTTATTTTATCGGCTCGGTCGGTCAAGGTTCTAAGCCCCGCAGTTTATATACTGCGACAATTTGGCACTCAACCAAAATGTTAGATGAATTCGCGGTATCGAGTAAAATCATCCTAATTTACCAAATATTCACCTAAAATGGCTATGGGTGAATGAGTAAACAATGTAACAGCATAATATGTTGTGTGATACAAATGTTATGCTTTATTTTTCGTTCGTAAGCATACTTACAAGACAAGCACGAAAAGCCGAGAGCATCGTCGAAAAATGAGGCTCGTTAGCTGTTAGCAACCGCCGACGGTTATTTTTCGAGGACACGAGCCGACAAAAACGAGACTGCAAACTCGTTTCAAACTATTGACGATAGACTTGTATATGTAGATGCTAATGGCTAATTTCGCACATGTTTTGACGTTGAAAGCACGTAAACAGCCGTTTTTTTTATGTAAATAAAACGGGAGTAAATTTGCTCGGTCTCGCCTACGTTTGGCGGGAATTGTTAGCAGCGCTAAAATAGTGAAAAGTGGATATGAAAGAACAATAAAGCTGGGCTTTTGTATGACTTGACCAATAAATACCGAAGCTTGAATATAAATGGGTTTAATATTAATATTAATGGGTTTTGCCATGATGTCGAATTGACGACTATTGACAACAGCAATCTAAAACCTAAAAGGCTTTTGACGTTATCTGAAATATATAATCATGATCGGGTTGGATGTTTTTAGACACCCACTTGCTTCAGCATCGGGTGGGTGGATAAATATTTTTTCGTCATTAATCGTGACATTTTTATTCGATTACATATCAGATCAGATTACAATTTGCGAAGCCATTGGAAGTGAAACAACGCTCTGGTTCTAAATTGAGTTAAACTAAATTCTCATTTACGCAACGTCAATCAAAAGCTCATGGTCGACCCATCTAATGCCCCTTTCAGCCTTTCCTTCGTCAAGTAAAAATAGAAAACCTTTCACATTAAAAATGTACCTACTTATTAGCAATAATAATTGTCCTTGACTTTATTTTATACCCATCTGACATGCCAATGTTATAATGAAATGGTCAATAAATTAATCTAAATCTTATTCATACATCAAATTTTGAGCGGTTGTGGAAAAAATGTAGGAGTAAAATTTTGTTAGAATATGTTCATTTTTGAATGTAATGAAATGAATGTACCCAGTTGTTTTTTCCCCGTTATAGGATTCCTTGTTCATTGTTTGATTTGACCTGTCGACGATAACGAATTCTGCCCCGACTCCGTCATCCCGAATATAGGAAGGAAGGCTCAAATTAGCTGTTGTTCATTCGTCGTATATTTAGTGGCTAATTCTGTGATAGCAGATACAGATGTCTTTACGAACCTTCAAAGCACAGAAATGCTCAGTTTAACTAAGTTTTATAAGAAAGGCGGTAAACTCACTAGGTTATTTTCATAAAAACCAGTAATATAATCCTTTTGCTATTTCCAATTTTTGACATGACCAATTTTTGTAAATACACATTTATAATACAAATTAAAAGAGTTTCCTGGTCACTTATCCAAAAAATAATGTTAACCCTAGCCGATGCAACTAAGGCTCGAGTTCACCAACACAAGAACGGGATCCCAAAGGTCCGAACAAATGCTTTTTGACACATGTTTTCATAGGAATCTGTCAACATAATCAATGGTTAGAATTGACCGACCGTTTATTTTTTTGGTGATTAAGGCTAAATTTCTTGTAAAAAAACAACACCACAGAATACTCACCGGCAACCAAGGCACTTTTCTATTTTCAATATTGTTATCTAAGTTGTCATTTACCTATAATGTTTACATTGCTTATCCTAATATTATGGTCTGTATTTATATTTACCTATACGATAATCGCAATCCTCATTTTACAACGTCGGTACTCAGTCTCAGTTCAGTACGTCTCGCTCGACTATCGAGGTTACTCACAGAGTGAGTCATGTTTTCGTAAGATTATGCTGTATGGTTGTATCATACGCCGGATACCCTGGCTTATAATTATCATTCAGAACCAAGCTGGTTCCTTGCTTGATATTTTAATACCTCACTCAGAACAGACGTCAAGACAGTGTTGTCTTGATACTAAGTATTTTCGCGTTAAGAGGTATTTAATGTTTGTTCGCTTCGCTTACCCGAGTAATTAACTTCCTTTTCAAACGCCTCTGTGTTTTCTTTCAACAATTTCAGATCATAAGCTACATTTCTGCTACCGACAGTGACATCTTAAGTATTCCCATCAACAGAGTAGCGTCCCTGAATTTCACAGGCCATTATAATTACTCTTTAAGTTTCAAAGGCATGTCAAGTTTGCTGAGACAGTTTCATAAAACTTTCATCAAGTCTGGAGTAGTTTTGGACCCGTCTTTATTGTTCAGGGACGTCTCCTTTCAAGTCATTAATGCTTACGAGATCTTTTGTCGTCTCACAATGAAGTAAGGTTTCCTTTATTTTAGGTTCACAAGCCTTCATAGTATCCCTTTCTTTCCTAGTGTAAAGGTGTATCCACCATACAAGATTGCGTCTTACAAATGTGTATTAATATACACATTTATATGAAATAGTAGTGTAAGAAGAAATAGGTACATCACAAGGATGGAACACTTAAGTTCCATCCTTGTGATGTACTTATTTCGCAAATTAAAATTGCTCGCAAAAATATCGAAAATAATACGGTACTTGGGTGTCTAGATAGTGATGATTAGATTAGAGACGACCTAGTTACTAATTGCGTTTTGTTTAGTTAACCCTTGGGGATAATGTTTCCAGTTTTCATTAGCTGTATTGCGTACGTCGGAAAAATTTGAACATTTTCAAGTAAACCTATGATCAAATATTAAGGAAAATATTGATCATAGGTTACCCTATTATGGGACTATAGTTTTTGCAAGAGTATTAAATATTCTAATATTCTAATAAGGCTTAATTTTTTATTATGTTTTGCTACGTTTGTTGAACGAGACCGGTATACTCTTATTACTCAAAAGGAAAAAATGAATGAAATTCGTCGGTTGCCGACAAAAATCGAACAGTTCTCACGAAACCATTCATACCCAAACCTGTTTCACTGCTATCGTTGACGTGACACACATGGTGTAGAGATCAACTGGCTAGTTAAACTGCTGTTAACCTTAACATGATCTCAATTGACACGATCTCTTGATAACTTATCGGCTGATTGATTGATACCTCATCTATCAAACAAAAATGAGGTTTTGTATCCTCGGTCCTAACGTGTTGTCGCCAATTTATGACATTCATATTTTTGCAAAGAGTTCATCTCTACATAGCTATGCGACTGGACCCAACTCGAAAAAATAAAAATCAAAAAGTGGAAGATAAAATTAATTTTATTTTGTGACTGGATTTAGATCAAAGATAAAGCAAAACCACATCAAAAATCCTTAAATATCCTACCGCTTACTATTCGTTTCCAAAACTCTGAATTCAATTTCAAACTTTAGGGTTGGGAGCTCTTCTTTTAAGTTGAAATGACCTGTTTTAGAGTCCCCTATTTTCTGTGGTCAAAGATACTGGGGTTTAGCTACACGTGTCATACAATCCAAGGTAACACGTGTTCAAAACTGTGAAGGAAGACATCGCGAGGTAACCGGCATGCCCTAAACCCAAAAATTGGAAGGCATTTGCCATCAGTTAGTGTTCCAATAAGCGGCACCGGCCTCCAACTTGTTACGTGAAATTATTACAACAATGTGTGAAGTCAGCTACACCCTACTTCGTATCCTTAAATACCTACACACTGAATATGTATCTAAGGTATGCCCATCGCGGTGAATATAGTCGTAAGCTTTTGTTTTACAAGCTACTATTGGCTCTGTCTTTAATTATTAAAATGACGTTATTGCTAGCCGTCAAGGAAGTAAATCATCAGACACTTGCGAGTGCTCCATTCAAGTCATCGATGGAAATAATTCTGCGTAATGACTGCCTGTTGCTTCCGATAATCTAACATTCCTTTTATTCTACTCATATAAATAAACCAGGAAATAATATATTACACATTTCCGTACATGTCATGCGTTATATTTTCTTTTAATAATTTTTCTTTGTTAAATATTCTTGAATATAATAGCAAAACGCATACGCAAACGGTTGTCTAGTGTTAAACTTAATATTGTTAAAGTACTGATCACCATCGCCACCACTCACCGCGTCTTTTTATCCGAACCTTTAAGTTAGGTTTATTTTAACGGATCCTGATTTGAGATTCTTATACGGATATGGCAGAACCATCCATGACAGTTAGATAAATTATTGTTTTCGAAGTGGGTCTAGCTTAATATGCTGTGGAATCTTCTTCGATAATTAGGGCATTAGGGCATTCGCATCGACTAGAGCTAGTGGTATGCATTTCCCTTCCCGAAACCAAATTATGTAAAAGCTTTCACCGTGCCCAGATCGTACACTCCATGTTCAGAAGGGTTGATATAAAATTTAAAGTAATCGCATAAGGCTCTATGAATTTCCAAGTCTTCCAGTTTGTTGGCCCCTCGCAGAGTTATTAATGAATCCTATTACCTCATGAGATTGTCGATAAACGAGGAGGCAGAACCTACCTTTAAAGTTGCATAACCCGTAATCTACTCCGTCCTGTTCTTAGCTTAGGCTAGAATGCTGTGGTTAGGTCAGACCGCATTAACACGACAGGCTTGAGTCGCCCAACTGGACTGGTAACTGAACAACCAGAGCCTCTAGACAAATACCTCACGATTAGTTTTCCTTTCACGCTAACGCAATTCGTCTAGGAAAAAAATTCTAATGCCAACAGAGAGTAGTTGTTGTCTAAGGGGGCAGGTGCTCCTACAAGACACGACTATTGTTTGATTTTGTTTTTAATGCGATAAGTAAGTTCGTATGGGCTAGTGGTCTCTCTGACATGGCTTCTCATTTTGTATATCTAACTGTCTCTGAACTATGAATGAATAATAATAATAAAATAAATAAATAATGCTGGACATTTTTCACACAGTATCATGTAGCCCCAAACTAAGCAGAACTTGTATTATGGGAACTAAATGACTGATATACTACATATATACTTTTTTTTGTAAATACATACATATTATATACATGGAAAACACCCAGACGCGAGACAAATATTTGCAGATCTTACAAAAATGTATCCCGTGGCGGGAATCGAACCCGCAACCATCTGCGTCTCAGGCGGGCCTTCGCCCACTGCGCCACAGAGGTCGTATATAAAAACAATAAACAGTCATGCATAATCTTGACACCACACTAGGATTCCATGTATCGTGGGTATCAGGAACTATGAGTTTAATGGTACCAAAACACTCATAGCTGGAAAAAATATCTGCAGAACATGTTAAAATTTGTCCCGATGCGGGAATCTAACCGCACCTCTTGCGTCTTGACTACTCGTCAGTCGCGCCACCGAGGTCGTCCAAATTCTCGGTTTTGTTTTATAAAATCATCAAGGTACTGTCTGTCGTCGTTACCTTAACCTAACCTAGAAATATAATATCTGTGACCTAACCTTCATGTTATTCATTTTGTAAACTAGGGAATTTACCGTACCGTACTAAAGGTGAAGGTATACCGATTTGTTTGGACTCATTCCAAGAATCTTCATTAGGTTGGGTGATCGCGACGCACTCCCTCCGTGTCGCGATTTGTTTGCCTTATCCTGTAGTATGATAATAAAGTGCATACTCTTATTCACAATAGTTTACGATTATGTTGTTTGTATAGTCCGATGAGAACTTCCTTATTCGAAGGAAATAAATAACCCAACTGTTCTAATTTCTAAAACATATTTCTGTGGTTAACGGGGGCATCCCTAATTTATTTACGGTTTATTGTCATGGCTTCCATTATGGTTGGTTGTTAAAGTTCCACTGAAAGTATATTTTTGTTCCCCTTCTGCGGTAATCCCTAGTAGGTAGTTGTAGGTACGGGTGTTGTGTTTCATTTTCGATGTAAAATGATGATTATGAAAGGCCTGTTATTTCGGTTAAGATAATTATTTATTACATATTTTGAAAACTTTTGATTTATTTAGTTGTAGTAGAGCTCCTTGTGAAGGGCTCGTACGTGAAAGCACTACCATCATACCTATTTTTGCCGTAAAGCAGTAATGCTCGCATTGCTGTGTTCCAGTTTGAAGGGTGTGGGTGCCAGTGAAATTAAAGGAGAATTTTTTTTAGCCGATTTTTTTTTTCTATTATTTTCTGTGTTTTTAGTTGGATCCAAAAGTCGTATCTAACCTACCTCATAAACCACTTGTAAAGTTTTTTTTCTACTAGCGACCTTTTGCATTTTTTTAATGAAGAAAATGAGAAGTGCGCTTAGTATAAAAATAAATTAAGTATGTTTATTTTATAAAATGTCGCTATCCGACTTTGCTGGATTTGGCGAAAATGTTCTTTCATACAATCCTTGTCCAGACAAATTACGAACACGCGAGAAAAATAAATCAGTCAATTCGTTCGAGCCGTTCTCAAGTGATAATCTTTCATACAATTGTTTTTATTTAAATAAATGCACATCGTCTTTATGGTTATTGACGGATTGTAACTAATCTGAATTTTCTTTCGTTTCAGATCTATCTAAAAATCGTTTCAATGAAGTGCCCGGTGAAGTGACCACATACGTTTTCTTGGAAAAGTTGTTGATGTCACAAAATGTAATCAGGAGCGTGCCTGATGCTGTCGGCGGTCTTTCGAGTCTCACCTATTTAGATCTAAGGTGAGATTTAAATAAATAATGCTGGTCATTTGAACACAGCATCATCTAGCCCCGAGGTAGCAGAACATGTGTTATGGGAACTACGTTTTTTTTTTTAAATATATACATAGAAAACTATCAGATCAGAGACAAATATTTGCAGATCATACAAACATTTGTCTCGCGACGGGAATCGAACCCGTAACATTCTGCTCAGGCAGGCCTTTGCCCACTGCGACACAGAGGTCGTCAATGTTCATCATTAATGTTCCCAGTTCCAAAATTCTTAATATTTATCTACTTGTCTACTACGTGCAGCTCAGTTGGGTTTAAGATAAAGGCGAAATTATACTTTAAATATAAAGTTGTCTTTTATTTAATGTTAAGAATCAAACATTGAATAATCTAGAGCTTAAGGTACATAATATAACGTACAACATTTTCACTAAAAACGGGATATTTAACATGCTTTGTGAGCTGAATGTCTCCCGATGTTTCGGCACAATTTGATGTACCATGATCATGGGAGGAACTGAAGCCTTAGCGGGGATGAATCGATCATCCCTCTTTCTCACTCTTTTTAAGCGTACATATTTTTGTTTTATAATAAAATATATGTTAATAACGTAGTTTCAAAAGTTACATTACATACAACTTCAAGAAGTAAGCGCATCAATTCAGTCAAATCATTAGTCAAGTCTAGATGAGGGGTATGTCAATTTCGCCGCGCTCTCATTCGCCACTCGAAGCACTTGCATCAATTCCAACTTTACATTCAACCTGAACTCGTGCGGAATCGATCTCAGATGCGGCAGGAGTGACATCAGGAACATCCGGTCTGAGTCTTCCGAATCTGGTTTAACCTGAGGATCCACGCTTGCAAACGCGAACTGACTGTGAGAATCCGACAACATATTATTCCTCGGCTCTATTGGTTCTGCTGCCGCATTCACTTCGAATATGTAGTCATCTGTGGCATCATTATCATCGGATTCCTCCTCAGTCTTCTGTAGCTTAATCTTTTTCTTCGATACCCAAACGTTCTTCGGCTTGGACGCCTCATCTTCGGATTCACTCGATCCTACCTGGATAGGCGCCTTTCTTCTCTTCACTGGCAATTTCTTGTCTTTGAGTAGGAACTGCAATTGCTTTGAGTAGAGATACGGCCGCCGGAATTTTACCGGATTCGAAAGGTACTTTTGAAAGCAGTCTCTCAGGCTTTTCCATTTCTTTTGCAGCTGTAGCTCTGAAAAAAAAAAGTTTTTTTAAAACCGCAGTGTAGATTTCTTGTCTATGGCCTATTGAAGGACTTGTGGCGATACACACTATCTAAAAACCATCCTTGAAGTCATACAAATCGATTGCAAAAAAATAGCATCTCAATCGGAGATAAATTGTAACAGAAAAACATACTGACAAAACAAACAACCTCTTATGGCAAAAGTATATACGGACTCCGGTAAACTCATTACTTCTTACTGATTCGTTTTTAACCGAACCGACTTCGAAAAAAAGAGATTCTAATTATGTATTTTTCGTGTACTATATTTCGTTTTAATGCTCATTAAGTTTAGTTTTTTGACTTTACACTTTATTACTCCTATGCGTGACTTTAAATGTGCGGCCTGCAATAGTATTATGAACAAACAATAGGTACCCTAACGCCATCTATCGCGCGCGCTACAATACGGAAATTAAGGCACCCAGCCCAAACAAACAGACAAAATTGGAAACACGGTGGCCAATTTCGTAGGTGTGTAAACTGTGTGTGTATAAAAAAAAACAATTATGAAGTACTGACCAAGCTCTCTCATCTCCGATTTAGACATATTTATGTCGTTTAGGCTCATCAGTTCTTTCACGACTTCGTGCCATAGTTTCGACTTGACGTTCCTTGCGCGGTAGTCAGGATGGTCGGTGTCCCATATGCCTTGACGCTTACTCACTTCCGCGATCAACTGTTCCGGATCGTATTCGAACTGCATCCTGATAGTTTTGTTTAATTGATTGGTGGAAAAAAACGCGCGTGCTAAAACAGCGCGCACTCCGGCAGGCGGACGCCGCGTGACTGACGCGGCGGTTGGAAAGTAAAATGGCCGGGCGCCACGCCCGTCGCGTCTCGCGCGCCGCGCCCGCCGCGCCGATAGTTACGATCACTATTCAAACTTATAAAATCTTTTGTCGGCCATGACGTTTTTGACGTAACATAACAAAACAAGACATTTGACACTTAAATATAATTTGTCTGTGTTTACCGATGTCGATTTTAGTTTTCCAAATTTTTGTTCCTTTTTTCAACCTCTTTGATCTTTTAACCAAATGAGTTGTAAATCCATGTAATGCAAAAGTCTTATTCAAGTAGAAAACATGGCTGTAGGTACACCATAGTCAGTACGGAAAAGTGAGAATACCAACGCCAACCTTCGAATCCAAAAGCGACTAATCTTACTATTGCCCGCATTGAATTCCTATTTTGTATATTTCTTTACTACTACGTACTCCGACTCCCAATCCGAAGGTCCGTAGGTTCGAACCCTGTGTTCCACGCGTTCTAAAGACGGTGAAGTAAAGCATCGTGAGGAAACCGTTACATATACAAAATCAAAGGCAATAAAACACTCCTGTTACCCACGATACAGGGATTCTAGTGGGGTCAGGAATATATATGTGACTATTATATTGTTTTTTTTTTAATAATTGGACGTTATTCTGTCATTGTTAACGAGAAGTAGAGACTTGTAATCCTCACTTATCTACGTAGCTACTGAATATAAACCTGTGGATGTATATCATATGGGTTTACAGTCGTGAGCTTGTGTATATACCAATTTGTTGTTTCTTATGTAGTAGAAAAGATTATAATGCATATTTTCGTTCAAAATAATATTCTTAACATAGTCAATAGTGAGATTGCATGAGAGTTCCTTCGATTAATATTGTTGTTCGCGAAGGCGATTATCCAAATGATTCCTTAAAAATCTATGAGCACGGATACTTACTAATGGCCTGAAAAAAAACATAAACTTAAAATAAATACGTGTTCTAATTGACTCGCTATATTTTTAGTGTTGGTTGTGTGCCAGTGATTTGACTACATAAGTTCCTGTTGCAAGTGTGCATCCCATTGATTTTTTGAAAGGAAAGTCGAGTTCCTCCTTAATCTTATATATTTTTGTTTTCCTAAAAACTTCACTTTCGTGTGTAAAATTTACACAATCCCCTGTACAAAATTAGATTTGTTCCACGTTCGCCCCACTTGTTTGCCCCACATTCCAAAAAAATCTACTTCTGCCCCATGTCAAAAATATTTCTGGTTTCGCCCCACATTACAAAAGGTACGCATTACAGAGGCAAAGTACAGTTGACAAATAAAACCAATTGATCAATGTTTGTAAAAACATTTATGTACTTAATCATACTGTAACTTAATCATAAATCACTTATTATTTAGATAAAATTTTAAATAATCAACGGTTATGTTGTGCCACGGTAAACCTAAAATATAAATATAGTTTTTCATAAAATATCAACACTTGCTCAAAACGGTGAAGGAAAACATCGTGAGGAAACCGGCATGCCCTAGAACCAAAAATTCGAAGGCATGTGCCAACAGTTACTGTTCCAATAAGCGGCGATGGCCTTGCAACCTGTCACGTGGAATGCTTACTACTTGCAAAACGCGGGCATGTACCAAATGTATTGTTTGGACGTACCTCTCACTCACTGAGTATGTATCTGGAAAGTCCATCATGGGGAAGACAGTCGTGAACGTGTTTGTTTTTTTCATAAAATATCTTCATATCAATGCTAATTATTATCAAGTAGTATGATTAAATCAAACAGTCTTATAACCATAAAACACAATCATAATCACGGAAAAGTTTATGATTAGTACCTAAATAAAAATTCTAAAAATCTAATTTATTACAAAAAAAAACTTTGAATATATTTATATAACAGTAAGGCAACTTACAAGATAGATTTGTTAAATAATTAAAATTGAACGAGAAAAAATCTAGCAAAACGAATACAAATATATATACGATCATATAGATTTTTATGAGTAAGTAGCTGGTTTAATAAACAAAGGGGCATATTTTTTCTAAACAATGACCCAATGAAATAGAGCTATTTAACATTGATGTTATTGAGTCGTTAATAACTTTATCCATCTGAATAACATTAGGCTGTCTTGGTTTTCCTTGCCCTCAGAATCGGCTGATAGAGAGGTCAGCATTATTCTGAATAGTTTTTTAAAACCGGATAATGTTTAGTTTTCCTGTAAATGTTCTATTTCACTAAGGATTACAGCCTTTGGCTGGATTATTTGTTTTGTAAATATACCCAAAGAAATCCCATTTACCCATTGCAACCGGCCCAGCATTTTTTACCTGCTGAGTTGTGAAGCAAGTTTAAAAAATACCATAACAAAGTATTATTTGCGTAGTTTACCATTAAAATGTTTCAATGCTTCAAGCATTTTATATTCTGACTGTACTACAAAAAAAGTAATAATAAAAAAGTAAACTACAAAAAAAGTAATAATAAAAAAGTATAATGTAATAATAAGTGTATTACAAAAAAATGTGAGGCAAAACAGGAATACAAAATGGGGCAAACGTGGAACAAAAATATTAAAATAAGGAAAACAATATTTTCGGGGCAAACAAGGAATATAATGTGGAGCGAACGTGGAATTTTACATGTGGGGCAAAACTCTGCGGGGCGAACACGGAACAAATCAAAAATTATGTTTCGGAAATACTAAAAAGAAAATGTCAATGCAAATAGCAACACAACGAAGTATAGTGATGATTTTTATTTAAAATGAATTTTAATAAACCATCTGTAAAAATAACGGCTGATAATGACATGATCTTAATAAGGAAGAGTGCTCCAATTGTTATCTATCGCTGATAACATCATTTCACACAATATACTGATAGGTGTACTTCTGACTGATAAAGGCTTGGTGCTATCAGTAATTACGAATCGTCTAGTCCGCAGCCCAACTTCACCCACTACTGGGTATTAGGCTTCCCTCAGTTTGTGCCATCCGCCACGATCCTACGCTGCCCGCTTATCATGGGCACCCAAGACAACGTTATGTCTACGAAAGAGAAGACAAAAAACTATTTCTGTTGCCTATTCTGTCAAAAAAAAGAGAGCGACAAAAAATGTTTGTTTCCTCGGCGGTAGACAAAAACGTTGTCTTGGATTTTCATGCTAAGCAGGCTGGTCTAAACCATCCACGGCTCATGAAATTGACAATGCCGTCTGCCCACCTCGCTGCCGGCCGTCCTCATTTCTATAACCGCACCTCTGCCACTATTCAGGACAACTACTGAATCGTTAATACAGTGTATTTATTTTTATCGCTTCGAACTGGCAACCTACCCAATCATAAGGCTTTTAAAATGCACCTAATTTTAGGCTTTAAACCCTCTTCTTGGACAAAGGAACAGTCGAGTCGAGTTTCGTTTTCAGCATTTCTTTGCATTCCATACTTATTCAGGTCAGCGTATACTCTAGCTCCAACACTTTTGTCATATGCGATGCACCATGACAATGCCATGGCAAATGTGACGCTAGCCAACATCTTAATACCATGGTCTTGCTAAAAAGCACTCTAAAATCTTGACAATAAGAGCTTAGCGGTTTTTAGGTCGGCGTAAAGATCATTTGGGTGGGGTGAACGGCCGGAGATGTCATGGCCGTATGTTTCTATTCGCTGCCGGCACGTGGATAAGGTGATAATTGATAAACAGAACCGGTGTTGTTGAATTGTGTCAGAAATTGAAACAGGAATGTGGAAGGGCTGTCTCTGTGACGTTTTTAAAGGGTTTCAGGGTTTAAATTCAAGGCAGACTCATCGTGTGATCGTTATACGGCTACAAGGGATTATTCTCAGAGAAAAAAGATGCAGAATGTGAATAAACTTAAAAATGCTTGTCGTCTAAAACGCTCAAGCATCTGCAACATAGTTTACAAGTCAGCGGTTTGGAATATAACGCAGAATGTGGCTTCAGAAAAGGATAAAATATTTTTCAATATATTTCAGTTTTTAGTGAGTTGTTTATCCTTTAGAGCCGTGCCTTAAGACTTGTAGGCGTTACACCGACTTTCAATCCGGGAGTTCGAACCCGTTCGTGCACCATTTTCCAATATGTGGCGATGAGCTTGCAACCACGTGACAACGTGGAATGCTAACTACTTGCAAAACACAGGCATGTACCAAATTTTATGTTTGAACGTGCCTCTGACTACCCCCTACTGGTACCCCCCAAAGATCTACTTACCGAATATTCTGAGGGAGTCCATCATGGGGAATACAGTCGTGAGCGTGTTTGTTTATCCTTAGCTAATAACTGTGTTTACAACAGGGTGTAAGGGCGCTTGAATTTTGTATGGAAAACCCTTCTCGCGAACGAAAGTCATTTACGATCTTCTAGTTTATTTTTAGGAACACAGTCTGCATTGCTATCGAGAAGAAATCTTCCTTGGAGGCTGAAATACGTGAACTCTGTATCGCTTTGCTAAAAGTTCATAATATTCAGTACAGTTAGCACGCAACACGAGCATTGTTTACCAACATGTCTGTTAACTAGGAATTGCCGCCGTGTGAAACGTGAGTGTACGGTTGTTTCACATTTGAAGTACTGCTCAGTGTAAAACATGGTGTTTTCTGCGAATAATTCACCGCGGTTCGTTCTTGAGAGTGCACTGGAAATGTATGAAGTTTTTCATAATCTATGCAGAATCGATATCAAACAAGACTCGTGACCATATCTTACATTTCTAAAGATTGTGAACAGAGGATATTACGGACAGATATTAAACTCGCTCAGATCAGGAAGACCAGTAGAAGCGCGAGTTTAGTATCTATCTGGTACTATAAAATACGAATTTGTATTTGATGTTTGGAAAATTGGTTTATTTAGGCAAGAATGGCCTACTTTGCTTTGTTTATAGTATTCGAGCCACAGTAACCTTTTTAGGGCCTAAAAAGGTAAAATTAACTTTTAATCATCATGGTCATAATTAACAGCCTACATAATTATGTATATCACTGGACATAGCCCCCCCCCCCCAAAAGAGTGCCATGATGAACGATCTTGGGCCATCTCCATCCACCGACTTCTCGAAACCCTAGCGATGTTCACTTTTATAAATTTCTTAATTCACAAAGAATTTCCTTTGTGAATTAAGAATTTATAACCTATGCTATTTTAAAGCAGCTGATTAATCTAAATCAGAAAGATACAGAGCATGTATCTCAGAAAGATACATGCTCTGTATCTTTCTGAGGTGTGTCACTTCAAATACAACAGTAGAAAACCAAAAAATGTTTAGCATAAATATCTCAGCCCCCCTTCAAAGACCCTTAATTCATAAGCCGGCGATCTTAAATGATGTGACTTCGATGACCTGACTTTTAACTTTGACTGGGCTACCGCAGGGTGGCCAAGAATGACACGACAAATGAAGAGTGATCAGTTCTCATAACTTCCATTACCATCGCTTCTCATAGCTGCCAACAGCTGCCACCTGTGAACTTCAATAACACGACGCTGATAACAATGTTATAACATCAACTGTACCGACTCAATCCCTTATCATAATATACATGGGGGATCAGAATATAAACATTGCAGGCTACCATAATATTATCGACCATAGATGGAAACATGTGCTCCAAAAAAAATAAAACGCATCAGCGAGTTCTGAAAGAAACCTGTTGCAAAAGCTGGTAAACTTGGATAGCTAAATCTATTTTTTACTAAAAACGGTATATTTAACATGAACTGTGTGTTTTAATTCACATTACCACAATCACCAGCTGAACTCAGTGGTAAAATCACTTTCTAATCGCACATTTGACGTAAATGTAATACTAATAATCACACGCGATTTTTTTGCCCGTAGCATAGTTTTTGTATGCTTCCAGTCCGGTCTTTGATCCCATATTTACTGGTGCTCCTTTTCGGAGTTCATTTTCAGCCGTCAGTGCAGACCTTAGTTCCACCTCTTAGAATTAGAATAATTCACATGGCGAGCTGATGTCTGAATGAATACAGTTTGAAAACACGACCATCTCGACCAAGTCCAAAATCACAAATACATGATCATGAGAGTTTCAGAAGATATATTAATCAGCTGAAGTTATCTTAAAATGTCCATTGCTAATTCTAAGAGTTAATAGGTGGGGGCGCCTACTTTCAGTTGTTTTACCTGATCCTTATCACGGAACCGGTTAATCGTACCGTGAATGCGGGACATGTGACCGTTTGATCACTTGCCGGCTGACCTTTGTAAGCTTTCAGAGTCTAAATACCAAAAATCTATTCTAATAATAGTGTTTTTTTTTTTGTTTGAACGCGCTAATATCTAGAACCTAACAGACGACTTTGAAAAAATCTTTTTGCATTTGATATGCCCTATTTTCGAGGAAGGTTATTTGACCATGGTACAGCTAGTTTATAATATAAGTAATTAATCAAATTCCTTTGGATAATAGTCATAGATATTTATTTACATGTAAAACTCTCAGGAACACTTGGTAATGTTTAGCAATCCACTGTTCTGCAGATAAAACTTTGTTCGTCCTAAAGTCAGCTATCGGAGCAATTTGGCCACGGCTAATTTCTCCTAAGATAACGGGCAATCAGTAGGTTATATGCATAAGAAGTATGCCATTTGATTATATTCACTTTCACGCCTTTTTCGATCAGCAAAAATGCTCGTGTAGAAATAGGTTTGTTACGGTTCCACGTTCGACGTACCGTACTCGGTGGTTTGTAAGAAAGTCAATACTGAGAAACCACTGTAATCTTGAACAATACACACCTCGTGCGATGTTTTAGAAAGCCTCATTATCCCGATGTTCAAAGAGCTTACTTTGCAAAGTAGCGATTACGCTAAGGTGCTTGTTTATGCCCACCGAGCTATGAACAGTGTCATAAGCCCGCGCATTGTGATTGTGGTTCGTTGCACGCGCACGCACCATAACGACTATCAAATCGCGCATGCGCGTGACATACGATCGTGCTTTCAAAAATGGCACGGGCTCGCCAAATGCGCGACAATAGCTGGCTGTTATTGTGCAATCGTATCTAGACGATTGTAATCGACAAAAAGAGCGACCTCTTTTTGCATTCTGGCCTAAAATCTGGTTGATTAGGTTGGTCAAGCAATCAGCAGTTCACTCTATCAGCCACGAAGTACTTAACTCTTCTGTGCTATCAGCAGACATAGTCAGTCAGTCAAAGCTCTGGTCTTAATAGGAGATAAGATTATTCATTAATCTAATTGACATGGACTTGTCATGTATTCAATGAAATGGTGTTTCTCTGTGTATGATCAATTGGAGTGCTTTGATTCATGGTTTAGCAGTGCTAAACCATGAATCACGGATTCGAGTTCAAACAAAAACGCATTATGAAAAATAACATGAGGCATGTCTTTTGTTTTAACCTTAAATGTGTTTAACCTCATTTGAACAACGAGCAAACCTACGGACCAGCATATTAGCTCTAACCGTCAACGCCCTTCGTTCCCTCTCCATTTCAGTCTCGTCTATCAAATACTCGGACACAATATGTCCAGGTATCTGAACCGATGGACTCGTTTTAAAGTAGTCCCATTTAGCATAATGGGTGGGAGCTGTTCCACGTTTTTGCCTTTGGTGCGAAGACTATAAACTCACTTTTTTAACATTATAAGTTATGCCGTGACCTTCAGCATATATCTGGCACACCTGAAAAGTTGAGTTTAGCTACTACTTGATGTCGTTGAAGTTCTGAAGCAAAATATTTAACACCGGTGCCGTGCAATGCAGCTTTCTCAATGGATGTGGAATAAAATCCAACGAATACTATAACACTAACCTAAATGGTGTTCCGAATTTATTCTCTGAATGCTCCGATTCCCGTGCACCCTACTAGTGAAATCTACGTAATATCGACCTTGAACCGCCCTTGCGGAACTTAATAATCTGTTGTGAATAGTTCCGTGGGGTGACTAGGGTCCCCCAGTCCCATAGAAACACGAGCAAAAATAACATGCGACCATTTGCTTAATTAACTACAGTATTATCTGTTATATTATTGTAAAATTTAGCTATAGAGGCATGAATACTACAAAATACTTAGATATTTTAATATTAAAGGCAACGGCTATTTTTATGAAATGTTCCAAACTCCGACCCTTGTTGTCTCTTCTCAAACAACCCTCGCAGCCAATAAACGTTGCTCATGGCCAAATATTGTTTCGTTACCTTATTGCGAGGGCGCTCGATCAATGTTTTATATCCGCGATGGTTCTATCAAGAAAACGGAAGACTTGGCAAACATTCTGATTAAAAACATACCAAAGCAGTCAAAGTTAGCCCGCATTGCGAAAATTCACTGTGATCGTATTTCTATAAACCTCTACCTCACAATATGGAATCTTAAAAAGTAGGTAAGTACATACTTTTAAAATTCGTATGAACACAGATTCAAATTGGACGCTACGCGGTATAGATTTATTTCAGAGATATTAAAATATGTTGTGCTGTATGGAACAGTATCAGGATTAGATCGTATTGCGAAAACATAAACGAAATTTGCGCCTTATTAACATGCAAATTTAAATGTTAAAAGAGCACTACCATTTCGTCCGAACACTGCGTAGAAATTGACAGAAATATATTTCGTCGGGAAAAAGATCGCGTGGTGAATGGTCGCCATGTGACTAGGCGCTCATTCGTTGAAACAAATTGAACTCTCCTTAGTTTGAAACTTTTCACGTAAGTCCATTTTAAATTGAATTTTATTACATTATCTTCGGTTATTGTTTCATTTATTGACCAACTGCAGTTTGGATTCATACAATTCATAGTAAATACCTACACCGTTTTGAGCAGTTAGAAACATTGCATCAAAGGACTCTGTCGGTATTGAATGGTCCGGCATCATAAAGCCATCTAGAAAACTTACTTACGTTGCAGCCAAGCCAATCCGTATTTCTTTGGGTTTCTGGATAAACCGCATATTTCTCCATTTAAGGTGAGCTGACTCGACAGGCGATAACGGTCGTGAAATGTTGATAGACACCATTCAGAACCTTCACTA
Source organism: Perizoma affinitatum (assembly GCA_961405105.1). NCBI lineage: Eukaryota > Metazoa > Arthropoda > Insecta > Lepidoptera > Geometridae > Perizoma > Perizoma affinitatum. The sequence goes on along the minus strand of OY560191.1, from coordinate 3,572,245 downwards.
CTCATAATACGGGGCTCTAGGCGTTCTTGTTTTTTTATGGGCATCAGCTTTTTGCCCGATATTATTTCTGAACGTTAAATTAAATGCACAAGATAAGTGGCAATTGTAATTCCAGTGTTCTATTTTGATCGTATTGAAACATCTCTAGTTATACGGGACTCGTTCTCTCCTGAGAACATGGCTTACGTAAATAAACTGACAACCCTCTCTGTTGTTTTAACTTGACTCCTGTCAAAAAGTTATCTGTAGATACACTGGATGTGTATCTACAGATAACTTTCATATATTTTTTGAATCGGCTTGCGTTCCACTCCTCTAAATACTTTCTTTTAATAGATTTGGTATTATAAAAAAAAGTATTTATGTTTAGCTATATTATTTAAAAAGAATAATAGGTTTTTGATGAAAAGAACGTTGCCCCCGATTCTATTTATTGATGCTGTTTCCCCGCGACGTGTCTAGGCGTCTAGACGGCAAAAAAATCTAAGATGCAAAAACTCCCAACGAGACGAGAATTGACGAGAAGTTTACTGTATACTTTTGCATGTACAGAAAGGCTTCCGTTTCTGTTTATATAGACGTCCTATGATATTTTAAACAACTGTATCTCACTTTCTTATCTAGAGAAACTTCGTGTGTGGTTGCTGTTAATGTTTATAAGCTTATAACGCCAGACCTATCCTATTAGTCATGCTCTACTTACGGTCCCGCATTACGGCATGCAAATACATAAAAATGTGAAAGCACTTCGTTCCCTTTATCAGTACCTACAGGAAGTTCGTTGGACTTTGATGCGAGTTAGAAAATTTTAATTTTAAAATCAAATTTTCCTAGTACTCCGTTTAGGCTGAGAAATATGTGTTTCTTTCTGAGATTTATTTGAAAGTGCTTATATAAGGACAAAAAAAAATGCTTCTTCTGATGAAAATTTCACTCGTCTTCCGTGTCCGTAAAGCGACACATGCTAGAGTATTCCATATTTACCCTCCGGGATCTGTTGGCACGAAATCACTTTACTATTAGGTTAAGCGCTGACCGATTTACGGTCAGATCGATCTAATTACATTCAATCTAAGTTTCCAAATGTGAAATACTGTTATTTTAGTGCAGTACTTGCTTGCTATGTTTATGTTCGCGTTCAATGACTTTTTGGCATAGATTTCAAATTACGTTCTCTGCGGCAAAGGGCGGTTGCAGGCAACCGCCTACAGTTCGGCTTAACTGTTGGTTAGGAAACAGTTTTCCGCTATCCTATTTTTACATTTAATTATATGACCCTTTTTCTGCTGTCCGCTTTGTGCACCTTTCCACGAATTCTAATTGGCAATTTCTTTGTCGACAGTTCAAACCAGCTCACGGAATTGCCTCGGGAAGTATGTCAGATGCCGCTGCAGGTGCTCCTTCTCTCCGACAACATGCTGATGTCATTACCCAAGGAGATCGGCAAGATGACGTCATTGGCGGAGCTGGACGCGTCCAACAACAGGCTGACACAGGTCCCCATGACCCTGGGAGATTGCGCAGGGATGCGCGCTTTGGACCTTAGCAATAATCAATTGGGACTTCTGCCTTTACGTGAGTGTTCCTCATGTCTGAATTTAGTAAGTCTGCTGTGAGCTGAGAGTGAACCAAGCACCAAAAACGCGATGCGTTTTGTATACAGAGGAAAATTATTTAAGTCTCTCTGGTACTGAAATTTTTATCGTCTTAAATACCGAAGTCTTGGGTGCCTATGCTATTTTGTTGCGAACTCTTGCAAGTTTACCTGCACGTTCGCTAGACTACCGAAATTTCATAATTCGTATTTTTAGCTTAGACACAAGTGAGCGATGAAACATTATACATATCAATCAGTCTTTCAGTATTTTTTTAAAATAAATTCAAATAAAGAAGGAGGTTCTTAATTCGATTGTATTTAACAAGAGGTTCATTCAAGAGAGACATTCAGGGTTCAGAAAACTATAGTACAGACTACGCAGAAAAATTGTTCAGTATGTAACAGAAATACTTTAGAGACTTGGCAAGCTGGTTATTGTTTTGTAGCAATAAATACGTGCCGTCTGTAAATACAACACAAGGAGCCAAGGCTCTCGTGAGGATTACGCTACCGTGCGGAATAGCTCAGTAGCATTTCTAATAGAAAGGCTACTGAGACGCAGAAGGTTGCGGGTTCGATTCCCGCTGCGGGACAAATGTTTGTGTCGGGTCTGGGTGTTTTCTATGTATAATATTTATGTATTTACAAAAAAAAGGTTATAAGTAGTATATCAGTCATGTAGTTCCCATAATACAAGCTCTGCTTAGTTAAGGAATAGATGATGCTGTGTGAAAAATGTCCAGCATTATTTATACATTTATATATTTGAAAGAACAATGAAATATATAATGTGAATATTTACTTATCTAATTGGAACGCACTTGCGTTTACGTAAACATTGCTAATGTATGTATTGTTATTTTAATGAAGTTGCCTTATTATTATCCTTATTGCGGTCGCGTGATTATGCTATGTTTGGACAAGAAGGCTAATAACGTAATATTTGTTTAATGAATTAAGCATTATTCAGTTCAAACTTTGCAGCCAGATTAATCCTACTAATATTGTTAATGTCAAAGTTTGGATGTTTGTTACTAATAACAATAACTAGACCGATTTGGGTTAATTTTGGAACATGTATAATTCGAGACCTAGAATAGACATAGACAAGGCATAATCACAAATAAAAACCAAGCAGAGAAGTGCGCGAGGCACCGGCGTAATCCACTAAAAATGTTAAGTAGTTTATAAGTTTACGTTTCTATTGATCCTTGTGATTTTAAATAATAAAACCTATTTTGACTTTCATTTTGACTATGCGTTCGATTTGCGCTGTTGCCACTTGTAGACTCCATAAAGTTAGTAAATCGTTTAAAGGGCATAGTGTACGCTATTATAACAAACTCCCAAGATATATACAAAAATTGACAACTTTATAAAAAGGCATACTAAAAAATATCTGATTATATAGATGATAAAAACTCTTGGGATTGAAAATGCTCCAACTCGTTTTGTAAAAGGATCATTAAAAAGAATAACCAGGCTTGTTTTCTTGCCTTTCTTTTCTGGCTTGGTCGCGGAAGAACAGGCAGTAGATAAAACCGACGTTTCAAAGTGATCCTTGTGAATTTTGACTTTTGATTTGTGACATTTAGCAAAGGCTTGAGCTGATGGCGCAGATGTCTGTCACACCTAGCTCACCACATTTTCTACAGCCTATCTCCTGAGCGTCATTTACGGGCTACGTCGAAAACTGTCGACTCAACGCGCGCCGCCAGACGCTTACATATTGTCACTCTTATAGTTTCTTCTATCCTTTACAGAAATCACGTACCTACGACTTGAACATTTAGACGTAAGCTGCAACTGTATCTCTTCACTGCCACTGGAACTACGCAACATGGCCACAATAGTCACTCTCAACCTGGACAACAATCCTCTTGTATCGCCACCGACAACAGTGAGTACGAGTCCAAAAGCTTTTTGATTGGGTGAACGAAGCGAACAAAGATCTACGAGTCTACTTGGCAATCCCATACAAACTCTGCTTAGTTTGGGTCTAGATGATGATGTGTGAAAAATGTCTAGCATTATTTATTAAAAAAAACTGGCTTGTATTTATGTATGTTTGTTTGTCCGACGATAACAGCCGGCGCGTTTGTTTAATCTTGATGAAACTTGGTAGGTAGGTAGGTGGCTAGTAGATTTTTTCAGCTTGAAGATGAGTTGAATCGGTAAGGGGGATAGTGGAGTTTCGGCAGACGCTAGTCGGGTAAAAACGTGGCTTCACGAAAATTTAATATTTATTTAACACCTTAAAGAAAAACAAAAATTTACAATAAAAGGGCACTGTTAAAAGTAGGCTTAAGGTAGTAACTAGTTTAAATGATACAACTAATAGCCTAAGCTAGGATAGTAAGTATACTGTGTAAAAGGTATTAGCGCCCACGAGATCTCAGTTCGTGTCGAATTACAAGTTATTTAGGACGCAGGTCTGCTAGAATACAATAATAATGATAAAAATAATTTAAATAAATGGCAAGTTGTTAGGCTACGGTTTCTTCATGATATTTTACTTTCAACGCTAATGTATTCAAAGAATACGCATAGTAGCAACTACGATTGAATAAACGGAATTAATAAATTTCAAAACTGTTTCCTCAAAAATCGGATAAAAGAATGCTAGCTCGTAGTTTTGGCAGTTGGCACGATCGAGATGCACTGGACTGAAGCAGAACTAATTCAATTCCCCAAAAACAGAGCAATTCCAAAGCGCATTGCAGTCGTACTCGAAGACTGATTGTTTTTATCCTGAACGAGTTATTTAGGGAGTACGATTATTCTAGCAACGAGTGCAGACATCTTCCTCAAAACGTGTCCTTAATGCAGAGGGTCGTGACCTTCACGACTATGTAGGTCTCTGGACTGCAGAACTAAGGAAGAGATTGGTACGATCCCTGTAAAAAAAGAAAACATAATTTATATAATTGATCCTAATATCTATATGTCATCTATACTTAGTACGTAAGATCCGTAAAGATATCAAGTATATATATAATCGCCATATATTTTATATTTGGCAATGTCTGTTTTGCATATCAGTCACAAGTTGTAAGTCCATCGCCGCTTATTGGAACACTTAACAATGGTACATGTTCTGCCCTATCATACTCCTCATCCACCTCGACCTCAGGAGGCGCGGCAGGCGATTCGCCGGCTGAGACGCAAGAGATGCCGATTCGATTCCTGCTGCGGGACAAATGTTTGCATGTTCTGCAGATATTAATACCGAGCCCAATTGCTGTGGTACTACGGTACTCATAGTTACTGATACCTTAAATCTGACAAGCGCGAGTCTGACTCGCGAACCGAGGCAATATAAACTTTGTAGTTAAAAAAATTATTTCCCATACACCGATATACGTCACGGTCAATTCTCCAACTGCAAATGTATGTAATCGCATTTTTTTTTAATGTGATTAAGCTACAAATAACGATATTCGGACTTTTTGCTTTACTTGTGCTGTGAGAACTTGCTTCTTGCCAAATTTCCTGATTCTAGGTCAACGAGAAGTACGTTATATATGTGGCCGTATTGCTTTGACTTAGAAGCTTGATTTTTTGAGCTCCAAGGGACCGTAGATCAAACGTATTTAATAATAATAAATGACAACGAAGTGATTCTATAAGGGTTCCGTTTTGAGATACGGAACCTTAAAACTAACCATTTATTTTTTAGAAGTTTTATTTTAGTAGCATTTAAGTTGGTCACTAGGCGACACTAAAACAGTCATAAAACAGACTATAATGTACAGATGGCACGGTTATGTCACTCAAGGAAAACTCTAAAATAGCTTCAGAGAAGTGTACCCACATACAAAGCGCGATATGTCTTTATAATTGCCTCATTTGAATAGAATTTTATTGGGAATCCGGGAATTCTTGAGAACAAAGGCGAGCGTCACTCGACCATGTTAACCTTTCTTTACAGGTATACCTGGGTATCTAATATATTCGTAAACCTTTCTTTCCCAGCGGTGGTCGGTTTTGTGAACTATAATGGCCTGCTCATTGCCACTTCATATTTCTTATTCTAAGAGCTATGTCAGTGACTAAGTCGAATCTCATAGCTAAACAATTATTTAAAAATCTATATAAGTACGGCCGTTAAATCCTTTAGCTGATAAAAAATCCTTTTAAGTAAAATACCTTAATTCCTTAAACTAAAGCTAGCTAAACAACTGTTTTACAATCTTTATAAGTGAAGCCCTTATCAATGTTTTCCCCAGGTATGCATGCGCGGGCGCGTGCACATTTTCAAATACCTAGAGAACATGGCGAACAAAGACACGCTACCACACAGAAGAGTGGACGAGGCGAAGCGAGCTGTGAAACACAGCTCCTACATCAACAGCTCACCGAACCAAAGCGCAGCGATTCAGATCACGTCGGGAAACGCTACTATCGACTGCCTCAGGCACAAGCCGAGGCACGTAGTTGATAGCGGATACAGCACCGATGGAGTCGAGAAGAGATGGTCTAATGATGGTAAACACTTCAACCTTCTATCTTCTCTGTCGTTCGTTGCGCTCTTATCGGAGTGGTCGTGTTCATCTATAAGTGTGTACATTTGGTTGTAGAAGGTAATCTCTGAAACTACTTATCGTGTTTAAATATACGAAGTCGCGATACAACCCACTAGGCAAATACGGTACTCCCATTCATTTATTTAAATCTAGCCGTTGCCTATGGCTTCGACCGAGTGGTACCCAGGTATAAACTAGCCTAAACTAATCAAACAAAATGATATGCTGAGTTTCAGTTCTACGTTGGTTTTATTTGGTCCTCGTCGGTGCACCATTTAGTTCGCCGAATCATAATATTCATCATTTCTGCCGATTCACTATTTCCTCTTCCAATTTGAAAGAAATAACCTATCTTCAGAGCGGGAAGTGCTGCCATCTATTTGACAGAAGTTGAATTACGGTGGCGATAACAATAAATTTTAAATGAGCTATTAAACTATATTCGGACGGACCGACCGTATATTCTACGTACATAATTGACATTCAAAACGCTGTAACAGTTCCATAAAATAATTTATGTGGTGACGTTTTACGACCGGAATCTAAAGATCAAAATTGGTATCCTATAGAATAATGAACCCTTAATCAGTTTGGAATGTTCTGTGATTGATTTTAAGCAAATTATTTATTAATGATCTCGCCCTATCATGATATTGGGTTAATATATTTTCGTCTATCTTTCCTGAAATATAATTTGGGTCCCTTCAAGATAAGATTGAATAGGTATATTTTAGAGTTCTAGACTTTCATGCTCTATCGTCGGCCACATCATCACTTATCATGAAACCTTGAAACCTTACCAAATAAAAGTGGCAAAATGTCTAAAAAGAGGCCAAGGTTGGTGGAAACGACGTTCGGGGTCTACCCCGACTATAAAATGTTACCGATAAAAGAGTTGAGATGTAAAGGGCGAAAAGTTCCATAGCAGTTCCGTTTACCATAGCTAACTATGGTATAGGTATATATATGTAATGTACAACGTTCTTTCATTCATTCAGAAAACAATTATGTGACTTATAACTTGGCAACACTACTAACTAGTATTTGAATTTTGAAAACTTTATTCTGGACTTTTTTTGTACAGGCGGCGGCGAAGCCGGTGGAGGGGGAGGATCAGGCCGTTCAACCCCCAGCACACCGTCCACTCTATCCCCCGGGGCGGCTCTGTCCAGAGCACATTCTCTGTCCAGCGAGGCGCCCCTATCTGCTCCCCTAACTCCGCTCCTGTCCGGGTAAGCGCAGCACTATACAGTTTACCTTAAACTATTGTTTAAAATTGAAAATATGGATGTTATAATCTGTTTTTCTGTCAACATTGCTGACGTTTCGTAGTTAATTAATAGTGAAAAACAGTGGCAATTAGCCACATTTCAAGTTTGAAGTGATTCAATCGTTTTGCGGTAAAATAAATACATGCATACATTGGAGTACCTGATCCTAAAGCAAGTAACAAACGTATGTATTTCCATGTAAAGTTGCAGGAGGCTCTTTTGCTAGACATTAGCGTCTATTCTCTTGTACAACCAACTAAAGTTAATTGTATTTATTGCCCTATGTTTTTACTAACAGTAACAAACAAAAGAAAGAGATAGCAACAATTTTAGTGCTGTGATATTTAGTCGTGATTTCAAAAGCATTTTGACTATAAATAAGCAACAAGTGTCGCTTGACACGTAAACTAATTCGACAGGAGTAAAATACTTGGTATCTCTTTCTTGCGTGCGCTGTCAGTAAAAGCGAGCGACAGTTTCAATTAAGTTTAACTTATGTACTAGAGAATCAGCGCCACCAGCAAATAGACAATAGCATCGTGTTTTAGATTCTAAAATTCAATTTTTATTCTCAAGATATTTGGCCACATTAATAGCATCGATTTTTGTTCAGACTCAGAGCACTCTCGCGCAGGTTTAACATTGTCTGCGTGCTTTTGTAGAAATAAGCGTGAGTTGAGTTTATGTAGTGGGTTAGCCAAGCTAGATTTCCAAATTATTTCAGTGTAAGTAGTTTTGGGAAATTACTAACACGCGTGAAAGCTTTTATATTTATAGGGGTGAATGTTTTGAATGATTTCGACGACGGACTGTAGAAATAATAGTGTAGAAGATGGATCGAGATGGACTGATGATATCGTAAAGATCGAGGAAAGTCGATGAATAGTGCTCACGATCGTTCGTCGTTTCACTCTTTGGCGGAGGCCTATGTCCAGCAGTGGACTTCTACAGGCTGTTGATTATGATGTTGTAATTGTCATGTCACAAACAGTCCATTACCATAGGAACCCTTGACGTAGCTGTGTTTTTTTTTAATGTATTATTCGCAAGCAACTAAAAAGTTTGGGTTTTATTACGCTGGTATTTTAATTGGCTTTAGAGTTTTAACCAGTTTTCAGCCACGTGTATTTTAATTGGCATTTTTATGAAATTACAAGTGAGTTGCGCGATTCACGGTAGAGTTAATGATTATTATTTAATCTTATTAATATGTATGTTACGGAATGATGATGGAGCTATTATAGCATGCAAATACGTAGTTTAATTTAAATATGCTAAGTAATAATTTTAAGGCGTGCGTTCACTACAACAACGTCTTGTTTCTTGCTGAGTTCGAAACTATACTGCCGTGTTTCCTTGGTTATTATTCCCATAAATACATGGGAATAATACATTTGGCGACGAGGATGGGATTCATAAATCATCTTTAACCAGTTGTCTTCCCGTGTCCTAGCTTTCTTGTCTACTAAAGTGAAAATTGACATGGTCATACATTTCGACACTGTAGACTCTGTACCGTTGTTAAAATAAACACGTTCACGATTATGTACCTATTTGATCCTCAGACCTCAGCGGTGATCTTTGAGGATCGGTACATGCGAACATTTGTCCTGCTGCCCGAACCGAACCCGCACCTCATGCGTCCCAGCCCGCTCCTCGGTCGCTGCGCCACCGATGTCGACTATTTTATATTTGCTTCGTTGTAGTAGTGAACGTACGAATTTTATAATTAGCATTTTGTATAGTGGAATGCATCGCAGATTAGCGGCTTATATATTTTTTATTTCTTTCACAATGGCCGATGCAGAGGTAAACACGTTTCTAGATTATCTTAGACCGTTTACTCACGACCAACGTTCATCCCCTCTGTCACATTGTATTTTTATTTTTCAATGGTAAAAAGTAAGGTATTGTACTTAATTCGTGAAACGACGTATCTATGGCGTCACAATTATTTCAATAACTGTTTTTGTATCAACCCTAAAATAACGAATTTATAACGTGCTTCAAAAACTACAAAAATACAAAATTTCAATAAAATATTCGAGATTAATAACACATGCCAAAATAAGGTACTTAGCCTACTTATAAGTACAACTGAACAGAACAGAAATACCCCACGCAACTTTCTGATCCACTCAGACAATAATAATTATTGTCTGAGTGGAGATAAACTACAATACCTTGTTTCTGACCATGTTTAATTTCGACCTCTAACCCCGGTGTTGTCCTTTCCAGCGTCCGTATATCACCCGATGGGAATATGTCGAATGCCGACGATAAGAGTAAATTACCCCATCAACAAACCTACAGGTACATCTCACAATGGCGATACAACCAATCAGAAAGCGCTCTATTAGCTTGAACCAATTCTAGATTAACTAAATGATATGAGTAATTAATGATACAATAATGATAAAGATGACTTTATCTCAAATTGTACCAAATGATACCAAATTCTAATGATACCAAATTATTTGTAACTTAACTAAACAGCAAGTAACCTTTATTGATATATTAATGACAGATTCTATTAATGATGCTACCACAATACCCCACTCCAGTTAAAATAAATTCAGTAATTCCTATTCACCAAAGGACAACACGCATAACTCAGTACTATACGATTCTTGTCAGTATACTACCCATTCGCAATAAATGTTTCGGTTCTTTAACTTTATAATGAGAACGGCGAAGGAATGTAACAGACGACCATCGTCTGTCTTTCCTCAAAAATAAAAAAATGGGTATTTTCAAGGTAAATGTGAACAGGTATCTCCTAGACCTTCATACTCCATCTTCGTTTAGGTTATGGTTAATTTAAAAAAAAAAAACTATATGAATGAACTTGAAGTAAAAGGTTTACCCATTTTATTCAAAGTTTAAGGGAGTAGTGTGGTGTATCACAATTAATTTGTTAACGAGTTTTATGACAGCTAACTGCCATTTACAATATTGGCTCTATTATGATCTAAGATCAATCGCCATGGCAACGACTCTCAGAAAATAATATGAAGTTTGAATGTCTGTTAAAGATATATAGAAGTTTGAAAAAACCTATTAAATTAGTTTCACGGAGAATTACTAATATGAAGCGCTCTCTCTTACACAATGAAAGGGGAGTGTGACATTTCATGACATTGATTTGGTGACCTCTAATATTCCTATCAGCCTTTCTCCGTATATAGAGTAATGCGCTATGTATTGGTTCTATCAAACTTGTTTTTTCATAGCCATAACCAGCACGACTCTTCGCTAACATACTGCACCTGAATGTTTGGGGTTATATACGATTTACTTTATGTGGTTCAACTGAAGCTACTTCAGAACAAAACTTTTGGAACACCGTAAAATGTGAATCGAGTTCCAGGGGTGTATAGAAACTGAATAGTAAGCTGGATTCTTTCGACAATTCCCTCTACAAAACCACTATATTAAAGTCATTGTCAACGTCAATAGGTTTTTATTAATTATAAACACAATGCTATGGTTGATGTTTCTATAACGTTTTATTTATTAGTGAATTTTCGATTCATAAAACTGTATCATACAAGTCATGCATGATATAGTATATTATATTGCTATTGGTGGTTTGAAGGAAATTATTCAAGGAATTCCTCTTTTGTTTGTGTTTTTATTCATCCCAGGGTACTGTCTCTTTATCTGGTACCAACGTTCATCTTGAATGTTAGATTTACCTAGTATTATTCTATTTGATTCGTTTTGATATCGAAATCTTAACTTTAAACGACAAATCCGTCTGTTTTGTTTGCAATTATATTTTAACTACATAAAGTAGCTCGTATACCAACCCCTACTATACTAACAGGATTTAATAACACATACTTTTCATTGGATTTCTCCCCTCGCTATGACGGGTGTAGCCTTTGTACTAACTAATGAACCCTGAAGTACTCTTCCCCCTAGAATTTCGGTTCGTAGCTAGCTTAACTAATAAGGGTTTGTTGCGAGTGTGTTTTTGTAGTTTATCGACTACCCTAACTAAGAATATCTATGTCGACGTTCATAAACTAACTTAGCTATTGCTGTAAATAATTGAATTTATTGTTCGTACATGTTAATTATTAATCAATTGCTTCGATAACAATTAATTATCAGTTCGAATGAGTGACATAATGCTAATTAAGGGGCATTGTGTTGTCCTATATCACTCAACGCAGTTGGTTATATCGTTCGTTTCTAATTTAACATTTTCAAGAAAGTTCTCACTTCCAGAATTCATCAAATTTCTTGTTACTAAAAGTGTGTGTTATTAAATCTTGTCGCCAATAAAGTGATTATAACATTCTAATCCGCCATTTTGAATATTCCAGACAATACAAGGAAGCTCTAAGACAACAACGCCAGCAAGACATCTACAGGCCCCGCTCCGACCAAGCCTCACCCGAGCTTGACTCCCCGCACCAAAGTCCCAACCACTCTCCAGTCAACGGCTACAGTAACGTATCCCCTAGTCCTTACCGTTCCGTTTCCTCGGCTAGTTCCATCTCCCCCACCCAAGTGCCAAATTCCCCTCTCCTACACTCTACACCTAGAAGATTTAACGGCAACACAGAAAAGGTAGAAGAGAATAAGCGACCGGTCCAAAAGGTTGTCCCGTCTCGCGTCAACAAATCATATATCAACGGGAATGTTGAATACCCACGCGTGAATGGTGACCCTCGCAATGGTGATCCTCGCAATGGTGACCCTCGCAATGGTGACCCCCGTACAAATGGTGACCCCCGCACGAATGGGCAGTCCGAGGCGTACATAAAGCCGACGTCGCCAACCAAATCGCCGACACACACCCTTTACAATGGCGTTAAGTCGTCGATACCAAGGATGAATGGCGATGCAAAGTTGCTAAACGTGTGTTATCTGAAAGGTGCGCCGAAAAGTAAGCTGTGGACCAAAGAGACGAGTGACAAGTTGAGCTTTACCATGAAGAGGGAGTTTGATAAACAGAAGGAGGAAACGGAACTGCTACTGCAGTTGAGATCGGTGAGTTTCATTATTATTCTATTTCCTGCTTCCTACTATCCCGCGTCTTTGCACCTAAGACAACGTTTAATCTACGAAAGAGAAGACAAACTATATTTGTCGCTTATTCTGTCAAACAAAAGAGAGGGACAAAATACTTTCTCGGCGGTAGACAAAACCGGTGTCTTGGGTGAAGACCCAAGACAACGGTTTTGTCATGATGCTTAGCATCTTCTGCTTAGCATGAAGATGCATTTCAACTGCTCAATAAAATATGTTCACAATTGGCGAAGATATCGCACATTATTGGAAGAATGTCACATTACAAAAGTGTTAAATATAAATGAAATACAAGCGTAATACACACGAAAAAAGCAGACGAATTTTTAACCTCCTCCTTTTTTGATGTCGGTTGAAAATAATACCAAACCACGATAATTTCAATGCTCATTCGTGCTGTTCGTTTTCAGATAATAGAAAGCCGGCTGAAGATGTCGCTGCCGGAGAATTTGGCGCCGGTATTGGCGGACGGCGTGGTGCTCTGCCATCTGGCGAACCACGTGCGACCGCGGTCCGTCGGCTCCGTACACGTGCCATCTCCTGCTCAGGTACACTACCGGTTCTAATGGGTGACGTACATCGGAGATACCGAGATACTAGTCCACGTGACGCAATTCAATTCATTCCTCCGCCTGCGGAGCGAAACAGCTTGCGCGGCATTATCTAAGCTAAATATACAACATCAAATACATAAATTGAGTATGAGCCCCGCCAATCAGCACTGAGAGGATGAATGATCAGACTTTTCTCTTCGCTTCATGGGTAGATGAAGGCATGCACTCTGAATTTTCCGTCACTAATACATAGATGAACTCATTATTGCACCCCAAAGAAAAATACAAAACTGGACACAAACACAACCAGCAAAAAAAAACGACTCTGACTCGTGCAAGTTGCAAGTACTTGCATGAGCCAGAGTCACTTGCAAATTTGCTATTCTGTATCTAGTGTCCCAATACGAGTGACATATTTTTTACTGTTTGCATGTTCATTAAAAATGTGTTATTTTGTTTCAGCCCAAACTCACAATGGCGAGGTGCAGAAGAAATGTCGACAACTTCCTAGAAGCCTGCCGGAGGATAGGAGTCGAAGAGGTATGTGCAGTATTGTATTCCATTCCTTCTTGCATGTTTATTATCGAATTGTTTAATATTTAAAATGTGCCTATTTGTTACACTTATGCCCATCTACACCAAGCTCAGGCAATGCTTTAGGCGTGTCTTTTTGATTTCTTTTCGTAGAGATCTGCATCTAATGCAATGTAGAAACGTATTTCCAAATACGTTTCTAAATTACCTTTAGTGAAAAGATAAAAAGGCATATTTTAACATTACATTCGCGTTCGTTTCGGATGCGTGTCTTTAAAAATAATATAGCAGTGAACTGTAAAACTGTTATTGGACGTGAAGAATCGCGCACTATTTATTTGGTTCCGTGCTTTTGAGTGATCTGGCTGTCGGTGCCATGTTTGTGTCGGCTCGATTTGATATTTTCTCGTTTACGCTTTACCGTTTCGAGTGTTGCAGGGTGCGATATCCTTTGAAGCATTGTATAGCATAACTAAGACGGGTGGCGTGTGTTGCAGGAGGACATCTGCTCGCCCGGAGATATTCTCGCGCACGCGGACACAGAGCGGCACGACAGCGTCGCCCCTCTCGCTCGCACCGTCTCCGTCCTGCTCACACACGCCACACCGCACCGCATAAAGGATATCGCATCCTACTACGACGATCACAACGACGCGGAAACATTCGAACTCAACTACCAAAGGCAGTTGCGCCGTTACTCGGACGAACGCTTCATCAGCAACTTCAACACACCAGAAAACTTCATCGACGAAACAGAGGAATACCAACTGAACTATGAGAACAACAACACTGATTCACCCGTCAACTACTCCCCGATTTATGCAAACGAGATGCGCAACAGAGGGCCGTATTATCAGACGAATAGAGTACAATTCGTGACGCCGTTCTGCAGCGTACTGAAAAGCGATAGCCTGGAAATATACGATACGGACGAAGTAGACTTTCCCATGGAAGTGAGGGAGATAGATATAGAGATAGAAACGGAAAGATACGACCGAGGGAAAATGAATCTCGATATTCAGAACAATTTGAATAGAGGTATGGAGAATAAGGTGAAGGAGGTTGAGAATAAAACGCTGTATACTTGCCTATGCCTCGGTGCTTTTGTCGTGTCTACTATCTTGCTGATCGTATATCCTTTGTAGACGAAATAAATAAGGGAACGATAGAAATATATCTGTTGGAAAGAGACGGAACGATGCATTTATGCCTTATTATGACTGTTCATATCAGCCGCGTATACCTTACTATATTATTACGTATATTCGCATTGTGATTGATTTTTAAAGAGTGATTGTTAAGTCTTAAAATCTATATTGTGTGCCTGATAACTACAGTGCATTGTTTGATTTCGTCAATTCATTAGGGAGGATCCGATATTAATGAATTAATAGTTCTTAGACTGCGGTAACCGCTTACCCTGCTGGTAGACTACAGCCTTTGCTTGTTTGCCATCTTAATGGTATAAATTTTTTTTATTAAAGTTGTTTTTTTGTTGTCATTTTACACAATATAGTTTTTAGAACTATTGACAGCTATGAAAGCTATTAAGAAAATGCATTTAGATGGAGGATGATTTCCACAGTTAAACTGTGATTGTATTGCAATGTGAGGCTGCTATTTGCCATTAACTCGAACAAGGAGAAGGCTGAAAGAAGAAATTTGGAGGCATTTTAAAGGATTTGAAACGGAATTTACTATATATTACTACGACAACGTTTACTATAAACGATTGGGGCACATCTTTATGATTGGTATCAGTATTTTTGAATATTTTACGGTGTGTAAATTCAGATTAATAGTGTCCCAAACCCAGAAAACGCTTTCCGTTTTCTCATGTTTTCCTTGGATTTATGCATTTTTTTTTTATAAAATTGTTAACTAATTGGTCTGAATTATTAAATTCCAATACCTATCATTCCTACAATGAGGCATTTAAAATTAAATAATTATACGATAGTTGATTTTTATATGAACAATGGGTGTTATTGTTTTGATAGTATTTTTTTGACGTGTCCGCTTGTTTGTGAAGTCATCAGAGAATCGACAACAACGCTTATGGCGCCAAAAGGTAACATCTGATTGGACAAAATGTCATTGTCATATTTCTAATTGGTGACTATTTTGACGGACCTGCGTAAGCGCCTTCATTGTTTTTTTTTTTGTGTGTGACTTTTTGATTTTGGTCCTTATATCAATGGAGTAAGGTTTACGGTTGTATAAATGGTTGATTGAAAATGTCTGTAATTCTATTCCAGAGATCTCAATGTTTCTGTTCGAGTGTTTTTTTATAGTTTATTTTCTCTTAGCTTAGTAATTTATGATATCGATGCTATTTAGATTAGAAACAGGTTTAGGCATTATCTTTGAAATGTAGTCTTTTTGCACCAAGTTAGACATTAGCGTAGATTTTACACTAAACTGTATACATTTTACAGGACCAAGGATTGTAGCATCCTAGATTAATGTAACCATAAAACCACAAAAATAAGAATATTTATACTAAAGAGGCTTTGTGGCCAAAGTAAAGTTTAACTATAATATTAGAACTTCGCTATACTTACTCGTAAACAACCTCGTCATCCAAATAAAAGTACAATAAAAGTAACCTGCTAAAACTTTGGTGCATAAAGTGTTAAAAAGTAAGATTTAATTAATGGTAGGTACTTTTCAAACGTTTTGGTAGCTTAGCTGTCTTAAGTAATTATTAATATTTCTTATCAAATAAGAACTTGTATGCCTTAATCGAAACTTCATATCGTTATTGTATTAATAATGCAAAACGTCATGTAAATTAAAATTATTGTGAGCATAGCTAGACAAACTTAAACATTTTGCATTTGAGTGCATACACTTATTAAACCTTTCAATACTTCATGGATATGTTAAGAATGATTTGAACATTTTGTGACCAGTCCTATCCCACTGGCTGCGCCATGCGTCAAATATAATTATTTTCTTCCGCAGGATAAATAATTGTTTGTTATGTACTCTTACTATATCAATGTTTAATTTAAAGTTCAAAGTGTAAGTTCCACATTAAAATTATGAAAAAAATAAAAAAAAACAGTGGTGCCATATCATATCAGTCATTCGTTTGACGAATTTCGGACTTTTAGCAGGAATGTTTCCGAATGAGTCACCTGCATCATCCATCAGCGCTATAAGCTATTAGAAAGCGCCCAAGAAATTCGGGCTCAGCGTCGTTCGTTTCATGGCGTAATTTGCCAAAGCATTGCCGATTAGAGTCAAAGATTCAGATTCAAGTTTGTTTTTTTTAGGACAAATTCAAATTTAATCTTATTATCTGAATCTCGAACTGATAGTTGTCCGTGTTAAAGTTTGTCTGTCTATCTGACTGTAGTGCTTAGTGATATTTAGACTGTATTTCGAGGCTTTTTCATGTCAAATTCTGATAAAGATTTTTAAAAAAGACAATGTTTCTACGATTAATATTAAAATAAGTATTCCTGAACGCCGCCAACCAAGACAATCGATGCCAATAAGATGAATAGTATTTACATTGTAATAAAATATTAGTTTTTTGCATTTACAGCAAAAAAATTTGAATACAAAGATTTATTCCAATTATTGGATTTAACTCATGTATAAAAAATCATTCCAAAGATGTTTTGCTTATTCATAAACTTACTTGATAACTGTAGTTTTGTCCATAAATATATTCATAATTTTTTACTATTTAATAACATTTTGTATGGCATTTTTATATGCATCTACTTACTACTTTGAAAATTATTTGAAACCCATAAATACTTAATTGATTAGTTTATGTTTTTTTGTATGAATAAGTTTTGAGCTTTAAATACTAGTACAATGGCTAAAGTAAGTATTTAATACAGATTTACTAATATATTATAAAGTGCTTGTGCGTGTATTTATTTGTTGGCTTGTGGTGCTCGGGTTGTTAATGTAGTTTATTGGAACTGGATTTCAATCTTTAAAAAAAATGTTACAGTTCTATGGATTGTTTTTTATTTTCTTAGCACAAAATACAGTACAAATTATGGATTTTTATGAAAACTGTTTCGTTAATTGAGAAACAATGCATGAATAAACAGAAACCAGTCCAATATTATATTCCATTAAATTATAAGGTTGTTTGAGTGAAATATATAATCATTTTGTATTATGGTTGATTCATTTATTAAGCTAATAATTTAGCAGCTGATTAATTACGCTAAACTAACTATATCAATTTATGATTATATTTGGTTTCATATAGCACTTCATATAGAAAATTGTGCAAGTGTTTTTGATAAATATTTTCAGTCAAAGTTTGTTTTTTAAAGGTGTTTTTTTTGTATGTACTTACAATGTTTTTTGTCTTTTTAAAAGTAAGTAATAAATTTTCTTATTGGCAACACTGAGGTTTTATTTTTATGTTAAACAAAGGTAGGCCTTTCTGGGGTAGTCACTCAAACAAAACGAGTATATGAAGTACATTTAGCAAAAAAAATGCCAAATGTTTAATTTCGTTAAAAGATTTTGATCGCAGAATGTGTAAATTTATCTTATTTATGTAAATTTATTTGTAGTACTTGAACTTAAAAAAAAAACGAATATTTTGATTATTACATCAGCCACCACTGCCAGGTTTACACACCATAGGTGTTAACTAGTAATACTTATATTAAAAAGTAACCATTATTATAAAAAAGAGTTTTTTTTTCCGATACATGAAAAATTGTTACATTTGCAATCATAATAATTAATTAGTTAATTAATTAAAATACAAAGATTTTTCTCTGTTTATTCTTGACTGGCCTCGGTGTGGGTTAATAATTCTGTCATTGATGATGCATTTTTTAAATTAAAAGTTCATGTATATGCTGAAATAGTGCTTTAAAATAAAACATACATCTTAATTAAGTGAATGAAAACATAATAAATAAATAATGCTGGACATTTTTCACACAGCATCATCTAGCCCCAAACTAAGCAGAGCTTGTATTATGGGAACTACATGACTGATATACTACATAAAAACTTTTATTTGTAAATACATACATATTCATAAAACATTTGTCCCGCAGCGGGAATCGAACCCGCAACCTTCTGCATCTCAGGCGGGCCTTCTCCCACTGCGCCACAGAGGTCGTCAATAATAAACCTACTATATACCAGGCATTGACCAATCTCCGATTATCTTCCAGAAACTGATGTGCTGTGCCGCAGATGTACTGGAAGGCAAGGGCACAGTGCAGGTAGCGATCACAGTAACGGAGCTCCTCCGACGGCACTCCACGCTACGCAGCTCGCCGCACGCCGCGCCCGTGGCCACGCCCACTCACGCCACCTAGCATCAGAAACTTGCGCTTGCACCGGAATCCGCATTGTCGTTGTAGGTGTAGAGACGCAGATAGCACGATGGACACTTCCCTACTCCCCAACAGTTGTGCTGTGGTTTTCCTTTAGATAAAGTCGTGTGAATGACTCTTTGGAATGAGTTAGGGTCTTTTGACACAAGAGATGGTATGATGGACACTTCCCTTTTCCCAAACTACTACACTGGTGTTAAAAAAAAGTAAAGTATTTTCCAAGCTAGTGACATCGCACCGGGTATATCCTATATAATAGGTTGGGGAAAAAGTTTCTTCGCATTTTTTAAGAAAATTCAAAACATTTTTTAATATAGTTTATTTACATTTAACTAAAGTATGTAGGTACCATTTTGTTCGATAACTTTTTGCCATTTTGTAGGCAGGGACATGATCCCATTGCTATAAAAACTTTGGGGCTTCTGTTCAAAATACCGCGACAAGTGGTTTTGGCAGTCCTCTCGTGATGTTAACCTGACACTGCCTAAAGAATTCTGAAGAGACCGAAACAGGTGGAAATCTGAAGGTGCAAGGTCAGGACTATACGGCGGATGCATTAACACATCCCAGCCAAACTCTCTTAATTTTTGCTGAGTGGCTAAAGATGTGTGAGGTCTAGCGTTATCATGATGAAAAACCACACCCCTTCTGTTGATTAACTCCGGCCGCTTTCTCTCAACTTCTTGTTTTAATCTCATCAGTTGTTCGCAGTAGAGTTCAGAATCGATGGTCCTGCCTGGTGGTAACAGCTCATAATGAATAATGCCCTTCCAATCCCACCACACACACAGCATCACCTTGTTGCGAGTTAACCCGGGTTTCGCCACAGTCTGTGAAGCCTGACCGGCCTTTGACCACGACCTTTTTCGCACGTTCTTGTCGTACGTGATCCACTTTACATCACCAGTTATCAGCTTCTTCAAAAATGGTTCGGTTTCATTACGTCGTAATAAAGAATCACAAATGAGAACACGGTTCATTAGGTTTCTTTCAGTGAGCTCGTGAGGTACCCAAATATCGAGCTTTTTTGTGTACCCAGTTTTTTTCAAATGCGCCAAAACTGTTTTGTGGTCAATTCCCAGTTCTTCAGCTACGTCGTAACTACTGATATGCCGATCTTGCTCCACTTTTTCAAAAATGGCATCCATTTTATCCGTAATAGGGCGACCAGAGCGACGTGCATCTTTGACATCAAAATTTCCGGATTGAAAACGCTTAAACCAAATTTGTGCTACTCTCACAGACACTGCACTAGGTCCATAAACATCGCAAATTTTTTTCGCGGCTTGCGTTGCATTTTTACCTTTTTTGTAGTAAAATTTTAAAATGTATCGAATTTCTTCATTAGATTCACTCATCTTAACAGTACGAAAAACAAATAAAAATCACACATTTTCCTAATTTGAATTTGGAATTATCTTCTTTAAAATTTAAACTTTTAATGATACCAAAACCAGCCAGATACAAATAGTATAGCCAAAGAGATTTTATTACAAGTTCATACATACAATAATGCGAAAAGACTTTTTCCCCAACCTAATATATATATAGGTACCAGCCAATAATTGCAACGTGCTAGCGATATTCTGATCTTCGTTAATAGAAAGTAAGAGCTGATGGAAGGGAAACAAAAAAAAAACAGTGACAGTGAAATAGATGTTTATTTTGTATGATATCTCGTCAGAAAACTGCGAAATACCGGTCGGTATTATAGCATCAATCGGTAACTCCGGTATCAAGCCTTTAATTGGTTTTCGAATGAGGGTAGGCAACAAATAATTTACTAGACTAGACTATGCTTTAGCCGTCTAAATAAAGTTTAAGAGGGTAGATGTCTCTTGCTGGGATACAACACGCTAGCTACACACGATTTTGAGGTTGTAGTCTACTTAATTAATTATTTACTTCGGAGTCTGAACGAGTGACCAGGCGATTCAAAGTAAGATGCCATATTAAGGATAGAAAACCCGTATTAACTTCGTGATAGTTGTCTAGCAAGCCTATGTATTCGTTCGGTGTTCATTTCCACCGATTTACTAATAATGAATTATTCCCCTTTGTAGTTTTCGAATTAATGATTCATAAATTTTGTTATTTTGTTTCACCAATTATATATATATATATGTACCTGACTGATCAGGTACCTATATATATATAAATAAATTCAGGTACCTATGTAATTTTGAATGGTTGATAAATAATTTCGTAGTTTTTTTCGAAATCGTAAAATATCTTAATTATTAAGGTCAATTAAACTGAGTGAGTCCTGTAGCGTGTAGTCTATGGATTTATTAAAAAATAGTAAATAGGATTTAACCTAAGATATTTATAATGTCAAAATAAACGCCAATGATTTTTGTGGTCTTTCTACTAGAGTACTAGACTATAAATTAAATCCGTCACTCGGTTAAGGAGATATTTAGATTCATGTAGGTGGGTCTTCGTTCATGAACTTGATTATTTCATACGGCATTTACCTATAAATAAAAGTAGATACTTTTTTACCTAGGTATTTGTAGATCTAAGTAGTAACTTCACTTGAGGTGCTTTAAACACTGCACAAAACACGAATTTACTAGTGAAATTTTCTAATTGGCGTTTACACAAGTTATCTAGGGCACATATTTAAGATCGTTAGATTCATCTTCTCTGAGTAAAGATACATTACAGTGCGAGATGATTTTAAACTGAGTTAAAAAAATGCGCTATTCTGCTCGCACGCGTGTCTGTATGCTGTGCGCATTGCAGACCGTTCTCTGATGATCTCTGATTTACTCGGAAGAGACGTGAAACTGTCGTCAAATTGTTTAAATTTCATAGTATTGAAATTATCGTGATTTGGTATCATTTTAGGATATTGTTACGTAGCCGTTATAACATATTTTTTTTCATATTTATTTATTCATGCTCAAATGTACATCTGCTTAGGTGTTACATAAAAGTAGCTGTAGGGAAGTACATGGACCCTGTAAGGGCGCTGGATGTTTCAGTCAAAATAAAAAAAAATGAGATAATAATCGTAACAAAATCGTAATCTTAAATGACAAGCAATACATAAAAAAATAATTCAAAAATAAAAGTTTACTGCAAAAATTGATCTAAAATAATATCAGATGCATTATCATTTAAAATTACATTTATAAAATAATGCTTTACCGTCCGCATCAGCAGGAAAATAAGTAGGTAGATTCTAAGTAGGCTAGACCTACTTATTCTCCTGCTGATACGGACGGAGCTCATGAGGAAGGAAAAACGGTCAATGAAACGTCAGCAGGAGAATAGTAAAGTACATGGTATAGCCGTAGTAATATCCTAAAATGTATAAATGCCATTAAAATTGTGTGTAGGAGAAGGATTTGAAATACATTAAAATGGGGCCAGACAAAAGAAGCAGCGGCTTCAAAAAGAAGTGTTCCCAACGGCTACCACTAAAATTGGCATTAGTGGCGGCGGTTAGGCCAAAGTATTCGTTTTTGTCCCAACGGCCACCTAGTGGCGCCACTAAACCTAGTGGCGGTGAGGAAAAAGTATTCATTTTTACGCCACTTGCCAGTGGTGGAAACTACAGTCGGACCGATCGAGCTGAAAGGTGGAATTCCCGTGTTACAAATCTGAATATCACAGTAGGTAAATATTAGGTTGGGGAAAAAGTCTTTTCGCATTATTGTATGTATGAACTTGTAATAAAATATCTTTGGCTATACTATTTGTATCTAGCTGGTTTTGGTATCATTAAAAGTTTAAATTTTAAAGAAGATAATTCCAAATTCAAATTAGGAAAATGTGTGATTTTTATTTGTTTTTCGTACTGTTAAGATGAGTGAATCTAATGAAGAAATTCGATACATTTTAAAATTTTACTACAAAAAAGGTAAAAATGCAACGCAAGCCGCGAAAAAAATTTGCGATGTTTATGGACCTAGTGCAGTGTCTGTGAGAGTAGCACAAATTTGGTTTAAGCGTTTTCAATCCGGAAATTTTGATGTCAAAGATGCACGTCGCTCTGGTCGCCCTATTACGGATAAAATGGATGCCATTTTTGAAAAAGTGGAGCAAGATCGGCATATCAGTAGTTACGACGTAGCTGAAGAACTGGGAATTGACCACAAAACAGTTTTGGCGCATTTGAAAAAAACTGGGTACACAAAAAAGCTCGATATTTGGGTACCTCACGAGCTCACTGAAAGAAACCTAATGAACCGTGTTCTCATTTGTGATTCTTTATTACGACGTAATGAAACCGAACCATTTTTGAAGAAATTTTTGACCATTTTTGACCTCACACATCTTTAGCCACTCAGCAAAAATTAAGAGAGTTTGGCTGGGATGTGTTAATGCATCCGCCGTATAGTCCTGACCTTGCACCTTCAGATTTCCACCTGTTTCGGTCTCTTCAGAATTCTTTAGGCAGTGTCAGGTTAACATCACGAGAGGACTGCCAAAACCACTTGTCGCGGTATTTTGAACAGAAGCCCCAAAGTTTTTATAGCAATGGGATCATGTCCCTGCCTACAAAATGGCAAAAAGTTATCGAACAAAATGGTACCTACATACTTTAGTTAAATGTAAATAAACTATATTAAAAAATGTTTTGAATTTTCTTAAAAAATGCGAAGAAACTTTTTCCCCAACCTATTATATAAAAATCATCTAAACACAGTTTTTTTATAACTATTATATATTTGGGTCCGCTTTCGTTTACAATAATAAGATATAACTTTTTTGGGAGCACTTATTGTAAGGAGCAATGCCCTAGACTAAGCACTCAGTTTAACACTTTATTGACACTTTATTATCAACTGGTTATGTATTAAAAAGTTCTCGATTTGTAGTCTACCTTCTGTTTACCAGGGACCCATTTCTCAAAAGTTATAAAGTTAAGAGTTAGCGTGTTCTTCAAAAATGACTAAATAAGTATGTGTTACCATAGCAACACCTCTAGTTTGTAGTCTCTAGTTTGAGAAATAGGCTCCAAACCGGATCTACCGGCGCGGTAGTAACTCGATTTTATATTTTCCTATGTAATTAATATTGATTATGTATGCATGCATTAGCATCCATTAAAAACTCAAATAGATGAAGTTTTAGCATTGGATTAAAGACTATTTTCTTGAGTAATGTGATGGCTCACAAGAGTCGATATGGACGTGACAATATGTGATTGTGTACCATTATTTGGGCTGTGTAACTAATGATATTTCAATGTAGTGTGAATTCGTACTTAATTAAAATAATTGGAAGAGTTCAAAGTCGTAAAGGCCAGCCTCAACTGAACAGCAAAACAACAGAAAACATAAAATTACATCGGTGCATTCAGTTTGAGATACGTTCTGAAAAACGAGCGATATTGTTTTTGCCCTGTTACGCTGCAGTAGACGCCGGCCTTTGCCCGCTAATCATCCATTATTGTAAATAGTAAAATGATTAATTATTTCATTAATAACATATCTCTCTATTTTACCACCGAATTCTGAATGGAATTCTAAATACTCAATATTAAGGTTAGGTTAGGTTAATTTAATGGTTTTCTCGTCACAGTAAAATTGTAGTCAATTGATTATTGTAAAGTCGCAATGATGTAAAATATTTTTATTACCTATTTAGGATTTAGAGGAATTATTAAATATTTTTTAGTACTTAAAATTAATAATCATATTATTATGTTGCTTTTTGTTCGACAAATTCAGTTATATCTAAATGATTTCGCGGATGATATTATAGGTTCTTGAGCCGTAGTTTATTTAAATGTGTTACTTATTCTCTTTTTTTAATAGACAGTTTATTTGGATATTTGTGTTGTGAAGAATGTCGTTGATTACATTTTCTTTCTTCTCTTCCTCATAATATCATAATTTTATAGGATATTTTCGCTGATTGTATGTTTTGGATACGTTAGCGTATGAAACATTAGGAATCCTTCCTTGGTTAGAAAAAAGGCGAGCGCGAGATTAAAAAAAAAAATGGATGGCACATTTTATACGATGTCAAATCAATTGAACTTATTGAACTTTCTTCCCAAACTGTTCAACTACGAATATACAACAATTGGACAAACATGTCCAAACTTATAAAATGGTTGAACAATAAGTTGATCATATTAGAAGGATTTTTACCGCTCTTTAAACCGCACTAAAAGTAAATGTCCAGTTGTTTTTGAGAAATTACCGTTAGGGACTGCGAAGAAAATGGACTGCGGGGCCCTAGAGACACTTTCAAATTTAATATTATTTTCATTCCTAGAACCTAGAATTCCTAGAATTCCTAGACCTTCCGCGCCCACTTTTTTTTTTGACAAACTTAATTTCATTCAGTTCAGTCGCAAACAAAATTCTCATGGAAAGTAAGCGACAGAATAATAAAATAATAGAATTTGTTTATATAATCTTACAATAACTCAAAATCAGCTGTAAAAGTTGTACAATCAGCCTTATTATTTTTATGACATACAGGGTCTTAACGAAATAACGCAAAACCTCAGACACCCCAAATTATTGTTTTTTTTTATTTATTTAAGTAATTATTGTAGAAGATATTTGTATTTATGTTGTAGTGAAAAATTCTGGTCGCTTTACAACTCTTCGAATCTTATCAGTGAAGTCACTATCACAGAGATTTTTTACGGCATTATAAAATATATATTAATAAAAAAACCACCTTAAAATGTAGCGATTAGTAGTAACGATTCTACTCTCGATTCTGATCAAACTGTTTTCAGGTTTTGCGTTATTTCACTATGATGTTGTATACCTACTTAACATTTGTTTCGAAGATGAGAAGATAGGATAATTAGGCCTTATTAATAATCTGTGTGTATTCTTCGTTGGGTCCTAAGGGCTTACCACAGGTTTTACAACGTAAATGTCGAAATTATTGTCACTATTCGTTTTAACGTTATAAAACCTATGATGGGGCGTTTCTTATAGAACTAAGTAAAGAAAGAACTGATGAGAGTCTTTGTCTTATTCAAAGATAATGTGCCAAAGACTAAAAATGAGGGGTTTTTTCTTTTGTATAAACTTTGTGTAATGCACTGGTCTCCTAGATTTAAGAGTGGTGTAGCAATATTCTCGTAAACATTGTGTTTAAATGTAGATAAAATAAATATATACATTTTCGGAGTGTTTCTTTGAATTTTGTAATGCATAAAACATATAATTAATGGAATAGCCCGAGGTTAAAAGGTCAGTAGAACTTTCATTTATTATCATCAAAACTAAGGGGTTTTGGAAAATCCCTTAGGTTTGATGATAATAAATGTAGAATAACATATATGACTGGCTAACTCTTAGCAGAGCTCCCAAGTTATTAAAATTTTCAATAGCAATTAAATTTTTGAAAAAAAAAAAACATTTTTTATTGTCTATTTCAGCGATCATAGTATGACCTGTGGCGGTAAAACCTATACAAGAACCACCCTTGAAGTCATAGAATAGAAATAGATTGCGAAAAACCTAATTTCGTTCGAATGCGCCGCTTTGGAGGTTAATGGTAATCATAGAATTGAAATTATCGTTGTTTGGTATCATTTTAGAATATTATTACCTACGTAAAGTACCTACGTGGTATAGTCGTAATCATATTCTAAATTAAATGGTAATTTTACCATTACACAAATAATTAAAAAATATGGATCTTTAATAAAGACTAAAGACGGGTTGGAAATTCCTATGTAACGTACCTACTTTCCAGCAGAAGACGAATTCCAGCAGATAATGCTGGAATCTCGCTATTTTGAGTATAAAGCTTTGGTAAGTAGGTACATACTACCGTACTTATTTGGTAAGTACGTGTTTTTTCTAAACTGCTATTCTGAATACCCTTTCAGCTTATAGAATTTGTACAACCCACAATAGGCTTATTCTATTACAGAAAGTAGGTACTCGTAAATGTACACAATCTATTCTCCGAAAGCAAACTAAAACACCAGTAAAAAGCTTATTCATTAAAAAGTTGCGAGTAATCCTCGGTATTATTTTGTAGTGATTATATTAAGCCACAGTGCGGAAAGGACGGCTAGCTCACTCCATTTACTAACACGAAACTGAACGAGATAGAAATCGAACGAATGAAAATACTTTATTGTAACTATAAATAGGTACCTTATGAAATAAACAATAACATATTAAAATAAAGGTGCAATGGGGTGATCTTGTATCTTAAAAGCGACACTACTAAATTTCTACCAGACAACCTTTGGATGGAGAGTATTTCATTTGATTTTGAGAGTGGCCGGGTGTTGACTTTATAATGTGTTTTAGTAGAAAGATAAGTGCTCTACTTAGGTACCCACTATTACTAGAAACAAATATACCTACTAACCATGACACACATAAACACTTATAAAAAGGCATAATGAAATGACTTAAATGTACCTACAATGGCGAGCTTAACCCTAAAAAAGTTTTCTTCCAGCAAACCTTGTTAATTGGTGTGTATTTTTATTTTAATAAAGTATTTTCTATCTTCTATCTATCTTTGTAAAGGAACCAGCCATATTACAAACCTACAAACCTTGGCGTATGATTTAGTACAACAGGGCGTGGATGGGTAGGTAATCGGTAGACGCTGACTGGCAAATAGCAGCCACGCCTTTGCACGGCGCCAGTTTAATTTTAAATGCGTTCTGGTTAATTAGTTAGGTGATTACGGAACGAATAGGCGAAATGAGGATGCTTTGGTAGCAGAAATCTCGGGACTTCCGTAGCTCTGTCAGCCTTCTGCCTTATTCATCCTGTTCGAGGCTTTTCATCCAGAAACGGTCAACGTTAAATACTTATTGGCATCTCCTAGGTAGGTAAGTTAGGTTACTTTCCTGGAGAGTCCCTGCCACATCAAATCAAATGATGTTTGAGATGAGTGAGAAAGAAGGTATCCAAATATAATTCACACGCAGACTTCGTTTAAGTAGGTATTGTTGTTCTAAACTTCTGAGATTCGACATCGATGGCACGACGGGCAAGTTGCCGGCTGAGGCGCAAGAGGTGCGGCTTCGATTTCCGCTGCGGGTATATGTTTGCATTTGCTGCAGATTGCATGTGTTCCGGGGGGGAGGGATTTGTGGTACTATGGAACTCGTAGTTCCTATACCCGATATCTACAGGGTGGGATCAGGACTATGTATGTGACTGTTGTGTAAAAACAACCTGTATTAACACTGTATATACACCATGAAAACCATACAAAAATAAGGCATAAATTAAATAGCACAATGGACGGTTTTGACGGCCTTGACGTTATAAGAAGGTTAGGTTACTTTGAAAAAAAACGACGCGAAACTACAACTTTTAATCTAGTCCCGAACTTGTTGCTGATGATGATGATGATTGCTCAGCTAAGGCCCATGACAAGGTAACTAGAAATTTTGTTCGGTATTACTTTATCCAATCACGTAAGAAGAAGCCTTTTTATAGAGTATCAACTAGATCATTATTTTCGATCAAACAAAACCGACCCGTTTCCGCCTGGGACGATTAAATTGAATCAACAAAAGAAAGGAAGCGCCATTGTTGCAAAGCAGTTCGATCCATCGAAATCTATCCACCATAAAAAAGGTATAAAATCAACATTGTTAACTTTACGGCGGTGTATTTACTTTTTAGAAACTCATCGTTCTTGTTTACGACTAATTAATTAGACTCACACAAAGAAGGTTATTCTAAAATCGAACGCGTCGACGCTTTCTTTTTTAATTGTCTATGCCCCATAGCGTGACGTTGAGCTTTTGTAATGGGACGTGGACATTTTGGCGGTAAATCGAGCGGAAAATTGCTAACGAGGGAGCCAGGTTAAGGAGGTGTACAGTGTAGGGTGCTATTGAAGGGACCATGAGGGATTGAGTTGAATAGTATCTTACGTGTGTATTTGAACAAGCAAAGCAAACACGAATAAATTTTTCCCTACATAAGTAAATAATAATTTGATTATTCGGAAAAACTCATTCATTCTTTTTTTTTACAACAGTTGTTTTCGGATTTGTAACGGCAGTTTTTTTTATTAATTTGAAAACCCTTAACTTTATTTCTATCATCGATTGCAGCGCCTCCTAGTCTTGTAGAAGTCATACAAATCGGTTTAAAAAAAACACATTTAAATCCGTTATGATCCCGTTAACATCTCATGTAATTTATTTCTTCAAGAATATATTGAATATAATAGTTTTTGTTGATGTGACCTCCCATAACTGGTCTAGGTTATCAGAACTAATATTAACACAAACAACGTCAAGAAACCTAAGCTGTTGACCTTCTTTTGAATAAATAAATAAATAATGCTGGACATTTTTCACACAGCATTATCTAGCCCCAAAGTAAGCAGAGCTTGTGTTATGGGAACTAAATGACTGATATACTACTTATATACTTAATTATATAAGTAGTATATCAGTTATTATGAATAAATAAATATATAGCCGTCTCGCATATATATGGCACTAATATACAAACAAACCACTTATGGCAAACGCATAAACGGGCTCTCTAAGTCGCTGGTAAAAATAGAAGGGAATAAAAAACTTTACTAAGAACCTAGGTATGGTATGAATGTACCTGCTTTTGACGTTGTTACCTTTAAGCTAACGACCATGTGTCTTGGTCACCCGGGGGTCCTTACCTACCGCATAGGTATTTTTAATATGAGATAGGTAGGTAACAGCAAATAAAAGGCAGGTGCTAGAAATTTACGTAAGCACCAAATAACAACAATTACTTTTGCCCACCAGCAACGCTAGGATGGAAAAGTAATCCAATTCCCATTTATCCCATGAATTTTGCTGTTAATTGTTTTACAAGTTGTATAATACGTGTGTAATCATTGAGTTTTAATAATGCAATCACTATAAAGTTTGAAATTAATAACTGGTTGTATGCACGGCTGTGCGTTGCCAGCATGTTTTACAATGGCGGTAAATTTATAATAACGTCGTCAATCGCGAGCGGCCGGGTTACTCGTTTATTCATTGGGGAGATGTCCTTTGTGATATAGAGACGGGGCTATCTTGTCGTTTTGCGATGCACTTCAGTTGGAAGGTAGATTCAAGTAACCATGAATTATGGCACTGGGGTAGAATAATCCCTTCACAAAATGTATCCTTCGCAGAACGATAAGATATTCACTCTTACATTAAAGAAATCTAGATTGCATTTTTACATTCCTTCACCATTCTTATATAAAGGACCGGAACGTATAGTGCTAATGGGTTTTGGTATGGTTGCATGTAGTTTAGGGTCAAGACTATATATGTAACTCTTGGGGTATTTATTTATATACCTTATAGCTCGGATCCGGCACCGTATGTCATTAATAAAAAAAAATGATTTTCTTCTAACGTTTGGTCACTCTATTTGTCTGGATAAACACGTGGGCCTGAACTATTGAATTAACTTTGTAATGCAAAGTGTGTTCACATTAGACGCCATCTCATTTCATTTTGTAGCTTATTGCCAGGAAGTTAGGGACGAGCTACTGCTTGCATTTTTGTCATCTACCACAATCATAAACTTAATGGTACCTTACAAAATAAAGAGTTTTAAAAACTAGATCTAGTGTGAATAAAAAAAATCGCTGTCATTCCAAGGTAGGTATCGACGTTCAGAGGAACTACTGTTAAAAAATTATGAAGGACGTTGCTATTAAAATAATAATCCTCTTGAAAGAAAAGAAAACAAGCAAGAAAAAATTTATTTATTGGCATTATCTTGTTTATTATAACGAGCACCGCAAAACATTCTTAAAATTACATTATGTACTTCCACTCCATCCCAAGGTCTGGAAGAGATCGCTTTTAACCTACCGATTCCCTAAGGGGGACTAAATAATCGATTGATTTATTTAACCCAAACTATCCTCTGTGGGATAGTTTGGGACTAATTTGTACAGATAGCGAGTCTACGGTAGGCACTTAGTAGAGGACTATTTCCTCCTCTTAGGGAATCAGCAGGTTAAGCGATAAGATCGCCTATCGTTCTTTAAGCTATATTATGATTTTGTATATTTAGTTATAATGTGGTGTACAATAGTATTTTTTTTAATTCATTAAATCAATAATCCTTTAAATACCTCACATATCCCGCCATTATTAAAGACAATGGATATTTGAGTGGCTAAGAGCAAATTTATAGCTAATGTTTGTTAGTCTATCTGTATGTTAGACAGGGATGAAACCGTCATCAAACCTCTCACATGGGGTGAAAGTGGACAAAAATACCGAATCGTTGATACAGGAATGAGTGCGTGCGCGTTTATTTCTTTTGCATGGAAAACCGTAAAGCTACTATATATGTACCTACTATTGAAATATTTGAAGATATTTTTAAGACGTTAAATACTTACCTACTTCATCATCATCATCATCATCAACCGCTCCTTTATTTTATAGCTTTAAATTGCGGTAAAAGGAAAGAAAATATCAAATTTCTAAAAAAACAGTTATAATCTCATAAAAAATATTCATGCTGTACCTACATTTATTCAAACAACTTTGTAAAAGTATCTATTCACAAAAAATACACATGAAATAGCTATCTAAAAACCATTGCAAACGATCTATGGATAGATCAACTGATCCAGATCACAACCAGACGGAAGCGTACCAAAAACATTCAATAAAATCTTGCTTGTATGTTTGGTTTTACTTACAAAACTTGCCTTTCAAATCAGACAATTTCATGTTCTTGGTAGCGCTTTATAACGTCATCATCTCACAGCCCTAGCAACACTCACCAAAATTATAATGTAGGTGGCATGGCTCGCTGCGCGCGCAGGAGTGGGCGCGACTGCACGCTGCGCAACAAGGGAGCGCCGCGCCCGCGCACAGACTTATTAAACTTTACAACTACTTTACATAACACTGTCCATTCAATAAACAAATTGTGCACCGATGACTTTTTACAAACAAAACAAAAACAAACAAACATGCTCACGACTATCTTCCCCATGGTAGACATCCTCAGATACATACTCAGTGAGTAGATCTTTGAGGATAAGAGGCACCTCCAAACATTACATTTGGTAAATGCCCGCGTTATGCAAGTTAGCATTCCACGTGAGAGGTTGCAAGCCACACTAACCATTGGAACACTAACTGTTGGCACATGCCTTCGAATTTTGGCATGCCAGTTTCCTCACTATGTTTTCCTTCACCGTTTTGAGCACGTGTTACTATTTAGATGATAAAATCCCTTGGTATTGAAAATGATACAACTCGAAAAAAAATTAGGTACCTATTGTTTCGTAAATGAATTATTAAAAAGAATAACCAGCCTTGTTTTTTTGCCTTTCTTTACTGGCTTAGTCGCGGAACAGGCAGTAGATCAAATCGACGTTTCAAAGTGATGTGAATAAATTAATTTTGACTTCCTATACCGTAGTCTCTATGACCGACAACGCGTGGTGTTGTAAATACTATTGGCAACGGTATCCCTTAACATATCGTATGCTTGCCTTCAAAGAAGATTGAATAACCTTTAGTCGTTCAAAAATGAAAGCTTTTCGAATCGTGTCTCCACAAGCACATTTGCATCCCGTCCAGCTGTTTGTTCAGCTGATGTATAGCCGCATAAATAACTAGCCTCCAGCGATTCCAATTATAGCTGTGTTTGGTTAGATTTGTTAATGCTGGTGATACAACTCGCATTTATATAGAAAGCTTAATACAAATGACGCGCGCTGTATTAAAAGTATTTGCAATTTAAAAAAAAAAATGCAGACCGTGATTCTAGCTCAATTAAAACTGTTACCAACGAAAATAAAAATTGCCATTAAAAGTCAGACTTATAATTTTGACAACAAATTTTAATATAGAATTTTTATATATAGAAATTTCGAGGTAATATTTTTCATTTTATTTCTTCCTAGAAATACTAAGTTAACTAACAAATTAATTCGCAGTGGGCGAAAACTCGCATGAGACGCAGAAGGTTACGGGTTCGATTCCCGCCACGGGACAAATGTTGGTATGATCTGAAAATATTTGTCTTGGATCTGGGTATTTTCTACGTATAATATGTATGTATTTAAAAAAATGTATACAAGTAGTATATCAAGTTCCATTATACAAGCTCTACTTAGTTTGGAGCTAGATGAAAAAAAGCGAGAGACGAGAGACAGACGAGCTTATTCATAAGAAGTTTTACTATTTCTAAAAAAATCCCATGTGGCGCTTTCCTATCTGGTTGTATCAATAAATACAGGAAGAATAGAAGAATTCGTAGGCACTGGTGAAACTAGCTTTCTATGTGATTGAGGACTTAGGAATAAACTTGTTCTAAGGATCTATTGCCCAGTGTAACTGGCTTTTACTTCCCTGTTTATTGGAAGAAAGCTTTGACGTACTTAAATGATACACTCTACAAACTTACTGGAATTAAGACCTAAGTATAAGGTACTCGTAATAAAACTCTTGTGTTGGAATCTGATTTTCGTTACAGTAAGTAACGAAAACCCTGCCTAAGGATATGCCCCGAAAAGGGTACGCCACTATGTGAATGTTGTCTATTTACGGAGATAAAATATATATTTCCTCACATTCAATTTAAATAAAAAGAAAAAAAACAATAACTTACAAATGAGCTGAAAATAAAATTTGTGTTTTCAAATTTGGTTTGGTTTGTGACAGTAAGAAAAACATAATTATGTTACCTCAATTAATCATATTACCAAGATTCTCGTTATTTCCAAAACTCATTTAATTTTGGGCTTACGTTTCAGGTATTCTTAATAACTACGTTTTCTTTGAAACATATTTATTTGTATTTTTAGGCGTTTTCACTGAAATAGAAATACGCTTTTAATAGATGAGGCATGAATTTAACTTCATACGGCATAATGTCTCCCGAAAGCGTCTGACAAGAGGCCATAATATCATTTCATGTTAAAATAGTTTATATTGATCGTCTTAAAATACTGGTTTCACTCGAGATAATTATCTCATATCGAAAATGATATCATCAAAGTGAACTCGCAAAATCTTAAAATTAGAAAATAGATATCAAATAAATAGGTATGAATGGTATTCAAAAAGCTATTAATTACACGGGAGAGACCAAAAAACAATCGCTGCATGCATAAAAGATCATCACTTATTTTTGTTCTTTTCATAATTGACAGGAAAAGGTTTGTAAGAAAGTTTTTTCTGTAAAATAATATAAATAACCAACCTATTAATAATAATAATTGGCGATAACAATGCATAAATACCAATTTTTCAAATTTACCTTGTCTTGATTCATGCAAGTTTGCCTCATGGACTACGCCCTCAGGGTCGTAGATCCATCGATTTGTTTACTCTGTCAGATGTCTGTCACGAGCTAACTGATATACTGACTAATTGATTGCCTGACTTATGAGCTTAAAGTATGTAAAAAAATAAATTAACTAAAACGTGCCCACAGGGTGGACGTACTCTGATATTTTTATTGTGCGGGCAAAGGAGATCTATGGTCCGATTCTCGTAATCCGCTATATTCAAATTAAAGTTTCGATCAAACCTCGGTCTCATTTACGTCAAAACTGGCATTCTACTCATAAGCTATTGACAATGTTTCCATACAGAAACCACAAGATTTAGATAGAAAGCTCATCAAATAGATCGAACGTCACCTCTGATTACATTTTGAATTAAAAAAAATATAAGATTTAATTTTCATGAGACTAGATTGTAAAATAATTATAGGTTTCATAGATGTCATAAAGACGTATACTTCTTTTAATTAAGTGACAATGGGCTAGCAACTTGTCACGTGAAATGCTCACCTAAATACAATGCAAAATGTGGGCATGAGGCGAATAATATATGTTCGTTCCTCTGAAACATACTCCCTCCCTACTTAGTATCCTCAAAGACCTGCCTAGATCTGAGAAAGACACATCTCTGCAAAAGATAAATGATTTTCCAAGGAATCTTGCCCCTATCCCCTGCTCCTGAATACATAAAGTTATTAAACCCTTTTAGTACACGGTTTGGTTTAACCTAATTGAGTTGAGGCAGAGGTTAATTTCTTATGTAGGTAATATATCGTTGTTTTATGCAAATGCTCTGAGGCCAGGTTTGAAAATAATTAAATTCGTTTATAGCCTCGGGGTTGATAGTCGAATTTTTGGAAGTCTGTTTAATTTCAATGATTTGTTTTTATGTAAAACTGTGTTAAGCCTAGTTCACGGGTTTCTGTTAGTGAAATATTAAGGGGCGTGAAAAAATGTATTTTCTATCACTCTATCTACAATGTTTATCAACATTGAATTAGCAATTATTAGTGTTCCAAAAAGCGGCGATGCCCTTGCATCCTGTCACGTGGAATGTTAACTACTTGCAAAACTTGGGAATGTATCATAAATATATTTGGACGTACCTCCAACTAACTCTTACTTGGTATCCTCAAATTATCTGAGGATGTCCATGAAACACGACCTTAAATGTTCGAGGACGTGTTTTTTTAATTAGCAATGTCCGAACGTTCTTGTTGTACACACCAGAATGTACAATTGTTTACAGGCTGCATTATCAATTAGAGTAATTTTGTTTGTATTTTTTTTATCTCAGATGATTGAACCAATTTCCTTGTAGATTATATACCAGCCTCTGCCCACGGCTTCGCCTGCGTGGTACTCGGATAAAAAGTAGCCTGTGTTATTCTGCTATATAAGCTATATTACTGTAAAGTTTCATCAAAATCTGTTCAGTATTTTTTGTGTGAAAGAGTAACAAACGTCCATCTTCACAAACTTACGCATTTATAGTAATAGTAGGATTTCTATATTATCTTCCTGATACATCCAGTACGTACAAAAATGATAAAGTTATAAAAAATATGTTTTATTGTTAAATCCTTAATGTACATTTCATAGTTCGTAGTACTAAGGTACCGTCATGTATAAAATAACTACTCACGAACTATAAAAATTCTATCAGCGACGCAAGGAACTAGTATGTATATACGTTTGGGCTAAAAAGTTTTTTGTTACTTTGTCTAATTAAACGAAATGCGTAAAAATTGGCGCACAAAATTAAAAATTACTCCCAATCTAGCCAAAATTGTAGAACATGCCTACATTGGATTCAGGTATGGTGATTCAGGTGGGCCTTGAAGTTTTTACCCCAGGGTGATACTTTCTGACCACTAAGATTGAACCACTCACCATTCTATACCTATATCTACATACCCACTTATATCCAAGCTTTCGTATAACCTCTCTAATTTAAAAACAAAAACATATTTATTTTCAAATACAACTGCCCCAGGACATCAGTTTTTACTTGACAATGAAATTGATCTCACAAGCACAAACAAATTACTTCAAATATCAAGCAGCATAGTGTACTTCTTCCAGGCGACTCCGAGCGGAAACATCGTTCACAATCAAAGAATATTTATTTTAATTATTATTTTTATTTTATTTACGGGCCGATCGATACCAAATTATATATGCGTGAAGATAACGAACCATTTAACAATTAACTTAACAAACAAAAGTAATATATTGGTTAAACTTCGTAAGGAGTAATATATTGTGGTTAAAGTTAAAACAAATATGGCGCGGACGGGAGTATAACTCACTTGCGAGTAGGGCTGCCACTGAGGATGCTGGGAAAATCCCACAATGGAGAATATTACTAGGTATTATGGGGAAAATAATTCAACAGTTAAGGACGCAATTGACGGCCTAGTCGATCAGACTATGGCTGCCAGTTCTAATTAAAGGTCAAGGGAATAGTTTTTATAAATTGAAATCACAAGGGTTATTAATTAGGAACGCCTACTACTTGTAAACTATATGAATTTAAAATGTTTGTTATGTTTGACTTTATACCGATTCCTTGCGACCAAATCTGGGATGAAAAAGTGAAAAAAAAATATTGAATGACATTTAACTGAACGATTTTAAAAGTGCTATTTGCTCTTGTTTTGTTTAATTTAACACTGAAAGTGACTTTGTCTTTGGAAATGTGTAGGGCAGATAGTTTTAGTTAACGTACTTGTTAAAAAATAAACTTGTACTTGGCAACCCTGACTGCGAATAACTTGGGCTAAGAGACGTGCAACACAAATATTTAATTTTAATTTCCAAGAGTTATTGTATTCTCTCGCCGATAAATACCTTTCGATTGCACGAGCTAATTAGCACAAGTGGTTATTTCATAAAATTATTGACATTTATGCTGTATTATTTTGCCAACGGGTTCGCTTGCATGATACTAGGACAAATAAGCCTGAGGTTATATAAGCTGAGATCTATACCAGTAATTCTCCTTGAACTGAGATCTTGCAGACTGAGATCTTTCTGTATCTATTGACAATTTATATTGATTCTTCCAAAATGTAGCCAGTACATGCTTAGACTTTATTTCCCCCTTATAATCTACCCCATGCATTCGAAAACTCTTACGACTTTGGGGATTCTATTTCTGTTATATGTACATTACACATTTTTTGAAGATTCATACTTACATAGAGTGCCGATTCGTTTAACTGGAGTCGAAGGTTATTTATAACTTTATCAAACGAGAACAAGTGTGATATATTTTATAATATTATTACGACTATACCACGCATTTACTAATCTCCTGCTGACGTTTCGCTGACCATAGTCTTGGTATAGTCGTAATAATATTCTAAAATGATACCAAATACGATAATTTCAAATCTGATATATTCTCTCCACAAATTTTTTTTTTTTTTGATAAAATCATGTGAGTATACAAATGTAATGAAACTATAAATATTTATTAAGCACAGCTTATAAAATACATATAAATGATTCTAGAATATGACGGTGGAAGAAGTATTAATTCATTATTAGAATAGCCTTTTAAGTAAAACTGAAACAGCTTGCTAGACATTTCAATATTGTGTCAAAAAGGCTGGTATTCAAAAAGGTGTTATGCTGAACTCAAACCTTTTTGAATACCAGGGCTGGTATTCCGCTGACCCTACTCTATAGGTACCTAGAGTCTAAATAGAAGCAACAGTTTCAAATTACGACTACTAACACCGTTACCTTTCGTTTACTTACCACGCCAAAGGCGTTGGGCGTGTAGGGCGGTGCGTAGGGCGGCCCGCCCCATGCTTCAGGCTATGCGTAAGTGAATCAATTTATAAACACATTCTAAGTTTATTCTCGTATAAGTAACTTATTATTAACAATGCCCCATTACTGAGTGCAAGGCAAAGGCATTTTCCATACATTATTTTCGTGTTTCAAAAACTTTAAGAGCTCTCCATTTTATTTTTGTTAAATCACACTGTGTTCATAAGAAATAACAAATAAACACTAATACATACAAAGTCCTGACCCCACACTAGGATTCTCTGTATCGTGGATATTAGGAACCATGGTACCAAAACACCCAGACTCGAAACTTTTGTACTTCTTTCTGTAGTAAAAAGTACTGCGGCGTATTTCAAAAATTTGAAAGCAACCCTTCATAGCCAGTTATATTTTCAAGAGGTAATAATAATACTACGATAATAAACATATGAAATAGTTAAATCATCTAATGGCCGTTGCTAACGATCTGAGTCGGAAGTGTCCCCAAAGTTCTGGCTGCATTGCTACGCTGAATGGCACTGCTAATGCGTTGGTAGCATTGATTAGAGTGAAGTGCGTAAACCTTGCTGGAACAAAGTTTTTATCACCAAAACAAAATTTAGATTAACCAATGCATAAGATTTTCTTTCGATCCATATCAATAAACGTGTAAAGTCGTAAACCCCTCCCAACTAATCAGATATTCAGATCAAATACATGAGACAAAACCTCCGATCCAATTAGAGAACCATATCGATATCAAACCATCACCAAAATTACAATACACACCAAAAGTTGATACCGAATTCTTCTGCTCAAGACCTAGAGATTAAAATCATTTAACAATACAGTTTAGCTTGTGGTAATAGATAGTGCGACGGTACATGGACCACTCATTTGGAAAAACAAATCATGATAATTAGGTCGTAAACCCGACTTTGTTCCCATTTTAGGGTAATTCTCCTGATTGGCCTTTATGGCCTTCTGATTGTTACAAATTCGTTTATGACATTGTGAGCCTAATTTTTCGGAACGGATTCTTAGTAGTGTTGTAACATGTGTTTTATTAATCGGGTCATATTTGAGATTGAGTGACTAAACGAAAATGCCGCCGGAGAGCGTCATCCTGCAACAGGGATTCAATAAATAACCAGAAGTAGCTTTGCTGGGACATCTAGGTAATATATAGTAAATTAGAGGCATACTTTCAGCTGTGTTCATGACTACCGGCAATTTTACCACCAATCTTCTTGAATTTGTGACAAGACAATCTTAATCGTTTCAGTTTTTCTCGCCCATCCAGGAGCTACCAATAATACCGATAGACATTGTCTACGGTTTAAATAGCAAATATTGTGGTAGGGGTGACCCTTTTGTATGTACACGAGCTCCTTTTCAATGCTATTATTTCTAAACCTGGTCACAGACTTAGCGTTGGATGACAAAGAACGTGAAGGACGAAATAACTCTGCCGAGTTGTTATTTGCAAGAGAACTTTCTTTTCGTTCAGTTTCAAAGTGGGTCATTAAGAGTGAGAGTAGCCAGGCTAAATCGATAGCCAGAAGTCCACAGGCCACGTTGTAACACCCACGCATTCCAGGATTGAATTAACATTTTAGTATTCTATTAAGACTATACCTCGTATTACACTATTTTCCTGATGACGGTCGTGAGACGGGAACTGATCGTCGAGAACCTCTAAACGGTCGACGAAATCAGCATGAAAATAGTAAGGTATGTGGTATAGTCGTACTTATATCCTAAAATGATACCAAACCACGATAAGTTCAATACTGTTAATTTTATTTACAGCTGAGTGGACGGTCTGTTGTACTGAGAGATCTTTGTTGCTTTTTTATTAATTTTTTCTTTGTTCCTGTTTGAGATTAATCAAGAGTTGAGATTGCTGACAAGTTTATTCAATAAATGCAATGGATTAGATAGGTTTACTACATTTATTCATACAACTATGTACAAGTAGGTATATACAAAAAATACAGATGAAACAGATGAACTATCTAAAGAGCGATCATGTGATACCAACGATCTATAGATATCTTAACTGATCCATATCACTACCAGATGTAAGGGAGGAAAGGTTAGATTGAAAAGAATTTGGCGCTGCTGGAATTTCCGCAGAAGAAAAAAAAATGCTTTTTTAATCTAAACCAGCCACAGTTCTGTTATCACCACTGAATAAGGCGCCGCAAGTTTCCATGCCCGATGGGTTTATGGGATATTATGGTATTGCCTCGGTCTATGCGTTACAATTATCCCAATTTGTGAAGCCGGCGCCAGCGGTTAGTAGGAAACTATAAACGCGATAGATTCTCCGATTTCGTTCTGATTAATTGTATTTATTCGAGATAAATAGTTTTGGGAAAAGTGTTAATCACTGTTTGAGTGTAAGTCAAAGATGAACCTTAGATATTTCTGTAGTAAGTTGAGAAAATTAGGGATTACGTTGTCCCCCGACTTTGGCCCCAATGGTCCAAAGTGAGAAGTTTTTTCTAGACGTACATTTTTAGTTAGTTGTTCATGTAACGAATATTGATGTTTTTATTTTGATATAAAGCCACTCAAGCCAAGTCCACTATTTATATAATTTCCTAAAATATTGAAAACACAGAATTTTTTGCTCTCATCATCATCAACGGTATGTAGAAGTTCATTGGTGAACATAGGCCTCCCTTAAAGAGTGCCATGAGGAACGACCTTGGGCTACCTCTATCTACCGACTTTCCTTAACGTTTTAAATGTCACCGGCCCCTCGTATGGTCGGGAGCCTGAAATGCGTTGCGTAACGTCACCCGGTTCGTGGACGCCATTCGAGAACCTTTCTACCCCAGCTGTTTTCGGTTCTACGAGCTATATTTCCATTTCCAATTCAACTTGCCAATAGTGTAGCTCTAATGAAACTATTTTTGCTATCTTTATTCAATTAAACAGTACCTACAGCTTTTAACTTTTAACGATTAAGAACTTCAGCGGCATCCAGTCAGAATTAAACTCAAGGCTCGATGTTTTTGTCCGAAAATATTTTATAATGTTGAGAACTTAATAACATTAAGTTTTCGACCCTTTTAGCTTAAATTAACGCAATTAAAATTTCGCGGCTCAACAAATAGCTCAATTAATGTCGGTTGAGCGACAAAAAGTTGCCGACATCAGAAAGTCAAGGCATCCAAGAGGTGAACATGAAATATTCGTGCAGAGCCGACCTTAAAAGGGTTATTACACGGGTTATACATCTTTTTAAAGCCAAATAGTTTTAACACATTTATACATACCTACAACTATGTACTGACTTGTACAACTTGTCTTGTGTCATCTGTATTTTTGTATATACCTACCTAAATGGCTAGCTATCTAAAGACCGTTGCAAACGGTCTATAGATAGACCTCTACCAGACCAAAGTCAAAGACCAAAGGTTGAAATATTTAAATTTATGTTGACTGTCAAAGGAATCCATTTCTTTCAAGTCATTTAGCTAACAATGCTATAATTTTTAACTTAAGCATAATTTTCACCAAGAATGGCATAACGATGAAGGAAACTATCGTGTGGAATTTTCACCAAGAATGGCATAACGGTGAATTAAAATATCGTATCTAAACAGCATGAACTTTTAACCTTAAACTTTTGGTTCTAAAAATAAAAAGTTCTAAGGAATAGCCATCGGTATTCCACTAAGCAGTGATATGCTTGCAAGTTGTCACGTGGAACGCTAATATACTATGCAAAACCTGGGCATAGAAATATAATGTTCAGATCTGCCTCTGACTAAACCCTGGTACAGGATCTGCTAGTATGGATGAGGAGGTCCATACTCTATAATGGGGAATACTTTTAAGAGTTCGTATGAATTTCCTTTCATTAACCGCGTCACACCGTATCTGATCTGATAGAAACGACTAAGCAAATTATCTACCAGAAACACTTTAATCTTTAAATAGCATGGCCACGCCATCGACGTGACGAGCAAGTAGCCAGCTGCGACTCAAGAGGCTTCGATTTCCGCTGCGAGACAAATGTTTGGATGTTCTGCAGATATTTGTTCCAGGTCTGGGTACCGATACCCCCGATACACGGAAACCTAGTGTGGGGTCAGGATGTACGTAAATATCTGTTAGGAGTTTATTTATGTAAAAAAAATATTTCTGAGACAAAATTGTTAAATCCAGTCAAACGTATTGTAAAATTTGTGAACTGTTTTCAACAACAGCAGAAATTGGTAATAAAATTAACTTATAATAATCATCGGTGCTAAAAACGAAAACATTTTTATGATATCACGTCATCCCGTCACGCGCCGTTGGTTCAATAAACAGCGCCATAAAGGGAATATAAAACCGAACAAACAGACAATTGTGCTTTTTGCCGCCTCAGAACGATTGATGCCGACAAAATAAATTTTGGCCTAACTACGAAGCGAAGGTGACTTGGACGAATGATCTATACATAATAAAATTGTTTGTTAAAAATCTTTCACTTTAACTATGCATTTTCGGTAAGCTAGGGAAATTGGTGCAATAGCTAATCAAATTTATTTTTGGGCCGTTTTGGCACATCGTTATACATTAATTAGCTGACACTCAGCGACAAAAAGGAATTCGAGTTGATTATTTTTTAATTTCAAATATTTTGGTTCTTTCTGGATATTTGACTTTATTTGAAGGAAAAAGAGAATTTTTAAAATCAAATCGTAAAGATTTATTTTGCTTATTTAGAAGATTCATCGTTATGTCAGATAACGTTTTATTTTCACTAAAGGTGTCAAACCACCATAAGAACAAACAAGAGAATTGCGTGTCAATAGATGTCGCTACCAACATTTAATAACTTTGAACACTGTTCGTTCGTACTATAGTTGGAACACGGAACCCCATAACAATAACAGGGATAATCAAAATGACGGGCCGAAGCGGATGGTTCTTGTTTCCAATTATTTTTATTGGTGTTCTGTTAATTACATTCGTTGGCGAACCCAACGCATTTGCGTAAAAAGCAGGTTGCCGCTGATTTTGGATACATATATAAAAATGATTTATTCCACAAGATAAAACCAGTTCATAGGCGACCTTAGATAATTGCATAGTTACCTAACTGGCACCTAAAGTTACATAATGCGGTTTATTTTTTTATTTGTTGCAGGATGGGCCTAAGTTTCTTGAAGCTTACTAGATGGCACTATTTTTTTTTACATGAATGTCAG
Source organism: Perizoma affinitatum (assembly GCA_961405105.1). Classification (NCBI taxonomy): domain Eukaryota; kingdom Metazoa; phylum Arthropoda; class Insecta; order Lepidoptera; family Geometridae; genus Perizoma; species Perizoma affinitatum. The sequence goes on along the minus strand of OY560191.1, from coordinate 3,529,145 downwards.
GGAAACAATATAAAAAGCCACATATTAATAAAGCCGCATTCACTAATGCAGGTTGCATTGCAGGGAGGCTAGACATATAATACTGATATGTTTATTTGTATTTAATTGTAATATCTGACTGAAATAAAATATATTGAATTTAATTTCTATTTTTTCTCTTGTACCAACTGTGTGAGTTTTAAGAGCTATAAAATGATTTTACTTGAATGAAATTTAACTCCTATAGGTAAGTATATAATATCTTCGTAGAGAGTCCGAATCAAATCACTATGATTCTACATCCCTATGACCCTAGAGCCTACAATACAGGCTTGACAGATGCCTAGTGAGGGGATTTGAGCTCTAGAGGTACAATCATAAGAAATATTTATTTAATTACTTAAGTTCTTTACAAGATATTTTAAATTAAGCACCAATACAATAACCGCAACCTCTACAGCATGTACCGATACAACTTGAGATAAAAAAATGTTTTCATTTTTCATTGGCTTTACCGGTAAATTGTCCTAACTTTTGGACAAGCGTGAGTTGCGATCGACTTTTTTTTGATACCATAGATGTCAGTCGGGTGCCTTTGTAGTGAGGTAGGTATGTTTATTTGTAGTTAATTGTATTGCATTCAAAGCCTTTCATGGCCTTTGGTTTGGCCACTCTCACTTCTTGGATCCTATCTCAAATTTCTATTTTAATAAGTTTGGACCTATAATAATATATTTTTTGCGGACTTAAATTCACAAGCTATGCACTTTTACAAAATATCTCTTAAAGCCTACAATGGCTGTCTTCGATATCCTTCAGACAACCATTTCCTATACTAAAACGCTAAAATTAAAACTGATACTAAGTGATTCTGTACAGTTTGTCTGTCCAACATCCCCGTAGTAAAAAACCTTTTTTGTCCATACCAATTTAAAAAAGAAAATAATGACAAAAGTATATTTTCTTTTCAGGAAAAATAAAAAACGACTTCTAATAATAGATTTATAAATTTTTCGTTTTTTAAAGGAATATTAAAATGGGTTGTTGTACATTCGTCGCAAAGTAAATTCGTCATATTTTTGAAACTCCATACATTAAAAGTAATTTCATCACACATCCTATTTTATACAATTTTTGTAAAAAGTAGCGATATCAAAAAACTTATTGGTTTATTATCAATATATTATAGAGCTATATAATTTTTGCATAAAATTAGGAAAATACAGTCATTAAAATCTGTTCACAATTGGCGTAGATATCGCGTAACATACACACACACAAAAAAACTAATTGCGAACAGACCAATTTTTAATGTCGGTTTTATTTTATTTCATAATATCTGAAATTGTATTAAATCCAATCAAAATAACATAGTTGCATCTCTGCATTCATTATACTGCTGTTATCAATATTACAACTTTAATCAGCAGATCATAGCTTTATTATTGCCATTAGCGGTGCGCTTAGATGTTTATTGTTGCAATTTCACTGATAATTGCACTTGCGATCATGTAATCTTGTAATTTTATATTAATAACGAACGTGAGCTGTCAAAAATAATATATTTCATCGGAAGATGTGCAGGATTTTTCCCATAGACTTCGGAGATAATGTTTTTTTTTTTTCAACCAATTTCCTGTTACGAACAAAGCAATAAAAACACGCTTACGACTATAATTCCCTTCAGTACGCAGATTTGTGAAGTAACCAAGCTGGGGGTAGTCAGAGACACGTCCAAACACATATGCGGACATGTGTTATGTATGGTAGTTAGCATTCCATGTGACAGGTCGCAAGCCCATCGACGTTTATTAGAAAATTTAGCGATGTCTCATGTCTTCGAATTTTAGGTTCTAGGGCATGCCGGTTTCCTAACGATGTTTTCTTTCAAGTTTTTGAGCACGTGCTACATGGTACTTTTGACTTAACAAAACTTGAAAATGGCAGTGAAATCATGTAAACAAAACGAATAAGTCTGCTGTTGTAAATACGGCTTTTAAATATTTATAATTTCTAATACTTTTTAAGGAAAATGTAAAAGATCCTTTGGGTTGACACGTAGTCCTAAATATAGCTGATTAAAGTGATTTTCAAACAACTACAATATATTTTTCTATAAATCAATTTTGCAATTTTCATTTGTTTTTCAGGAAATCTGGTTCACATTCTAGGTATTACCACCCTCTTTCGGGTTAGTACAGATGTTCTGGGACATCCTGTACAATGTAAATGAGCGAATTGTTCACTGATTATAGGTTCTAGATTGTACTAGTAAGTACAATCGTCAGCAAAAGTATAAGTAAGATTTCAAAACTCTAACACAGCATTTGCTATCCGATTTGAATTTTGCTTTGTGATGCTTTGCCGTTTTCTTTGATAAGGGCGATTGAAAAGTAATTCTACTTTTTTTAATTTTTTAATCATTCCTTTATTCTTTATTGTTCACACAGAAAATACAGAGAACATAACTTACATATAGGACATATACAAAGGCGAGCTTAACCCTAACAAGAGTTTGCTTCCAGTAAACCTTTGAGGATAAGGACAGCTGAAAAACAAAGGTGGATATGTGTACACAGACAGATCTATTCTAAGAATATGATTAATTATAACATACTTTTATACTTAGTGTTCCAATAAGCGGCGATGGGCTTGCAACCTGTCACGTGGAATGCTTATTACTTGCAAAAACGCGGGCATGTACCAAATGTAATGTTTGAACGTGCCTCTGACTACCCCCTACTTGGTATCCTCAAAGATCTACTCACTGAGTATGTATCTGAGGATGTCCACCATGGGGAATACAGTCGTGAGCGTGTTTGTTTTTTTGTTTTTGTTTTATACTTACTTATAAATATAATAAACATCGGTGAAGGCACCGACTAAGTTGCGACGCGACGCGGAGGGAGAGCGTCGCGATCACTCACCCTGATGAAGACTCTCGGAATGAGTCGAAACTTAGTCAGTGCCTTCACCGATAGTGCGGTACGTGAAAAATCCCGTTTTTACAATTAACAATTAGAATAGCCTACTTATAGCCACCTAGATAGTTCAATGTCGCACCAAAAAAGTATCAGCTCAGCATAATGCTAGGTAGGCTACCTACTTAGCGCTGGTATTCTGCTGACCCTGTAGTGACGTCACAGACGACAGAAGCAAACACAACTCTCAAGAAATTAAGTGTTTAATAAGTAAAAATTACAACCAGAACACATCAATCAAAATAAGATGTTTTAGAAGATTCCATACGCTTAACTTGGCTTCAGGTATTTTTTTGGGTCAATCATTCAAGACTTAAAGAGCCTCATAGCTTATCCCTTGCACCGACCACAGAACTCCCAACAAATGTTTTCCACAAATGTTTTTCACGAACTTCGAACATGCCAACCGACAATAAAAGCTGAAATGACTTCACGAACGCTAATCGGCTGAACAAATTTAATTTGCGTATACCTAGGTCTTTATTTAAATGCCAAGTGATTTTTTATCAAGAATAATCTTTAATTTGGCTATTATCTCACTTAATGGTAAGTGATGGCCGGCCATGGATCATTAAGGTTGAGAAGATACCTATTTCTTTGAGACTTAGATTTTATTTTCGGAAATAACAGGCGATTTCCATTCCTTGTATGGCATAACCAATATTGAATGTATGGTATACTGCCAAGAATGTGCAAGAAGCTTAATTTTATGTGATTGGAGCTTATTGTTGCGACTGGCTTGCAACCTGTCACGTGGAATGCGAACTACTTGCATAAACGTTGGCATGTGCCAATTATAGGTTACAAATCTTACCTACGAAACCGTTCCTCCAACTACTGCCTTCTTGGTATCCTCAAAGATTTGTGCATTGAGTAATCTGAGTATCCGAGGATTTCCATCATAGGGATTGCAGTTATGAAGGTTTTTTAACTCTTATGTCTGAGTAAGGGCTTTACTCACTTTGGGGCTAGATGTCTCTGCCTACGGCTTCGCTCACGTGGTACCCGGATGAAAAGTAGCATATGCGAAGTTGTGGGCAGAGGCTAGTATTTAATAAATACATAGATATTAACGTCATAAGTTATTTTTTACAAGAATACCCCCGACGTGTTTTTTCTATTATTAATGATTTGTGACGATAAAACCCTATCTAAGAATTATACTTGAAACAAGTCGTTTGCAAAAAACCAAATTACAATCCAGTAAGCCGTTTCGGCTAGACTGTTTCCGATATTTATTGTACAAAAGGTTGGCTTTGTGCTTGAAGCATTTACCTGCCAACTCCAAAGGTATTTTAAAAGAAAGTTTCGATAACAAACAGTCAATTCCTTATGACAATTGCATATTATACGAGCTCCTCACGTCGCGAGTAAAATAACAGGCGTCATGCCTTTACCCAAGAACGTGGTAAATAAGACATCAAAGTAGGTAATCAATAGCATTGCTATCGGTAAGCCGAGCTTAGGGGCCGTTAATGGCCCCCCACACGCGACGCCAATAAACCTTTATCAGTGTTCTGTTACCTACCTATTTATAACAAATCGATCTCAGTTTTATAAAGCGATTTTTGTATGGTAAACCACATCGACAAAACAGGCGTATGCCCTGTATAGGGTGTTCCATGATAATAGAACTTTCAAGAAAATAACAAACACAAACTATATAGCTAGATATAAAATGCTTTATTGCACAAGATAAATAAGTACATAGGCGAACTTAATAATACCCTACTTCAACTATTAACACAATTTATAACATATAGAGCCGTGGTGGCCTAGTGGGCGATACCCCGACTTCTGATCCGGAGGTCGTGGGTTCGAACCCGGTCGTGCACCAATGGATTTTTCCACTCGAAAAATTTATGTGCGCATTAACACGTGCTCAAAACGGTGAAGGAAAACATCGTGAGGAAACCGGCATGCCCTAGAACCAAAAATTCGAAGGCATGTGCCAACAGTTAGTGTTCCAATAAGCGGCGATGGGCTTGCAACCTGTCATGTGGAATGCTTACTACTTGAAAAACGCGGGCATGTACCAAATGTAATGTTTGGACGTCCACACATTACATGGAGGATGTCCACCATGGGGAAGACAGTCGTTAGCGTGTTTGTTTGTTTTATTTATAACAACTAACTATTTCAACTAAGAAAAATACATTTTGTGAGGTTTGTCGAGAGTATAGTACACATATACCTACCGTATAATTAAAACGCTGTTGTTATTTTGTGAAAAGCGCCCTTTAGCTGTAAAGTATGAATTAAATACTCAACTTCGCAATACGACCAAATTTGATATTGGATTAGCAAATAAACACCTTGAATCTTGAAGTACAATTTATTTTATTTTTGTCTTCACTAAGATAACACACACGCCCCTTTGTTAAGAACAATAGATGTACATTTGACGAAATATTGGATTTTCGTCGTATGAAGCTACCGGGACACAAAGTCCCAAAATATTAAGCTTAACCGACTCCAAGTCTCACCACAGAATATATATTTCCCAATCTCATTTAAGTATAAGTGACTTAAATTAAGAAAAAAAAACTATATCTACTATATTCTATATTTAATTATTTTTTTTAGGCAAATCATTTTTAGTTAATATCCGTACTTTCATCTTTATACTATCCAACTATAAATAATGTAGTAGGAATAGTTGAATAAGATTAACTTTTAACTTAAAAACGCAATATAGCGTTTTAATTGCAACTTTCTTTTGATTGACGTCTTTTGTTTTTAAACCGACTAAACGGACAAAACAAAGAGTGTTATTACGTCAAACTAAGCATTCCATATAGACGGGTGGCATTTCACGAAGGGCTTGCAAGTTGAACAGAATTTTTTACATTAATTTCGAAAAGGTCGACGCGCACTTGAACGACCAAAAAACAATGGCAAGAGAAATGTCTTGTTTCGTTCAAATATCAATCGTAATGCCTATGCTAAAAGGTGCAGGACATTAAGATACGTGTGTAGGTTATTTTGTTCTAGTGTGCGTTACATTGCACAAATAACTCGTTATTGCATTATCATACTTAATTAACACTTCACTTTAGTTTCGTTTATTTCGTATCAAGTCGATAACGCTCTATCAAAACAAAGCATCCCTCCGCAAAGTCGGTAAAAAGCTTAAAAACGCATCGTTGACTGTAGGTAAATAAATAGTAATTTATGCAACTCTTAGGCATCATAAAGGTTTTTAATTGGTATACACTATAATTGTCACTTAACATTTGACAGATATCACTCATGACTGTGACTGGCACTAAATAAGCCACAGTTAAAATAAGAACGATACTCCTGCAGGGTAGAAAAGAACACCGTTTGAAAAAGAGGACTATGCAAAGCCACAGTTATTGAAAAGAAATAGTTTGAGTTGTCTGTGGTAGAGTATAGTGTGGTAAAGGAATCTTGCGAGCACAGTGCGCACTGTGTACATATGTTGTGTGGTGTGGCGATGGAGTGGAGAGCATGAGTACTCTACTTAGTAGTGTCGTGTGCTCACTTTGGTTTTGAGGAAGAGTCAAATACATTCGTGGTATTTAAACCATAAGATCAATTCAATAAGGGGACGCTGTGAATGTTCTATTTTATACATTTTTCACTCAACAGCCACATACATTGTCCTGACCCTATACTAGTATTTAGGTGTCGTAGGTATCAGGAACTACGTGTACCGTGGTAACACAACACCCAGACTCAGAAAAAATATCTGAAGAACATGCAAACATTCGTCCTCTCGAATCGAACACGCATCTCTTGCGTCACAGACGGCTACTCACCCGCCAAACCACAATCTAATCATTAAATCATAAGACGACGGTAACTCTTTTTCATCAGTATACCTGTTTGTCTCGATATAACATTCAAAAGGCTCTTCAGATTTTACAAAGAGTTTTAAATAATTTTCCTTAACATTATAACAGCCAAAGTGTCAACATTAGTGCTACTAGGTATGAATGGACATTGAAATCATTGGTTTCGATGAAAGGTCAGCTAATTCTCCCCAAGTGACCGTAGTTCCTGTGTCGATTTATTGTGTGTGAGAGCGATTCACACCTAGTCTAAAACAGGTACTACGTAGGTAATGGCTTATCATGGTTTGGTAAGGTTGACAAAACATTACGTATCCATCCAGATATTAATTGTAATTAGGTATTATCTAGAGATTGTCTTTGGAGGAATCTTTAACGAATGATTAACCAGTTGCATCGGCAAGATTGACGATGAGTCTATACTATACAATGATTTAATTATGTAAAGGGGGAAAATTATTGTTTTTAATTGGCCATTGATTTGACAAAAACTAAAAATTGTTTTTAATATAAAGACAGTTTGATTTCCATACATTTCTAGAGGGTGATGAAAAGAAAGATATAAAGAAAGATAGGTACTTGAAAACATTAAAATATAACATTTGAGAATTCTCATAAGATGTATTTTTTAAATGACTAAATGAGCGGTTATAGATGAATCACTTGTAGGAATCCAAATACAATGGTAAAGAATAAGTTCAACTATTAATAGGTACTGGGTAAAAGGCATAAAATAAAATAAACTAAAGAACTTATTCAATTTCTTTGAAATAATAAGGTCGTCTTCAAACAAACCTAAATCGAGAAGGTAATCGATTTCAACTCTACAATCATTCGATAAGTAATAAAAAATTAGGAATCAAAATTATAGACGACAAAACGTCAGTTTTATGAATCACGACCAACATACGGCGGGATTTGTGTGCACCTAATCATCCACTCACTACAATTTATAAAGGTTCATTCTTCGTAATTACGGTATCATTGGTCGAAATTAGAAATTAGTAAGTTTCGGGAACCGTCCGCCCTGACGGATGTCACGTCTCTACTGGTCGTTACAAAGGTTTGATGGTACTTTAAATGATCGCTTAGGGGCAGTAAATGACGTTAATGTTTTGTTATTAGAAAAATTACACAACGAAAATCGGTGTTTTCAGAAAAAGGCTAAAATCTAATGATTTTGAGGTTAATCCAATTTTTTACATATTATTTTGCATGCAGATTGCAGACAGTTTGTATTTATATCTGAAAAAATATTAAAAATGACAATACCTATGTTATATTAATTAAAGCAACTGTTTTTATATTTTTTTTAAACTACACAATCACCCCTTTGTGCCTATTAATATAACTTTTGTTACTATTATGTATGCACGAGAATATTTAATTAAGATTATTTCAACTATAATTTTGTGTAACTTTGTTACAAAATATTTATGATAAAACATTGAATCAAGTACTTGTTTTAACTCCTATCCTAAATAGGTAATAGCTGGTAATAATAACACATAACGTTAGTGAGTCTACATCAAAAGTGTTGCAACGTTGCAATTTCGAATTGGAATCGAAAATTGCGATGCGTAATAAGACCATCACCTACGTGGCGCTATTTAGCATCGAATCGGCGCAAGCGTGAATTGAAAATCAAAACATTGATCCACAATCAAATCGATTTGAAACTTTAACTTCGTGATCGATAACATGCCATCCGATTATCGAAATCACGATCGTTTGGATTGGCTCATCTTCGATAAGTTTGTGATGTGCACAAATCTATAGAGCTCACGTTTGAATTCAAATATTGAATGTCTGTTTTATTCCACGGATTCAAAGTCGAAGATGAATGTAGCTTTTGAATGTAGAACACTAATGTGTTTGGTTTTTAAATTGAATTTGGCATGAATAGTATCGCTCAGAATCTGTACGAATACTCTTTGGGTTATATTAAATTATAGCTAGCCGTGAAAATCGTCCCGTAATGTGTTGAGGATTATTCGTCCGTGGGACTGCGCGAGGGTATCATTTGGTACAGCTCTAAGTGCGGGTAATGGGCCGTAATCATTGAATTAGCCTTTACATTTTTATTGATTCTTGTTTTCTTTTCACAAACTCGCACAAATTAATTATTATACTCTTCTTTGCATTTTGGTATTTTAGCAGTTAGAGGTTTTTTTTGAGAAGCCCAAACCTTTGCATAAACAAAAAACCATAGACTATAATTTTTTACATGTCGAAAAAGTAGTGTCGCGGTTATTTTACAGATGCATAGCAAACAATAGTGGCAAGAACGTCCATTGATAGTTTTGATTTATGCTAGTTTATCTAAACGTTAATAAAATACCTACTTACCTAACACTACCTATGTTAGGCAAGTTAAATAATAAATGAAAACTTCTCCAACTGCATATTTGACCTCCAATTTATTACAAACTATTTTATGGGCCGAGTAAACGAACAATTACGTTTTTTAATGTGACTATATCAAACAAAACCGTTCCAAATGTTTTTTTTTTAATTTTCGTTTTGTATGCTAATATGACTCTACCACAGGACTTTACAGAACATAACTATCTAGATTTCATAATATGATGTGAACATAAAAGTACCTACGTTCTATACCTTTTTTAAACTATAATCTTTTTTTAGTTTATCTAAGAAAACGATTTCAGTTTAGACATTATTTTTTTCAAAGTGAAAAAAGTAAATGTGAACTTATTTTTATTGATGTAACACAAAAACATAGAGCATTACAAACAAAATTACAAAGAAAGAATGGCATTAGCATCTGTTAAAATGACATTATGTACCCTACGACACGCTCACTTGAGCTCGAAACGCTAATATTATGAAGTTGAAGCTGTTTGTGCAACGTCAAGCATGTTTACAGTGTTCAAAGGTTCCGTATAAAACAAAAGACTGTTAAGTTTTGATCAATCTTAAATCTTATATATCTCATAGGTTATAATATTTAATCATATTTCAGTATCATATTTATTTATAAGTATGTTGAGCTATTTAAATAGGATTTAATATTATATTAAGAAAAAATAAAATTAAAAATTGCATAGTGGCAATCAGTAAGATAAGTATGTTTTTCAGTGAAGAGAGGTACTTCTAGAATTATTTTAGTATGATTATTAAAGCTTTTTAAGCTTAAGCTTAGTTAAGGCTCTAAATTAGGGTTAAAAGTTAATAACGAGATTTGTATGATTTCTGTAACCTACCTAATTGTTTATTGAAAGTTCTACTTATGTCTTATGCGTTAAATACTCGTTTATTTTTTTACAAAACATGAATTATTAAGTATTGACTACCTCGGTAGCACAGCGGGTGAGTAGCCGGCTGAGACGTAAGAGATGCGGGTTCGATTCCCACCGCGGGACAAATGTTTGCATGTTCTACACAAAATCTGTTCCGGGCCTGGGTGCTGTGGTACCATAGTACTCGTAGTTCCTGATACCCACGATACAGGGAATCCTAGTATGGGATCAGCACTATGTACATGACTGTTGTGTATTTATTAAGTTGTCATGAAAAAGGCCTGATCCATAATCACAACCCGAGCCTTATATTATTATTCGCTCTAACAGGTTTTACATTATTTAACGGTACCCTAAAATAATATGAACAAACGTTAGTTGACACAACTAATGCTTGTGTAATGAGCCTCTTATCTGACTAATTAAAAGTCGATTTAGTTCACCGTGAGCTTTCTAATACTAAACACAACGACACAGCTAACTAGGTGAATCCACGTTATTAATGTATGCTATACTATGACAGCTTTGAAATATTTATTTAACTCGGTATTTTAGTTAAGATTTGTTAATGGTTTAGTACAGTACTTTCAATTTACAGTACTCTGTCGCTTCTTTAACAAAATATATTTAGTTGTGTAGAGATTTTAACTGATTTTTATAATAGGTATTCTAAATTCAAATTGTGGTAAAAAATAAAATGGCGTAGAATTTGGAGAAAGGCGCGCGAAATTTAAACTCAGAACATCTGCTACACACAATCGTGGAACTTTACTTAGTTCAAAACCTACAATTTCTATTTCTAAATTCAAATGAAGTAATATTTTTTTCTTCTTTGTACAAATCCAATCTTTTTGTTTTGGAGAGCAAAGACTTCGAAACTTTTTGGTTATATTATTGTTTTTAACAAAATTACGGCCTGTTTTTTTCACCACGGAAGCCTCTTCTATGATTGATGTTTTCATTGTGACAGGTCTAAATAATTAGTCGGACTTCAAAGGACTGGCGACTAAAATTATTGTGTCATTAATTTAGGGGTAATTAATGATCTAAGGGTAGGTACTTACTAATAATGAAGCTCGTTAGGATTTTTAACACATGACTTGTTGTTTCTCATCAAGCGCTTACAAAAGCGAATCTATAATTTTTTTTTTTTTTTATTATTTTTAAAGCAAACAATAACGAAAAACAAACATAATTACGATTGTATTCCCCAAGAGGACTTCCTTTGAGTATACCAAATAGAAGTAGTCAGAGGCATGCCCAGACTTTATATTTGGCACAGGCCCGCGATTTGCTAGTAGTTAATGTTCCACGTGATTATAACCCTATCATCGCTTATTGAAACACTAACTGATGGCACATGTCTTTGAATTTGGTTTCCTCATGATGGTATCCTTCACCGGTTTGAGCACGTGCACATACACTTTTTGAGTTTGAAAATCTATTGGTGCATGACCGGGTTCGAACCTATAACTTCCAAATCAAAAGTTGGTGTACCACTCACTAGGCCAACATGACTCTTATAAATATGTGCCATTTAATAACAACATGATTAAATTAATAATGTGAGCACATTTGGCATTCTAAGCTACAATTCTGCAAAACAGACCTTTAATTCAAACATCCATTGATAATATTAGGAAGTACCATAATAATTATAATGCTGGACATTTTTCACACAGTATCATCTTGTCCCAAACTAAGCAGAGCTGATATACTACTATATACTTTTTTTGTAAATATGCATATGCATAGAAAATAGAGTTCATAAAAAAAAATTGTCCCGCGGCAGGAATCGAACCCGCAACCTTCTGCGTTTCAGGCGGGCCTTCGACCACTGCGCCACAGAGGTCATCTACGATGCGATAACCAACGTTGAATGTTATGTTATACAGACGACTTATTTATATATAGGTCGAGACAAGCAGGCATATGGCCCACCTAAAGAAAAGTTACCGTCATCTTTAACATCTGTATGCTGTATGCTTTTGTCCTATATTTTTTTAATTAGATATATTTTAATTTATAATAGCCCAAAAATTTAATATCGGTAGGAGTCGGTAGGATTTTTCTCCGTGTGGGTTGACACTTTTAAAACCAAATAACCATAAAAAACAAACACGCTCCCGACTATCTTCCCCACGGTGGACATCCTCAGATACATACTCAGTGAGTAGATCTTTGAGGATACCAAGTAGGGGGCAGTCAGAGGCACGTCCAAACATTACATTGGGTACATGCCCGCGTTTTGCAATTTGCCGCTTATTGGAACACTATTTTCACTTTGGTCCAAATAAATCAATAAATAAATAATGCTTGACATTTTTCACACAGCATCATCTAGCCCCAAAGTAAGCAGAGCTTGTGTTATGAGAACCACATGACTGATATACTACTTATAAACATACATACATACATTTTTTTGTAAATACATACATACTATACATGAAAACACCCAGACGCGAGACAAATATTTGCAGATTATATAAACATTTGTCCCGCGGCGGGAATCGAACCCGCAACCTTCTGCGTCCCAAGCGGACATTCGCCACTGCGCCACAGAGGTCGACAATATAAATATCAATATAATTAATAAAAATAACCATACCTACATGTAGAAATCCAAATGTGCCACTATTGGTATATTACAATAGACACTATACAGTCTATTTTGGTTAGTTTTTCAGTCTACCTATTTGTAAGATGTCTAACTATTTAAAACCTCAGCACCAACACTAGACGATCCATAAAACTGCTTAACATCTAAATTTATTCAGACTTTAACAACAAATTCGTGGGCTTAAAGTTTATTGCGTAATAAAACTAGCAATAATGTATTAACTTCATTTAGCAGGTATTTATAGGTAAATGTAATCTTTGCATACTTTGTATTTTTAAAACTACTTATGGTCCCAACTTTAGTGTACATTCTGAAGGCTCTTGCCATTATTAAGGGCAGTTAATGTGTCAGTTAAAAGTTAGTAATTTTATGTAATGATTCAATAATAATTAAATAGGATACAAAAGTGAAATAAAAGTATGAAATCGAACTTTCTTTCGTCCCAGCCGGTTTCTTGCCCGCCATGCCGTCGAGGTCGTCGTAAATTAGGACAATATATTAAAAGATGGTCAAAGGAGGAAAATTATCATAGCTTTCAATGGATTATAGTAAAACAGTAGCTATCAGAATTAGATCAACCCCTGAAGGGAGCAGCGGGCACTTGAAAATTGTACGGAATACCCTCCTTACGAACGAAACCGTGGGCGTTACACTATTAACCAATAAAATAGTCCACGTCACAATATCTTCCCACCATCTCATCACATGTTACCCTTTCTGAAGTATTCTCTGTACCGTCCGAGTCCAATCGATTGGGAGAGCGAGTTTGTTTAGTCAACCCGACCGAATCCACCCAAAAAGAGAAGTCGTGAATTGAATCCTTGCTACTAGCCAGCCAGCGAGTGGATCGGTTTGTATGAGGTCGATTGCTGCAAAGCTGCTTTCTGAAATACAAAGTACCTTGGTTTTATGTATTTTAACCTTGTTCAATGAACTTTAGCCGTCAGTAAACATAGTTCTTTATCGCGTTTACTATTTTTTATCCCAACGTTTTAGGCTGAGGATAGTTAATTTATAATGTTGTTACTCAAATTAAGTTATGTAGGAAAACATCGTGAGGAAACTAACAAAAAAAAATAAGACATGTGATACGTGCGTGAAAGGAGCCTCTATGAGACGAATCCTTTCACCGCAATAGTACTTTCACCATTTGTCAGGCCCTATTCAGTCAAAGTCAAAATGTTCATAATTTATACATAAAGATCATTCACAATAGTCAACTAAAGAACTAAGTGAATTTAAGCCGATTTTTCGTGAAAATATATTTATACCTACAATTTCAATTCAAGTTTGATTTGCAAGAGTCTGAAAGTTTTTTCAGACTAAAAGTTTGGGATTGGGTTGATACAGCAAATCAAACAGGCTCACTATTTTGATCCACAGGATGGACCTCCTCAGATCTAACTCAGTCCGTAAATCCGTGACTACCATGTAGAGAGTTTTCAGAGGATATTACGTTTCGCAAAAGCTCATGTTTTGCATATAAGCATTCCACGTGACATGCTGATTAGGTAGGAACCAGTAATCTATTTCAAACTAGTCGTAATTCTCACTTTTCACTCTCCGTGGTAAAAGCGATGAAAAATGCTATCATCACGAGCGCATCCTCGAAAATGGCCGTGGTAATGGTGTTTGTCCGTCGATTTTCTCTGTTTTTGTCCGTAACTCGATTTGCTTTTTGTACGGACACACAAAGGAGAGTAAACTTTGTTAGTGCTTGGACTGCGGGGAATAGGCAAAATAAACAGCTGACTCAACATGATTCGTACCTATTAGCCACCTCAAAAGCTGAACGCAACGAACTTTACGAAACATAGCATTCGGGATAATTTCTCATACTCATTTCGGTTCCATAGAGAAAATAAAAAAACTTTGTACTGTTTACAGTAAAAATCTAGAGATCTCGCGGCAATACTAACCTTTTTTTAAATGCCTTCTTGTTCCCAAACGCACTGACGCATACATCCAGTAATTGCCAAGAAACGCAAGCAGTTAGGCAGTTCCATTTTTAAAAATAAATTTGAATAAAATATCAAACTTCCTTATTTTTTATTTTTATAATAAGTTATTTCAAAAATGGAACATCGAACAGCCTTTAAAAAGCATTACATTAATTTTGTAGACCGTTGATAAAAACGACAAAAAAAATACTTTATTTCAATAATCAGCTAAAATGAAACTTTTTTAAAGCATGATAAGTGAAAAACAAGTTTTTGGTTTCAGCCCTGGTTGTGGAAAGTCGGTGAATGGTGTACTGAACCAGCTGTTTCCTCTAGCTGTGAGTCCAACATCGTGTCTCAGCGTCACGAAGGAGATACGCGGTTCTGGCGTGGACAATCAATTGGTGACGTCCATACACAAATATTGAGTTACAGTTTCGTTTCGGTGCCTGCCGTGCTCGCTGTTACCTAGATTAAATACGTGACCAATCGCGACTGTAACACGTTTTTAGGACTTTTAAAAGTAAAAAAAAAACTTATGTACCTTAGATCAACATAATAACAGTTTCAAGTTTAGCAAGTTGAGACTCCGAAATCTATGCTTACCTAATACGGGATTTTCTACTGGGTGTGGAACAGACTAGTCCTAAACATTTAAATCAATTTCCAAGGTCCTGCTAAGGTCTGATATGATAGTTGCAGAAACCCTAGCATCCATTTTTATTTGATTTACGTAAAGTGAATTTATGCTTTTATGCGTGGCAACAGAAGCCATAAAAATAGGTTATAGCCATAATACGTTTTTTGTTTGCTTGGTTGTCCGATATCACAACTTAAATTAGCCGCATAAAACGCATATACGGGCTCTTTACATCGAAAGAACTATATTTTCATAGCATTTCACGGGAAATGTTTGACTTTGATGGTTCAACCATCGGTGTCCGGATGCTTCCATTGTGCGCCGGGCGACTGACTTAACACCTTTTTTCATTAAACTAATTCAAAATAAATTGCCGGGGACATTCACTCCACTTCTTGTGGCCGGTGACTTTGCCTGTAGCAAAAAGTGTGAATAATTAGACTGAGCGGTCGGAGGAAGTGGGTATTGGGAATCACTGAGTCAAACTATGGGGGATATTGTTTGTTTTATTTATTACGTCGATATTTCTATCTATGGCTTTAATGTACTTGATTGTGTTGTACCAGGATAAAAATAAACGTTTGCAATCGTTAAAATACCCAATGTGCTTGTCTGAAATCTTGGGCAATGAAGTCATACAAATCGATTGCAATCCGGTTTTCAATTGGACAACCTCTTATGGCAAACGCATATTTCATCGTAGGTAAAAACTATAGTGAATAAGATGATTTATTTTTAATTTGTGTAATTAACGGAAATTTTACACGTATTATTTAGCATGTGCCAGATATATTGGACTTACTTCTGACTAATTTGTCTCCTCAAAGATCTACGCACTGAGATGTACCCATCTTAGAGAATAATGGAGTCGTTCAATGTTGGTTCTTTTATACACAATACTTAAACTGTTAAGCCATCTAAACACCGTTGCAAAAGATAGGTATTACCTATTAGACGAAAGCGCCTCCAAAATGCTCGCTGCATTACCCCGCTGAATGGCTATGCTCGTGTTGACCCAGACAGCAGCTCTTGGATCACGCGTAAAAACATGTCACTGTGCATATCGAAAGGGAAGTGTCACAAAACGATAATTGCACGTTCAACAATGTCGGTTAACATTAAATCCACCGACACAAAGTAAAAAGTAATTAGTAACCTGCCGATAACACAGGTTACAGGTAGGTAATTGCAGGGCAAAGCGGATGTGTGTATTTTTTTCTAACATGCCTACTTCCGCTCAATACAACAACAAATATTGAATTTGAAAAATCATATTCCTAACTGAATTTACGCGATTCATCCCACTAAACAAATGGATATCAACAGCGAAAAGTGACAGGAGGCCAAACAAATATTTGGTTATTTCATAAGCGATCGACAAAGGATGCTGCGCTGTCTTAGTTGCTTAGTCCTCAGCACTAAGTACGTACACACACAGTGTCGTTTCGTTATCGATTTTCATTTGTCTAGAGGGCAGGGTACTAACGACACTAAAATTACAATTATGGCGACACAGATCTTATCTGCGTAATTTGGACGGTAGTTTTATGTTTGTAATAACATCGGGCAGTTTTATTGTGTTATTTACACAAATAAAAACGTTTATTTTTACATTTTCCCAAAATTAATATGGGCCAATTTTGTGGTTGCGCGGGAATTGCGTTATTAGTTCTAATTCGCGTGATTCCATGAATATTCTGACTGGGTCGTTTGTGTGTTTGTATACTTTATATATATACCCTAAAGAGGTATATATATATACAAACACACAAATCAAAACAATCTGTGCCTTAACCCATTTACACCGAGATTGTTTCTCGTCTCAAAGGTGCGAAAGTACCTATTGAAAGAAATTAACATGTAAAAATTACCCTCATGCAAACAATGTGTAGGATATAATCAAGAAGGTCGATTATGCCATCGCCTTTGAAACCTATCTAATGAAGTCATACAAACTGTTTGCAAAAAATATTTAATAATTAATTGTAAGTTTATTTTTTTATAAAGTCTAACATTTTTAATTTTTAGGTTACTAGAACTACTTTATTTGAATAGGTAATTTAAAAATACGAAATAAAAATTTGGTAGCGATAATAAGGGCCTAGTGCAAATTAATGTTTTTTTCAAATCATTAAATTTCAAAAATATTTAATTTAATCGCCGCAAATAAACATAATACCAGTTTCGTTATAAGCGAGTCGCTTACAACGAAAATGCTTTGGTCCTTGGAAATAGTTCCTAAAAAAACATAAAATTCATAAAAATCTACTGTATAGGTTATTCCTAAAACATTAATCTTTTAAATCTTAATCGCTCCCAAATCGGATGAGAAACTAAAATGTATTGCACTTTGGATTATAGAGACCACGCAAGATCACCATTGTTGCCTTATAGTTACTGCGAAACAACCAGTTACCAACCAGTACCCAGAACGCACAACATCATCATCATCATCATAAAAAAAAGGATTATTCATATCATCCACCTGATGAAGACTCTCGGTATGAATCGAAATTTAGTCGGTGCCTTTACCGACATTGCGGTACGTGAAAATTCCCTTTTTTACAATATGAATATTAAAAATAGATTTTTTATTTCACTACATTTATGTGATAGCTCTGCCCTGCTTACCAGACTTTATATAAAATACCTTGTGTTTTGGTAATTTCTCCTTTCCCATTTTTATTTACCGACGTACATTTTGTGCACAATGCGATTGGAATTAATTTTTGAAATTCATAATCAGCTCATAGAAGTTCGCTGCTGGGCATAGGCCTTCCCTAAAGAGTGCCATGACGAACGATCTTGTGCCATCTTCATAACCCGACTTCCTTAACGGGTGATAGGTCACACTGCATCGTCCGGTTCGTGGTCGCTATTCGAGAACCTTCCCCAGCGGTTGTAAAGCCTTTTTTTTTAAACGAGCTACGAGCGATAAGGCCTGCCTATAACCATTTCATCTTGCTAATTCTAAGAGGGTATTATCGGCTTCAGACTCTTAAGTTTGCTAGTTACTATACATTTTAAATACACGCCAAAGTGTTTAATAAATACTAAATAAGCCCAACCGACATAGTCACACTACGATTCCCTGTGTCGTGGGTATCAGGAACTACGAGTACCGTTGTACCACAACACCCAAACCAGGAACAAAAATCTGCAGAACATGCGAACATTTGTAACGAAGCGGGAAAGGAATCCACACCTCTTGACTCGCAGGCTTTTCGCCACACCATCGAGATCGCCTTTTTTCCGTATGAATGTTTAAGCATTCACACGGAAACTGTTCTTTTAAGTATGCTGTCTTAGTGAATCAGGAGGCAAAAGCTTACTCGTTAGAATTACAAGGTATTCAGTTAAAATTCTAATCACAATGCTTCACATTCAGGTGTTATTACTTTTGTAATTTGTGTCGTTTGTGTAATTACAAAGAGGAAATCCTTGTTTTGTCATCAGCGTACGTAATGCGCATGCTTTTGTAGTTTGGTCTCATGTCACAGCACAGAGTAATACAGAAGTGAAGCTCCATTCATTTTGTCAATCTTTTTATAGTCTACGTCACAGTTCAAGAAAACCTTTCGTAGACCAAGACACGTTCTTGGTGACCTTGATGACTCTATTATAGCACCGCTAACGCGTCATCAAGTCCGGAAACAGAGTTAACACTACATAGATACAACGACTCCGCTGGCAGATAGGTACCGGGACTTTTCTCTCCTATTCCTTCCCCCCTTGCAAGTTTTCCAATCCAAGGTCCGTACCTAAATGGCGCCCTGTTGCCTCAAATAAACATTCACAGCGCCTTCTGCACTCGCTAAAATTCCCGTAATATTGAGTCGCCTTTAGAAGTTTGGTTTCTGTACTGCGTATATACTGTGGCGGTAGTTAGGTACACTGTGCTTGTACTGACTGTTTATCTAACGTTATTATGGTGATTGTGTTTCATTATAAACCATTTATTTCAATGCTCAAATGATTGTTGAAAAATCACAAAGTAATTTTATTCTAGTTGGAAAATAATTTGAATATTGTGAATAATTTAACTTATTCCAACCCACTCTTAACAAGGTTAGAACAAAATATTGATCCATACAAACTACATTGTATTTTTTCTTACCTATCAAAAACAAATAAGACTTATTTGTTCTTGGTCGAAACCCAACAATCACATAAATAGTTTCTGTATGAAGGGTATTAGTAACTACGAGTACCATGGCACCTCTACACCCTGGCCCAGAACACACATCTGCAAAATATGCAAACATTTCTCCCGCAGCGGGAATCGAACTCTGCACTTCGTCGCAGCCGGCTACTCGCCCGCCACGCCACCGAGTTAGTCATTTGGAGCTGACATGTTTAAACATCGTGTTAACCCACTTTAGGGCACCACTGTACCTCATACAATAAACGGCCTCCATTATGTCGTCGATAGAATGGAGGTTCTATCGTCTTCTGTATATTTTTATTTTATGTATGTTCTCCGACATATTTTTTTCGCAGTTCTCGATCACCACTCGTTCAACGCTTTGGTCCACTGCGTCTTGCCAATTGAATCTCCGTTTAATGCCTATCTAAAGATGGCTACAGTATTATGTATTACTAGCTGACTTACCGCGTCGCATCGCCCGCCCGCGCTATTACTTCTTTCACTCAGCTCCTAAAAGTCTTACCATGATGTTAAATAGCCTATAACCTTCCCAAAGAATGAAATTATCATATACAAAAATAATTTTCAAATCCGACTGTTAGTTCCAGAGATTTAACATAAATACAAACAGACGATGAATGCTCCATTACCATATAGCCCCTAATTAGTTAGCGTTTCTTCTATTTCTCAGTTTTTAAGGTCATATTGCCTAGTAATTCCGTCCATACGTGACTTTCTATAATTTCCTCGTGAACAACTCTATTCTGGTTGAAAAACAATTGTCGTTTTCATATCATTACCACACTAGCTTCTGTCACTTGACTTCGACTAGTTTTGGATACAGCTTTATAACCACCCATCTACAGCTGACACCCACGACTCAGGGAATACTAGTGTGGTCTCAGAACTATATAAGTGACAGTTCGGTGTTTCATATTGTTAAACAGGATTTTTTTACTTTCCTTACCGGTACAAACGAATTATAGATAGATCAACTGGTCCAGATCTCTATCAGGCAGAAGCGTCCCCAAAAATCTGGCTTTGCCACGCTCAATGGCAATTCTAGACCCAGATACGAGCTAGCTCTCAAAACAAGCACTCTTATTTATTCATTTGTTTATTAGATAAACTTACGGCGATACAGAGTGTAATTACAAATATATATAAAACATTATACCTATAGTAAAACTAATAATAGGATTCTACGTTTGAGCTTTGATAATGAAAGAGATAGGAATAAATATTTATGGTAGCTTCTTTCTAAAATAATAGCTATGGCATGATATGAATGAAGGGACGACCTCTATGGCGCACTGGGCAAAGGCCCGCCTGAGACGCAGAAGGTTGCGGGTTCGATTCCCTCCGCGAGACAAATGTTTGTATCATCTGCAAATATTTGTCTCGGGTCTGGGTGTTTTCAATATATATAATATTTATGTATTTACAATTAAAAAATGTATATCAGTCATGTAGTTCCCATAATAAAAGCTCTGCTTAGTTTGGGGCAAGATGACGCAGTGTAAAAATGTATTTTAAAAAGTCGCTGGAGTAACCTGTAATACCTTGTCATAGTGAAACATCCGTACGTGATGACTACTTTTTCTTCTGTACAAAGTGTACACGGAACACGCTCTCGATTGTGCCAAATGTCGTTTTAATAGTTTTAATTATGTTGCTGGCTAGGGGGCTAATTGCAGTTATTGCGGGCGTAATGGTGATTACAGCGCGATTATTATCTTGTTTCATAAAAGGACTTTTTCAATTGCAAAGGTTTGAGCACAAATTATGGGAATCTATCTGTTTTATTATTTACATAATCTTTTAAGAAAATACGTCAACAATCACCACTGTTCGTCTAAAAATGTCATCGGCGGTCACCGAAATTGGCAAAAACCAGTTATATATACTGGTTTTTGCCAACTTTGGTGACCGCTCACTCCTGCCAATTTAGTTTCAATTGAGAAATATATTTCTTCGTCGTGTCACCGTGATGTTCTTAGCCATCTTGCATTTCAGGCTTTTCTTCTGACCATAATCTCACCTGATTATGACGAACATATTTTCATATGATATGGCCGATCATGGAGCTTGAAGGTATAGAAGATACCTATTCACTCTTACGTTGAGACCCAGATAGTATTTTTCAGGAAAGACACGTCCATATAAGTGGGTTCCGTTCCCCTACCGTTGTTGTGTGTACAATACTTAAGTAAGCAATGGTAAAATAACCAGTAAGATGATAGGAAGGCTAATCAAGTAATACCCCTTAGGGTACGGGACTAATTAGCAATAGACGTTTTTGTTTCTTTTTGCACAGATTAAACCTTTGTAGGAACACCATTTTGACTTGGGCGATTACTTACCTTGAACTTCTAATCTTTTTAATCTTATCTACTTATACTAGACTGGCAATGGGCAAAAAAAATATGTGGAACCTATTTTGACAAGCTTCGAAAAGTCCAAAAATTTTAAATTTGAAAATGGAATTTTTGTTTCACAGCAAGTTAGGACGTATCAATGTTAAGCACAGAAAGTTTAGGAAAGGAATGTTTGGCAATTTTCATTTAAGTTTTGCAGATATTTCCAATTCAGCATATTTATCTAAAGAAAAAAAATCTTCCATTCCTTAGAAATCACAGGTATATTTTGCACGTGTAATAAAGTTACTTATAAAAGGTGGTACGTACAATCGAAATGCTTCGTAACTATTATAATGCTAATAAACTTTATGCCCTCAAGTTTTCATTCGACTGCCAAAGTTGTGCCGCTAACTAAGTTGCAACAAGTTACTGCTGTTATAGACTAAAGTCCACTGTTCACTGAACAGCCTATACCTAGATACTCCTAAAAATGACGCGTAACTTCATCAAATACTATTAAGGAACGTATGTGATTGAAAACAAATTAAACTAACAATTTTTTTTAAATATAAAGTATGTACAAGTATTCCAAACAACCTAAGGTCGTATTTATGATCGACGAAAATAAAAAGGATGAAATTAATAATGAAACAAAATAAAGATATTTTAATTTACTAGCTGTGCCACTTTTGCTCGACTCCTAAAGGTTGTAAGACTCCTAAGGTAGCGTAGTGTCAAATAAGCGTAATGTTAGTTAAATTTAACCTTCCTCAAGAATTGGGCTAACAAATAAAAAAAGAATACATATCCTACTGGTGGTTCCAGAGATTAGCGCGCTCAAGCAAGAAACAAACAAACTCTTCATCTTTATTATTAGTATGGATTTAAACAAGTACAGGAAGGTCCTCTGAAACCACACAGTGCGACTAGGGTGTGAAGATGAATCCCCTGCCGATGGTGAGCAATGTTACAAATTATAAATACAAAATACTTTCCTGTAAATATTAACACATACAAAACATATATAAAAAACAGAAACAAGTAATTACAAACAGAATGCAATGGTAAACTATAAAACAAAAAACGTCGAAGTGACAGTGTAAAAGCGTCGAGGAAATGTGAGCTTAGGAGGCTTGAGTTTTAGCCCTTTGATGCTCGTTGTCGTATTGTGGCTGATCAGCGGACAGGGCACCTCACTGCAGTTTATAGCCTAAGGCACAATTAGAGCAAAGACGCCGACATTTTGAATAGTTAGCCGATGTATTATTATAAAGATTTCATAGCTTCTAATTGGATGCCTAGTACGGCTCTTGAAGGTATTTATTGGCATTTTGAAAGTGGCTATTATAGCTTTGGACGTACGTTACTGACATAAGAAGATGTCGTAAAATTATAAAGTATGTACAAATTGATGAATATGTTAGTTTTCATCTGACATAACTAAAACAACGACTATTTTACCTACCGCCTAAGTTTTTAAATAGCTAAGGTAAAATGTATTTCCTCTAAAAATCAATGACCGTCTTACATTGGGATTACTCAATTCCTTCCTTCATTTATCATTGCATCGATGTCTGAACTCGGTGAAGTTTCCTCCAAACTTCACCGAGAACTATTTTATGCAAGTATTAGAAATGAAGGTTTCATTCAATACAACAGATAAATAAAGAGACAAACCATTTCTAGTAATTAAAACAAATACTCTTTCCAATATAAGTCTAAAGTAACTCCATATTTGCTCGCTCTAGACAATCTACATAAGACATTTCATAAATCTCCCACTAAAACGTAGCTCTGACATCTGATAATCCAGCTCATATCGCCCATTACCACTAGACATACTTAATTATATCGCTAGTGGACCCCAGTTAGGCTTTTGACACGGCAGACAAACGCATACATCGTGACTTCGCCCCGTAAAGTCACTTTGTTGATAATGTCAATTAGTGGTATCGAAGCGGGAACCAGTATCAACTGATTCGGCCCACCCTCGCACAAGCCGCCATATCACGGCGCCGCGATTGGCTGGTGTACCTCAGGGGAGTGGCCTCGGCCCGCTACACTTTTTATTATTTGGGAGAGGTGCGTAGGCGACCGCGCCGGCTTTATTCCGCTTTATTCTTTGCCAGTCGATTGAAGGCGTTGGTGTGCTATAGTTTATTGCTCCGTCAAAACGTCACAGTTAATGTAAATAGTGTTACTGGCAATAAAGTGTTAGCTGTTAATCTCGTGCGTGATAAGGAATTTTCCGGAGTTCATCTTGGTGATTGGGTGAGGTAAGTGTTTTTTCGGATTTCCTATTTGCTTTATTTAGTTTAGTACGTTTTAAAATAAAACTATTGCATGGTTTTTAATAACATAGAAACTGGTCAGTAAAATCTATTTACCGTGATTCTACCTGTAAATTTATTATCCTATCCGTTTCGCTAAGTGTGTAATGTTCATGCGATAAAATATAATTGATGTTATCGATGCTAATTATTTTTATTGTAGAAAAATATTGCTTTTATTTTTTAACTACCAATAGTTATATTAATAAATTATCAAATAACTCAACTAAATGACATTTTATTACATATCTCGTGTAACTGGTAATATAATAATATTTATGAAGAGTTTCCCTTATTGATTTATAAAATTAAGTGCCTAAAAGATACGTTAAAGTAAATAATAAATTATTTATAGACGTTATAGGCGCATCTCATTGATTTATATAAGGCTTTTTAATTTAAAATGGTAAAAAACACCCAACAGGATTACATACGTAATCCTGACCCTATACTAAGATTTCCTGTGTTATGGGTACCACGAAAGAATAATTATTTTATTTTAATAAGTTAATATTGGTAGTGTATAATTTTATAGTAAGTGTTTATTTCATAAACACTTTTGTATTTCGTTTGTACTTCATAAATTATAATTTGGCTATCTCACGTATGTTAATTTTAAATAGCTAGATATCTGATCTAATGGCTAGTTTATCATTATGATCATACCATTATATCTACCTACACTAACACTTCTAATGGACAATCACAGCTTAAAATTATTATTCACCACTTATTACACTTGGTTGAAATAACTATTTAATAAATTATTCAAAATCTCGCCTCCCGCCAGCTTACTAATTATACGCACAATTACTATTAGAATAATGTCATTATTTTAATAACCCACGACCCGTTTACATTTATCAAAACTCGCTCAGCCTTATTTGACGGGTTCTGTAATATTTTTGGGAGTTCTAAAGGCTCAGCTTTTAAAACATTTGCATAATTAGGTGCATTTTATTGCTTTATTGAATTAAGGCCGATGTCAGCCTCAAAATTGAAAGCAGCAGGGAGTCCTGTGTTGTTAATTTTGTTTATAGCTTGTATTATGGTCAGTTTTGAATGTTATTCCCATATCTCAAGCCGTATACGTTGTTAGATATTGTAAAAGTGGACAACAATAGCGCATTTATGTTATTGATCTTGATTTTATTAGCTTTTACAACAGAATGCGTTGTCCGTTTTATTAATAAACGACGGTTTCGGTTAGACCTGTTTTATTACTTTCGTTTAGTAACACGACTGTGTTTAAATGGTTGTTAGTTTTTTTTATATTTGCGTTCTCGTAGTGTAGCCTTGGTGGTTCATTTAAATTCTATAAAAATATCAAAGCAATTTGATTACCTATCGTCAGACCAAATTCAATTTAACTGTCATACCAATCACCAAAACAATTTTTTTTACAAAGATACCTCAATAATTTCAGTAACTTTTAGCTGTTAATAATGTCGGTTGTGTATTTTTGTAATCATGTTTATTTGTCGGTGAAGATTGGAATACGTACATCTTTTTATAAAATATACTTACCAACTCACGATTAAATTCACTTCACGGCGTGATATCTTCATTTCCATCATCAGTATGGTCAAATTGAGTTCTCACATCACAATGCACCGTAGAATGAGTGATTTCACCGATTTTTTCACAAAAGGGTTGACCAATCTCAATTCGATTACCATCACCAGTATTTGAGACCCCTGCTTTACTACAGCTGGATCACAAGAAAGGATGTTTGTAAGATTTTGATGAAAGGTCAGAGATCTCAATAGAATGGTCTTAACCCTAGCAATGATGACTTGCGGTTAGGAAAGGAACGCAAGCAGCATTGTTGATTATATTAGACTTCATTAGATCTTAATTAACATTCTGGATTCTCATTACACGCTTGCTACGCTCACTGGCTCTATCGCTAGCCGAGTCTATAATAAGAAAGTCGATTTGTTTCCAACATTTTGATTATTTTTTTCTGTTACGGATATTAAAATGTGCGTACATTATTTTTGTTTCGATACGTTGATTCAGAGTAAATTACAGCAACATTTTTTTACATTATGTAAATTTAAAAGCGAGAAATAAAGGTGTATGAGAAACTAATACTGATAGTGTCATAGAAAATAAATTGACTGGAAAGGAAATACAAGTTGAAAAAGATAGAGGAAAGCAGAATGTTAATACTATAGTTAACAATAAATTGGTTGCTGAACTTTTATACCGTACTTGACCAGGATATAGAAACCCGGGATATAGATTAGTTATAAGTAGGTATAGTTCTGAATGCAAGAAATATTTAGTCAGAAGCACGCTTAATGCCACTTAAACCACTTTGAACTCTATTCACACGGATTAGAGAGTCGGAGCCAGGGTTATCAGGTAGCAGACAGGCATCAGTCAACACGGATGAGTCTTATCGGTGATATAATCCGAGACGCTATTAACACTAACAGCTAATGGACAAAAACTTTAATCCTTGTTCGTGGTTAGATAGTGCGAAATGGCTTCTACGGTTTGTTTAATAGGGGAGGGCGGGGATGAAAGTGCCGATTTTGATAAATCGCTTAAAATAACTATGGAAATGAAATCGAGTATCCTCAATTTCTTCAACACTAATGTTAAATTTATTGTAGTTTTTGAATTTAAATTAATAATTGGCTATTTCGCAATAGTTTATTTCTGACACTCAAATTATTGGAACGAGATCATGAGGCACATTTGACCCCGCCGTGGGGCGTGTTGTTCCGATGCTGAGGTTGGTTGTGCCGTTCAAAAAAGTGAATATTTTATATAAAAAATAATGTTGTTTGAATAGAAAAAAAGACAAGAATTGTTATTTTTATACTTGTTCTTTATTAGGTAAGAAAGTAATTTTACATTCATAAAGATTTTTCTAATTAAACTACGTGAGAAAGATAAAAACAAAAACAATCAACGTATTTCTTCATTTATAACTAACTAAACTCAACATGACTTTAATTTGCTCTTTAAGAGAGATCAATTTCACTTTTCAAGTCTTATAATCTTCCTGATTATCGCTTTCAGTGTCTTCTTCCTGTAAGATTTTCCTTTTAGCTAAATTCTTAGCATTGCCCTTGTCGGTTTATATACGCTGCATGTCATTAGCTTTATTGTCCTTCAAATTTCTCTTTACTTTGGTGTTATCTTTTTTCTTCTTTTTAGCTTGTTCTTCAGCAAGTGCATTTTTTTCTGGGGTGTCAGTGAGAACAGCTGCTTTCTAGTGCGTCGTTTGTTTACTGCTATTCGAGGAGGCGCTTTCTCTTGCAAAGTCGTGTGACATATCTCTAACTCCCGAGCTACAGTTTTTAATTTGCGTCCGTCTATTATGCCAGCATCAGCAGCTCTTTGCAGAAGCTCCTTCGATGTGGTCCCTCTCTTGGTATTTCGTTTGTATGTCCTCATCCTATCAAACAAAAAAGTAGACTATAACAATGCATTGCTTGGGGCCGGTTGTGCCGCGGCACATATAGCCCCCGATGAAAGGCACATTCAACCCCGTTACTAAGCCACATACTTTCTATCAAATAAAAAAAGTTTTGTTTATCATAACTCACAAAACAAATCGACACGCGATGTATGAATAAATGACCACCATCCTAGTGAAACTTTGGCATTATTAGCTTTAAAATGCAAGACAATTGACCAAAAAGTTTAGAGCACAAAAAATTTACTTACGTGTCTGCGAAGCGACCAACTGCACAACGACGCTCGGTCCGCGTTGCAGCCGGCTATGCGCGGGAGTTAGACGTTCTGATATGCAAAATAGAAATTCAGCTATCTCTTTTCGTCTTCGAGTTATGCTCACCGGCACTACTTACCCCCGGCACTTTTAACCCCGCGCTCCCCTATATGTATTTGTGGCGTTTACTGACTCAAATTTTGTTCTTCACTTGTTCCTTCGTACATGTGCATCCCTCGATTTTAAAAGTATTGCAACATAATCCTATTAAGATTATTCGCTGTCCTGCGACTTTTATTTAACTGGAAAGCAGTTTGTAAATTTCAGCTCATCATTTTAGTATTTGTAGGGGATTATACTTG
This sequence comes from Perizoma affinitatum, assembly GCA_961405105.1. NCBI lineage: Eukaryota > Metazoa > Arthropoda > Insecta > Lepidoptera > Geometridae > Perizoma > Perizoma affinitatum. The sequence goes on along the minus strand of OY560191.1, from coordinate 3,501,017 downwards.
AGGTACTTTAAGCTCAGCAATGCAATGTCATCAATGTATTCGACAATAAAATTAGACACAGTTCCTTAGCCCGAACAAAAAATAAATTCAAACTGACCAAAAGGTGTTATGATTTGTGTACAATAGTATTTTAGTACAACGTGATCACGGTATGGTTTAGCTTCGGTGAAACGTTATTGCTCCCCTGTCTGTTCTTTATAACAGAAAGAGAGAAATACAGCAAAATAAGTTAAACAGGTTTATAAATAATTCCTACCTCTTTAACAAAAACTATAATATAATCCCTTAGGCGCCATACTACGTCCTCGTATCTCTTGTTAATCCTATTAAAATATTCCTACACTAAACTGAAACGAGTAGATTTATCTTATCTGGTTATAATAGGAAGCTCTGAACTATTCGTTTATCGAGGATTAAGGGAATATATGCATTTATTATTTTCATCAACAAAAAAGTTTAACCTGTTATAAATTATTGAAATTATGTACTTCAACTGTCTTTTTTATTTTTGGTTTTATTTAATTATGAAGGTTTTAGTTAGCAATTCAGCCATTTGTATTTATAAATAAGTGGCAATGTCCAACTTGAGCGATGCTACAAATAACAGACAAAAAAATCTTGATCATCTACAGTTTGTAGAAGTCCACAGCTGGACAAAGGCATCCAAAGGGTGCGATGACGAAATCTTGTTCTACTTTTATGAACAAACTTCCCGCCCATACCTTAGTTTAAATTTTGTTGATCAAATATTTTGTTAACAAAACATGTATTTTATAGCATGATTCTTCTACTTCTTGACTACAAAAAACTAAGAAATCCATTGCTCCATGTAATGATAGTAAGGTATGTGCTGCACATAGTTTACATTATAATTAATACTGAGTTGGATTTGTTACACTCTTTAAACCAACATGTTTTATTAAATTCATGATATCTATCTGATCAGCCGGTAACACCCACTGCTGAATTATTTGCAATTTGCCATTTATTAGATATAGAAATATCGAATGAATATACATTTTTTAACGACAAAGCGAGAGTGGAAACAAATTTGTCAGTAATTATTATCACACAATGGTAAAAAATATTAACTTCTTAGTTCAGGAGTTTTTGTATTATTTTCTCGGACCGTAGATCCGTTTTCTATTGAAACCTATTTTTGTTTCATTACCTTGATAATGGTGTTGCAAAACGGTGTAGACTTAAAAATTACATTGGCCACGATTGTCACGGTTTATTGATTACGGGGTAAATGAACTTAGGATAACTACCGTTACAGCGAGCTTAACAATGTACCAATTACTTGGTGGCAATCATTTCCAATGGACTGTTCTTATGAATCATGAATATTGGACAGTTATTATGGCAGTCTGATTTGCTGTGATCTCTTGTCACATTATTTCCCTTTGTGTCGTCTTTGTGGGCGGTAAATCGATCAGGAGGTTGTGGATTCGAACACAGTTGTGCACCAATGGATTTTTGCACTGGAAAAACATTGTGTGTGCTCAAAATGGCGAAGGAAAATATCGTGAAGGCATCTAACATGCCTTCGAATTTTTGATTCTACGGTTAGTTACGTTTTAGTTAGTGTAAATTAATAATAATTAATAAACGGCGATGGAATTTGCGACCTGCCACGTGGAATGCTAACTACTTGGAACAAATATCTGCAGACAATATAAAACATTTGTCCCGCAACGGGAATCGAATCGCACCTCTTGCGTCACAGCTACTCACTCGCCGCGCCATCAAAGTTGCGGGGAGTCAGTGGAGTTACGGCATTTTTTGGGGAAGGACTATGTCCAGTAGTGGAATTCTACAGGCTGTCATTAGGACGAACAGGATGAAATAACACTAGTCCAGGTGTGAACCGTTCAAAATAAAGCCGCAAAACTAACCACTCGAGGTTAAGAATAGTGATGGCCAGTAGGAAGCTAGCCAGGCAGATGCTAAAGCAGGTGGCGTCATGCTCCGCGATTAATACCATTAGCTATTAGCTGTTTCTAATCTGACTGGCCATTGGAACTACGGTCGTTATTGAAACAATGAAGTGGTGGGTAATAAGCGTGAAAATGATTTTTTTGTAGTCCAGCTCTGAGTATTCAACGCACACTTTGCCATGATATTGATAGTTATGGGTAGGCACTTAAGTTGGTATATTCTGGTGTTTATAAATATACCATCATTAACTGACTTCATAAATATACCAGAATTCTACTGCTGGACATAAATATATCAATAAAAGTTTGCGATCATTTATAAAAGTTGAAATGTTTCCATAATTTTTTTTCCATAGGAATCGATTTAAATTCATTGAACATAAGAACAATAAAAACTGAATAAATAGCTTCTTATTATTCTTAATGTTGTATTTTGAACAATTTGTTATAGGTATTATTTTTATAACTAATTCAAAATTTAAAAAATAATCAACTGATTGCAAACTTTTTTTGAAGTGTAGGTCTGTGTGTGTCTCCCCCAAATAGTGCCAATAGAACCTTAGGCTCCACCAACTTCTTTGGTTAATCCGAAGGCCACCCCTTCCTACAAAGCGTCGTTTTCAAAGCCCATATTACATGGGACCACCCTTTAAGTACACCCTACCCATTAAAAATTAATTACTAAAATCAATTCACAATCGGTGAAAATATCGCGTAACATACACAAAAATACAGACAAATTTATAACCTCCTCCTTTTTAAAGTCTTTCCAATTTTTTTGTATAGTTCTAGAAAGTTTCATAGTTTCATTCTGTAAAAGCAAAAAATGAAAAGATGCGGCTGTAAAAATGCGTTTTCATTACTGTGTCCACGTTTATAAATAAGCTCAACAACTTACTTTAATCATTTTTTTTGTCAAACTCATTTATTTCACAAAATAAACGAGCAAGTTCCGATAATTGCCTCAACTTAATTAAACGCTCTCAATTGGATCTTGGTCTAATTAGTTGCACTAATTGTTTTTCAGTAAATTTAATTACTTACTGTTTGTCATCTGGCTGATAGATAATTCGTTTTTATTCAATGGTTTATAATTGAAAATGGTAATGGCAGTGTCAGAAGGGAATTAAAAATGAAAGAGCAAGTTTCTGGCGAAAGTTGCCTACAAGTTACACCAGAAACACTCTTTTATTTTACAAAACCCTGTCACTCCAAGGTAAGGACCTTAAGCAACATTTACACCGCGTGATTAGCGCTTCAGAGGGAACGTTAAACAGCCGAACTTAGCTATATTAATTGCCTATCCATACTGAAGGCCCACGCGCAGCCATATTCCAAATCAACTCTCATTTTACAATAGTATAGTCTCGACAAAGTTTACTTATACATTTTCAGTTAGCTTTCAATCTTAATTGTAACAAAAACTAATAATAATATAGTCAGAATATTTTTTGAGCATTATTAAATAGGACTATTTATTAAGATAATTGGGTCTATGCCCTTATTTTGAACATGCCTCTTAATACCGTTTGCTTGGTATATTCATAAATCTGCGTACTTGTGGATTTCAAGAGGCCCATAATAATATAGTCTTAAACATGTTACGTGTTTTTTTTTGTTACCTGATACTTGACAACTGGTATCCATAGTATAGAGAATTGTTTTTTCCCTTCCTATTGCATTACTGCACAATAATTATTATAGCCTATATCGGTGCTATAATAATTATTAAAACCGATTAACCTTTTAAATCATTGATAAGAATGATAGTTTATGTCGGAAACCATTTAGATACCACGAACACCACTTTTTTATAACAGATATGGCATTGCAAATATGGTACAATAGGTTCGTTAATCATCAATGACATGGTACCTGCAAATGAATAAGGGCAAAAAACATACACACATTTCTGATTAGGACTAAATTATATAGTAACTTCATTTATGTTTTGTAACTACGCGTGGAAATACTTTTAAAACGTGCCCAAGCTTATTTTTTTTTTGCTAAAAGCACTTTAAAGTGAAAAATCGAATACGAATAAGTCAAGGAAACTAGGTATGTGTTTTGTAATATTATTATGAATAGTGGTCCAGAGGTACCTTATACCTTATTGTTAAAAACTTTTTAATTTTTAAATTTCATTTTTGGAACTACCAGTCGGTTTTGAAAAAGTATTTGATAGCCCAATTCACGAGGAAGGTTAGGTCATTACGCTACGTCCCTTAGGAGCCGTGCAAAAGAAGTAATAGCACGGGCCGGTGGACGATGGGTCGGTCGGGAGCCAGTTTAATATATATTGAATATAAACTTTACCAGCAATAGCTCAAAAAGTAATCAAATTATTTTAACATTTGTTTTACACGTTTTTATGGAGCCCTTCCTCAAAAAAGCAAGTCGTAAACTGATATATGCAATGGGCTCTTCGCTACCACAATTTTTTTTTTAATTGAAATTAACTGTTTATATCCAACCAACACGAATATGCGAAATATTATTATTTGTTATTGTATAGGCCGGCCATAATAAAATAAATAGGAACAGCGGATGTTGCAATTGTAATTTAGATGTGGAATCGTGATACTCTGGTTAATTGTGCCTGACGTAACTTCACATTAGCTTGTCATTATTATTTGTTGTGTACTATCAGACGGACTGAGTAAAACAAAGCAAACTATAGAGTTCTTTTAGGCCCACGAAGGTATACTAAACCTACCTAATACTATTGGATTAATAAGGTGCGTGGGGCATTTCTGTTTCAGTTATACTTATTAGGAGGCTATTCTAACTTATTTAGATATTGCAACCTATTTTTTTTTTTCATAACTTATCCCACCATCCTAACATAAAAACCTTTGTTTTTTTATGTCGTGCAAAATAAATATATTTATTTCTTTCTATTACACAATGAAAGTAGTTTTTTATGCAGTTTTTCCTCCGCGTCACTTTTCTTTAGGTCATTGCATTGTCAGTGAAATTTAAATCAGCTGATGTTCATACACGGGCAGGCTAATAATAAACCTACTCTTTAGCTAGCTATTATAGCTCTTAGTTTCATATTCAATGCATCTCATTAGTATCTATGAATATATCAGAATTAGTTATTCTTTCATTATTTACTAATTGTAATGTTTCTAATTGAAATAGGAACGTTATTGAACAGTATTTAAAAAGCCACAATTCTATAAATATCACACTATATTTATAGAACTACGTAGGTACTAAATAATTTATAATTACAAACATTAAATATACATATATAAAATACCCGAGACAAATATTTGCAGATCATACAAACATTGTTCCGCGGCGGAAATCGTCATGACGACTTCTGTGGCGCAGTGGGCAAAGGCCCGCTTGAGACGCAGAAGGTTGCGGGTTCGATTTCCGCCTCGGGAAAATGTTTGTATGATCTGCAAATATTTGTCTCGGGAATTTTTAATGTATAACATATATATATATTTTCAAAAAGAAAATTATATTAGTAGTATATCAGTCATGTAGTTCCCACAATACAAACTCCGCTTAGTTTGGGTTTAGCTGATGCTGTATGAAAAATGACCAGCATTATTTAATTATTTATGTAGGCTTTTTGGGTTCTGTATCTTTATTTTTTTAATGTTAACATTAATTTTAATTGCATTTTTGTTGTTGCAGCCATCATCCAGTAAACCGTAACTATTTATCCATACTACTTCATCAAAATGGGCGTGTCGGAGCCTGGTTCATCTACGCCCGACCTCCCCGAGCGACCCGGCTCAGGCAGCGGGATCGACGATGAAGATGCTCCAAGGAGGAAGCAGAGGAGGTATAGGACCACCTTCACGAGCTATCAGCTCGATGAACTGGAGAAGGCATTTGGAAGGACGCATTACCCTGACGTTTTTACAAGGTAAGCTCACCAAAAAGAAAAGCGAAGCAAGACTCTTCTATTCCAAACTTATCTGTATCAACACTTTATATTACACTATTAAATAGGAGTCCTATAAAGTATATAAGCTTATAAACTATAAAGCGAGCGCCTAATTATGGTTTACCTGCTGGATAACGTAAGTCAAACCTTACGCTTCATGATGACAAATAAAACTACCCACGCGCAAACATCAAAGGCGAGCATAGCGAGATTCTAGAAACATCTTCTTGTATTTTCTTGAAGTTAAAAAAGAACATCATTTTGTGAAGTCTATGTAATAATTTTGTATATGAAAAAATGCAGTTTTAAAAACCAAAAAACCTTTCTTTGTTACAGAGAAGAACTAGCCTTGAAAATCGGTCTGACGGAAGCCAGAATTCAAGTAAGCTCAATATCCTTTTAATTTACACAAAACTACCATAATAAAAACTACATACCCATTTACTCTTTACTTCATGTAATCGCAAATGCGGTGTACGAGGAGCAATCTGTCTCTCTAGGTGTGTGAAACTATGCAAATTGTCACATGCATTTTCAGATTGTATACAGTAGATTGCATAGAAAAACAAATGCTGGTCATTACGTCAAATAAAGAATCCTTAATAAGGTCTATCAAAGTTATTTAAATAAAGAATGCAAACGTGTGCGGCAAACTCGCGACAAAAGTCGCACTTCTGGTCACCCGTGGCCGCGCAACGGGCGTCTTGGATATGGCACCACTGGCACCGCTAGAACATAATTACGGGTGGTATTTTATTCTACTGGAAAACTATCCAATGGCTTTTAAATAATACGAGGACCTCCATGATTTAAGTAGTAATGAGTTTTGATAACTATAAACCTACTAACATTATAAATGTCAAAGTATGGATGCTTCGATGTTTGGATGTTTGTTGCTGATAATATTAGTAACAGCAAGATTGTTTTGGACGAAATATAGACGGAAAAGCAAATTTGTAACCTAGAATAGCTTATACTACTTTTTCTCCGGGTATCACGAGAGCAAAGCCGTGGGCAGATGCTCGCAGTATATATGCGTTGAAAACTATTCCATCGAAATAGCGTTTAAGAGTAAAACTGTTAGTTAATATATTATGTTATATTTGTAACTGTTTATTAAGTTAAATTAATGTTCACCTTTTAATCTGGTGACTACTAATTTAATGAGACTTTTTAACTGTAATTTTTATGTATATACGAGTAAGAACAGATTGGGTGTTCTGTATGACATTGAAGAACGTCATACAAAACTCCCAAACTGATCATCATTTTTACACATTTTTATACCACCTTATTTTAAATTTTACTCCTTTTCGCTTGCAACACTAGAGGCACAACGTTGCAAAACACTTAAAAAATTCAAAACGTCCTTTTGAAGAAATCACACTGGAGTCACTTCCCACAGATCAAAACGAATACTTACATCAAATGTATTACATCGTTCATTATCAACGTTACAAAAACCATACGACAACTGACGACGCCATCCGCAAAGTTAATCTTCGATTAATGTCTCATTATGTCCGTGACTTATGGTCACACTACACATTCAAGCTTCCATATACGACACGGGAACTCAAGTACCGTGCTGTGTAGTGTAACTACACCTTAATGATTACTTAATCAAGAAAGGTAAAGACGTTTTCATTAAAAAATAAAGGGGGATACAGACGAAATTAGTTTAAAATAAGTAAGTTTATTTAATGATAGTGCTAATTTTCATTGCAAAAATAGGTATGCATATCTATAAAAGTTTTGGTTTGCCGCACCTAAACGTTTTTTGACGACGTTATTCAAAATAGTTTTTTTATTTATCTTTGATCTTTAAAGTGGGGTTCATCTGAACGCATACGAAGCCGTGAGCAGAGGTTAGTATTCTATGAATACGAATACGTGAACTAACAATCTTTAATCTTTATCACATTTGCCGTTATAATTAAAAACCTTTTTGCACAGACCCGTTACGAGCTGCTAGGAACTCCTTTTATGTACGAATTAGGACTTTGCAAGTAACATGGTGGGGTGTGCAATTAGTTTGATTTATAGGTAGCTTCATTACTTACACCCTACCATATAGGGTGGCAGACTGTAATAATTGAGATAGTAATTGGATAACTTAATTTACTTTTAAACTGTCATGGTTATAAACATATTTTTTTACTAGAAATGGGATACATATTTACTCTTGATTTGTGAGTTTGAATGTTGCCCGAACATTCAACCTTACCGCTTAACATGTAGTAGGGGATGCGCGAAAAAGTTATTTTACAAATTTATCTCAAATTTCTTTTCGTATTTGGGTTATGAAAATCGTCTGTATTCCAAATTTTAACTCGATACGCTTTAAATGGAGCGAAAAATCAGGATGTGACAAACCGACGGACATGAGGAACCTATAAGAGTTTTGCCTGTTTTGCCATTTAGCTTCAGAACCCTAGATAAATAAACATACCACATAAACGCAACCTTTGAGTATTTTTTTTTATGACGCTTTATTTTTTAATTTGTTTTCACTGCCAATATCCATTATATCAAAACATTGTAGTAAAACATAAAAAAGGAGAAACGGTGGTCCATTTGCGAAAATCTCTTAAGGCTCTTCGCTATCAATCCATTCATTTACACGACTATCGGAATGATAATCTTCGAATCCACATCTATTTTTCCGATTCACATTCTAATCACAGAAAAAAAAACCTACCAAGAGATTCCTTAATTTCATTTGAACGATTATAGGTAGGTTAGGTATACATAGTAACAGTCAAACAGTGAGTCAGTCATGCAAGGATTAGAATAATTTTATTGAAGCTATTTTTTATTGTCAATCAGGTTTGGTTCCAAAACCGGCGAGCAAAGTGGCGGAAGCAAGAAAAGGTGGGGCCACACGCGCACCCGTACAGCGGATACCTTAGCGGACAGCCGCTGCCTTCGTCCGCTCTTCCCGCACCCCCACATCCGCTGGGTCTCAGTTTTGGATTGAGAAAGCCTTTTGATGCTGCGCTAGCTTCGTTTCGGTGAGTGATAATCATTGTTGTAAAGTATTTTCATTAAAATTGTCAACACGAATATCAGTGTGATATCGTTTGCTTACTTAATTTCCCCCGTGATCATTGCGGCAAAATTATGCAACTGTGTCGAAGTATCAGGAGACAATAATCTCACAAAACGTGTATAACTTCTGTTATTTTAAAATTAAGTTTCGTTTAAAACGTGCAGTACAAAGAAGTATGATTTTTTTTAGTGTTAAATTTTGTTCATTTGTATTATAGCATTTTTTAATTTTCTACAGGTATGCTAACACACCTTTATTCGGCGCTCAGTACCTACCACAGCTGTCTCGTCCGCCGCTTTTCGGGGCTCCACTCTACGCCACATCGCCCGCTCACTTCCACTCTCTATTCGCGAGTTTAGCGGCCCCTGAGACAAGACTCTCACCGGAAAATAGACTATCCCCCGAACGTAGCAGAACGTCCGAAGATCTCCGAACGTCTTCCGAAGCTACCCGATCGCCAGCGCCGTCGATTTCTCCGCCAATATCGCCGGGCAGTGAGACATTGCATATGCAGCCAGCAATGGATGATGTAAGAACTTCTAGTATTGCGGCTTTGAGACTAGCAGCTAGGGAACATGAGTTAAGGCTTGAAATATTGAGACAGAGGGCTGATTTGATCTGTTAATTTCTTTATATTTAGATATTTTTGGTGATAATGATTTATAGTTGGGTGTTCAGAAAGACATGGTGTGGGAGTACCTTTAGAAATACATTAACTAACATAGACATAGTTTAATTTGTAAATAGTCTTGTGTTTTATTCTAAAGTTCTTAGGTTAGGTGTTGAATAATGATTTTGTCTAGGAAAGTATATTTTTATTACCTAATATTTTTTTTAAACAACAGCCTGGAGTAGGTATTCTTTTCGTTGCATTTTAGTGAGATAAAGTAAACACACCTATAACTTACCTTTTTTCGTAAAAGTGTTGAGACGTAAAAAAAACTTTTGAGCAAGAACTTTAGATTGAGGCGTTATTTTAATCTGTGATAGCCTAGTGTAAAAGTCTGAGACGAAATTTTTACACAAATTGACTTTTCAGACTGTTATACTAGGCTGCTAAAACCATAACTTTGTATTTTAATTTTAGAATCCTTCCTATTGTGTCCTTATTTAAAATTGTATTTATGTAAAATAAATTGTTAAAATATATCTATTTTTTGCATTCTATTCTACTTATCTACTTTTAATAGGTACCTGCAGTATCTGCAATTCATTTTAGAATCAAATAACCCAAACTAAAACAACGCTACATAATTAATTCGTGAAATAAGGTCACGTGTGTGTCTAATTTGAAAAATAATTACGTTTTGCCGTGTGGATATTTGAGGTGTTCCCAAGATATAAACGGATAGCGATTATTCTGTTAGTATATAAGAATCGGAACCCCGGTTAATAGCCAGAATTCTCCGAAACTCAAGTTCTGAACTACAAGACCGGATCAGACTAGATCATCGCGTGGATAATATGAGGTGTGCCCAAGATATAAACGGATAGCGATTATTCTGTTAGTATATAAGAATCGGAACCCCGGTTAATAGCCAGAATTCTCCGAAACTCAAGTTCTGAACTACAAGACCGGATCAGACTAGATCATCGCGTGGATAATATGAGGTGTGCCCAAGATATAAGCGGATAGCGATTATTCTGTTAGTAAACAAGAATCGGAACCCCGGTTTATAGTCAGAATTCTCCGAAACTCAAGTACTGAAAAACGAGACTTGATCAATGAAATGAGTTCCTTTATTTTTATCCGTGACTTATGAAGCCCGTATAAATATTTGCCTTAAGAGGTTGTTTGTTTCTTCGCTTGTACGTCTGTTATCTTTTATCTACGAATCTGCTTTTCGGATTGTTCTTCAGGGATGATTCTAACATAGGTTTTATTGAAAGGAATTAATAAAAGATAATCATCTTTTATTAATAATTCACGAAAACACGTGTTAAAATTTACTTATTTATTATTCATTTACGACGACCGACGACGAATTATTATTCATTTGGCGCAGTATGCGAAGGCCCGCCTTAGACGCAGAAGGTTGCGGGCTCGATTCCCGCCGCGGGAAAATTTGTTTGTATGACCTGCAAACATTTGTCTCGAGTCTGGGTATTTTCTATGAATAATATGTAAGTATTTACAAAAAAAAAGTATATAAGTATTATAACAGTCGTGTAATTCCCATAAAACAAACTCCGCTTAGTTTGCGAATAGAGATGGCGATGTGCAAAAAATATCCAGAAAAAAAAACAGATTAATATCCATAATTACTATAAATACTATAAATACAGAATATATAAAATCAAAATTAGGAGCCCGTCATGATCCTTTTTTACGAATATACGCATGAACGCGTTCGTGCGCAAACATCCCTGATGCGCTGCAAAAGCGAGGCAGACGCATCAGCATCCTGAAGATGTTGTTGTACTAGACTCAGCAAGAGCTGGCAGTCCGCTGGTTGTGATTTAGCCATAGGCTGCTCGAGTAGAAGGACTGGCAGTAGGTCTTGAAAAGAATGATTTTAACTTCCCTCGAGCAGCGAGTGAACCTGCCAGCAAGCATGTTTCCTATGACCGCCATCGCCTACGTATACCATCATTATTGTCTATGTACGTATACCTACTTAACAAGTTACAATAAAAAATCAAGTTACAAAGAGGGCCGTTTCTTGGTGGACGTTGGGAATAGATATACCAATATTATGGTGAAAGCGAGCTGATTTGATGGTAGGCACAGAAGGTGGATGAAGGAACTTCTTTTAAGAATAGATTCTTGCTTACTTTTAAATAGATTAAAAAGGTCCGTCACAAATTATATAGATAATAAGTAAACTAACGCCCGCATTTCCATTGAAATCCAAAAAATCAAGATCAAAATCCAGACTTAGTTTGAGATTCGTTCTGGTTAATCTTTGATTCCTGATATTTCTGATCAGCTTGTGTGCTTAGAACCGAATACTAATATCATAAAGCTTCTTCAAAAATAAATAAATAAACATCCAACAACCACATACATAGTCCTGACCCCACACTAGGTTTCCTGTGTCGTAGGTATCAGGAACTATGAGTACCGTATTACCACAACAACTAGGCCCGAAATAAATATCTACAGAACACGCAAACATTTGTCCCGATGTGGCATCGAACTCGTACCTCTTACGTCACACGTCACACTCGTCCATCGCACCCCCGAGGTTGTTTAGTAAAACATTTGCTGGTCGCTAATCTTGGACCACATCCTCTGAGTCACCAATCTACCGTCAATCACACACAATCCTCGCTAATTTGGCGTTACTCACTCAAGGCCGGAGAAGGGATCATCTCTACGTGACCGATTACGCGACCCAGGGCCAACCGCACGCCCCGGGTACAACTTTACCACAGTCTAAAGAAAGACATATTTTCAATACAGTAAGTCGACGGAGCTGTTTTGACAGGATAATCGTGAGTTGGCGTGAGTGGAAACACCAAAAGTAGTTCCGAGCTGTGGTTACGCTGCGATACGTATCTATATAATACCTCCTGCTTGGTATTTTCGAATATTTTTCGACGGATCATGAATTGTTTGTTTTTTTTTTGCTGTGTTCCGGTTTTAATTGTATGAGCGCTGGTAACATTATAGGCACATGAAAGTTTTTAAGGTAAGCAACGAGTCAGCAATGACCTTGGCAGATGAGAAAAGATACCTAACTACTTACTTTTTGGTAAGCCGTAAGCTTGTATGCTTGTATATATAGTAGTTCAACGCCTTTCAAATAACAAAGGCGTTGAACTATGCATAGCTACACTGTGGCTTTACTGACATAATAATTCTGGTAAATCGTGTAACAATAAATAAATGACACTACTGAAGGACAAAATAATATAGAGTGGGTCAGTAACTTGCTTTTAATAGTACCAAGCGCTCTATGTTTGAACAATGTTTGGTACTTTTGGGTGTTTATTTACTTATTCGTTTCATCTGTCACGGAACCAATAGTATCGATAAAAGCCCGGTATTTTATTACTCACTTACTTACTCAAATATAATTCCTTCGAAAATAACATAATTACGATTGAAAACTGTCCGAAACTAAACTGACACAATACCGACAGTTGATTGCAAATTAATTACGAGAATTAAGCCTCACCCATCTCATTTTTATGAAAAACTGTTGTGTTACTATTTCAAAAGGAATTGATTATACACTTATTTGTGAAAAAAAAATGTTTTATGATTTTTACATTTTCAAAAACACTTGCCGGAATAAATAAGTTCCTATAATTTCTACAACTTTATAGATTTCACTTTACATAATTATACAACCAATTTCATAAAATGCATATTCTAAATTGAATAAACCTTATGTAATCACTAAAAAAACACGATTGCTTTAACAACAATCAAGAAAGCATAAAAGGGTCCTTTTTGAAATTATATTTAATAAACATCAATTTTTTATTAGTATTTATTTGACAAACAATTACACGCATCCTTTGTGATGATAATGGCGCTTATCATAACATTTTACGAGTTTCGCCGTGCCCGTCTCGGTCGGGACTAAGGGATGGGAAAATATGAGTTTGTCGATAATTTATTTATTATAGGCCTCTGTACAAAGGTTTCACCCGCCTGGTACCCGGATAAATAAAATGCAAAACATGTATTTAGCACGATATAAAAACAACAAATTATGCAAGTGTTAATGATGAAAGATTATAAGTAGCTTATGTATTAAGTTAGGTCCAAAAAAAGCCAGTCTCTTTGTAAGGTTGTATCTAATACTCAGAATTTCGGTAACTTTGATAATATAGGATAATAAAATTGATTCATGGCATCTGGTAAATAAATGTATTGGTTGCTTACAGAATTATATTGTATAATGTAAGTATGAAAATTTACGACACCGTTTGAGTTTCATTTGTATACATAAACAACACAATGGAACCAAATCAGTTAACACTTTTGTCAATTACTGTAAGTTTAACTTAACTATTTTATTTACAAACATATTGTAGGAAAGAACGAATCGGGGATCATCGTATAGAAATTATAAATTATTTTTATGGTTCCTTAATTGCTCGAGTATACATATTGAGAATTACACACTATTGCCATATTATAGATACAAGAAATTTGCAATTGTGAATATCAATTTATTTAGCTTTCTCAAATATTAATTTTTGTATTAATTAATACTGGGGCCCTTCGCGTTTTCAAAATTCTTTCAGGGCGACTGGTCGAAGCGACGCGTGACAAGAGAGCTGGCTCTTATCTGGGTCAACGCATTAGCATTGCCATTCAGCGTGGCAATGCGGCCAGTCGTTTGGGAACGCTTCCGCCTGGTAGTGATCTGGATCAGTTGAGCTATCTATAAATCGTTTGCAACGGTCTTTAGATAGCTAGCTGTTTCATCTGTATTTTTGTATATACCACTTGTACATAGTTGTATGAATAAATGTTTAGTCTCATTAATACTTACATGTAAGAAAAATAATAGCAGTTTTTTTATTATAATTAACATATCGATATCGATAACTGAATAGTTACTAAGACGTCCCTACAGATGTTTGATTTTTTAGTATCGTTGCCTCGATAGTTGGCACAGACGCAGGCGCTTGGCTAACTTTTATTCACTGATCTGTAGGTACAGGATTTTATAGCCAGCCGTAAATTACAGCAACGAATAAAGACGTTTTGTGAACGAGGCAAGACGTTTCCATTTAAATTATTTTAAATACATTCCACTTTAGCACAGTAGGTTTTGTATTAAGCTGTGTGTTGAATCAATAATGTTTTAATATTTCGCCATTGTTCGTCACGACTGAGGCAAAAGAGGTATGGGATATAAAAACATATCCCAGAATATGTTTTTATTTTTCAAGTAAATTTGTACAATTTCTTGGGCCTTTCGGGTTAGTTAAATATCTTGGAAGTCGAACTTAAGTTGAAAGCCAGATGAATGGAACTGTGTGCAAAGATAAAAATGCTATGAATATCAAATTAAAAAATATATAAAGCATCATAATAGCCTCGAATTCTATCAAATGAAAGGCCTAACGGTCAAATTTAGTTGATTAAAAAAGTTTAAGACTCTTTAATGAACTATCATTTGATTATTGGATAGCTGGAGCCTATTCGGAGAAAAACGGCACGACTCAAACATGAACATTTCTACATAGTCTCACTCAAGCAAGCGATATGTTGAAAGTCAAATTGGTGACCGAATCGTCTTAATTCCCATACAAAAACAATCAGAACGGTAACTGGAATTACATCTTTATAACTTAACATAAACCCTCTGAATGTCAGAAGCTAGTTCTAAGAGTACAGAGTTAAACATTCTTCGAATGGGCTGCTGATTAAAAATAAACAGGAAACCGATCCCGTTTCCCACAAAACACCAATGTTAATGCTAATGTTAATGCTAAATGCTCGTTATCGCTAATGTTACCATTAGCGATAACGAGACGTTTATAGCACGATTCATCCGAATACTATAATCGATATAAATACAGAATCGATTAATTTCTATAAAATGTTAATTTGATCTTCAAACAGTCGGTCGGGTCGTTATACTAATCAATGTTTAGTGTTGGAAACATTCTGTCAGTGTATGTTGTAAATAATATTACTTGTAATTGGGTCCAGTATTGTGCTTGGGATAGTTTTTATTTAATTGGATATAATTACTTCATCAGCATAATTTGCTTGTACCAAGTACTTACCTACTGCTGATTATAAAGAGACCACTATCGCTGGATTGGTGATTTTTAGAGATCTAAATCTCCTGTCACTAATAATCTGTATTTTTAACCGACTTCAAATAACGGAGGAGGTTCTCAATACGGCTATATGTTTTTTTTATTGTGTGTATTTGTTTCTTGATATCTTTGCCAATTGATAACCGATTTTGATGATTCTTTTGTTTTTGTATAGAGAATGATCCTGAGGTGGTCTCATAAAAATGGAAAAATACTATTTTTCCCGTAAAACTTAAAATAAAAACATCATCATCTTATGGGAACACGACTAGCCGAAACCTTTTTTGTGCGCAATTTTTCTTTTATTTTTTATTTGTTAAGAGTGCCATCCCCAGTGAGCAGAATAACGTAAGCACGTGAAGACCTCATGATAGAGTACTTGCAGGATATAAACCATAAACTTTTGAATATAGCGATTTAATTATTGTCAAACTTCAAAAAATTTCCAGCACTATTTATTTGTTCTTCAAGGGACAGCTTCTAAGTCCCATAGAAAAACTGTCACTAAAACATATCTTGGGTTTTTCGCTCTCGTGCCTCCGTCCCTCTCGCACCAGGCGTATTTTTAATGGAGTGACAATGACAGTGATGGGAGACGACAGGCAGAAGGTATTGTGACGAAATCGCAGAGGTAGCACAGAGCATCTAGGCTTAACTAGCACAAGATGGACTTCAATGAAAGAGGCCTACGCATAATGTTGGGTGCCAATGTGTTTTTTTTTTTAAATATTAATTCTTTCTTTAACGGTCGCATCCAAATGGCGACCTAACGGGATATTGTTTTATATAGTTAAGCAATTTAAACGATTGCTGATTGTATCTGCAGGTAACTACAATCAGCTTTATTAAACACGTAATATATTCAAAAAGAAAACAAATCAATCAACTCCATCCATAATACTGAATATATGTTTGAAGGATATGTTTTTATTGCCAAATGTTATTATGTAATTTTATGGCAGCAATATATTTGAATTTAGTCAATCACTAAATATTAGATCCTCTTTATGGCAAAATTAGCAGGTCACAGCCATTAAAAACCACAGAAACAGAATACACTAAAGTTTCTTCTATTAAAAAGTACATTTGAGTGTAAATATGTTGAGAAGAGACTATGGTACCTACTTTATAATATTACTGAGCAATTAGATTATAAAATTATACGTCAATAGAGCTTTGTCTGTCAGTCAGTCTGTAAGCTGTGAAACCTGCTTTAGTTTCTCGATATTATCTAATTCATTTTTCATTGATAATACCTAACGACCTAATATAAAAAAAGCTCTTTCGAATGATGTCCATGCCAAACAAAGAAAACTAAAAAGACTGAAACTGGTAAAAAAGATTACCAGTTTCGATTTTCATAATCTTGAATATTTCTGAAACCATTCAAAAAATTGGATTACATTTGGAAATCTGAATTGTTTCTCAACAATATTCAAACAATATTATATAATGAGTATGGGATGTATCCAACTTTTTTATCTATCCGAAAAAAACTTCAGTGGGTCTTTCAACTGAAAATGCCCAGCACTCTAACTAAAACAGATTCAATCCATAACTAAAAAAAACATGTATTTATGAATTCATAAAACCACTTTTCGGAATTCATAAATACATGTTTTTTTTAGAACGTACATATTCGATTAAAGAGCGAATTCACGATGAAAGGTGGGTTTGAGTTCTTTGTTTATAACCATTTATATCCGAAAGGACCTACCAAATTGTAATTCAGTTTTGCAATATATTTATGTCTTCAAGGGTGGTTCTAAGATAAGTTTAACCGCCACAAGTATCAAGGGTGCCCTGGCAATCGATAATTCAAAAAACACCAAGGATTTTCAAATTTTATAAAAAAATACTTGTCTAATTTAGCTGTGGTTTAGGTGTGGTCTGTCTAAAGACACCCTAGAGGTGGCACGACAACTAGGTACATCGATCATCCGAGTTCTAAGCCTAATTTGATGAACAAAATTGCATAATTATGAATTTTTATGAAGGTAATCTACTTTAAAAAAGTAGAAGTTAGGTAAAAGAACCCAAAAAATCATCCAATAGGGTCTAATACGCCGGCTGACGTCAGTATTAACTCATAATTTATGGTGATTGAATTCATAATAGAAAACTATCAACACTTTGGACTTTATAGTCGGAGCTATAAACGAAGGCAATTATAAATATCTACCTGCTATTTTAAAACCAAAACTTTTTTCAGAGGTCATTTGTTTACGAACTCGACTGTACTTGTTTCGCAAGATTTATAAAGCATTAAGTTATTTTTTTTTAATGAAATATCGATAGAACGATTGCCTTGAAAACTTTTCTATGTAAATCGGAAAAACTATTTTATGAAACTACTATTTTTTTAATAATTTTAATTAAACTTATAACTAAAACAATGCTTATCTAATTAATTTATGTTCTCTTTATTTATGACTTGGCTGGCTCTCAGTAAGTATGTAGGCAATTATTCAATTACCTACACTTAGAAAAAACATCGATACCTAACCCTTACTAAATCACTCGAATGATTAATCGGAAATCACTCCGAACTCGCTCATGACACGCAAATAATGTTTTAATTCGAAACACTCTTCGAATGTCGATAAAAGGTTCAAAGAAACATCGTAACTCCAAGCAAATAATGTCAGCAGATAACATCCCTGAGCGAGGAAATAAAAACGTCGTAACTTAAATTCCGTTTCGCAACCAAAGTGAACTATGGCACTTAATCATTAGGGTACTAATTTGCTTGAAGGGAAAATATGTTCGTGACAACACCAATTCTTTTTTAAACTAACCTTTCCATTAGTGGGCACGCGCCGATGTCGACAAAACTCGATTTAAAGGATTCCAAATTCAAAAACCACGATCGGTATAAATTGCGTCTAGACTTTAGTATCGTAGTTATTTATATCGTGCATGCATTTGCGCCGAAATATTTTTTTTGTTTCCTTTTGGTTTTTTTTTTCTTTGGCTTTGTAATTTGTCAGTGAACTCACTTTTATGATCAAATGTCTACAATGCCGCTATTCAAAAATTGAATGTTTCACCCGAGTGTACTACATCGTATTTTGTAGCATATTTACACTGTACTCAGATTGAAAGTTACGTACAAAACTAACCAACTATCAAATTAACACTTCAAAAGAACAGTTATTGCGAGAAAAAGCCTAAATACCATTTGCGTAATAATTTCCTTTGCAATAAGCAATTTGCGTTCACGACAATAGAATGGATCAAATAATTGTCTCGGATGGATACACTAACAGAATATCCGATTGCAGGTTTACAGTTGCTCTGGAGGTAGGAATAAGTGATAGTTTTGGAGGTGGCATTAATTCCATCAGACTTACATCTTTTCTTCTGTCGGGTCAGCTACACACGACAGACGTTGTTATGTCCTTAAATGTCACAGATACGAAATTCGACAACCAAGATCAGTTTGTGTGAGAGAAAAAAACCACGTTTGTTTAAACCTAATGAAATGACAAACATTTTAAAACATAAAATAGTCAAATCGGTTCAGCCTTTCTCAAGGGATGCGCTTACCAGCGAACAGCATTTCATTTTTATAGTATATCTGTGCCACGGCCCTAGACTCACCGCTTCGCATCGCCCGTCCGCGCAATCGCGTCTTTTGCGTAGTGTGACGTTAATTTGCCTATAACTTTCCTCAAGAATTGGGCTAGCAAATGTAAAAATATTTTTTCAAATCCGAATTGTATTTCCAGAGATTAGCGCGTTCAAATAAAAAAAAACATAAAAACAAACTTCAGCTTTATTATTATTTATTATTTAATAAGAAAGAAAAGAAATGCTTTTATCTTTTTGAATGTGAATACAAAAAAAATACATGAATTATATATGGAAAACTTACACCACATTATCATCGAAAATATCTAACACGAAAATGTCTAACGCAAAAAAGCAAAAAAAGAAATGAACGCTATATTAGGTACAGTCAAAAAAAAAAGTGTTTAAAATATCCTGCAAAGTAGCGGCCAGGCAGCATACGTTCTTTTTAGGTTATTTAATTTCCTCTTTTAGCCTAAGTATGATTTGTCTAGTTGCTCGATAGTTACTTATTTATAAATTTACGGTGGCTTACAAGCATTCGATTACCAAATACGCGATTGGTAAGCGATTACAAAACGGAAACACACGCACGTTAGCAACTCTTTAAACGCCCTTTTTAAATAACCGCATTCGTAGTCAATTGGGAAAGAAAGAAATATATTATTTATTTGACAGAGAGAAGCGGACGTCTTGCGGAAAGAAGTTCCTCTGAAACTAAACTTTGCTCGTCTCAGGCTCTAGGGAAGGGTGACAGGATGAATCCCCTGCCGATAAAGAGTGGAGCGGTGATATTTGGTAGCTGTAGGCTTCATATCAATAAGATATAAATATATATATCTAATTTCATTTCATTGTTTTTATGAGATTATATGATTACTAGCCTCTGCAAAGTAGCCTCTGAAAAGTAGCCTATGTGTTATTCTGATGTAAAAGCTGTATTACTGTAAAGTTTCATCAAAATCCGTTTAGTAGTTTTTGCGTGAAAGAGTAACAAACATCCTTCCTCATAAACTTTCGCATTTATAATAGAAGTAGGATTATTTTTCAATAAAAAATCACGTCAAAAAAAGGTATGATTCCCGGTCTATAATAGTCTATTCTTAGCTGCATGTCGACATCACCTCGTTACGTCGCTTACCGCCGCACGCGACTGACGCGACCACAGCCATTAAGCCAATCGATAGACAATCCGCGATCCGCCATTACTGATTGTGTTTGTTTTATTGCGATTATCTCCACTTACAGATAGATATTATTTGATTTTGATTCCGTGGAGAAATGGCTCCAACTCAATTGTAGCGCCCTGACGTACCTACCTACTTCTAACTTATAATGCATCTAGGGTCTTATTGTTATAAACGATATCTTCCAGGCAACATAGATCTCAGTCCAAATAGTGTGATTTTGGTGTAGGAATTCAGTGGCATACCCAAAGACCCACTCAATTAGTTTAAATGCTCAAGCAAATATTCTACGCTGATTCATGGTTCTCTGGTTGCAGAACGGAAGAAAAACCATGATTTGCTCACTTGTATTTAGCGAGGTGTAAAAACTGAATAGTCTGATGTAATTTGCAATGAATATTATGATCTAAGAGTAAAAAGATAAATAAAACAGTTGCTGAAAAAAATATGTTAAAAGTAACAAGAGTTACTAAATGTTTGAAGTGATTTCCCAAACTAATAGCTGTACTCGGCTATCAGTAAAAAACCTTGCTTCCGTGTCCTGTCTGCCATATTCATTTGAACAAATGACGGGTACAGTCGCGGCCACCGCCGTACACGCCCACTAATTCAATTTACATCGTTTGCGTTATGAGTAATGGTGAGAGCACAATTGTTTGGATAAGAACTGATTTGTTTGAAATAGTATTTTTAAATTTCCGCGTTCAGTTGATAAAATTATGATTTTTTTACGGATTTTTATCGCGTTTACCTTTTTTTCTGTTAGAATAGAAAATGATAGAAAATTTAGTCCGCAAAACATTTTAACCAATCTCCAACAAAGTACAATTGCTTTTTCCAAAATCATAATACATAATTAATTATTAATAACCTATTAATTATTCTGCCGTGTTGGCCTAGTGGGCGATATCCCGACTTCTGATCCGGAGGTCGTGGGTTCGAACCCGGTCGTGCACCAATGGATTTTTCCACTCGATAAAATTATGTGCGTATTAACACGTGCTCAAACGGTGAAGGAAAACAGTCAGGAAACCGGCATACCCTAAAACCAAAAATTCGAAGGCATGTGCCAACAGTAAGTGTTCCAATATGCGGCGATGGGCTTGCAAACTGTCACGTGGAATGCTAACTTGCAAAACGCGGGCATGTACCAAATGTAATGTTTGGACGTGCCTCTGACTACCCCCTACTTGGTATCCTCAAAAATCTACTTACTGAGTATGTATCTGAGGATGTCCACCATGGGGAAGCCAGTCGGGAGCGTGTTTTTTTTTTAATTCATTATTTCCCAATAAACAAAATCTCATTGACCATAGAGTATCTCAAAGTAATTTTCAAAGCAAGGGCGGATAGAGACAATTGTATTTTTTTAATTAAAAACAACATGCAGACAAAAAAACTTACCTACTGAAAATTAAAAATTATCCAGCAGTGAATAAGTTATCTCTGCGAATGTACCGTGCTTGTACATGTTAGAATTAATGAAGGACGATGATTTGCAAAACCAGGAGGCTGTATTCACAATAAGTTATGTAATTACTCGCTAGCGTAACCCGCCCTTAACTTCTGGAGGTAGGTAAGTAGCAATAATTTATTTTTTTATGCAAAAAAAATGCCAAAAAATCAGTGGGACACAAATACAAACGCAGTACGAGTAAGACTCGTGCTTTAAGGGTTCCGTAATGTAAAAATCGTTAGAACCCTTTTCGAGTTAGCCACATTTTTCTACAAACTTCACCATCCCTCCATCATAATTTTTTTCATATATATTTAAAACTTCAGAATTGTGAGGTTACTGAAAGAAGCATTGAAGTTTTTCATTTTTGTTATTTCCACGAAAATAATTAAAGTCCTTGCCTTCATTTTAATGCATTGAGTTAAAAGCTTGCTTTTTTCAGCACTATTAACTCAGATCTATATATTTGGTATGAATAAGTCTATAATTTAAGCCGTTCCTGAGAAAAAAGTCTCAATAGACAGACCTACAGACGAACCAAAAAGAGATGCTATAAGGGATCCGTTGTTTCCTATTTAGGTACGGAATCCTAAAAAACTAAAATCTCAGAATATGTTAGTTCTTAGACCAAGAAACACTCCGACTTTCAATTTGGAGGTCGTGGGTTTGAATCCGATCGAGCACCAATGGATTTCTCCTCTTGAAAAATGGAGAAGGAAAATATCGAAAGGAAACCGGAAAGAACTGTAAATTAGAAGGTATGTGCCATCAATCCTGCCCATTGCCTAAGGGGGATGAAATAGTCCGCTACTAAGCGCCTACAGTAGACTCGCTATCTGTATGAATTAGTCCCAGACTATCCTCGAGTGCATTTGCTTTATAAAACAGGTTAAAATTCGATTAACTAAACTCAAATTCAATTTGTGTTATCTATACACAGTTTTAATTTCATGAAGATCGGATCAACCATTCGAAAGTTATCGCTGGACACACATACATAACAAGTGATGATTCGTCCAACTTGACTCAAAGATAAACTAGGTGCTATGAATAATCTCTGCCTCGAATTATGAAACCGAAATCCAAATAGTTCAGCCACAGAGGCCAGCTAATGGCAGTTATTACAAAGTTCAGAGCTCAGTGTAACCGCAGTATAATGACGCTAACTATCCTGTAGGTTTGGCTGTCACCGCAAAGTATACGTAGGTAACTGTGGCACGAATTACCAATATTATTATACTGTTTGGGTACTACTCGAAATTGCCAGAAATAGCAAAACACAAAAAAACACCAAACAGTCACTAATCCTGGGTACAAGTACCGTAGAATAGACCTTTAATTGTTATTTTTAAAGGTCTATTCTACGGTACGGTTTTTTTAGTTTTATTTGACAGCTCAGCAGAGCCTCTATCGGCTTCAAACTACTTTTGGCGATGAAGCAGCAAGACATGGTTTTTGGCTGAAAGTCAGTGTTTGTGCACTGATTTTCAGCCAAAAACCATTGCCTTTTTGTTGTACTGCAACACACACAAACTTACCAACACGAATTATTTTCCAAGTACTTTTTGAATATGTTTGTCTATAAGTATTTATTATTTATGAAAGACTATTTATACCTATAGTGTTTGTTTATGTTAAAAATAGTATAATAATGTATATTGTATGTGTGCGTCTGTGGTAACAAATACATTTTTATCTATCTATCTATCTATTAAGACGACTATTTATAGCTGCTTTACAGAATAGAAGCGCGGTCTTGTCAGTATCGAATTTCGGAATGGACGACCATCCACCTCAATAAACAATAAAAACACGGTATGATCGAAACAGACAGTCATGTGACCTACCATTTAGGTATCCTAAACCATAGTTAAGAGAGATACAATGAATCCTTCACAAAAATTTGGTGGATTCCCGACCTGGTACCTAGTGACTTCTTTTTTCAAAAATTAGGAACCAAATCAGCGGTCAACGATTTTCATCACCAGAAAAGGCTGTCGAAGAGTATGACATGAGATCTTTCATCTTGATATCTCAGGGAGGCAATGCGTGACTGATATCTCTTGTATTGCGTCCAGAGGCTACGGTAACCGCTTACCATCAGTTTGGCCGTAAGTTTGTTTTCCTATTTAGTAGTATAAAAAAATAAAAACACGTCGGAGGTCCCTACGGAGGAGTGGCATACATGTTTTCAAAATTGGTTTATTCGTATGAAAAAGTTAATTAACGTTAACGGAGAATATTTTAAATTCTTTTTTGAATATTCATGATATTATTTTCTTATTCATTCCCGAAATTTAAAGTGCGCCTCCCGTATGTCTGAAATGGTATGGCTGTACCGAAATGGTGTTCAGCTCAGCATATTCTATTATTCTATTTAAAGTTTCACATTTAAAATATATAGCAAAGTAGGATTCTTCACAAACACGAATGAACACAAACGTGCTGGTAACAAGAAACGTTTTTACCGACTTCAAAAAAGGCCTCCTCCTTTTTTTGATGATGGAGGATCCCTTTTTACGAGTGACGGAAAAGTCACCCGTAAAAAGGGATCCTTGAAGAATTAAACAGTTTTACCCATTATAGTAAATTTAACAAAATAATATTGTTCAAGATTTCGTTTACTTTATTGAAAACTTTCAGAAAAACTGACTAAACTGGCTATTATACATCTGTCCAATACTACGTTTGTTTAAAAAAATGCTAATTTTAAAACCTTGTGTTTCGTCCCACGTACAGGTTTTGTTAACTAATTGTATAGTGACAAAATTTTACAGTAGTTTTACCTATTTTTGTGTAATTAAGCCCTGAAGAAATCTCACGTTATTTTGTAAGAGTTTCGGCGAGAAAACAATTCGTGACAGCGAAACTTAGATCTGTAACTCAGTCCCTTAGCGGTATACATACTTTGAGACTTTGACTGTTCGTTGTCTAGTGTCGTCACGTCTCAGAAACTATGCATTGCATCTAGATTTTAAGATGTAACAGTCCCATATTTCGTAATATTATTCTTTCCAGATCCCAGCATAATAAATAGACGGACAAAACAAGTAGGCGTGTATCGAATTCGGTACATTAAATTGACGAGTCACCATTTACATTTAGCCACATGCCGGCGGTGGATATGAAAGAGCTCTATTTCATAAGGAACAGGATGGGAACAAGGGCGTACGACTGTTGTTATATAAAATGACTATTGGTAAATAAAAACTTATCTTATTCAGGTTACGCTGACCTTAACACATAAGTGACCTTAGAATTTACTTGAATTTTCATACTCGTAACCATATGCAGAAAGCATACTATTTCTTAAGTTAAACAGGTTTTTTTATTTGATTTTTAATTTCTACATTTCTTATATTCTTCATCAGCCTGGATAATTGTTAGACCTTCCTTAAAATACTGTATTTTTTTGACATTTGTTGCAATTTGTTAAAAGAACTTCGCCTGATTGCAAAATTCTAAATTATTTTTACATTAAAAACACAATATTAAATTAAAAATACCTACTGATTTTGTCTTGACTTACGCCTATGCAGGAACCCGGGGGCAGAAGCCAGCGCAATCAAAAATTTGCGGTGATAGCATCTGATAAGATCACAGTAATTAAAACCTCTTTCAATAACCAGACCCTTATCCATACCTTAATCCATTCCTGGCTGTCGACTACCGTTGTTTGTTTGGTGGATGCTGCTGGCAATTGCTGACCGCTGTGGAACGACTATTGAACTATTGAATCAATAAGATTAGTAGCTTGTCTTACTTTGTAAGCGATATGCCATTGGATTGGAGGTTTTAGGGGTATATAGAAAAGGCATCTAAACTGGTGCATAAATAAATTATCTTCTCTGATTCCTAAAATAAGGCGACTTTGCTATGTCTGCAGGTGAGACCGAGACATTTTTCGATTATACAAATGAAAATACTTAGGAATAATATTTTGCTTTGTCGAGTTTATGTAAATTGTTGTGGGTACTTTAAAATAACTCTAATATAAAACTATAGTAGTTTTTTGTATCTAAGTATTGATAATGTATTGTGCTAAAATAAAATTATTTATATACAGGCTCGGCCTAGTTTAGGTATTAGTGTCTTGTATACTAATGTCTCCGTTAAGCTCGAATGCCTACCTACTTCAGAAGTAGGTACCGTCATTAGAAAGTTAAAGTATACCTCTTATGTAATTTATTTGATCAATAAATTATGATTATTTATTGGATTTTATTATATTTTAATAAATATTAAAACGATTTTTTAATCCCTAACATGGAAAGATTGTTGTAGGTGAATAGGTAAAATAACAAAATATTGTAACTAAAAGTTGGTATCAAGTAAATAGATGTTAATCCTATAGAACTGAACTCTGAGACACAACACTTGGGTCACCACGTCGAATCCTAGCGAACTCTCTCCGACACATCGGCATTCGTTACGGACTATCACAGAGAACCAATTACAAAAACAATATCTTCCTTACCAAAACTGTGCGGAACCACGACACCATTAATTTCACGTCTACTTACTTCGGATCTTCAGGCAAATACCTCAGTCATGTAGCAAGCTGGCAAGTCATCGGCCAGTAATCAACGTGCCTGCATTGTTTCAAACGATGCCGCTGCAAACGCTCAGCCGGCGCCAAATCAGCCGCACGTAGTCATCGAAATATGCGAATAATGGTGTGTAAATTTTACAAGTTTTTGGAAATGCTCTCAAGCGATGAGGAAATATCGGGAGAAACCGGCATGTCGTAGAAAAAAACCTCGCGTGATATTTCACGTGTATGGAAGAGACGTATGAGGCAAACTTAATTATTTCCAACATAGTTATTAGGCTTTTTTCAGGGCAACTATAACTCAACCTAGTCAGATCACTGATCAAGCAAGAACTGGTGGAACGACGAAATAATGAATGAAAGGAAATGAAATGAAAAACAGCGTGGCTGAGTCCTCGACCTTTTTACTTACATACATACATGTATATTACATACCTTCTCACTATACCGACTATATTATTATATTGTACTTACTTATTATATTGGTATGTTTGTTTAAGTTTAAGTAATATATGCCCTGTTTTATTTCTTTATTTTTATAATCACCGCCGTGTATAGTGTAAATAAGTCGGTTTGAATGTATCAGTTAAAATAACACCATAAAATAGTCAACCCATATAATTCAATAACAACACAAGCTCTGCTTACTTTGGGGCTATAAGATGCTGTGTAAAAATGTCCAGAATTATTTATTATTTATTCCTAAAAATCCCACCCTTCTCTAAATCGTCTCATAAATCGGTTGATCTTAAACCTAACCTTTGTCTGTCATAATGAGTGCATTACCATACAAATAGAATCAGTTTAGGACGTGGTATAATTGGGTCTGGCGCCCCGTGGACTTGCTTTGTGCCCGCCGACGGAACTGCTTTGACGGTGCGGGTATGGTGACAGGATTAGCGGTTAGCGATTCAAACACACTGATGAACAAGGGTGCCAAAATATTAGTCCGTTTAACTAAGGTTAGGCAAAGAATTAAGCATATTTTACTAACATTTTTGTGTAGGATTCAACTAGAAAGTAAATCCTAAGTCTTCGCTTAGTTTAATGGCGACGGGCATAAATAGGGGTAAGGTTTCTCAAACATTATCTTACATGTCCTAGAACCATAAGTTTATGAATCGTGACCGAAATAGATCTCTGCTTTTATATTTTATATATTTGATAACGTGTTTTCAAGATTTGATTGGGAAACGGTCTCCGTGAGTCACTTAATTTATACAACAACATGAATATAATTAATCTTGTGATGTTACTTCTCAAAGGCCTCATTCCTAAGTGGTTACATGTATATTCTTTGATGATGATCTTTACTAGGAAATCACCGATCAGAGTAATACGTTCTTCTTCTCGCTTCGCTCATGGCACTCCTCGATTAAGTCCGGACTCGGACCAAACCGATGCAATTTATACAGTCGGACGATCGCTTTACAAATATTGGACGATGGTGATTAAACGTGGCTATCGTTATTTGTTCATTATATAAGTGTCGTATATACAGTTCACAAACTAAAACCATTGTAACTTTGCATCACGCAAAAACTGCCTGTATATCTTAAAAGCTACGATTCATTATTAGGCACCTGAAACACTGAGGATACTGTACAACTTGAGTTGTTATCTGTACTATAGAAGCTCCAATAATTCAGTCTACACAATATGTACCGTTAATGTGCTTCAAGGTAAAGGCATTCGTAATTATCGAGCCAGAAAGCACATTTTCAGGTTCTAAAGGATTGACACAATTGGTTCACGGTAAAAAGGAAAAAGTACAATTGAAACTACGAGTTCCAGGGAATTAATGGACGTTATAGGCTAGATATTAATGTGATTTATTTGTTTGTAATCGTACTGTGAGTCCACGAGGAATTTAAAATCAATTGATGTTCTATAGCGGTTATAACGTTATGTTTGGGCTGCGTTAACAGACGTCCGGAATCAGTCAAAAACAATCTACTGAAAAACAATTGACAAATATTGACCTCTGTGGCGCAGTGGGCGAAGGCCCACCTGAGACGTAGAAGGCTGTGTGTTCGATTCCCGCTGCGGGACAAATGTTTGTACGATTAGATAACGTTTGTCTGGGGTCTGGATGTTTTATTTGTATAATATGTATGTATTTACAAAAAATAACAAAGTAGTATATCAGTCATGTAGTTCCCATAATACAAGCTTTGCTTAGTTTAGGACTAGATGATGCTGTGTGAAAAACGTCCAGCATTATTTATTTATTCCTTAGAAACGACTAAATTTAGATAAAATGTGGACCGAAAGAAGATTGACACGATTTCTTGTTGAGACGCGATTACCAACGCATAATAATTACGAGATTTGGACCTCTGTTTGCAGTTTAAACTGAAAAAAAAAACAATAATTTAGAAGGCACTTTTCCAATTTTACAAAGTAATGTCAAATGTAAAAACAACTGCATGGTTATTACACTATAAACAATTAGCTCATACAAAAACAAAATTATTGAAATAAATTTATTTGTTTCCGATTAAATATAACAAGATGCCATTTATAATGATTTATATTTCAAGGTATTATTTTAATTAAAACAACAATAAATACCAACAAATAATTAAACTAAATAAATTGTGTAGTCGCTCGTGGCGGTATTGGTCCCTAACTAGAATTTATGGCCTAACGACAAAATGTAGAACTTGAAATCACTATACAAAGTTGGACCTTCTCCTTTAGGGTTGTCGCGTAGTAAAATTTTATTTAGGATTCTGTTGATTGGATCTGTAACTTTAATTTATAACACAATATAAAACAAAACATTTTCTGGCATATGGCGGCCCACCTTTTGGTAAGCGGTTACCGTAACTTGAGGACGCTTGCAAGTCACGCGTTTTCGTCCCTGAGACATAAAGTGTGAAAAGTCTCATTTGCTTATAATTTCACCGATATCCTTCAAAATGGAACACAGAAATGCAAATGTTTTAAGTAGTCTACTCAATAGACCGATGGCATCTTAAAGGTTTCTGGAAGCTGGTGGAGTCGTAGCCTAAGTTGCTGTGTTTCATCATAGGAGAAATCTATGTCCAGCAGGCTTAGAATGGGCACCAATACAATCGCATTGTTTCCAGAAGAGAAGAGAAAAGCTTATTATTTTCTTCTTTTTCTGTTAGAGAGGGACTGAAATCATTATCGATTTCTCTTCAGTCGACAAAGTCGTGTCTACAGTACTGATGCTACTGGTGCAGAAGTGGACTTCTACAGGCTGTTGATGATGATGAATTCATAAACTCATTATGTTAATAAAAGGTGAAATTCTCAATCCCATGTAGGCCTCATAATTATGTTTTGGAATTAAATCCTTAAATGAGCGGAATAAATTATCTCGTCCTAACAAGGTTTAATTTTTGAAATGTCAACCCTAGCTTTCAAGACCATTGAGAAAGAAAAAATGAATTTAGCGCGTATTTACAGTACCTATGCACTCTAACTCAATCCATATTAGCTTAGTAAACTGCATCAGACATGTTATAACTTTAAATAGTATTTATTTTAACTTGAGATTTTGTCAAAGGTCAATTACGATTATTTATTGACTTTATCAAACTTTTGATAAAATCAATAAATTATCGTTTTTTTACAATTTTTGGATATTATTACGGTTATACTACGCACTTTATTATTCTACTGGCGACGTTAGCACTGCCACTCTAACAGTCGCGAGACGGGAAACAGAATAATAGTAAAGTACATACATGGTATAATCTTAGTAATATCCTAAAAATGTCTTAAGTATTAAAGAACTTTATGTATAGGAATAAGTGCTGTTTGATAAAGATTAAATTGTATGTTATAAATAATTATTGAATTGTGAAATTAATAATTATCTAGGACAAATCCCAGATAATTATATTAATTGACATTAATTGACAGAACAGCCATCTACAAAAAACTTGACTTTTATATTTCCTTTTCGTATCTTAAGCATTATCTATCCAACTAAAGCTCGAACATAAAACGGCGTTCTACGACAGTACCAATACCAACGTGTGAACAAAACGATAAAAATACAAAGCTTAAGCTGAAGCTTTGAAATGCTTAGGTGACAACATGCTATACGCACTATTAGGCATGTCAATAGCATTTTTCCCACTCATAAAATACACTCCACATTGCTTTTACGGACTTCAATTTCATTACGCCGCCATTAAAACCGCCACGCGACTCACTTTATCAATAAATGCAATTACAAATCATTAATACGAATAGATCAAAAAATTTAATTGTAGGATTGCAATTACGTGATGTGAGTGAAGGGGCGGCCGGCTCCGCCTCTAGGCGTTGGGAGGGCCAACAGAGTGTGTTGTGAGGAGGGAAAGAGGACCAGTCGCTTTTTCCATCGCGGACTCAGCGCGCGTTCCGTGCGAACCCAACGCGAAATTCGCGCAAACTCGACGAACACGCGCAGACTACAAGCAATTTTGTCAGTTGTTTTTTTAAAGATATAACAAAGACTACAAAACTTCTAGGGATTTTTTTTTAAAATTTGATTTGTTTATTTTTAGACAAATTCCGTTTTCAAAAGCCGGTGATTTGACATTTAAAACAAGGATTCAGTGCAAACGGAAGTGACAATCAAAAGTGTAACGTGATAAAAAAAATCGTACTCTATGCTTAATGTTACTGGGTGGAAACTAGAGAAATGATTTGTTCCGGATTTAAACTCGCACATAACTAAAGATGAAATATATAACTGTTTTGAATGTCAGCTGTGAACATGGATTTGACAACTCGCCGCGGCGAGTTACTGGAACGGGTTCAAGAGATGACAAGCCAGGAACAATGTCGTGAAGTGACAGATGACGTCACGAGAGTGACAGCTGAAGTGCCGCCGGTCAGGAAGACGAGCTCGTTCAGTATTAGGAACCTGGTGGGGACGGAAGATTCGGATAGACCACCCGACGGGAACGTGAATATCAATGATGGTAAGTTGGTTCAAACTTATCAAGATAAATAAACGATTTTTGATTTGAAGTCAGTTATAATAAGGTGTTGTGAGCTATGACGCAAAATTTTAATATAATGTGGTTTTAGTTTTATTTAATAAGCATAGTGGTATAATGTATATCTGACCTACTTTACTATGTAATTGATATGTATCCAAAAATACTTAAAAAAATAATGACTTCATTATCGTTATTTTGTCAGGAAAAACATAAAACGACGCCCATAAAATATTGAAATTACTTCATATAATTGTGTGCAAGATAACATGCACCTTTTAATAACTTAAATGGTGGAGTAACGTTCCTACTTTAAAAAGGAACTCTCATTTAAACCTTATTTTTAAAAAGTACAAACTAATTATTAGAAACGTGTTTTTTTTATTATAATTTGTTACATTAATTACAAAAAAAAATATTTATTTATATAAATATTTTTTTATTTAAATACCCACATTTTTAGTTATTACTTAAATTAGTGAAGTTTTCAATAAAAGTATTTTTAATAACTAGTATGGCATACTAGTATTATTAATCCAATTCACATCATAATTAAGTTTGGCCTGTTACCAGATAATTTGTAATTTTATCACACCGTTATATTAACGATTCTAGAAGTGACATTGTGACATCACTCACGTTAACTTGTTACATTGATTTTATTGCTTTTTTACTGCAATCTATTGACTTTAAATGTATCTACAATGTTGACGATAATTAAAACAATTTTCTCGGAGATACCTCACCACCTATTAGGCAATAAATGGTGATTTGAATATTTTACGACGTTCTAAAGTATTAATTAGCTGATCATAATATTTCTACAGACGTACACCTTTAATTATTATTTATCTTCTTGTACACGAATGCCTACTCAATTTTGTAGTCCTTCGATATCATAGTAACGAAATAAGCACTAATAACGTACCTTGATATGCACCTATTACTCAAAATGTCTAAACGTAGTAGCTACAATTATTATTGTAAACGTATTGCCATGGTTAGAAAATTATTTAGAAATTGGTATTATTGTACTATTATTGCTCGTCATTTACCTATGTTTTTTAAGAAAACAATTACTGGCCCCTGGCCCAACTTAGCTGTCGGTAAGTCATTTCAGATGCCTACAAACTCTGACATCATCGACTTCAGATTGTCTATTAGCTTATAATTAACATCGTGTAACTTATTTTTTTTTCTATGGTTCACTTTACTATTGGTCTTTGGATTTTCATCTATTTGGATTTTAATCTATATCAACAATGCTTCCACAGCTTAGAACGTAAAATAATTTGCTATTTTTTATCTAAGCTTACCAGTCTGTCTCCACCCTAATGAACTCTACAGTGTCTGACCTCAGCCTGTCAATAAAATTGATATGACATTCGATGGGGTCAACATGGCAGATCTTTATCGATTGGCCAACTTGATTACGGTAACTATGCAAAATTTCGATCATAAAAATCAATAAAGACTTAATCGTTTTTTTTTTATTTTTATTAATAGTTTTTTTCTACGGGGGCCTAGTACCTTAAAGAGGTTTATATCTGTGTTTAATTCCGTAACAAACTGTTCGATATTTGAATTTTCGTTATTTCATCAGATCGAAGTCGATAAAAATAAGCCAAAATAGAACTTGGCATATTTTGTAAGAAATTCATTGGCGGTAGGTAGGTAGGTACGAAACCAAAAACCTGAAACAATTTTTTTGACTAATTTGTATCACCTGAACGTTCACTTGTTAAAATGAAACCTTTATCGTTCTAACTCGGGAGCTCAAAAGGTGAAGCAATTTGGCCCCGGAAGCGGCTGCTTCTGACGTCACCGCCTGGCACGGATCGGACGTGACGCGCGGCGGCACTAGCCATTGCGAGAAAGAGGTTATATTTTTATAGTAGAACTCCTTTCTAAAAGTGTTTGGGGAACTATCGTCTCCTCTTGCCACTCGTTTTGTTGTGTTCCAACTTGTAAAGCTGGGTGCTGGTAAATTTATGGCCTCATGAGACTTATGCACTCCTGCACAAAAGTAAAACCAAAGGGATAAAGAAATAAAAAAATCAAAAGTAAAGTCAAATGGATAAAAAATCTCAATAATTAATTTTAATAAAAAAAAATAGTTTTTCGTTGGCTATAACGCCAAGGTTGGGTTCAATTGCCACTGTTTGCTTGATCTGCAAACATTGGACTTGGAGTTGTGAAGAGGTATTAATTTCACAGGCTATGCGTTTTTTCCTATAAGTTTGTTACTTTGAGCCTAAACCATAATTGAACCGATTTTATAAAAAAAAATTGTCATTGAAATCATCGTTTAAGAATGATTCCACTGTAATATGTATTCACAGAACATTATTTCATACTCTTACTTATTTTGAGAACCAGTCGGGTTTTTTGTAATTTTTTTTAAACGCTCCTTAATGTAGTTCTTTCATCTTTAAGTACGCTTATAAGGTACTTTAATTATTATGGAAATAAATAATAAATAGTTCAATGTTACTGTTACTTACGAGCACAAGGAACCTATTATTAATAATAATAACTTGCACATATCATATCGGCATCATAAAAATTACTACAATATCGATCGTAAACAACGAGTTTTATGGTTTTTTACCCGAGCATTGTGCGAGCGTTGTGGGCGGCTGCTCTTACCAACAATAACTAGCCGATAAATGTTGAAGAATACATAAGAATTCAATAAATTGACGGGGAAAATGCAACTGACCAGCCAAGTTCGGTAGCTCTACAAGGTGTCCCAGAATATGTATACTATGCTGAAAGAAGGTGATTCTGCCAGTGAAACTTGTATGTAAAATATTGAATTTCCTAGATTTTTATTCACAGGAAAATTAATTTAAAAATTATTTGTTTCCTTATATTTTAATTTGTAGACTTTGGCCGAAATCATGTGATTTTACCTCTATCTTCTTCAATAGAATACAAATAAATAATTATAATTGAATAATAATAACCGGCCTCCTTTGATACAGGCTAGACCACGTGCCAAAATATATGTATAAATACATATATTTTGACTTTCTGTTGGTAGCTATCTAGGCGCCTTTAGGTACAAGAGAAGTAGAGTCGTTCAGTTTTAACTAATATGGCCCTGGGGTTCCAGAAAAAGAGTTATCTTTAAACTTTAAAAACTTTATTAACATTGAAACTGGTAATGTACTTTTGTCGCTGACTGTATGCCAGATGCATTCATATTTTTTCTTGTCCACACTCAGAGTTGATGAGCGGTCTGTAACTTTGATCATTTTGTTGAATTGCACTCAGAATAGGGAACCTACGCGGCCTGTCACTATTAACATTTTAGCACAAGGTGGTCCTTCAAAGTTGGTAGCCCTTGCCCTTTACGGCAAAAATTGATAAGAATATTGCATCATTTCAATAAACATAACAAACAAACACGCTCACGACTATATTCTCCAAGATGAAAATCCTTAGATGTATACTCGGTACACGCATAAGGACACTGAGTAGACGCCAGACATAGGTCAGACCAAATATTATATTTGGCACAAGCCCGGGTTTTCCAAGTATTTGTGTAAGGTTGCAAGCCCATCGCCGCTTTATTTGACCACTAACCGATAAATAATAATTGGTGCATGATGGTGGAACTACATGACTGATAAACTTATATACATTTTTTTGTAGATACATACATAGAACACCCAGACTCAAGACAAATATTTGCAGATTATACAAACATTTGTCTTGCGGGAATCGAACCTGCAGCCTACTGCGTCACAGGCGAGCCTGCACCCACTGCGCCACAGAGTTCGTCAATAAAAGGGGCTGTCCGAGTATCACTAAATAATTTCACCACACTGGTTCTGCCACCTTTAGTCACTAGCCAAGACCACCATACCCCAACCTGGTCAGAAAAGATAAAGGATGACCAAGAAAGAACCGATGACACGACGATGAAGTTTTTATAGTGATAATTTGGCCGTTATTTAACGAATCATTTACGCGCGCACCCGTACGTATAGGTAATACTGCAATACTGCAAACCACCTGTAATTCCCCTGCACACCAATATTATAATTCCCCTGCATACCACAGTGTAAATAATAGTAGAAACGCGCAGGTGCGTCTGACAAAATAAATTAATTTTTACAATGTTTTTACCGAACGTGGCGAATTCTGTGTGTAGGTGCACTAGTCACGTTCAGTCACCCGTGATCCTGTATAAATAATGTGTTTTAGGCTGAATGTATAAAAATAAACCAACATATAGTACGCACGTGTAAGCTTCGAAATGGTTGAAATACCGATAGTCCTTTATCTTTTAATTCCTATCGGTTGGAATTATGTTCACTTTACTGATTACAGATTTGTTTGTAGTTTTGTGATTTATTTTCATAGTTTTATATAAACCCTTCATCGGCAGGAGGAAAAGTCGGGCGATAAAGGTAAAATACTTTTTAAATATGTCCCGTAGTAGCTTAGAAACAGTTTTCCTGAGCCACTCCTTATTTTATAGCCTTTCAAGCAAGCCTTCATTTTGTATCTAAATATGAATTTTGTAGTCATAATTTTATACTAAACATGATAACTACACGTTTCACTCTGCATAAAACTTCAAGCTATTTATATTAATCGCGTTCCAAAAAGAAAAACTCAATTAAGATAACACGAAAGTTATTAAACATTTGCAAAGTAACATGATGAACTAACATTTTGAGTTTGTAAATAGCTTTAGCCTTAAATTACAAATTATCACGCTCACAAAAGCTTGCGGTGCATGATTTCTTTACATCGCGCGATAAAATTAAAGTGGTCACGTTATAATTAGCACTTTCCTTTGAAGGCTTGGCTAGACTGAGCGCAGGTGAGTGCAGTGCAACCACATCAAACGTGCGTAAAACAAAGAGGTTACGTTACAAAATATATAGGGGAGTTGTGGTGAATAACATATATTGGCATTTCACGAAGTGGAAATGAGAAAGCACTATAACTTACCCATTGTTTAGTTGAATATTTTTGTCAGGACACCGATGCACCAAAGTTGGTCGGCAACTTTTACCAAGATTATTTTGTTATTTGTTTTTTCAGCTTTTATTATGATCCAGGTGTTTTAAATAAGGCATATAGTCACTGTTGCTATAGTATCCAATGCTGTCGTGTTCTTAAAAGAGTATTGTAATACAACGCCAATAATTCTAAACAAATGTACCTTTCCTCGGTAAGAAAGCTTCGATTTTTGACCGGATATCTCCATAAATGAAACTAGTTAAATAACATCAATGAGAAATTATGTTTCTGAAAATGCTAAATGAAAGCCTCAGCCACTCTGAGTTAGCCATTACATTATCATTTTCCAAAACTGTGTACATTTAGCTTCATTTATAGCAAACTAAATAACAAACTCACAATCTACTCTTCTCTCATACTTACATACTTTCTTTTATCTCTATAAAATCTTGGAAGTCAATTGTTCATCTACTTTTAATTGTCGTATCGAAATAAAACTTTGTATATATATTTCGTTTGGATGACAATACTGTAATTTGGTATTTCGAGCTGATCTGATGATAGAACTAGGAGATGATTAGTGGAACACTTCAGTGGCTACTGGCTCTTCAGTGTATTCTGGGAGTCCTCGAGTTTGGGCTCAAATGATTCGTCTTGACGAGTCCAATAGATTGGTCTTGGTAACAAGGGTCTGATTATGGAGCCAGAAGGTGGTGAACTGCCTTTACAATTCTAATTATGGTGGCAGATAATTATCATTCGGTATAAATTTGCTCCTAAACGTACCAAAGATACTTTGAAATATGAACATCGTCGTATCGAAATAAAACTTTGTATATATATGTCGTTTGGATGACAATACTGTAATTTGGTATTTCGAGCTGATCTGATGATAGAACTAGGAGATGATTAGTGGAACACTTCAGTGGCTACTGGCTCTTCAGTGTATTCTGGGAGTCCTCGAGTTTGGGCTCAAATGATTCGTCTTGACGAGTCCAATAGATTGGTCTTGGTAACAAGGGTCTGATTATGGAGCCAGAAGGTGGTGAACTGCCTTTACAATTCTAATTATGGTGGCAGATAATTATCATTCGGTATAAATTTGCTCCTAAACGTACCAAAGATACTTTGAAATATGAACATCGTCGTATCGAAATAAAACTTTGTATATATAATAGGTTGGGGAAAAAGTTTCTTCGCATTTTTTAAGAAAATTCAAAACATTTTTTAATATAGTTTATTTACATTTAACTAAAGTATGTAGGTACCATTTTGTTCGATAACTTTTTGCCATTTTGTAGGCAGGGACATGATCCCATTGCTATAAAAACTTTGGGGCTTCTGTTCAAAATACCGCGACAAGTGGTTTTGGCAGTCCTCTCGTGATGTTAACCTGACACTGCCTAAAGAATTCTGAAGAGACCGAAACAGGTGGAAATCTGAAGGTGCAAGGTCAGGACTATACGGCGGATGCATTAACACATCCCAGCCAAACTCTCTTAATTTTTGCTGAGTGGCTAAAGATGTGTGAGGTCAAAAATGGTCAAAAATTTCTTCAAAAATGGTTCGGTTTCATTACGTCGTAATAAAGAATCACAAATGAGAACACGGTTCATTAGGTTTCTTTCAGTGAGCTCGTGAGGTACCCAAATATCGAGCTTTTTTGTGTACCCAGTTTTTTTCAAATGCGCCAAAACTGTTTTGTGGTCAATTCCCAGTTCTTCAGCTACGTCGTAACTACTGATATGCCGATCTTGCTCCACTTTTTCAAAAATGGCATCCATTTTATCCGTAATAGGGCGACCAGAGCGACGTGCATCTTTGACATCAAAATTTCCGGATTGAAAACGCTTAAACCAAATTTGTGCTACTCTCACAGACACTGCACTAGGTCCATAAACATCGCAAATTTTTTTCGCGGCTTGCGTTGCATTTTTACCTTTTTTGTAGTAAAATTTTAAAATGTATCGAATTTCTTCATTAGATTCACTCATCTTAACAGTACGAAAAACAAATAAAAATCACACATTTTCCTAATTTGAATTTGGAATTATCTTCTTTAAAATTTAAACTTTTAATGATACCAAAACCAGCCAGATACAAATAGTATAGCCAAAGAGATTTTATTACAAGTTCATACATACAATAATGCGAAAAGACTTTTTCCCCAACCTAATATGTCGTTTGGATGACAATACTGTAATTTGGTATTTCGAGCTGATCTGATGATAGAACTAGGAGATGATTAGTGGAACACTTCAGTGGCTACTGGCTCTTCAGTGTATTCTGGGAGTCCTCGAGTTTGGGCTCAAATGATTCGTCTTGACGAGTCCAATAGATTGGTCTTGGTAACAAGGGTCTGATTATGGAGCCAGAAGGTGGTGAACTGCCTTTACAATTCTAATTATGGTGGCAGATAATTATCATTCGGTATAAATTTGCTCCTAAACGTACCAAAGATACTTTGAAATATGAACATGTCATTAATTTATATTACCAACAGGAACATTGTCACGTCGATAAGAATACAAGTAAACACGGAGAGATTCCTGTGATTTTATCTAATTCACGGTAGTTTTTGGAGTTAAATCCATAATATCATCTACTTTTGGGAACCATTCTCGTGCACAATGCTTTAAAACATTGTTGGGGTCACCACTTGGGGAGTTTTTTTCTGTAGTATTTGTTTACTCTAGCGTATTTACCTACTTCTGCGTAGTAAAGCCTTTAAATGTACCTTTCGACATTATAAAGTATGCACGCCCTAGTCTTTATTAATTGTAGTTTATGTGAAAGCATAAGAATTACGGGGTTTAAGTGAACTGCCATAATTCTTTAAGGAGTTATTGCGAGTTTAATTATAATGGCCCCAACCGTTAAAACATTATAATATTAATGAGAATGCTTTTTAAATCACTTGCTTTATGCATCGATGTAGTAAGTTGCATTTCTTTTATATTTTTCAATTATTGACACTGTTTCAGTTCATTTTAGAGATCTGATATTTGAAGGGTAGGTTTCTTTTGGTGTGTATAAAATAATATTGTTTAGAACAGTTAATCTTAGAATGTGCAACAGGAAGATTAAGTTTGTAGGGAAAATTACATCATGGAAAAGCTTTATTCTTTATTGTACACATAGCCTATATATAGTCTGTATACAGAAAATACAGACAATAAAAATTACATATAGGGCATGTACCTACGAAGGCAAGGCTTAACCCTAACAACCCGAGTTTATCGCGTGTACCTTATGTTATTCTTTTTCCTTTATATTTTTAGTCAAAGTTAATAGGGTTTTTATCCATTAAAATCACAAGCATCATATAAGACCCGTATAAAACTTATAATTATGTTTACTGATCCCGAAAGTTTGAAAAATACTTTCATAGTGGAAAGTTAGTTTCTTAGTCCAATAATTTTCTAATGCTGTTACAAGGCGCTTAAAAAAGTATGCCTATGGGTTATATTCCAATAAGCAGCGATGGGCTTACATCCTATATCGTGTAACGCTAGGTACTTTGCAAAACATAATCATGCCCCAAAGACTATGTCTTGCAAAGAACAATTCACAACAGCATCATCTAGCCCCAAACTAAGCAGAGCTTGTATTATGGGAACTACATGACTGATAAACTACTTTATACTTATTTTTTTGTAAATACATTCTTATATATGGAAAACACCCATATCCGAAACATAAATTTGCTAATATTTGTCTCGCGGCATCTACTTGGTATCTACTAGATGCGTCTCGAGTATGGAGTTTTTTACTCATCAACCTATGATAAATTAACTATGACTCACTCCCGAAAACTTCGAATTCCCGTAAAATGCTACTTATGCTAGATTACCGAAATTCCGAAAACAGTAAATTTGATAATCCATCCCCTTATCCTTAAGTGGTGATCAGGACAGGAGTCTTTCCATCAAGGGTATACCTTTGTTTGTTGTTTATTATTTTTAGTCTGTGGGGCCGCGCGTGCGCTACAAATGGGTCCCTGTGATAACTCTCACTTTTAAATCCTTTTATGTCCATGTCACCTTGCTCTGCCTCACAGAAATAACGGCCAACTTTAAGCTCTGTTGAACCGAGATGGGGTTTCATTTGGTATGTAACGAAATCGCACTTTAAATTCCAGAAACATAAGTCATTTGTTAGGTTATCAGCACTTTATTTAGAGAGGATATTTCTGAATATCAGACGTATGTTTATGCGGATGCTTGGCGTGTTTTGGATGCCTGAGTCTTGTAGAGATAAATTGATGGGCTCAATTAGTTGGAATGTTCCTAACATTAGGGAAATGGGTAGGGCGCGTTCTGTAATAATTAAATATAAGGTTTATCTCACACCACTGCACTAATTGTAATCAGTGACAGGATTAATATTAAGCAATAAAAATAAAAAATAGTTTTTAGACATTTTTATGTAAAAAGGTATAGTACCTGCTATAGATTAGCCAGCAGGTGCAGTTTTAATTCCCAAATGTTTACATTTTCTAAAGATACTTGTTTCGGGTCTGGGTGTTGGTTCCTGATACTCACAACACAGGGAACCCTAGTATGGAGTCAGAGCAATGTATGACTGTTAGTTTTTTCATTTTTTTTTTGTTTTCATTTATTCATGCTTAATGTCCTACATACAATGATTAAGCTTAGGTCTAATGCAGCTCCAAGTACATCGGCCCTGACAGGGCGTTGCAGAGGTTTACAATTAATTATTAAATTTAAATTATTACAATGATGAATTATGCTGGAATACAATATAAAAATAAAAAATGACAATAATCATACAAAATGTCAAAATTATAATAATTTGGAATATTTATAATTATCACGAAGTAGGTAGGTAGTTAAAATCAATGTCAAGGTAGGTTAAGTTTTGGGAGTTGTTTTTGACTAGTAGAATTTTTGTGTAAAGGCTCGTCCGGGGAAACGCTACCACCATGCCTTTTTCTGCCGCGAATCAGTAATATTATCATTGCTGTGTTCCGGTTTGAAGGGTATGATTGCTGGCATATGAGAACTTTCATCTTGATATCTCATGGAGGTAACGCGTGAGTGATACCTCTGGTATTGCAAGCGTCTATAGGCAACCGCTTACTACCAGGTGGGTCGTTAGTTTGTAAAAAATATGTTTCCATTATAGAATACAATATTAGCAGGGTTTCACAATTTCCTAGTAATTTCCTCTGTTATGACGTTCCGGTACTTTGACGGACAAGATGCACCATCGGGAGATAAAACATGAAATAAAACAAACAAGTGAATGGGTAATCTGCTAGCTAATGACGTGCCTTATCTACATAATTAAAATGCTATTTGGCACAACACTACTGTCTTGTATTGTCACTTTGTTCAGATTGTAATCACTTTGATGATTGCTTATGAGGAGCAGTAATAAACTATCTAGTGTAGGAATATGATCATACGGAGAAAAAGCTACCTAACATGAAAATTTTTACATGAATAGTTTTTAGAAAATTTTTACTTTAATCGCTTGAGTCTGTTATGTTATAGAAATCAATATTATAGGAATAAATTAGATAAATATAAATTCAAAAGTGTTTAAATATTTTGTGTCATAATAAGGAGACAAGCAAGGATAAATATCCTGGAGATAATCGTTCTGGCTTTTTGCGTTTTCTGGTTATTTTGAGTATCTGATACTTTCTATGGTAAGCTAGCGAAATGCGTAAGTTAGGTGTAGGGACGGGGTGCAAGATACATGTTACTTTGTTTACCTAGGTCTTATCAAAAAAATACTAGCAATCTTTACGTTATAATGATACAATATTTAAAAAAAACGATTCAGCGATCCGGACACGCAAATGAAGTCCAGCTGAATTGGGACACTTTTTTTGTGGGATACGTTGGAATAGAGTACCAAACGGGAAATTTAACAAAAAAAAAACGGTATTTGGTTGATCTTGCAATCGGCAAATATAACTAACAACACAACTTGCTAGTATCCCTCTGAGGATTCTTCATTTTACAACAGGTTGTAAGATACCTAATTAACAATAATTTTACTAGGTTTTGTAGGAACTGGTGCTGTCATTATTGTGTTATTATATGTAAGTACTTACGGTGTTTTTTACTTAGATATGAGAGATGTTCATTTCGTTTTTAAATCTGTTGAGCTTCGTTTGTAGTTAAAAACGATATAATGTTAAACAGGCTGAAAGTTCAGAAAAGCTAATTGACATCTATATTTTTGGGTTCCGTACACCGGATGCCAATAGAACAAAGAAAAAATCAATAAGTTTTTATTCATTAAAAGCACAAGGATCATATAGAAAAGACAGCTTAAAAATACAATTAAAATGTTTCAAGTGAATTTACGCTGATTCCTCGCGCGCGATCAAGCCTTGAAAAATCAGATAACAAACTCTGCTTGTTTTTTTTATCATCTTCATTCAGCTATATTGATGCCAATCACTAAGCCAAAGCCGGCTTTTTGAGAAAGCCAGCCAAAGTCTGCTGCACCTTCCGCTTCCCTTCACATTTAAGGACAGCTCGACGGTCGTGAGACGGGAACGAAGGATGGGTTTCCGTCTCACGACCATCGAGCGTGGTCGCGGACGGTGCTCATGAGGAAGGACCTCTAAACGGTCAACGTTAGCAGGAGAATAGCACGTGGTATAGTCGTAAAAATATTCTAAAATGATACCATACCACGATAATTTTAATTCCAAGATTACATAGGCTCAAATTATACCTACCTACCAACAGTTTTGTCTCTGTATCCCCTTCCGATAAACAACTAGTGAAATAACAATGAGTTGACACTTGAATAAAATTATCCCCATAATCAAAATGACATCAACATTCAAAGGATGGACCGAACGATTTAAAAACGATTGTCAGCTCGCACATGACGCAATGGAACCTATAATAATAAAATTCAATTTATTCTGTAGTAATGCAAACGCATGACACTTCCTCACCCCTTTGAAAGAAAGGGAGGAATTTGGATAGATAATATCGGTTTTACCCGTCCACTATCGCATTTTTTATTCGACATTTCCACGTAATCAAGTTCCGTATTTCGTGACAATCAAACATACACATTAGCATTGCCATTCAGCGTGGCAATGCGGCCAGTATTTTGGGAACGCTTCCTGGTAGAGATCTGGATCAGTTGATCTATCTATAGATCGTTTGCAACGGTCTTAACATTGTACTTGTACATTGTACCTAGTTGTATGAATAAATGTACATAGCGTACTCCAATCAATATATTATAGGCACTTTATTGTTTCGGGTAAGAGAGGTGAAGCTTTCATCTAGACGAGTCATCTAGAATTTAAAGAAACATACCACGCAAATTATAACGAAAATTTATTGGTATAAATTTAAGGTAAAAAATAATCCCTCCCCCCGCAACCTGTAGAGCGACTACAAACTGTAGTACTTAGTGTTTTTTTTAGTTTTGTAATAAAAATCACTTTATTGTATCGATTCTAAAGCAATTCGAACAACACTAAACCGTACTGTCATAAATAAAAACATAACGTAAATATTTTTAAAATAATATAAGATATTATGTTTACTCTACAGATTATTTTATTATTTGATAATGCGCAATTTATCTGTTAAGACTAAGTGTCGAGGCCACACAGCAAGTAAAAATTATCGAGGTTAAGTATTTTGCACATCTTTGGTTGGTACTCCGTACCTATTTACAATTAACTATTGACCTTAGCGAAGATTAATTTGTAAAGTTAATGTCTGCAGTTTAACTATGTAGCATTAATTACGTGTCAGTGGGTAATTGCAAATCTTTATTGGTTTATTAGAATTAACAGACACATAGCGTTACTTATGCCATTCATGTAAATGTGATATTTCCTTGATCCATCTGCTAATATCCTCATCGAGGTAGGCGAGCAGAAATAATTTAGGGAGCTTGTAATATGAGATACCTAGATTAGATTTTTTATTATTAAATCGAAAATGTAGCATTAATTGCGTGTCAGTGGGTAATTGCAATGGTTTATTAAAATTGGCACATAGCGATACCTATGCCATTCTAAGTAACGCTTCCATTTAGCACGCTAACAATTCATTTAGTTTTTTTTATA
Source organism: Perizoma affinitatum (assembly GCA_961405105.1). Lineage (NCBI taxonomy): Eukaryota > Metazoa > Arthropoda > Insecta > Lepidoptera > Geometridae > Perizoma > Perizoma affinitatum. The sequence goes on along the minus strand of OY560191.1, from coordinate 3,456,570 downwards.
AAAAAAATCACTTACATAGCCCTATGTAAAATATACACATGAAACAATGAAGTCATCATTGAGATGACTCTTTTTCTTTCCGTTTCCTGCTATCTATAGATAGCTCAACTTATCCAGATCACTGCATCCCCGCAATGCTGGCTGTAATACCACACTGAATAACAATGCTAATGCGTTTACCCAGATAAGAGCTAGTTAAAAAAATAAAAACTATTATCATGTCCCCATGTTAAAGACAAACAGAACATTTTGCCGAACTAATCAGAGTAAATGATTCCTTTCCTCACACTGTCCTCCGCGTTGTGACGCGTTGTAAATAGCCAAGTTTATATGTCATTAATTACAATTCACAATTCAAATACTGGAAGTATAGTAACACGTGAAATTAGCCCATCATTACGTGACATTGTAGGTGGCCAATGTGTTTCCCCAAATTACCGCTACCTACCGACTGACGAATATTAAAACCACATTAGGAGTTCTGTTCACACAGGGGGTAACAGGGCGATTAACGTATCACTCGCTCACTGGTCTGACTGACTGAATTAGATTGTTTTAGCAATGTGTAGAACCAGCCATATTTTTTTCACAAACGAATACCTAATTGTTACAAACGAATTGTCTTTGTATCGCTATGCTTGAGGTTTGTATAGCATCTGAAAATGTATCGCTGCTGTTGCTAAGGATATTCTAATCGTACTATCTATAGTATTCGTACTATATATAGAATAATTACGTGTTGGACTGAATATCACGCACAGCCTTAACCTAGAGCTTTGAGCGTTGAAATTTTGCAAGGTACGTTCTTTTATATGTAGGGGTCCAAAGAAGGTGTCCGAAATTCCATCCCTAGAAAGTCCAGCGGAAGAAACGCTCTCGAACTCGTAGAGCATTCTACTAGTCCAAAGACGGATGCCAGAGAATAAACATATCATAAAAGAACCATCACACATGATATCACGTTATCATGTCATGTCATGCCACACATGCGTTTCAAAGCTGTCATCCGCGAGCGTTATTCGCGGCTGTTTGTCGTGTGTAATATTATTATTAACAACGCAACTGAATCACCTGTTATAATAGCCCTTTTACTAACAACCCCGCAAACTAGGAATGTTACGGACGCAGATGCATGACACCCCTTTAGATACCCCCCATTTTGCCGCAGGTTATAACGTACAGTTATGCAAGCACCTATCAAATACTTTGAACACACCATTACCGCACACTTTCATTATAGCCCAATATTTGATCACATTGAACAATAAATGAGCCAATCCAATTTGTCTACTTAGCTTTATCTAACCAATCAGACCACAAATGCTAAGGTAATCAAACCTTTGTTGTTGCGACTTTGTTGTAAAGAAATAAGGTTTGGAATAAACATTTCGTTTTGTTGACCGACATTATTTTTATTGGATTAATGTTCTAATGTTGTATGAAATTGCTCAATAAAGCTCACACAGTGGTCGTTAACGAAAATGTTATTGTCTGAAAGTTGGTACCTACAGCTCGATTATGTAGGTACCTATTGCTTTGATAGATGTCTTCATAAGTTACAATAGTGAGTAATGGGCCAGTTAGTATTGCTGGTATTGGAATCAAATATTTGATTGTTGGTTTGTAACCTTGTAAGATAAGTGGGTAATTTGAATCCAAAATTCTAGCAGACCTTAGACTGGCCACGCCAGTGTGCCTTTTACAGATAGATAGTATATAAATAGATACCTCTTTATTGCTTATCTAAAATTAATAAAATCACTTTACATAAGATCTCATAAACTAAGTTGTGGTGATACAAGGACGGAATGTACAGAGTTGGAACATATATTTATTTTGGAATTAAAATTATCGTGGTTTGGTATCATTTTAGAATATAATTACGACTATACCACGTACTTTACTATTCTCCTGCTGACGTTTCGTTGACCGTTTAGAGGTCCTTCCTCATGAGCACCGTCCTCGACTACCCTCGACGAAACGTCAGCAGGAGAATAGTAAAGTACGTGGTATAGTCGTAATTATATTCTAAAATATATTTATTTTTCACTTATTTTTCAATCGTCAATTAATGTACCTATATATTTATCATAGTACCTATCAGTTTTGCGACTTCTTTAAGGAAATATTTGTGCCAATAATCTGTTAAAGCAGTGAAACATTGCTTTCTTTTCAAAGACTACTCGTATAGTTATTTGTGATGATTTCAAAGTGCATGTTGTAGCTTTATTTTATTTACTTAATTTACTTGAGGGGCCTTAAACAAGTCATTAACCCTTGACGTTGACTGACAATACAAAGAGATCGTATAAGTATAAGCTTACAATAAGACAAGTGACCACGCAATCAAATATATACTTGCAATTTTAATTAATTAATTAATTTTGACTTTGACTTTGACTTAAAGGTTCTTCAAGTTAATTCTACCAGTAGTTGGATTGAAGAGCCTAGTGGGTTGTTCCCCGTCTTCCGATCCTAAGGTCATGTTCTAACCCGGTCTTGCACCAACGGTTTTTTCAATTTATATGCGCTTAACACGTGTTGTTTGTTAGGTTTGATAATATTTGTGAGAGTGAAGATTAAAAAAACAAGTATACAAGGCGAGCGTGAATGGGAAAGTTGGAAGAGGAAGGCGTCGGCGAACGTACTCTGACCAAATTGTAGACATTCTAGAGAAAGACCAGGTCAGAATTACACTAAGTCGCCGAGCTTTTATGAAGAATTTTATGAGGATGAATGAAGCGAAAGAAGTATGTCAGGATCGTAGCAAGAGGAAACCATTGGTCTCTGCCTACCCCTCCGGGAAACAAGCGTGACTATATGTATGAATGTAACACGTGCTCAAAACGGCGAAGAAAATCATCGTGAGGAAACTAACATGCCCTAGAACTAAAACCGAAGGTATGTGCCATTGATCAGTGTTCCAATAAGCAGCGATGGGCTTGCAACTCCTCGTAAAACGCAGGCATCTGCCAATGTTCGGAAGTGCCTCTGACTACCCCCTACTTAGTATCTTCAAATATGAGTATGTATCTGAGGATTGTAAATGTCCCAACATTAGTTCAAAGCCGAGTTGATATACTACAGTTGAACGCTTGACTCGATATTATGATTAAACTCATTAATAACTGAGAAAAACTGAATGGTGAAAAAAAACACTTGATTGTAGCAATTTGAACTGCGGTAATTCAGTAAGGGGAAATGGAGCGGGGCGTAGTGGTGACACGAGCTGCAGTTGGCAGGTTTTCACAACCTTTGGTTTTAATAGTATTTTTTCTTTTATACGCAATACTGACAATAATACAGGCTTTTCCGTTCCGTTGACCGTTTAAGAGGTCCTTCCTCATACTCAAATTTATTTTTTTATTTATTATTTATTTATTTTTTAATCATTTTATTTTAATTATATTTTAACTAATTAATTATATTTTTTATTTTATTTTATTAATTTTAAATTTATTGTTTCATTTTATATAATTATGTTTTACCATGCATGAATATTAGTGTTAAGTTTTATGTGATTAATAATATTATATGGATTTATAATCTGAAATAAATGAATAATAATCAAAGGTCATGAGACGGGAACTGAACTCAGTTTATAGTAAAAACTCATCGAATAGTAAAGTACGTGGTATAGTCGTAATAATATCCTATAATGATATCAAAACACGATAGTTTCAATTCAACTGACATAATTACTCTGTTGAAGATATTTCCTTCTTACAAAAGAATAAACTTATCATTTTAAAGCAATGGTCAAGTGCATCGAATATTTCTTTAGCATTTTGACGTATAGTTTTTACAAAGTACTAATTTAAAATAAGGTAACCTCCCATTTAATTTTATTGAACATGTAAAAAAGAACCGGTGACATAGCGAAAAACTACGTCTAGATAGCATGCGTGTTACGCAGTATTTCCATCATTATGATGATATCATTATCATTGACCAGATATCATTGTACGGAACAAAACTCTAAAAATTAAAAGAATAAGTATAATTATCGTCTGAGTTACAATAATTATACACTCATGGCTCCCCAATTTGTGCGGGTGACTGTACATATGCATATAGGTCCCAGACTATTTATTAAAATCAATGTAAAATGTTTATGACCACTGGCCGAGTTAGTAATACAAACGCTTCAACAAACATTGCTATCAGCAATTGTGGAAAAGACTCTCATTTGAGGTTTCCAGCGGGTGCGGGTTTTTGTGCGCGTGCGCCGGATCACGCCGGATGTGGTCTAGTTCAGTCACTGTAGCTTGTACACTGATTAACCGACTAGCTACTGTCCACGGTTTCACCCGCGTGGTACCCGATCAAAAGTAGCCAAGTAGCGTTCGCAAGAAACGCATTTGTTCGACGTTTTTTCGTAGACTAATGTTGCAAAATCTACGAAAAGCCTTTTTATTTTCCATCTAAATATTAATAAAATATTTATTGATATCAGATGGGAAGTTGTGGAAATTATCCTACATCTAAACTTACAAGATTACACACTTTACCACTTTTTAATATTAGTGTAGATTAGTATAGCTTAAGCCCTATTGAACGGATGAAGTGGTGGGGCCACTTCATCCGCGTCGAGTTTGATTTTATACAAACCTTATTTTTTATTGATTTATTTTTGTAGGTACTTACCTCTACTTTTGTCTATCAGTTGATCTATCTATAGATCTTTTGCAATGGTATTGCAACGGTATTTAGATAGCTAGCTGTTTTATTTGTGTTTTTGTAAGTACCCATCTACCAAAATATCGGGAAACAAGCAAATTTATAAATTTTATTTCTTAAAGGCATTTGACTCCACTCGATTCAGCCCTGTTTGATTCTGATCTTCTGATTTCTAGTAATCAAAGGTTAACACGTAAAAACTCAATTACCTACTTTGGTAGTTTAGTTTATTCAGTATGTACAATAACTCAGATCTTCTAGTCCGGTCCTCACCATATTTACTGATAAAGATAGGTTGAAAATACATCCGCGTAATGTCTATATAATTTCAAGTTAATTGCTCGCTAAACAACGTTATAAGAGTAGAGTCATTATAATTGTATCAACATTAGCACTGATTCGCTGGGAATAAATGATGTGTGTTGATTTGATGTTATTATGGGTGATATTTACTTTCTTGGACAAATAGGTATAAACAAAAAATACAGATGAAACAGCTGGCTATCTAAAGACCGTTGCAAACGATCTATAGATAGCTCAACTGATCCAGATCACTACCAGGCGGAAGTGTTCCCAAAATACTGGCCGCATTGCCACGCTGAATGGCAATGCTAATGATTTCTTGGAAATATAAAACAAAAAATATAGAAAAAAGATATAGGTACTGGTATATTTTCAATGGGTTACGGCCTATTAAACCAAAATCGCCTATTTATTACGAAATATGTTGAATCTAAGACTGTTTTTGTATAATTTATTACAGAATGGTGGAATAGAATAGTCTAATACTCTGACTATTTGCCGAAACAAACAATGTCACTTCAGTACTTTACCGGAAGATCGTATACAATTTTATTAATTTAACTAAGTAATTTAATATGAAAAATAAACATGCATTTAGAGATTGGACCTACTTATAAATTATAATTTATAGATTGCACATATCTATGAATTCCGGAATTTAAAAATCACAATATTATAAACTTCAACAATTTTAAATATACACAAAACAGTTGTTTTTTTCTATGCAGTGATATTAGTGCATTTATGACCTTATGGGAGCCATTAATAAATATATTTAAGTAAACAAGTTTAGTCCATCCCAAATTATAGTCTAATCCTAAGACAAGCAGTCTATCTTGATACGAATAAGCAATGTGGTCTGTGAGCTGGATGGAGAAGAAAAGCCGAAAACGTTTCAATTTCCATGCAATTATCAAACACCTGGCGTTGAAAAACTTAATTGTATCTTTAGTCTCGCAGACCCCTCGTGATTATTTCCAAAATCTAATTTTCAGCAAATTCCGCCATCATTAGACCGAGGAAGGATTCGACCACGGCAATTTATAGACAAAGATGTTCTACAATAACAACACAGAACCGATTCGTCAGATTAATTTTTGTTTAACAGATTTTGATGATGTTTTTTAGATGGTAGAAGCTTGAGAGCGGAGCGGAGAGAAGTGGATGCCGCTATAATTTCATAGTTTATCTGTGGCGGTGGATGTAACTAGGATTAATGGTCGGGGGGAAATTATGAAGAATTTTTTTACGAGACCCATAACTGAGTTAAGAGCATTATTTTCCGGACTGGTAGAAAAGTATTTCTAATTTTCATTTCATTCGGTCTGGCCACCTTCCCTTGTAATTACTACAAACCCTTGGTTCTACAGACAAATATCGGCAAAATATATTTTATATAGTTTTATGGCGCCTTTTTTTAATACAACTAAACTGTCAAACAAGCATACGTGTCGCTGGTAGATTGCAAGCTCATCGCCGCTTAATTAATGCTAAGGTTGAATAAAAATAGCATCTGTCAAATAGGTGAATTTATAGTCACTTAGCTCTTTTTAGCTTAGCAGACCACGGAGACCTTTTTGTTGCAGATCTATGGCTCAAGCCTACCACCTGTACTATTTTGCTTCCATATAACCTATATGGTGAGGGTTACAATTGCCCCCCCCACTCCCCACCCCCAGCCCCCGGTACCCCCATCCTTGTTACAGTCCTATCCTGATAAAAAACCTCAGTGGATGTTATTAGGGACGAGCGGAGATGTTATCCGAAGGAATCGATTTAGCGTCGCTGCGTGAAGTTTGTTTAGCGGAACGGTGGCATGATTCAAAGGGGAAGGGGTGGGGGGGAGGGGGGCCTGCGCCAGAGTTTCTTTATGCTTGCCTCAAGAATATTTAGTGCTTATTAATTGGGTTTCGCCCGCGTGGTACCCAGATAAAAAGTAGGTAGTCTATGTGTTATTCTAGATCACGAACTATATATAATATCCTGTCACGTTGAATGCTATCTACTATGCAAAACGCGAACATGTGTCAAATATAATGTTTGGACGTGTCTCTGACTATCCTCTACTTGGTATCCTCACATTATTGCATACTGATTATCGATCTGAGGTTCTCCATCATGGGGAATACAGTCGTGAACGTGTTTTTATTTTTACTCGTATGAGTAGGTAATTTAATTACTTAACTGATTTTCTTTAATTTTTTTTTTTTACTGTTTTTTTTTCTGGGACTAATTTTATTTAACTTGAATGTCGGGTTCATCATATCTAAACAGTGATACATTCGTTTACTTTCCAATGGCACGTTTTCTGCAGCTGAAGTACATTGCTGGCAATAGCTTTTTCCAAAAAGAGACACGACGAACGGGTCAAGTAATCTTTATTTACATCACAGTCCAACAATTCCGTCTTTCGGTTGTTGATTAACATCTATGTTGGTAAATGAAATTATCATTTCTGTAAGTGTCGAGGGGGTCGGGAAATATATTAAGGTGGTGTGGTAATTTCGAATCGCGTTAACGTTGAAAATAATTTACGTAGAGATCGCTATCGGGGTAATCGCTTCGAACTAATTCCGTGGTAGCAATCGCCTGTTTATTGTCTGTTTACACGTAAACATTTATTGCGATACTAAACAGTCATGAGGTCAACCGGCATGCCCTGAAACTTACAATTTTAAGGCATGTGACACCGAGTAGTGTTGCAATAAGCCGCGATTAGCTTGCTACTACAAATTCTTACTAGAAAACTTGGGCCTGTTTTAAATATTATGTTTGTCTCTGTCTACCCGTTACTAAATATCCTTACGGATCTACGTACTGAGTTAGATTTTAGGATGTTAACATGGGAATTACAGTCGTGATTTTTTTTTTGTTTATTTAAACAGACGCAAAATAAATATTTGAACCAAAGTTACAAAAACCAAATTTGACAACAGAAGCTCAAAAAATTAATATGTAGGTATGGCTTATTAGCTATGTTTCAGTTTTGGATCATACAAATAATTAACAGGAGGCCGATATAGTGTAGCTAGAATATAGCTGAAAGATGACTTGCGCAGGGTTGGTATCTGACAGCAACTGAATGAACCATAGACCACGGGTTCATAAATACCTTTATGTCCAGCAGTGAACTATAACAGGATGTTGAAAAGCAGAAGATCTGACGAAGAGTGATTGTATTCATAATGCAACTGAGTAGTAATTATTCAGTAAATCTAAATATAATTAGGGCAACCCTTAAATAAAGATGGTGATATTTGATAACAAAATCACTTCCTGCTTTATGTATGTGTAATTACATTACTAATTCGTATGTGTGCATGGCAATTTAGTAAATTATTTTACACCATCATTACTAATCTATTCAATTGTTCCTCTGGTTTTCCCTGACAACTCAGTTACAAAAACACACTAAGATAAATTTAAAAGATAGTTTCATCTAATAACACAATTGATATTTTTCGAGACTAATGTCTGAATAATTTGCATATCTCAGCGCTGTGATATGAAATGGAATAGCAATTGCGGGTCAGTTGCGATTTAATATCAGTAATAGAAGACATTTCCGGACAAAATGAAAATGAAAAACACCTCGTGATAACAACGTTGACTTCCGGGCCACACCGAGAGATGCATCTACTCTATCATTAGGTAACTACCGACGAGTGGTCCACTAGTCACGTGGCGGCAACAAACAAACCACAAATGGTTGATATATCACTATAATAGACAGATGATGTAGGGATTGAAGTCACTGAGAAAAGCAAAGTCGAACAAACCTCTTTTATACCTGTAATTCACGCCACAGACGATAATAAAAAAGCCGGCGAAACTACTGATGGCGCCTTGTCATTAGTGACTTCCGAAAAGGGGCGAGTGTTTTTTGCGATGTATATCGCTCGGCTTGCCTGTGTCACTCCAAACCAACTCTCAATGATGATACTTTAGAAGGCTCGTACAATAAGCATTGTCACGTTAGTTTATGATATAATAGGAGTTGTTGTAGAAATTTAACGCTTATATTTGTTGACCCTTGTACTTTATCGCTCATAGACATTTTAACGACTTCACATTCTGACAAGATATTTTCAAACAAAATGAAACATTATTACTTTGTCTTTAAAACAAACTTTGTTGGTAATTTCGACTCGTTGACTATACAGTCCCGAAATCGTTTATTTTTATTAGATAGAATTGTGTAATCATACACTAATATAAAAATACCATTCGCTAATATAGTCTTACTGCTACTTCAAGATTTAATTATATTAGGATCCAAAGTTCTCATCATGGCCGATTACATCGAATAGCGTGGTCAATTGATAAATATTATCTAGGTTCTATCGAAAATAGCGACATCAAAGGTGAAATATTTGATCCACAGAACTATAACTTATTCTGTGTCTCGACTCTCAAAGAACAACAAACTTGTCAAACAACGACAAATTGTCGCAAACAATACCAAACGGACAAAAACTTTGGCAATCAACTCATTCAACAAAGGAAAAGATTAAGGCTTTACTTACGTAAGAGAATTGAAGAATCCTTTTGTAATATTATGACAATGACTATGTATCTACTGATTGCTTGATGCATTATCCTCTTTTACTACCTTTTACGGGATTACGCTTATTAGCACGAGGAATAATGGGAAGATACAGAAGCTTTTAAAGCTATTGCATGAATTTAACAACCTATTTTATTCAATAGCATTCTTTAACCCAATGCTAACAAGTAAGGACACACTGCCTAAGATATGTAACTTATAAACCCAACTTCATCTTTTGATTAATACGTGATTATGGGTTTCAGAATTTAGCCAAAGTCATATGTCGACGAGATTTAAACGATAAGACGATGGAGATGATTTTATACAAATTTGGCCGGTATAGAATAACTCATAAACTTATTACTCAAAGAGTGATTCAGGATTTGTTGAATGTCAGCTGTCAGATCTCTCAAAATAAAGCTAAAGTGCTTGCGTACGTGACCGTCATTCCAATTGAAGCGGACCTTAGGACACAAGGATACTTGTGTTATTTGAGACAAAGTAATACAGAATGTAATAAAACCCTGTGTATAAATTCTTATTATCTACTTAAAGTCACTGATAGGTAATAAAATAACAAACATTTTAAATTAAATATTATAATTAATAATATGTAAATATTTAACGGTGGAGTTATTTTCAATAACAACACTCCACACTGACGGCTCTCTGACTAGAAAAAAACTACCCTAGTATATTCACTAGGCATAAAGTTTTTCGTTTCCATAACCAATATTCAATAATTGAATATACCTAATAAACCTCTTTCGGATCGGACAGAGTTTAATTACATCCTTACTGTATTGAGATGACATCGTCATCCATGGTCGTGGTATATAACGATGAGTAATAGTTTGGTCATGACCGATGAACCGGTTTTGAGTGATATTAGGTATGTACACTGGTAGTAGGTACACTTGCTGCTAGATATTAACATCAATTGTAAACTGTAGGTTATAATGCTCAATCGGTAATTTACTGTCTGCCACTCCGAATCAATTCGTTTACGTATTAAAATCAATCAATCACATTTCAGTAAATAATTGTCTTGCTACTGATTCTAAAAAGCAATTTAGATACCTACACCGGTAGCGGTACTAGATCGATGGTAATTACCACTCAACTAGTGAATCGAATCATGTTCTAAATTGATACCTATCTTAGAAATTTTAGAAATTTTATTTTTCAATTAAGATGTTAAATTTCTGATGAAAAAGTGTATCGGTCGTGATCATCGAAATCACGATCGGTAATTTAAATATTGCAAATAGTGAAACACCCAACGGTAATTAGGCAACGGTCTTCAGAGCTTGTTCTATACTGATCGGTGAGCGCTGTTTCCGAATGCTGGAACAATCTGCTTCAAGCATGAATTTGCCTTTTCGTTGGTATTCGACAGAGGATCATGCCCGGGATAATCGTATTGCCGCTTATTAATTTATCAGAAGAATCATGCGAGACTCATTAAGAATAGGAGAGTGGGGAATAAGTTTTATAGCAGGCGGAGTAATCGAATACATTCGTTGTGGAGGCTATTGGCCGGCGTGCCACAGGGGCGGAGTCTGGCCCCCATGTTTTATTTGAATTATGGATGAAGCACGCTGCGTACACTTCTTAAAACCAGTTGTGAGCGTCACAGCCTCGCGCCCGCTCGCCTCTCCCCTTCTTATTAATTGATGTTTTCATTTAATAGCTTGTTCTGTAATTAGCTGGCAATAACTAAAATTGAGTGTTTAAAGTTTACTAGATGCAGTGATACAGTTGCGAGCTTTCCCCCGCTGTGAGATCGTGAGTAATGCCAATATAATTTTATAACTGGTTCTTAATCATCTAATATAACTGATATCACTATAACTTCTCTCGGGATTAGACTTTTTAGCTAACTTTTCTCACATAAATGTGTCATCGCCAACTTTGGACTACTTAGTTGACTTAATTAAATGACTTTATTAATGTAATATTAGTAAGACGATTATTTGCATAATTTGTTATAAATTGATTCAACGCGAAATTCTACTTTACTTTTATTTTTTTCAAAGCTTTGATGTTATTGATTTTACCGACGGAACTGATGCTCTTATATGCTACTTGCATAAATTCAGTCGAAAGGTAACCTCTAGGTTACAAAGAAAGACAACTTTATTAATTATTATTTTGACCATTTGCATCTTAAAATATTGTAGTATGGTGATCATGCAAATAAATTTCTGCTTAGCTATTAAAAACTAAAAATAATGTAATTGCAATCTAACAACAATTTATCCAAAATTCTAACAAGAATAGTTCATACAGACTACATATTTCTGATTGATTGCTTAATTATTTGCATAACTAATTAAGACTTTCTTAAGAATTTCATGAATACGTTCCTAACTAGGTACATCAATATGATTATAGGTATTAAACTAGATTAAACCTACAAAAACACTAAGTAGTGATTCATACAGATAAAATAACGTAGAAAATACCAGAACATCAAACTACAAGCAACAAGCTATTAAAACGAAACCAACACAAAACAGAGACTCCGAAAATGGGTCCACAATCTCGGCCAGCGCAGATAACTCTAAAATGACGACCTACAAAAACTATACAGGCGAAATTAAAAGGAAACGACGAACAAGCAACTAAACACAGGCCCTAAAGTTCTGTGATAAACTCGTTGACTTTTTGGAGCCGTCGTAATTTGTCGCAGGCGCCTCAGATAAAGAGGACTGGGGACTGGAATGTCCACGGAAAGCTGCAGGGTTAACACGCTATGCTCTGATCATGGTGTGTAAAGAACTAATGAAGATACATTTAACAGAAGCTTTGTTGATATCAAAAAAGTCAATATATTTTTGAAAACTAACACAAGTAGTAGAGCTTTTTGTGAAAGAGGTCGTCCGGTGAAGTACAAAGTATTGGCTGGCGACCAACAGCAGCAGAAATAAGGACTCGGGTATTTGATGGACCGTATGCTTATATGCCTCCAAATAACATTTAAAAACCCTGACAATATTACGAACCGCCTCGTCAATCACCAGAATCAAAGGCCTAATCCATTAGCATAGCAAAAGCAAATAAAGAAAAAAATCATTAAGCTATCCATTAGTCAGTAAAACCGCGATAAAACCATCGCGAAACAGCTATCGGCAATATTAATACGATCGCAATTAATATTGGAGAGGCGTCGCGTCGCTCCGATATTTGAAGATTTATTGATATCGTCCGACGTCGTCAGAGGCTAAAAGGTTCGGGACAAAGCACGATAAGCCAACGGTGACAGCACTACGGCCAGACAGTCTTTACGGAGTCTTTTGAGGATTTAGATATAAAAGTCTAAGGGACAAATTAGTTAATTCTATAACGCGTAATGTCTTCAGATTTAAGATGATCATCCAAATTAGACTCAGAGGTTTAAGCAAAAAAAAAAAGTGAAGTGTTGGACTGTGATTCAGAAATTCTTTATCAAGGCTGAGTTTTAAGTTAAGTTAAGTAGAAGTTGGTCTTCTAATCCTAACCCCTTATTTTGACAGAATTGACCTACCTGAGTATTGAGCTGTAATCCAAAAATGATTACCAGCCTACCTTGATTTTTTCTTCTATCGTTTTGTATTAGGTCCTGAAGAGAATACAACGTTTTTTCTGGGCTTAGATCCCCCTTCTTTACTGAATACGGCCCTGTGGATGGACGATAAGTAGGCGGTGAGTGTAATTAGTGGAACACGCGACCACCACGGGACGAGACTGGAGTTCGGTGAAATGAAAACGGGTTTAAGGTTTTACTAGTTTTACGCGGAACTAATGTTTTCTCTACAGCAACTCTACAGAATAATGCTGTTTGATTGGATATGTTCTTTGAAAATGTTCAATTTAAAGATTTTGTATATATCTGTAGAATCATATAAAAATAAGGCCAGCTTTGGTAGCTTCTCTCTCAAAGTTCTACTTGGAAAGGACTTGATCACGCCACACGCCAGTCATACGCTCTGCACGCGTGAAAAGATATTTTTAAAATAGTGCCACAGTGCCGCTTCTGACTCGTTTCTATTCATTACTAGCGAGTGAAAGCACATCATTCAATAATCGTTCCATAATAATTACTTGTTCTGATTTAATTGCATTCCTTCCCGGAATCACTTGTTAATTTAATTAGCGTTTTTAGCTACTTCAGGAATGCCAACAAACAAGCGATTCGTGGTTAGAAATTTCAATTATTCTTCTTCAGTCTTATTGTGTCTATTTAACTAGTTCCGCATGCTTGGGTCTCTTGATTTGATCTCATATCAATTATTGTGATTCATCACTTAATTATTCTGCATTTTTGTTCCTAGAAATATGATAGTTAATCTTAGCGTCTTCATACTTTAAAGACGGGATATCATACTCTACGTATCATACTCTACCTTCTTTCACCATCACCGGCCACTGGTTTCGACTCATTTCGAGAGTCTTCATAAGAGCGAGTGAGCGGTATGCACTGCCATCGCGTCTAGCATAGTCAGTATTATAAACGCAAATTCCCGCTTTCTCATTTACATACGACTCTAAGGATAAGTATGTTATTCAGGAAAATTCCAAGTTTACTTACTCTGCATCAAACAAACTCACGATGGTTTGAATTATGTATTCAATTGAAAATCCATTATCTATCCTCTTATGTAAAAAATGGCTGAATGCAATTATACTATTGTATTATTTTGTATTTATTATTAGCTATTTATGACCTATGTTAAAAGCATTTTATAGTGTGTTCTGCAAAACAGACAATCGTTCAACCAAAACGGAATAAAAGCTATCCGCTATTTACATACTTCTTAACGGGTTTCATTAGCATTTTATACACCTAAAACCTTATTCTGCATTTTAATAACAAATTATCAAATTAGGTCCACCACTCGTAAAAACCGAGCCGACCACAAAAGATGTCTGGCATTGTTCACAGATTTTAAAAATCGCCCATAATTAAACGGAATTCGTTTTTTGCCGTCCCGACATTTCGCATGATACAAATACCTGAATCAGCAAAGAGTTCTGCAGTCAAAAACCGCTCGATTTGCCACCGTGCTGGATCGAATCGCTCAATATTAAAAGGTCACTAAGAACAAACGCAAAATCGATACGTTTTATTACCCCAACATTAAAGTTAAGCCCTTCTTCTTGTAAATTTATGAGAACAGTACGAGACCGTTCGAGGTCGACGGCAAAAACTAGGCTCGGCTGGTTCCACGAAGAATCCGGGGTGTCCAGCCTCGGAGTTAGCACACAAATGGCCGATGAGGCGGCCGAGTTTTTTCGCTACTTACTGCTTTAAATCGGGCAACTTTGTCTGTTACAGTTTCATATTTGGGAATTCAGAAGTTCAACGGTTTTAGTATTTATGTAAAATATATATGTTAAATGTATTATAAATAAATAAAAATACAGTCACACCTATATGCTTTAAGCTTAGTGCAGAGTGAGAGGAGACAGAACAGATTTTTTAATTCAAACCCTTTGACTTTGACTTTAAACAGCTTTTAATATTTTCCCATCCAATTTCACTTCATAACTTTTATAAACGTGAAAGTTTGTGAGGATGGATATTTTTTACTCTTTCACGCAAAAACTACTGAACGTATTTTGATGAAACTTTACAGTAATATAGCTTATACATCAGAATAACACATAGGCTACTTTTCATCCGGGTACTACGCGGGCGAAGTTGTGGCCAGAAACTAGTATATTATAAATGTCAAAGATAGGATGTTTAGATGTTTGGATGTCTGTTACTAAAAATTTCCTTACCAGCTGGATTAATTTTATGAAAATGTTGAACAGGGATAGTTCGTGACCTGTCACATAAACACAAACTGTCTTGGTACGCAGGCGCAGCCGGAGGTAGCTAGTCTAGGTAGTTAATGATTTTAGTTATGGTATATTTAGCATATTTTGTGCCTAGGTGTAGACTATGTTATTATGGTCTCTTGTTGGTACTCCTATAGTAAATGCATAATACTGGCTTCTATCTACGCAAGAAAATAATATGAATAAAAAATCGAATGTATTTTTGCGTGATAGTTAATTGTGCGTCAAATAATCTATTTTCTTTCCATCTTCTTATGAAATACGTAATCATTAATATAACAATATCTATATATGGGTAGAAAGTCGGGAATAAAATACAAAAAGGTAAACGCTATAAAGATCCGTTAAACATATAATTAAAGTAGGTAATACATGGCTAAATCTATCAATCATTCGGACATAACCTACTAATACCACATATATTATTATACTAGTACTAATACCAACATAACATTACAACCAGACAACAAAGGGCGCTTCACAGCTGTTGATTTCCTTGCTCCAACACGCTCGAACCGTTTTTATTTCACCCAGAGCTCTAAAATGACGGCACCGTCAATTGTTGACCGTTATTAGGCTGTGGTTAACGTTACTATGCATATTTGATGTAACATTTTAAAACTATCACATCAAAATATAACCGCTTTCTCAGAGACCCCCTAAACCCACAGCAATATCTGAACATATTCTTCCTTTTTACTGACATATATACATTAAAATCCAATCATTTTCCCCTACTCTAGAAACAAGTAAAGCAATATCTTCACTGGCAACAATCTTGAACTACGCGAAATACCAGCTGATTTCGCTACGTTCTTTGCGCGATATCGGAGACTTGTCGTTGTCTTGTCCGACTTTTGCTTTGGTAGACACGGCTTTACACAATCAAATAAGATGTCCAAGCAATGTAAATTCGAATGCAATAATCATTAAACGTCCGGCAAAAACAAAATGGATTACAGAAAAAACTTTTCTAAGATAGAATCATCACTACAAACGACATTGGGGGCATAAAATAGCAATTGCTGGTATTGAATGAGAGAAAAAAAACGTAATATCCATCTGTGCTGTTGGTTTTGCGCTCAGCGTGCGACTAATTATGCTATGGGATCATCGCAGAGTTTTTAGTGCGCCAGCCATTACATGCGCGAGGTTTGCAAAATTGAGTTTTTAGCCTGTGGTATAACTTAAATTGCATTTTTGTCACCCGCTACCTGCGGCGATTGTGCCTTTGTTTTTACTCTCTGATTACACCTCATGTTTATTCCGCGTGTCTTCATTAGTCCCGGTTTTTGTTTTTGCGGGTTCACAGCAGATCTGGGAGATAAAAGGAGATGAGAGTGGATATCGGTTTCCGTTTCAATCAGTGCTGATTATGAAGTCATTTTGTTCGTGGGATCGGTCGCTTTCCACGCATTTGTAAGTCGTTTGATCATGTAGGGAAATAAAATGAGTAGGTCCGACCAGTGATGAGACTGTCTGTAATCTATTACGAGTTTTTACTGAGGTCTCTCTTAATGAAATTAAATAGGTTGAACTGGTTTAGCAGCATCGCCATAATTTTATAAGGGAATTTAATTTCATAATTTTATAGGGTTTGTTATTTATTCTAACATTGACGTCACCGTCACTCTATGGGAAATTATCGCGCAGTGTGAGAAGAACGAATTTTAGATAATCTAGTTTCATGTTCTCCAATTATCAAACCGTTTGCAACGGTCTTTAGATGGCAAGACTGTTAATTTTTTGTATATTTTATATAAACTTACCTATACACGAAAGTGGGTGCTAATAATAATGATAATTATAAACATGTTTAAAAACATGTTCTGCTCCCCTGGGCTAGTAATTTTACAGTGACATTTCTTTAGTTTGAAATTAACCTACTAATTAAAAAACCGGACAAATTACTAATTAGAGAAGCACCGGGTACTTGAATGGTTCCGTTTATTTCTTTTGAGGTTCGGAAGTCTAAAAAACAGAGTATATAAAAGTTATTTCGTTGACGTCACATCACAGTGGTACTTAAATCCAATTCTGAAAGCATAATGTACTTTAAAGTAAACACCACCTTTATCATCAATCAAAAGTACACAAAGACAAAACACGTATTCCACCAAATAATTGCACAGAGTACACAACGTTGTGCAATTGCAGACTGGCACGTTGATTGCCGCCCTTGCTTTAATTAAATAAACCGTTCTGAGTAGGACACAGATTGATGGATAGTTACTTAGTGCATAGGGCTGTAAGTCCGGCTAAGGCTTTATATAAAGCCGGAACAGTGACGATATAGGTAAAGCAACTTTTGCAGCGTTGTGTAGATGGCTAGAATGTTCTGTATATTATTTATATATATTGCCTGTTAAAGAAGAGCTGCTACTTGAATTTTAAGAAATGTGAATCATTTAGGTGTTAGTAGTTACTCAATTCCTTCGTAATTTGTGAAACTCACATATTATCTTAAAGGTAAGGTTTCAATCCATTTCAAATAACTTCAATCAATTATTAGTTAGTTTTTTTGCTGCCATTATATTAGAATTTACAATTATTATTTTTCGACATGAAAACAGTCAAAACCAAAGTTCACCAATTTTTATTTTTTTATAAGTAGGTAATTTCCAAAAAATATTTTTTTTACAGCTCTCCTTTATCTCACATATATGCTTTGCATAGTTTGTGTAAAAATGATTTCCGTTTCGTACTATAGGGGCACTGGTGTCGCGCCCTCTTGTAGCCCTCGTTACCGCCCTCGTTACCAAATTCCTGAGTCGTTTTTTTTTCTAGTAAACCATAGTCTCTTTTATTTGAAATGGAAAAAAGTATTTTAGTCATCTTCTATACTTTCCATTAGGTAAGATTGGGATGCTAGGCTATTCAACTCAAAAAACGAAAGACTAACTTAAGTTTATTTATTTCTAAGATTTTTTTGGGTAACTGTTGATAGTTGAAATGGGGATTTGTGGTTCACATCTTTTTGCACGCTCATAAAAAAATGGTTTACCGAATGCAAGAATTACATTCATAAATTATCTAAATTTATATTGTCCGATATATATTTTTTTATTTTTCATTTACCAACGTGTAATCAACACGTTGCTGACGTTTTTAAGCTCATTTTAGAAGTTCTTCAACATCTTACTTAGACTTGTTTATGCTTCGAATAAATGATACCTGATAACTAGACATCGTGGAAATGTCTACCAAAAATAAACCAATTGTCTGAATTCGAAAATATGGTAACTAAATAGAAAAAAATACTGTTGAAATTGTTAATAGGCTCATAAACAACATTCTCAGAAAATTCAATTCAGTAAGCCATCCGAACAAAACCTATCGTGATCCCTTAAAATCTAACAAGTCGCGTGCTAGATTCTGATGTAGCCTAATGTGGTGCAAGGCACAAGAGAATAGAAAATTCACCTCCTAATAAACTGAAGTTAATGAAGGATGTTAGGGCTGAGATGTACTCAAATACTACAGTAAAACCGGTGATAGTGGCATTGTTTGCAATGAAAGAGTAGATTGATTTGTCTGCGGTGGATGTTAGGGCTGAGATGTATTCGAATATGACAGTGAAACCGGTGGTAGTGGTATTGTTTGCAATGAAAGAGTGAGAATGAGGGTAGATCGATTTGTCTGCCACTAACATCCACCCACAGACTTCAGATCATCTCTTGATCATAGTATATTCAACTGTGCCAAAATATTCAAAATCACAAACCACCTTGAATAAAATGTCCGATTTAAGTTTTATATAATTTGTTATATAAGTGTACATTTGAAATTATCTCATCAAAATCGATTTGTTGGTCGTATCTCTGATTTTACTTGGTCATCTTGGGTTAACTGATTAGATTGAGATAAAGCCTTGAAAAAGGCCTGTGACCGGTGGTAAAAAAAAGTATAGTGATATATTCACGCCTTAAAGTCTCTATTCATGAACATGTCATTAATGTTTTGGTTTTAAGAAATACCGGTTTATTTCCTTGTATCGAACTCGTGAATTAAACATTATTATCACACTTTATCGTATAAGTTTGAATCACGGTACTCAAAAGTAAGTACAATGTATCGTGATGAGTTGGTTTTTTGATCATACCAAGATCAATTAGAAACTTAAATACTGTCGAGTACATGTTGCAATTTCAATCTAAATTATCACGATTCGTTAGTAAACATTTACAATTAGTTTTGAGTAGAGTACCGATTTTGGCATTTATCAGATAGATATTTTACTTTGATTAAGAATAAGATAGCGTAGCCTAATTCTCTTATAATTTGAATAAGAGAATTAGGCTACGCTGTGTCCTTTAACTTGGACCGCACCACAGCACAGGTTCAGCCGAAGCGGGTACGGAAACGAGCAATTTCCTCATCCATTATAATTGATTGGTGTAATTGCGAGCGGATTCTTTCGCGAAGCCACTCAGACTTACATGTCGGGACTCTAGTGTGGACGCATCTTAAATTTATCGGATCGTATTGAATGAGATATTTTTTTATCTGTGGCAGTTCTAGTTAGTTCTCTGGCTTTAACTAGATAGCATTTGAAGCAACATTTTTGACGGCCATCGTTTTAACTTTGCGGTAGGTACTAACAGCTTTCTGTGACTTTGAAGAACTAGCAATTTACGTAGTATAAATTTCACTAAAAACATATTTCTTTACAAAGGTTGGCTGATAGAGCATAGTCAAAGTTTGTAGTACTTATAAGCTGAAATTTTGTTTGGTGTCCATTAAAGTATCTATCTATCTATTAAATTAAAAGTGTTTTCTTTTTGATTTGTGGAATGTCAAAAAGGCATACAGTGCCATCTAGTTAGTTTCGAGGAACTAGCCTGGCCTGTTCACATTGTAAATTAGTATTTTGGTTGGTGGCACAGACACAAAATATTTTACCAAGTCAGTTCCCAGACCCGACTGTGCGCTCGACTGGGTAGACGTTTCCAGTAATTATGTATCTGATGGGATACTCGTGTGGACAGGCTTCGACTTTTATCGGGTTTATTGGAAAACAGACACATTATATGCCGGGCAGCCGGCAGTGTGGCCAGGTCTTAATTTTATCGGATTGATTGAATTAAAGATGACGGATTTTTTGTGGAATTAAAGTCCGGTTTTTGATGTATGATTATCAGAAACTTTGAAATGTTGTGACAGCAATAAAATAAAATACACTTTTTGCAAGGAAGAACATCATCTGAACAACGTAATAAAATTTAAATACTCAGTGGATAAAACATTATTTTATTTTATATTGTCTCAGTCTACTTTCTTTACTTTACTTGCTTCAATTAAAAAAATTGCATTCATTTTATTGTCTATGTAAAAAGATTTTGAGTAGAATACCGATTTTGACGTTCGAGATCGAATGATCGAGGTTTTACTATGATTGTTTTTAATTGTGATAATTATTTTGTTGATTTCTAGAAACACTGTTCGTGTAGGTATTTGCAATAGTAAGGTTAATTACTTATTTCTGTGTCTATATAAAGGATACGTCAATTAAAGCGAGTTAATGTTGACAAGTGCGTTTAAAAAGACTAAAAATAATAACAAAAATCCCAACCAAATTCAATTAATAAAAATATTAACATTTAATCGCGAAAACCTAAAAAAATATGAGTATCAATAAATGATGATCTAGCTTTACAAAAAGACTAGAGGTTGCTCGGTGCACGCAGCTTATCAAGTTTAAAAACGTCATGGAATATCCTTAATACGATGCCACTATGCAATCGCTGCCACTTTCGCAAGTTTCGATGATACAATGGGAAGGGGGGCGCAGGGGGACCTGATTTCAAGAGGGGGTGCAGGTTTTATAACGTAGTGGAACAACTCTATAAGATCCCACTAGGGTGCAGGGGGGTGAAAAGGGTTTTTTCGGATTGTTCCTCTACTCACAGGAACAAGTAGATCGTAATACCATCCCACCAAACGGTCAACCACGAGTGCATCTGGGAGAACAACTATTATATAGTTGATATATATCTAGTACATTTTAAAAAATCTAGTTTCCCTAGTAAAATATAAAATTAATTTAAATTGATATTTTCCCTTCACCCTATGGGTCTACGTTCTTATTATTCGCGTGTGACCGACCCTGAGACATAACGGATGAAAATCGTCTTGTGCTTTTAATTTCGAAATATTTATTTCTAAAACGATTTTGTGAAACTTCAATGTCCAACGTTATCGATCTCAGCCTCATTAGATGAAAAGCGCGAAACAACATAAACTAAGGTTTAACGTTCCGGAATCGTTACACCTTTAGCTTATAAGTTCAAGAATATCTGAGGCCATGGCTCGTAAATAGACATATATGCCTACAACATGGCGCCAACAAGCAACTCACAACTAGAGACATTTGTCCCTAGGCGACTGATCTTTTTAAGCGGCATGTGTCAAATATAATGTTTGGACGTATCTCCGACCGATTTGGTTGAAATTTAGAACAAAAATTGTGTTTGACCTATATTTCCAGGTTATTTTTAATCAGGGCCGAGACTAGGTCTCAATATATTAACTTGTTGTTATAAGAGTATTGGTATTTATATTCAAGATGCTAATAGGAATTTTCGTCAAGATACTTAGACAGTGACATAGAATGACCTTCTTTTGAGATAGTGTCCTCGATTATCTTGTACACCAACTAAACTTATTGTATCTAACGTTCTATTTTACTAACAGTAATCAAAGAAAGAGATAGCAACAATTTTAGTGCCATCAACTTAGTCAAATTAAATTTTCCATACAAGATTAACCGTGATTTAAAAACATGCTGACTATAAACACGAAGAAGAGCGACACGTAAACTAATTTGACAGAAAAATTCTTGCCATCTCTTTCTTGCTTGCACTATCAGTAAAGGACGACAGTTTAAATTAAGTTTAGTTTGTGCATTAGATAATTGACGCCAACATGTTCTGGGACACCCTGTATACCTTTTTGATTGCAGTCTTCATAACTGCACGTAGAGACGAAGCAAGCAAATTACAGCGCCCACTCAATTAAACCCATTAAAATGTAATGCAATAAACATGTTCACAATTATAGAATGGCATAAAAATAACTTAATTAGCCCACGACTATACGGCTTCGAGGAATTTCAAAATGGACTTGTAGCGTTGGAATAAATGGCTGGTATTTTAGCGAGTACTTTTTGACAAGCGTAATGTGAAAACGCTCTTATTGCTGCACCTCGAGTCACAAGTCTAATAATAATAATAACTTTTTATTGAGACAACATGATCCAAGTACAAACCTTAGCATCATCTGTACAAACCTTAGCGGTTTTAGGTGCTATTATTATTCAGAATTATTATTGTTAAGCATTTTTTATTTCGTCAAAAATAAATGTTTATTTCGTTATAAATTTTAAAAAAAGTGTTAGTAAACTTAAGATGAGGGTTAGAACTTAATTACTAAGATAGATTTTGTCCTTTGGGAGAGCTTCCACACCAGTGGACATGCAAAGTTGTTTGCTATTTCTTTCTGAATGCTGTTGTTGCTCGCGCGCACTCTGCTTAGCAGAGAGGCAGTCTTTTTGAGGACGTTGTGGAGTTCTATTTATAAATACTAAGAAAAAAATAATGTTTTGAATATGGTACGATTAAAAACTCCCTTGAATATACCCAGGACTCAAAGTGCGGCAGTTCGTGACTTAATTTCCAATAAGGCAGTATAAAACAGATAGGCATAAGTACTTAGTTATGATTAATTTCAAACTGACATCTTAATCTTTACTTTTATTAAACTTTTATTTTATAAAAGTAAAGATTAAGATTTTATTTTTAC
Source organism: Perizoma affinitatum (assembly GCA_961405105.1). Taxonomy (NCBI): domain Eukaryota; kingdom Metazoa; phylum Arthropoda; class Insecta; order Lepidoptera; family Geometridae; genus Perizoma; species Perizoma affinitatum. Next base: position 3,433,409 of record OY560191.1, on the reverse strand, counting down.
TTTTGAATTTTGAATCAATATTCATTTTGAAAAAAACGAAACGATGCAACTACCTACTTAAAATAAATAGCGCGCAATAAAATCTGTCAAAACAGCTTCTATAATTTGCTGATTGACAAATCCCATAAAACAATGTTGTTAAACCGTAAAACTTTTTTATTATCTTAAGCTCCTTAAAAATAATTTGACACTCAACACGAAAAAGTTATCCTTGTTATTTGCTCGTACAATAGAGGGGCATGCCAATGATCGACCAATAACTTTGATCCTTATTTAAGCGTCAAGTTATTTTATTAATATAAGGTAAGCTAGTCTTGTCACTATCATGGAATAAACTAATTAAACAAAGACCCTGTCCGATCCATTAAACGCTTATTTCCATGAATCCCATTTTTTTTTAAATTAAACAGTTCTTTAACAACACCTATGGCGGCACCACTTGGAAACATGAGACAATCGCCGAGGCCGTGAAAGACATTATTTATTACTATTCCGATAAATCATTTTATTTTATACAACAAAAATATCAACAGCCCACCTGTTGGTAAGCGGTTAACCTGACCTGTAACCTATGGACGCTTGCAACACTAGAGGTACCACTCGCGCATTGCCGACCCTGAGACATAACGGGTGAAAAGTGATAACGGGTTAAAAGTCTCTGGTGTAATTACACCGGCACCCATACTCTTCAAACCGGAACACAGCAATGCGAGCATTACTGCTTTACGGCAGAAATAGGCACGGTTCTTCAGAATATCCTAAAATGATATCAATGGTGACCTCGAAACGGTCAAAGATACGTCCAGCAGCATCCAAAACGTAATTACATCCTCAAATAATGGGAAATATCCTATTTCTATAGATAAGGTAAATAATCGGAATAAATTAGAAATATTTGATATCAATGGTGACCTCGAAGCGGTCAAAGAAACGTCCAGCAGCATCCAAAACGTAATTACATCCACAAATAATGTAAATATCCTTTAATTAGGTAAATAATCGAAATAAATTAGAAATAGTTACACAAGACACCCATTATTAAGGTTATGCGGTTGTAAATTAATTGCCTTCACATACAACAAGTTACTTTTACTGACACACAAACCAACAGGCCGGCCTTCTCACCATAAGCAATTTGCTAACCGTTGCATATATAATAAAAATAATGCTGGACATTTTCACACAGCATCATTTAGCCCCAAAATAAGCAGAGCTTGTGTTATGGGAACTACATGACTGATATCCTTTAAAGATGCTTTTTTTTTAATACTTACATGTTATACATAGAAACTACCCCTATTATATATAGACAAATGTTTGTAGATAATTATAAACATTTGTCCCGCGGCGGGAATCGAGCCCTCAATTTTCTACGTCTCAGACGGACCTTCGCCCACTGCGCAGAGGTCAGTATGTATACGAACTAACTAGACTCAGGATTTGCTCGGGTAAAAGGAAGTCTGTGTTCTCGATTCTAGATTTAAGTTTCAAGCCGTTACGAAGATCCTCAGCAACAAACATCCAAACTATCCAAACTATCGCATTTACAAGCCTAGTTTTTACGACCAATCGCTCAATGAGCTCCGATATTTTATAACTTAATCATTTAATTATGCATAATTAGAATTTAATCAATATTCTATGAAACTGTAATTAATCAAATTTTAATAGGAGTTGGGCAAACTAGTTTATAGCAATAAAGCCATCGATGGGTACTATGGGCCCGTTTGAAGAGCCGTCGATATCAATATACACCGATTAGAGATCGCTTGGTTCAGCTAACCTTTTGAAAACGCATGTCAACATCGTAAATGATTTTTAATCGACTTCAAAATGAAGAGATTTTCAATTCATTTGTTTTTATTTTTTTATGTAAGTTATTCTATATATTATTATATTCAACTAAATTGTGAATCGATTTCAATGTTTTTTATTATGAGTAGGGTAGGGTATACTTTTTGGGTAGTCCCATATAAATTATATGAATAATCCTACATTTAGGGGTATAAAAATGGGGGATAGACTTTTTTTTAACTTGCCGTTATTTAGTCAGTTTTTATTTTTATTTCTGAAAAAAAAATTGTGATGCATATTTATGAATCTGAAAACTCAAGGCTCGTCAACGGTGGATGTAACGCTATATTAGACTGAGTAGCCACAGTTGTCAACCCTACCTATCGAGTACCAGGAGGTGTCATGTAACGTGGTAAAAGAACTTATCAACAACCTATGCTTGACGAGTGTTAGTGAGAATTCCATAGTAGAAGAATCAGGCAACAAACTCGGTTGCTTTTTTTTCTTCATTCAGCATTTAATGTGGTGCATTTAATCGAACAAGGTAAAAGCATTAATTGAAAACGCATTTTTGCTATAACCACGTCAATAAACATTTTTATAATCAAAATACACTAGACCCGTTAACTATTCAACACCAAGCCGATAAATATCTGGGATTTAGCCAAAACTAAGTTTATGAATAACTAGTGAAACGCCCACACTTGCCCTACACATACACACAAAAGGAAACATACCCCTCCCTCTTAATTTCAGGACTTTAGTACTTCCGGTTTGGGCACTGAGTTGACTATTAGTCAATTAGTCAGTCAGTCATGCATCGATGATATATATTGATTGATGATTAACTTATCGCCATAGCGAAACATGTTTTTTTAAATAATTATTTAATTATTTTGCAAAAGAGAAGCTACTTTGTTTTAGACGGTAGAAAGACGGTGGTTTTAGATTGGTCTTCTAACGGGGCCCATTATACCAATATAATGGGCCATTACAATGGTATATATCTTTATATAGTATAATATAATTATATTGGTATTGGTTATATGGTAATACATATATATGTATTTGTCTAATACCTATTTTTATTTTAATGTAGTTTGATTAAAAATACTTTAAATTAACCTACTTAATTACCTAAACGCAAGTTTCCACTGAGGGATGCGTCCTACCTTATAATTCTATCATCGCTAGTATAGTGATAGTCTGTCGAATTAAATTACCATCCATCGATTTGTCAAGTTCATTTACAAAGAAGCTTTTAATTGAAAACATCGATGTCCCAGCACTAGTTTATCGACGCAATGATGCACGTCGATGCAAAGTAGGTATTTGTGTGGCGAATGCGATTGCCTTCCATTCGAGTGACAGCCCAGATTATGGACTTCCAACCGCCATGAAGATTGAGGATCCGACCACACAAGGAGTTTGTTAGTTTTATCATCGGTTTTTCCTTGGTCACCCTGAAATGGACCTGTCCTCATTGCCAATTCGTTAATAAAATGGCAATAGGAAACAACTCACTGACATAGCTATGCCCAAAACCTCCTAAACATAAAAGGCTTCTCACTTCCTGGCTAATTGGTCCCGGTCTCCGGGTGAGTTGATATTTCCGGATACTTTTTCTTACAAAAAAAAATAAGAGAATTGACAGCGATACGCTTTATGGTAACAAATTTATGTTTTTCTTAGCTGAGAGTACATAGGTAATATTAAAACTACAAACAAAACGCACTATATACAAAAGACACTTACTGGGCATATCAACTAGCGTTATTAATTGTGAGAATAGATGTTTATCATAGTAGGGTCGATAAACAGGGCTGATATACCAAAAGAGTAGGGTTGTAATGCATCGCAACTGTTTGCATTAAGTACGTAGTACTTGATACTTGACACGTAGCATCAAGTATTTCCGGCGAACTTTCAAATATTTTCGCAAAATTCATAGATCATCTAAAATCAGTTATGTACGCATCGGCGACCATAGCGTGACTCCTTCAAATTAAATGATGATAAATTACTTTGCTACAACTTTGTAAAATTGCAGTCAACCCGTTTGTGTCAGCAACGGTTTTACCGACCACCCCAGGCCTGCAGCGTAAATAAATAAGTCAGTACTAATCTCTAAAGCTACATTAATAAACATTACACAGATGAAATAGCTATTAAAAGACCGTTGCAAAAGATCTATGGAAAAAGTCAACTAATCCAGATCACTACCAGACAGGAGCGTTCCCAAAATATTCGATGCATTCTCACGCTGAATGGTAATGCTATTGCGTAGACCTATATAAGAGCCAACTCTCTTCAAGTGTCGTTTCAACCAGTCGCCTTGAAATAATGTTTAATACGCTTCGGTTCCCCACGGACCTAGAGTACTTAAGTAAATAGAAAGATACTTAACGTATTTAGATGCCCAAGGTCAAAGAGTATTGACATGTGACTTGCCATAAAATAGACCGAGACACACAACAAAAAAAGATGGCCTAAGATGGTCACTGGGTAATGGGTTAAGAACTTTTTTTGAAACTTTGGTTGATACTTTTCAGACTTTATTAAATTCTTTGATTGATATCTCTATGAATGAGTTCACATTCTTCGATTTTCACCACTAATTCACTATAGCTGAATGAAGGATCATAAATAAAAAAAAACAAGTTGCCTGATTCTTCTAGGCTTAGACACGCGCGAGGATACGTTGTAAATTCACTTTAACATTTTAAATTAACGTAGTTTATAATACTTTATTATACGCAATAATCAAATAAAAAATAAACAAAATTGTATCCCTATTAAAGTACTATGACGGTCTTATCGCTCAGAAGCGATGTCTTCCAGACAACCTTTGGATGGAGAGGATAATAAGAAATTGTAAGATTTGCAAGGGTGAACATAAAAAAAATGATGCTTCGCATAAATTTACTATAAATCCTTGTGATTTCAACTAATAATAGTCTGACTTTGACTTTGACATTACATCTAGTGGACCCGTTAGCACTGGCCATCTAAATATCGGCCGATTCGTTTGACTTATCGGCCGCAGCTGTCACTATTAGTCTTTCGCGAACTTAAAATAAGTGCCAACGTCATTTGTCTGTCACAAAATGATAAAGAAAATACCAATCCACTCACATCAATGTCAGCGCCAAGAAAAATTATAGCTAGTTAAACGACACTTAGCGATAAGCATTTACTGCAGAATACTAAGGGCCCGGTCAAACAGACGCGGTTGCGGTGGTCAGGGAAATGGTTGTCATCATCATCATCGTCATCATTCACAGCCCACTACTGTGTATAAGCCTCCCTCAGTTTATGGCATCCACCACTATACTGCACTAGTCTATACCATCCACGGCCCCCGGCATTGACTATATCGGCCCATCTTCCTACCGGACGACCAACGTTTTTGTAACTACTCCTCGGTCACAATTTAGTCGTTGTCCTGCTCCACCTATCATCAACACGGCTTGCAATATGTCCCGCCCAACTCTATTTCAATTCTATAATCCTAAAGCCGATGTCTTTAATTTTGATCCGTCTTCGTATGTCCCCACCGCCACCGCCACCGCCACCACCACCGCCACACCGCGTCAGTTTGATCGGGCCTTAAGCTATATTATTGTATGAGGTTGTTTAACTCGGTAAGGGCACTTCTGTGCCGTTGTGCTTGGGAGGGCACGTTAAGGGGTAGTTCAGCAGTCCGTCTACTCTCTGCTGACCTTTAAGGTCAGGGTTGACAACTAATTCAAACGATTAACTTGTTTAAATATATAATTAGTTGTACTCAGTTAAAATGGAAGTATCAGGTAGGTTTTATTTCGCTGGTAATAAGTGTATTTCGCGGTGCCTCTGACTACCCCCTATTTGGTATATTATTCAAAGATCTACGCACTAAGTATGAACTCGTATCTAAGGATGTCAATCATGAGAATACAGTCGTGTTTGTTTGATGTATGTATTTTTTTTGAAACTCGGCACAAAGTCGGCCTTCAACAAGTTTATATTCATTGCTATAAACATTTCGTTTTGAGAACATTATAACAGACACAAGAAGTTAGTGATTGATGGCAAATGAAATCAAATGAATTCCCGGCAACACACAACTCTTTAGTCTGCAATGTTGTCAACCTGTCAGTGCGCACGCGCAGGCCACCCGAAAACGCCTGGGGAAAATTTATATAAGTACTTTGTATCCGGAGCCGGAGAAATCCAGTTTTTAGTTGTCTGTCCGGCTTTACAGTGTCACCGATTAGGTATAATTGTCCGGCTATTTTGTTTTTGTAAGGAAAAGTTCTTATAAATTAACTTTTTTTTTTGTCTTACATAAGTATTCATTCTCGCGGTTTCATTTTCCACAAGGTCAGTCATCAATAACTGCAATACAAGATGCTGTCAATATATTTTTCATATTTTTTATATACTAATTCATTATAAAATTTAATATTAAATATGACTCAAAAAATTTTGGTCATCAGGATTTGATCACTTTCGCCTTAGATCGAAGACGTACCTTTTTAAAGTACCGATAGTTTTTAAAGTAAATATTATATTTATCTCTGCTAACTTTAGCAGCGTGCTAACATCTTAAACTCCGTATGATAAACGTTTATTAAATTTGACTAGCATTTTTGAAAATAATAATAATAATATAACACCCATCAGACAGATACATAGTCCTGACCCCACACTTGTGCCTTGAGCATACATACACTTGTCCCGCAGCGTAAATTAAACTTGCATCTCTTGCGTTGCAACTGGAATTTATCAGGAACACAAAGTACCTACTGTAGTACAAAACCATTTCTTTTTTAATACGCTTATTTATCCGACTTTTTTGTTGTTTTGTCTGTTAACCCTACCCGCGGCTCCGCGAGTCCATTCCCGTCCACTTACCCGCACTATCGGACGCCGCGAGATTTATGCACGTCATACCGTGACGCATGCCGGCCGATAATACCTGTCTCACAGATTTATATTCCTCTTGATAAAATAACAATATTGTTACTAGTGATTTAGATGTTTGCGAATTCTAAGCGTTTTTCTACTATCTTATATGCACGGAACAACACAACTTAGCTGTAATCCATCCTATCCTACTAATCCTACTAATATTATAAACGTGAAAGTTTGTGAGGATGGATGTTTGTTACTCTTTCACACAAAAACTACTGAACGGATTTTGATGAAACTGTACAGTTATATAGCTTATACATCAGAATAACACATAGGCTATTTTATTCGGGCGAAGCCGTGGGCAGAAACTAGTATTTTAAACGCGAAAGTTTGTGAGGATGGATGTTTGTTACTCTTTCACGCAAAAACTACTGAACGGATTTTGATGAAACTTTACAGTAACATACCTTAGAATAACACAGACTACTTTTTATCCGGGTACCATGCGGGCGAAGCCGTGGACAGAAACTAGTATCTTTATAAACAAATTATATGCAATGCTGATGAATAAAAACATATCCAATATCCTACTTAAAAAGTCCTTATGGAGAACACGGTTGGTATTGTGTCCTCCATATGCTGTGGGGAAGATCTTCCACCGGGCTGAACCAACTGATCCACTTGTCCGGGGTCCTAGGATCGACAGTTGTTTGTCGGAGGTATTATATATGTTCAAGTTGAGTGAATACTTCGCTTGCGCGATCTAGACACTCCAATGCAGCGCCATCTGTGTTAGCTCTTCGTTGATGTGATGTTACGTAGCTCAGTAATTTGGCAAGAGATGTCGCTACATACTTATAAGTGTTAATATGAGCTAGAGGCAAATCTTTATTTTGCGTATTATAACGCCCGAGGTCCTCTGATGGCCATGGCCTCTGACATGGTCAATATGGTTATAGCCGCTCTGTTGTTTACAAACGCCATCCAGCAGTTATGTTACTACACCTACTTATTTAAACAATAACGACAATAATAGTGAGAACATCGACACGTGATAATATCCTCATCATAAAGCCAGGATAGAGCAGGCATTTTACCATTAACTTTCGCATAAAAACAGGTATTATCAACACACAATGCAATAAATTTCCCATGCCATAATAGCACGCTAGTGAAAGGATACATCGCTCCCAGTGCGTAAATGTATTAGTAAACGGTTAACGCTTCGAGGTGAATACACAGTATAGTAAACCAGTAGACACACTTCTGACAGCTTAAAATGACTATATACACTGTTAGATAATAAATCCTACTACTATTATAAACGCGAAAGTTTGTGAGGATGGATGTTTGTTACCCTTTCACGCAAAAACTACTTAACGGATTTTGATGAAACTTTACAGTAATATAGATTATACATCAGAATAACACATAGAATACTTTTTATATGGGTACCACGCAAGCGAATCCGTGGGCAGAAGCTAGTTAAACATACAATTAACAGATTAACCGCCGAATACTAAATCTCAACGTGTAATCCTGACTTAAGGTGATTATAAAATGTCAGTTTTGTATAATACATAATTACTTTGAACATTTACTTAAGCGTTGAATAACTTTTCAGTATTTGGCTTGGGAAAAGGTGCTGTGTACCTTTTGATAAAACAGGATTTTAAAAATCTGCGCACTTCCCATTTGCCATCGCTAAATAATAGTAATATTGAACTCAATAATGTATTTAAAAATGTTAAAAATACGTTCGATTCTCGAATAACTTGTATTTTTTATGAGGGGTGTTAGTATAATTAAGTATTTAACGTATAGTGTGGTAAGTACCATGTTGGTACCTAACCTATTCATTATGTCATTATGGAACTTATCATTAGAGCTTATTACTATTTTTACTGAAATATAAAATAGTACTTGAAACATAGTTGGGTTAAAGTATTATCTTGCAACTTAACACCATAGGCTTTCTAACACCATAAAATATATTGTGAACTTTTGAGTGTGAAGCCGTATCTCCATTTTCCAATTGAACGAATTTCTCTCCATTCCACCCAAGCTGTTTCTCCCCATTTCTCTTCCAAGCTGTAGGATAGCTTTTGTAGGATGTATACAAATTTATTAACATAACTCCATTGTCCTAAGCTACCAGAAGTCAACTGCCGGCCAAAAGGAAGCTATAACGACGAGAGCGGCGTCGGTCTAGTGACGTTCCTTTTCCGTTCACAGATAATAAAACTAAGAATCTTAAAATAGTGCGGGCGTACTCCCTACACTTTCCTATTGCTTCTTCCACTTCACTACAGGCTCGACATCCTGATTGGACGTATCTGACCATGTCGCTTGGGTCTCCCTCTAGATCTTCTACCGGGGACGGATAGTTCCAGTTCCTGGTTGCCCAGCCTACTCTTCTGCAGCTTGGTGATGTTACGAACTCCTCACGTACTCATTATAGATATTATCACATCTCGTAACCCCGCTAATCCACCTAAGCATTGTTATATCAGGAATATTAATGGTTTAGATACGGCCCTGTGTGACATTGTCATATATGAGCACTGGCCGTATTATGGTCTTGTTCAATAAATGGGTCCACGTGTCCTTAAAAAATACCTACGCTTTTACCTCCATAGGTAATAGGTCATTGCGCTAAAAGCGGAACTGTCATCATTATGTAAATTTTGGCGTAGTGGTATTGGACCGGGCTTTAACACGATGTTTATCTAATTAGACTAGTAAAGTCATCAGTTAAATATAATTCATGATTCAGAAGTAGGTACCGAGTTTGAAGGGCCCGGGGCTTCCCATGCCCTGGCACCTGCCGACTGACAGCCGTAAGCGGTGTACGTGACGACATCCGTGACATGGCGGGTGAATAGCCGGTTGAGACTGAAAAGGTGCGGGTTTGATTCCCGCTGCGGGACAATTATTTAATTATTACCTGTAGATTTGGTTCCGGGTCTGGTTTTTGTGGTAACATGGTAGTCCTGATACCCATGATACAGGGAATTGTGGATTAAAGTGAAGAATTTAGCGACGGTGCCGAAAAAGTTGAGGAGTTAGCTAGCGGATGTGGCAATGTCATGCCGAGGGAAGAAAGTAATGACATTTTGACGAGAAGAATGTCAAATATGATTGTGGATGATAAGCCTAAAAATCGATGGGATTGTGTGAAGTATGACATGGGTAATAAAGGAGAACTGATATGATGGCTGGTAGAGAAGAGCGCAAGGAGAAAATATTGTGGCAACCCCAAGTAATGTGGGACAACGATGATGATTTGTGACGACAAAGTTTGCAATCCCATTCATTTTTATAATATTTTAAGAAAAACATGATTTAGCCACAATTTCGCTAGAGATATTAGAATATCAAATTTGACAAAACTTATCTTTATTTTAGCACGTATGACGTCCTCTGTGGCGCAGTGGGCGAAGGCCCGCCTGAGACGCAGAAGGTTGCGGTCTGTAGTTCCCATAAAACAAGCTCTACTTAGTTTGCGGCTAGATGATGTTGTGTGAAAAATGTCCAGCATTTTTTTTTGTTATAAAATAATGCTACCTTTTACAACCTTAACAGTTTGTTTACAGATAACCTTATCAAAACCCATCAATTATCCTCCCATTTATCCGCAGAGCCGTTATGTCGAGACCCATTATTCTTGTCACCTCAAACAATTAGCGATGGTTTGCTAACATCCGTTAGCGATGGTTTGCTAACACCTATGTAGGGTATAGGTGTTTGAAATTGCAAATTTGTAGACCTTTGTAAGGCTTCGTTCTCACAAAAAGCAGGATCCAATAACCAACAGGCGTTTATTCACTAAGTTAGATATATAAGATAAAATTATTGGACACAAAAAAATTACATGGTTCATCCATTCTTAACACTAGGAATTTAAAACCATACATATGTGAAAAGAAATTATAAGATATTACAAAATATTAGAATATATGTGACTATTTAGTTAATATATTTTTTTAATTAATCTTATGCAACTTTGATTTCGTGCATATGATCATTTTACTTGAGTCTGCAAATCTGAAAATCTGCACACTTCTTAAAAATATAAAAGAGACTAGCTAGGTTTCTTAACAGATAAACAATACTTAACGTTTCATTCATACTGTAGCGATTAAAATCGGTATAAAAACCAAAAGATCACTTTGACTCACTCGCAAAATCGTAATTGGTTTAAAAAACGCACAGTCTACTGAAAAATCTATATTGCAAGCACTTGACTAATTAAATAATAGATTAAGAAACAAGATATTATAATTGTGATTATAATTAAAATAGTGCCGGCATATCCACTTAGGTCGATCGGCGCCAATCTGCTTTCTGTGTAAATGCAGTATGGGGCGTGTGGCGCAAATAAAAATAAATATGACTACTTACTTTGATCTTAATTGTGGCTCCGCACGCAACGGCCCAGCGATTCTGTAGCAACATTGTTAAATAACTGTACTGGAATATTGCTATTCAAAACTTTGTCATTCACAAATGTTCAAATTGGTAAGATAGACAGGATAACAACGACATTATTGTCGTTGTTATCCTGTTGTTATCCATTATTGTCGTTGTTATATGTATTTATAAAATATTGTATTTATGGTTAAGTATAAATAAATTATGCTTAAGCTATGTAGTTAAGTATTTGTTGATATCTATTTTGCTTTCCACTTTGTACATGACACTACCTCTAGACCTACCTCTCACTAGCCTCAAAATTTTGCTGGAAGAAAACTGTTTTAGGGTTAAGCTCACCTTTTTACATTGTCGTCTCATTTTGTCTAGTTATTACGTGTTAGTATGTGTACAATATAGACTTATTATCCGGAAAGCGTGTCGCACGTGCTCCAAAATAAATTATTTAAGAGCTCCCTGATAATAGCCAATTTTTATGATTTAGTAGTTTACGTAATACAATCTCTGCCTAGTTTGGGGCTAGATGATTCTGTGTGAAATATCCAGTATTATTTATTAATTTGTTTATTAATTCTGGGCTATAGACACCTTCAATACTGACCTGTTAAGCAGGTGACTTGGCATCCACTAAACGGGCCCCTATAAGAGTTACCTAGGCAGCATAGAGGCAACGTTGATGTGAACGGCTAAAAGGTGTACCAGAATTTCACTAAGCGCTAAGGGTTTTATGTCTCTACCACTTCCACCCTTGGAGCGTAGGTTCCGCTGTTCCACCTCAACTATATTATTATGGTATACCTACATACGAGTATATATTTGTAGGTATCTAGTAGACTGCAGTATTCCAATTATTTAATTTCGGTAGCGCGTTTGTACCACCTTAAGTATCGTACGATACAATCTAATCTAGGTGTATCATAATTGAAGTTTATTTTAGATCTCAATTTAGATAGCGGCTACTGTTGAATTACGTTATTTTATATAGTATACCTATCTGCACCATTCTTATGCAAAGTCTTAGACGTGATCAGGTTGTCTATGAAAACGGGTATTAGATACTTTAGGATTGAGCCCTAAAAAATAACAATGTCTCTAGAGTTCGAATGAAATCAAATTAGTTTACAAGACTACCTATCTCTACGAAAGTTGTCTGAAAGAGATCGCTCCATAGCGATAAGATCGCTCATTGTATACCTACTTTAAAACAGATTTTGTCATTACCTTGTACAGGGTGTCCCAGAACCATCTAACGCGAAAGCCAATAGATTAGACAACCTAAAAAAAAATTCTAAAGTATATTTAGACGCAGTTCAGGAAGACCCCCCACCGACCGATCAATGTGATGACACAAAGTTGTTGGGAAGTCGGTGGATGGAGGTGGGCCAAGATCGTTCGTCATGGCACTCTTTAGGGAAGACTTATGTCCAACAGTGAACTTCTTGTTTATGATGATGATGAGTATTGACACAAGCCTAGCTTTTGACTGATGGTGAACCTTTTAACCCAATGTGGTTATAAGTTGCGCTATGCACCTCAGGTGAATTCTAAAGGCACAATAAACAATAGGTCATAGGTTCTTGACTGACCTTTGAAATAAATTAATGTAGGTATACATCGTCGCCATTTTGAAAATAACATGCGTACGTTATCACTTCCCGATCTATAATTACCACGAGAAAGTTTCGCTTTTCCCGCGTTTTTGCACCCTATACCAACTGCGCACAATTTGCTGATCATTATAATTACAATTTATGACATAAAACGCGCGGTTTTGTGCAATTTATTATTATAGTAACTTGGGATTTAGAGACAGGGTTTTTTTAAATAAGTTCTAAGGTACCGGTCAAACTGATGCGGTGGCGCGGTGGTGGCGTGGTGGTGACGATCAATGCGAAAAAGTGGTTATCAAAGTTAGCGTGAATGTATTTTTATCGCCAACGCCACACCGCCCCACCGCGTCTCTACTTTTTACTCCTTAATACTGGACGCCCACATAAAAAAAATCTCTCCAAAATATTTTTTATGACTAAGACTAAGACTATGACGTTGAAATAATACCGTGTTTTGTTTTAATTTAAATGAAAACGGTTAAGTACATTGTAATTATTTTATTTAGATCGACCCAACGCAAACTGGCCATAGAAACTAGACAATAGCACTCATTTTGACAAGCTTAGTGTCAAAGTTTTATTGAAGAGTAGGTATTTTTTTTGTTGATTTTGTTCTCCATTGCCATTTTGTTAATTAAATTACGGTGTTCTCCAACCCTAGTAGCCTAAGCGACAATTTTATCTTCTGTCTCAAACTGTTAGTCTTTACAATATTAACTAAAGTAGACAGTTATTACGTTTCAATTATATTGACCGTACAAAAACCAGTACCACTATTAACTATGGAGTACCGACAGCAAAAAGGTTTTGCGATAAAGCAAAACGCACAAAAAGATCAAGTTATTTGATTAGACCTAATTGTGTTTCTGACCGTAATTAGCTTGTATCACTCCCTTTGTTTTATTACGAATAAATACCACGATGTATCTGCAACCACAATACAATCCAACCCAGTAAAACGAGCTTAACACCTTCGAAATAAGGATGTATGGCCTGATCTGAGAAGTAATTTTAAGCTGGTGGAAGTGTCTTAGAGTCAGATAAGCTGGTGTGTTATTAAGGCGTAATTTACGAAGGAAATAATAACGATTTGTTAATTTTACATTCAGCACGACGAGTGTTTATGTAATTTTATTCGATTAATTTTGGCAAGACTTCCGCTGCGGTAAATATAATTTATACAGGTCATTTTGCAGTTAAACAAGAAATTGTGATAAATAAAATGAAATAAATAATAAATAGTTACAATTATAAGGTATTTTTACACTGTGTAAAAATGCCAGTAAAAAACCCATCACCAAGCCGAAAGCCACATATTCTATACATCATTAGGATATATTTATTTCTACTAAACTATTCCTGGGAATTCACTGGTTTTGGAGATATTAAAGATCAAAGTCTCTTTTTTTACAAAAATTAATTCCAAGAGTTATTATCAAACTTTCGTCGAAACAAACAATATCAAAATTATAGAATTTTCTTAACATATAACGTAGTTGCAGGAAGGTAATTAATATCAAACTCAAACACACACCACTTTGACTCGTGCGTAGCACGCATACAAACGCGCAATCAGCGAGCATTACATTGCGCGCTACAAAAATCAGTAATTTTTTTCACCTTAAATTAAAATACGTTTCCCAGCCATTATTTTCCGGCAATGTGACTCGTTAAGATGACGACAGCATGCGTAGATTTCGGCTTGGTGATGGGTCTTACACACTGTATATAGTCCTGACCCCACATTAAGATTCCCTGTAGGTACCGTTGGTACGAGAACTTCGAGAACCTTGGTACCACAACCCCCAGAATCTGAACAAATACATTTCTGCAGACCATTATCAATGGTCGGATTATCAATTTTCATTTAATATAAAACATTTGATCACATCGTGAATCATAAGGAAATAAATAGTTATGCACAATAATTTGTAGAAAAACATGTAATGAAATCACTCTATACTGGTTACTCCGGTTACTCTGTTAATCGAATTATTATGAGCAGTCAGGAAGTTAGTGATAAAACAATTATCAAGCATAAAGTACGTCTTAGTGGTACCAATTACGTCGTATGCTTCCGTCATTTTCATGAAAGGAATTTTCTTGATTTTGTTAATGTTTATGTAAAATTACATAGAAATTTTAAATCTACTAAAATATATGTGGGCCTCGACGCGTGCTCAATTTGGTGAAGCAAGTCACCGCAAGGCAACCGGCATGCCTTGAAACCAAAGATTTGAAGGCATGCCCTCGGTTAGTTTTCCAATAAGCAACTATAGGATTTCAACCTAGCTTTTACGCGGAATTTTAACTGATGTGCAAAACTTGACAAACATAATTTTTGATCTACTTCGATTTCCTACGTGTATAACTTCAAGGATGGTTCTTAGACAGGTTGTATCGCCAAAAGTCACTAGAGAGTGATGTAAGTGATGTGTTTAAAAATATTGCAAAAATATACTTGAACTTAAATCCAATCAAATATGCATAAATTGTACAGTTTGCTGGTATGATTAACTGCGTTGATAATTTTAACAGTCCTATAAGATGGTTTATTAAATGTGTTCCCACACCAACCTGTCGCACCCGTCACACATATAGCTGTGTATCTTCTCAAAATCAGAAAATGATGAATTATGAAGATGATTTTCATCATCCTAGATGAACCTAAGTGCTATTGTTGTCTTTCGATTCCCTAAAACTGGAATCAACATGACTTCTAGCTAATTAACAATACGGCAAAATATAAGTGTATAGAAATTCACGGTAAAGATTTAATTTTCTGGAAAATAACATTCACACTTTCATACTTAGATTGCGTGGATGTCATTTGATCAGTGGTTAATCTTAACTGATAAGAATATAATCTGTACTTTTATTATAAGTTCGATCTGGTGCTAACTTAATTAGATCGAATGCTAGATAATCGAGATAGTTCGTTTTATCGAATTGATAAACAATTATGGGTCGGATAACGGTAAGATGTATTTGCAATAACATATTTATTTTTGTACTTTTAAAAAATGTTTGTTACTTAGATTTGGTGATGGAGGGCAAAATGAGTATAGACGTTTATTGACTATGCTAAAATAATACTAGGGTATTTTTCATTGATCACCGAGTGAAGCGAATAAGATACCTCCGTCAAGTGGGACGAATAAATAAAATAATACAAACATAGAATGACGACCTCTGTGGCGCAGTGGGCGAAGGCCCGCCTGAGGCGCAGAAGGTTCGATTCCCGCCGCGGGACAACTGTTTGTATGATCTGCATATATTTGTATCGGGTCTGGGTGTTCTCTATGCATAATATGAATGTATTTACAAAAAAAAAGTATATAAGTAGTATATCAGTCATGTAGTTCCCATACAAGCTCTGCTTAGTTTGGTGCTATATGATGCTGTGTGAAAATGTCCAGCATTATTTATTTATTTATTATTAAATGAGGCGCATAGCTTACCCTGAGACATAAATGATGAAAATCTCATGTACCTGTAATTCTACCGGCTATACCCTTCAAACAGGAACACAGCTGCTTCAATCATTACTGCTTGGCGGCAGAAATAATTATGGTGGTAGTTCCCCGGACGAGCTGTTTCTACGAGCTCTACTATTTCTAATATGAACAAGTAACATTTATTCATACAACTATGTACAAGTGGGTATATACAAAAAATACAAATGAAACAGCTAGCTATCTAAAGACCGTTGCAAACGATCTATAGATAGCTCAACTGATCAAATCACTACCAGGCAGAAGCGTTCCCAAAATACTGGCCGCATTGCCACGCTGAATGGCAATGCCAATGCTTTGACCCAGATAAGAGCCATGAAGATGTACATTTAGGTGTATATATAAACAAATCTGATGAAAAAAAAAATCGAAAAAAAAAACTATATCTAGGTACATGAAAAATAGCAATCATAGCAGATATCTAATCCGTGACGCATTAAACGAGCGTCAGTGTTCTTCGAAATGATAACTGATTTCCTTGAAATCAATAAGGGGAATATTAGTGTGTTATCAGTATATTTTTGACATTATTATCTATCTTATAAATAAACTAAAATGTATTTAACTCACACTAAAATAATTTTAAAGAAAGCCGGTATCAGGCTTTCTTAAAACATACAAAATAAGGTGTAGTTGAGATAATATACTTGTTAGTATATTGTCATGACATTGCAATGTAAGTATTATACACATTAATAGTGATGTCATGAAACAAATCGGATACTGTGATAGCATTGACGGGAACTGGACTATCAAACATTATCGTATATACCTAAATACCTTATATGTATTATGTCACACCTTGAATCTTTTATTCACTAGCGAAACTTCGCGTGTGACGGATTGTTTAATTGTATTATATTATTAGCAGAGTCCAGTAGCGATATCGAATAAAGGCGACGCTGCTATAAAAGCGACAGCGGATCGGTAGCGGGCTCATTTGCTCGTTGGCGTTCGACGGTTAAACATCGTGAAAAATATTACTTCAGGTGCAAATCAGGTCACGTGAGCCACTTTTCTTGTCGGTTGTTATTTTCTGTAGCTGATTTTGTGTTATTTTAGATTTAAGGTTAGATTGTTCCACTTTGATTGTTTTCGGTATTATTAATGAAGTAGGTACAACTTAATTTAGGTTTTTCGATTGTGTTTTTTTTATCTTTACTCCTCTTTCGATCCTTAGATCAGAAGTGGGATAAAGAACAGCTTAAAGGCCCACATAGAGAGTATTAAACCAAAGAGGAACAAGTCTACCCGCATTTAGAGATTTTTTGTTTTGTTTTTCTGTGTAACAAGTAAGTACTTGTCCCTGATTACTTGTTGGCATAATGCCTCGACGAAATACATCGCGTTGTCGATCAAGACGTCACTCGAAAGGTGGCTCGCGTGTCCGGGCGCGACGCCGTTCGCGGAGTCCGTCGCGCACAAGCTCGCGGGGTAGT
This sequence comes from Perizoma affinitatum, assembly GCA_961405105.1. NCBI lineage: Eukaryota > Metazoa > Arthropoda > Insecta > Lepidoptera > Geometridae > Perizoma > Perizoma affinitatum. Next base: position 3,415,721 of record OY560191.1, on the reverse strand, counting down.
TCTCGTCATAGTAGACTACAATCACACTCGAGGAGTTGTTCAAGAAGTCGAACGCCACGACGCAATTATAGAGATAGGACGCCTTCGCGTGATAGGTCGTGGTCGCGCTCATCAAGTATCGCCCGTCGTTATCGTCGGTCGCGTTCTCGCAGATCGTATGGTCGTCAACTTTTACCTTGCGATAATGGTCATCTCTGTCGTTCACGACACAACCTTATCGCGCCTTGTGACCAATGCCATCACAAATGTAGCCATGAGCAAGTACCGGCTACCAAACCATCTGCGAGGAACGTTGCCACGACGGTTCCGAATCGTAATAAATGCGAGCCCTGCTCGCATGACACGTCACATACACCTTCACCTCCTAAAGCGACGTTGATTTCTACCTCAGAGGATCCTGAAGTTTGTAGTCATTCAGTTGAATCGACCCAGCGTTCTGAAACGTCTACCCTCGCACTAGCTCTTATTGAGGCCTTTAAGACAGTCCGTCCCGAAAAATGTCAAAATTACTTTGTCTCTAATTTTGACCCGACAATTCATAACATTGATACATGGTGTGAGGAGGTGGACCGTGCCAAAAATGCAAACAACTGGAGTGACCACGAATGCTTGTCCCGTGTTGCTTCGTGTCTCAAAGGGGACGCTAAGGTTTGGTTGGCAGAGTGGGTGACGAATGACCGCACGTGGTCTAATTTTAAGCGAGAGTTTACACCACTTTGCCCCGGTAAGCTAGATTACGCCAATATTTTGTTCGAAGCAATGAAAGCTACATCTGATAGGTACACAACATACGCCGAATATGCTCGACGCACCCTGCTACGTCTAAGGGTAGTTCAGGTCTGAGTGAGGAACTGAGGACACTTATCGTGGTTCGTGGAATTGATAACCCCCAAATACGCGCAGCTGCAGCTAACGCAGAGTTAACGTCCGAAAAATTGGTGTCATTTCTGTCAATTTATACAAAGCCCTCTAAATTCAATCACGATACGCGCCTTCATGTTGCTTCTCAGAAACGATTTCATCAAAACATACCTAGTGGCAGTGATGAGATGTCTTGTTACACGTGTGGACAGAAAGGTCATGTCCGACACAATTGCCCGAAGAAACCTAAGACTGTTTGACCACTAGGTCAACCATCTATTTAATCTGTTCATTTTGTACGTAACCACTCTAATAGTAATCGGTACTGATGTCCATTCTGGGGAATGAGCGTATCTTTTTGTTTTTACCCGTTCTAAGGTTATTCATCTCATGCCGAAGCAGTTGAATCCACTAATGACTTGGAAGTAAGTACGCTGGTCCGCAGCCTTATAAATAAAGTTAAGGTTTTTGTCTACATTTGGTGACGTCCAGCTCCTTAGATACTCTGTTCCTAAAGGTCAAAAACTTCTACACCGTGTACAAAACGGACACTAACTCCAGCGAGGTTTTCCATCAACCTACAGAAATACAACTTCTATACCACCGAAGTTAAATACCTCGGAAGAGTGAATGAGTCAAGGTCAGGTTAAGCCGAGCTCCCAAACAGCACATCACCTCAAGCTGCTGAGAAGTCTAGGCCCAATCAAGAGGCCTTACGTGATATCGCCAGAAACAATTTCTCGATGACAATCGGTTCCAAGGCGAGAAGACAAACCGGCATAAACGCACACCTCGTAACTTGGTACTTGACGATCTCGTGTTTCTAACTTGGTTTAATCAGTTGACAGGTCAGTCGGACCCAGGATTGCGCGGCCACTACACGGTCAATATGCTGTCGAGCGGTCTAACGAGCTCACGTTGTTGCGCGGTCTAACGAGATCACGCAGTTGAGCGGTTATGGCGAGACTATGCAGGCAGCGGCGCAATACGTGGTGCCTTGGCGATGCTAGTGATGTTCGAAGACGTGTTGCGCGTTCTTCGACGTGAGTATTCGATCGATTTCATCCATATCCAACAAAACGTTGCATATGACTCTGTTTATTGCCATCCTTTTTAGTCGCATTTGTAAACAAAACCAGTTCATTAGTTATTTTCTGTCTTGTAGGTACATTTTCTCTAGCAGACACTCCCTCGTCTTTAGTTCTTAATAAAAGTAGAAAATTTGTTAGGCTCTTATAGCATTGTTAGGCACAAAATTCGCAAGTTAGGCAAGTGGATGGTAATCGACAGCTTTATATGTAATGAACGGATTAAGATGAATGGTTCGATCGGCAGACCCGCGGGGAGTGCGTGGCACTTGGTCGGGTAGACGGTATAAGGTTACCGTCGGCAGGAAGATACACGCAGTGTATTAACCTGAAGTCCAAGTGGACTGGTCCGTAGTCAGCAGTGCTAAGCACTCAGTCGGACGGCAGACCCTTGATTGGGTAAACGCTGGTGAGCGTTGGGAATGTCCTCTACAACAAGCTGTGGAGCAGAGCGGTCGGTGGCAAAGGAGCAGCCGCCGCGACACGTCTGGCTGGTCGGAGGCCAGAGAAGAACAAGGAGCAAGTAACAGGGCCCTATTTTTATTATTTGAGACGTCTCAGTTAGGTAAAGGTGAAGTCTGACAGTGATTTTGACAGATGATGTATGAATTAAATGAAAGAAGATTGTATGACAGAAGTATGAATCAAGGTGGTAACTTCTTGAAAAAAGTCTTCCACTTTAACATGATGCTTTCTCCTCAGATGATGATACTGATGACCCCAATGCAGGTCCATCAACTTACGCAGCACAAGGATCTGGCATTGAGCGCTCTATGCCACTGCTAGACCCCGATCCTGAGGCAGGACCATCAGCGACACCAATGGCTGGTTCTGGCGACACCACACCATGTGCCCGGGTCAGGGACGACCCTCGGTCAGGAGAAGCCGTATTAGCAGAGTCCAGTAGCGATATCGAATAAAGGCGACGCTGCTATAAAAGCGACAGCGGATCGGTAGCGGGCTCATTTGCTCGTTGGCGTTCGACGGTTAAACATCGTGAAAAATATTACTTCAGGTGCAAATCAGGTCACGTGAGCCACTTTTCTTGTCGGTTGTTATTTTCTGTAGCTGATTTTGTGTTATTTTAGATTTAAGGTTAGATTGTTCCACTTTGATTGTTTTCGGTATTATTAATGAAGTAGGTACAACTTAATTTAGGTTTTTCGATTGTGTTTTTTTTATCTTTACTCCTCTTTCGATCCTTAGAATATTATCTGTGGTAGTAGGTACTAGTATTGAAATATATCCTGGTTAAGTGCTCTGCAAAATTGGTGCTGAAGACAAAATCATCAATTGTTATGGGTGTGTGCAAAGGTGACTTTCATACATAAATCTAATGAATAAATATATCAAGATTAGATACGTTTATAAAAATACACGTTGTTATTGACTGTTTTGCGACATAAATAATTAAATGAGCATAAAAATATGCACTTAATTCCAGCTAAACAATAAAGGCCAATTAGGGACATAACACCATAATCGGAGTGTAATTTAGTTAATTGCATTAACTTATTAGGTACATGACAATCGATTACTGGAAACAGGCTGGCATTATAGTCTTAATCGTCTTTAATCACGGTAAGCATTTCATCAATGGGTTAATTGTGGATGACAGATTTCAATAGACCATTATAATTATTATGTAACACGCTAGAACTAACATTATTCTACAAGTGACGAATTCGAAAGCTAGGTAATAAAATGGACAATGTAATTTATACCGCGACCGTTTGAGAATGCTTCCATCTGGTAGTGATCTGGATCGTTTACAACAGTCTCTAGATAGCTAGCTGTTTCATCTGTATTTTCTGTGTATAGTTGTATAAATAAATATGTCTGCTCAGATACACCTTTAGTTCTATTGTTAGATTAAAACGACCAAAATATTCAATTAAATTTCACTGTTATTTTACTATATTTCAAAAAACAATTGATTGTTATTGTTATTCTAAACAACTTTTTGCGTTGCGTTCTATCGCAAATTCAAACTTGTTTAGCGCCGCAACGCAATGTGTGGCTTGGCCTTTTATTGAGCATCTGAACCACCCTTTACTAGGTAGAGGTTTTTCCGTATTATCAAGTGCCATCATCGATTACTAGAAGCGTTTCCCCGTAGACAACCTGTTTACCGACCGACGCCGCGCTAACGAACATAATTGCTACAACCGATTAGAACAATTGCTAATTGAAATACCGTGACTGATGTAAATTATCTATGTGTTCTTATCGCGTGATTCTGTAAGGTGATGAAGAAGAAAAACATATTACAGCTCTCAGCAGCTTAACCGACGTTTCAAAGTGATTTTGACTTTGACTCAAAAAAAATTATCAATAGCATTCGGACTTTATATGAATATGCCAAGTTTTCGAGCATTGTGGTTGTCCATTTGACGACTTCAGTGGCGTGGTGGACGTGGCTGAGCACGCAAGAGGTGCTGGTTCTATTTCCGAAATAAATATTTGCATGTTCTGCAGGTCCGGGAGTTGTGATATCATGGTACTTATAGTTCCTTATACACACGATACAGGAAATCCTAGTTTGGGACCCGGACTATATATTTGACTGTTAGGTTAATTATTATAATTTATAATTCATATTTAGAAGCATTTGAGGCGTAGCTTGCCTAGCCATCAGATTAGCTAGATTAAACGACGTTTTACCAGGTCACAATTTGGATGGGTGACCAGGATAGACATTTAAACCAACGCCAGAGTTCAAGACACCAGACAAGCTCACACAAACTGACTGTTTTATATACATTTTAAGTCAAATTTAGAAACAAAGCTATCGACATAATGAGAAGGTAAAGATACCTTAATTATAGGTGTATAACCACTTGATCGTAACATAAACTTGTTTCTTCTTCCAGATTACTACAGCCAAGAGCATTCATTCCACAAGTACAGCAGCATGGGGGTGTCAGAGATGCCCAAGGATGACTCTCCTAGGACCACTCCTGATCTGCCTCGAGCTGACCAATCCCCGGCTTCAGGGGCGCCGCCAGGTATATAACGGATTAAGGCTTAGCTTAAAAAGAATATATTTTAACGGTGAATGAAAACATCGTAAAGTACCAAGCTCTAGAACCAAAAGATCGAAGGCATGTGCAATCAGTTAGTGTTCAGCAGCGATGGGCTTGCAACCTGTCACGTGGTATGCTAACTACTATTCATAATGCGGATATGAGCCAGGTATAGGTAATATTAGCTAAATATAAACTAGTTGGTATCCTCACAGATCTGCGTACTGTTATCCGGGATACGGATATTCACTTTTTAAATCCAGATCACTACCAGGCGGAAGCGTTCCCAAAATACTGGCCGCATTGCCACGCTGAATGGCAATGCTAATGCGTTGACCCCAGATAAGAGACAGCTCTCTTGTCACGCGTCGCTTCGACCAGTCGCACTGAAAGAATTTTGAAAACGCGAAGGGCCCCGGTTCCCCACGGACCCAGAGTCTCAACCCCAAAAGGCTCAAATAAGTAAGCTCTGTCGAGACTTCTATATTTGCGCCTCTTGAGATCCTCGGCCGAATCAACCGCTGCACCGGCTCTAACTGAAGTCCCCGACAGATGAGATTGGGCTAGGGTATCTACGCATGTGGCATCCCATACCAAAGGCCTTCCCTTCTCCCAAGGGACAAGAGTCATGCCGTCAGGCCGCTTACCATCGTCACGTAGTAGACCATTCGGTTCAAGAATTGCCATTCAGCGTGGCAATGCGGCCAGTATTTTGGGAACGCTTCCGCCTGGTAGTAATCTGGATCAGTTGAGCTATCTATAGATCGTTTGCAACGGTCTTTAGATAGCTAGCTGTTTCATCTGTATTTTTTGTATATACCTACTTGTACATAGTTGTATGAATAAATATACTTTTTAAAAAGAAAAGATAAATTAAATTGTTTACTGAGGATTTAATTCGGAAAATTATATCTTTTAAATGCGTGTCTTCCCGAGACGGATTGAGGATAGACTGAAGTAAGTACCAAGAAAGTGTGTTAACAAGGGATGCTAGGTCAGCATACTTGGATGAAAGGTATGCCTATTTCAGTACATGAGACGGGATATAACAGTACGGAATATGGATCTGAAGATTTATATCCTCAGAATTACAGTGAGCACGTCACATTCCATTGATGTTTTGGTTTTAGGGCATACCGGTTTAGTCACGATGTTGTCCTTAACCGTTTTGAGCAGTCGTTAAGTGGACATAAATATAACTAAATGTTGAACTTAATACATTTATTCATACAACTATGTACAAGTAGGAATATACAAAAAATACAGATGAAACAGACCTAAAGACCGTTGCAAACGATCTATAGACAGCTCTACTGATCCAGATCACTACCAGGCGGAAGCTTTCCCAAAATCCTGTGGCAATGCTAATGCGTTGACCCAGATAAGAGCCAGCTCTCTTGTCACTCGTCTAATCCACATTAACTAAATTAACTATTGGTTACCTGTCTTCAGGATCCGCAGACAGCGATGATCCTGATGACTTCACACCCAAGAGGAAGCAGAGGCGGTATCGCACTACATTCACCAGCTTCCAGTTGGAAGAGTTGGAGAAGGCGTTCTCGAGGACCCACTATCCGGATGTCTTTACTAGGTATGGTGCGTTTGTATTGTCCAAATAATAATGATAATTTTATAATATTGTTGGATATTTTCACACAGTATCATCAAAGACAAGTATTCTTCCGGATTAATAGCTACCAACCAAGAATTCTTCTCGGTTTTTCAAGTTTTATCGCATGTTACTAGGGTAGCAATTGTAAATTTCACAGCCGTGTTGGCCTAGTGGGCAATACCCCGACTTCTGATCCGGAGGTCGTGGGTTCGAACCCTGTCGTGCACTAATGGATTTTTCCACGCGAAAAAAATATGTGCGCATTAACACGTGCTCAAAACGGTGAAGGAAAACATCGTGAGGAATCCGGCGCATGCCCTAGAACAAAAAATTCGAAGGCATGTGCCAACAGTTAGTGTTCCAATAAGCGGTGATGGGCTTGCAACCTGTCACGTGGAATGCTTACTACTTCCAAAACGCGGGCATGTACCAAATGTAATGTTTGGACTTGCCTCTAACTAACCCGACTTGGTATCCTCAAAAGATCTACTCACTGAGTACGTATCTAAGGATGTCATGGGGAAGACAGTCGTGAACGTGTTTGTTTTTTTTTCTTGAAGTATATTATCAAAGCAATAACAAAAAAATAAAAAACATAAGGTTTTATTCATTGATATCACAAGGATCATATAGAAATGTCCGCTTAAAAACTACATGAATTTAAAATGTTAAATTCTTCTAAGAACCAGGCAACTCTACTTAGTTTTATTATTTGATGATCTTTCTTTCAGCTATATGGTGCCAATCAAACAATGTGAACACATTTATCTTAAACAAGAGTACTAGTCAAAGAATTAAATAAAGTCAAATACGTATCAACCTAAGTTTATGACACTTCTTCACAATACCTAAGAATCACACTATTTTCATCCTTCGCATTAGAACATTGTTCTGTAATACGAGGTTTTCCAAGCCAGTTTGAGCCGCAATGACTCTTCTTTTCTTTTCTGGTTTTATATTAAAACTAACGACAGAAAACGGTCGACGGTCGGCCAAGATATTTTGATAGACATACGTAAATGTGTGCGGTGTAAAGTTTATTTGAAATCTGCATTAGCTCAGTATTATAGAAGTTTTTTGTACTGTAAACGAATTCCACGTGTTCTTTATAAAAAGTACCCAGTCTTTTTATAGATAGATAATTTAATCTTAATCAGTTCCGTCTTAGCAGATAGTGTAGTCTAGTTTAATGCACTTATGAAAATAATTACAAATCACTTTATCTGCGTAATTGATATGCGTTAATTTTAGTCATAAGAATGATTAAGAAATGTATGTATGTATTTTAAAATATATATACATTTTGTTTCAGAGAGGAGCTTGCAATGAAGATCGGTCTTACAGAAGCTAGAATTCAGGTAAGTTTTTTATGGAAAAATCTTTCCTAAGTATCACATAGAAACCCTTTTTAACCGACCTAAAAAAGGAAACATCTGTTTTTTTGTGTTATGCGATATTTTCGTCTAAATATTGTGAACCAATTTTAATTATTTTTTTTAATAGGTAGGACATACTTCAAGGGTGGTCCCATATATATTATATGAAATAATCACAACCCTAAAGATGAAAGGAATGGAGGATAAAATGTTATTTTGAACTTTCTATCAACTTTCCGTTATTTAAAGTCGGTTTTTATTATTTCCTGAAAAATAAATATTATTATCAAAGTCACGAGCTAAAACTGAGTATTTATTCAAGCAACAAGTCATACAATTAGTTTTTGTGCTATTTAAAAGAACATTTAAATTCATCGGTAGCAAAAACTTTAGTTAATCGTTTTCTCATATCGATAAATTAAACAACTCCGTAATTATCATTAGGTATCTTGTGACACCAATTCATAAATATCTCAATATAAAAAACCCTTACTTCAAGTTAACAAGAATTACTATATAAACTGCATTCGGTATAAGATAAAAAACTACATGCCAGACTGTTTTTCTGATGTAAATAACGTATGTTATCTAAACTATGAATCGTTTTAATATTAAGGAAGTGTAGGTACTTCTTTTATATTAAAACACTCTTCTTTTATTATTTTTAGAACTAAAAACAAATAAGTAGGTAGATTCTACCTTTAATGAGGGTTAAATGGCATTGCACAAGGACACACACACACATATAAGCCAATCAAAAATATCGTAATTAATATACCAACTTCAAACCTCATCAGCAAAAAAATATGCCTCCATCGCTTGTTTAATTTAATTATATTATAGCTTATGGAAAATTATACCTATTATAGTATGACTATCTACTTATATTATCTACTGCATGTATAGGTATGCATAAAATTCCTAAGAAAATGACAGCAATTTGTTTGGTTTTGAACCAGCAAAGACAATGAATGATAAATTCATTCCTGTTGTATTGAAGTTTGATATAACCCCATAATCAACACAGACCGAGGCAAATGGGACACTGGTGGAACTCGAAATAATCACTATAATACTGTTTGCACTAAACGGAGTAATGATAATATTCTTAGAAAACGGAGAAGGCACTTCAAACTCTGTCTTCGCAACACCACCTTTGAAAAATTAGAGAAAAAACAAATACTTTGTTATAGTCATATAGTATTCTGGATTCCTAATCGGTTCAGCCATTCAGCGAGATGTAATCATAAAGCTTTTACCCTAAAATCAAGGTCAAATTTGATTGAAATCACAAAAATTATTTGGAATCGTTGACTTATGAACTAACTTATTCCTTCCTCGCGACCGAGCCTCAGAATAATCAGGTCATCATGGTATGGGTTTTTTTTATAATCCTCAGCACACCTACTATCTATTTTCGCATTTATAATATTAGTATCTCTGTAAATAAAGGCTATTTTTATTTTATATTTATTTAATATTAGTATCTCTTCATCAGGACAGCATATGTAAATAAAACGGGAAAATTACATGTAGATACCATTTTGACATAGAGTCTTTAAGCTCGTGCTTAAAAACTTAAAAAGCTTTCTACAGATAAGAAATGTTTTATAACCGATTTTTTACATTTGTCACCTCCAAAACTAGCTTTCTTGACTCCGTGTTAGAATAATCTTTTAATCACACATAATGGAACCGCACTCAGTTGTTTGAGTCTCTTTTTGTATTGAATCGATGCAATTATCCGAATACAAATTACTAGTACGATAACATAATCGATTGATACATTGAATTGAGTCTATCTGTTTTAGTCGATTCAATGCAAATGTGAATGCAGGTGGACTGCAAAACGTACTAACCTACGCAACAGCTTGTAAAGTAGGTAGATTGATATAGATAGGTTAACGGCTTGTTGGCATGTAGAACTGAAACTACTTATTATCATCACTGGCTTAAAGACTAGTCTAGAAGTCCACTACCAGGCCATGGCTAACGTTTAGAGCCTTTTCCTCCACCGTTACCCTGCAATTTCATAATATATGTCGGTCCATTCGAGACAGGGTTTTTGGGAGTTTCGCTTCTATTACTCTTATTACATATTCTACGATTAAGGTACCAGTTACAGAACCTAGGTATTGGTTTAAATATCAACTGGCTTGCTAAATAGATATGTATGTATTACTTATCTTTAATGCTCCATATAAGGGTTTTATGTATTATCTCAGTATGTTGGAAGGTAAATAACATAGCTTGATACAAATAGATACGCTTTTAAATAATTTTAAATATGATAATACAACTGATTGGGCCTTTATCACAGTATTAATATTATCACTACATATATACTTGATTATTGACGAGCACGGTAGTGCGGCGAGCGAGTAGCCAGTTGCAACGTAAAGGTGCAGGTTCGATTCCCGCTGCGGGATAAATTTATAGAATGTTTTATTAAAAACGGGATATTTACCATAATTTTCAGGGACAGAACTACAGTACTACGATTTCAATGAGATGCTTCTGCTAATTTCGTCTATCGATTATAAACGAAAATAAATACGAACGCCCAATAGTGATATTTAACTAGAGCTGTTACAACAATTATGTATATTTTTTTAAGTGTGATTGTTTAATTATTATAATAGTTAAGAATATAAGGGTGATTCAAATTGTTACTAAAAATCGTTTTTAATTACACCCAAAAATATAAATCTTATATTCTTAATAAGACATGCAATTATCGTAACTTACGTACTCACACAAAAAAGCACGTGTTGGCCTAGTGAGCGATACCCCGACTTCTGATCCGGAGGTCGTGGGTTCGAACCCGGTCATGCTCCAATGGATTTTTCCACTCGAAAAATTTATGTGCGCATTAAAAGTGCTCAAAACGGTGAAGGAAAACATCATGAGGAAACTAGCATGCCCTAGAAACAAAAAATCTAAGGCATTAGCCAACAGTTAGTGTTTCAATAAGCGACGATGGGCTTGCAACCTGTCACGTGGAATACTAACTTGCAAAACGCGGGCATGTACCAAATGTAATGTTGTGGACGTGCCTCTGACTACCCCCTACTTGGTATCCTCAAAAATTTACTCACTGAGTATTCTGAGGAAGTCCACCATGGGGAAGACTACGCACTGAGTATGTTAATCAAAGAATGTTCATTATGGGAAATAAAGTCGTGAGCGAATTTGTTTTTTTGGTTTACAAAACAACGTTTTTATAAATACTTAACTGTAAACTTTCTTGAAGAGAAACGAGTTTACTAATTTTTCCAGCAATTTACCCAAGATACGACTTCGTAGCAAAAAGTGGGCATACTCAAAACGCTACCATTTGTGTAATGCGGGCGTATATTTCAAACTCTTGTTTATTAAATGAGATCATTAGCAATTTTCTTGTATTATTACAAACGGAATCGATCGCGGAGAGGCGAGTGGCTAAAATGGCGCTTCAAACTTTGAAGAACGTGTATTCACCGAAGTTGAAGTTGATTGTTTGTCTGTTTGATACCATTAACCTCTTGAAGAGCTTATTGGTTGTAATGCGGTTTCTTACTATCGAGTTTTTATGTATTTATATTTATATTTATATTTATATTTATATTTATATTTATATTTATATTTATATTTATATTTATATTTATATTTATATTTATATTTATATTTATATTTATATTTATATTTATATTTATATTTATATTTATATTTATATTTATAGAAGGTTCTTGGGTTTTATCGCCACAAGTTACTAGGGGGCGTTGCAGTGGATAATGAAAATTTGATGGAAGTCCAGTAATATCAAATTTTAAAAAATACTTATTATATACTTATTATCTATAGGATCATTTAAAAATCTCAACTTTTGAATTAAGAGCAGGTCCTAGGTTTAGTTAGTCCTTTGATTAGTACTTACTTATCAGAAATTTAAACTGTTATCCAGCTAAAGAGGGTTTAGTTTAGCACTGTTGAATTTAAAATGACACATACCAGAAAGAAACAAAACAGGGTTTATTTTATTTTTGTATCAAAAAAGAAGCCTACGAATTAATAAAAAAAAACATATTAGCTATTCCGATAATTTTACCCGTAACGGAGATAAATGACACATAAATGGTAACAGATAAACAAACAAACAAACTTATGGCAAACGCATTAACGGGCTCTTGTCGTCTCGGGTAAAAAACAATTGACTTTGACTTTGAAGCGGCATTTTATAGGCAAGTCCAGAGTACGAACGTGCCCATTACCTTAATGCGCGACTCTGTCAAGCTATTAAGTCCCGCACCTGGGTACTGTCGGTCTTTTTATGCCAACCCTACCCGCATACCGTCGACATGTCAGCCAATTACAACCTTTTCATGCTGACCGTACTTCTTAATTATACGCAACGACTTTTATACTAGCACAAGACATATTTGTGGAGAGAAACGAAAGTGTGAATTCAGGGTTTTTTGAGACTAACCTCTGTCTGCGGCTTAGCCTGCGTGATACCTGAATAAAAAAACCTTTACAGTTATTTTTAGATAGATTACAATACACATCCAATTATCGAAACATCCAAACAACCATACTTTTGCTTTTATAACACTGTGATCTGCTAGTGGCAGCTCTGGCTTCGCCCGCGTTGTACCCGGATAAAAAGTAGCCTATGTGTTTTCTTTTCTATTCTATGTTTACTCGGTGTCCTAGAATATGTTGAATTATATCCAAAATCATAATCAAGGACAACTTCACAAAACAGACAACAACATTTGTTCTACAACAAAACAAAATATGTAGTTGATTCAAATCTGTACAGAAAAATTTAATTAAAAACAAAAAAACAAACACGCTCACGACTGTCTTCCCCATGGTGGACATCCTAAGATACATACTCAGTGAGGATACCAAGTAGGGGGTAGTCAGAGGCACGTCCAAACATTCATTTGGTACATGCCCGCGTTTTGCAAGTAGTAAGCATTCCACGTGACAGGTTGCAAGCCCATCGCCGCTTATTGGAACACTAACTGTTGGCACATGCCTTCGAATTTTTGGTTCTAGGGCAAAAATCCATTGGTGCACGACCGGGTTCGAACCCACGACCTTCCGATCAGAAGTCGGGGTATCGCCCACTAGGCCAACACGGCAAATTTAAATGATTTTCGTATTATAAACAAAATTTTGGAATTTAGTATTTTTTCAGGTATTATACTTGGTCTATTTGCTTTGATGAGTAGAATCACCCTCTTTCGGGTTAGTATACATATTTACCTATTCCAAATTTCATCCAAGTCTGTTACAAAGATTTTTCTGTATGGTCGTTGTGGTACCACGGAACTCGTAGTTCCTGATACCGACGACACAGGGAATCGTTGTGTGGGGTCTGAACTATCTATGTGTCTGTTAGTGTTTATTTTTATCAACGAACACCCATACTTTTGCATTTAAATTATGTAGGAAATCCCTCCTCCCACCCGCGATGGGATATTTAATTTTCAATATTCTTTGCGGACCGTACTAAGGATGACACTTTTTTGAGTTATCATCCACAATACATGGGGTTTTACTTTACGTGAATAGAATACATATAATAATAATCTCGTAACAGTCTCGACATTATTTGTTTTTTGCGTATTTAAACGAATTAATTTTAAAGCCATAAAAGTCCCCGTTTACATAATGACTGCAGTTTCTTGTTTTTGTTGTTCGATCATAAATATTTCGCTATAAATATTTCATACGTTTTATTGGTCGCTGATATAATATTATTTTCCGTTCCTTTAATATTATTAGAGAGAGTGAAGCTCTGAAAATAAAATCACTTTATAATTCTACTACAGTAACCAAGGCGCTACAGGACCACCACAAAAATGACAAACAAACACGCTCACGACTGTTCTCCATGATGGACATCAAAAGATATACAGTAATTAAAAAAACACAGCATCATCTAGCCCCAAACTAAGCAGAGTTTGTGTTATGGGAACTAGGTTACTGATATATATTTTTTTATAAATACATATTATACAAATATTTGTCTTGGGTCTACCGAGACAAATATTTGCAGATCATACAAACATTTGAATCGAACCCGCAAGTTTTTGGGTCTCAAGCGGGCCATCGCCCACTGCGCCATCAGAGGTCGTCTTTGAGAAAACCAAGTAGGGTCAGACACATCGGATTGGAAGTCTGTGTTTCATCCATCACATACAAAAATCAGTTGGATAACTGTAAAAGAGTTACTGTAAAGTGTTACGAATTGATCACCACCATTTTTAAAATAAAGGAGTATTATGTATATGCGTTTACTTTTTGTCTGTTAGTATTGTTCTAATATTAAAACGGGTTTCAATGCGTATTTTTGCAATTGTTTTGTAGGACTTGATAGATAGATTTTAGTTATAGCTAATTTAGTTCTGTGATAGATTTTATCGCCACAAGTATAGGGTATTTCATTAAGCATGTCCTATCTTTAAATTTAAATAAAACAAAGTGTGTGTGAGATATTATTGAAATTATTTATTTATTTGAAAGATGTAGTGATGCCATGATGTGTGGAATATGACATCATTCAAATGTCCGCCACGGCCTCTCTGGGTGGAGCGCATGCGAGATATCCAATTTTCCATGACTTTTGCGCATAAATCAGGCTGAATTTGACCTATGGCATAGGTTATGTTGGCTTTGAGGGCCGCTGTGGATTGTGGTTTATTCGCATAGACCTGCGACTTAAGAAAACCCCACAAGAAAAAGTCTAGCGGGGTTAAGTCACACGATCTCGGTGGCCAGTTCACATCAGCTCCACGTGAGATGACCATGCCCTCAAATCTCTCAAGCAGAATATTCAATGTGGCATGAGCTGTGTGGCACGTAGCGCCGTCTTGTTTAAACCACATGTCGTTGGTATTCAGATGATCCAGTTCAAAAATATAAAAAAATATTTTTATTTTTTTCGTTAAATGGGCGAAGCGCGCGGTGCGTTGCCCGAACAGAACACTAATTTGATAAAACAATTTTATCATTTGCACGTGTTGTTGAATGCTATAGCTATCCATGATGATTTGGCAAAACAGAATGATTAAATGACAACCAATTTGACAGATGTAGCTTCAACAAGATGGCCGCTACCAACTGCCAAAGTTCGGACGTGCCTATTGGAAGACCCGTTAGTAAACGCTGTAACGATAATATTTACATAACTATAAATAATATGGATTTATATAACTTTAAGAGAGTTTGTTAGATAGGATTTAACTCGGCGTCGTCAGGAGCGCTGCAATCCGGATTCTTGATCTTATAAAACATAACTTTTATCAATTACAAACCTCCTCAAATCGAATCAGTATTCAAAAATTGTTTTTACAACGACTATAGAATTCAATTAGAGTTTTAGAATTCATGATTTATTTATTTCTTAGATTGAGCCATAGTGTAACGTAGTAACTAATTCAGTTCTAGTATGTCGGTAGGTCTATAACGGTAAAGTAATAGACATATAAAAACTCGTTGAATTTTCTAAGTAACAATTTATTACCTGTTACTTAGTAACATATCTGAGTACGCCTTCGTAAATGACGTTAATTACATTTTTACCACTCGAAGTGTGAATATAGATGGTACTTAATATTTGCTACAATGACAAAGTATTTACTTATCTAGGTAAACTTAATAATAATAAATAATAAATAAATATTGCTGGACGTCAATATTATATTATATTATAACGTCATCTAGACCCAAACTAAGCATAGCTTGTACTATGGGAACTACATAACTGATATAATACTTATATACTTTTTTGTAAATACATACATATTATACATAGAACATCCAGACCCGAGACAAATATTAGCAGATCATACAAACATTTGTCCCACGGCGGGAATCGAACCCGCAACCTATTGCGTCGCAGGCAGGTTTTTGCCCACTGCGCCACAGAGGTCGTCATAAAGACCGAAGATAGAATTATTTTTAACTCTAAGTTATTTCCTGATGAATATCCTACAACATAGTTTAGAGTCTGTACTCCAGACAGAAACTAGGCAAGCACAATATTTTTTTTATATGTGGCAGACGTTTGTCATAAATCAATATATACGCCAGTCAATTAAGAAAATGACATCTCGTTTAGCCGCCATCTTAACACTACCATTTTGTTATATCGTAGGACTAATTACTTAATTAGTGCTGATTACCAAGCTAACAGGAAACCACAACTGAAACATCCAAGGTTTATAAAAATTTAATTAATTCGTTGGGTAATTTTATTTTATTTTATTTTTTAAGATTTCATTGAAAATAAAATCATTTTTTAGTCATCGATACCGTTTACCGTCATAACACAATATTTTTTTTTATCGAAAATGATCGTCTTCGCTCCCAATGCGTGTTAAGATTTCCAAAATCTTTGAATGCATTCGTATTCATTCATAACGTACCGTACTATCACGGAAATGTTGACATATCACTCACCCTGACGAAGACTCTCGGAATGAGTCCAAACTTAGTCGGTTCCAAACTACGTGAAAATTTCCGTTTTACAATATTAACGATAGTTCTTTGAATGTAGTT
This sequence comes from Perizoma affinitatum, assembly GCA_961405105.1. Taxonomy (NCBI): domain Eukaryota; kingdom Metazoa; phylum Arthropoda; class Insecta; order Lepidoptera; family Geometridae; genus Perizoma; species Perizoma affinitatum. The sequence continues at coordinate 3,399,205 of OY560191.1, read as the reverse complement.
TTTATTTTACAGTTGAGGTGCGTGTTTTCAGCTTTTTGGATATCTCTTACTGATTAGGATTTTCCCATACTGACCTATCACAAAGAAATACCTTGTATAGAGGTAGCTGTACGCGTTCTCTTATTCCACAGGTATGGTTCCAAAACAGAAGAGCGAAATGGAGAAAGCAAGAGAAGGTGGGCCCCCAAGGGCACCCTTACAATCCATACCTGGGGGCTCCCGGGGGGCCACCTCCACCCTCAGCCATAGCATCCATGCCCAATCCTTTCACGCAGCTAGGCTTTGGCTTCAGGAAACCGTTTGACACTAATGCTTTAGCGTCTTTTCGGTGAGTGTTCACTTCAATTTCATTTTCACAGGGTATCTGAAAAGATGAATACTATGCCCGGGTATACCAAGAAAATTCGAAGAGCCATCCTAATCAGCAAGAACAGCAAATCAAAATCCTACTTATATTAGGTCAACTAAAATAATATGATGCAACTGAAAGCTTGTGACTAATATAATTAAGAGTGTCCCCCTTTGTTGATCGAGCTTCAGCCAGCAATGACTTTATCTCTGGTTACTAGCCAAACGCGGTGACATTGAACCTCACGACAAATAAACGAAATGTCACTAGCCACAGAATCTAACTTTTTATTATTTTGTCTATAGATACGGTGGTGGTCCCGTCCTCGGTGCGCAATATCTCGGAGGACATCTACCCCGTCCTCCACTTTTCTCCACCCCACTATACACCTCCTCACCTCCCTTCCACACACTTCTCGCAGGTCTAGCTGCCCCCCCTCGCCAATCCCCTGACCCAGCTTCAGTATCACCCCCCATATCTCCTGGAAGCGAGTCACCTCCTCAACCAACTCCTGTCGAAGTAGAAAGAAGGAGTTCCAGTATAGCAGCGCTGAGGATGGCAGCGAGAGAACATGAGCTTCGATTGGAGATCTTGAGACAGCGGCATCAGACGGATCTCATTAGTTGAGCCTGGTTGAAATGAAGCTTTGAGATCATGATGATAGGAAGATACATTTTGTAGTGATTTTGTTCTTCAGTCGGTGTAGGTAAGTTAATCTTGAGAATGAACTCTTAACCCTGAACATGTTAGTCAGGTTATTTATAACTTTGTTTTAGATTTTTGCTCAAAAATTAACTAAGTTATATTCTACATTATTATAACGACAATTTAATATTTGATTATGAACTTGGCTATGGTCAACAACTGACTTTAGAAGTTTTCTTTGATCAAATGCATGATAGATTAGGCCCTTATGCCAGTGATTTTCAGGGTTTTAGAAGCTGCATGCCACACGAAGCTAATTTTTGTACAGCGCCATCTTTGTAATTTGTAAGAACTAAGAATGGCATATCTTATAAACTTCTCATTGGATAAGAATGTCGCATCGCATAAAATAGACAATATGTTTTTTTACTTTTGCATTTTTTTAACACCCTAGGCAAGCCCATCTTTAGATGTCACGGGTATTTAAGATTAGATAAGTTCTTAGATATTTTTTATCTAAAAACACATGTTTAATAACAATAAGAGACCAGTGAGAAACGAGAATCTAAGCATATTATATCGTACCAAAAGTGGAGTAATAAATAAAATTATATACTAACATAAATATTCCAAATGAAGAATAACATTTAAGTACCTTTCGGTGCAAAAATACATGTAAGATATATTAATTAGATTTAGATTTAGTTTTGGTTTAATGTGACTTTTATTCCGTCCATGATATGCCTTATTATTATTTATTTTAGGTGTGTAAGTAGTTAATAAATATAAAAAAAAATATTAAAATGGTGCCTTTACGGGTGGTAGAAATCTGAATATTGTATAAAGACAATAATAAGTAGGTACTTAATCAGTATTTTTAAAAGTTCTTATGTTTTACCTATCTTCTATTGAAACAATAGTGCGAAGATTGACCTGTTAAAATCTGAATCAATTATCTATTTTAAACACTATTTTCAGTGTGGGGATTTCAAAATGTTTTGATTTTAAAGAAATAAATACCTTTATAATTATGTAGAATTGCTGTAAACATATAAAAACTCAACAATTCAGAGATAATTGTAATGTTTAAAATAAATATAATTTTGAAATGTGTATAATATCTTTTTTTTTATCCCAGTTCATCTTCTTAATAGACTTGAAATTACAAAAAAAAATATAACTCCAAAATTATGATTTTTACATTGGTCGGCAATCATGCATAGGAACTGTCCGTCGCCGATAGAAGATCTACCCTCTTATTCATAATCACTCCCTAATTTGACAGGTCGTTAACTCTAACTCTGTCCTTTTCTAACACTACACAATAGATAGAGGCAGACAACTTTTAGCACGCAGACAACTTTTAGCACGCAGCTAAAGTTAGCAAGTGAGTACTTTTAGTGTGGAATTTGGCAGTTCTCCTATTCGATAGAGCTTTTCGTGTAATGAACTCTTGAAACATACGTGTGCGTACTTTCTCAAAATAGAAGTCAGTGGCGCTCTTTAGAACTTCGCACGACCATAGGTCGAAAAGCTAGATTTCGTGCGTTCAGCGGGAAATGGGACGTTTTCAAAATAAGACCTTATTTGACAACATGGTAAAAAAATATTCAATTTGACACATTTGTTACAGGGAGGACTGTACCATACTTACTAAACTACCTAATCTATCACATGCTACCTATAACCTAGATGAGTATATACGTGATGAATATCACGAGCAGAAAAAAAAACATAATGTGCATTGCATGCGAAGGAAAGTGTCGAGGACAGAGAGAAGTGGAGGAAATTGTAGAAAGGCTGACCACACCACCATGTGGGACTAGCGGCGACTTTACTAGTCCTACATAATGCTGGGGTCAGTTGAGTTTTTCCATACAAATTTCACCTTCCCACTCCAGAAGTGTCACTCCAGATATTTGAAAACCCTTTGATGCACCTCCATACACAACAAAAGGAACATTTCCACAACATTTTAAGACTCAAGGAGTTACTGATGCGTTATCAGTGCGTTAGTGTCCTTACGATTTTAATATTTTTAATTTGATTTCAATTAAATAAACGATTGACCAGGAAGATTAAGTTTAATATAACTTGGCCTTAAAATTCAAGGACCCCTTAATAACACCAGATATAAAACTATTAATCAACCGCTAATATTTGCAAACATATCCATTTAAAAATATTATTTTCAATCAGCAACCGGTCTTGAACACCAATTTAGTTCATAAACTACACGCTAGAAGAGTTTTTTAATCAGTTGTACGGCTACCCCGTACTTACTTACTATAAACTTCAAACTAAGGCTCAACTAAAGTGTATATATTGCCTTTCGTTTTCCAGCATTGACCTGGTGATGAACGACTAGTCCTCATAATGGACAACCTCAGATCCTTACTCAGTACGTAGACCCTAATACTAAGAAGGTAGTCAGAGGCACTTGCAAATTTAGCATTCCACGTGAAGCTTGCAAGCCTATGGCCTCAACACTTTTATCCGCTCTGATATTCCTAGAAGTCTCATGAAGTATATAAAGTATCGATATGTAACACTACTCTTGCCCAGGGTTTCTCAAATTTTCCGTCATCATTTTTATATAATCGCGGTAAAAAAGAAGCTCTTATCAATGATAAAACTAAATTTATATGTCTTAAGATACTATTGGAATACCTGCTTAATTTTGATTATGAAAAAACCGAAAACTTTTTGCAAATTGTGAAGTAACATCTTAGTAATAAATTTTGACAGACAAACAAACAACCCTCTAACAGCAAACATAAAAATGGCTCCTGTCATAAATATATTTATATATATACATATACATATTATATAATAAGTCTAAGGACTATGCCATACTATATACACATTTTAGTAACTATATTTATGTCACTTCATCATTATTATTATTTTATTTTCATTAACCTACCTTTAATACTTAGTTAAATCAAGATAAATATTCTATTAAGAATTTTACATTACTACAAATTGTTACAAATATATAATTTGCTGTATACTGTTTATACAGATGTTTTGTCTGCTATGTAAGGTTATACTGCGTTAACTTGTTTACGTCCAGTAACCGAGCCTCAACACAATCACACAATTGTCCTGCTCAGTGCTGTTTTAAGATCAATATAATATAACCCGTATTTATATGGGGCGAGAATCCACTACCTTGCCGTAACAACTAAACTAGCACGGGAGGTAAGTTTCATTTTTTACCGGCGCTTATTTTAATTGTACCCACAAAACAGTTTTTTTTTTAGTTTCTGCTTCGCCCGCCTTTAACCCATTTAAAAAGTAGCCTATTTGTTATTCTGATGTATAAGCTATATTACTGTAAATTTTCATCAAAATCCGTTCAGTAGTTTATGCGTGAAAGAGTAACAAACATCCATCCTCACAAACTTTCGCGTTTATAATATTAGTAGGATAGGATTTATCGGTCCAGTTACAGTCTTGTCGTAGCTTTTTTCAGCGTGTGTGGTCATCTTACGATTTCGGGTGCACCCATATAATGACCGATACTTTCTTTCCGCCTGACTTCAAAGCATTTAAAACTAAAGCACCGTCAGTCATCAATCAAATTTATTAAACGTCAGTCAAGCCCGGCTGCTAGCACACAGACAGCACCACTGGCACACCATTCATCACATCGCTGGACCATCCATTACGTAATACATCTAATTATATCGTAATTCAATAACACGTAAAATTAGAATAAACTTAGAGTGGTAGGTTACAAAAGTCTTAAAACAATCTGGATGTACCACAATATTGGAACTGTTATTTCATCATGAACTTTGGGCTACATCACTCTTTTTTTTTTTTAAGTTTGAAATTTTTCACTCAGCATCATCTAGCCCCATAGTAAGCAGAGCTTGTTATTATGGGAACTACATGGCCGATATACTACTTATATATTTTTTTTTTGTAAATATATACATATTATACATAGAAAACACCCAGATCTCGAGGCAAATATTTGCAGATGCAAACATTTGTCCCGCGGCGGGAATCGAACCCGCAACCTTATGCGTCTCAGGCAGGCCTTCACCCACTGCCACTTCCAGTGGCTCAATCGTAAGTCCGACACAAACTAACCTAAAAAATCGACATTGTCTTTTACCGGTATTCATTGATTTCCTAACTTTAGGGGTAACCTCTATTCATGGCTGAATTTCGCATTTAAATTTCAGGAGTATACACAGCCCGTCCTGTACTCCTAAATTTTTTTTAAATCATACCGCGTTGCAGTGATGTGATCGTCAGCATCCCTAGTAAGTCTGTGGTCGCAATGTCTAATAGTTATTTGAAATAGAAATATACAAATAAATTGTTTTTATAACAATATCCATGCGTGTTAGCACCCCAACTCTGCGCAGGTTAACAAAGTACAGATTTTCCGATACTCCATGTTAAAATACTTCAAAGAATATTAATTTCAACAAGCTCAGTCTACAATTATATTACACGTTAACATTTCGTGGGAAGAGTTAGTGGGTAGAACACGATTGGATTTCCATTTCCTACGATTAATCTAAAATTCAATTAACCGATTGATTTAGCGATGATTCGTAAAAAGTAAGGGTCACGTTTGTTTTAATGAGTATATTATTATACCAATTAACTTTGAATGATCTGTCATGTTTTAAAACGAGGCGGTATTTCGATATTTTTACTACAGTCATATTTTATACTCGCGATAGCAACGCAAGGAGCTGGTATGTTTGGGGTAAGAGGTATGTTGTTTGTGCGTCTGTGTGTTTGTTTGTTATATTTTCTCTTCGGAAACTTTAAACAGTTGCAATGAAGTTTTTTATAATCAATTTAATGTATTTTTAACGATGAAGGTTTTTAGGTTACATTTCAATAGGGTGCGATAGATGATGGAAAAAACGAGTCGAGTTTTCTTATAGTTTTTTTATTGTTATACCCCCCTAGCACGAATCATTCATGTTATTCATTCATAGCAAATGTCAAATATGAAATAGAAAGTAGTTTATTTGACAACAACAGAGCACAGAGAGTCCTTTCTGTGCTAACAAAAATAATTAAATAAAGTATAAAACTTTATACATAAGTAAGTAAGATTTTAACACAGATTTTACAAAAAATGCAGAGACAAATAGGAAGGTTTTTGTGCTAATTAGTCCCATCTGTGGCGTGTGTGCGTATGTGCTTGTGTGCGTGTGTGCGTGCGTGCGTGTGTGTTAATTAGCCCTATATGTGCCGTGTGTGTGTGTGTGGGCCAAACAGGTCCTGTCTCAGCTTAGTGCTGCTCCGCATAGTAGTGAGAAGCAGCGCTAATTTTTTTTTAATTTTTTTAATTTTTTAATTTAGGATGGATGACCTCACAAACGCGGAAAACTCCAGCCCGCTTAGTATGACCCAAGATAAAGTTTTGTAAAAGAGAAAACAAAAACTTCTTCTGTCGCCTATTCTGTCAAACAAAAGAGGGGTCAAAATATTTTTTTTCTTTCCCTCGGTAGACAAAACAGTTGTCTTGGGTCTTCATGCTAAGCAGGCTAGGAAACTAACATAACATGAAATAAAACTCATCGGTATGAACAATCCAAGGATGTTTCAACCTTTGATTAAACAGTAGGTAGATACTCTCTGATGTCGGTATGTCTGTTCCAATAATTAGCAAATTGGTCAATTACAACGCGCAAACAATCGGCTAGCGAGACTGATGGGAAGATTGCATATTCAAGTATGCAATGTTGGAAGTTAATATTGTTGCAAGTATGGAATTAAGAACGTACAAACTAATTAATAAGGTAAACAGTGGACAAAGATTATTTTATGAGAGACGAAGAAATGAAATAGAATTAAAGATCATGACACCACAAGTAGGGATACAACTGAATACTTTGTGGGTGTACTCGACATGCAAAAGGTGTGGTATCTATTCTCGCTGTAGAACCAATTTTTTTTTGCATGATAAAAGATAATGTTTATTTCTTTTGAGATGAAGGAAATTACGCCTATCGTTTTTTAATAAATGTCAGCGTATAAAACGTAGATATACTTAATAAGTACTTAAATGTTATATTATAAGTGACTGCTTTCATTTTATTTAAATAAAGGTACCTACTAAGGAAAAAAGGCAGAATATTCTAATTAGCTAGATAACTGTACTTTAGAAAACAAACGAATATTTAGTCGTTACGCTATTTGGCCTTATAGCGATCTAGTCCAAACGCAATGTAGTCCTAACGCGATTTAGTCATATCGAGATGTAGTCATAAAGCTTCTAAGCGAAAATATACCATGTACTCGAAGATCCTGATAATCATTCACGAACCTTTTTGGTAGTACTTATACATTATGTGGTACTATATTATGCATTAGGTACTAGGCATAGGTATATGTCAATATTAACTTTTTTTTTCTTCCATACTGTGTTACTAAAATGAGGGGTTGCTACATATCACATGAATGATAAAAGAGAAAATAAGTCCAGAAAAAAAAGAGTTGATTATGAGTTGGGTATTATACAACCAAATTAACATGAATTCTAGATTTGGGTGCTTATTAAAATCGCTTATTTATCGTTTAATGCTTAAAATCTTGCAGGCCAGTACGGAACAACCAACTAAAGTATATTTTACAAAAACTCTTGTCTTGGTGATAGTCCCAACTGATCTAGATTACTAACAGATGGAAGCGTCTCCAAACTGGTTGCAACACCACGTTTAATGGCAATGCTAGCTTAATGATTCAGAAAAGCTGATAATAGTGGTAGTAGCTCAACTTGCTCTCGATTCAGATGTATAATGATAATGACCTTGGCCATTTCCATATTTAGTTTAATATGTGGAACATTATCAAATCGCCCCTAGATTTATAAAATAATCCTACTTAATATCATATTATAGCATCAGTGTGAAAGTTTGGGTGTTTATTGTTAAGGATCTCCACAACGGCTGAACCGAATAGAATGGTATTTGGAACGTTCGTATAGTTCGTGAGTAAATGACACAAACTTAGGTTTCTGTTATCCGGGTAACACGAGGGAAAGGCTGTGTGCAGAGGCCATTCATTAAGTTAGGTCAGTGTGTTTTTTTCCATAAATACATTACAGAAAAAGCAACTTTTAAGTTCACATAAAGTAACTCAACTCAAATTAAAATTCCAAAAAGGTAAGACGTGATTAAAAATCAGATGTTTGTTGAAAAATAAATATGAGTGAGGTTAATTTAATTGTAATCGAATTTTTATCCTCCCGAACTCATCTACTGGTAACGCCTCCAACAGGCTTTTATTAAGTTAAGGTGCCATTTGTAAGCTGAAGCGATGGTAACTATCACATTGTAGACTATTATAAAACGCGAAAGTTTGTGAGGCAGGATGTTTGTTACTCTTTCACGCAAAAACAACTGAACGGGTTTGATGAAAGTTTACAGTAATATAGCTTATACATCAGAATAACACATAGGCTACTTTATATCCGGGTACCACGCGGGCGAAGCCGTGGGCAGAAGCTAGTAGTAGATAAGCCAATATATTATATCATCTATAGGATTCACAAATCGCCAAATCCATCTTCTGCGGACAAATTATGTAAAAAAAGAAGAGAAAAAGAAAAAACAATACTTGACACATTTTCATGGAAAAGATATAGATTTGAAGGCACGGCGGGATAGTAGCCGGACTGCAACGCAAGAGGCGCGGTTTCGATTTAGCTTTCGCTAATGGGACAAATATTAGCATGTGCTGCAGATATTTGCGCCAGAGCACCGAGGTCGTCAAATATTCAGACTTAAAATTAGCGCTTGTAACTTGGGCCATCTAGAAGTGACTGGGTAGGGAGGACCTTCGCCAAATCTAATTATGAGTTCACACACAAAAAGCGGTCAGGACGAGTCCTGTGTGTTTATAGTAAGTCTGTGGTTTTATAGCAGTAGGTTTTTGTTTTTCAAAGGTTCAATGTAAAATGTATGTATCTGTAAAAAAACCACAGGTTTTACATTTACATTTTACTAAGAAAAGACATCAACGCGTTTAAAGGAACGAGAGAGAACGGGAAAGGAGGAGGTTTTATGAACTCTCATACTTAGAAAAGTCTAAGTATGAGAGTTCATAAAACCTTTACCTAAATTACAACTACTACTTACGCTACCGTCTGGATCAGTCGACCTATCTATAGATCGTTTGCAACAGTTTTTAGGTAAATCCCGTGTGTATTGTCTGTTTTTTTCTATTGTGCAGGCAAGTGCCAAATATAATGTTTAAACGTATCTCTGACTACTTCGTACTTTGGCATGGCTGAAACGCAATAGGTGCAGGTTCGATTCCAGCTGCGGGACAAATGTTTGCATGTTCTGTAGATATTTATTCCGGATTTGGATGTTGTGCCTTGACACTCATAGTTCCTGCTATCCACGACAGGGAATCCTAGCGTGGGGTCCAGACTATATTATATGTAACTGTTGGGTGTATGTTTTTTAATGTATAATACTGTCGTAGAGTTTGCAGATGTTTTGTATTTAATTGTCCGTCCACCCTCGAGTAAGGTCGCGGGCGGTGCCTCGTGGAAGAGCTAGATATTAAATTGTCCACAAAACGACAGCGTAAAATCAACAAAAATAATTATCAAATAACTATCTTTGTTTATTGCAAAATAAAGACCGACTTCAAACAACGGGAAGTTGATAAAAAGTCCAATTTGGATTTTTTTCACTTTTAGTGGTATTTTCCATAAAATTTATATTGGACTACCCTTGAACCCTATCCATATATACCCTATCGTTAAAAAAAGAATCATTAAAATCAATACACAATTAGCGAATAATAATACACACAAAAAAAATACAGATGAATACAGAATACAAATACAGAAGAACCTGCTCCTATCTTGAAATCGATTGAAAAATAATTGAAATTCCCGAATGCCGTGTAGCTATGCCACACAATCAGTGTATTGCCGAAGACCAGAAGCAACCGTACCTACTGGCAGGAAAGTGGCCGTTGTTGGAGGCCGTAGGGGCGGTATCTCATAATTAAACAAACACGAGAACGGCCGACCTCGTTAGCTCGATCCGCCCCGCACTAATCAATTCCAATAATTAATGGCATACAAACTATCGATCTACAATACAACTCTACAGCAAAATATTATTTAAGAGTAAGGTACCTATAATTTTATGCATAATATAGTTGCTGTAATTTTTTTTAATACGTAAATACAGCTAGCACTTGTGGTGCAGCGGCTAGTGACACTGACTTTCGTTAACAAGGTCGTGGGTTCAATATCTGTCTTACACCTATAGCTTTTTCCACTTGAAATGATTAGGAGTGCGATGTTAATGTTTTCCTCGAAAATTGTAAAGAGACCGGCATGTAACTCGCGTGAAAAAATATGTAAATAGAGCAGAGCATTCGATACATCAAGAATGCCCCAGGTGTTGTAGATATCAATAGGCGACAGTAATCGCTTTCCATGAAGTGGGCCGTATGCCTGTTTCCTCAATATAACATTAAAAAAAAACAATTGTGCTAGAACCAAAAATTCGGAGACATGACATGTGCATTAAAAGAACCTCTAAGGCGTATTGAATCCATTCACCAAACTGGTTCTGTTATTATATATCACTAGGACCTTTTCAGGACGATAACCTATTCGGATCACTGGCCTATCGCATGCATACAAAGAAAAAAACCAGTGACATGAAGAATTAAATAAGTGACGGAGAGAGTGTAATCTTTCTTTGCACCTCTGCTCCAGAAATTTGCGGACCCAGCTAGCTGCTGGATGAAAACCGAAGTTTTCTCATAAATCTAAATTGACAAATTATTGGCAGCATACGGGCTACCTGTTTGTAAGTAGTTATAGTAACCTATGGACGCATGCAAAAGTCTCATATATTCAGAAATATTCAAACGTTTTAATAACTTATCATAGAATTGATTAAGGTTTCCTGGAAGAAAACTCTTATTAGAGTTAAGCTCGTCTTTGTACATGTTCTATATGTTGTTTTTTATTTGTATTCTCTATGTGTACAATAAAGAACAAAGAATACAAAAACGTAAAATTCCATACTAATAATTAATGGCAGACGTAAACCAGACTTAAATCCACTTTATTTATTACAAAATCTTTATTGTTTCGTTTCGGCGCTATCAATTTACTTAGTTTGATAATTGAAATTGGTCATAATTTTAATTTAACAATTCGTTACGACTTTGAGCGTTTTAACGCACGAGTTTGATTGCTTCCTTGTTTAAGAGTATTACTCACTGCCTATCAGGATCCTCTTCCAGGTGTACTGATCCTGTGACCACACTAGTTCTTTCGGATCACATAATCATAGCCACAGCGAATTTCGATAAAAAAACACAGGGAGTCGAAGGGTACCATTGCAACGGTACCGCTCCCAAAGTTAGGAATTAATATTTAACAATTTTTAGGTTAAGTATTGAAAAATTAAATGTACGGAGTTGAAGGCTTGTTTTGTAACGCACATGCTTGGAAATCATAAAAAGATCGTCATTAATAAAGAGCGGGAATACTGTGTGTTTTAAATTAATTTATTTTTAACCTTTTTTAATTGACGAATTTGTCACCTGGATTCCGAAATGATATACATGTAATAACAATGGAACAACCTTTGACTAGTCTATAATGTATCCTATTAAAATTTTAAATTTAGTCCGGCACTGTTCAGTCCACTAGGGAACATAAAAACACAAGCACTTGTTGAACTTATTGGTGAGTCACAAAACCTAATTTAACCCTACTTCTATGTGGAAATTAGGAATGTAGGTCTTACTCAGTTTGTTCATATTTGAATTTTTCAGTACAAAAATTAAAATCGACATTAGTACTTGCAAACTTTTCAATTCCTAACATTGAGAGTTGGAATAGGGGAGTCCACCCCTTCCACCCCCTATCCCCTTATTTTTTACCTAAATTCGTGCGACGGCTTTCTATAATTCAGATCGAATAAAACTCCAATTTTGCATAAATTTCCATTGTAATTCACAGATAATATATATCACCACAGATCCCGCGAGTATTATCACCACATGCCAATGTACGTCTGTCAAACTCCAAGTAGGTTGGATACTAGGGATCTTTGACTGCCAGCTGCCTGGTTGATACCAGCTGCTCCAGAGGTTTCAAGCTGTACGCTCGTCACACAATTATAAATTCTAAGTCGTGACACCGTCTTGTCCAAATGACTGAACGCAGAGCCTAATTGCTGGGTGTAGGTATACGGGCACCTTATTACCAACTCTCCGTCTGTTAAAGCAATTTAGCTGACATTTAAGTAATTCCTGCGAACCAGTACGTATAATGATCCTTTACTTTGTTTACGTCAATAAAATTAGTCTGCAGTGTGAGCGTTCTGTACAAAAAACTATAACTACTAAATGTTGGGTCCCCAGGTAAATTGTTCCATATCTTCTTACTACTATTATAAACGCGAAAGTTTGTGAGGATGGATGTTTGTTACTCTTTCACGCAAATACAACTGAACGGATTTTGATGAAACTTTACAGTAATATAGCTTATACATCAGAATAACACATATGCTACATTTTATTCGGGTATCACGCGGGCGAAGCCGTGGGCAGAAGCTAGTTTAAAATATTCTACACATTTTTTGAGCGTATTCTAATAAGCGAAGATTTTTATTGAGACATAAATCTCTCCTGGGAGCAGCACATTACCGAAATCAGTACGAAAATGGATGGTTCAATACATGATCTGAAACGCATGCAAATTTTCCTTCAATTCTCTACTAAAGCAACTCTTGTTAACTGTATCTACTCCCTATCCTAGATTATACAGATGTGTGCTATCCTGACGCTACTGAGGAAAAGCTTTACATACTGGAGCGGTTGTTGAATCATTATTACCTGTATTAGATACATGTACGGTCTACGCAAGTATGATCACGTAACACACTACCGCTCGCAGTCCTCGAGCAGGACGATTAGTTATGCTTTTTATAAAATTAGGATACTAGATTGTCACGACCCACGGCATCGCTCGCGTGTAGCGTAGCCTATGCTCATAAAAGCTAGCCTATGTATCATTGGAAGACACAAGATTCAGCCATTACAGATATTTTAAAGATAATGTTTATTGAACATAAAAGTTTGATATGGTACAACAGACAGATTGCAATAAGAATTCGAAACGATACCTAAGTGATTGTTAACAACAAAAATCCAACAACTTTCACGTTTTTAATATTAGTAGGTTCTACGTTCTTCTTTAAATTTAAATGTTCGTTGTGATTTCACTTTACTTCCTTGATTATGACTTGTGCGGCTATTTATCACAGTTCTGCATTGTCCGTTTCATACTAGTGTCATAAACTTTTGGAGATGTATGGATATAAATATGGTCGGTAACTATATAAAGAATCAGCGAAATCATTACTAAGTTCACAGAATTTATATCAAAAAAAGATTTACGCATCCCAAACCAATTTCAAAACCAATAGAAAATAACTTTTAAAATGTACATTCTTAACATGAGACTCCTAAAGGCGCCACATTCTGCTGAGTTAATTGTAAATGATATAATGATATGTAGTAAACTGTGTCTAGCTATAAATTGAATTGTATTTTCGCTATGATAATAAAGAACCTTTAAAACAAACGGCCAGATTGTTTGCCTATTATATCCTTAATTTGAATATAATTATCCCAAAAGTCCCGATAGAGCGGGACTTGAACCGCATCTTCGCCTCAATCGCGCAAGGAATCGACTGACGCTAAATTGAAATTTTACCAGAAAAATCTAATCAGCGCATCATCAAGACGAACATTTTTAGATAATTATTTGCTAAACAGTTTTTCCATTTACTTCTTTATTTCCTCAAATTAGATGCACTAACATAACTCGAAATGATGTTTGGCGCTAAGAGCTGTATTGAACGCTTGATTAACGTCATATAAACCAGTTACGTGAACCCAAAAAAAATACTGAACTAATGTGTCATGTTTATTTATGTGCAACCAAAATATTTTAAGTTATATCATTACTTTGCTTAAAATAACAATGTTAAGTTGCGCGAATAATTTGAAGTGAGAATTTTTTTCTAAACTGCAGCCTTAACTTTAATTTTAAAGACAAACCTTAAAAATTTACATATTAACTTTGACATTGACGTATGCACTTTTTTGATAAGATAATATCATTGCTACATTTAAACCAGATAATAAAACATCGTCAAATCACTTGTACCCAAAGGACGGAGCCTTAGGGCAGCGATTACAGTCAGCTCTACCATTAAACAATTTAGGATAATTAACTACCGGATTTCGAAGCGTTATTACCCTTCATAACACAGCCACTCTATTATTAGAGCTCGGCTCATTTCGTTGCTAATGTGCACGTGTAATTGGCAATGAATTTGTTTATATTCGAGAGTAACATTGTAAGGAGATGACAATGTTGATGTTATTTAATTGAAATTATCGTTGTTTGGTATCATTTTAGGATATTATTACGACTCTACCATGTCAAAGAAAGTCATTAGGTTTTTATTCATTAAAATCATAATTATTATATAGAAACGTCAGCATAAAAACTACGTGGTTTACGCCGATTCCCCGCGTGCTACCAAGCCTATAAGAATCAGAGACAACAAACTCTGCTTGTTTTTTTTATGATCCCTCGTTTATCTATAGTGTGGTGCCAATCTAACATGTACATTGGAAGCTACAAATTCTGTTGTTGAGGTTTCGTTGACTGTTTAGAGGTCCTTCCTCATGTGCACCGTCGAATGTCGCGAGACGGGAACTCATCCGTTGAGCGTGGTCGCGACCACGACGTTGATGACGATGTTGATGTTTAAATTCATCAAAACTATATCATCTCTTTATCAATGTTGGCACATGCCTTACTGGTTTTATAACGTTGTTTTCATTCACTGTTCTGGACAAGTGTTAATGCGAAAATTATTTTGAATAAAAAGATCCGTTGGTGCATCACCAAGCTTGAACTCACGACCGTTGGATCAGAAGTCAGGGGCGGAATAGGCCAACTCTTAGGTAAGTTATAATTTTCAAAAATTTCAGCTGACTGTACAGAAATAAGCTACAAAACATCGACGGAACGCTAATTTGGCGGTACGGAACACCAATAAACTAGTAACGAATTATCTAAATGATTTTCGAGTTCGATAAACGATGTTTATCGAACTGTAAATCAAAACATCTGCCTTGGACGTGACTTATAAGTGTTGCCATTGCTTAAGGAATTGATAAAAGACCATCAACTTCTTTACTTTGTTTAATTACCCACGTGATTTTTGTGGCTCTCATAAGCTGAAGGTTTTACTGCAAATAGGTTTTGAATAAAAACATATTTTTCTTTTTAAGGGATATCCGGATGTAAATGATTATAATAGCCGAGATTTTAACTGAATAATGGTTAAAAAAAACATCGAAAAGTAGGCAAATAAGCTATTACTAGCTATTGCCCACGGCTTCGCCTGCGTCGTACCCGGATAAAAAGTAGCCTATGTGTTATTCTGATATATAATCTATATTACTGTAATGTTCATCAAAATCCGTTCAGTCGTTTTTGCGTGAAAGAGTAACAAACATCCATCCTCACAAATTTTCGCGTTTATAATAGTAGTAACATATATAAATAAGTATTTATATATCTTTGTGTGAACATGCCTTTAAGCTTTTGCAGATCGGACACATAAACTGTAGGTACTAAACCACATTCTTATTTAAGTTATTATTTTTGTATGTAGGTGGGTATTTAGATTACATAAAGATATGTACTCGACATTTTTAATACATTTATTTTATAATTTTATAGTTCGGTTTGTGAGCCTAGATTTTAGGAACAGCATACCCGGTCCTTTCCCAAGGTTATTTTGTTCCATGTCCTAAGTAATCCACTCCTTCAAGACACGTAATTACAATCGGCAGTCACCGCCCGAGGCGTCGGCTGACGTACGGCGTGCAAACTCAATAATTACCCCGCAATCGAATTAATCGGGTTAAACTGCAGTTGCCGCGAATTAAATAGTCACATACGAGTAGTTGTTGGAATTACAGACCAAAGAGACGGAATGGGGCGATTGATCGGTGCCATTGATAGACTTGTATTACTTCTTCTCAATGACGGACGCTTTGTAAAAGAGCGTTGTTGGTAAAAATGCACATTGTAAACTAGGTAGGCACCATAAGTTTTTATCTCCGGTTTTCTTTTTTTATTCCCATATTTTTTTACGTAACACTCAGCACGCAACTTCAATTTTCTGTTCCGTTTTTATAAACACACAATTAATAATTCGTTTGCCCACAGACTAAACAAAAAAAAAAGACTACAGTAGACTACTATAGTAAAATATTTTCCTGGTCTTCTCTACTTAATGTAATTTATGTATATTCTGTATACCTTCCTATTTATTTTTACTCTTATTATTAAGTATATTACAATCTGAATAGTAGCCCAGGATTTTTCCGCGTTTGTGAGGTCATCTTTCCTAGGCCCTGTCTGAAAATCAGAGCTGCTTCTTACTGTGCGGAGCAGCACTAAGCTGAGACGGGACCTGTTTGACCCACACGGCACAGATGGGACTAACTAGCACAAAAATCTTCGCTTTGTCAATATGTTTTTGTTAAAATCTTATTTATAGGTATTTATAGTGTCTATGTATTGTGTGTACCTGTCCTTTCTGTGCTTTGTTGTTCCCAAATCAATACATTTATTTATAAGTGATTATTCTGAGACAAGTTAAAGTTGTTCAATGACCCAGCGTCACTACTAATATCGTGTCAATACAGCATCAATATAATTTGAATCACGATTCTCGAATATGGCTGCACGTACTGAACGAGGTGGGTAGGTATTATTTTCGGAGGGAATAATTTTTGGAATAAATTAGTGCGTTAATTATATCGTGAGTCGGCGGTACAAAGGCGGTCGGCGAGACGCGTGTTGATTTTCAGTTTATTTCATTAGATTTGCGCTGCGGGGGCGCGGGATCGATGCCGGAGCTAGGGTAACCACCATGGACTGGAAGAAAGCCCATTGTTCTTAATTTCAATATTGTGGTTGTAATAGTAGGTATAGTATAAATGTTTGTTTGTTGCCATTATATTTTTGTAACGCTGAACCGCGTTTAAATGTATACTTAGTAGATGTATATGTATATTGTGGTTGTAATAGTAGGTATAGTATAAATGTTTGTTTGTTGCCATTATATTTTTGTAACGCTGAACCGCGTTTAAATGTATACTTAGTAGATGTATATGTATATATAGTAAATGTATAGCGAATAAAATGTATTATTACGAGTTTGCTCCAACTCGTTGTTTTGTAAAAGGATCATTAAAAAGAATAACAAGCCTTGTTTTCTTGCCTTTTTCCTGGCCTAATAAAATGTATTATTAGGTAAATTGTGTCTTGGTACATAGGTTACATTTATTCGGTACCACACAGGCAAAGTCGTGGGTTGTTAGAAGCCTTTGGCATGTTTTTTTTTTTTTTTTGTAGAAGTCCACTGCTGAACATAGGCTTTAGAGAGTGCCATGATGAAAGATCTTGGGCCAATTCCATCCATCCACTTCCCATAACTTTTATAGGATGTCATCTGTCCATCACTTCCTACACTCCACGAAAAACGTATATTTGCTTATCTGTACAAATTAGAGCACGGCTCGAAAGAGTTAACCTAAACCGAAAATAGGAGAGTGTTATTGGAACGAAAATAAATAACGATCAAGCTAGTTCTAAGCCTGGAAAATATAGACCTATCTTAGTACGGTCTCTAGCAAATATCGGTCTCTTCTTGTTATGATAAAATTTATGATGGAAGCAAATGCAAAGTCATGTCTCTGTTTCGTATTAAATCATGGTCACTGCACGTTCCGCCGTAGGGTTCACCTGCCTGCTTTAAAATTGTAAAATATAGCATTTTTAATGAAGTAACCTTTTCAATTTTCGAGTTTACGACCTTATCCGCGTGACATCGGCCCTAATCAAGCTCGTTTACTTGTTTCAAAATGGTTCTGTTGATTTTTTACCATATTATTTTATTTGTGTTATTTACTGCCGCCGATGATTACCTTTCTTTTTTAATTTTAAGATACGATAGCTTGAGAAAATATTTGATAATTGAATTTTTGTGATCGTTGAATGAATGAAAATATATTGTACACCACAAGATAATAAAATAAACAAAAACTTAATGTAACTCGTAGTACAATGGGTAGTCTTATCGCTTAGAAACGATATCTTCCAGTCAACCTCGAAGATATACCTTCTTCTTTTGTTTAGTGATAAGAGCGTTAGGTTGTTTATCAGGCTAGATTATGAAAACAAGAAGTGAGTAAGATAAGTTTTGAGCGTAGGATTTCTTATGAAATTGCAAAGTCAAGTATGTTGGAGATCGATCTTGCCGATCCAATATAACTTAGGATGAATGATGCTTAGGATGCAATGCTCTATTTTACACCTTATGAAATAAACAATAACATATAAACATTAAACGTACAATGGGCGGTCTTATCGCTTAAAGCGAAAGAATGTTTAAAATCATGGGTTTCATTCAAGGTAAGCCATCTTAGATGTACTTAGACCGCATCAACACTTTGCTACCTACCATCAGGTGAAATGACGATGAAACGCTTACTATAACCAGTAAAAACATATTGGAACACTAGCCAGCCTGCGTTTTTATTTCAAAAATTCACATTAATAACTCGGTTAACTGACAGTTGCTCTTAATATGGGACTGTCGTGTGCCCACCTCCTTATCGCATTAATAGAGAGGCTTATTTTATGACTGACACGATTTTTGTATGAACAAGATTGTAATGGGTTTTTGTACTGTTAAAAATTAAAGGACTTTTATTTAAATTTAATAATAAAAATTAATTTATAAGACATTGTTATTTAGTGCAAAGAAACTTTTATTTATGTCTAACTAAAGCCAAATTAATTTAGTTCAACATTTAAAATATTATTTATTCGATTCATTAATCATTCCAGTTTAATTCAGGGGCATAAAACACATGCAGGGACTTTGTTTTTTGGGGATTTCTTCTTTAAATAATAATCTACTTTCATCCTATAAACTCGAAAATTCATGGTCACATCACTAATAGCATCTCGATGACGGCTTCATTACTCTGAAAATGGCTCAGCACACGACCATGTACCTTGGCCTCAGACCATTAGTTTGTTTCATCTTGAAAGTACTTATAAACAAGTATATCGTTGATTGAAATAAGCCCAACAAATCCAACTAAACTCTGACACTTTAAGGGAGATGTTAAACTGTTTCTGTTCTATATCAAAAACCACAGTTTGGCACTTTTACTATGAAAAATCTGATTATATATTATTGTTTTCAAAATTCTTTCAGGGCGACTGGTCGAAGCGACGCGTGACAAGAGAGCTGGCTCTTATCTGGGTCAACGCATTAGCATTGCCATTCAGCGTGGCAATGCGGCCAGTATTTTGGGAACGCTTCCGCCTGGTAGTGATCTGGATCAGTTGAGCTATCTATAGATCGTTTGCAACGGTCTTTAGATAGCTAGCTGTTTCATCTGTATTTTTTGTATATACCTACTTGTACATAGTATTATATAGATAATAAAAACTCTTAGGATTGAAAATGCTCCAACTCGTTGTTTTGTAAAAGGATCATTAAAAAGAATAACAAGCCTTGTTTTCTTGCCTTTTTCCTGGCTTGGTCGCGGAGGAACAGGCAGTAGATAAAACCGACGTTTCAGAGTGATCCTTGTGTTTTTTTGAATAAATGTTTGTTGACCCTTTGGCAACCCTCAAGATCGAAAATAAATACCTAAGAACAATTATTGCCAGATAATTCATAATTTTTTTTTTTTTTTTTTTGCCGTTACAGTCATGTCCAAACGGTTGCACTCTATAGAATACATCCACACAATATTCATGTTATTTATGCAAACACAAGTGAATGAGACACACGATTTTAAATATTATTTAGTCTATTATTTTATATCAGAAATAAGTTTTTGAAACACTAATCAATCACGTCTTGTACACAAGGATTTCTTGTACCGTACGTGTGTATCAGGAACTATGAGTACCTACCATGGTCCCACAACACCCAGACCCAGGCAGTTTATTTTGAAAAACATAGAAATAGTCCACAATAGCTTAGACATAAAATCCATCCCGGATCACGGTACTAAGCCGTCTGGATGCTTTTTAATAATATCATAATAATGACACGCGCGCTAACAGCCTTTTTGCGAGAAGTAATAACTTTCCTGTAATATAAATACCTAGAAATGGAGAAAATTGTACCATTTGCATTTTATTGACTTACTTTATAGTGTTGCAAGTATTTAATAGCAGGAAAAGCATTTAGATTAGGTACTACCTAGCTCTTGTTGATTTTTGAAATAGATTTTTAGGGTTCCAGAGCAGAATGGAGAAAACAGAACCCTTATAATTTGATGTCCGTCGGATTGTCTATTCATCTGTCCGTTGATGTATTTCCCTGTATTTTAACACATTTTTAAAACTTTCGACGTTTTTTTTATTGTCTACCTTTTTGATAAAACCTATCAAAGAACTATTCTCGAAGTCACAAATCGATTTCAAAAACCACATTCAATGGGATAATCCGTGTCGAAGATAAACAGACAGACAAACAAACAACCTCGTATGTCAAACGTAGGTATATACTACCAGGGTGTCTAGATAAATACCACTTTCTGTAAGCCTGCAGAAACATCGAATCGTATGGAAATAACATTATCTGTGTAAAAGTCACGTGACTACTGTCAAGTTTTACCTTGTCAAATTTGCGTTAAAAGGAAAGCTAAGCGTGAGTTATTTGTGGAGGCCCCAGGCTAAATACGTCGCTAAAAAAATAAGAAGCCGAAACTAGCTAATTGATTGTTTAAAATCTAACTAATAGATTCTTCAGACCTAGTTTAAATCTTTTGGCACACTTCTGAAGTTGTTCAGGCAGAGACGGTACCATACTATTGGAAAAGGCATTTGACTCCCGCTGCGTTTTCGTAGTTTCTGTATTAGGGTTGTCACTTTCAATAAAAATCAATAGTCACGAGGAATTAGAAAATAAAATGGTGTTAAATCAAATTTATTATTAACATAGGCATGTAGAAAGGATGGGTGAAAGAAGATTAACTAAACAAGTATACATGCGAGCGTGAATGGGATAGTAGGAAAGGGAAGGCCTCGGCGAACGTATTCTGATGAAATCGGAGACATTCTAAAAAAAGGCCAAATTCGCCAGCTTTTATGAAGAATTTGATAGGATGAATGAAGCTGAGGTAAGCCAGGATCGTAGCAAGTTAAATCCGTGGTCTCTGCCTACCCCTCCGAGAAACAGGCGTTTCCTGCCTGTGTTGTTTGTTGTATATATGTTTTTTCATATATGAAAAATTCTCAGCAGAACTAGTTTTGTCATCGGATACAGTTTTGTAGAGCAATTTCTTTATTTTTCTGATATCTCTCTTTCTTTACGTCCGTTATTTATAACACCACAATATATTTATCCCTGTCGCTGTTGGGCAAGACGTGTAAGGTACTGTTACTACAATAGATGGTAACTAATAGTAGAATAGAAGATGATTCAAGAAAGGACATCGATGCGGTGTTATTTATGTTTGTGCCAGCCCTGACTTCATGCTGTGAGTAAATCATTAATTAGTTTAAGAGGTTACCCCAAAGAAAGGTTATAATCATTGGAGCTCATAATTGGCTGCTATTAAAAAAATAACAAAATTTATTGGCTTATTTAAATGAACTCATTCGATTTTGTTTCGGCTCATCTGTTATAATGTTTGTCTACGAGCCTTTCTTAGCGAAAGAAGCAGTGTTTCTTGAAGGTTATAATAAAAATAATGAGAAATAATTTTAATTTTTAACCAGGTCTAAGCTAGCATGAGGCTGACTGATTTTTAATGCATACGAGATGACGACAAATAAGTTTTTACTATCTTCTGCTCACTGCTACGTCACCAAATAAACAAAAGCCTATGTCTTATAAAGCTGGGGTAGACATGTTCTCGAATGGCGGCCAAGAGACGCAGTATAGGAAGGCCTAGTTTATGGAAAGTTGTAATTTTAAAAATTCCCAGAAGGTGGATAGAGATGGCTTAAGATCGTCAGTCATGTCGCTCTTTAGGGACGGGCTATGTCCAGTAGTGGACTTCTACAGGCAGTAGATGATGAAGTTGTTCTGTTATTCCTGGTCACGAAATATATTTATTCTATATAAATTACGATGTTTATTGGTAGGAAACATTAAAACATCCACACTTACCTATGTATTTTTAATGTTAATTTCAGTATAGCAGAATACCTATTTTTGTTTTAGTTTTACCTAAAAGTAAAACTGAACTATCGTATTACGGCTATTCTAATTAGTATTTTGTTATTAAAAAGTTGTTTTTTTTTTTATGTCGTGCTTAATAAATGTTTTTTTTATATTATAGCATTAAGTAGAAATAAGGATAGTAGTTTAAATCCCTGACAACCTAACAATACAATCCATTAATCCAATAAACTAATTAATCCCAAAAGTTCCCACACTTAGCCCCGACATTATTAATCTCCCCCCACGATACTCGAGCCCACGATCAGGGAGCGAACAGCCCATCTTCAGGACCTGTCAGTTGGCCTGCCTGTCAATTTATCTGTCAGTTGTCTCAGATACATCATTATGACGCTTCTTAATAATTATTGGATGCAGCTTTGATGGATGGAAGATCATAAATGAATCGGTGAAGGGTCGGGTATTGTTTTACGAGGTGCGTAATACGGGGACATGAGGGATTTTTAAACACATATAACCCTCATGTTAAAGGGAACACGGGAGGTGGTCCGGCAGCGAGACGGTCAGACGACATGGCATCGACTAGCTAAAAACACTGTTGTCAAAAGGTTTGACATTTAATGCCATTGGATATATCTCGTTACTGCCTTTCTGTTCACCAATAGAAACAGTGCATTTCAACCAAACACAGGTAGTTATTAAAAAACAAGCATGACCGCGTCTTCAATTCTCCATACATCAAAACCGTTTTTTACGTTTTTGACGTTCTTTTTTAGTTCTTCTAAAAATACAACGATTTAAGCGATGTTTTATTAGCTAGCCGACCTTAAGCAATGTTGCGGGACGTGTATGGTTTAGTCTAGCTACTGATATTATAGTCGCAGGATCTTGGTGGATGGCACAAACTGAGTGAGGCCTAAAACCCAGCAGTGGGTGAAGTTGGGTTATGGATGATGATGATGATGATGTTGTTATGAGAGCACCAAATTTTATGGGCGAAGAAGTGTTATTTTTATCTTGGATCTGGTTCATTTCTAAAGCTAACTAGATGGCACTTTAAACAATTAGAGGTAAACTTTCTATTGTAGAAAAAAAGTTACAACTTGGTTAAAAATTAAAACAATGTACAATTGATCTTACGCTAAAAACTAAGTAGTTAGTATTTGTAGCTATGTTAGAAACACAAAATGAACCCACAATTTTGTTTTTTGCATTTTGCTGTATTTTGTGACGAGCTGTAAATTAACTCTTGCTGAACTGTGGGCACCACAGATTAAAAAAATAGATCTCTATACAATTCTTAATACTTTCAAACTCGTACAAAGCAAAACGTTGCTCGTTTACTTTATAGTTAATAAAGCGGTTCACTAAAGTCCAAGTAGCTTAAGCTGGGACTTAGGCATGTCTTTGTGACAGTCCTAGCGAGAAACTTAGCAGAAGTTCAATGCAGAGCTGAAATCTTGACCATTCGGTCAACAAGCACTACTAGATTCAAAGTGTGTTAACTGGGCCTTTGACATACCTATTCTTATCGTGTTTGTTACTCAACAATTGTAGGTATATCTGTCAAAGTTTAGTGCAATTAAAGGCGTAAGACAAGGAAAGAAGACATGTAGATTATCCCCATGTTATAAGATTACCTACCTCATCTACTAGGTTATTTTGTAGTCCCATAATTTCTGCATAATTTTCTTACATTTTTGATCGCCGCACCCGGTCCCATCGTTTTTTTATAGTGTCCGTAATCATATACCTATTAATAAACCCTTCAGCTTCTCACTTCCATCAATATTTTAATTTTACTAAACGTCGCCACTCTGCAAAATATGTTGCCAGCTGGATTATGTATTAGTGGCTAGATTCTCTTAAAAGTGGGCTGACTTGCGCTGGATAATATAATGATTTATTGCCGTAATACACTCAATTTGATTATTCATGAAGTTCTTTAACGTGTTTACAAGTTAAAAAGTGCAATACCAGGTGACAATTGGCACATATATGTATATGTATACATTATAGTAAGTCTATTACTGTATTTACTTGCTAGATTTTTGTATCAAAATTGCTGTTTAAACCCAACTACAAAGCAACAAGGCTAGCCCGCAGAGATTAGATATGTAGGTAGTTACCTTTGAAAAAAGGTAACAAGTTCTACTCAAATATGGATAGATCTAACCAAAAAGTGCCCACCTGGCAACGATATATACAGATCAATCATGGCCGCGGTTGATGAGTTTTACGCATTGCATCATAAAATAAAACTACACCCAATTTGCTGGATGGGAATGGATGTGCCGAAGGCTTTACGACATAGCTCCATGATTTTTATGATGATATTTGATAGAACTGAAATTAACGATGACAAATCATTAACAGCAGAGTTGATGAATATACATTTTGAGAAATCAGACAAAAAGTAGCGATAATTTTAGAGAGAAAGAACGGTTGGTGATTCCAAACTTGACTGACTCCGAGTGGCGTTAGATTGATATACGATATTGGGCAATAAAGTATGACGTAGAAGTTCGGCCATGGGCCTTAGATAGGTTTTAGGCGCTGCAATAGACGATAGAAACATGTTAATATTTTTTTTAATTCCCTTGTCTAACCAAATTTTTAGTCTGTTAAAACTATAATGGTTAAGAACATACTTTTTATTAAAAACTTTTATATTTAGGTACCATGATTTCAACATTCTTAAAACTCACAACTCATCGTAAATATCCCATTTTAAGTAAAAAATTTTGTTCGTTTAGCATTAAAAAATAAATAATTAATAATTAGGTACCAGGGTAGGTACCTAATTGTTTATTATGTACTTAACAAAAAACTAAAACAACCTAGCATGTATATTCTGGCACCTAGTTTTATTATTCACACGATTGATATCGTTTTATAGCGAGCGTTGGCACATGTAAATGAGGAGACCTAGCACCGTGGTGGGTCTCTCTTGCATGTTATCTTTGTATCTGAGAAATAAAAAAGTACCTACCTAATAGTTTTAAGGTAAGTACCAGAAAAAACCTAAGTCATCTTTTGTAGAAAACAAAGACGCAGAGTGGGAGAAAGGGAGGAAGGTTTCCTTAGCTGTCCTCATGATAAAAGACGAAAAGCGTTTTGTACACATGGCAGCATAACCACAACATAAAATTGGAGTGGTCACCACTTCTAATCAAAGCTTTTTCCAAAGCCTAAAAAAAGTTTATGCAATGATAAGTAGGTAATAGTGTGCCTATAGGTACAGAAGTATGTCACGAAAATCCTGTCAGATCTAATAAAGGCAACAGGTATTTCGTCTTCAATAAGAATCCCTGAAAAAATATTTGGACTTGGCCACTATTCTGACGTAAGTAGAACAATATGTTTTACATTGGGTTATGTGGGCTAGTACCAAAATTTCTGTTTTTTTCTTAAAAGTCGTAAAAAGTTGTTCATCGCTCGGATGAACAACTTTTTCACTCGCTCACAAAATATATCACTCGCGAGTTCGCGACCAGTTCGTCCTGCCACTTTATTCGGTCTGCCTCGACGCCGCATATCACGTATTTTCCATTTGGTGGCTATTTGGGCCCACAGCTCATCGCGCATGCGGGACGTGACCGGCCCAGTCTCACTTCAGCTTTCTCTACTTATTTTTGATTCGTCACCTTATTTTTTTGAATCGTTTAATCAGTTCACGACGCAATAATCACAACTAAATTATACCAGTTAGTACAGTTACTCCAAATAAACATATCACAAAGTTAAATGCATCAAGAAATACTTAGGTACGAACTTATTTCTAAACCTTTTTTATTCGATTTCCTTCTTCAAAGACGTCGTGTGGCGCCTAATCTAGAATCAAAAAAGAACCACTCTTTAAGGTGTAATGAAGTAATATTTGTGTAGCATTCAGTGTTTTTTTTAATGTTTTTCAATTATGAATGATAATAGCAAAGGGTAAACTCGCCGACTGTTATAGAGCAGTCCACTGCTAGATGGCACACATGCTGTTTGTAGGCAAAGTATACCTACTTACCTAAACTTTACAGGTTTAGCAAAGCATCATCTAACACTACAGCAAACATAATAACCGCGTATTTGATAATAGCTGCTTATTTGATAGGAGTCGTTCGTTAACTATTCCCAAAAACCCGTCCCCTTTTTGACTTGACACACTAGCGCCGTTATCCATTTTGACGTATCGAACTAAAATGTTACGTTTTTGTTTGGTGTAAATCGCAGTTAATCCGTTATATACCCCAGCCTCAGACAAAAGAAAGGATTTTTCCGTTCACTACATACAGGGATACAGAACCTCATTTCATTTCTTTCCAATCATCTACGCTGTCAAACTTGATAAGTACATTAATGATCTGAAGGTTGTGTCAACTGCGAGTGTTTCACTCTTTGGTTTTAAAGATGTTCGCTGTACGTTCTTACCAGTAAATCTGTCACCAAATATTGCTCTGAGCGGCAAAGTATTCTCTTCTCCGCCTAGTATTTGGCTTATCTGTCGAATATCTAATCAATGCGGGAGTGAGACATCGCCGGTGGCTGTGCACATCTCAGCAGGGGCAGATTGCGGGCGCATGACACAGCCGATGGCTTTATACTAATGAATGCCATCCAATGATTGTGGACTCGATTTTATTATATTGGCGGCCTACTGCATAAAGGCTGTTCATCACACATCGTGGACATGAGAATTTGTAGGTAGTTACTTCGTGCAATTTATTTTTTATTTTATCAAACATAGTTTTACTATTCAAAATAAAATGGCATTATCTAGACAAACACACAGACGGTATCTCGTTCAATGATACGAAGTAATGTAAGTAGGTTGTAACAAATACGGACCCGTATTTACATTTATGTAAACCTTCACCTTCCTTACATTAGGATTCCCTGTGTCCCTGTGTGTGGTAACAGGATCAAAATTATTTACTCGCTTATCGCCCTTCGTAATGGGAAATCGATTTTTAATGTCACGGTACAGCTGATTTTTAAATAACTTAAACTCATGACTAAAAGGTCACGGAGGACTCTAATATTAAAAAAAAGTCGCATGTTTGAATGGCATATTATTATGAATTGTATATATAAATTGTATTTGTAATAAATACAAATGGAATTTTGTTTTCTTAAACCTGGGAAATACGCCAGCATTATAATTTGTTGCAGCTAACCCCCTCAGTAAAACTCATCAAGGGTTGGCCCTTAGGTCAATAGCCCTGTTAACCCAATCCCCGTCAAAACAAATCACTCATTCATCAGCTGAATAACGCTGAAAGGTCAATTATACCAAAGACACGCTATCCACGCTAATTGCAGAAAACAACAGCAAAACCGCAAGACAATGCGATTACCCCACCCTTCCCCTCCACCACCTTAACCAGACCTTCCATCACCGCTTGATACTAAAAATGCAGAGTAACCAGAAGGGGATACGATGAGTTTCAAAGACCAAGATAAATTGGTACATTTAGTTTGAACCGAGTTGGGAGGTCCATCGGTTAATTGAATGTGTCAATCATTATAACAACGCAAATGAAGGGCATAGAACACACCAGTCACAGCAGACCCTTCAGCTCGAAGCCCTTTAAGAACAGATTCAATTTACTCTCAGAAGAGAGTGGAAGGTCAGGATACGATTGCTGAGATTGACGGATGCCTGGGGCTTGTAGTATATTAATGTCAGTTAGCAAGAGTAGTTGCAAATACTAATTGTACGATAACTACTTACGAGTATGTATAATTTGCAAGTACTTTACTGGCTTGTAGGTATACCTTCGGGCGTTAGTAGAAATCAGTCCTGTGCGTTGTTCCAAATAACAAAATTAGCTTGTTGTCAAGAAAAAAGTGTCAATGTCTCAACAAAACGGTCAAGTAGACTTATCTTCTGGAGCATGCCTCATAACTTGTAATGATATATATTTTGCTGGACATTTTCACACAACATCATCTAGCCCCAAAGTAAGCAGAGCTTGTGTTATGGGAACTACATGACTGATAAACTACTTTACATATATATTTTTTTTTGTGAATACATACTTATTATAGATAGAAAACACCCAGACCCGAGACAAATATTTGCGGATGCAAACATTTGTCCCGCAACGGGAATCGAACCCGCAACCTTCTGCGTCTCAGGCGGGCCTTCCCCCACTGCGCCACAGAGCTCGTCATTCAGTATTTATATTTTCAATTCTACATTGAGTATTTAAATTTTCAGGGTTAAAAAGAAATGACTTAAACGGAACTCTTAATAGTTTCGGCATGTTCGTCTGCTTGTCCTCCGATGTCATCCGCGATTTTTCTTGGAGGTTCCAGCTAATCCAATACTTCAAATTAGTTAAAGTTGTGGTAATGAAAACTATAATAATCAAAAAACAAACACGCTCACGACTGTCTTCCCCATGGTGGACATCCTCAGATACATACTCAGTGAGTAGATACCAAGTAGGGGGTATTCAGAGGCACGTCCAAACATTACATTTAGTACATGCCCGCGTTTTGCAAGTTAGCATTTCACGTGACAGGTTGCAAGCCCATCGCCGCTTAATGGAACACTAACAGATGGCCTTCGAATTTATGGTTCTAGGGTATGCCGGTTTCCTCACGATGTTTTCCTTCACCGTTTTAAGCACATGTTAATGCGCACGTAAATATTTCGAGTGGAAAAATCCATTGGTGCATAACCGGGTTCGAACCCACAACCTCCGGATCAGAAGTCGGGGAATTGTCCACTAGGCCAACGCGGCTTTTTATTATTAAGTATCAATTAATAATAAATATACACCCAAAAGACATAAACATAGACCTCTGTATCGTGGGCATCAGAAACAACGAGTACCACAAAATCCAGACCCGGAACAAATATCTGCAGAACATACAAATATTTGACCTACACCGGGAATCAAACTCGCACCTCTTGTGTCGCAGCCAGCTACTTGCCCGCCGCGCCATCGAGGTCGTCAATATGGCGCCAACGCGTAATTTTTTTGGTGGCGGACGCTCATAAAAATTAAGATAAAGAATATCAATAAAAAATGATAAACTTCGTATTCAAATGAACAATAAATCAAAATTAATTTCCACATTATAGATACGAGTAGGTATTATCTGTGTAGGCCGAAAGCTAGTCATTGCTTTCTCACGTCATGCTAAAGTCTGACGGAATCACCAATTGACAACATGTGAGTACTGAACATCAAACTTCTTAGAACTGAAGCTTTATGATTTTTTCTATTGCCAGTATTTCATTGCTGATGAAAAAAGGATTGTGGACGTCGTAGAGGATCGGATAGATGCAAAAATGCATACCTTTTGCACTGTTTTCGATAAAATGTCTGCACTTAGCTTCACAAAAACTTAAAATAAAAAAATATATGACATTTTCATCTAGCCCTAAATTACATGACTACTTATATATATATATAAATGCATACATATTATATATAGAATACTTATGATTATCGTACAGAATTACTTCAGGCATTTTTATTACCCAGGTAAATACTTTTTAATACATGGAACGAAATTGTGGAAATGGCTTTGATTGTGTGGAACCCTGATAAAATGAAGATTAGTTAATGATCTAGAATATATAGCCTTTGATATATACTAGATCACAGGTGAAGGCGTCCTCCAGGGGTTCTTGCAGAATAAATATATATATAAAATATAACTACAAATACTACAATATTAAACACAATAAATACTTATGAAAAACAAATGTAAATATTTTAAGGTTTTTTGCAAGAAAATCTTTATATTGTATTTTATTTTATTATTATTTATATACTAGATTATGAACGAATCTATTCTCGATGTCGACAAATGGGTTCATCCGTTACGAAGATTAATAGCAACATATATTTAAAAAAAACATTTGTCTCCCGTTGGTAATCGAACCCTTCCTGAAATCGAGCATTTCAGGCGGGCCTTCGCCCACTACGCCACAGATGTCCACAAACATCTTTACTTCCTTCCAAGAATACTCATATCATGGAATGATCTGCCTGCCGGAATTTTCCCGAGTGACTATATTGTGAGGTTCTTCAAAAAAGGAGTTTTAAATAGGGAATACAGTCGTGTGTTTTTTTTTTTTTGTTTTCAATGCGCGTTTATTCCTCTGGTGTTGGAAGTGTCCTTATGCTAAGGTAACTGCTTACCAAAAGGTGGAATGTATGTTTGCTTGCTGGTATAAAAAAAAAACTTTCTCAATTATAAATAGGCACTAACTTTGAAGTCTGATAGAATTTTTACACGTCATTTTGCTGTCTCAGTTTACAAAATACCGACGACTCTCGATCTAGTATTATTAAATCAAATGCCAGACACCATATTTACATTTAAAGATTTGAATTCATTCGGTCTGACGAGAAAAATGATAATTTGTAACAATATATCATAGAACGGCCATAACTCATAGTGTATTTATAATTTGGTTGCTCTGTCGTCTCATTACAATGTTGAAATGGTTGCCGACGGTTACCACCCAATCTAAAACAATGATTTGAATAATGTTTGAATAATAAATTATTGGAGATACATACAATTGCTGATAGTTTTAGAATTGCTTTTATTAAATTAGATTTTGGTAAGTAGATCTATCTCTTCTTTCTTATTATACGACCAAACAAGTTACAGAATTCACAGTAGAATCATAGCGAAAACAATTCGATGAAGAGGCGCAGCGGGCGAATAGCCAGCTTGCAAGAGGTGCAGGTTCGATTCCCGCTGAGGGACAAATGTTTGCAAGGGGGTACCACGGTACTGGTAGTTCCTGATACCCACGGTACAGTGAATCTTTGTGTGGGGTCAGCTCTATGTATGTGTATGTTGTGTATAAGATCTAGGACTATCGACTAAATTACAAAAAAATATATTCATTATACAGTTCATCAAGATTTATCATTTCAAACTAATGATAATTTATCGAATTAATTACAAAAATGATTAACAAACTCCGCCATCAAATTCAATTTTAATAACATCATCATCTAGTAAAAAATATGCCGAAAAAGCACCTGCTTATTATGTAAGTTAATCGATTAATAAATACGATTATTTGCACCTGCGAATCAGAATCGATTAAGGTTCTCCTACGGTAGATCTCTTTGGAAGTGGCATGGCATCATGCAGATAGACATCACGCTGTGAATGTGCACCCCTACCGTTGTTCGATGTTAGGAATGGACCCCACTTCCACCGAACCGAACCGCACTGCACGTTTTAGTCAAAGTCAATAGGTTATTATTCATTTAAATCACAAGGATCATATAGAAACGTCAACTTAAAAACTACGTGAATTTAAAATTTCAAAGTTTATTTACGCCGATTCGTCGCACGCGACCAAGCCTAGAAGGATCAGGCAACAAACTCTGCTTAGGTATTTTTTTGATGATCCTTCATTCAGCTTTCGTGTGGTATCAATCGAAAACTCGTTTATAGAAAAAAAAGTACTAGTCAAAGAATTACATCAAGTCTAAAAAGTATATATTGTATTAACTACATGAATCTACATGTCTTTCATGTCTTCATTTTGAATGTGTCCCAAAAATGTAAATTCAGCAGCATTTAAATCCGCATCTTCGCCTTAAATCGGCATTGGCAATGCGTTTACCAATCACGCGATGGATGAGTCCGAATTTGTTGAAAACTTTCAGCTTATAACGCTGATAAAAAGCTATGGACTTACAGGTTCCCCATGCTTTCTGCATCACAGTTCAAAGACTGGCATCTTCTTGATTGAGAAGAGTTGTTGTACATTTGCCACAAAGTAAATTTGAGAAGCCATTCAAACTTTCCACTACCTTCCTGTTGACCTTGCCGCTACAGGCTGGAGTCCGCTTATATTCAATACAGTCGCAGAAAACCATCTTAGCTGATGGCTGTTCAGCTCAGCCTTAACTACCGTAAAAGTATTTTCACCATAAAATAATTTAAATCAACATTACGTTTTGAAACGACACGTCGCCGGTCGTTGTCGCAACTTTGAACGCTTATCGTGTCGTATAAATATATATTCTAACAATGTATGCGGGGTCTGTTTTTTGTTTCTACAGTTTTTTATATTAATATTTGGTAATAAACGGAAAGCTACACAGTGCGATTAAA
Organism: Perizoma affinitatum; assembly: GCA_961405105.1. NCBI lineage: Eukaryota > Metazoa > Arthropoda > Insecta > Lepidoptera > Geometridae > Perizoma > Perizoma affinitatum. Next base: position 3,366,814 of record OY560191.1, on the reverse strand, counting down.
AAAAAAACAAAGCTCTGCGGGGTGCGGCGGCGCGCCTTAACATTCATGTGGCTTGGCTTTTATTCCGCTACGCACCGAAAACGTAAAACAAAAAAAAAACACGCTCACGACTCTCTTCCCCATGGTGGACATCCTCAGATACATACGCAGTGAATACATCTTTGAGGATACCAAGTAGGGGGTAGTCAGAGGCACGTCCAAACATTACATTTGGTACATGCCCGCGTTTTGCAAGTTGTAAGTATTCCACGTGACAGGTTGCAAGCCCATAAGCGGTTATAAGAACAATAACTGTTGGCACATGCCTTCGAATTTTTGGTTCTAAGGCACGCCGGTTTCCTCACGATGTTTTCCTTCACCGTTTTGAGCACGTGTTAATGCGCACATATTTTTTTCGAGTGGAAAAATCCATTGGTGCACGACCGGGTTTGAACCCACGACCTCCGGATCAGAAGTCGGGGTATCGCCCACTAGGCCAACACGGCTAATCGATGCACTTTTAATCGATGTCAGACAGCCCAGTGCGGTCCAGCCCGACTTTTTGATGATGTTTCATCCAAACTATTCCTGACCGATTGCAATTAAGTGCTTAATTATATATTTCTACGCGATGCTAATTTTACTGCATCTCCATTTGATTATAGATCAAACTCGAAACTTCTTATCAACTCAAGTAGGAAGTTAACTAATTGTAGAGTTTCCCTTCTATGAAGTTTTTTCTTTATTATTGGACGTTTCTGTCATTATATTCTTCATAACCCTAAATTGACTTGATTAAATCAGTCCTATATCTGTTTCTTATAGGAGATGGGTTTTATAACAAACTAGCGAATACCCGGCATGCGTTGCAATGCCACTAAAACAAACAAAGTTTTGTTTTTACTAACTTTGCACACAACAACACTCAACAACTCATGGAATCAAATGAATGGTATAGGAAGGAACTCATATGGGGCAAACAAACAAACATAAACAAATATAAATTGAATAAAGATAGAATAAAGATACAAACTTAGTCAATTGATCAGCAAAAATACTACTTATGAGTAAAGTTATACCTGTAGTTTCTACTTGAATGTTAAACAACTTCAATTTAATGTACTTAAATTACGACGAATTACCACAGTTTTTTGATTCCAGATCTCTTTCACGATTTTTACTCCATCTGATTTTTCGTTAGGGAATTACCTATTTGATCTCCAACGTCTATTCTTATTTAGTTTTAATTCTGTAACCTTTGTTCCATAAAGAATAGCCTATATAGAGTAGTCTATAATACCGCCTTGAGCCGTGTCAACCTTTTGTGAGCCTTTTGTTGGTCTTGATCACCAACAAAAGGTCAGAACCCTATTAATATGATGTATACGTTTAATTCAATCAACTGTTAAGTTCACTATATTTTTTTATTCCATCGTGAATGGTAGCTCGCCTCCTGTCGAGTGATGTATGACGACTAATAGGGAGATCAGTAAAACATAATGTAATCAATAGACAATAATTGGAACTGTGCCTTCATTATTTGTTTGACATGTTATTGGGGAATATAAATTGATAGAATATATAATTCGAACGGTGTTCGGTGATACGCAATCATGATAAACCTAAATCCTCCATATTGGAGTGTACGGTGACATCTTAGCTTGGAATTGGAGCATGCATTATTCCCTTCGCTTTTTATTATTTAAACATTTTATTTTTAAGATTCATCTGAATTAATAAATAGTTATCAGCCTGAATGCCTTTGCTGGACGGGCATGTCTTCAAAAGAATTCAACAAGGAACGTTTTGAGGTACTTTCAACAATTCATTTATTTTTTACAACTATAACAATCGTATTCGAAATTAATTAACAGTTTGTTAGTTTCGTAAAGTACCTATTTGCTTGATCTGTAGACTTATCCACGTGATCAGTTGGTGTGTTAGCAAAAATATATACCGACAGATTCACCCGTGTGAACGCTGTATCGTGTGGAGGCATTAACCGCTTTAGTAAGAGACAGCATTGATATGAATATAAACGCGCCATGCGACCCGTACGACAGTAAAACTACAAGTTGTCCAAAATAGTTTCTTGTGCAAAGCCACCGGTGCGTGCGCAGTGGTATTCGTGCAATATAGTCCTCCACCGAGACACCAAGCTCGGCCATAGCCAAATTCATAAAAATCGCTTCTTAGCGATATTATGAATAGACCAAGACACGTTCTTCGTAACCCTGATGACCCCATCAGCATTGCTAACACGGTGATGACGGCATAAAGTCCCGACAGAGTTAACACTCCACATATACACCGAGCCCGCCGGCAGGGTCGAGGAGTCCCCACTTCCGCCTTCTCACGGTACAGATATGTACCGGGGTGTTTCTCTCCAGTTCCTCCCCCCTGGCAATGACCCAAGCTGAGATCCATACCTAAGTGGTGCCCTTATGCTAGTTGCCCCATCTTAACTTTTTACAGGCTGAGCGCTTTCTGCGCTCGCCGATAGACACTGACCAATGCCATCTGCAGTCCTGCAGCATTAAAAAAGAAAAAGAAAAGGAAACTTAGTTTGTTTTCGCTGTTCATTTAGTGTGATTTTGCTAATGGAGTGTTTATTTGGTGTACAATTGGACCTTATTATTATATGCCGTACCCTATTTCTATATGATCGAAAAGCCAGGTTATGTCCTTACTATATTGTTTTACAAAGGTTTTAATCTCAGACAGGGTGCGGTCCATAATACCAAATCGTGTTGAAGTATCAAGATATATGTGCCAAGTTAGAATTAACCGCCAACAACGATTACACGGATAATGTCGAAATGACCCCCGCATTACCCGCACTGATTTATGGGGCTAAGTGAGGCGAATCGTAAAACTTCGCTTATTAGGTATATAAATCAATCATCTAGCAAGGAAGGAATAGGTCATAATCTACTACTGAAGCGTAGTATGCCATTATCATTGCTGGGTGTCTAGACCAGTGATATACAAAGTACGGCCCGCGGGCCAACTCCGGCTCGACAACATCCGTACTAGTAATACCTCTCAAAGAATCTCAAAAATAAATGTAGAACCCCTGCATAATGTTCAATAATTTAATCAATAATTTTATATTCAGTTTTTAATAACGCACAGACCTTCTTACGCACTTCAATAAATTTAATACAAGGCTTCATATCCCCTTGATATGAAGCCTATATAGATTTGGGGGCATAATGCAGCTATTTCTTTTCGGTATTTGCGTGGAGAAAAACGATTTATTACCTACACGTACAGAAACTGAATGTTGGCCCCAAAGACGGAGCAGAAAAAGTAAAAATTTAATCAAATTTTAGAAAATTTTGTCAAGTAGAATTCGAGGAATTCCTGAACACGATGAAACTGTTTTTTATAAACACTGCCAAAAGATCAGCTATGTTTCAGTCATCGTATGTGTGCGAACAGACGTTTTCTACCATGCGCAAGAATTGCCTTCGAAACAAGCTTACCGATCAACCACTTTTCTCTGTTATATTCTCAATTGGAACCTGTATATATAAAAATATCATGGCAAATCAGAAGAAATTCCACACATCTAAGAGGTCTGAACAGTTTTTTTTAATTTGAGGGGACAGGAAATTAGTCCTTTAGCTCTGTTCAAACAGGAAAAATCTAATCCCGTTTCTCACGAGGTAAGGTAGAGTAGAGACTTTGGTTTTAGGTAGTCTTTGAATAGAAAGAAAGAGCTCGCATTTTCTTATAAAATGTGTGTTCGTGTGTGTTCTTGAATAAAACTCGCACTCACTTATATGTCCCAGCACTGTCTTATACAAGGCTCCGACACATTAGTATCTGTATTGGACCGTTTTGCAGTTTGTTTCCAGTCTACAACAAAGATTCTAAAATCTCTCTGATAGATTAGTACTAGGTAAGAACTCTATAATCACCACCATAGATTAGATAGGTTTTTTCAGCTAAATCACACAGCTGAGGAAAATCCCTATTTCGCAACAGAGCACGGTTGTTCAATATTTCAGACGTGCTTGAAAATTGTTGAGACCGAAATTGTCGTTCAACTCAGCGCAAGTGACTTTTTCACAGCTAGACCCATAAAACCTTATTGCGAGTTCCATTATCCTTCATAAGCCTTCGTCTTATGGCGAGTGGCGTGGGTTATCAGCTCCCGTGGCCAATGGTTTACGACCACTTAGCTTTAAGCTGAGGTTACACAAGAAATGGCCGGTAATTGGGATGCCACGCTACTGCCGAACAGGTAAGGGGTATTTTGTCCATGTGTACCTTTCTTATCTGCAGGACTCAGTACCGTATAGTTACAAAAACACACTTGAAGGATACATAACTGTTTAATAGATTAAGTAAAAAAACGATCTAGTCCCTAGTACTACCTAGTAGGTGCTTATTTAAAAACCTGAAATGGAGAAATGTCTTAAAATTTTAAGAAAGAAGTAATACACTTTTATATCTTATCTATACTTATGATAAGATATAACTGACTGACTAACTCATTGATCTATCAACGCATAGCTAAAACTAAGTCTTGAAAGCCGAAATTTGGAACATAAGTTTATTTTATAAAGGAAGCGTGTGCTAAGAAAGGATTTATAGAAATTTCCACTTTAAGTAAGAGAAATGGGGTGGGGGGGTAAACTTTGTATGAAAGTCTTTGTTATAAACATGAAATTTTGAATTACAGCTACTGAGCATATTAAATAAATAATGAAGTGTTTCAGGGTTTATGGATTTTCACATTTTAAGGGGGGGCTGTAAAAGTGTGTACCTAAAAAGGTCATGTACGCGAACAGAGTTACTAGTCTCAGTGGTGTGAGTGTTTGGAGCGAGTATCTATATAGTATATACTTATATCTAATGGAAATTGAATTAAAATATTCTTCATAAAATTTTATCAGAAAGAAAGTGGCGCCCTGTAAAAAAAAAAGAGCTGTAGAAAAGTCGGCCTCATGTGTGCGATATTCGCATATAAAAGGGCGATTATCGCCTCGCCTTTCAATATTGAAAGTCACGAGTAGTCTTTCGTTTGAATGTCTGCGTGAGTGCGAGAATCCCCTGAACAATATCGTCATTGATAATAGCATGCTTATTTTCTCCACAAAGCGTGCGAGAAATATACCGCGTGTCCAATCTTCACGAGGCACCTCGAATCTTTCACTATGGTCTTCTTTCATGGTCGATCACAAAGATGCCCAAGGTTGAATGTTGCAAAGCATAGCCCACAGTATCAAGGTGTAAAACTGTTTAACTCACTGCCTACTGACATTAAAGTAATTGATAGTCCTCACATTTTAAATCAAAACTTACAAAGATATTTGTTGGAAAAGTGTTTATATACTATAAATTATTTTTTAACATGTGATAGTTTAGACTAAGGGCTTTTGAAGATATTTGTTTTGTTTACTTTTTGACATTTTACCACTATTATAATTTTAAGTAATTTCGAATACGATTGTTACAATTGTAAAGAATAAATGAAATGAAATAAAATTGAAAATTATCACCAGATCACCATCTCAAGCAAACAGTGATTGCGAAGAAGAATCTCAATCCAGCTGTTCTGTTTGAGCTGTTCCTACTAAATTGCTGGCCTATGTAAAGCCCGTAATGGAATTAAATGAAAATAACCGCATTATGGTTGGTAATGGATGTAACTGCTGAGTGTTCGCAAAAAGCCTAACAGCCTGTACAGAGGCCATTATCCGCGCAGACTCCATTCTAGGTTTTTAAACAAGTGCCACCACATTTCGAATTAGGTTTTACAGAAAGAAGATGAACGATAGCATATAATAATGTACAAAGATGGTATGGGATAACCACACCGTGCCCATCTCATTTGTGGTCAAATGACAAAGTTCGTATCAACAAACTTCGTTCAAAATTATATTTGAAACATCGTATAAGATAAGGACTCTTTTCCAAGGAGCGCGTTTAAGTATCTAGCAATGGACTTTAACAGGTTGTTGCCTGATGATGATGATATGGTTACATACATATTTATAAACAAAAATGTACGCTTTGGGTACGGTAAATATGGGTACACAGTTGTAATATTTCAACATACATTACCCCCTGATATATCTGGTGTAGGTACGGTATGGTCACGGTAGTTCTGCGTTGGTCTTTTGTCCACGTGACAAATACCTACCGTAGTACAGATATACCACTTGTGACTTGGTCACGCGTATCTGCCACGGTCATAAGTTAAAATGAGACAAAATGGAGAGCCGTCTTTATACAGCTCATATACCCCAATAAGAACAGAAACAAACTGCTCACACAGTATGTGAGGTCACAGAATATCGCCAATCAACTTTACAACATCGCGTCGTAATTTAATTAAAAAATTCACAGAAACCATCCGCGAGGGTAATCAGCCAAATTGCGCGTCCACACAACAGCAGCCTAATTCCTACATAATTCTTCGCTCCTATGGTATATTTTTAAATTAACCGTACCCGTGTAATAACTATAATGTTCGCTCTTTTGATTAAATCCGCTCAAAAACCAATATTTAAGCGTTATCGATGCTTTTCGATGGCAGGTTGGAGAAGACAATTTACTCAGAAACAGCTGAACGATCAACCTTTTTTGTGTCCTCAAGATCTCTTAGACTATTTATGTAAATGCATAATTAGTCCTGCGTTAAATAATTCACTTTAGTAAGTAGGTACCTACGTTTAATTTAATAATGCTACGATAAAATAATTTTGATGAGTGCATAAAACGCATCCGCGGTAAGATATGCCAAAAAACTACAAAACTACAAGCGTGAGTATGAACAAAATTAAGAATTTCATTTGTGTGTGGGGGTAGATACCTAAAAAAAGAATTAAGACGCAGAAGGTTGCTGGTTCGGTTCCCACCGCAGGACAAATTTTTGGATGATCTGCAAATATTTGTCTCGGATCAGGGTGTTTTCTATGTATGATATGTATGTATTTTAAAAAAAGTAGTATTTCAGTCATGTAGTTCCCGTAATTAGTTTAGGGCTAGATAATGATGTGTGAAAAAAAAGTCCAGAATACCAGAATACAAATGTAAATTATGTTTTTTTTTAATTGAGTATTTTGGGCATTTCATTTTACATATAAGTATGTACTTAATTTAACAATTCCTTTCTGCCCTCCTATGACTGTTGTTCAAAACGGAATAGCTTTTATGTGTCGTTTTTCACCCTTTACCTAGCCTTTTAGAACCTTTATTGAACCTAATAACTTGCGCAAGTCCTGCGGGACTGCGGCTTTTTACTTAGGTACATATTTAGCATCTTCATTGCTTCTTATTTATAACAGAGCTTCATTACATTACAGATTAATCGACTTATTCAGAACCTTTATTAAATTCCATCGTCCATAATCGATCTGCACAACACCATCGAGGTGATTGCAGTTTTCTGCGCATACGCACATTACGGTGGGCGCCATTTTTAGCGCCAATTTCCGTGCAAACTGGCAGATGGCAGCTGGTTCACTCCACATCACCACGCTGTTTTTCAGCCTCGCCTACTGATGCAGCTGCAACGTCACAGTTACCACTCTTGGCCGATCACAAATATATCACAAATTAAAAAAATATACGATGCTCAGATACCTACTCAGAAATAGAAGTAATAATAAATAGAACAGATAGAAGTTGGTTACCTACCTACTCAGGAAGGGGTAAACCGATTTGGATGAAATGATCTGGACTAACACAATACATATTGTACTAAGTATTTACCCAATTATCAGGCGAGATAAGTCGGGGGTAAGGAAACTAATTTAAAAGACGGATTAAAATTATCGTCCGGTAAGATACCTATCACTGAATAGATAAAAATGCTATTGAGTGACTTTACCAGCTTTTCCTACCTCAGCTTGTAACTTGTCTCTGGCTGTCTCTTGTGGGTAATTCGAACGATTACGTCTGGCAACACTTTAAGCTGTTTTGCATAATAAAATTATCCAGTTAACGAGGTAAAGCCAATCATTTTTACATGCTCTCTGAGTTATTAGGGCCTTGAATTCTATCAGAGTTTGATGAGGTTACAATAACCGAACAATAATAGCTTCCGACTTTTAAGGGAAACAACATTAATCTAACGTATGGTATTTTTTTGGGCTAGATAGGTAGGTATAAGACGAGCTACGGATCAGCTGACTTTGGCTGTGAAAACATCAAATCAAAGACAAATATTCTTTTTGAAAGAAAGTAGGTAAGTAGGTATAGTCTATTTAAATCAAGTAGCTATGTAGGTATTCACCTACATTTATCAAGTCAAACCTATATACAAATCAAAGCGGTTGTAAAAAAAACTGCTACGGGACACTACCAGGTAGTTCATATAGTTTGTTTGACCAAAGATCACACAAACATACCTACCTACAAAGGTAGGTATTAGTCCTAGTGGGATAACGACAAACCATCCAAATTAGTAGCATTTTACGCACATGTTGTGGTTGGGCCTCGATTGTGGTCGGTAATAGTCCAAAATTGGACCCAAAGTCACCTTGCCGGAGACATCTCATTTCCTTTCTGTAATGACTTTATTAAATGAAAAATTATTTTGTCCCTAAAAATATTCAATTGTGATGGTAGGGTAACATGATGTCACGCGATTTTGGGATAGATAAAAAAAATTGCCAGACTTGCGACCGACGCGACGACACAGTTTAGGGTGACTTGCACTGGACATGGGTCTTCTTGGTTCCTTCTTGGTTAGAAAGACTTCAGGTCAGATCTGACCAGGTTGAGGAACGGTAGACCTGAAAGGCCTAGGTGGGTATATAGTGATGAATGTTAAAATCATTTTGCGTACAATTGGGATGCATTACGAGTTTTTCCTTGACCTTTTGAGAGCACTAGCATTGCGTACATATAAATAAAATAAAATAAATAATGCTGGACATTTTTCAAACAGCATCATCTATCCCCAAAGTAAGCAGAGCTTGTATTATGGGAACTACATGACTGATATACTACTTATATACTTTTTTTTGTAAATGCATATGTAAGTACATATTTATACATAGAAAACACCCAGACTCGAGACAAATATCTACAGATCATATAAACATTTGTCAATGATTTTTTCGCGTGGTAAAATCTATTGGTGCACGATGGGACGGGATCAAATCTACGACCTTATGAAAGTCGGAGACTCTTGCCACTACACCACTAGTGCTTACCAGTGTATTTTACCTACTTATCTAGATAGAACAACTTAGCAGCTAATGTAGGTGCCTTTCAAATCAAGTAGGTACCTAATAGATATCAACAATTTCGTAGAAACAGTTTTCTCTTCTGGTTTTCTAGATTTGCATTCTAAGTACCTACTACTTACTACTAAACTAGATCTATCTAACGTTTACTGGAATATGGAGTGTCTTTAGCCGTTAATGATTCAGTTACCTACATGCCGTTATCAGGTTAATCATGGTTGAATAAATATTTTACTTACCATGGCAGAGGTAGTAAGTACTTGGTAACTTGGTAGACATTTTAAAAATAAATACCTACCTACCTAAGTTTTGGTTCGTGTTATTTTTCCATTTTGAAACAGAATTTCGCGATAGTAGTCCAAAAAGTTAATAGATGGCTAAATTACTAGTTAAAATAAATCATAAAGATTGTAGGGCAGCATAGTACCTACCAGCTTTAGGTAAATCTATAGATACTTACTTAATGATGCGGATAAGTACCTACCTAACTAAGTAAATTATTATTTTTTGTTTAATCTACTTACGGACCGATAGCGATGTTCGCCAAATTAAATTGGCTCCCAAATAATGTCTAAGCTAGATACCTGAGTAATTGTGACGAAGACAATTACTTAGGTATCTAATTACCCCTAGACTATACGTGTGGAACCCGAGTTTATTGCCAACATTGCCCAAGCCTTGGCCCGTAGTATGCACCCAGATAAAAAGTAGCTCATACCTTTTTTTTTTGTCGACTTACGTTGCAAAATTGGTCTCCACAAAAAACCCTTTAATTTTAACGGTAGGTAGGTATACAGACTGTCCACCCTGAAGGACCATCCAAAATATTGGTGAAAGATTTTTTGAAATCGGATGCGTATTTTCTTAGATTACCTACCCCCTACATCCAAACAACTTTACCTACTTGTAATATTAAGTATAGATGTAGGAAGTAATGTACCTACCTACTAATTAAGTTCTTCATATGGACGTCACCATCAATTAGCTCGACATAACCAGCGGTGAGCGATGTGCTCCTTGTTTGTGCATAATAACTCTGTTCCTTCGACGTGAAAATATTTTCACGTCTAGGTATACAATTCTCAAGACCTTTTTATAATCGTAATTCATTAGGTCAGTCTCAAGGGTGGAAGCTAGGAGGTTGGAACTGGGGTTCGAAAAAGCTAAAAGTACCTACAAGAAATTTCTAATCCTGATTCGTTAAATCTAAATGTAATTCCAACCCGCTCTTTCATCCAAATTCTCCTAGTGTCCAAATAACTAAGTAAACTAGGATAACTAGGTAGGCCCGATCAATAAAAGTATTTAGTCCACTTGTACAAATTTTGTACATCGCACTCGGTACACAAGTTAGTTCCTCAAAATTTTGAAATGTACTCTACGTATGTCGTTTGTTTTTTTGTTTGTAGGTACCTACGTAGGTTATAAATGGTTACCTACCTTGGTACTAGTATTATATTATCTATGGTTAAAAAAGGCAGGTACCTAGGTATGTCTACTATGCATAGAATATCCATGAATAAGGTTTCCCAGCTTCAGACCTTGTAAGTTACCTATTTTGCCTAAACACCACAATAATGACGATTAAAGTAGGTAAAGCTATTGAAACATTAAATATATCCCAAATACCTGTATAGTAGGAACATACCTACCTACTTATTTGTTGAAAAACGCCAGTTATGTGGGTACCTACTTTAATTGCGTGTTGTTTAGTAACTACTTAAGAATTATTGTAGTCTGCGTCAAAAGTTGCAACTGCAAAATAATACCATTTCTTGTACATTTCATGACGTGAACATTGCAATATATTATAGTCTAAGATACATTTTTATTCTTAATTACTTGCTATTAGGTAGGTATCTACATAATTCAACTTAAGTATAGGCTATTAATATGATCACGCAAGGTTGAATATCAAGCTTCTATAGGTATAGCTCTAGGTATCTAGGTAGGTAAAAATAAGAAAATAATTAACCTACATAAAAATATAAATACATAAATCGAGTTCAAAGTAGAACTACAACCCCATCCTACAGTGTTATGCAAGCCTTAGGTCCGGTACTTTTTTAGGTCCTTGTAAGTAGGTACCTACTATCACCACAGAGTAAATAATATTAACAACTAGGTACGCTATTTCCATGTTTGTATCTCAAAGAGGCATCGACACAGATTAGGGATGTTAGGCATCGAGCACATATAACTAAAGGTAGGCAATGTGTAAATTCTAGTATTATAATTTAGCATCTCTAGTTAAATAGTCTGTGGTAATGTCGTCACTGTTATAAAAAATATGACCGCTGACTCTCGGACTAATAGCAGAATGGAATACATTAATTATGTTTTATTTCCGGTTGCCCGAAGTGGTAAATGGTAATGAGGAATATTTTTACTACTGCATTTGTTGGAATGTGACGTGAACATTTCCCATAACTCAAATTAGTGCGTGTAGTGAATATAAAGAATAAATAAATTGAAAAACTGTTATTTCATCGGATGATCATACCTCAACGGTTAGATCATTGATCTAACACAGGGTAACCAACAAAGAAACGGTGACCGAAAGAGAATTATCTAACTAATTTAGCAGATTACCTATTCAATTTTTGAAATCGTTTCGTCAAGACAATACCTTTCTTTTGACTGCTCGTCCATAGCGGTGTTATTACTATTAGAAATGCAATACTTAACCACTTCCGATCAATCATGTATGACGCGTCTAAAGATACCTACCGACCTTAATGAATGTTCATTAGTAAATCGCTGCGCGTAACATAACATAACCTTCACCTTCCTTCGGAAATCAGGCAAAAGGGTTGATTTTCAATGCCCATTGTATTGTAAAAGTAGAATATTTATTTATCCCTCAAAACAAAACAAAAAAATATGTGAATGGTGTCGTTTATGTACCTAGGTAAATAATTACAATAATATTGACATGTCCAGTCCCAGTCCCAGTCCAGTGGATCAATCAGCAGATGATGATGAAGAAAATATAATGCACTCCAATTATCCAGGGGCGGGCGACAGGGTGGCTACCTAATATAATAACTCACTATCCGGATTAAATTAAGCAATCTGCTCAATTAGGACAATCCAGAAAAATCGCATGCCGCAGATAATAGGTATCTGCGGTAGCTTTGTGGTCACCCAGCATATAATTGTCATAAAATTATAGGGATAAAACAAAGCTCAGTTTCCAGATGGCAGGACGTTGACTGGGGCACCGTTTTTACTAATCCGGCCGTCCTTGCTGATCTTAACACACTCATCATCAACAACAGCCAGTAAAAGTCCACTGCTGGACACAGGCCTCTCCCAAAGAGTGCCATGACGTACGATCCTGGGCCACCTCGATTCACCGACTTCCCGCAGAGTTTGAGATGTTATCAGTCCATCTGGTAGGGAGCCTGCGTCGCCTCGTCAGGTTCGTGGTCGTTATTCGAGAACGTTTTCCCAATATGTCGGTTCTTAAAAAAACTCCCAGTAGTTGTGTAGAATATTTTTCAGACACAGAACTAGTTAGAAAAAACCCAGAAGGTACACACCACCACTGTACAACAGAAGCACTGGTATCGGAAGATATTTTGAGTACCTATGCAGATAATTAAGTAGTACCTATGCAGAGAATCAAGTAGAACCCATAGTGTAATTATGTAGGGATTTCCTAGATACTGGCGTCGATTCTCTAGTACACCAACTAATCGCTGCGCTCTCTCCTACTGATGGTGCACGCAAGAAAGGGATGGCAAGAATTTTACATCTGTCAATTTAATGTGTCTTCGAGTTTATAGTAAGCACGTTTGAAATCCCTTTATTCGAGTTATTCGAGAATAGATAATGGCGTCCGTATATCAAATATGTGTTTTTTTCTGTTTCCCAATGATATGTCAATGTCGTGATTCGTCGAATCAAAAAATTCAAAAAATCACAGCTGCCTGTTTGTCTTTTTTTGTTATGTTGTAGTAAATCGATTTTGTGTTCATCAGTTATATCAGTCTGATAATTACTTTTTTTATACTATTAAAGAGACAATCTAACGGCCCACCTGGTGGTAAGCGGTTTCCGTAGCCTATGGAGGCTTGCAATACCAGAGGTATCCCCCCTAAATATCAAGATGAAAGATCTCATGCCTGCAATTTCATCGGCAACCATACCCTTCAAACTAACAGCAATAAGAACATAACAGCATAGCAGGCGAAACCTATTTCGGCTGCCATGATGGTAGAAGTGAAATTAACAAACCCTTTTAAAGAAGCTCTTAAACTACTCTACTTACTATGAGAACATAATAACAATGAAAACAACTATTGTGACATACCAAATTTTAATACCAAAACTATTGATTTTGCTTCGCCTCCTTCGCGTTCTGGAGTCCCTGCGTAAGATACAGTTTCGCTAGACTTTGGGAGCAGAACTGGCTAATATGTTGGCTGTAGGTATTGATCTGACCAGCTACAATCATTGGGTTGAGCCTCGGAGGGACTGGATGGGGCTTGAAGAGTTTGTTGACATCTTCCTCGGGTAATAGCGGCTCGTCTTTAGCGGCACGTGCTTCGTTCTCCTGCGCGCGTTTCACCATCCAGCGGTGCCTGTCTTGTTGTTGACGGACCACCAACTGTTGGTAACGGTTGAATTTGATAGCTTCTTGGTTGAGCTCATCAACGCGTTCCATTAGGCTGCGGAGTTGGCCTGTAGAATAAAAATATTTTGAACAAGAGTCCTGGACAGTCATACGGGTAAAGTTTTATGTATTTTTATATATACATTTTTAATATCACCAATGTAGATACTGTTTATCAAACTATTGTACAATGAACAAGTGCCGCCTTTACTTCATTTTGCCACTGTGTGCCAAAAGGTCGCCGACCCAGGTTTTACACTCTTGAACAGAAGTTCCTGCTATCAGTAAAACCATTGTGTTGCATATGATATGGTGTCAGAAACATGAACACTCACCTTCTAGTACAGAAGCTGTTCCCAGATCCAGGAACTTGGATCCATCTTCTTCGGGAATCATCTCAGTTAGCTCCGACATCATGATGTTGGTGAGAGGTGAGTTGCGGATCACAATGGGCACTTCAATGAAAAGGTTCTCGTAACCAATCTTCAGGTTACGGAGCGCTTCCGGTGTGTAATCGCGCTCTTTGTACATGGCTATCGCCTGAAATGAGTAACATTATTTATTAATAAATAAATAAATAATGCTGGTCATTTTTCATACAGCATCATCTAGCCCCAAAGTAAGCAGAGCTTGTGTTATGGGAACTACATGACTGATATACTACTTATATACGTTTTTTTTTTTTTGTAAATACATACATATTATACATAAAACACCCAGATCCCGAGACAAATATTTGCAGATGCAAACATTTGTCCCGCGGCGGGAATCGAACCCGCAACCTTCTGCGTCTCAGGCGGGCCTTCGCCCACTGCGCCACAGAGGTCGTCATATTAGTTTATTAGCTAAATGAAATCTATACTTATAAATTGTTTGTCCTGACTGACTGACCTATCAATGCACAGCCGAAACTAGTAATTCTATAAAGCTGAAATTTGGAACAAGTAATGTAAGCTAAGAAAGTATTTTTGGAAATTTCAACTTTAAGAGGGGAAAATGGGGAGGCGACTTTGTATTTGAAAGTCTTTGTTCTTTGAAGTTAGAAACATGATAATTTGAATTCCAGCTAGTGAGCACAAATAAATAGTGACGTGTTTCAAGGTTTTTGGATTTGTTTGTATGGGAGTATCAGTTTTTTTTTAAAGGTAGGAAATGGAAAATTATATAAACATGCTCAAAACGGTGAAGTAAAACATAGTAAATATCATCAGAATTTAAAACTTTACTTCATTCAGCCTGCTTAATGTGAACCACTTTTTCCACCACTGAAGAATATCTTTAAATTTACCTGAGGAGTAAGACGGTAAGCCTTCAAAGTCAGGAATCCCCTAGCTGACTTCTTGGTGTCGTAAATGACAACCACACTCTCCTCAATGGAGGTCTGGTAGTGGTACTGCGACTCAAGGAGAGACATTGAGAGGAAGTTGCCTACATCAGCACTCTGGTACCTGGAGTATGAAAAAGAGAGATATTTAGCCAAATTCTACAACAGCAGTTATTACTTATTAGCATTGTTATTCTGCACTGTATTCTGTTTTAATAATGTGTAGTTTTTATTGCAGTACTTCTTTTGTGTGCCTGTTGGCAAAAGCCTACAGCATTTCCTATGGGATCTGTCTCAGGCAACTCTCCTCCTGTTAAAGCCAGCAATTTTTTATCATAGTAATCAGAAGTTGCAGCTTTGTGGTTTGCCACCATAAAAGAGTCAGAGGACCAAATTTAGTGCCTTTTAATTTTTTATTTATAGGCTCTGCAAGATGTCATAAAAATAGGTATAGGCAGACTTTATTCTAAATCATTTTCTACCAACCATAATTCATAACATTTTAGGGGTAGCGGGAGGTCAGTTAATAGTGGTGACCAAAAACACATATCATGCCACTCTTTGTTCCAAAAGTGGATGTTGATGATGACATCAAAGTACAGAATACAGGATAAGGCCCCTTAGACAACAAACACTTTCTTTTGGCGTTAACACATGTGGAAAGATTGAATTGTAAAATGACATAAAGCTGTTGAGATATCACATCTCAACGACTGCCAATTTTTTCCTCGAAATTTTTTTTGCATGGAAGGAAAACTAAGCGTGAGGAATTTGTCTGGCCCAGGCCTCATTTCAAAACTATGTTTACACAATTTTCAACAAAACAAACCTTACCATCCCACATGGAAGTGATCAACATTAACCCGTCGGAGTCGCCTCATCATGTCCAACTGGTATTCCTCCTCGTCCATGGTGACATCATGTTTCGGGAAAGGGAAGCAGTTGGTGATCTCCAGGCGGTTCTCCACAACCAGCCCCAGGAGAGCACCCTGGGCCACCTCCATGTTGCTTTGAGATTCCTCATGGCAGTGCTTCACTATTTTCATTACCGCCTGGAATACAAAATAAGTTTTAATTTTTGTGTTTGCTTATCAGCAGAATACCAGCGCTATGTAGGTAGGTCTACCTATCTAACATATGCTGAGCTGAGACCTTTTTGGTGCAACATTTAAACTGTCAACTTGGATTAGCAAGGTGTGTGGTGCATTACTGTCTCAGTTCTGCTTTTAAGTAGGCTACACTAATTTATTATACTTATTATTGTTTCCTAACTGTACATCTTATTCCTCCATAATTTGTTTTTATTTATTGTGATGAATAAATTATTTTCATTTAATTTTATTTCAAGTAAAATAAATTAGGTTAAGAAAGAAAAGAGCAATGGCCTAGAACAATAATGATATAGAATAACAAGCAAAACTAAACATAAAACAGAAGACAAAATGGATATTTAGAAGGGGCTGTTGTCTCAGGACAAACTAAGTATTAAATAAAGGTTTGTAAAAACTTAAGTACTCAGTTTTATTTTAAGTCAATTTTATTCTACTCAATCTTAGCAATTGTTTTATCATAGCCACATTGTTTATTCCACATTCTATTAGCATATTATGCTGAGGGTCCTTTTATAGGGTCATTAAAACATTATGAATTGTACAAAGATTAGGATACCAGATAATTTTTAAGGTTGTATATCTAATACCTATTAGACCACTTAATTAGTAGGTATTATAAAATGTAAACATTACACAATCTACCAAAATTCCAGCAAATTCATGCATACACATACATACATACATTACTAGAGGATATTGACACAAATTAAATAGTATCAACACATGAGAATACCATTCCAAAACCAATGACCTTATTATACCCAGGATACTGTAGTGTGTGTAGTCTTGAGTCATTCTAAAATGATGATCAAATTGACAGTTGCGAGGAGCCTTCTTAATGGTTGTTTTAAAACACAACCTTTAAGAATACTCGAGAAGATCGCATTTAAATTCATTAGACATACAGAGAAGTCATAATTCCAAAATATATATAGTTTCCTTGGCATTTCTTCTAGGTTCAGTTGGAGAGTTGACACAAACATAACCTATACATGGCCAATAAACTTGGCAACTTACGAGGTTCTAGACATTATAAAAGTGTGATTTCATTAGTGTGAACGTGTAAAACGTAAGTTTCCAATACACTTATATGCCACAAACCCCAAAAACAGCTACAAATATGACGTGTCGAATTGCCCAGATTTGATGCAGTTCCTGCAGTTTGTGTGCAAAGTTGTGGCAAGGATATACGAATATGTGTTAAATTAGAATGTTACTTACCAATCCATCACACTGAACGTAATTAATTGCTGGTTCAACATCAGTTGGACGCCTCACAGCAATACCGCGGTTCGCCATTTTTGAGAAAGAATGAATGAAAGATATTGACATTGACAGCCCATTTCTGTTTTTTTTTAACACCTAAACAAATAAATATGGTACTACGGTTTACTACGGTTCTAAGGTGGGCATTGATGAAATATCCAGTTTTACCATATTCATTATGAAAAAAAAAGTCAGAAATTGCAATACATTTATGTAACCGTTCCATTTCCGTCCATTTTACCCAAACCTTTAGGCGGGCCGGGATTATTATTATTAATTCATTCTGAAATACATACATCGTAGGGTCTGAATATACGTAGAGTATATAATTGGATTACTTTTAATCGATTTGTCAAAAGTTCGTCACCGGGAGATTTTCAACACAGATTATGGGGGCTCATGCACAGCTGATCACAGTTATCATGTCACTGTCAGTTAGGCAATATGTCATTGTAAATTTGGACATTTGATTTTTAAATGTTATTTTGTTGGGTTTAGCGAGATTTTTATTTTTGTTGTAAATAAAGTGATAATTTATCAATAAATCCTTCTTTAATGTATTTTTTAATGAAATATGAGAAGTACAATACATCATGTGCTTTAAAAGTGTAAGCAGTAAATTATTGAATGTACGTTTACGTACTTGTGTTGAATGATACTCCTACTTTCCCTATCAAAAAGGAAGTGTTTCAATAAATAATGAATCAGCACAAATTCTGGAAAGGATTAACGCCGTTAAACGTGTCACCATCGGAACAAGTACCTGATAAAATATTAAAGTTATGTTCATTAAGTGTAGATTTTATCGTCCTTGGCAATGACCATGGCATCTACCACTGTTGCATTGTGGAGGATTGTTTGAATTTCAAAAGAATACCTGGTATCTCAGCTATAGACATATCATATCATAATGAGCTCCTGTACATCATTGATGCTCATGGAAGACTATTCAAAACAAACACAAATTTTAAAAACAAAGAAGAAATTATTGTTAAAGAGGATGCTAAATGCTGCCCTCACGGTTTCAAGAGTTCCAGTTATAAAGTGAAATTTCGGAATGTTGTGACAAGTGACTTCGGGCAGCTCTTCATTAGTAGTGATGGGCAGCTGTGGGGCTCTGGCATCATGCCGCAGATATCACTAGATACAAACAGTATAAAGAAAATACCTTTTTTTGATGGCAGAACAGTTTACAGCGCATCCATAGGGCAGAATTTTGCAGCTGTCATAGCCAGGAAGAATGTCCGACGATCTGGGAATGTTGACACAGATAGTGATAATGATGATGAGGAAGTGTTTGCATCAAACTGCTCTCAGTGCCAGACAATAATAGGCCTAGCATCTCCTGCCTCTGTGCCGTCCCTCTCAGAGACCTGTCCTCTAGGTGTTCAAATCAGCAAATCTAGTGAAGACTCAAGTAGTACCACTGCACCTCAAACTGATGTCCATGCTGATGCACATAGCTTATCCGAAGACTCTAGCCCCTCTTCCGAGGAATCTAAAATAGCTAGGATTAATGGACAAAAACTTAAAGATGAAAATAATAGTCAAGTAAAGTCAAATGATGTTGATCATGACTTCACAGAACGAGATAGTGAATCACCTGAGCTGTGTACTGATAAGTTGAACAACATTTTCATGAACACTGATGCAGCTCGACAGTTTTTGAGCAGACAACTCTCATGGGTTTCCGCCGGTGAAGACTATCTAGTAGAGTACACTGAGAAACCAACAAGAATCATCAAAGAAAATGTATCAAACCTCACTAACTTTGTTTATGAGGGTGTTAAAACTGTTGGAGACAAAGTGGCAACTCTATCAAGACATGTCAGTGGAAGTAGTGATAACAATGAACCTGTTGAATTACACATGAGGAATCACAATGAGGAAGCTAACTCCCTACTCCACAGTTGTACCTCAAATTGTAACATGGAAGATCTACAGTTTTCAACGAGCACTATAAGCAGTGAAAAAGAATTTGAAGCACTTAGAAAGAATGAAAGCCTCAAAAACATGTCCAAACTAGGCAGGAATATTTTAGCGACTGAACTTTGGACTTGGGGAGACATATCACATGGACAACTAGGTATAGGAGACACTGTGAAAAGAATAAAACCAATGGTAGTCATGAATTTATCAGGATATGGACTGCAAAAAGTTTCTTGTGGCACCTGGCATTGTACAACTCTTACTCTAGATGGAAGACTCTTCATGTGGGGTTACAATAACTACCACCAAGTCAGTTATGATTCTAGAGAAGACAGGAGTGGCCCAAAACAGTTCACAGAGAACACAGACAGCGATAGGGTAAGGGATATGGTAGCAACTGATCATCACACACTGGCCTACACTCATAATGAAAACATTTTCTACATGGGGAAACATAGCAATGGTTTTACAGAGGAAATTATCAATTTGAACTCCAAAAATGATGATCAGAATATTGATAATAAGGCAAAGGAAGCTATGATATCAGAGCCCCAGAATAACACAATTAAACCCCAAAATATGTGCTATCATTGGAGAATCCTGTCCTCTGGAAACATTAGCTACTGTTCTATAGAGAATCCTGAAAAAAGCCCAGAATTTCAAGAACTTTCCATCGCTCAAAGATATCTGGAAGAGATGATACTGATCTACCAAAATCTGGTCAAGCCTTTTCTAAAGAAAAGCAAAGCTGTAACTGTACATTCCAATATTTACGAAACTGTTTGTGATATTTTTGGTGACATATTGAATGTCACCGCTCTGAGTGTACTCTCTGTATGGCAATATGCAGAGAAGCACATAAACGAATGTGATATTTCTTTAATCAAAAGTTTAGAAGAGTTTATTTATTTGTACAGAAAGTATTACATAGCTGTAAGCAATCTTATTGTTATCGGTGGGTTCTCACAGATTAATAGCATAGTGGACATCCCTACAAGTATTTATAATTTGTTTAGCGATCAGCTACCGACTAACAAGCAGAAAAATAATAAGAAAACCTCAGAAGCCATAGTGGCGCTGGCGTTCGTCCAGCCGCTAACGAGATTGAGCTCCTACAAATGCATAGCGCAATCGCTTCTCCGATATAAGACGAAACGAAACCAACCCAATTCCAAAACCACCATAGAAGACCGATTGAACAAAGTGATCTCATGCTTAGACGCGTTAATAGACGAGCAAGAAAAGAAACGCAAAGAAGCTGATGTCACAAAACTATTTTGGGAGACAGTTGGAAAAGGTCTTGAGCAGTACAGAACTCCTGAACGACGATTGATACGAGAGTCTAAATCACGCCAGTTAAGCCTAGTCAATCCTGGCCGTTTCTCCTCTCATTGGTTCATTCTCTTCAACGATTTATTCATCCACGTAAACGGTAGCACTCCCAACGTCCACCCGTTAGAAACTCTATGGGTTGAGCCGATTCCCAACACAGATTCCCTCGCTAACGTTATCCAACTAACAGCTCCTGAAGAGATCCTATCAGTTGCAACAACTAATGAGCAGGAAAAGACTGAATGGGTACATTCTTTGAATGCTGCTATAAGACTGGCTCTCAACAAAGATGCTACCTTCAAACCGCCAGCCGTCAGGACTGCTTGTCATTCATTCTCGAGCAAGAACGCGTTTTACAAAGACGCGAAGTACAATGGAAGGTGGTTGGATGGCAAAATCCATGGGCACGGGAAGCTTGAATGGCCTGATGGGAAACTTTATGTGGGACAGTTCCAGATGAATGCGTTGTGTGGGCATGGGAAGATGGAAATACCGACTGTAGGTGAGTTTCTTTGGAATTCGACAGATCTTAAACCATTAAAAGTGAGTAAGTTCTTATGAGCTAACTTTGGTTTAGTGGCGCAGTGGGTGAAGGCGTCTCAGGCAAGGCCGGCTTGCACTGCGCAGATAAGAGACGGCAGATGGTTGCGGGTTCGATTCCCGCATGACTATATCGCTATCTAGTTCCCATAACACAAGCTTTGCTTACTTTGGGACTAGATGATGCTGTGTAAAAATGTACAGCATTATTATAGGGAATTTTGTTTGCTGTATACTTGGTTAGTTTGGTCATTCTTCTGGAATTATAATTAGGTAACATAAATACACCGTCTTGTTTACATATTTACTTACATGTCTTGTCTACATAAAACAATTACGCAAATAATAAAAAAAATATAAGGTCTACCCTCACCCTCCCACACACTCACGTATGTAGGTATACTAAAGTACTAGACTGATATTTTAGTACTATACATCGCCTTCTATGTAGGCACTGGTTTTCATTCGTATCTTGTCTTATAATTTTATATTGTAGTCAGCCAAGATGTTTGTTCGCAATATCTCTTTCATTATCAAAGCTCAACGTTCAAACCTATTAATCATAATTATACCTTGTATTGCCGTTGATTTCCCTAATAAACAAATAAAATAAAATAATCGGTGTAGGTAGTGAAAGGATTCAATGATCTTCGCCGGGGCTCATTTCATACACACTATTTGACACGAATGTAACTATATTATATGTCGTATGTTTTTTATGATCAACAAAGAATAACAGGAAATACCTAAGTTCTTGCTTAACAATCAGCATCTTAATCGGCGCTTCCTGTGCGTCCTGAGAAACGAATCACGTACGTGACTCAAGGTGCATGTGTTTCTTGCTTATTCTAAGATCATCCAACTATGTAGCTTATATTATGTATAACGAAAACAATATATTTCAATAAAATACAATTATGTTACTTTTATACTTGAAAATATGCATCTTTTAGGACACCGGTGTAGCCACTACGGCATCACTTCAGTAAGGCACTTAAATTAAACAGATCAAATCAAAGCTTAATTAATCATGGGGTCGTA
Organism: Perizoma affinitatum; assembly: GCA_961405105.1. NCBI lineage: Eukaryota > Metazoa > Arthropoda > Insecta > Lepidoptera > Geometridae > Perizoma > Perizoma affinitatum. The sequence goes on along the minus strand of OY560191.1, from coordinate 3,344,458 downwards.
GAAAATAATTTCTCTTGAAACTACTTGTCCTACTCATATGTCTGGGCACGCTTAAATTTTTAAAATTAGAAAAATGGCTACGGCAACTTGACAATTGCCCTAATTTTTCCAATGCCAAACCTTCTGAAACTTGCATCATAATGGTAAAGTTTAGGTTGGGATGTAACCTCATTTCAAACTATAAAACTATAAAATTGTTTATTACCAAAAAAGTGTACAGATACAGATTAACAATGCATACAGAATATTCAGATAGGATAAGTACTACCTATCCAGTGGAATCCCTAACGAGATCCAAACTAAGCGTTGTATCTTGGGTATCAAGAGAGTACTTACAGAAAGATAACACGTATTGCTCGTGATTTTGATTTGATTGTTATATAAATAAATAATACAGATAAATTTGGACATAATGTGACGCATTGGAAAGGGGTGAGGAGCGTGATGTATGAGAGAGTGGAGTGTGTGTTGAGGTGGATATTTGGATATTTAGGATATTTCCAAGCCTGTCGCTTTTATCACGGACTAAACATGATAAAAATAATTCCACTATCCACATCCTGGCTCCATCATCTGGACCTTCGCCTCAGCACCAAGTGCAATCTATTGGACGCTTTTTCATAAGGAGCTCTCCTAGAGAGGGGGTGACGATTTGATGATTTGATTATTCTCATTTTCAGGCATATATGAAGGACAGTGGAAAGACAACCAACAGAACGGTTATGGCGCTATAAAATACGTATCCGGTGATATCTACGAGGGCTACTTCAAAGACGGACAGCCGCACGGTCACGGCATCAAGAAGCAAGGAGACTTCACGTCCTCATCAGCCACGATTTACACGGGCGAGTGGGTGAATGGAGTGAAGCAGGGGTATGGAGTCATGGACGATATCGGCAAAGGTGTGTTCTAAATATTTAGTGATGCATCCATTCTTTATTCTTTATTGTACACACAAATAAACACTTATAAAAAGCAGAATTAAATGCCATGTACAAAGGCGAGCTTAACCCTAAAAAGAGTTTTATTCCATTTTAGGGTAATGCCCACAAAATGTGCTAATAAGACGCTTTTATTAGGCATTTTCTTTCAATAGTTAATAGTTTATCTGCTAAGAGTATTACGTCTGTCTGTCTGTCACAGTAGTCCAGACAGTAATAATTTCGAGCTAATATTTTTACAAAATATTCAGAACTATTATTTATTCATGAGATTTCGGGTTACACATAGATCTTAAAATTATTATAGTCCTACCAAAACCTGTCTTTACAGGCAAGAATATACAGGTTTTTTGTATGGGGGTAAAATTATAATTTTTATACTGTGTTGTGTACCCTGAGTGCGCGAGTCTGACTCGCACTTGGACAGGTTTTGTGTATAGTAATTCGAAAAATTCATAGAGAATCTTTGGTAGTCGAAATCCGTGGTATCTGCCTACCCCTCCGGGAAACAGGTGCAAGTGTGATATGGTACGTATGTGTACCATAGCACAAATTACCTTATATTTTTCTTTTTTTTCCGAAGGTGAGAAATATTTGGGCAATTGGAGCGACAATAAAAAGCACGGATGCGGACTGATTGTGACGTTGGACGGGATTTACTATGAAGGGCTATTTATGCAAGACATTCTAACGGTAAGAACAAGTTGTTTTTTTTTTTTTTTTAGAATATAATTACTTTACTATTCTTCGATCTGTGTGCTAGATGAAATCAATTTCTGCATATTTTAATTTATACTTTTTATTCTTATTTACACAGATTTTTTGTATTTTTATCCTAGTTTGCAATTAAGTGTTAATTAATTCATGATTAAATCCGTTCTTTACAAAACTTTGAGGGCGACCTTTATCAAAGAATATTAAGTACTCAACGATTTACCTGCCCCCCAGACACATTTCATTTGCTCGTTTAGTTAGTATAGCCCCCGCGTACCAAGCGGGAGGTTGCTGGTTCGAATTCCGCCGAGGTAGAATTTTTGTGATATTATAAAATCTTAGGATATTTTTGTCCGGACACAACGCGGGTGAAGCCGTGGACAGAGTCTATTAACAATACAAAAAACCTTACAAAACGAATAGTTTCAATCGATGCCCTTTCCAGGGTCACGGCGTTATGGTATTCGAAGATGGCACGCATTACGAAGGGGAGTTCCGTTCGGCGGGCGTGTTCTCCGGCAAAGGCATACTCACCTTCTCCAGCGGGGACAAGATTGAGGGTAGCCTGAGCGGCGCGTGGACTGAGGGCGTGAAGATCAGCAACGCCATAATGCAGCTGAACGTATCCAATCCGGTGCTGCCGAATCATTCCAAACCTACGTGAGTTTTTTTTTCTTCATTACCCTAAGGGATTGTGTAATATTACTAAGGTCGTAAAGTTAGTATTGATTTTTATTTGCGATCACTTTGAAATATCAATCACGCAGTCATAAGTATCCTACTTACTATAAAAACGCGAAAGTTTTTGAGGATGGATGGATGTTTGTTATTTTTTCACGCAAAAACTACTGAATGGAACTTAACTTAAACTTTGATGAAACTTTACAGTAATATAGCTAATACATCAGAATAACATATAGTCTACAATTTATAATGTTATTGTGTGATTTGGCCATAATATAACGATAAATATCAATGCAGTCAGTAAATAAACAAAAATAAATGTAGTAGCCTAAAAATCGGCAATTTTCAATAAAAAAATTAAAAGTCGAATATCTCGAAAAGGGTTAAGTTTAGGGTAGGGTGTTTCATAGTGAAATAAGTCAGAAATGATGGGTACTCCACGCCCTTAACGGATCTAGCACGATTTTTCCTGTAACCCTGTATATACGTCCTATACGTTTCACGGCTAAACCGCTGAGCTGTTTGTGATGAAATATGGGCATAGTTTGTTGCCTGGAGAAGGTCATACGTTACTTTTACCAGCATACCACGCGGGCGAAGCCGCGGGCAGAAGCTAGTTGCTTAATATAAGTCTATGGGTATAATCAATCTGGTGTCTAGACAAATACCTCATGCTTACTTTTCCTTTTACGCTAACGCAAATTTGTCAAGGTAAAACAACAGTCACGTGACATTTCCACAGCTAATGTCATTTCTACACAATTCAATCTTTCCGCAGGCGTTAACGCCAACAGAAAGTGGTATTTGTCTAGACACCCAGGTCAGTTAAAACAGACAAGCACAGTGATTAGGGTCAAATAAATTCATGTACGGATACGGATGCAATTCAATTAAAAAAATATATATATATATATATATAATTTCAAAATCAAAGGTTTTTATTAATTGAAAATGTGAATTTAAAATTTTAAACTGAATTTACGCCGATTTCTCGCGCTCGTCCAAGCTTAGAAGAATCAGGCAACAAACTCTGCATGGTTATTTTTTTCATGATCCTTCATTCAGCTTTAGTGTGGTGCCAATCGAACAAGGTGAACTAGTTTATATAATAAAATCAAGTCTAAAAAGTATCAACCAGAGTTCATAAGACAACACACGATACGCTTTATAAAAATAATAATGCTTAACCTATTCTTAAAAAAAGATGTTACCACAGATATGCAATTTGACAATTAAGCTAACGAGGGGGCGCAGCGACCATGTCGGGCCATGCAGTTTTATCGTCAATATAGGCATTTAAGGTGTCATACGCCTTCTTCATTAGATTGATCTATAGATAAGATTTAAATCTTCGAATAGGCAGCTCAGTTACATTTACCGGAAGCTTATTATAGAAGCGTACAGAGTTTCCCATAAAAGATTCATTTGACTTTTCTAATCTTAATTTCGGAATGAGTAATTTATTTTTGTTTCAATAAATTAATATGCTGTTGTAAAGAGGTAATGTCCCTTCCAGCTCTTTCGGCAAACTCAGCGTAGCGCCCCACCAGAAATGGAACGCCCTGTTCCGGCAATGCTTCCAATGCCTGGGCGTCTCCGAGTCCATCCTAACACCGACTGGCAACCACTTCACCAACGGCCCATCGGCGACAATAGACAACGCGAAGATATGGCAGAATGTCGCCGTAGCCATATCATGCTCGCACAAAGAACGCAAGAAGGTGCTGCTAAAGTTGAACAGGCAGTCGGACTTGGAGAAATCAGTGGACTGCTTGGAGCTGATACCGCAGTTTGGGCAGAAGACGTTGGATCTGAACAGTTATTTGGAGCTGAGACAGTATTTGCAAAACGTGAGTGGCAATGTACAATATTTTTGTTTTCAGGAAAATAACATAAATTCGACTTTAAATAACAGAAAGTTGATAAAAAGTCCAATATGAAATTTCGTGCCTTATTTTGTTTTACACATGGGGTGGGATTTTTTCAAAAAATGTATGTGGCGGGATCGCCTTTGAAATATAATAATTTAAATCGGTTTACAATTGGCGAAGATATCGCGTTAACATACACACGAAAATACAGACGAATTGAGTACCTCCTGCTTTTTTGGAGTTGGTTGAAAAGGAATATATCCGTGAAAGGATCATGAAAATGAATAACCATCTTTGTTTTCGTGTTTTCTTTCCTGGCTTGGTCGCGGAGGAACAGACAGTAGATAAAACCGACGTTTCAAAGTGATCCTTGTGATTTTAATTAATAAATGAATTTTGTCTTTGAGTTGAAAAACAAGGACGCTTGTTTTCTTGAAGAGGAGTAGAATTCCTGCGACTGGGTTTCCTACAAAATATAACTTGGGTATCTTCAGAAGAAGTGTTTATAAGCATCTACTGAGTCATCATCATCTTCTTGTCCTTATCCCACATTACGTGGGGTCGGCACAACATGTTTTCTTCCACTCTCCTCTATCAGCCATCATCTCAGTACTCACTCCTTTCTTAACCATGTCATCCTTCACACAATCCATCCATCTTTTCTTTGGCCTACCTCTGCTTTTATTTCCATCCACATTCATATTTAACACTCTTCTCGTAATGTAATGTGTTTATGTGTAAGCACCTACTGAGTGTGCGTGTTTAATATAGGTTACAACTACCACGGTGCTCGTAGTTCCTGATATCCACGACACAGGGAATCCTAGTGTTGGGTCCGAACTATGTATATGTGCCTGTTGGGTATTATTTATTTACCTGCATTCATCATCAGGCGAAGTTTAACCAAATACAAACCCATTAAAAAAAGGACTTAGAATCAAAAAATATTTCATTAATTGTAGTAGTAGTGCTTCTGTGAAAGGGCTCGTCCGGTTAAGTGCAACCACCATGCCTATTTCTGCCGCCAAGCAGTAATGTTCTCATTCCTGTGTTCCGGTTTGAAGGGTTGCCAGTGAAATTATACAGGCATATGAGATCTTTCATCTTGATATCTCAGGGAGGCAACGTGTGAGTGATACCTCTGGTATTGCAAGCGTCCAAAGGCTACGGTAACCACTTACCACCAGGTGGTATAAAATATACCACTTTAGTAGTATAAAAAAAAACCTTAGATCAGTAATCAATGCGTAGATCCGTGAGGTTTACAAGTAGAGTGGCACATTAAAACATTATATCTAAAACATACCAATGTTTCGCATAATATTTTGCCACTTGTTGGAAACACTGACCGATGGCACATAATACAAGGTTTTCCTTGACTGTTTTGAGAACGAAAACGTGTTTTAAGCGTTCAAGTATTTGATTATAAAATGATTTTTCAGGCCTGTGAATCCACGCATCATCCGTTAGGCCAACTTGTGCTAGGCCTGACAAATGCTTTCAATACCACCTACGGAGGTGTTCGAGTGCATCCCTTACTCCTCAGCCATGCTGTCAAGGAGCTCAAGAGCATCACATCCAGGCTTTACCAGGTAAGTCGAAGGTATGTTCTAGTATCTAGACAAGTGTGTTTTTCAACACGCATAATGGATTCCGAACGGGCATAATACGCGTAGAATACGGGCGTAATACGCGTTGCATACAGACATAGTACTCGTTTCATACGGGCATAATACTCGTTTCATATGGGCATAATACACGTTGCATACGGTCATAATACGCGTTGCACAGAACGCTGTCTATCCATTGTAGTGGGCATGGTAGTGCGTGTCGTTTTTTTTTTCGTGCCTGATTCGGTCATAGTATGCTTCGATTATCTGGACTTTTTTACACAGGTAATATGCGTTGCATACAGGTTGCATGCGGCCATAATACGCGTTGCATAGGGTCATATTACGTTTTACGTCGTTTTTGCCTGATACGTTCATAACACGGTCATAGTATGCTTCTATTATGTGGGCTTTTTTACACTTTGGCAAAAGATTGACGTCTTCGCGATGAAGAGGAAAGAAGAATATCCAGGAAATGGAAGCTTTGAAACTTGTGTGTCATTTCGTCACTTCCTACCCATCCATATGAGCTAAATTTCTCTTCTATTTTATGAACGTCAAAACAAAGCATAGAAAATTTGAAATAGATAAGCTAAATTTTTTTTGTGATATTTCGAGGTTTACCTTTGGCTATTGACATCAACATCTGGGGCATAACTGATGCGTTGCCAGCTCAGTTTTATTTTTTATTTCTTTTGTCTAAAAGAATGCAGTGCACGTTCGCAGACATTATGTTATTCTTAATATGCAGTAATTGTGACAACTGTAACATGTATAATATACTCTGTGACAGGTGGTGAGGTTATTGTTCCCTGCGTTGCCGCTAGAAGGCGCTGATGCTGTGCTGTCTGATCTAAAGGAAGATGAGAATCCTATTGATGGGTGAGTTTTAAAACATACTTACATACCTGTCTAGGGTTATAGCAGCAGATAGGTAAGCAGGCCTAGGTTTTGCGTTAACAAACTTTAAGTGAATTTAAAATTTTAATCTGATTTTACGCTGATTCCTACGCGCGCGATCATGCCTAGTAGAATCAGGAAGCATACTCTTTTATTTATCCTTCATCCAGCTATAGTGTGGTGCCAATCGGACTGTGTTTGTTGTTATAATGAAGTGGAATGCCTAGTAGAATCAGGCAACAAACTGGGCACCATACTCGTTTTATACTCTTCATCCAACTATAGTGTGGTGCCAATCAGACTGTGTTTGTTGTTACAGTGAAGTGGTATCAGCTGCGTCGCTGCTCCAGCCGACGTTGCTGCCGCGCGTTCATCCCGCCTTGTTCGTGCTCTACGCTTTACACAACAAACGGGAGGACGATCTGTACTGGAGGCGATTGCTGAAATGGAACCGACAACCTGACATCACGCTTATGGCTATGCTGGGTATCGACCAGTGAGTATTTTGGGTACCTTCTTTACACTGCCTCTTTGAATTGGAAGTTCCTGGGGAAATCATTGATATTTAAATATTTTTATTCTGAATTTATTGGAGTATTTGGATTAGGGTTGCCTTCCTTACACAGCGTCCTTGAATCGAAAGCTGCTGGGATAAATAATTGATAATAAAAGTTTTTTGTTTGTATTTGACAGAAAATTCTGGATCGGCTTCAACCCGAACCTGTCTCCGCCACCGCCGGCGAAGGAACAGCTGTTCCAGGAAGCAGTGGAGACTCTCCAGCAGTTGAAGACCACCTTCTCCCCCATTGAGAAACTACTCGTAATCAGAAGCACGTTCCAGAAAATGACAACTGCTGTGCAACAGGAGTTAGGTAATTAATCTTCATCTTAATGAGCATCAAAAGACTGTAGAAGATCAAATTTAATGTAACTAGTTTTATTTAAGAAAATATATTTTTTAATATACTTTTGGCGTTCGAGTGCAGTTTTTTGATTCTTCTCTATTCTATTAAATAATAACAACAATTTTCATTTCATGAGTATGAAATTTCGGCTATTTAAGAAGAATTCAGAACCCCTTTCGTATTAGTATACATATACTGGGACACCCTATATAGAATATAGCGTAATAATAACTTACGGTTCCAGGTCAAAACTACCTGTGGAGTATGGACGAGCTATTCCCCGTGTTCCATTTCGTGGTCGTCCGCGCGAGGATCCTGCAGCTAGGATCCGAGATACACTTCGTCGAGGACTTCTTGGAACCCGGCATGCAGCATGGGGAGTTGGGGCTCATGTTCACCACTTTGAAGGTCAGTGCATAATCTCTTCATCACCGTCCACTATATTGCATCATCTTTTCATCATAATTATATACATTTCATCGCCTTTCACTGCGTTGCAATATATTTTCATCACTTTTCACTACATTGCATAATTTTAGGGTTCTGTAGTCAAAAAATAATCCTTATAGTGTCGCCATGTCCGTCCGTCTGTATGTCTGTCCGCGGCTTAGATCAGGGACTCTTAGTACTAGAAAGCTGTAATTTGGCAGTGATAAAAAAAATATTGTTTTTTTTATTTTCGGGTATGTTTTTTTTAAAAAAACATACTTAATTTTCGTGTAGACACGTGTGTATGTTGCATTAGATAGATATAACTCTTTATTGTAAAACACATAATATGTTGCTAACAAATGATGGGCGGTCTTATCGCTTATAGCGATCTCTTACAGACAACCTTTGGATGGACAGGAATTAACGTGAACGATAAAGGACAGTGGTGTATAGTGCAATATCTTTTTATCGCCATCCACTACATCATATCATCTTTTTATCACCGTTCACTGCTTTGCATAATCTTTTCGTCGCCGCTCACTACATTGAAGGTCATCGAATCATCTTTTCACCACCAATAATTTAATATTCCAGGCTTGCTACTTCCAAATACTCCAAGAGAAGATGTCTTTCAACTCGTGAACGGACTAACCCCATACGGACAGATTTGATGTAACGAATGATCTCGCAATACGTACGGTACATTGTTGTGGCTTCTTCTAAATAAATTGCTTTTAGGTAAGTGTAACTGTTAATGTTGATAGCTTTAAATTAAGTTGCCGGGACTGTTGTGTAACTTTCAATCAAAGTCTTATATCATGCTATTTATTGTGAAATCTATGGCCAGTTACATACAAATTATTTATTTTATTTTATTTTTGAAACCTTAGGTAAACTTACAGTTAGCTTACAGGAAAAGTATTTAAATAAATATTATACAACTATTAATGTTACATAATATAAGAAGGTCTATTAAAAGTTTCCACAAATAGAATAATAAATTACACTTTAAAGCCCTTGTTGTGGCATGATTTGGTTCTACAAACGTATAATACAGGTTGTATTAAGACCAATCAATCAAGATGAATAGCATGCGTAGATTTACGCATGCTGTTCATCTTGACGAGAAACATTGAGGGAAAATATATTTTTAGGCATAAAAAATGCTGTTTTTAGTAGCGCGCAATGTAATGCAAACTGACTGTGGCACCGCGCCAGTGGCATCGGTCATTGAACTCTAGCGGTAACAGCTGACCGCGCGTTTGTGTGCGTGCTCCGGTATACGCACGAGTCAAGGTGGTGGTGTGCGAGCCGAGTTTGATATTCATTACATTTCTGCAACTTCAAATGCGTAATTTGTTAAGAAAATTCGAAAATTTTGATAATGTTTGTTTGGACCAAAGTCTTGGAATTGGAATTAATTTCCGATAAGTACTAAAAAAATTAAACCTTTGACCTTCAATATCTACAGGAACAGGAGTCTAGTAGAAAAAAAACCCAATGATGCTTTCGGATTGGTCTGATTACACCCGTTATATACGATGATGTTAAAGTTACATAGTTTTTTTCGATCGGTTTATCTAAATTTTTGTTTAGTATCGATGTGTGCAAAATCTTAATGTTGACGGCCGCCATTATATTTTTTTATATAATGTAACCTAACCATGACGCAACTCATCTTCTTGTCCTTGTCCACATTACGTGGGATCGGCACAACATGTTTTCACACTCTCCTCTATCAGCCGTCATCTCAATACTCTCTCCTTTCTTAACCATGTCATCCTTCACACAAACCATCCATCTATTCTTGTAATTCTAAAGGTACTTAATTTAGTCGGCCTATAAAAGTTTTTCTGCTTCGGTACTAGGCATTTAGGAATTTAATTGGGAACGATTGAAAATTACACAATAATCACAATAATACGCCTTGGAAACAAGTTTCCAAGGCGTAGATAACCTATGAGCAATATTTATGCAATAACTAGTTTACTGTAATGTATTCGGCAAGTTATTCTATAAACTAATGTTGCTCACAACACTTTTGACTAGTATGGGGCCATCTACAAATTACGTCACACGTTAAGGGAAGGGAGGAGGTCAACAAAATGAGACATAGGCTTCGTGACGTCACATGTAAATCTAAAGTAGGTATTCTAAACATCAACTTTTTTAAATATTAGGTTTTATAGGATACACAAAAAATAAACATGTAAATAGTTTTGGTCATGCTACTTGAAGTTAGGTACTTTTAAATTTAAATTATACCTTACTTCACACCAGGGGTGGACGGGGGAGGGGGACGATCAAAAATGATGGAATTGGTGTGACGTAATTTAGTGATGGCCCCTATTTTCAAAATTTCATGATCAATAAACATGATTATATACGTTTTCGACGGTATTTTATCGTATAAATTTACCATGATACCGACGTTTCGGCCGTGTTGCAACAGCCGTGGTCACGGCATATCAAAACTGGTAAAGCCGATAAAGACCCGTCTAAAACATGTAATCATACTTTGACCAGTAAAAGTAAAATTTAGTGAACTATGAATGAATTGTGATAAGTTTATCATTCAAAACTTACTATCATTTAAACTAAACAATGTAATGTTTGTATGTAGTGAAGTAGCAGCATTAGTTATTAGATTTCCAAAGAATTTTAATTCAGAATTTTTTTTTATTAATATCATTTAGAAAAACATGAATATTTTCCTAAATATTAAATTTTTAAATATTATAATTACTAATTAGTTGGTAAAATAATTATTTTAGTCAAATATCCTGTTATTTAAGAAGTATTTTTTATTAAGGGTATATTTTTACAAAATATATAGTACAACCGAAAGCATTCAGAAGATTGCTGATTTTTCTATGATACAAAAATGTTGTAGTCCTATACTTACTATTTATAACGGATCTGTTATGTTTTAATTTACTTGTACTTTTTGTTACGTTACAAAGTGATTAAAGCGATCTTTATTTCAAGCTCTTGCTTGTGTCTTGCTAAAAAGCTTAAAGGTTAGTAGGTTCCTTAACTTTTTTCTCTATAATGTCTAGTGTCTACAGCTATTATTATCAACGTAACGGTACGTAGTAGTTCCTGACACCCACGACACAGGGAATCCTAGTGTGGGGCCAGGACTATGTATGTGTGTTCGTTGGATGTTTATTTATTTATTTTACTGTATTCCAAAGTGATATCGAGATTATTAAATAGTTTAATAATAATAACTACTAAATCCTTGCTGACGTAAAATTATCTTACAAGATGTTGTTAAGAAATTATGAAAACTATAAAGTCTCGCTTGCTTATTGCAATGTTAAAGTTTATAAGAAATGCTAATAGTTCTTTGCGTTTGCGAAATTATTAAAAAAAACTTCCATGTATTTTTTGTGTATGATTATGTAAATACGACTGCTTAATTTTAGTGCCACCATAGTTTTGTCATTGTAAGTTGTAAGCTTTGTTTTGCTTGGATTCTTTTGGTCATCCATCATTCACGTAGATGCGTTATTTTTATGTTATTTATTTTTATATTTAATTTAAAACTTAATTTAAACCATTTTAAATATTTTTTGACTTGTGTTTGAGTGCCAAAATTGTAGCAATAAATATGTAGTTTAATTTAGACTTGTTAATGAATTAGATGTTGCCAAATAAGTGGTATTATGATAATGCGTTGAATTATTTAAAACCGTACAAATTATAGTAGGTAAAACATTAGATCTAACAATAGTATACAAGGGCCGTAAGCGATCAATTTTACAACCGAGATTTTTTGGCGTACGAGGACGGACGCTCAAGATTTCGAGGGTGTAATTAGTCGCTTACACCCGAGAATAATACAAGTTTTCATCACGAATTCGAACAAATTAAAAGTCCTGCTAAAAAGAAAAAGGTAGTTGTTTGTTTTATTTTTTGCACAGCTAGAATGTGTTAATTTAAAGAGCCTCGTTCTTTTTTCAAATTTACTTACGGCCATTTGCGGAGCCGTTTTCGAGTGGCTGAGCGATGAAAAATGCATTACGCCCCAAACACAAAGCTGTAGCTGTAGCTGTATTTTATTTATAAGTACTTTGCAAAACAAGCATTAAACACAAATATATACAAATATAACTACTTTTAAAACACTTTACTACAATAATTTGTAGCAATGGTAGTCACAAAGTGACACATGTCTAAATTACTTCATAGATAAAGAACAAAAAAAAAACTATTTCATAATAGTTGCCTACATGAGTTTTCTGAGATAGATAAAAATACTTGTTATTAAAATTATAATAATTATAAACTTGTATTGTTATTTAATTATTAAGTTCTTATGAAATGTTTTATTTTTTAGACTAGATTGTTTTTAAACTAAGACCTTAAACACCGTCTGCAGTTAAGTCAAAAAGCTTAAGCATGACAGACTTTTTAAAGAATTCTGTCACAAGGCATGAACTTATGAGCTGTCAAAATTCAGTGCAGGCAGGCATAATCTTTCTGAAAGTGTAAGTTTAAAGTTGTTAAATTCAAATTGTTGAACGTATGCAATTACTGAGTACCTACCTACCATATCATTAAATTATAACAATATTTACATAATTATAATCGTCGTTATTATGTATTGAAGTGTGCATTTTAAATATTTGAACATTTAATAAAAGTTCGCAGTAAAATTATTGTTTCTTTTATCGTATCATCGTTAATTAAAGAATTGAACTAGGTATTTTGTAAGAAAAAAAAGATGTTTTAAAATTGTGTGCGTGCATCGTAAATTATACGAAAGCCTAGAGTTTACATGAAGCTAGTAAGACAGCTGATAAGATGCACGGCAACTTTCCCAACGGTCTGGTTGTCTTCAGGTCTACTTACAAATGTTTATGTTTATTTCAGTAGCTTAATCTACGTATACATATGTGATTTTGAGATCCCCTTTTAAGTATGTACTACTTAACGACTTACATCCTTAGGTAGGTACATAGATAATACCCGACTGTTAACAAGAACCTTGACATAAAGATTTTTCAACAGTTGTTTTCCTAAACAGCGTTGGGTTTTATACTGTTGATAAATTGAGGGCTAAACTGAGTCAGAACCACCGTTAAGTTGCGCGCGCAACACACCAGCTGTCTATCTTAGATATCGTCTGTTAATGTAAACCAGGCATAGGGGTCTGAAGTAAAAATAATAACAACAAAATTTATTAAGGCTATTTATTTCATTCCTATAAAATAACATACCAAATGTCTCTTTTGTACAATATTATATCAAAAATGTACACCATTATATAAATTTCGTCACAGGTAAATGTTACCTAGCTACTCTCATGATTTCACCTATTTCCATGGTTATTACACATAAATATAATTATAGTCCTCTCACGTCTGATAGGTTCATGTTCGTAATACCTTTCAGGGCGCAATACTCAAAAGCAAGTTGCCAATCAACTGGATTATTTTGACAAATGCAGTAACAAACATGCAATAAACGGTCTCTGACCTAAAGTGAACTGTCTACTGGCAAGTAACTTCCGTCATTACTTGCAGAAGCCAGTGGTACTATCTAAACATGCAGAAGTTGAACTTGCTGCGGGTGTTTACACAGTGCAAGTGACTTGCCAGAGCTTTTTAAAAGTTGTGTTTGTGGACACTTCACTTTAGGGTTGATTGAAAATACCAGTTACAATGATACAAGCAATCTACTTTTGAACGCACCTATTGCTGTACAAGATAATACAATACCAACTCTGGTAAATTCACTGTTAAAATATTTCTAGAATAGCTACTAACATGATTCTATATTGCCGTGACTTAAAAACATGAACTCGATAGGTAATGACTATGGGTAATCAACCGTTTCGAGGACATACCATGAATAACATTCTAGCTGTATATGATTTTCATACAAGACAATTCAAGTATATAGCAAGCCCATCACTGCCTAAAAAATTGACCGAGAGAAATAGACCAGTATCGCTCCACGATTAAGAAAACATGTAGGTAATATAACGCAAGTACATATCAAAATCTATTGATCTCGGCCTAAGACATCCAAGGCGGACCGTACAAAATTCGAGAATAAAATTGAGGCTTATACAAGAATAAGCGTCGAATCTAGGACATCACTATCCGAGGGTTTCTCGGCAAGTAAGCAATGCGACTGTCCTACAGTTGAGGATTGTATGACCGGAAAGTCAGTTTGATGATAGTTACTTGACGAGAAACGCTCAAAGAATAGACAAGAGCGTTCTAGTAAAAGCCGTGAGCACACAAGATAGTTCAGCGAAGCACAACCTTTTATTAACCAAGTGTATCATTAACTTATTTTGTTCGGGTCACCGGCAAATCTATTTTGTACTTTGTTTACAAGCCAATAAGGACAGTTTATAATGAAGCTAAAATAAGTGCTGCAGAATAGCTTCATGTTAAGTTATCAGTTTGAATAGAATGATGAGACCCAAATATGACATGTAATCTACCGGTTGTTGCCTTGATTTTATCTCCAGCTCAATTTGTACACGGGTAATATAAGCTTGATGTTCATCAGCGGTGGTTCCATTGCATTTAGCCCATAACGGAACCATAGGTAATGATTAAATTGAATACCGGACAATTCAAAATATTTTCAAAAGCTTTCCACTGAGCATGTCAAGTTTTTTTTTTTAATATGTCAAAAATATTAATATTATACTAAATCAAGAGAAAAATTTAAGTCTTGTGTGAGCATTGTTATGCATATTTAAACGGAAATAAGAAAACGTGTGTTTAGACTCAGGCTCGATGGAATGCAATCGCCACCAGCCATTCCGCGTTCTTTAGCTCTTTAATGTCACAGTTCAGTCTCATCATCATATCATCCTACGGAAGAGGCACCACTACTAAACCGAATCCTAGAAATACAAATTAAGCTCATAATTACGAAACAACATAAAACCTTCAAGTTATTGCGTCAAAATCACTATTACCATTTCATAAGCAAGTACTTATATACCAATGTTATTTTTTTTAAGTTACTTTATAAAAATAATCGTGTCGGATCGCGTCGTGGACACTCTCCCTAATAATTTACATGAATGCGTCTAAAAGACGGCCACGCTCTAGCAGACCTAAGTCATATAATACGTTTACTCAAAATAACTACTTATTTTTTAAAGTTCTCACTCCCAAGTTTAATTGTATTGCAGTTTATTTAATAGTTATTCCCATCGTACCCCACTCAGGGGCAGCAAATGGGTTACACAAAATGTCTTGGTCTGATCTAGAGGGTGGATACGTTCGAAGCAAGACGGAGGCGGAAGAGCAATGGCAGAAAGGGAAGCACAAGTTTACCAATCAATTTGAAATTAAAAGGGGTAATTTGGGTACATCTTCAGATACTCAACTGCCCCTAATAAAAGGACAAAACTTTCCTCATCGAAATATATACGCAGCTATCTGATATATCTCTTGAAAACCGTCAATGCATTAAAAATATTTAACAAATAAATTCGTATAAATTGATATTAGCCCTCCAAATACTCGTAATATGCTACGGGGCAGTTGTGTATCTAGGGGCACTTGCATATCGTCGCGGGGTGATATGCAAATCAAGATTAGAATTTTTGACTGCCATAATTTGTTGCAAGTTCTCGCGAACTACGTCTTAAAGAAACATTCACGTCTATCAATAACACAACAATACCAATCTCTATAAAAAAATGTTAGACATAAAATAATTTCATTAATAATAATTATGATACTGAAAATATCAATTGAATTTTATTGCATGCACTTTTAACTTTATTATAAATAAAAATTAACAATTCCTAAATAACATTTTATTGGACGACAGTTCGAAAAGTTTCGATTAAGTAGAATAAAAAGCCGTATTCTGAAAGGACGTGGTACCCCAAGTGAGCTCATAAATGTTGTCTCTTGCACTGCGTTCATTCAGAATACCGCCGTTACAGTTACATTTCAAAGGAAGAGTAATCTGAATTACGTTATTGTTTAAAAATCGTGTCTATTAAACAACAAGAACTTATTATCTAGAAGAAATCAACGTATATATTACTTTAACGTACTAAAACTATGTGTTAATGCTTACAAATAAATGCTGTCTACATTCGGGTGGTATGGGTGATGTCGTCACCATGTAATCCACTGTTACTGTGATCTAGGACAGTAATTGAACGCGTCTTTAGGAAATAACGTGCCTTTTCGCTTAGGTCTTCCGATCTTAAATCCTATCAGATCTTATACAGGAACATTTTTTGTACAATACCAAACTGCGGTGATGTCCACAATAACTTGCAATAAAGTGCAAGGAATAAGAGATCTTTAAGCACACTGTGTTCTCCAAAATGGTGACTCCGGCATGATAGAAATGTCACCATTTTCTATTCAAATTGCTTCTGAAAGTATTTGTCTGCAAGATTTACTATTCACTATTACATTATTTCATTTACTATTTTAAAGATTTGCAATGAGTGGATTACAGGCAACTAAGGCTTAATTCGGAAAATATAAAACTAAAATTAGCAAACACTAAAATATACATGTAAATAGGTTTACATATACATCGGCGTAGTCACTAAATAACAAACGAACATGAATTAAACAAAACATGAATATGCATAAGGAAATTATAATTAAAACCGACGTTTTTTTCGTATGTTAATAAATATCTTATTTACACGCTACCACGATGATAATAAAACAAATAAACTTTTTTGCTAAGCAATAAATGATTAAACAATAAATAGAGCGGCATGCGCCATGATCTGTTTTATCAAATTAAATTAAATGTCAATTATTGAGTTTCCGAGCCAAATGTGCGTTAAAAGTGCTATAGACAAAGTACAATCGTAATTTCGAAGTGCTTACTCAACTAATACTGAAAGCACCATTTCGTTATAATAGATACCTAATTTAAAATTTCTTACATAAATCCGTTAGTAAATTTTGAATTTCGAAAAGTTTCGTTCGTGTTACGGTACAACTACACTTTAGGCGGTATCGTTGATAGTCAGAAACTTTTACAGTTTCTTTTGGAAGAAAGTGCAACATTTATTTTGAAGAGAAATTAAGTATTTTTTCGTCATTTTGCTTTAATTTTGGACATAAATGCGCGAAAAATTATGCCCGTGTGTAGCCGTACTTAAAATATTAGTAATACTTGACATCCAATAAGTTTAAAAAAATATGTTTACATTATAATATCGCTCATCAGTTAGCAATAAACTATTTTAACGTGTAAATGGCATCAAACACTACATAGCTAAGTTTTAATACTGAGATGATGAATTTACTTTCAGATAGCCTCCGCATTCATAAAGAAAATCGCTGTCTGAATCACATTATGGTGTAACAGACTTTTTAGGGTTAGAAGAAGTCCATTTAGATATTCATAAACAGTACAGAAACTAGCAGTATGTACTATCTTATACATAATTTTTACATACTTATATTGCGACTTATTTTTTTTATTTACATAAACCGCATATGGCCCACGTAAGATAAGGTAACCTACTAAACAACTGCAATACCTCATAGGTCACGAAACCTGCTAGGCAAATGACAGATCAAACTAGCTAGGTATTTAAGATTGTTTTATCAACGATATTCTTTATGACACAGATAATAGATGCCAAGTGGTTGCGGTTCGCATTAACATTCAACTTGCACACTGTGATTCGACTTGAAAGTCACCAATTAAATTATAATAATGGATATGGTATGTACAGTCAGTGACAAAAGCAGATTAACAGTTTAGATTTTTATAACTCAAATATTTCTGGTAGACTTTAGTTCGAAATATTCACTTAAAATATAAATAATTATTAATAGTTTAAACCCTAAAAAAAAGAGCTTCTCAATTAGAGCTTCTTAAACTTATAATCAACTTTTGTCACTGACTGAATCAAAATTTGTGTCCACTTTCAATATGTTAAATTTAAAACAAACGCATGAAAGTGTCAGTAAAACTGAAAATGGTACCGATTCCTCCATGTAAGTTCGTAGGTTGATTATGAAGATGCCTACATAATTACATAGACGCTTTTTGCCGGAGTAGATAGGCAAAGCTTTAATTCAGGTCTTAATGCAAGCTGTCAACACAAATATTAACTTAAATTTTGTGAATTAGATACTTTGACATAATATTCAGCTTGCAATCTACGACAAGGATGGATTTTTTATTTGAACTGAAAAGATTAGTTTTCGCACGATTCAAATAGAGTACTATTGTTCAGCCAAGATCGTAATTCTTACATACACAGCAGGAAATGGAAACGATAAGCGAAATTATAATTTCTGTCTCTTTTCTACTTATGCGAATCCGTGAAGCGTTATTGGGAGAAGGATCAATTTTAATTCTTATAGTCATAATAGTATGCTAGTGGAGATTTACAAGGTGTCCTTGTTATTGTAAAACATTTTGGTATTTAAAAGTAAGACGCAGTTTTATCGCTAGTGGAGATTTACAAGGTATAATTTGTAATTGTAAATCATTTTGTTATTTAAAAGTAAGACGTAGTTTTATCGCTTATCATTGCCATCTAAGATTTATATAATCGTATAATTTCATAATATTATACATAAATACATTTACATTAAGTATATAGTTCTCATTCATGATTGAAGCATCCCAATCTCATTTTATAAAAAAATATTTACATAATTCCCTAGTGCTGGATCTCTACCGTTCATCCCAGTCGTTTTTTTTAGAATCCGTCATTATGATACAAATTCTATAAGGTTCGTTCTAAAGGATCAATGGCAAATTATCAAAGTCAAATCAATTCCAGTTATCCTGCAACAAAATGAAATCTAAAAATATCCTAACTTATAAATATTTGATCCCAAGCACGATATAAAAATTTCGATTTCAATAATAAACAAAAGTTAGTCATGATTTCAAAACTTTCCTGCAAGCTCAACAGAGGAAGGAAGTTAGGTAAAAAAACAAGAAAAAAAATCGCAAATCCATCATACATTCCACTTACGCACTAACAAATACCTAAAATGTAAAATAGGTACAAATAACGTCCTTACTAACCAGAAGGCAAAATTGGCACTTAAGACGAAGTTCGCTCCTTTCTTGATAAGTGTTATGAATGTCGCTGTTGCCTGTGAATCGGACTCCAATGTAATTGACACATCCTTCGCGCGAGCGCGTGTTCTGTTGATATCTCGTATCGTGCGTACGTCCCGGATCACTTGCGTATCGCGGATCAGATTCGTATCATAGGTAAGATGCGTGTCCCTTAGCTGCTTCACGTAAGTTATAACGTGGGTCGGATGCGTATCTTGCAACCAGTTCGTATTTGGGAACACTTGCGTATCACTTTCCAGATGCGTTTCTTCCAACCGGTGCGTATCTGAAGACACTTGCGTATCAAGAACCAGATGCGTTTCTTGCAACAGGTATGTATCGAGGGGCGCTTGTATATCACGGATCGGATTCGTATCGCGGGTCAGATGAGTATCCTGCAATCGGCACGTATCCGGGGACACTTGCGCGATTCCCGTATCGCGGGTCAAATACGTATTTTGCAACCGGTAGGTGTCCGGGGAGACTTGTGTGATTTCCGTGTAAGGAGTCAGATGCGTGTCTTGTAACGAGTACGTCCGCTGCTGACGGGGGGGTAGCGACATTCGCATGGGGGGAGCGTGGTGCTATGTCGGCGGGGAGTTATTCTGTGTGGGGTTGTACGGGTGGTTCGAGTTACGAAGCACTGTGTACACACTGTCAACCTTGCTCAGCTTCTCGAAGAACGGTATCAAGTCCAAAAGCTCTGAATCCGTCATGTCGTCGAACCATGACGCGACAGGTACCTGGAATTAATAACAAGATTTATTAGTCATGAGTCGAAGTCAACTTTTTTCGCCAGAAACAATATTCACTGAAATAATATCATGTCACGCGGAATTATAACTGCAAAACGTGGGCATCTGCAAATTAGAAAGGACATGCATATGACTACCCCATACTGAGTATAGATCTGACCATGGGGATTAGCGTGTTTGTATTGTTTTAAAGTATTCTTTTAAATTACCTTGGTTAGGCTTTCCTTCAGGTCCCCCTTTAGATAGGTAGGAAGTTTATGTAGCACTAACTCAAATCAAATCTTGAGTACTGTTTCAGTGTGCGGCCGTTAAATTTATGGTACCTACGATAAAAATCTCAAGTGGGATTCAATCAACTTATTGTACTAAGATACGCCCATAAAATTAATATTTGTAATTCAATGAACAAACGAACAAAGAAACTATACAAACAGTCATATAACCCGTTGTGTCTAGAGTTGAGGAAAGCGTCACAGCAAGTTCACAACTTTACAATCCATTGTCCAGCGCAAAGATAGTGAAACAATGTGCATGATATCGATGATAGTGAAGTATTATTTGTGAGATATGTCAAATTCAATACTACACAAATACTGAACATTTATCGAAGTAAAAGTTTAAGAACCTCTAATTCAAACGCACTTACACCCCTCAAATAACCTTACACCTTCACATACCCTTACACCACCTCGCACATTCATCATATTCACATGTTTTAGTAGTACCTGGACTCTACAACTTTATTTATAGTAGGTATCTAATTTTCGTAGCAACTGTAGAGTCTAGGGATATCGGTCTGTAAATATTCTTATCAAATACATCCAGATATCGTTTTTTACAATTGGAATCACTGGATGCAACGTATATTAAGCATAAGGTCCGGTACGATGCAGGTATGGCTAAGACACAGGTTGTTTTTTTTTAAACACGACTCCACGCTTGCAAAGCCGCTGGCAACAGCTAGTAGGTGAATAAAAAAACTCACAGCGTTATCCGGATGGAAAATGTAGGAGGCAGGCGAGTTGTCGACTATGACGACGCGGCGCAGGTCCCGCCCCAGACTGTTCAAGTCTTTCACGTAGTTACCGCGGTGGAACACGCAGCTGTCCCGGAACAAACGCGCGCGGAACACGCCCCATCTGGAACAGAACACATCCTCTTAACATCGAATTGTAATGCGAAAGAACACAGAAGTTCATGCCGTATTGGAATGCTGCGGAATCATACCCTTACAAAATACAAAGATTATCTGGAAGCGAAACAAGAAAACAAGAAATCCGACTGGTAGTTTTAGATATTAGCGCGTTCAAACAGAAAAACAAAAGCTTTTTATAGTATAGATTACGACTGTACCAAGTACTTCCGTCTCACAGGAAGGACCTCTAAACGGACAACGACACGCCAGCAGAAGAATAGTAAAAAAGTACGTGATAATAATATTCTAAAATGACGATATAATGATATTCAAAAGACGATAATTTCATTTCTATGATTTAAACACGTCGGGGGTTGTCATAACAAAAGAATAGACATACAAGATTGATGATTTCAATGTAGTGATGTCAATTACTCCTAAGATGATCCTGCTATGTTATTCAACGAAGTGGTAGTTAGTTTTCATTACAAATTGTGACGTTAATTAAACAAAGCGGCCCCAATTAGATACTTCTCTCCGAGACATATGCAGCGCTACGATATAAGAGAAAACTTTTTAAAGTACCATAAACGTTGTTGCAATAATCGGCTGTTGAAAACATAAAGAATCCACTTGCTATTAAATGATGCTATTTTTTCAATTAATCATTATTATGACTTAAATTATATTTTAGAAGTAGTGGAGCTATAACTTTCTTGTGAAACAGCTCATCCGGGGAAAAACTACCACCATACCAATTTCTACCACCGAACAGTAATGGTCACATTGTTGTGTTCCTGTTTGTATTGTTCCGATGAAATTACAGGCAATTCGAGACTTTTCACTTGATATGTCTCTGGGTCGGAAACGCGCGAATTTTACCTCTGGTTTCGCAAGCGCCCATAGGTTACGGTAGCTGGTTACCAACAGGCGAGCCTTATGCTTGTTTTCTACTTAGTATGCTTAGTCACAGTAGTATTAAAAAAAAAGATAAATTACCACTAATAAAACCGTTTCTTTGCAACCTACATGATCGATCGAGGTCAAAGTTGCAGAGCCCTTACTCTCACTACTCTCCTCCCTTCTGTTTTATTTTAACGCCTATACTATATTGTCTATATTCAGTGGGCGAAGGCCCGCCTGAGACGCAGAAGGTTGGGGGTTCAATTCCCGCTGCGGGACAATGTTTGTCTCGGGTCTGGGTGTTTTTTATGTTTAATATGTATGTATTAACAAAAAAAAAATATAAGTAGTATATCAGAGTCATGTAGTTCCCATAACACAAGCTCTGCTTAATTTGGGGCTAGATGATGCAATATGAAAAATTTCCAGCATTATTAAAAATAGTTAAATATTTTATAGACCGATTCAAAGGTGTGATTTTGTGCCTGTTTTATAGTAAATGATTGAACTGAATGTTCCATCGCAACGGCGGATAATCGTAGGGAAACGTCACTTATTACTCAATGTTATCAAATCCAGGAAGCGGTAAACCGCTAAAACTAAGTTTTTTTTTATAAACACAATTTACGATACGATACTCCTACTATCCAACCTACGACGATAACTACTTAACTCAATGTACCTACATGTACGGCACTAATGCCTTAATGGTTTTTCAACAAGACTATGTAGGGCCTACATTGTAGGCTGAACTTGAAGTTGCATAGACACCGGATGAAATTAAAAATGAAAAGGATTTATTCAGCAAGACGAATACAAAAACAAATTATCCAGGAATAGAATGGTGGGACACAACAAAATATAACAACAATATGGTGTAAAATAACACAAAGGTGTCAGCTAAGCATAATGCTACCGTTCAATGTCGCGCCACAAAGGTGTCAGCACAGTATAATGCTACCGTTCAATGTCGCGCCACAAAGGTGTCAGCTAAGCATAATGCCACCGTTCAATGTCGCGCCACAAAGGTGTCAGCACAGTATAATGCTACCGTTCAATGTCGCGCCACAAAGGTGTCAGCTAAGTATAATGCTACCGTTCAATGTCGCGCCACAAAGGTGTCAGCACAGTATAATGCTACCGTTCAATGTCGCGCCACAAAGGTGTCAGCACAGTATAATGCTACCGTTCAATGTCGCGCCACAAAGGTGTCAGCTAAGCATAATACTACCGTTCAATGTCGCGCCACAAAGGTGTCAGCACAGTATAATGCTACCGTTCAATGTCGCGCCACAAAGGTGTCAGCTAAGCATAATGCTACCGTTCAATGTCGCGCCACAAAGGTGTCAGCTCAGCATAATGCTACGCGGGGATGTTCTACTGACCTAAAGCAGTAAGATCCATGTGCCTTCTGCCAAGATCTCCTACAGATCCAAGTGTTTTCCGTTTACCCTCACCTGTCGAGCAGATCGGCGACGGGGTCCGCGTACTTAGCCAGCGAGGCGGTGAACAGCACACACTCGTACAGCTCGCCGCAGCGTCTGAGGAACTCGTCCACGTGAGGTCGCTTCAGTACGTAAACCTGGTGTACGGCGCCGTCTATCTCCACAGGCACCACGAAGTCTGCGTTGTTTATTGGCTGTAAGAAAGAAAGGCTGTGAATACGAATTATTGAAAGGTAAATAAATAAATAATGCTGGACATTTTTCACACAGCATCATCTAGCCCCAAAGTAAGCAGAGCTTGTGTTATGGGAACTAAATGACTGATATACTACATATATACTTTTTTTTTGTAAATACATACATATTATAAATAGAAAACACCCAGATCCAAAGACAAATATTTGCATATGTAAACATTTGTCCCGAGGCGGGAATCGAACCCGCAACCTTCTGCGTCTCAGGCGGGCCTTCGCTCACTGCGCCACAGAGGTCATACTTTAAGGTTTGCTGGAAGAAAACTCTTTTTAGGGCTAACCTCGCCTTTGTAAATGTGATATCATTCTGCCTTTTGCAAGTGTTAATTTGTGTGTGTAAAATAGAGAATGAAGAAGAACATAGGTTATATAAATTGCAATGTATATAACCTATGTTCAAGCAAAAAAAAAATCTGATCTGCACTTTCGTTCGTATAGTTCCTGCATTCCACGAAGATGAGCCCCGCCACAATAATGGAAATCAATAAATGAACACCCAACAGACACACGCATAGTTCTGAACCCACACTGGGATTCCATGTGTAGTGGGTGTAACAAGAACCAGAAGACCCAGTTCAAATATCTGGAGCACATGCAAAAATTTACCCCGCAGCGGAAATCGATTCCGCACTTCTTGCGTCACAGCTGGCTATACTCGCTATGCCATTGAGGTCAATTATGCGAGGAAAGCCGATAGAAGAGAGTTGTATACAGGGTAGCCAACCCTACAGTTTAAAACAAAGATTTAAAGTTTTTTTGGAAATCTTCCCAGTTTTTAGTATAAGCCTCTAAATCAAGATTTACAATAGAAGATTTACAGTTTTTTTATTAAGATGATAACGACATATATTTTATTTGCTGCGTAGTCCGTACGATTAAAAAAATAAAACCTAAAGACCAAAAGAGTAAAATCAAAATTAGCAAATTGACAATTCGATTGTAGATGGTGATAGTACCAAATAAATATTATGTTATATAATGATAGAGATTTATTTCCAATTATATTTTGTTAATCTTATTAAAAGTTCGTTTATCATATTCCTTTAACTATTAAAAATACAAAAAAGGTAAAAGCTGTAGATTTTACGGTTTCCTTTTTTTTAGCCAGTATACAGTTTTTCTGTTGGCAACACCTCGCTTGTGTAGAGGTGAAAGCTAAATTAGAGCCGATCCCGCTTCTGACCCGGAGGGATTTGCTGCAGGCCAAGTAATAGTTTGTACAAGCGTCTTGTAAGTACATATTAGTCACCCGACAACAAATTCTTTAGTTACTAGAAGGACGCATCGTTTAGTAGGTAGTAATTCAGGAAATATCATGACATTGCACTTTCTTCAAGCGTTTAGAAATGTATGGATACGATTGTTCGAAAGAGGGTAGGTATCCGCAACACAGGTTATCCTAGGGTGGAAGCTAGCGTTATAATTGTCAACATTTCTATCTTTTATAAGTTATAACACTTACTTGTTTTATAGACGTACCTACCTACTAACTGCAATTTGTAATACCGTTTTACCATACGTATATAACAAATGAATAAATAATAATGCTGGACATTTTCACACAACATCATCTAGCCCCAAAGTAAGCAGAGCTTGTGTTATGGGAACATGATTGATATACTACTTTTTATATATTTTTTTGTAAATTCATATTATTATAGATAGAAAACACCCAGACCCTTGCGTCTCAGGCGGGCCTTCGCCCACTGCGCCACAGAGGTCGTCAATGAATAAACTTTACTTTACATACATAGTCCTGACTTCACACTATGGTTCTTTGTGTCGTGGGTATCAGTAACTAAGAATACTGAGTCCGCAACACTTAGAATAAATATCTGCAGAACATGCAAATATTTTGTCATGCAGCGGAAATCGATCCTGCACCTCTTGCAGCTGGCTACTCGCCTGCCGTGTCACTGAAATCGTCATATATTTGGTCAGTTAGTTACCTAAACAAAATTTTGACGCATACCGATTTTATGACTCTTTCCATTGAAAACTCAATCTAGAATCTAGGTTAAGTTTTAGTCTTGAATACGAACCTAACGCAGATAATCCAAGTAAACATTACATACACTAAGCTTTTCATAGCTATTAAAACTTCTAGAGTATTATCTAAAAGATCGATTACTTAAAATGAATGATACGACAAACGCATTGTCTTGTTCAAATCGATATGATACGATTATGGTTATATAATACGATTATGGTTATATAATACGCTTATGGTTTTGTTCCGGACCAGTGGCACTGCCTAATGTGATTTGGTCATTATACCTACTCGTGTTTATGTATGACAAAGTGATTAACATAAAGAATACGAAATAAATAAATTAACATCCAACAGACACACACAAAGTTCTGATCCTAAGCTAGGATACCCTGTGTCGTGGGTATCAGGAACTACGAGTACTGTGGTACCACAACACCCAGACCTGGAATAAATGTTTGCAGAACATGTAAACATTTGTTCCGATGCGTACGCATTTCATATTTTGCGCTAATTAACGTTTGTGTGGCGCAGGTTCTGAACTCCAATTATTAGAAAACATATTTTTGCTACGAAAAACCGCGGTCGGACAATAGAGTAACGTGGACTTTCACCAAAACGTTTCGCCTTTACTTCTCAACTCGAGACAAATAGATAACGATCGACGTCCGGCTTATAGCACAAAGTACAGTGTTCGTCTATTGCCGTGGCGCATTGGACAGTCGAACAACTTTAAATTGGTTTCAGCTGAATCTAATCGAACGGGATTCTAGAGACCCCATCATTATAGTATTGTAGCGTTCTTAACTAAAATTACGCGCCACTTTACCGCAATATTTGCGTAGAATTAAGGGGTTATATTTATATTTTTCATGGGGGCATTTTAGCTTAAGTTTATCTTGTGCAGTATAGAAAGGCCTCCTCCCACTCAATGGGCCGTGGTAGTCGGCGGATGTCGGGGGCCCTAGATTGTTTGCCATGGCACTCCCTAAGGAGCCTAAGGGCTTTTACAGGCTGTTGCAGATGATGATGATGATATCACTAATAACAAATTAAATGCGTACGCATCGGAACAAATGTTTGCATGAAGATATCATCTCTACACTTGTAGAATATTGGATTCTTCCAACATTATCTAACAGGAAAGAAGAACAGGTTTGCCCCATGTATGACAGAGTGTGTATCTGACTACATGCGTGAGTCAGACTACAGGTGTTTGTTAATACAAGCAACGTAAATTTTATACGAATTGACCGATTGGTAGGCTGATGGCCTCCTAGATTATCATATTGTCTTTTTTTAAACAACGAAGTTAAAGTAGGAAGTCCATAGACATAGGCTTTTACAAAAAAAAAAACTCCCAAATGTGATTCCATTATCGATTGTAGCGCCCCTAGTGGCTATCTAGATATAATGTTTCTTAGATAGGTGAAAAAACCTATCTCATAAGTCAAGCCATACCATCTCAAGTCATACGAAACTATTGCAAAAAAACGGATTACAATTGAACGAACAAACAACCTTTTACCCAAAATTCATAAAACTGATCGCTACGTCTCGTAAAAAAAAAATGAGGTGTCAAGGGAAACCCGGATGGAACGAAGTTCCTTTAGATTAATTAGTGAAGGAATTGTAATTTTTTTTTTTTTTTAGCAACTTAAAAAAAAAAAAAAAAAAAAAAATATCTGGCTTGCTTTCTATAAGAGAGAGAGAGACAGACAGAGAAACATGCGCACGCCGCACAGCTTACTATAGCAAAAAGTGTCGTTACAACATTTCGTGAGAATTTTTTCCGCCTAGCCCCCTTTCACAACGCGCGATAAAGAACTTCGTTCCAAAAATAGAAAGAAACAATGCAGAATTGTAGAGAAGTTGTGAATGGAGTTCAAAATCGTGAGCTCAGTGAAAACAATGGCACTAAACAGGATAGCAGAGGACTCAAATATCTAGGACCGACGAAAAGGGATCAAGGTTGCTATAACAAAAGCGAAACCAAATACTGACTCAAGCTGCTAGCCGCTGGCAAAACCTCGGTCTTTCCAAGTTAGTCAGCGTGAAGTCACTAACAAAACCCAAATATTAAAGAAATAGGTCTCGCTAATTAATTAATTAGCAACATTAACATAAAACCTTATTATGTGGGACGTTCGCATGTCACGGCTCACTTTAACCATAACTCGGAATGTATTCTAAGAAAATCTCAAGGATGCCATCATAAATAACCTTCATGTAATAATGTAAAATTGTGACGTTTATACAGTAACAATTTTCCAGCGTGATAAAAAATGTCCTTTGCTACTTCTAATTACGGAATAAATACGGTGATTTCAGTCTGAATGGCGCTGCCTTCACACGAGTAGCGTAGTAATGGCACATTGCTAGGAGATTGACGAATTATATCTAATACACACGGCCCTTGTTATTTTACCAACATTTTATAACACCAAAAAATACAAACTCGGCGGGACTCGAACCCTCGACCTCGAACTTGGTACGCGATTTGGCAACTAAGCCACGAGATCGTTAAGGTGCTGCCAAAATATCGGTATCATACATTCTACTTGCTCGACATAGGAACGGCGGGCGTCCGACACCGATATCGTATCGGATAATGTGGAAACGCTCTGACGCGGGTGAAGATATAGTGGCGTTCACAAGCCATCTTAACCACAAAACATAAAAAGCTAGAGATTTTTTAAAAGTTAAAAAAAATATAAATATTATTAATTTATTCGGGATGACCATCTCGTAAATCGAATCTATGAAATGTAAATTGTACCATAATCGTATTGATTAAATCGACAAACCGATCTGTCACAGAGAAAATGGTATTAATGGACTGAGAAGTCGTAAAAACAAGAACCATCGGCACTGGCATGATGTCAATAAGCATTAACTGAATAGTACTACGCATTCTAATCGAAGTTAAATATTAGGCATCTGAATAGGCCAATGAGCTTCAAACATTTTTGTGCACAATTGATTCGTGATTGAGTGGCCATACAACACCAAGGTTTCGGCCTTGACATACACTATACCAAAGGACCACAATACACATTGCGGTATAACCATGCACAGATTATTTTATAGTTCATGATATGGCTTACAATTTATAAAACTATTGCGTGACTGACTGACAATAAAGGCAGTCTAGTCCTGAACCGTTAGTCCTAATAGATCCGAGTATGTTTCTTTCTGATGCACTAAGGTTCTTTCGAAATTCCATCTCATAGAGGGTACAGCGGGAAAATGGAAGTGTGTATACAAAAAAAAACTTAACGCGTTCGAAGTCGCGGCTCCACAAGTCTAAGAGCCTTACTCATAAAGATGTTTAATCAGTTAATAAACTTAACACCGCTCAAAATGAAAATAGTTGCTGCCTCACAAACCTGTGATGTAGTAGTAGGTTCTAGAGACCTGAAATTTGGAATCTAAGTTCCGTCTAGGGATGATATGTCACGGAAGACCAGCGTTTTGGTGGCACATAGTGCTTCTTTAACAAAGTGCTGAGTGGCGGCCGTTTTTGTTGTCAATCTCATTTTCTTTCTAACTCTTACGCGTACTCCTGTATCCTCTATTTGACACAAAATAAAATATTTTTGTCTTTTATCTTTATCTAATAAAGAAATTAACCCTTAGCTAGATGATGCAAGGGGAAGATGAAGTTTGTAGAAAAATAATCCACGAAACCAAAGTCGCGGGCGTTCCGCTAGCTGCACAATACAATCAAATATTTTTAGTATACCTACAAACTTGTATACTTGTAATATTGCCTGCGGTCATGTCCTCATTAGTCATACATAGGTACTCAGAATTCGTCTGATTTATCTTTTTGTGTTTAAAACTGAATCGCGCTATCGTAACAGCGGAAACGTTACGTCACTTGCATTATGTCTAATAAGTAATTTAATTAATAAGCAAACAAACTGTAGGTTATCTTTGAAGACGGCGGTTCCGATTCCCGCCGCGGGACAAATGTTTGTTTGAACTCTAGATATTTGTCTCAGGGTCTGAGTGTTTTCTATGTATAGTATGTATGTATTTATAAAAAAACAACAAGTGGTAGGTATATCAGTCATGTCGTTCCCATAACACAAGCTCTGCCAGCATTATTTATTTATTATTAGTATTTTATTTATACTTATAAAACTATGTGGCAATGATTGAACGGCGATCAAAACTTCGTCTGCGTAGTGTTATTTCATAGGTCAAGAGGTTTGTCCTTGAAATCACAAGGATTGTTAAAACTAGCATCTTCCCATGCTGCGCGGTACCCGGAAAGAAAGTATTATTCTAGGTCACACCACGTAAGTTTTATTTCAAATACCGACCAAATCGATCGAGCCATTACGGAGATCATTAGAACAAACATCAACACTTTGACATTTATAACATTAATAGGATCTTCGTCTTATTAAAAGTTATTTTTTCTCGATTCCTCGCGATCAAGCCTAAGAGAATAAGGCAACCTGTTTTTTGTTTCGATAATACTTCACTCAGCTTTAGTGAGCTGTCAATCAAACAAGATCAACTTTCATTATCATTCTTTCAGGAAACCCCACAAAATGTAGATTCCCTCCAAATTTAAGGTCTGCTGGACTTTCGGCTCAAGCTGTGCGTCGGTTGTCAGTCGCAAGTTTATTTTCGTACGCGTTGTCCTACTAGACTTTTCCCTTGATATTAGTAAGTCTATGGAATCGGACAATAGTGACAGACTGGTCTGTGTCATCCGATACCTTGATCGGAAGAACGACTCGCAAGCGAACAAAAGGTACAGTTATGATGGAGCCTAAAATAGTAGATAATTGAAATGGCTGAAGTATTGCCACTGCAGATGCGCGAAGATTCTTTCGTGGACGAATACGACAAATACCAACCCAAGGCCGTTGATTGGCTATTTACAATCAACTTTCGCGAAGCCCATCAGATAGCGCGCTAATGAAGCCAAAGCTCACTTATAATGTTATAATAGACCATTTTATTCATAGCATCATCTCTAAATAGATATTGCTCTTAAAGAGCCGTAGAGCGATTCGTCGGCGTGTGAACGACGACAATCAATCTATTTGCGTGGGTGTCAAAGTTCACCGCTCACACCCCTAGGGACCAGTTTAAAAATAGTTTTAAGTATAATTTCACCTATGAGTTATGGACAGTTTTAAAGACTTTCCGACGTTTTCGTAAACACGCGAGCGGGAATCAGTTTCGATTACGTCGAGAGCCGCGCGGGGGCAAAATAACCATCGAGTTCAAGGTTAAATAATTAAAAGGGATGATCAGTTATGTGCGTGAAAGGAGCTGGGAGACGCATCGAATCCTTTCACCACGCTGGTTCTTTCACCATCGGTCACTAGGCCTTTTTCAGGACACTAGGCCTTCAAATGGCCTAGATACTCCATAAACAATGAGACTGAGCCACATCACAAACAATGCCTTAGGCACCGTCTTGTTTTACTATGAAATACTGTGCGAGACTACGGAAATGCCTGTAAAGTGGCCAAATTCTAATTTAAAATAATCTAAGAACCATCGACTCGAAAAAGGGTTAAGGTATTCACAATACCTTAACCTGGTCTGTGTATGATTAAAAGCAAGATGATTAAAAAGAAACATGACAAGACGAACCAGACTCAGTCAGCTTTGCGACTGATGGAATCACTTCACATTTTTAACCAAATCCTTCGAAATCATATGGCACGCTTTTCAATTACTGTTTTGAATCCCTCGCAATTTATTTCAACGTCGAGTGATAGTATTTTCCTTATACATACTACGGCTTTATGACTAGAGTTCTCTATGATTATGTTAATACTAACAAAATATTCAATACGCAATGTATGCTTCAGAAATAGCACAATAATGATGGCATCTTTCAAGCTTTTGCGACTAATTTTTACTCCGCCTAAGGCAAAATATTGGGTTGAGTAATAATCCAAAATCATCATCGTTTATTAAAAAAAAAACGCTTAAATAAATAGCTATTAAGAATTTGAATTGCAACTGTGAAACGCATTAAACACCTTTTCCGTTTCGTTTCGTGCCATGCCAGTGTAATGTATCTGCTTAGAACCACGTTGGAATAACCAAAGTAGTTATTCTATAATGATTCTGAACAGAGTTAATTTCGCAAGTTCCTCGAGAAACCAGGCAATTTAATCATCGACTCGCAAACCACAGATATTATAGTGAAATATCATAATCGCAAACGGGTTTAGTACATTTAAACGGCTGGGCAATAAAGGTACTTTATATCGTTTGAACAAGTTGGGAGATTATGGACATATCTAGTCTTTTGTCCAGGGTGGGGCAAATGTGTAGCGAGCAAATCGAACAGTTGGTTAAAATGTAATTGTCGCCTAAATCGTAGGCAATAATACAGATAAAGTTAATGGTCGAATAAAGCTATTTTTAAAGGCATGAAAGCATGAGCTATTGGAGTGAGGGAGCATACAACCACCCCTGCCCCAACCTGGATACAACCATGTGTGAGATTGTGAGGAAGTATTTTCTGTTCGACCACTGTACATTTGAAGGGCTTCGTTGCAGGGTGAAATGCGATATTTGATATCGATCAAATTAGATAAGATGCATTACCATCTGGGAATACGAAACCGAGGAACCGTAAAAACGAGCTTAATTAAAAAGTTTGGACATGTTTTTGCGCTGCAGTTTTAGATCGATACGTTCCTAATACGGTCAAAGAACTTTAGGAAAAGTTTTTAAGTTTCTCTTCTTATAGCTACAAAGCGATTTGCAATTTGTCTCTAGCGATTAGCGCTATCAATAAAATATGGATAGCCATTTTAGGCTGCTGCACTAAACGGAAGTACGGGCGCTTTCACATTAACTCCGCTTGAATCGAGTATTTCTCGGCATTTCATCAATCAGTTCGTTTTTGTAGCTTGTTTCTTTGTAGATCGGCAGACCCTTTGGCAACAAGCCACCGGCACGCTCCAGTTGCTAAACTGAAACGTTTGTGGACTACTTTAAAACCGGAAAACTGCGAGATAATAACCAACGCAGGAACTATATATGATATAACATTATGAGCGAAAATTACTTAATTTAACTCATGTCGTGCAAGAATATGTGATAATTTTAACGAAGGTCTCACAGACTCTCAGTTATTATGCAAACTACATGCTTGCCTACTCTTCTAGATATGTAGGCGTATCTATGAAATAGTCTTTACGCCCTTGATTTAAGAAACATGACATCAGCAAGGTGCTCAGTTTGTAAATACATACTACATAGTATCGAATTTTGCGGTATAAAGTATTGTGACCTTATTATGTCTTGCAGATATGTATATAAGTTACATTGCAACGCAAAGTGGGGACATGAATGAATGTTGTGGTCAGAGGAATTGTTATGGCGTTGAACCAATAAACTTTATAGACACCGTAACAACAATGCTACTTTGCCGTAAATGGTTCAAATAACGACCCATTATTATCGCGAAACTATGTTGAGTACAAAGTTGCGTATCCAATCCAGTGATCCTCCTTAATCAAACCAAGAAGGTAGATTGGATTGAAAACTTTTATTAAACTATAGTAAAATTTTAAACAACAACTAAGAACCATTTACTTGCATTATTTATAAAAAACAAACACGACTGTCTTCCCCATGGTGGACATCCTCAGATACATACTCAGTGAGTAAATCTTTGAGGATACCAAGTAGGGGGTAATCAGAGGCACGTCCAAACATTAAATTTTTAACATGCCCGCGTTTTGCAAGTAGTAAGCATTCCACGTGACAGGTTGCAAGCCCATCGCCGCTTATTGGAACACTAACTGTTGGCACATGCCTTCGAATTTTTGGTTCTAGGGCATGCAGGTTTCCGCACGATGTTTTCCTTCACCGTTTTGATCACGTGTTAATGCGCACATAAATTTATCGAGTGGAAAAATCTATTGGTGCACAACCGTGTTCGAACCCAAGACCTCCGGATCAGAAGTCGGGTATCGCCCACTAGGCCAACACGGCTTCTTTATTATTTATAATAGTTATTATTCAAATTTATCATTTCAGAGGTAAAATCAAAACAGCATTGTCTGACAGCGATTGAATGCACCTCTCCAAGGTTATCTTAGCATCAATGCATTAAACGAAATAACAAAATAATCTACATGTTGAAACAATGATGATAACATAACGATAGTAACAATATCGATTTAGCAAAACGGAACGTTTACTATCTCTTTGATGTTACATAAATAATATCTTAGGTCTGCAGCGATTTTTGAGACAATGGGTTGCTAGAACGATGGATTCCTGGCAATAAGATATGGCGCTACCTGCAGTGGAACCACGCTCTGCCGGTAGGCAGTGACAACGTGTTGCCGGCAATGAGACAATGCGCGTCGACATTGAAAACGAATTGCTGGCAGTGTCCACCAGAGTCCCAACAAATGGACCGGCAGTTACAACGAATTCGCGGCAGTGGCAACGAGTTGCCTTCAGTGACTACGAATTGCCATCAGTGAGATCACGCGCACCCGCGTACCCGTTGCAGCGGTGGCAACGGGTTGCCGGCAGTAACGAGTTGCCAGCAACGGCAATAGATTGCAAGCAACGGAACGCGCGCTAGCGATGAATTGTCGAGTTGCTGAGTTCTACATATATACATACATTGCCGGGCATACCTAACTTTAACATTATATTAATACATCATTTGTACATCTTGTATTACCCGTGGCATTATAAAATAATACCTTGCATTATTTATTACCAATAACCATATTAAAATAAACATATTTTTTGATTACAGCCCAAACAGTTGAGTCTACATTAAACAAAGCTATGTTACACACTTTGAATATTAAACAATGTGCTCCTAATTTTATGAATGAATGAGCGCCAAAACAAAAAAGCATGGCCAATTTGGATAGAACTTTCACTAGATTGACAAATAAGTATAGGTTCAGCTGGTTATTTTCAAAGAAAGTATGATTATTATATAAGGTTGAGTGTGTGTAATATAGACTTCAAGTCACTGACTGTTGCCGGATTCTTGCTTATCTATGT
Source organism: Perizoma affinitatum (assembly GCA_961405105.1). Lineage (NCBI taxonomy): Eukaryota > Metazoa > Arthropoda > Insecta > Lepidoptera > Geometridae > Perizoma > Perizoma affinitatum. Next base: position 3,309,825 of record OY560191.1, on the reverse strand, counting down.
TATGTATTATACAATAGTTAATGGTAGGTAAGTAGGTATTATGCTGTGTATAGTATGTATATTGTGTAGTATCTGATACACCATTAAACCCCTTTTAATATTTTGTATAGGCCATTCCATCTGAAGGTTGTCTAGTAGAGATTGTTAGTCAGTTAATAAGGCTGTACATTATCAAAGTTTACTTATCTCAGCTGAAATATTATTTGGTGTGCAATAAAGTATTTTCTATATCAAGTTCGATTTCAAGAATAAATTATTTATTATTTAGATTATTTTCTTAAATTAACTACAAAAGCGACTAATCTGGTTTTTAATGGGGACCCAGTTTCAATAAAATAATCAAATCATAGTTTATGTGACTCATATTACCTCAAACATGAAATAAAAAATGACTCTTTGAAGAATAAAGTCAAGAATACTATAATATATTAATCTTGAGAAAAAAATCAAGAAACAGAGGTTGCAAAAAACTGGTTTAATAATTAGGTATTAACCAACAACTCTTCTTTGAAGAATAAAGTCAAGAATACTATCAATCTTGAGAAAATATTAAAGAAACATAGGTTGCAAAAAACTGGTTTGATAATTAAGTATTTATCCAATTTGTATGAATGAGCGTGCAACCAATTAAGTGTGTAGTTATTAACTGGAAATATGTCATACACAAGTTACCTACATTCTGATACAGATTATTTAGCGTGGGACTTCTTGAAGTTATGATCAAGTTACAAACAAACACACACACACACACACAACTGTATTCCCCATGATGGACATCCTCAGATACATACAAAATGTGTAGATCTTTGAGGATACCAAGTAGGGAGTAGTCAGAGGCACGTCCAATCACTACATGAGGCACATACCCATGTTTGTATCAAAAAAAATATTATTTTCAGAATCATATATTGGGTGTAGCTGCAATTTTTCTTGTTTGTGCTTTATAATCCTCATTGTTTTTTATCCTACTAATTCTATAAATAAAATGGCTAAATGCTTTCAGTGTTTTCTCTGGGTATTTCCCTACAAATGTAATCAGCTGATAGAGGATACTAACAAACAGTCTTAATTTTCTGCTTGCTTGGGAATGTTGATTTTCGACAATGTCAGTTTCATCAGTATGGCGAGAATCGAACACAAATGATGCAGAAAGGTCTGATACCAATGGGCTAAAGACATCTCCAAGATTGTGGGAAGTCAGTGGATCAAGGTAGATTTATTTTCATTAAGTCAATCATTCTAATAAATTTTAAAATGTTCTAAAAATAGTCTAAGTTGGATTGTAATAGATAACCAAATTGATGTTAATTTGGGGTAATTACTAGAACAGTAATTAACCAACTCTTGGTCAACTGTTTTTAATTATCAATTTCTAAGGAATAAAGACTGGACACCAAATAATTTTAATCACTTTTGTAGACTATGGATTTTAATAAGGTTAATGGTTTTTTAACAATAAACAAAAATGAGGACATAGTCTATAATCAGTAATGATCAGGAAACATTAAAGCTATTGATAGGTCAATTTGATGACAAAAAGGAGTGGAGAATTCAACAATAGACCAAAAAGTATATCCCTCCTTCCACAATCATGCTAGCAAAACAACCATAGACTTGATTGTTGTTTCTGTATGGATGCAGTTAAGCTAATCACTCTAGCAATGAGAGAATCAGTTTTCATTAAGTGTCTAATAGTAGATATAATTCTAAGCATGAGTGTAACTCAATTCATTTTGAGTTTTATTCTAGACTAAGGGCCCTTTGAATATTTAGTTGTAAGTTTGTGAGCGCTAGCAGTCAGATTAATAGAAAAGTACATACCTTGAATGAACTGTGCACTAATGTCTCATCGAGGTCAATCACCATACACTTTTTATGCATATCCTGATGTCTCACTGGCGGTAACAACGGTCTGGGGGCATGGTCTGACATGACCAGGAGTGGCGGGGAAGCCCTGCCGTCGACACTGCTCGTGCCATTTCCACCGGGAGGTCCTTTTCCGCGGCCGCCGCGCCAACAGCAAAGCAACGACCGCAGGAATCCACCACTCCCGTTGGATTTCTTCGTTGCGATGGGGGTGGAACCCGACACTGGAGTCCCGTCCCCATCGCTGTGCTGCCCGCCAGGGGATGACCCTAAAACAAGCATTCCACATCAGCACTACACTCGAGGAGACTGGCAAGACAAGCGCTCAAGGTTGCGGTAAGAATGTTATCGCGTCCACACGTTCCAATTGTTTACCTCGCACCGAACACACCCGAAACGAACATGAGATATTGTGATACACGATAACACTGCCCGCCGATTCAGAACCTATCACGACATGCAAATATTTACGTGTCGTAAAGAGGTAACACAATACGCTTTAATTTGATGCCAGTAGGTAACAGGTGTAATTCAGTTGGGATTTACCTCGGTCGGATCCATAATTGTTTAGTTGTTCGTCATCCCGTGACACTTGAGTTATAATGGACGATGCGTCCATTTAAACATTTGTTTCTGTTCCTAATACAAATGGCAACGGAGTTTTTGTAAAATTTTAACACCATAAAACTATTTTTTATCTCCCTTCTCGTACAAAATGGCAGGCTCTTGATCTTGACAAATACAATAAAACCAACTTCATACAGTACCAACAAAACCAAAACATAAAAGTAACATTCCTTTGTCTCTGTTTCTCTCAGACTCTAGCAAGAGTGTGAAAGACAGAGTCAGACTGAACCTGAACTACCACTGCCATGAAGTATGCTGGATTTTTGGTTGTCTTTCCTGCCTGGTGAAAGCTAAAAATAATAGAATGCGTTCATAACCAAGAAATCAGTGTTCTGTATTTGTTTTGACAGTAATATTACATTATTCGAAAATCTAATAGAAGAACCATTTTAATAGATAACCAGTTAAAATATTGTTTATTACATTTGTTAATGAAGCTACAAGAAATTAAAAGTGTAATTCCTGTATTCCTGCTAGAGAAAAACAAGTGTGATGGTTACCGAACTTGTGTTTAATGTGTTAAGATTCCATGGTTTCCGAACGCGTTTTGAAAAGTGACACCTGCCCGTTGCAATATTATGTGAACTACATTGTTTGCTTGAGAGTTTTGGATCTGTAGTTTCATCTCTAGTTTGTGATCCCATTTTTATTATCTGTGCTTCGAAGCAATTGCTCGAAGATGCTGCGTCAAGAGTTATAATTTCGTTTTTTTACAAAAATCTTACTTTACTAAGAATACAAATGTGAATAACAAGAAAGCCATTAAAAACTAGTTAGTGCTACCACCAGTCATCATGGCGCAGAGAGATCCCGGACCCATACCGAACAGGTGGCTGAACTGCCCGAGGAAAGCCACTGGACTGTTTGCTGATAAATTCCTGGCTTTTAAGACTCCACTGGGATCCCAGTTTAATGATAAAGTACCTGAAAAGAACCGCTTCACGCCTGCGATGCTGTTCATGTATATGAAACAAATGAAGGTGTGTATCCTTAGTGGCGTCAATCAGCTGATTTGTGTTTTCATTCCGTATCGTAGAAAGCGTTTCTCCTTTATTACATTATTTAACTTCTTGATTATGAGACAAAATTGAAAGATTGCCCAGCCTCTAATCCCCTGCCATTATAACTAGTCCATAAAAAAAAAACATAGATTTGTTGGACAATAACAATTAGTGTCAAATGTTAAACGTTGTAACGGCTATTATGCAGTTCTTGTAATTGGTATGACTTCCAAGTTTACAGCCAGTTGTCTAGTTTGTTCTACAAAGGTAGCACTAAAAAATAATATATATTAATATCTTCCAGGTAAAAGTAGGACTATGGATAGATCTGACAAACACAAGTCGGTTTTATGATAAGAAGGAAATAGAAGCTGCAGGCTGCAAGTATGTGAAAATGCAGTGTCGAGGGCATGGGGAGACGCCATCTCTGGAACAAACTAGGTAACTAAGTTTACTCTCTGTCTCTTCATGTCACTGATTAATTTGTGAAATGAATGAAATGAAAATGAACTTTATTGAGGAACATAATGAAAACACGTCCTACAAATGGCGGTCTTATCGCTGACAGCGATCTCTTCCAGACAACCTTACATTATTGCTATAAAACAAAAATAAAATAAAAAATAATATAGAAAATAATATAGAATTGAGAAAAACTAAATCTAACTAAACCTAACTCAACTATGGCATTTTAAATTTTCTCACTATGTAAAACCATTCTGGACCTACTGAATATGACTCAGGGTTCTGCTAGCAACTCTAACATCCGAAACATACAAGATTTCAAAAAATTGTACAACTGTCTCAAGCGCACATTGGTTTTTAAGAAACACAGAGATTCATGAAAACCTGGAAATGCTAAGAAAGAAGTACAAAAAATACCATAAACTAGGTATTTTTCTGGGTCTAGGCTCAAAACAAATATCGGCAGAGAGGAAATCATACCAGCCATGCCACCGAGAACAATATTTGGACTTGCCTCTGACTACCCCCTATTTAGTATACTCATGGTTCTGCATACTGAGTATGGTGTGCACATATTCTTTCCCTTCTTTATAGTGTACTTTTTAATCCTTCCTCACTATCATATCTGAAGGAGCATTTTTACACTACGCACATGACTGAAACCTTCACTCTTCCGAAACTCTGCAACTTTATACTCCTATCCATAGTTCACAATTTTATAGTAATTCCTTTACGGTGCAAGCTGTATGACTATGGAACGCCTTACCTCTTTCTATTAGAACATAAAAATTGCTCGCTACTTTTCAAGTTATGGTATACAACCATTTCCTTTCCATGTCTCAGAGCTGCTAGTTAATCATACTTATTATCTCACATTATTATTATTTGTATGCATATTAAATAGGATATGTAAATATGTTATGTAGGTATTTATTATTATTAATATTATATTTTAATATAGGTTTTCTTGTACACTGCCGTTTTTTGATTCCATTTTATCCTGCCCATCCAAAGGTTGTCTGGAAGAGATCGCTTTAAGCGAAAAGACCGCCCATTGTACCTTTTATATTGTCTGAGTATGTCAATCTTGGGGGTTTTTTTCAACAGCATGTAGACGCATACATATTCCTGACCTCACACTGAGATTCTCGGTGTTGTGGGTATCAGGTTTTTTTTTGTCTGTTACCATTTATATATAAAAGTTGCAGTTTTATAAAATTTGCTTGTTTTGTGTAAACTTTACACATGATTACACAATCATATGTATAGTTTATACAGAGCAAGTAAACATGATAAACTTTACACATAACTTTATGTGTCACATACACACATAAAATAGGTACAAAAAGGTATAAAGTGTGTAATTTTATAAAAATTTCAGAGAATTCATTCACATAGTGACAAAGTTTCAAAGTCAATCAACGGATGTGATTGGAGTCCACTGCACCCACGGGTTCAACCGGACAGGTTTCCTCCTCGTGTCTTACATGGCGGACCAGCTGGACTGCAATGTGGAGGTGGCACTGAATGCTTTTGCTAAAATTAGGTATGTTAAATTAAAAATAGTTAATGGTGGTGGTACTTCCCCGAACAAGGTCTCTACAAGGAGCTCTACTGCTTTTAACATTTTAAGTTATGAAGCTAAATGAGGGAAAGCTTGGACTAGCCTATCCCAGGGCTTGTTATTTGCGCCAAAATCTGATGTATACAACTTATACCTTTACCGGTCCATATAAGGGCATATACAGTTGTGGTCAAACAATTAGGGGCATTCAAGGTAGTGAAGAGATATAACCTGGTTATATACTTATCAATATGAAACCCTATTGATTTTTCAATCACTATTATTTACATAAGTTGGATTATTATTCTTTATATAAAAGATTTACAAAATTGAAAAAGAAAAAATAATGTTAAAGCTTAAATAAACATATTCAATTTAAGTTAATTCTGTAGCTTTTAATTAGAGACAGGAAAGTAAAATGTAACTTATAATCTGCAGTATTTTCTTTTTTTATAATTCATAAAGCCGTGTTGGCCTAGTGGGAAGTTCGAATCCGGTCGTGCACCAATGGATTTTTCCACTCGAAAAAATTATGTGCGCATTAACACGTGCTCAAAACGGTGAAGGAAAACATCGTGAGAAAACCGACATGCCTTATAGAACCAAAAATTCGAAGGCATGTGCCAACAGTTAGTGTACCAATAAGCGGCAATGGACTTGCAACCTGTCACGTGGAATGCTAACTTGCAAAACGCGGGCATGTACCAAATGTAATGTTTGGACGTGCCTCTGACTACTTGGTATCCTCAAAGATCTACTCACTGAGTATGTATCTGAGGATGTCCACCATGGGGAAAACAGTCGTGAGCGTGTTTGTTTTGTTTTTTGTTCATAAACCCAACCCCATTCTATTGCAGGTAAAATTAAAAGGCACATTTAAAGTTGTGTTATTCCGCTTGAAATGTTGCATTGTATTGGACACCTTAGTTTTTTTAACAATGTAAATAATCTGCTATCCATTATGACCCACGCTCAATAAACTTCATAATATTTATCCGTCGTGTTGCATCGCAATTTGTATATAAGCCCATTTTAATTCAAACTCAAAATTTTCACGATTTAAAATTAAAAATCCGGATTGCCGCCAAAACTACACCGAAACAATATGATAGGATATAAATAAATTATTGAGATTTAATTTATAAATAGAACGTAAACTCTCAGTGTCCCTAATTAAATGACCAGCCAGTATTGTATGAATAAATAGCACTGTGATAATCTACTGTCAAGAGGATTAGTGTTCAAGGAGTTGTTATTGTTTTTATAATCGGACACATAAATGACAAATTATATTTACATGTTACAAATCTGCAATTCTTTTTTGATTCGTTCTTTTTAGAGAGATAAAAGAAAAACTACGATTATGTGAATAGGTAGGCAGGCGAATCAACCTACGTGCTTAGTAGTAACCTTCTTACATAACTAGAAACTTGGTCAGAGTAAGAGATAACGATGTAGCTGAAATAGTCTAAAATACAGAAGAGTTCCAAAAAAATAGGATATAGGCCTTTCTAACTTAACAAGAAATTTGGTGCTTTTTTCCTACCTATTGTCACTTCAACTTGCAAATTCTAAGAGTTTTTATTTATTATTTGTCTATACGACAGTCGACGACCATGGTGGCGCAGCGAGCGAGCTGCCAGCTGCTAGGCAAGAGGTGCGGGTTTGGATTCCCGCTGCGGGACGAACGTTTGCATGTTCTGCAGATATTTGTTCCGGATCCGGGTGGTGTGGTAGCACGGTAGTCGTAGTTGCAGCTACGCATGACCCCACGACACAGGGAATCCTAGTGTGATGTCAGGACTATGGGTTAATCCACAAATCCCCCCTGAGAAATACCCCTAAGGGGGATTTCTTAACAACTGAAACCTAATGTTGCTATGTATGTGAGTGTTGGGTGTTTATTATATTTATCTATTACTAGCCTCTGCCCACGGCTTAGCCCACGTGGTACCCGGATAAAAAGTAGCCTGTGTTATTCTGATGTAATATTGTACACACAGAAAATACAGACAAAAAACTTACATATTATAGGACATGTACAAAGGCGAGCTTAACCCTAACAAGAAGCTATATAACCAATTAAACCCTTTGAAAACTTTCTTACAGTCCGTTCCATCCAAAAGTTATCTGGTAGAGATCGCTATTTAGCGATAAGACCGCCCATTGTACAACATTATCAAAGTTTTTAGTAATTAAGCTGATGTGTTTTTGCTGTCCAATAAAGTATTTTCTATTCTATTCTATTGTATATTACTATAAAATTTCATCAAAATCCGTTCATGGGATATAGACAAATATCTGATGCTTACTTTTCCTTTCACGCTAACGCAAATTTTTCAAGGTAAAACTTCAGCAGCAATCACGTGACATTTCCACAGCTTATGTAATTCCCATACAATTCGATCTTTCCGCAGGCGTTAACGCCAACAGAAAGTGGTATTTGTCTAGATACCCAGTTTTTGCGTGAAAGAGTAACAAACATCCATCCTCACGAACTTTCGCGTTTAGGATCTGCTTTAAGTGACATCGACTTTTCAGGCCTCCAGGGATATACAAGCAGGATTATATACAGGAGTTGTACAAGCGTTATGACGACATCGAGTATACTCCCGCCGCCCCCGCTAGGCCTGACTGGTGTATAGGTGAGATGGAAGACGCCTTATATAGAACCTTATGACGTCCTCTGTGGTGCTCTGGCCGAAAGCCCGTCTGAGACGCGGTTGCGTGATCGATTCCCGCCTCGGAACTAATGTTTGTATGATCTGCACATATTTGACTCGGGTCTGGGTGTTTTCTATGTATAATAGTTAATAATTAATGTATTTACAAAAAAAAACAAGTAGTATAGCAGTCATGTAGTTTCCATAGTACAAGCTCTGTTTAGTTTGGGGCTAGATGATGCTGTATGAAAAATGACCAGCTTTATTTATTATTATATTCTAATATTTGTGCATAGAAGGAGAACTATTTTCTTGGAGTCATTTTATAATAATAATTGTATTCCACATGTCTCGTCACTTGGAATTATTTAATATTTTATTTGTACAAAGGTCCTCTTGATTCGGCTTCGGCCCCATTAATAACTCACAAAATATATACTGATTCAGAGATAAATGTGTGACATAATAATAATAACATTTGTATATGCTTTGGTAAATTTCCATTGTTTTTAGTATTAAGTTTATCTTCAGTAATTATAAAATAAAAAATGCTGGACATTTTTCACACAGCATCATCTAGCCCTAAACTAAGAAGAGTTTGTATTATGGGAACTACATGACTGATATACTACTTATATACGTTTTTTTTTTTTGTAAATACATACATAGAAAACACCCAGACCCGAGACAAACATTTGTCCAAATATTGGTTGAGCTGTCTGTGTTATTTGGGGTATGTGTAGGAAAAAGCTTAGTGTTCACATTTTAAAATCCTAGTCTGGTACTATCAGTGACAATGTCCTTAGTATATTATTAAGAATATTGTGTTATAGCTGTTGGTTTTCCGAATATAAATAAATATGCAAACTAATGAGTCAATCATGTTAGTAGAAACTTAAAACTAGGTTAATAGCGCTAGCGATTTGGTCCTTGGAACCAAATTGTTTAGCAATCGCATTTAAGATGCTGTTTCTGCGCCACAATTTGGAATTTGATTACAGAAGATGAAGAAGTAGATGCTATATCAGACCCGCTTTAAAGCTATCTCTACCCCTTGTTTATTTGTTGCCTGATTAATCTTAGTCCTGGTTACTCGGCCTCGACTAAAGTAATTTGGATTTTGATTACAGAAGATGAAGAAGTAGATACTATAATCGACCAGAACCAAAATTTATTAAAAATGCAAAGTGAAACATAAAACAGAACTCTTCTAGTCGTTATTAATAAATCGAATTAAATGAATTGAATAAAGAAGCAATTAGCTCCCTAGCACGTCCGCACGCTCCGACCGTCCGAGTAAAAGTGGCAAGCGGCGCGCCCGCTCCCCGCTTCAAGTCTCGGCAAGTTTGGTGACGCATGATCCGGTCACGCCCATCGCACCATCGTTTTCACGTTACACGGCCTTTCCTGACGGGCGGTCGACCTCGTCCCCAATTCTGGGATGCTCACGACTTGGGCCAGCCACATCTTCAGCTGCTGTTTCTAGAATAGATTCATCAGTCTCATCAGCTGAAAGGAGTAGAGAAATTTACATTTTAGAAATTATTCCTCAAAATAATTCAATAAGCATACTCCTTTCAGAAATAGCTTTCAATCATTATACATTCGTCAACAAACGTTATTCATATTGCACTCAACCTTTTGTAACATTCACACATATCAATCTCGAGGGCCCTCAATACACACACACAACCTGGCCAGGAAAGAAAATTTTGGTAGTGACTAGTATACCATGACAGCGCCCCCTGAAAGGCTAACTGTCCTGCCGTGGTAGAGAATCACTCTCAATACCAACGTGTTCCGTGGCAGAGAATCACACTCGATGCCAACGTGAAGTGGGAGAGAATCACACTCAATACCATACTATGACAGAACTCTTTAAGAGTTAACTGCCCTGCCGTGGTAGAGAATCACACTCGATACCAACGTGTTCCGTGGCAGAGAATCACACTCGATGCCAACGTGAAGTGGTAGAGAATCACACTCAATACCATACTATGACAGAACCCATTAAGAGTTAACTGCCCTGCCGTGGTAGAGAATCACACTCGATACCAACGTGTTCCGTGGCAGAGAATCACACTCGATGCCAACGTGAAGCGGTAGAGAATTATACTCATTACCGTCTTAACCGTGGTAGAGAATCACACTCAATACCATACTATGACAGAACCCTTTAAGAGTTAACTGCCCTGCCGTGGTCGAGAATCACACTCGATACCAACGTGATAGTGATAGAGAAAACATCTCCATGCCAAGTACATGACAACGCGCTCAATGTAAAACAACTATTACAGCAATTGATCGTTTTTATGAAACTGAAACAGACTCTTATGCCATAGACGCAAGCGTGCACTCAAGCGTCTACAACAAAGATTCTATTGGGAAAACAACATAAAACTACTCATATAACTTTAAGCTAACTGCCTATATAGCTCCAGAGGAAGCTAAAACTCAAAGCATAACAAATTATAGATTCCGGCTTTACATCACCCGCCATACAAAGTCCAAAACGTTTTACAAGAGCTTCACCAGCACATATCCGCTATGTTAGGTAAACAGCTCATCGAAACAACCAAGCACGCAGAATGCTTGTTGTAGAAATATGAACAGAGCAGAGACCTTTTAAACCATCGATTACCCGAAGTAGTTATATACAGAAAGAGAACCAGTCGAGCCATTGTGATGCATCCGGCATCAGAGGCCCACATGATTCAGTATTGCGAGCAGAAGCTCGTCAAGTGACCTCACGCGCAGAAACTCAAGACGCAGAAGGGCGCGTAACAGCACGCACAGGATGCGCACAACATCAAGGCACGTCATCGCGCGCACAGGGGCGCGTGAACAGAAATACAGGACGCGCGCACCAGCAAGGCGCGTCCTCACACTCATAGAAGAGTGTGGACAGCAACACAGGACGCGCACACCAGCAAGGCGCGTCCTCACACTCATGGAAGAGTGTGGACAGGAATACAGGACGCGCACACCAGCAAGGCGCGTCCTTCCACTCATGGAAGAGTGTGGACAGGAACACAGGCCGCGCGCACCAGCAAGGCGCGTCGTCACACTCATGGAAGAGTGTGGACAGGAATACAGGACGCGCGCACCAGCAAGGCGCGTCGTCACACTCATGGAAGAGTGTGGACAGGAATACAGGACGCGCGCACCAGCAAGGCGCGTCCTCACACTCATAGAAGAGTGTGGACAGCAACACAGGACGCGCACACCAGCAAGGCGCGTCCTCACACTCATGGAAGAGTGTGGACAGGAACACAGGACGCGCGCACCAACAAGGCGCGTCCTTCCAAGGTGCGTCCTCACACTCGTGGAAGAGTGTGGACAGGAACACAGGACGCGCGCACCAGCAAGGCGCGTCCTTCCACTCATGGAAGAGTGTGGACAGGAACACAGGACGCGCGCACCAACAAGGCGCGTCCTTCCACTCATGGAAGAGTGTGGACAGGAACACAGGACGCGCGCACCAACAAGGCGCGTCCTCACACTCGTGGAAGAGTGTGGACAGGAACACAGGACGCGCGCACCAGCAAGGCGCGTCCTCACACTCGTGGAAGAGTGTAGACAGGAACACAGGACGCGCGCACCAGCAAGGCGCGTCCTTCCACTCATGGAAGAGTGTGGACAGGAACACAGGACGCGCGCACCAACAAGGCGCGTCCTCACACTCGTGGAAGAGTGTGGACAGGAACACAGGACGCGCGCACCAACAAGGCGCGTCCTCACACTCGTGGAAGAGTGTGGACAGGAACACAGGACGCGCGCACCAGCAAGGCGCGTCCTCACACTCATGGAAGAGTGTGGACAGGAACACAGGACGCGCGCACCAGCAAGGCGCGTCCTCACACTCATGGAAGAGTGTGGACAGGAACACAGGACGCGCGCACCAGCAAGGCGCGTCCTCACACTCGTGGAAGAGTGTAGACAGGAACACAGGACGCGCGCACCTGCAAGGCGCGTCCTTAAGCGCATGTGTGGATTAGTACATGTGCGTAAGAGCTCGGCTACACCTGACTCAAAACATAAAAATTAAATTAATCTTGTACACAGAACGTAGCTCACAAAAGTGCGTAAAACAAATCAATGTGCAACTACCACCTTCAACACGCCTAGCCAAAAGTGTTATAGGTGGTTCTTGAGGGCGATGATTATTTTCTTTGATGAATTGCCTTAAATATTTGTCGACTTTCAAATGCCAAGGTGAAATCTTTTCACGAAAGCAACGCAGTAAATTTATGGCTCTCGACAACTCTTTTGCTGAACCTGCCATCAACCTTGCAACTCATTTACAATAAACCACGAATCGAACGCGATTTATTCCAAGATAAAGTTCAATACTCCTCTCGATTAACACCTACGACGGACTTACGTGTCGATGTAATGTCGCCTCAAGAAAGCCTCGGTTCATCACTAGAACGTACTTCAAACCTTTTGATTTAATAAGAGTTGATTCAAATAAATACTTTCACTTCATCAAACTTTTTCTTTTTACCCTCAAAACGGCGTTTCTGTAAGCAAAAATTGATCAAATGCCCGTTTTTTACAACAAAAACGTACTTACGGTTTGAATTTCACAAAACTCAAGCGACCCAAGAGTAAACTGAATACAAAAATGGATGACAAACGGTCTAGAACACGTGATTAATCCCAACCATTCGTTTCTTTCTATCGACTTCATCGCACCAGACATTGATATTGTGAATGTAATTACGAGACCTTAACAAGCGAAGTGAGTGTCTCCACGATTCTGCCAGTTGTGTCCCCATTAGGACCGTCACCTTGAGAGACAACCCTCCCGCCTTGGAGTCATCATCGTGCGTGTTATCGGCCACATCGTTATTCGTCAGCGCGGGTAGATTGGGCTGCGGTGTCTGTGGGGTCAAAGACTCGGACGGCGGTGGCGCAATAGAAAGTAGCTCAAGTGAATCTAGCAAGGGTGGCATCCAGCGCATCTTTACTAGACTTACGCTTTTGCCTACTTAAACGAGAAGAACTTTCATCGTTAAAAAGCTGTACACATTCACCGAACAAAATGAAATACTCAGAATCAGATCTTTTTTTTTTAGCAACACTTTTCTAATGTAGGTCAGGTGTACCAAAAGCGATGGGAATAAGTAGGAATCCCACTTCTGATATAATCGACCAGAACCAAAATTTATTAAAAATGCAAAGTGAAACATAAAACAGAACTCTTCTAGTCGTTATTAATAAATCGAATTAAATGAATTGAATAAAGAAGCAATTAGCTCCCTAGCACGTCCGCACGCTCCGACCGTCCGAGTAAAAGTGGCAAGCGGCGCGCCCGCTCCCCGCTTCAAGTCTCGGCAAGTTTGGTGACGCATGATCCGGTCACGCCCATCGCACCATCGTGTTCACGTTACAATACTATATCGGACCCGCTTTAAAGCTATCTCTACCCCTTGTTTATTTGTTGCCTGATTAGTCTTAGCTCTGGTTACTCGGCCTCGACTAAAGTAATTTGGATTTTGATTACAGAAGATGAAGAAGTAGATGCTATATTGTACCCGTTTTAAAGCTATCTATACCCCTTGTTTATTTGTTGCCTGATTAGTCTTAGCTCTGGTTACTCGGCCTCGACTAAAGTAATTTGGATTTTGATTACAGAAGATGAAGAAGTAGATGCTATATTGGACCCGTTTTAAAGCTATCTTTACCCCTTGTTTATTTGTTGCCTGATTAGTCTTAGCTCTGGTTACTCGGCCTCGACTAAAGTAATTTGGATTTTGATTACAGAAGATGAAGAAGTAGATGCTATATTGTACCCGTTTTAAAGCTATCTATACCCCTTGTTTATTTGTTGCCTGATTAGTCTTAGCTCTGGTTACTCGGCCTCGACTAAAGTAATTTGGATTTTGATTACAGAAGATGAAGAAGTAGATGCTATATTGGACCCGTTTTAAAGCTATCTTTACCCCTTGTTTATTTGTTGCCTGATTAGTCTTAGCTCTGGTTACTCGGCCTCGACTAAAGTAATTTGGAATTTGATTACAGAAGATGAAGAAGACTATGATGATAATGATGATGACAAACCTAGTAACAGCGCTGCGGACCCTTCCAAGTAAGTATGTATTTTTGGTAAAAAAAAAAACGATTTATCAAGTGGAATTATTTTTGCTGGTGTGATATAGCTGCTTTGTACTCAATATTTTGAAAACAAAAATGACTGCTGTCACACTTAACGTGCGGTTATTCCCATTGTCCCCCGATCTTCGGCCCTATTGTTATTAGTACTTTTCAATACTAATAACAATGGGGAATATAATAAAAAAGGTAAACGCGATAAAGACCCGTTAAACTTATAACCCATTGTTATTATTAAGTTAAGCTATTTCTCATTCAAAATTATATTCTCGTCCCTGATTTTCAATTTTGCCTGCTCTTTGATTTTGAAATTGATCTCCATTTCATAATCAGAATCCCAAATTAAATTAAAAAACGACACTCAACCCACAATAAAAGAAATGTATGCTCCTTTTTTTAATTTCGAAATGGATATCATCCATAATCAGCATCTCAAATTTATTCAAAAACGATACCCAAATCAAATTGAAAATATCAAATAAAAACTATGCGTCGTCTTTGATTGCGAAATGTGCCTTATTTCCATAATTAGCATCCTCAAATAAGTAAAGCTGAATAAGTAAATCTATGATTTAAGATGGCAAAACTGTGAATCGGGGAACAATGATAAATTCAAATTCCGTTGTACCCCACCAGGGAACTCCAATAATTTTCTTTCACTCTGCATAACTATGGATGTAGTTTTGTTTAACCAAAATGGTTGATACAATAATCCGAAACGCATCGATACCGTGATATAGCATTCGGCGCTATCTAGTTGTGAAATGTGACAACTTATGAAAATGCCTTATACGGCATTTTTTAGTCGCGCCATCTAGTTTGGAAATGTGACAACTTATGAAAATACCTTTGAACAGCTCCAATAATTTTTGTTCGTGCACTCTTCACAGACCAAAAAAAAAGAGAGGCCGCCGTGAGACGACGCACAAGAAAACGTTGTTCATGCCGGGCGTGCGCGGCGTTGAACCGTTCGACACCCAGCCTAGACTCAGTCAGATACAGCTCAAGAGCCAGCAGTACTGCGAGTGGGGCAGCACCGGCTTCCCCGGCTCGCAGCCTGTCTCAATGAGCATCAACAACCTGAGGAAGTTGAATGAGAAACCGTACAGGGTGTCGTGGAAAGCGGATGGTGTAAGGTCAGGAACCACTGAGACTCTCTCGTCGTTTATTTGCGACTAAAGTTTTTAACGACAGAAACTAGATGCTGTGAACCGGATTGTAAGGTCATCCATCGGAACAGGCCCTCGTAAACTACCGATAGCTATTTAGGTATAAGTTGATGAGATGCAGGCTATTACGCCTAGTTTGGGTCATCATTTAAAAACTGTGAGCATCCTTCAACAACTGTAATCATAAATATTAAATAAATAGATAATGTTATTAAATTAAAAATGTTTGCATGATCTGCAAATATTTGTCTCGGGCCTGGGTGTGCTATGTATAATATGTATTTACAAAAAATATATATAAGCAAGAGAAGTAGGTTATCTGTCATGTAGTTCCCATAATACAAGCTCTGCTTAGTTTGGGACTAGATGATGCTGTGTGAAACTGTCTGACATTATTTATTTACTAGCTTCTTTCCACGGCTTCGCCCGCGTGGTACCCGGATAAAAATTAGCCTGTGTTATTCTGATGTATAGGCTATATTAATGTAAAGTTTCATCAAATCCATTCAGTAGTTTTTGCGTGAAAGAGTAACAAACATCCATCCTCACAAACATTTGCGTTTATGATTTATTAAAATTATCATATTTTTTTATATTATATTCTAAGGCTTAAGTAATCGACGTACGAAGCGTAAATTCGCGCTATTTAAAATGTCAGGTACAGGGGGGCTAGACAAATACCTTACGCTTAGTTTTCCTTTCACGCTCACGCAAGTTTGTCAAGGTGAAACTTTCCGTACAATTCAATCTTTCAGCAGGCGTTAACGCCAACAGAAAGTGGTATTATATTCTTTTCAGATACATGCAATGTTTAATTCTTTTAGATACATGATGCTGATAGACGGAGAGGGAGAGGTGTACATGATAGACAGAGACAACTGCGTGTTCCACGTGTTCGGTCTTAGGTTCTTGCACAGCACAGATCTGAGGAGGCATCTCAAGAATACTCTGCTGGATGGGGTGAGTTTTAACTTCAATCTAAAGAAGTCCACAGCGGCCAGGTCAAGCTTGCAGAACGGACATCTGTTAGAATAATTATAAGTTTTACGGGTCTTTATCGCGTTTACTTTTTTTATTATATTCCCGACGTTTCGACTGTATTGCAACAGCCGTGGTCACGGGAAAGTAAACGCGATAAAGACCCGTTAAACTTATAATTATGTTATCTAATCGCGAAAGTTTGAAAAGTACATCTGTTAGAATAGAAACGAATGCGTTTCCGAGGAACGCTATATTTCATCGGCTACTTTTTAGCAGAGTATCACGCGGGCGAAGCCAAGGGCATTAGCTAGTAAAGTTTATTTTTAATAACTGCTGCGGAAGAAAGGCGAATCGGATGACGCATTGTAGGAAGGCCGGTCCGGTGGATCTAAATAAATTCACTCGCGATGTCAGGAGTCCGTATATGCGTCTGCTGTAAGAGGTTGTTTGTTTACCATTTATCTCCGAAACGCTTTATGGGAATTTAATGCGATTTCGTTTTATCGATTTGCATGTCTCCAAGGATGGTTATCTTAGGTTTTATCGCCACAAGTCACTAGGAAGCGTCGCAATTGATAATAAATTTTTAATTTTACATTTCCAATTATTGGAGATGCATCGAGGATTTTCAAAGTAAAAATAAACTATTGCCAATTAATGGAAATACGTCGAGGATTTTAAATTTCGTAAATTTAAACTATTGCCAATTAATGGAAATACGTCGAAGATTTTAAAATTTAGTAAAAATAAACTATTGTCAATTAATGGAAATACGTCGAAGATTTTCAAATTTAGTAAAAATAAACTATTGTCAAGTAATGGAAATACGTCGAAGATTTTCAAATTTAGTAAAAATAAACTATTGTCAATTAATAGAAATACGTCGAAGATTTTAAAATTTAGTAAGAATAAACTATTGCCAATTAATAGAAATACGTTTTTAATTTAAGTAAAAAATATTTATTAACGTATGAGTGTTATTATTTCAGGAGATGGTTATAGATAAAGTGGACGGTGCGGAGATACCGCGGTACCTGTGTTATGACATCATCAGCTTTGAAGGACAGGACGTGGGCAAGCTGGAATTCTACCCCAGGAGACTGTACTGTATAGAAAACGAAATTGTTAATCCTAGGTATGTAAAGAAATATACATTTAAATTAAATGGAAAACATTTATTTACCACGATATAATTAAATAGCCGTGTTGGCCTAGTGGGCGATACCTCGACTTCTGATTAGGAGGTCGTGGGTTCGAACCCGGTCGTGCACCAATGGTTTTATCCACTCGAAAAAATGATGTGCGCATTAACACGTGCTTAAAACGGAAAACATCGTGAGAAAACCGGCATGCCCTAGAACCAAAAATTCGAAGGCATGTGCCAACAGTTAGTGTTCCAATAAGCGGCAATGGACTTGCAACCTGTCACGTGGAATGCTAACTTGCAAAACGCGGGAATGTACCAAATGTAATGTTTGGACGTGCCTCTGACTACCACCTACTTGGTATCCTCAATGATCTACTCACTGAGTATGTATCTGAGGATGTCCACCATGGGGAAGACAGTCGTGAGCGTGTTTATTTGGTTTTGTTTTTATATAATTGAAATATCCGGGAATACGATTGTGAGACAATTAAGGAACAAAAAGAAGAATACGGTGAATCAGAATAGGCTACTTATTTTATGCTGAACTAACTCTGCCACGGCAGCCCTCAGCCCCTTGACCTACTCGCATCGCCCGCGCTATTACTTCTTTTGCTCAATGTTCGTAATGGTTGTCGCAAAATATTTTAAGCTATAATAATAATAATTCTGGTTTTTTTTTTATGTATAATATGTAAGTATTTACAAAAAAATATATATAAGTAGTATATCAGACATGTAGATCCCATAACACAAGCTCTGCTTAGTTTGGGGCTAGATGATGCTGTGTGAAAAATGTCCAGCATTATTTATTATTGTTTATTTATAATACTGTTTTGTAGGCACAAAGCAATGAAAGAGGGTATAATAAAGAAGGAAAACGAGCCATTCAGCATTCGTCTGAAGCAGTTCTGGGACCTGACGATGGCGCGGCAGCTGCTCGGCGAGAAGTTCGCGAAGACACTGTCCCACGAGCCCGACGGACTTATATTCCAGCCGTCGAAAGAGGTAACTTACTTTTATATATCGACTAGCCGCGACCACGGCTTCCCTCGGCCTCCGGCACTTGGCTGCCGGAGCTGCTTATCGGGTGGTCGTGAGCACAACCTTTTTATAAGGAGCCTGGATCTGCGCCTGAAATGTCTCATGTGCTGTGAAACATTTGAAGCGTCCGCGTTCGTGTTAGCTTAATAAATAAAAGCTTACTGGTTATTGAAAGTATTAAAAATAAATAATAATAATCCATGTTTTTTCAAATTGACGAAGCCTATATGTTTTTACTTCTATGTGTAAAGCCTATGTGTTATTCTGATGTATAAGCTATATTACTGGTAAAGTTTCATCAGAATCCGTTCAGTAGTTTATTTTTCGTGAAAGATTAACACGAACAAACATCCAACCTCACAAACTTTCGCTTTTATAATAGCAGGATTATATTCGTATCTTGTTCTATTTACAGGGTTATGTAGCAGGGAGGTGTGATGAAGTGTTAAAATGGAAACCGGGAAATATGAACAGTGTCGATTTCCGGTTGAAAATTGTCACCGAGGGCGGAACAGGGTGCGTAAAGCTATAGCATTGGAGTGCGCAACTTACTTTTGTGGTAACATTGTTAACGCAGTGCTCGTAGTTCCTGATACCCACGGCACAGTGAATCCTAGTGGTATCAGGACTATGTATGTCTGTTGGCTGTTTATAAATTATAATTATTATCATTATTCTGCATTGTTCAAGTCGTGGTCGTCATTCTAGAACCTTTTGGATGAGTTGGTGGCGCTTTGGGCGAAGGCTCGCCTGAGACGCAGAAGGTTGCGGGTTCGATACCCGCCGCGGGACAATTGTTTGTATGATCTGTAAGTATTTGTCTCGGGGTCTAAGTGTTTTCTATATATATATAGATATATATATAATGACGACCTCTATGGCGCAGTGGGCGAAGGCCCGCCTGAGACGCAGAAGGTTGCGGGTTTAATTCTAGCGGCGGGACAAATGTTTGTATATGCAAATATTTGAATCAGGTCTGGTTGTTTTCTATGTATGATATGTATGTATTTACACAAAAATATATATATACATATAAGTAGTATATCACTCATTTAGTTTCCATAGCACAAGCTCTACTTTGGGGCTAGATGATGCTGTGTGAAAATATCCAGTCCGAAATTATTTATTTATTTCTATCACACCGGTTATCGGTTCTGCAAGGTAAATGGCCTACCCACTGCCAACTTGCTAAATCGAACTGCGAATAACTAATGTATATATATATATATATATATATATATTATTATAACTTTTTTTTTTTCAGAATTCTTCCGGTAAAAGTCGGCCACCTGTATGTGGGACAGCTAGACAGACCGTTCTCCTCGATGAAAGTTACGAAAGACATAAAGAACCTTAACAATAAGATAATAGAATGCAAATACGAGAATAAACATTGGGTTTTTATGAGAGAGCGAACCGATAAATCTTATCCAAACAGTTTTAATACTGCCACAGGTATTTATTTTGTTGCTACCGTTTTTTATAGAATAATATAACTCCTTAATAAAGTTTGTTGTGACTACAAACACGCTCACGACTGTATTCCCCATGATGGACATCCTCAGATACATAATCGGTGAGATCTTTGAGGATACCAATTAGGTACGAATTCTAATGTACGATTAAACATTATATTTGGCATATGCCCACGTTTTGCAAGTAGTAAGCATTCCATGAAAACCACTAAAGCTACACTTATATTTTCTGAATGTTTAAATTTATATTTAAACACTATAATAGATATTTAGATCTAAAATATAGATAGATTATTCATACCACAAACCTATTATTCATTAAACAAAGGTTGTCTGGAAGAAAATGCTAATAAGTATTAAGTTCGCCTATGTACTTCATTTATCTTCTGCAATAAAGCATTTTCTATTTATCTATCTACTTATTGTGAATAGAAAGTGCCTAATTTATTTGGACTCAGAGGCACTCGAGCAAAGATGCGGGTTCGAATTCCGTTGAATCTGTTTTTTTCGGCTAATAAATATACTAGTCACAGCACCCTCGTTCCGTTGGGGGATATTCCCAATGGAACGAGGGTGCTGTGTACAGTCGGCCACGGACTCTGTGGCTGACTGTTAACGGTCCCAGCCTGCTCGAAATTCTTTTGATTTTTCGTAGCGCCGAAACATCGACATAACCTTTCCCGTCTAAACATTGGGTTTAATGTTGAAAAATAGGTTGGAATTTTATGATAAAATGTATATAAAGTAGTATATACGTTATGTAGTTCCCATAACACAAGCTCTGCTTACTTTGGGGCTAGATGATGTTGTGTGCAAATGTCCAGCATTATTTATTTATTTTATTTATATAATTAGTCCATGTGTGCGTGTTATCATTAAGCAGTATCTAACTAATTATTTAAATTTTAATTGTTTTTTTTTTCAGCTGTGTGCGAAAGTATAAGCGATCCAGTTACAAAGGACATTCTCCTGAACTACATAGAACAGCACAGGTTTCACGACGATTCAGATAGAATGCCTCCGCCTAAGAAAGTGCGCCGTTAGAGACAATATGCACCAGACATGTAGCGCTCGGAGCGTTGATGATAAACGAAAGCGCTTATTATTTGCTAGAAATTACCGAGGTTGTACAGTCAGCGACAAAGGTGGACAATTTATGTTTTAGTGAAAAAGGACATTTATTCATACAACTATGTACAAGTAGGTATATACAAAAAATACAGATGAAACAGCTAGCTATCGAAAGACCGTTGCAAACGATCTATAGATAGCTCAACTGATCCAGATCACTACCAGGCGGAAGCGTTCGTTCGTAATTGGTACACGATAATCCGTGATGACCAAGTTTTAGTTAATTAAAATGCTCTATTTTGTCGTGTTTAAATGGCAACTTTAGATTGGCGGATTTTAAATGTAGCTATGTAAAATAAGAAATTAGAGCTACATTTAAAATCCGTGAATTCCAATTTTCAAATTCCAAATTCCATGAATCTTAGAGTTTTAAAAATCGAACCGTTAATGTACTTTTGTCGCTGAATGTACTTGTACCTGCGCTCGTTAATTTGTGGTTCAGCCCAAAATTATTAATCTTTATTTACTTCTGGTCACGTTACATGCACGTTTACTTGTCAGACGAAACTATTATCACTCTTTTTCATAATCACTCGCTAACTTAACAAGTCGCTAAATCTAACTCTATCCTTTTCTAACACTAAACAAAGAATAGAGGCAGACAACTTTAAGCACGCTGTTAAAGTTAGTGATTACGAAATAAGAGGGTAAGTATGTAACTACATACTAACAGAAATCTGAAGCGCTAAGGTTGGCTTTACTTTAATATTGTATTATTTGTTGATATATTTCGAGCTTTATTGACTTGAATTTTTTAAAGCAAATATCTCATCAGCATCACTCACATACTTTGTATGTTAAAGCGTGCAAACGCTATGCTCTTTAGATTTCTCTAAAGCTCTTTCGTTTTATTATTCGTTGGCTTCGATTGAAACTTGTCTGATTGAAATATGTACCTCTCGATGGAACATAACGCGCGTTAATGTAGCTGCAAAACGTTTTTAATCTCGCTTATATATGTGTGATTTGATAAATCATCCACTGTCTCAACATATCACCATTTGCAACTAACTTCACTTCACAAGTCCATAGTTTTGCAGCGCAATTGCACATTAGCATAATTACAGAGCCTTTAAGTAAATGGCAATAGCGTATTAATATAGAAATTATTGCGCTGCGATCGACTGTCGATTTCATAAAGCACACGGCGGCAACTTAACATTGCCGTTTCCATTTCTTAGACGATTGCGTCTCACGAAACATGCGTGTGTGTTCCTTAAACATACTAATAAATTGTAGTGCCTGTCTTATTTATTAGATATTTTAATATACAAGTAAATTGTTTTGTGTACATATCAAGAAATGGATTTCGTTCAAGTATTATGTTTACTGCAAAGTATGATGGATTACATCATGAATTATGTAAAAGTTTAATTTACACAGCCTACGTGTGAAGTCGCCGACGAATGTTTCTACTCTATGAGAATCCTCCCTTTCATTATATCTGAAGAAGAAAAGGATTCCCGTAAGATTCGAAACTTGTTTGTCGGTATCTTCAGTTTCTTTTTTAACAAAATGTACTTGTTACCAATTGGCAACACATTTTCTTAGAAAATTATTTTTATTTCATTGAAAGTGTTGATTAAGAATAACTTAAACTGTGTTAGAACTGGATTGAATGTGTATCTTATTAAATAAGATTTTTCTTTACATTTGTGTTTCTTTTACACGCTCACGACTGTCTTCCCCATGGTGGACATACTCAGTGAGTAGATCTTTGAGGATACCAAGCCTCTGACTACCCCCTAGTCAGAGGCACGTCCAAACATTACATTTGGTACATGCCCGCGTTTAGCAAATAGTAAGCATTCCACGTGACAGGTTGCAAGCCCATCGGCATTTATTGGAACACTAACTATTGGCATTCGAATTTTTGGTTCTAGGGCATATCGGTTTCGGATCACGTGTTAATGCGCAAATAAATTTATCGAGTGGAAAAATCCATTGGTGCTTCTAATCTGGAGGTCGTGGATCGTGGAAGTCACCCACTAGGCCCACACGAAATGTCATCGTTTTTTTCTTTAAGTCATGTAGGTAGTGAAATACATGTACATAGCAAAAAAATAATATATTTTCTTTATTCAAATAAAATAACAATTAATATCTATAACAGTAATATTTCCTTATAATTTGTGGTCCCTTTTAAATCAGGAGTTGGTTTAAATCGTTGCATCTTACGCCATCTTGACATGCGTATTTTCCGCCCTGAGGGGGGAATAAAGGCATAATGGTATTAGCTGGCATTGACGTTTAACTTTTGTAACGCCTCTTGTGTTGCTTCAATTTGCCTTCTTTTGTTCATATATTGTGGCATATCTATATTCAAGCAGTCTCTTATAAACTACAGTTACAAGTATCAGCAAACTGCCATTTATTCTCTCCATCAACATTAATACATTTTATCTTATTTTCTTTAGTTAGTTTTGTCAAATGATGGTTCACATTGTAAGCAGCGGCCGGCCACAGATGTTCAGGTGTTTCTGTGTAGATTATCTTTACTAGATCCATTTCGTTCAGTTGTTTGTTTGAATTGCTTTTAAGTGCTTCCAGTATTTGTTCTTCTCTTTGGTTGCGATGCGCTATGTAGTATTGTATCTTTTCAATGGGGTCCTGAAATTGTTGAAAAAGAAATTAGACATAAAAGTTAAGCATATTTTTGACAATGCATCTCAGGGAGACAACGCGTGAGTGATACCACTGGTATTGCAAGCGTCCATAGTCTATGGTAACCGCTTACTAACAGGCAGTAAGCTTGTTCACTGCTAGTAAAAATGTGGGCATATTCTTTGCCCACAGGAAAGTAAGTGGTAAATCCAGTGTAGAAAAAGGCTCTTGACATGACAAACTCAAGAGCGCGTTGGTCATTGGTGCGGCTTCGAGTCCCGCTGCGGGACTAATCTTTGCATGTTCTGCAGATATTTTTTCTGGTTCTGGGTGTTGTGATACCACGGTACTCTTAGGTCCTGATATCCACGACACAGGAATTTCTATTGTAGAGTCAGGACCATGTGTGTGTCTGTACTTTTATTTATTACTAATAGAGGCCTTCGTCGATTACCGACTCGGCTCCTATGGGCAGTATTTTTATGTTAAATAAACTTGCTTAAGAATTGGGCTATCAAATGCAAAAATATTTTTACGAATCTGACAGTTAAATCCAAATACTTATTAGAGTGTTCAAACAAACAAACTCTGCAGCTTTATAAATTAGTATAGATAGGTACATAATATATTGTTTTATAGTTTGCTGTATTCTCAAAATATATTCTAGACTCTAGAAGATTTTAAACTTACTTCCACAACATTCCCATGCCCAGGATAAATAAGATTAGGCTTCAAATCCAGTATCCTTTGCAGACTTCTCATATATGTATACAGATCTTCAAATACCGCCGTTCCCTCTCCCAAAATGCAGTCTCCACTGAATAGTATGTTTTCTTCTGCCAACGTCAGTATAACATGGTCAGTGGTATGGCCGGGCGTGTGGTGGATTTGGACGGTAGCTCCTTCCACTGATATCTCTTGGCCGTCTGATAGCCAGTTATTTGGGATTGTTGTGGGCAATTCCGCGTCAGGGGAGTCTTCTGTGCTTCGTTTGTGCTTCCATATTATTGGTTGTTCTGAAAATTTTACCGGAAACTGTGACATGTGTTTTATCGTTTTTTTCTTTTGTTTTTTGTATTCTATTGTTCTTTTTTCTTGCCATTTGTTCTTGCCTGAGCTGTATCCATATGTGTCGAATAAAAATTATATCTATCTCATGTGCTACAATAAACCCTTTTAACGAGTCAACTGTTGCAATATTTTAAAACCCTCATGTTATCCATTGTCTGAAAACAATGGAAAAAAAAACTTGAAAATATAGTGTTTTGTGGCAATCTGAGAACTATCCTTGAAGTCATACAAAAAAGAAAGAAACACGCTCACGACTGTATTCCCCATGGTGGACATCCTCAGATACATACTCAGTGAGTAGATCTTTGAGGATACCAAGTAGGGGGTAGTCAGAGGCACGTCCAAACATTACATTTGATACATGCCCGCGTTTTGCAAGTAGTAAGCATTCCACGTGACAGGTTGCAAGGCCATCGCCGCTTATTGGAACACTAACTATGGGCACATGCCTTCGAATTCATACATTGAAGTCATACATTGATAGTTAAAAACTAAATTTTAATCAGATTATTTTGAATTAAAAAATTCATTGAGGCATGACTTGGTTTGAACCCATAACTTTTGTGTTGGAAGTTCAACCACAATAGTCATCACAATAGGAAGCTTACTAGCAATAGTTCCATACAGGTTCTCAACGCCTCCGATATGGTCATGATGCCAATGGGTCACCACTATATGCTCTATGTTCACCTGCTCGGACTGTACCACCTCCGCCAAGTGCTTCTGGTACTCTGGCACATCCTTATCACCAGTGTCCAGTAAGATACGGCTAAAAAATTAACTCCTACATTATTATTGTTTACTTGTAATCTCCTAGCTTAGCCAATTTAAAAATGGAAATCATACTAATATCATAAATGCATATTTAAAAGACATTAAATGTCATAAAACTGATCGGGATGACACCTTTGATAAATAAATAATGTTTGGCTAGTTGTGATTACATATTTTTTTTGGTTTAACAGGAAAATTTGCAATCCAAACAAAACTTTTATGGGACCACCTTGGTGACATTCTCTATACAACAACAAAAAAATCATCAAAATTGGTTTATAAATTGGACGGAGTTCAGAGATAATAAAAATTACAAAAATTAAATTATTTGAGAACCTTCTTTTTTTAAGTAGGTTTAAAAGTATGGATTTTTCTTTATAATAATCTCTGTAATGGCTGAACCAATATGGAACAGATAAACTATATTTTGACAAACTCATAGGCTATTAACAGCCAATATAGGTATAATGTGGGCGATACAGTTGACAGAAACTAGGAGGTACCTACCTAAGTAAATAAAATAGTGATAAAAATTACACATAGCGGGAGAAGTGAGACTGGATACTTAATGACGGTAGGGGTAGGTAAATGAAATTGAACTTACTTTTTCCCAGACCCAATCAAATAAGTATTGGTGCCTTGCAAAGTCATAGGCCCAGGATTGCACCCCAGAATCCTGATTACTCTGCTTGAAAGCTTCGTTACGGCTGGGATCACTGCTGCCATGGCTTTAGAATAGATTCAAAATCCAAATATCTAATTTTTATCAGTAAACTGATGTGTCGTGAGAGAATTATACTACATACAATCCGGAGGAATAAGTACAAAAACGCATCTCAATGTATTTATTTTAACAGAATATATATTATTTAAGTATGAAAATCAAGATAGCTTTATTTTGCGATCTTGGCTATTTCAATTTCCTATCACAGATCAGCGACCAGTAAAAGCATATAAATGTTAAATCTGTGATAGTAACTGCATGCAAGCTGCTTGCATTTTAAAAAGTACTCTGTGCTTCTTGCATACTATAGTTTGAATTTTAAACCAAAATAGGTTCTGCCACTTGCGTGCATGTATTTTGTGCAAGCAGCACGTCTCCTGCTCATGAATAAAGGATTACTCTCTGAACTGTCACAACTTATTGTGAACCTATTGTCTGACTTCACTTGTATGCAATGCAAGTAAAACCTTGCATATGAGGTGCAAGGTTACGTAAACATGTTTATTATTAAAGTAACTTGCATGCAAATGTAACGTCAATGTAATGCTAGTAATGCTCTGTTCCGGTTTAAAGGATATGGGTGCCGGTGAAATTACAAGCATATGATACTTCACTCAGGGACTCATGGGTGCCGTTGTCTCAGGGTCGGCAACGCGCGAGTGAAACCTCTGGTGTGTGTTGCACGTATACATATTCAACCGCCATCCTAATCCACTTGCACAGCTACTCAACTACTGGAGAAAGAACATAGGAGTGAACTCTGCACTCTGTGTCTCTCTGTGTAGGGAACTTAGTTTTATCTGCGAAAACTATTTAAAAAAACCGCTTCCCAACAGTTGGGCTTTTGTTTGCCACTTAAGTTATAAAAAAACGGTTGCTTGCGCACCGGTCTCAATTCACTCATGTTACTTGCACGTTGGAAACATCTACTTGCACACGAGTGTGCAAGTAGAGAGTACGAGACCAATAACGAATAATATGTGATACTTGCACGCAGGTGGGACATAAAACTTAAACTGACACAACTTCAAGTTGCCCGCACCGCGCCGGTACCAACATAGTCTGGTTGATTTGTTATGTATCCACAAGTTTGAAGTTTTACTAAGTTAAGTCCCGTCAGAACCAATGTGTGAATACCGGATTATATTAAAATTGCTTATTTAATTTCTTTGATCAAATAAATCTTCTGTATGGTTATCCATGCATCGGATACTCTATTCTTTTTTACAAACATACATTAAGTAATAATAGCAGCCCTTCTTGGCATAATAAAAATAAATGTACATAAACAAACAGAAAACAAGGAAAAACTACATAAGAAATCATCATCAAAATATCCATAATTAAATGTATTTTAAACATCATGTTAAATAATATATATATACTATTATACCTAGTCTGTTTTTTTAGTATTGTAGTGCAGATGGATGGCACTATGTCAACTGTATTATGTTTCAAAAATCAATTATAATCCCAGAATTTACATGAGGAATGAAAAGCTCATTTTAATATCAGTTTTAGTGATGCGAGCTCTGAGACAAGGATGACAAGTTGACACAACTTTTTCAAAGAACTTCAACATCTGACCTCGTGAGTGAGTGATACTATATCACTCACTCCCCACTTGACATTTGCTATCAAAACTGTGTATGGTGAGTGAGTGAGTGAGTCAGACATTCAAGAAAAGAAAAATCACACACAGGTTAAATATTTTTTGGAAAAATGGCTGGTGCGCTGGCTAGAGTTATTCATGGATCCAAATCACATCTGGGTAACGAAATCACCCCTGTGTATTACATTAAACGTCTGATTATCCGTTACAATAAATTTATAAACCTAAACAATTGGATTTCTCATTAAAAAGTCATTGTTATTGTCCGAGGTGCGTAGAAGACTTACATAATTTTGACGTGTGTTTACAGGTCTCGTCGGGCCCATTGTAAGCGCCAGCAATGTGCCAGTACGGTACCAACAGACTCAGGCTCCGACGAAGTCCAAATATGGACCCTTGGCCGATCAGGATAGGATCTTCACCAACTTGTATGGACGTCATGATTGGAGACTCAAGGGTGCTATGGCTCGAGGAGACTGGTATTTGACCAAAAATATCATGAACAAGGGAACTGACTGGATTGTCAGTAAGTGTCAAATTCTATTATCCTAATATATACTACATTTTAGATGTTTGTTTTGGATACACACATAAATATTGGATACTATATAACAGCACAACCAATTTGGATGAAATTTGAATTTTGACCTAGAATAACACCATTGCTACTTTTTTTCTGCATACCAGGTATGTGAAGCTGTGGGTAGAGGCTAGTAATTCTATAAATATCATCATCAACCTAATCAGCCCACTGCTGAACATAGGCCTTACCCAATACGCACCACTGAGCTCAGTGTTCAGAACTTCTCATAAACTTTAAGCCATCTGCCTTTCTTAAGTTATTACTCCACCTAGTCGGAGCAGGGTGTAATACTTTGACAACTCAAGCACTTGTTTACCCTAACAGTTGTTGGTTCTTCAGCATATATGACCAGTCACTCTGCCACAACCACTTCAGCTTTCTAATAACTTTACCTACTAATTAACTTTAATTCAAAAGTTTGGATGTTTAGTTCATATATATCTCCATAATAGCTGAACCGGTTTGTATGAAATTTGAAACACTTATAGTTTGTGACCTGGAATAACACTACTTATTATCTCGGTAGTGGTAAGGATCCTTTGTTCACTCAGCATTTTAAGTTTTGCCTTGGTTCAATTTCAATAAGATCACCAACTTTTTCAGATGAAATGAAAGCTTCTGGACTCCGAGGTCGCGGAGGTGCTGGGTTCCCCACCGGCATGAAATGGTCCTTCATGAACAAGCCATCCGATGGCCGGCCCAAGTACCTCGTTGTCAATGCTGATGAGGGTGAGCCTGGTACCTGCAAGGACCGTGAGATCATGAGACATGACCCGCACAAGCTGGTGGAAGGTTGCCTCATAGCAGGAAAGTGTATGGGCGCCCAAGCAGCTTATATCTACATTCGAGGAGAGTTTTATAACGAAGCTAGCAACTTACAAGTCGCTATTGCTGAGGTGAGGAATTCTGAAGATTTTTATGTTTATTTTGAAATTTCGGAACATTGTATTAAAACACGCCTTTCGTTGTTAGGCAAGAAATGAAACTAGATAGTGCACCAATAAACTGGTATGGGCTTCCAACCTGTTACATAGAATGTGTGAAAAATGTGGCAGGTAGCCAAAAATACTTGGATGTGCCTCTAACTACCTTCTACTTGCTATACTCATTGACCTATATATTGAGTTGAGCATGGATCTAAGGATGTCCATGAGGATAATTCATCAACCAACCAGCTTAAAAAAAGGATAGGGAGAGGAGATAGGGACCCGAATAGGCTTATTGTAAATGACGCCTCAAAATCAGCTAAACATCAAAAAAGCTGCCTGACTATGTGTATAAAGATTTATAATAAGATTCCAAATTAATTTAAATTACTTAATGATTATTTATTTAAGAAGAAATTGTTTAATTGGCTAATTGATCGAAATTTTTATGACATTAATGAATTTATTAACCTTAAGCTTTAAATACAAACTAAATAGTTACAAACTAATTGCATGCTATAAAATAGTGAAACATGAGCACATATTATTAGAACATTACCTTGTCTTGTATACCATGTTTTATGCAATAAATATATTCATTCATTTATTCAAACATTTTCATCCACAGGCATACCAAGCCGGTCTGATCGGTAGGAACGCTTGCGGTTCTGGCTTCGATTTCGACGTGTTCGTGCACCGCGGCGCCGGCGCATACATCTGCGGGGAGGAGACCGCCCTCATCGAGTCCATCGAGGGCAAGCAGGGCAAGCCGCGCCTGAAGCCTCCCTTCCCTGCTGACGTCGGACTCTTCGGATGCCCTACAACTGTCAATAATGTGGAGACTATCGCCGTGGCGCCTGTGAGTTATCATAGTACTAATTTCTATGTGTAATATGTATGTATTTACAAAAAAAAGTATATAAGTAGTATCAGTCATGTAGTCGCCAGCATTTATTTATTTATTATAGAAGAATAGAAAGTGGTTTATTCGACAACAACAAATCACAGAAAGGACCTACAAAATAAATAATTTAAAAGACACCTAAATACTTTTATAATAGGTGCCTTTACCTTGTTTCTTGCCTTAAGTATGGAATGTTGTGTGTCCCATGATACTGGCACAGTTTATTGAATCTTAATGAAACTTGGTAGGTACATAGGTACCAATAGTTTTTTTATTTATTGAAATCACAAGGATCACAAACACAAAACAAGGACCTTGGTTTTTTATGTTTTTTTATATAATCTCTATATCATCCATCCATCATAGACGCAATCATAATACATGTTCTGTAAAAACATAACTGGCACATAATTATGCTTTATATATACTTATTATGGTTAAAAAGACAGAACATCATAGGCAACACTAAAAATGAAATAAAACCTTTCTCAGACGATCCTGCGCCGCGGCGGTGCCTGGTTCGCCAGCTTCGGCCGCCAGCGTAACTCCGGAACCAAACTCTTCAACATCTCCGGGCACGTGAACACTCCTTGCACAGTGGAGGAAGAGATGAGTATCCCTCTCAAAGAGTTGATCGAGAGACACGCGGGTGGAGTCACCGGGGGGTGGGATAACTTGCTGGCCATCATCCCCGGGGGATCCTCCACCCCGCTCATACCCAGAGAGTAAGTCAAATTGATTTAGTCAATAACACGGTCTAATAGGTTTTATATGTAATAGACTGCAGGTCGCGGGCGTCGCGACCACTCACCACCGCGAAGACTCGGAATGAGTCTTTGTGGAAACGAAGCAAATTACTGTTTTTTTAGTCAATAGGTATTTTGAGGACCTTGAAAACCAGCGCCATTACTTCTTTTGCTCGGCTTCAAAAGGCCGTAGCGTGTAGTTAAAAAGCCTTCCTCAAGAATTGCAAATGCAAAATATTTTTTCAAATCCGACTGGTAGTTTCAGAGATTAGTGCATTCAAACAAAAAAAAAAGTTTATTCTTAGTATAAGATATGTATTATAGTTTTAAAGTATTTAGCAATGGGCCTTGTACTTCACTTTACAAATGAATGATTACTATTTATGCGTCGAGGTAGGGCACCCAGATATAGATATTAAAAATGAAAAAAAAAAAGCGTCTGGTTATAAAAATTAACCTGTGTTTTTTGTTTCAGTGTGTGCTCGACCGTGCTAATGGACTTCGACGGTCTAGTGGCTGCGCAGACGTCGCTCGGCACGGCGGCGATCATCGTGATGGACCGGTCCACGGACATCGTGAAGGCGATAGCGCGCCTTATCATGTTCTACAAGCACGAGTCTTGCGGCCAGTGCACGCCGTGCCGGGAGGGCGTCTCCTGGATGAACAAGATCATATACAGGTACATACATACTAACTACTTCAAATTGCGAGTTAAAGTCAAGGTGAAAATTCATTTATTCATTAAAATCACAAGGTTCACTTTGAAACGTCGGTTATCCGCGACTAAACCAGGAAAGAAAGTCAAGAAAACATGGCTGGTTATTAATTTTACAAAACAATTTTTTTTATCGAGTTGAAACATTTTTAATCCCATGAGTTTTTGTCATCTAAATAACCAGATATAGTATGCCTTTTTATAAAGTCACTATTCATACTACTATTTATATAGAAGAACTTATAAGTCATAATTAATATGTACACAACAGACATCATTGTAATAGTTTGCTTTGCATCACATTTTTTTTTATTTAAAACTTTTTTGTTTAGATTCGTCGACGGCAACGCTTCACCTAAAGAAATCGACATGCTGTGGGAAATCTCCAAACAAATTGAAGGTAAATATGAGTTAACAAAAAATGAATTGGTTTTATTGCCACAAATCATAGATTCCGCGCCATCTCAAGATTGTCTGGAAGAGATAGATTTTAAGTGATACGACCGCCCATTGTACTTTTAGTTATAGTAAGTTTCTGTTATCACGTTTTATACAATAAAGTATTTTCATACATTAATTCACTAGGGGGCGCTGTATACTATAGAAATCACGTTGTAGGGGGGGTAAATTTTTACAAAAATTAACTTATCGGCGGTTCGAGACGATAAATGCCGAGAATTGCGACCAGGCTGGTAACAATCTCGTGGCTTAGTCGCGGGTTCGTGTCCCGTCTTGGTATAATTTTTGCGATATTTAAAAAAAAAATATAATTTTAGGGAAATTATAATATATTTAAAATACTTTTAAATATAGTGTGAGTTAACAGTTAAACGCCAAATTTTTTTTATCACAGGTCACACAATCTGCGCGCTCGGCGATGGTGCCGCTTGGCCAGTCCAGGGTCTCATCCGGCACTTCAGACCCGAGCTCGAGAGGCGTATGGACGAGTACGCGCGTTGCAACGGACCGAGCAAAGCCGAGCGTTTATACTAGACTGCGGAACAAACAGATCAGCTTCTCTACTTCCCTGTACCTGGATATCGAAATGGTGTGATCGTGTTATAGAACCTTGTTCTACTATCTGAATTGTCGATAAACCATACATCATTCCCATCACTAGGAAACTGAGATGTACAGCCGCAGCGGTAGTGATTTTGACGCGGTATTTGTTTGTAGCGAATGTCGGCTATTGTGGAATATAGGGGCACATATGATTCAGACAAAATTAGGATACATTTTCAAGTGGCGAATAGCGCAAACGTAACGAAAACGGCCGTGTAAACCGCTCAGTTTTAGCGCAATTGTTTTGTATTTATGTAAGCGCTGAGCAAAGTCCACAAATAAATTATGCTTAGTTAGGCAGGAAATGAACAATAAGGTTTCCATCAATAAGACTTGTCAACGTGGTATCGAATATGATGGCACACCCATTTTGTATTTTTTGATGAAATCACGCCTATTCGCAAGCAAAGAGAAAAACAGCTCTATAGAACAATTTGGAAATTGTTTGCGAAAGTTCTAAAACTACCTACTTTTATGTAGTTATGTCCACTTAGGGAGACATTCAAGTCTGTCAACTAAGCTTAGGCAATTTTTTTTCTTTGAAATCTGCCACTAAGAGATGCCTTATTCTTTGTTTTGAGGTTAGTGCAGACGAGCAATAGTTTTTGTTCGTCTTGTATCCGACAGAATAAATTGGAGGCACCGAGTTATTCATCAAGGTTGCACAATTAACTTCCCCATAAATGTAGCGGTAGGTAATGACGTATATATTTACAAGTTAAAAAACTTATTTGTATCTACGCAATATTTCAGTTTGTTAATCGTATTTTTTTTAGCAAATCATACAGTTATCTATAAAAAATATCGTACCTACATATTAGCGGAAAATGCCGATTCATTTCCGTATAAGTATCTGCCTGCCTACTTACTCCCGATATTTCACAATATGCTGCCACATTGCAAAACATTGTGATCTTTGACATAGTAAAATTAACAATGTAAATGTGTCCTGCATTGTTGTAAATAACTTTATTTAATTACACTGAATTTTGTTTTAATTATGCATTTTATTTATATTTTTCCGTGTACTTTGCAGATTTTGATAGGAGTAAACGTTAGCATTTCAGGCTAATTAGAATTAATTAAGTTTATTTCATGGGCAGGAAGAGATATTTTACGGCGGTTTATAACTTTCTATAAGTTTTTAAACTGTTGTTTATTGCCTTTAGTTAATTACGTCGTGAAGTAGGTACCTACCTATACAGTTTTTCTTATGATTAAATGAAAGCATGGTATAGTTTTTAAATTATTTTATTCCCTCTTATCATTCTTCCTTTTTTGATAATCCTTACTGATAACTTAGCACTATTTACAGTTTGTATAAATTAAAGTAATATTATTTTACAATGTAGGCTCTATTGTACACACTTTCATTACCTCAAGACTTGACTACTTCAAAATGATCAACAAAACCCATTAAAGATGATCTTCTAAATGAACAAATGATACAGTAACAAATATACGCCGCGGTAACACTGATCGATTTGAAACAAAATAATAGGTAAAATAAAAACATTAAAATTGATCTCAACTCCAAAATTAATAAAAACAAAACACCAAGTACCAAACGGTGAATGTGTTCAGGAAGATTTGCCGACATCACACCGTCATAATTAACAATAAATTACTTTTTAAATTAAATAAATGGCACGGACCAAATTCTACAACCATTTCGGTACATGGTGATGCGAATAATTTTGGAAAAAAATATATCTTGATTCGAATAAAACAATTAATGTAACATAATAATTTCGCTTTGTCAAATCATATAACCACGATTCCATATAACCAAATATAATTCAAAATATATCTATGATGGAAGCAATTGAATGTTGTGCAACAAAAGAAGAATTATCACTTCTGCCCGTAACAACAAATGGCAATTAAGATAATCGCTAATTAACATCGGTGGAGATCACATTACACGATATTCATATAAATACAAAATATACAATAGGTAATTTACCTAACACTATAGCAACAACTTCAATGCAATATATCCATCTATATTGATGTGAAATTGATACAATTACATTATAATAACAGGAATTTAACGTAATAGTTCACAGAATGCGTCGCATTTCTCGATAACGGAGTCTCGTCTCGCTTATAGTTTGGGATCACAAGAACGCGATATCAGTCTCACTTATTCTGTCATTGAATGTTACGACTAAACCACAGCTCGTAAAGGCCCGAAGCGCGTGCGCACAGGATTAGCACAGGTCTGCTCCCGGACCCTACTTTATAAATAAGAACGGTGCGCGGACCAGCCGCCTACCGCTAGCTACAACTATACGGAACAAAACCGGACTTCTCTTTCCGCGAAATAGGCCGGAATAACTTAAATTCATAAATAGCCGGAGTGGGGTCGACACCGGTGCCCGCACCGGGAGCTGCGCGCGCTAAACCGCCGTCAAACCCAGGACTAGCCTAGCGGAGTAAATGCACGATCTAATAAATAATTTACGGTAACCCAGACAGAAATTAAAACTTATGACTGAGCGGCTTCAATCTTTGGTTTGACAGCAATTTATTGTACAGCGTTTAGAGGCAGTCGGGCTGCATCAGGATATCGGGCACGAGGCGATCGTGTTCCGCGTGGGCTCTGGGAGGAAGCTCGTTCCTGGGGTCCTTAGCTAGCCACGGGTGTCTCAGCACGTCGCGAGCCGAGAGCCTCTCGCAGGCTTCCCGGCGCAGGAGCGACCGGATCAGGCATTTGCCCCGCGACGACAGGCACTCGGGCACTACGAAGAATCCGCGAGATATCTTCGCGAACAGAGACGCATGCTCAGAGTCGTTAAATGGATACCTGCAACAAAAGAAAAGTGAAATAAGTTTTTGTTCAAAAATGTTACAAGCTTTTATGTAATTAGTACGTAATCAGAACCGTGTGTTGATTAAAATCTGTTGAGATTCTACGATTCAACTGTCAATCAGACCAGCTCGCTGTCTCAATCGGATACAGGTACTATTTTTATAACAGTTCCTACAAACAATCGTACCTATGTTAAAACAACACACTACGAAAAGTTAAATAAAAACTGCATCATCTATATCCGAAATTCCAAAGTGCGGTTTCAGAAAAAAAAAACAAAAATCAGCAACCACTGCCGAGTATATTTAGGAATACAATGGTTTATGCGTTTTATCGGCCGTGTCACAAAAAGCACGGTGCTACAAATCAGTAATGGCAGAATGCTAAGAGACCCACAGCAAAAAAAAATATCGTCAACGATAAGACGTATCGCTAACATCGACATTAAGATGGGCTCCAAACTTTTTGTATCTCAGCTCCAATTAAGGACGCGACTGTCATTTGGAAGCAGATGCGAAACAAAAAGCCAGGTACGAACCCTTCCGGCGGCAGGTGCAGACGATTGGGCGATTAGGCAGCCAAATCCAAGCCTTCGAATATAAATTATAGGTAGGAAACAAAGCATCGCAAACGGCAGGTGCCGTCGGGTATAAGGCTACATTATTAAAAAGACAACGTCTTCGCCACATGACCAAGGCAGGTGCATAAGATTTCACTTATGTGGGTGATATAATTGCTGGCCGTTGGCGCGTAACGGCCGACAGGTGATCATCCCTCCAACGGTCGCTCTACCCTTGCGATCTCGAAAAACGGTAAGTCCCACGGTAAGACGCCCCCGCGCACCCTTCTTCACGCTTTGTAGCCTTATAGTAACCTACTTTGTATTATTACTGAATGAAACGAGTGGGCGGAAGAAAATTGTAGCACGGAATCTGGGTTATAGGGAAAGTATATTTCATTCTTTCGAATAATCTGCGAGGAGTCCTATACATAGGTCAACTGAGAGTCCATCGAATTCCCGCAACCAGATAATATCAGATTCATTAGAAAAATAACCTTTCTACACCGTCTTCAGGTTAGTGGTCGCTATTCGAGAACCTTTATTCCCTAGGAAAGGACAGCGAACTATATGACCTGATGTTCTGATAGTTATATCAACATATAAGTAAATAAGCTGCAAATACACACCTTCCCACAAGCATGGTGTAGAGAATGACGCCCAGCGACCACATATCGGCTGCCCGGCCCGAATAAGTACGATGAGCTCGTAAGATTTCCGGAGACACGTACGCGGGACAACCCCTCTTATCTTGAAGCAAGTCTTCTTCGGGATCGTCGAGGACCACTGCGTCTTCTAAGGATTCTAGCTTTAGCGTCGTTCTGAAACAAAGGAGAGGATATTTAGACTTCAGATGCCATGTTTGTTTACATGTAGAGTCGCGAGACAAACAGGTCGCTATTATAATTGGTAAAATATTAGCCGGCCGGGTGTGTGTAAGTAGCACATATTTAGGAGAGCCTTTATAAGCTTAATATAAGTAAGCTTTGTCGACTAGATTTTCATGTAATCTTGAACTGGATTTCAGAGGCATTTTTTATGGTCATTGCAAGTTTTGCATCGATATTTTAGGAGATCTGACATTTAAATATGTTTGATCCTTGGTTTTTAGATGTATTTAGATACGAATAGTTATCTATAGGTACGTTATTAATCTGCAGCCGCGAGCCATTTCACTGACCATGTAGTGACCCATATAAATTACAATTACGCTGATATGTCTATATTGATTCCCGAATCATTGGATCCCTTTGTGCTCAAAGGCGCCCTCATTAGCAATGCATGAATGTAACATTGAAATTGGCTTTCAGGTGGAATATATGTATACCTACGTGTCTACTTAGCCCACTCGTACATACCATATAAAAATATTAATAATGTATACATAATTATTTTTCTTTGTTTATACTACTTAGTATTATAACTTAATATTAGCTGAATAGAGCTAATATTCCAAACAAAACTTACAGCCATGCAAACGAATGGCCCGTTCGAATGACACCATGTTTTTTGATTTAAGCAACACATTATCCACAGTTTTCAGATCAATTTTGAATGTTGCAAGGTTGTAGCCGCGTCTGCGCATGCAACTATATTGTCATGTAAATAATAATAACACAGCGAACCATAAAGCTGGTGACGCAATAGGTTTTGTTTCATCACAGCTTTAGGCGCAAGCGCACCGTGCTCGACCTCGGGTGTCAGAGAGACCGCATCGTTTCGAAATGCATTAAATGCACACTACACTTGGAAACAGTACACTGGCATGTTTGATTGGATGTAAAATGACCCTGCGTAGCGGGACTTTGGGACTCGGGTTACATGGGAACCGACTAAGTAATCGTATTAGATTGTGTTCGGTTCTGAATTGACTTCAGTCTCGTCGACGCCCAAATCTCGACAAGAAGACTTATTATCATCGTCGTCGTCTAAAACAGACCGGCTCTTGAAAGCCTCGACGATTCCCGCGGCCGTTACAATGTCATCCGTCCATTGAGGCCTCTTTACGCTAAATCGAATTATAGGTACTTCAATGTCGTAACCTTTATTTAGCTTATTAACTTGCAGTATGGAGGTTAAGGCAAGACAGGTGTGCGGTGGGCGGGGAGCAGGGCAATGCGAGCTGCATTAAGCGCACTTATTTTTAGCCTTTTTAATAATTCTTGTTTCCACAGGGAGGGGTTGAGGGGGTACAAAAAGCAGGGACGGGTTCTATTTATACGTATCTCTGTTACTAACCTAGGTTTGGTAACCTAGACTCTTTCGTCATTTACTCGTACTATTTACTCGAGAAACTTGCCAGTTTCGATTAGATACCTATTTGTGCAGAGTCGTGTGTCGTAAGCCGAAGGCAAATAAGTTTATCAAGTTTACTAAAAAGTGTTGCAAAGCATTCCAGTTTATGTTACATTTTACGGATTCAGGGTTGCGACCCAGCTAAAATTATAGGAAACTGGTATTGAAATTTAAAAGTGTTTTGTTTGTGCTCAATGCTGAATAATCCAGTAGCGCGTCAAGCACTGGACACTGAAAGTAGCTGAGCTGACGATATAGACTATGATCCATCGTATCCTTATATAATACAGCTGGCATGTTAAGAGATTTATCAAACATTCGAGTGATCAAGACAGTCGTGACTATATGGAGCGGTTGGCTCCCGTTAAAGGTTACCCTTGTTAATTCTGTCGCAACTCTTATCACATGAATTATTATGCGCCAACTGCGACACTCAATTAGCAATCGCTTTGTCTTGCTAACTTGAAACTGAAGTACAGAATAGAAAATGAAGTAACTATGGTACAATGGCTGTAGAGGATGAGGCCTTATAGTGGAAACGCAGGTAGGTACATAAGCACGTGCGCCGTCCGTTTAATGGCTGTGTAGCAACGCGAGATCCACTGTGGGAATCGTGTTGACGAAACGAGTGACGTCACTTTTTGAGGTGCAAGCCGGTATACTCCGTACTTTTTTGCTCGTCTGAGGAGTACTGTAATCCATCAGTGAGCGGAGCTGGAAGGCGTCCTCGTATCCGATTAGGTATCTCAACTACGCAACTGATCCTAATTAAATCCCTACAACGGCAAGGCTAAAGTGCGATGTCTGCAGTTGCAATCGATTCGGATTTCGCAACGTGTAAATAAGTTATACGGTGTCGTAACGCGGTCGGAAGGTTGGCCGGATTTCCGAGCGTGTTCCGAGCGGCGGCCTCCAAGGATTCTCAGCTTGGACGCTGAGCGGGCGAAAGGACAACCGTCCATACCGTCCAATTTACGCAACGGAGTTACGCATACGGGCTCGAGGCAGACCCTCATGCTGCAGGCTTCAGTATCCATATCGTGACGTCTCTCCAACGCTCTCTATTACTAAATTGACTCACGTTTATAACTTCGCAACTGGTAACGAAATATTTGGTTTGTAAACGCTTCATATTTCTTGGTCAAGTTTGAGACATCAAGCTTACAGTTACTTTCGTGTTCTGATAGCGGATAGCGAGCTTCGTTGTGTGGGAGATCGCCCACAATTAGCGGGATGAGAGTTTCGCAAGCGGCATTGCTCAACTCAACCCTGACAGTTTCGCAACAATGGCATCAGCACAGATGCAACACACATGCATGCACTTCCTGCTCGACTTTGCGTCCGTTCATCTAACAACTTGCGCAATGCCGCGTGCCTAGGAAACAGTTTACACGCTGACCGGCTTTACGAGGTGTCACTGAACATTGTGCAATATCCGATTATAATAGCCGATTCGACAATTGACATATTTCCACTAGTGCACAGTGGAAATATGACAATTGTCGAATTGGTATAGATAGTATAGTTTCACACTAATTGTATGGTGTTGGTGTAGAAACGGTTAGTCATAGGTTTTCGTAACACGCATTGTAGGGACATGTCGCAAGCGCTGCCAGTTGCCACACCGAGATGCCGCCGGGATAGGTTGGGAAACCATCCCGACCATGCCCAATTATATGTCGGCTTTTATTGCGCAAGCGACTCGCCGGATGTTTAGTAAAACTTGATTGATAACACTTGGAATCAACTGCGATCCAATATTGCTTCTCGTATTTTGCGTAGAAACGATAAATATAGATCAGTCGTATACCAACCTGTAGCGGCATTGGTATGTGCTGTGCACACATTACTCATCAAAATTTAGGTCTCAAAACAGCACAGGCAACGACACAGTTCACTTTATCGGAGCAGCGATAACGCAAGTCGAACTCAGTTTTGAAACCGAGCACTGGGCCGCTTGCGAAAACACTAATGTGAACATCGATTGCAAAATTGTTTTAGTCTTAAATCGAATAAAGTGACAATGGCTGACAACGAGCTAGCGCGCTCGTAAGGGTAATCGTGAGCGCAACCCGGGATCGAGATGACACATCCCTGCTGACGTCTCATTGGGTGCGTCGAAGGTGGATGAAGTAAGGAGATCGGTAGCGCAACCGCAGCAGGCCGTATTTGGCAGGCGGGCGGCGTCCACACGCTGGGCCGGTGTCACAATGGTGTGGATTATGAGTCGCGTTGCGATATGGCGTGTTGCAAGTCCGGGCGGCGGTCCAAGCGCTGCCGCCGAAATAATCCCATGTTGCAACGCGGGCGCCGACTGCGGAACGGGCGCCACTCCAGAGCCCGTTGCGCAAACGCCACTACGCACGCAATTGACCAATTGCACACCATCTCGGAGCTTTCCACGTACGCGACGACGTTTACGAAACTACAATACCGTTCGATGACCCGCCGGAACGATCTATTACGCGATTATTGCGCAACGAGAGAAAGAAAGCGTCCGGTATGCACGCGCAAAAAGTACACGAAATCTCGGTGAATTCCGCCTCGATTGCAATTACACCGTTACGCGGTGTCGTGTAAAATCCGGTGAGCGGTCGACTTTCTAACGCGAGGTCGGTGTACCCGGCGTTTCGTGTCGCAACTCGCAACAATTTCTCCGAGGCTCGCGAACGAAGAAAGCGCGACCTCAGCAACGTTTTGCAATCGCGCGACGCGTCCCCCTCGCTACTCCCTCGACGGAGAAAGAGGTAGAAAGCGTCTGTCGACCTGCAGCCGGCTGGTTAACAGCAGGCTGCAATCGGTGGCACCGCAGCTTGCGACAGATGCGCTAACAAGATTCCTGCGGAGTCCTGCGGCCGCAGCGGCACGAACCGTGTTGTGTGTCGCGGTTGGGCAAGTGAGCCCACTGTTGTGCAAGCCGCGATAGCGCGTGAGCGTGTCACTCCCGTGAAACACTTCCGTTCATTGACTCCTTCCCGATATGACTATGCTTTGTCCATTTCTTATACACTTCGCCGATCGACACGGAACACGTGTGAGGACTTTGTAGGCATAAGTCAACCAGCCCGCCGTCTAATCATCTTCGGGTTCATCTTTCTGGGTCGTTTAAATGCACGGTCGAGTGCCAGTGCAATATAGCCCCTGTCGCGACGAACCTTTCTTCGAACCCGCCGTTACCGAAATGTTGCAATGCTTCACGTAATCGTCAGTTTAATTTGTAGTTAGGAATTCTGTCAAGCAGGATATTACACGAAGAATCGTCAGGTAACCAGCTCACTGGCACGTTTGCGTATTCACTTTCATAACTCGTTGTTACGTTTAGAACCGACTTTTCCACGTGTTGGGAAACCCTAGAGTAAAAAGCTGGAGCTCCCACATCACGGACGGGTAATCATCGTCATTACGTGTGAAATTATAGTGTGTTATTATAGTGAAAAAACGCAATAATTGTGCGACAGTGATTAGTTGCGTCGCTTTCGCGATGACACGCAACCGCATAAAGAGGTAAATTGGAGCAGCATTATAATCAAAGCAGAGGAGATGTAATAATGGAGGCGGGAGGAGGACGGGTTCGTCCATACCCGCCAGGTGCGTGCCTCCGGTCCCAGACGGCTCTTTCTGTATAATGAGAATGACGATAACAAGAAAGGGCAGCTGTATGACGTTTGTCGCCCGACAGATGCGGTCTAGATCGCCCGATAAATAAAAGAGTAATCCACATCCGTATACGCAGCAGTTTCCGCCACTGTGCGTACGCAGCCGGAATCCACGATTGTTTCGCTCTGCAATCGTTTCCTCTCCTTTATTGGATATCGGAAGTGCGAAAGGCGAGATGAATGCGCACATCGATCGCTGCAATCCTGATTAGCTGCTCGTTTCGCGATCATCGTGAGTCCTACATTAACAAATGGTGTCGAGCTAAATTAGATCGACATTTAAATTGTACAATCATGAAAGCTAGGCATGTTGGACGGCGACGCAAGAGCTTGCGATATTCGCGAACGGACTATTGCGAACTGGCGAGGCTAACTCCGAGCCGCATTACTGAAACAGTTGGTTAACAACAAGCACAAGCATACCGTATTGGATCTCGCAAGTTGATGGCGCAAATGTATGGAAAAATGTATTGAGATGCTTTGTTTGGCAGTGGGTTTACATGCAGCGGGTGGTGGAGTACCCGCCTACATATAACTATTGCTAATCTTTACAGTTTTGTAACATTTGACGGATTTACAAAACGCTTCGTGTAGATACCGCGCCGAGCCTGTGGTCCTTACGCTCCATTTCATAATGGCTTGCACAACGCTTGAAACAAGCGAGCGTTTGTCTCTGCAAAGCAAGTGCAGAATAACTTACTAGGGCACCTTACCTACTATTAAACAAGTTGTACCGAGCACCTTTATTCTTAAGGCTTGTCAGATATTCGACTGATCTACGTCAAATGACGAAATTAGACTATAGGTACACATCGAAGGTAATTACAATACTATTAGCTAAGCGTTTGGGTTATTTAAAGATATTTCAAACACATTAAATCAGTGCTAGCAAGTAAAGGCTGGAATGACGCAGGATGGTTTCGAAAACGAAATAGGCAATGTTGCGATTTCGCCTTGTGAAATACATTTTACATCGTGATTGCAGAATAAGACGCGTGGGACGACAAATAGGATTAATTTCGGTTGGGATCGTATCGTAACTGTTACGATAGAAAAGTTTATAGATACTTTTATAGGTAAGTAGGAGGCTCCTAAGTAATTTTGTTCGCTTGTGTGAGTTACTCGAGGAAATAAACGGGGGAAAATTTTCTAGCCAAAAATGACAGGCACAATATTTTAATGCGTGGAACAGCAAGTGTCACAGTTTTTATCGAGCATTTCACTTAATCTTATCTGGCCGAGAAAGAGTAAAATTTTGTGTTTATTTGCGATACGATAGGCAAATATTTTGTATCCCAATGACAACAATTTGTAGCGTTACACATTAAGTTTACTTTATTGATTGCGTGTTACGAAAATGTAACATGCTTATCGTCGAAGATGCTATTGTTATGGAAATCGATTTTTTTTGCATGCAAATGGTATTTATCTTCAGATTATTTTAGTTGGCACTCGGCACGAAAACACATTCACAATACGCAAATAGAGAGTCTGGTTTTATACGAATAAATCATGTGTAATAATGTCGTAGATTGTGTGAAAAATGTTTGCGAGCATTTTATTCAAAGCTCCTCCCCCCTAACCCCTCGAGATCGAGAAGTTAAACATGCCGCGATCTGTATCGGAGTAATCGTATCGAAGCTGGAACAATAGCCTCGATAGCTTAGTGATCGTATGCCATATCGCAATGACTATCGATAAGCCTAGTAAACCCCTACCCAAGTACTCAGCCTACTTCAAACAACATAAGACCCTACATTTACTGCCGTTATGAGTGAAATTATTTCTGGAACTAGCAATTGTGTAGTTACTTAGGTATACATTATAACACAGCTTAAAAGGTGTTCCTACGTTGGATTACTACCAGGTTGCGGTAAAACGTGTAGGTACCAGACGGACTAACCAAACACGTCAATATTTAGGTATGTTTTAGTCAAAGTTTGTAAATAAACAAGCTTGGATAAAATCGCGAGTTGAAAACTTGTTTTACCGTTTCATCTCGCTGAAAACAGCACAACCGGATAATGAGACCAGTCAAAAACGAGTTTCGCTTCGATTTCACAGAAAACGTACGAT
Source organism: Perizoma affinitatum (assembly GCA_961405105.1). NCBI lineage: Eukaryota > Metazoa > Arthropoda > Insecta > Lepidoptera > Geometridae > Perizoma > Perizoma affinitatum. The sequence continues at coordinate 3,265,456 of OY560191.1, read as the reverse complement.
TTTATGATGCACCGCGTAAAATAATCAGTGAATCGATTATGTCCTCAATCGAAATCTTATAAGTTCATAGGCCTACCTTTACCGCGAAGAGTTGCAAATGCCAAATGAATGTGTGAATCGAGAACGTGAATCGAATAAGTTCGCGGCGATCGTGTTGATAAATAAATACTAGGATTCACGGACAATGTCCTGGCTAGAGCTTTCATAAAACATGACATGTGGAAAGCAATTCGTTGTACCTTACCTACTTGTATTGTATCCATCTCGAGGTGAATGTGACTTGTAGCGGTACTTTCTCGATGAAACACGATAGTCATGTACCGTTCAGCTCGGCGAAATGCAGAAACATTCCACCCCGATGAAAGTATCGATGCGGTACTTATCTATTATACTGTTCTAGAGATGATGTCATTTGGAAAGATTTGTAACCAGCACAAAAAGGTTTGGCCTTACATGCTACAATTTCTTCTAGGCTTTTTTTATCATCCAAAAATGAGTAGTACGATGAGATCATAAAAGGATCAATGATCTAAGAAATGAATCAACAATCTTTAGAGGAGGGGCTTTCGGACGTTCACCTCGCGACTTTTGGTCGCAATGATGTAAGTTGGAAAGTACGGAAATGGCGATTTCGGAATTAAAACACAAATAACAACGCGAATTATTATAATGCTGTTATATAACTGGCATCTCGCGGTGTTAATGCAGTCCCCCGCGCAGGGGTCAGTGAACTTGCGAAACTCACCTGTCATAGTCGAAGGGGACCAAACAAAGCTACTTACAGCCTGTTTGATTGAAGAAAGCGCGATGTGAAATGTAGATGGATTGCACACAGCGTTTCGTTATGTTAAAGAAACAATAGTTTTGTAATTGGGACTCGGTTCGAAATTCAAATGAATGGGAGCCGATGCCCGCCGTCGGGTTGCACAACTTAGCGGAAGAGAGTGCGGGCGAAACGGCACATAGCGGTGATGCAACAAAGAAAGTGCGGAACTGAAGTAGGTTTTCTAACGTGGTGAATGTACGGCTATGGCCATTCCATTAGCGTTGTATCATTCGCGAGTCCGATGACCCCACTGATGTCAGCAGGGGGACAAGATACATTTCGCGTTTGCCGATACCAAAGATTTCGGGATCGTAAATTAAGATGGCAACACAGCAGAAGGCAACGTTACATCAAGCAGTGTTGTTGAAGACTGCAATGAGTTAGGTAACGAATGTTGTCACACTTGTTCGTTGCAATTACTATTCGACGTAATGCGTACAAAATAAAATTGGAACAATAAAATTGGTAAATGCGATGCATTCACTATAGTGAAGCACATTTTAACCTGAACAGCAGATGCATTGTAACTGGATCCTTATAACCTGTTTTGAGATAGAATACGAACAAGGAGATTCGATTCAAACGAGAGTACGCATTTTTTATGTAATTTCGATGCGTTACAAGACATTTCTTTATTGACCGTCGCTTTAAGACATCATGGACTGCTGATGCGTGCCACAAAGACAAAGTTGAAAAGGATTCATATGCCAGTATATTCTTCGCCGCCCCATTGTCTTCAAGCTGGAACACAAGCATGTTAATGCTTAGCGTCAGAAATATGTAGATACAATATTTTCTTTCTTTCCTGGACTAACTCTCACAAAGGAACTACTAATAAAACTAGCCCAGTTTTATGTAACCCACATTTTAGCAGTGACATACATTACTGGCCGAATTATGTTAAAAAGCGATATGTCAAGTTCAGTGGGTGCGAGGCCGATGCGCGCGAGCCGCTAGCCGGCCGGCCCGTGTCGGAGCGCTCGTTGACAATGAATGGCAAAGCACCGTTGTACTTGACCCAGTATTCCTTCACTGCCACGCTGCGCCCGCGCCGATGCCGTCACGCCCCGCTGCATGCTTCGATTGATGACACGCGTCACACAGAACAATAATTACTCAAGTAATATTTCTCACTATTAAATTAACTGAGCAAGTTTTATGATTCCGACATTGGCGCACTAACCTACTTGGCACCAACTGTCGAGTTTCCTTCAATCAAAAATATTTAAAAGCGAAACGACCATAGCTAGTACCACCCTGCTTCACCGGGTGATGTCATCACACGTGTCCATTCCATTGAATCACTGGTTTTTATCTCGACACGCTTTGGGTACAGTACTCTAGAGCTGATGTCGAAACATAAAGTATCTTGCTATGTTTCCGATACATATTTGTCCGTAGCTAGATATGTTAGCAGGGCGTGTGTTGTGTTGTGTGCCATTGCGCAAGGTCGGCACTGCACCTGCGCCTGCGCCGGTCACTGCAACCGTTACAGCTCCCACGACGTATAACTACATGAATATTGATAAAGCGCTGAAGAAAGGGTCAATTCTGGCATTCCGTGCCGTTCACACTATTACACACCTGCTCATCGTCTTAGCTTAATCAGCCGTAATGTTCCCAATTCAGATTAGATGTCACATTTGAATTTTGGTGCTAGGTCATTTCCTCAAGTTTTCCTTTAGCACACGTGAAGTTTTGAATTAAATTCATTAACGCCCTTAAGTCTTCTTTTCTAACCTATGTTCAGAAGAGGAGTGTCTCCGACGGCCCTTGACCTTCCGCGAGGTGGTTTTGTCAAAATTAGCACAATACCATAGCTGCACGATAGCCAAAAAAGCGGTTGCAGCGCTCGCCGCGTCCGGCGCAGCACTCGTAATCATCCAAGTGGGTTAAGGTTCCATCAAGGATTTATTGCGGCAAGTCTCCGCTCCAAAACACCGAGCGCTGGTTACTATGAGCTAACTGCAAGTTGGTTCTGCAGCATTTTGTTCATTACTGCCTTTTGTCATTAAATTTTATTGTTCCCCTTTATAGACGAGGGCGACGCTTCGTCTGTCAGTCTCTGGATAATGAATAAGGGGTGTTTTTTTCACAAAGTTGCCATACAAATAGATTCATTCACCTGTTCCTAGGCTACGAGACAGTTACAAAAGACAAAAGCCTGGGCGTCTTTTGTTTAATTAGTGCCAGACAAACAAAAGTAACTCGATCGTTACTGGCGTCCCTTTGTACGACACTTCAAGCGTAACTAGTTTAATAATAAGAATGTCCTTTGAGAGGCTTTTGAAACTCGAGGGTCGCAATAAAAACAGGTTAATAAGTTTCAAAATCCAGATGCATTACTGTTTCAAAAGCAACACAACTGTTTAGCAAATGCTTGGCCGTTCTGTTGTAACTTAAGTTAAATCAAACCAGCGTCCGGACCAACACATTAATTGTTCCTATTCAAATTATTTCCATAGTATTGTTTTAATAGTAAAGCATAAGTGTGTATCCAAATTTAAATAACATTTTGAAAGCCCTTATAAACTCATGGACAATAATAGCATTGTTGTAGTGCACGTTATACTGTATCAAAAACATTGATTGAGTTAATAATACCTTGCAGACAACAGAGGACAAGTTTAGATTTTAGCAATAAAACTTAAGTATCATTGATTATGTAAGACTCAGATATCTTGCTTTAATTCAATTCGCCAACTTGGATTCATTAGAACTTAGAACCGGTAACGTCAAATTATGCTATACTTGTCAATTTGGTGCAACCGAATTTAGAAAAAAATGTGAATGAATATGAAAAAGCTATATTTTTTTATAGTGTTGATTGATGACGTTCACCTATGTATGCAGAAGGTGGTCACAATAGGAGGAGTGGATTGTGATCGCAGACGGCATAGGACGGCAGATGTGCGCGCGCGCATTGTTCCGCAACAAAGGCAGGTAGAAGAGAAGACGAGGATCAAACGCCATGTGCTACGTGTCATTTTTTCCAACCGAGATATATGTTTTACCCGAAACACAAAAAAGTTTAATCTGACCGAACAGATGGCCGAGCACATGTCGATCCGAAAAAAATTAATACCATCCGAGAATGAATTCCATTTGTACGCAGCAGCAGCATTTCGACTGCAAATTCAATTTGTACGCCAATCAAAAATACTTTGTTCTCGTAGCATACTACTAAATTAATTACGATGGTTTCCCTTTGTTACAAAAGAGAGAAACGAATCCCAGTTATCAGAATTAATAACAGCAAAACCAATTACTCTACGCGTAATATCCTGGCCAGTGATTATTGTGAGCTCCGATATTACTTTAAATGTTCTTGGACCTTCAAAGGCATCTGCCATTTGCATAGAACAAGTCAAAAGAGGACTAAAACAAAACAAGGGAACCATCGAAAAAAAAACGTCAAATATTGACCTCGTAGCAGCTGATGTCGAAATCAAAACTTCATTTTCGAACTGCATTTGAATAAACATCGCCTCTCGATAGTAACATAGCTTTGTTGACCTTCCGTCGTATCGGGTATCGTATGCACCCGATAGAGTTATCATCAGGTGTATAAACAAAACTTCTCGACGCATTGTTTCTTGAGGACCTTTCGAAATTCTATGAATAAATAAAAAAATATGACAGGGCAAGTAGAAACAAAGTAGACGAAATTTAACTATGTATATTATAAAAATTGGTTCATTCACTTCATAAGTGGAAGAGGCGCCAAGGGATAAGGACACCGGATGCTATAACTTCGAGATACAAGTATAATATTGAACAGAAATAGACTGATCGCTAGAACTACAAATGTACAGACATTCTTGACCGTAAAACCAACACGTTGTCATGTCAGATTCATCACATAGTCAGAATAAAGTGTTCAATACAAAATAAACCCTGTAGCTGCTTTTGTTAGATATGATTTGCACTGACATGTCTTTATAAAGGCTGACTCCTCGATAGAAATGCGAATTGAACACGTGCGTTCGCAGGTATAGTTTTTGCATGTGCAATCCATTGTTCGAAATAAAAAGGATATCTTTAGGATAGAAGCTGAATCTTTGCACAATGGTCGGTGCTTCTTCGAGACCCATCATCGATTCGGCAAACGGAATGATAAATCATGCGTAGGAGACACAAAAGCGTATTTGTTTACTAGAACATCTGGTTCAGACGAGGGTGGCTTTAGAATTGGCAAGTTCAGGCCGCAAAAACGCCATACCATTGTCGCGTCGCTCAGGTAATTGTTAGAAGATTAACCCGATACGGACTCCAACAATACAATTTGAACACCTTGATTTTTTTGTTCGGAAATTATGTTGAATGAATGGTGTCAGTTTGAATTTCGTATACAGAAGAGGTATAGGCTGAACGTGGACTGTGTTGCGGCATGCAACCGACCTTACGAGTCTTATCTCTCCGTGATAAGAGATTATTGTGACCTTTAATGTTGATTATGACTCTGGTCTTGATAACGATGAAGTCCAATGACCGTGTGTGGATTTACAATTAAGAATTACGGTACATTCCCATAGTACTTGATATTTTTTTGTAGGGGAACCGTCTGGTTTGATTCTCAAGCACTCTCAAAAGCCGGATGTAACGGGACCGGAAACGGACTTGAATAAAACTGGCAGAATTACGGCAGATGGTCGAGTAGAGAAAAAGTTTGATAGTAAAAAGTATGAAAACTGTAGCGGCCATGGAGCTGCATATGGCAATATAATTAAGTTAAATTACAGTCGAATTGGATGCTTTGTTGGTTTGATATAGATAAGAAATTGAAAAGTTGTCATCGAATCGACCAATAAAAAATAATATGCTAAATCGTCAGTACCTACAAAAGTAATGTACATAGGTATATGGTTGTATCATAATTTGCACAATGTATGTAGGTAGTCCACACATCTTATTACATAAGAACGTGATTTTCACGCGTAGCTTGAAGCAAATTTTATCGTCATCTCTCACTTTGTCACGTTTTGCAGATTATAACATGTGTTTCTAGAGAACACATACATGTCTGTTCACTTATAAAAGCATACACACACAAGAATTAAGAATTACGAAAACACACGATCGTTTAAATTTAAATTCGCTTGTGTTGGTTCCTGGTACGGGTACGCTGGAAGGCGGAAGAGTGGCGCTTGCGCAACTGACATTGAACCACAGTTCAACCATTAGTTACTATAGAACCGCGCTTTTCGATTGGAGGCCAGGCACAAGCTAGCCGGATTTAATCAGAATATATAGTGATAAGGATATCATAAGAATATTTGACGTTTTCCTCATACGGAGGCGTAACGTAGCAGGAAAACCGCATAATTAATCAAACAATTACATTGAAGAATTCTTAGAAGATGTAAGAACAAAAATATGCCAATAAGTCACATCTAATCAGATCAGACCACGTCAAGTGTGGCGTAGACGTCAGCAAATCGTGTTTATCGATACAAAAATAAGCGATAAAAGAACTACGTAATTTCTGATGAAAATGCCCTCAGTAGAGCGTCACTTAATTGAGCGAGTATCGAATGTGTTTTCAATGAATGAGGCAACGTGAGAATTCGCAACTGTGGGTGCTAATTTCAACAAGCAAAGTCACCTTCGTGTCGTTCACCACCTTGAAGGTGAATAATGTCAATCACGCTGTAAACATTCTACAACACTGTCTGATGTTTTATGAGTGTTTATAACTAGATAGAGAACGTTACTGTCAGACTATAGCTATAATTTAATATTATTCCACTGGTATTGTAAAGCGCCAGTGAATAAGTAATTACACAGGCGGGCTTTTAAAGGGCGTCGATCTCTCAAGAGCAAGTTCTATTCTTGTTATCGTCATCGGTAAAAGTAAGTGAATGAGTAGTGCAGCGTGCATCGAGGTTTTGATGTGGCAAGCCACGGCCACGGCCATGCCCGGGGTCCGATCGTCCTTGGCCGTCGCCGCATCGGTACGGCAATGCCAACAGTAGCGCGACCGTGCGTAACCACTTGTGCGGAAGTGACCCACGTCACTTAAACACGGATTTCACACAATGACCCACAATCAATAGCGAATTGAGAATACCTACACCGCCCACTGTTCCCAAGGGTAGCTCTGACGTCAAATAGGCTCGAGGTCACGTTTCGACCCGAAAACCCTGCGTAACCTTTGCGTGGGAGAAGTGCGTAGAAGCATAAAAGTCGTGGCGTGGGTGCTCACAGTATTGCTTACGTTTTCCGAATTTGTCAAAAACATTTTGTTCCCAAGCAATTTGTTAGGGTGAGTTTTTTATTGTTAAAATTGTACTTTGTTAAGTTATATTACGTGACATTTGATTACGTCAAATTTTTATAGAAAAGTTGAAGGAAGTTTGAAGAGTTCGAGGAACGTGGGACGTGTGCGTCATAGCCGGAGTGTTCTAGTACATAACATCTCGGTTACATCGTATCGAGTATGCGTGCTTCTGCTAACTGCGCAAATGTACAGAAATCTGAACAAACATCGATTGTATGGAAAACAAGAGAGGAATGTACAATAGGTGTGCAAATGACACACTTGTTATCGTCGTTTGATTATATACGTCGATGACTTCATATTATTTCGATAGGGGATCATCACGACGATGACACTACCTGAGCTCAACACAACCTTTTATATCTACCAATTTTATATTATCATAATTTATGTTTTTAAAGAAGTAAAACATTACTTTTAAAATGTGTCTAAGGAATCATTTTTACATACATGCTTGGTACTGTTTAACCTTTTTTGGTAGGGTTTTACAAAAACATATTATTAGAGTGAGCGATGCGAGCTAAAACCTCTGAGTCTACTTGAACAATCCAACGTTTATATGTATATGTTTATATGTATGTGTTTGTATGTCCAAAAACAGCTCCCAAACCCTTTTCCAAATTTTTAAGTTCGATTAAGATCTTAATCGGTAGGCGATTTTAAACTACAGGTCTTATAGTTTTTAAGTAAAATGCAAATTCGTTTTATTTTTAGGACAAAAACCGAACTAGATGTCGTTATTAAAAGTGTATCTGAATCTCGCAAACATCCCTCAAGGTTATCTAATATGTTTGAAAATAATCCTTTCTGTAGTCGAGTAAAAACGGTACATCACGATATCTCAGTTCGTGGCGAACTACTAGATATGATGAATATGATTATCTTGAATTAAATCCTTACATGAATTGAATGCATGTGACTCAAAAGACTCAACCTCGGATACGTGTCAATGACAATGTATCTGTGGTACCTATAATATTTTATCAACTAACAATCGAAATCAAATAAAAAATGACGTAACAAAAAAAATCACAGGGCTATTGTTTGTCGCGTATGATTACACAACAAATGACCGCGAACTGAGGTCAGATACGATCTCATATTATTATTGTACGTATTCTTTGAATCTCAAACGAACGCACCACGGCGAGGCCGATACACGAAAAGAGTACTATTTCGCAATCCAACGCAACTCATTTCAATGTCATTGTGAACGGTCCCGATAGTCGCTCACGGCTCAACTCACGGTTCAATTGCTTCGGATACCTCTTAGCCTGTCCTAAGAAGGAAAATCACATGCATTATTCAAATTAAATCTTATTGTATTGTTTTAAGGTCTTTGTTTACATACAGAAAATCAAGCAATGTGAATTTTGTAAGACATAATATTTTCATTACTTATTTACTCTTCTGAACTATTTTAACAATATATTATTAAAATATACGCTCAATGTCAAGTGTGGCGTAAGTGCAAAACTCATATTAGCATTTCGCTAACTCGTAAATATTATGTTGCTTACTTGTAAGTTATGAGATGACGTATAAGAAATGGTTTAATTAAATCAAGGAGTCGCGCCAGGAATTGCGACACGGAGCGATGAATGTCAATTTGAGTTTACTCTGTGGTTTATTGGTATTCATGTACATAGATCACGTGATGTGTTTTGGCAAGTTTGTGTTCGGAGGTGTTGTAAAGGCGGGCTGCAACGCGCGGCTTGCGCTTGCGTCATTTCCTCTTGCTGACCGTGAACCGAGTTACGTCAGCGTTCAAGTTTCCGAAATAATGAATTAAGATGCGCTCCGTAAATTGGACAACTATTTGAATCATTCTGAACATAAAATACCGTGTATTCATTTCACATGATCAATAGGTTTCATATCATAATACACTCTAACATACTTTCCTAATTAAACTAGGTCGGTATGTTATGTATTGTACGTCAGAAATATACAGATTGTGTAGATCACTATCCCTGTGAATATCTATTTTTCCAATACTAAGCAAGTTAGTAGGAAAAATCCTTTAGTTCTTTAATAATTAGTCATGTAGGTAAGTATCTAAAATAGTGTTACCACGCAATATGCCGGTACAACCGTGATAATATGTACATTAAGGTAACTTACACATGACATCATTCAAACTCTAATTACAGCATTGACTCTGTAATTTCCAAGCTTCCTTGACATCAATATACATGGTATGATAGATAATGATGCTGATCCGTGCTCGTAAAAGGGGAACTTCGGTAAGATATTAAGACGAATATGAAACATTATAATAATCAAATCGTACTTTCTAGAACTGACTAGAAAAACTAGAAAATCATCCAGGACACAAACGACAATGTCGAGGTCAACGTATCCGAAATTAGTTCAGTTGCACTCAAACAGGAAACTGACAGGAAATAGTGTCCACGAGCCGCTTACTAATTAATAGAAGCCTATTGTTCGATGTCTGTGTCACCTACACAAAGTGAACTCATTTTGTGTTGTTAGGAGACTCTGCTGACAATTAACCGGATGAAATTTATGTGTACAAAATAAAAAGTCGATACTACATGTATCCTGCGGCTAGTGCGTATTTTTAGTGGCAACACCAACAGCAGATTGAGGGTAAATCGCTATTATGGCCACTGCACTGCACGACTGGTTCTAGTTTTTTTTTAACGACGCGACGTCGAGACTATACTGCGGATGAAGCTTACAACACCGAACAATTAAAAGATAGTATTTTTCAGATAAATCCACTGCCAAGGTTACGAAATCTCAGATCACGGTTCTTCAGGATTTTCAGGATTGCGTGGGTGTTTTATACGTAGGTCGATGGCTCTGAAGGATATTTCCCGGGTTCATAACAAAATAACTACCACCTCCGCATACAAATATTTTGGCACATTACGATACACGTAGGACGATACGCCCAATCTGAAATGAGGAGACGAAATTGCTACGCCTCTGTTTGGCTTAAATAAATCGGTGCGCTGTCTTATTTTTGTTTGAGGTTGGGTCATAAAATAGGAATGTAACACGCAAATCGCCCACATACTCGGCCGGATTCTGTACTCGTCTAGACAACTATGTTTTGGCTTTATGGTCTCTTTATGTCTCTAAATTGGCTTTGCGTTTGAAAGTTGTTGAACTTAGCAAAAGGAAAATACTGACAGGATCAAGCGTCTCAGAGGAGATTTACGTCATGGTCCGGTGGCTCAGGTCAGTCCCCCGTAACTTTAAACTTCAGCGCGGACTCGAAAGTCAATGTTTTTATTTATAATTTCCCAGTTCCATGAAACATCGATATTCGCTTTCTCCGTCCATGTCTGCATTTTTATAGAGGACTCGTTTATTTTGCATAAATAAATGTGGTACGCGGCTCGCGTGGTTTAAATGGCCTCTTTTTTTGCTCTTTTGAACAGCCAAGGGCAAATTAACTCCCAGGCTTCATTAATGCTACCAGTATTTAACCACGTAACTCAAGTCTATTCCTGTACCAAAATAAATAGCCTTCATGTTTTCCTAACAAGCTACCCGATAAGTATGGGCCTATTTTTACCAGTTATCCAATCCAGCGTTATTTCAGGAAACATTTAGGGTAGAGTAAATATAGCCACTTAGGGTGCGAGGTTGGTGACCCGATAGAAAATCCCTATGATTCATCCCCGAACCCTCCATTGTTGTCCCTACGCTGTTTGATATCCTTTAGGGGTGACGTCATCAAATGCAAAAGTGCACACTCACTCTCAAAATTAAATTCATCAGTGATATATATAGGATGATTCGTCGCATTGTCATTGTCTTCATTTCTTTCAAAAGAGAAAAGAAGCCATGAAGTTATAATGTGTTATTTCTATAACTTATTTGTTCTACATTAACACTGGGGTACTTCTTGGGTAATTCGATTTAAATTACTCGCTACCAAATGAGTTCAACGGACCCATTGTAAGCCGATAACGTAGAGGTGACGATTTAGAATAATTAAGGTTAACAAAGTCGAAATTACCGAACAATACTAGATACTGAATTTTAGGCTGGATGGCCGTGTCAGAGTACACGGATAACATAAATCAGAAGTTAGTATTTACAGGCTGGTAGTTTTTTGTCGGTCAGTGACCTTCGCGACACGGATGCGTCCGAGGATGACTCGCCTCGCCTCCGTACCGCACCGCAGCAGGTTTTAAAATGCAACTCGATATAAAAAAGGAATAATCTGGACTGTTGCTATGCAAGAAATACAGTCTGGAGCAGCTACTAACCGTGAAATGGGATGCAGGCGTGTGTTGCGCAGCGATTGTAGCTGGGAATTGTTGGGCTACGTTCCTTTTGAGCGGTCATGTGCAACGCTTTCTTAAGGGGCCGTTGCTAGGTGTCTCGTCCCTACTTAATTGACGGCACGTGCGAGTTTTTTGCTCTGCCGTAGGGCAGAGTAAATGCACCCAGCTTGGGACGCGTGCCCTGTCGACTATAAAACATTTTTTGCACGTTTTCGCAACCGTATAGTATACGCTCTATACTCCAGACCTCGGCGAGAAGGTCAAGTCATTTCAAAGCTTACGTTCTCGTCTCCAGTCACGAATAGTGACTCAGTCGGTGAGATCATGACACCCGCATAAGAAACCAGGAAGGTTATAAAAGTATGTAGGAATTAAAAGCAATTTCAGCTGACGTGTCCAAGGTGTTTGTTTATGCGGAAAGAACGCTCGCGCCTTTTCCGACGAATGCTAAAACGATATCATTTGCATCACTCTTGACATTGAACGGTGACATTGTTTGAGACCAGTCATGGTACACAAAGGCAATCCAACTCTTGTGCAGAGTGCAGAGGATGTATTTGGAAACAAGTGTGAGAAATAATTAAAAAAATAGGTATTCGGTGGTCTATCGTCGAAAGCGGTACTCATGAAGACAGCTCGTCTTCATGAGCATCGTAAACGTCGAAACGTCAAAAAAACTACAAATAAACCTGCGGTAACTAACTAGTCGTTTTTAATTACTCATTTTATATCAAAGGCATATTTAGGACGTCTTGATTTAGAGTCAAAGTAAATCATCAATCAGCCTTTACAATTACAGATTTAGTTGGCAAACTTGGAAAGGCACGTAAGAGTCGAAAGAAAATTTGATTGTGAATTTATTTGGGTCAGTATTATTTACATTTCAAATGGTCGGTCGGTAGGTTCAGGCAAACGGTGCATGTCACAACACACGGGCTCGTATCGGCGGATAAGTGCGCGGTTACGCAAATCCGCAGATATGTCGGCGCAGGCCGGGCTCGGCTTGCTTGCACAAGGTTTCGCAGACCTTTGTTTTACGCAACCGGATCGATTTAATAGCTAGTCGTGCGTTTTCTCAGCTGTGCAGTGTGCACCCGATACCGAAATTTACAAATAATGAACCGCATGTTGGGTAATTCTACAAAATTCCGAGAGAGAAGTGAACAATACCGCGGAAGGAAGACACCGGCTTTCCTATAGTACCTGCTATCCTAATTCGAGGTACACAATATCAACAAACCTATTATCCCGCTTTAAGAATTTACTTTTGTGCGATGACATCCATGTCCGGTGATTCAAACTTCTACTTCAATGGTCTAGAGGCGAAAATCGCGAGAGCAATGCACTATCGTCTGCATCCGGTAGCACATCCGGTCTTTTTGCACACCCAAAAAAGGTGAACACACGTTATTTATAGTTGTGACAAATGCTTGCGTAGTTCACGCAGATTCATTTATTTTCGGAATGAAAGAGGCGTACACGTCGTCGAAGCTTTACGGCCAAAGCGTGGAACTAATCGTAGATTATGACGACAGCAATAAATCACCGCCGGTACTGCGATTATGATTGGCATACATTGGTTCCGCACGACCGGCGAGGCAGTAAGGTAAAGCGTCGACGGCGCGCGCAGCAGCGACATTGGCACAGTTGTGCGCGACCTCAGCATGCTACTCGCGAACGAGGCCGCGCATAACGCCCTAAAACAAGCGGCTAGCGACTGCGCTTGAATTCCGGCACGCCTGATTCACACCGCACAAATTAGCACTCGATGCTCGCTCATTTATCTAGCGACCACACCCGCGCGAAAACATCGGCCACACGTGCCAACTGCGCAAATCATAAAGGTCCCATTACGCAAAGGCGACACGAAGGGATCCAGAACGCAGCTAAAGTTATACAATCGATTTACTGCTTTATTACTGAGAGCTCAGTATTATGCAAATACATCGCTGTAATGTGGCAGTTCTTGCACCACGGAGCTTTAGCAACTTGGTTTCAAAACGTTTTCAAAATACTTGGCGGGCGTAGGCGCAAGTATGACATGAGTCTCGTTGCTTCAAATCGACGTTCTCATGGTGTCATTATTGCGTCCCGTTTCTGGAATGGTTTGGGCAGTCGCGTGTCTGCCGATTCCGAATATAAATCGGGGATAATGGTACAGATTTGGAGTGAAATATCTCAGACGGTGGCCTGGGTGGTATGCGACGCGACGGCGTCTGCCGGGTGGCGAGTGCGCGTCTACGCGGACCGATTTGGCACATCCGCTACCGAGCGCCGCCAGTGCAACAACTTTTCACCGTATTAATATCTCGTCCCGTTGCCGCGTCACCCACTTAAAAATACTATACCAGCTGAATTTTCATTGTTTATTTGTAAATATCACCGAGTTATGAGCCAGCTTAATAAGGATACTATACATCAGCTATTTTTACAACATTTACATTATTGGATGCCGTGCTAAACTATCATCACTATTGTTTGTTAGACATTCGATAACTCGGACCGGCTTCTGAACACCGTGTTACGCAAAAACCCTGATTTTGTTACCTGAGGAGATTCAAGTTATTATTATTTTGGCGTGGAGTAGGCGGGATGGGACTAAACAATGTTATGGAGGACAAAATTTTGTACCTGAGTATGTTTACAAAGGACTCGTATCGTACCGTAAGCCTGGCTTATAGTATCGTCGTTTTTGAAGCGTGGGCTCCGAAATGTCTGATGTTACAAGATTTGTCCCAAATTCTCTATTGTTACAAATCTTCCAGGCAAATTACATTTTAACGGACTCCGTGTAGACAAAAGGACATTTCGCCGTGAATATATTTCCGCTACGGAAATCGCGTCACCAAAGTCATAAGAAAACGAATTAAACGAACAAAGGTAGTTTATATTCAAACATCCGGCTTTCGTCGCCAATCTTGTGTCGCAAACTTGGTAATTTATTTTCTGATATTGTTATCTTAATAGTTGTAAGATAACGTTTGGAATCTTTGTTCACGTGATATTTCCTGCTAGGTTGTGTGATTATCTGTGGGTGATGTGCACGCTACCTGCTGATTCGGCCTCGGTTACCTCCCTCAAGGCTTGCGCCCGGACGGATACATCGCCCGAGATCTCTCTTGATAGCTTCAGACACGAATATCTCATTTGATACATTGAACACTGGCGGATGTGGAGAAAGTAGAATTATACAAATTCAACCTTCCTTTCATTTCAACGGAAGTTCATCTCAGATTTTAAAACGAACACAAGCCGCAACCTTTTCAAACTTTGTTTCTAGTGAGTATCATATCTCCGATAATCTATTATCGGAGATATGATAAGGATGCAAACTTCAATTCCAACGTGATTTTCATATCAAAGGCGAAGAATATCCATCGTGAAAGCGTCAAAGAGTACGTGTAATCAATATGAATGCCGGACGGGAGACCGGTCCAGCGCTGGATGGCATTATAACGAAGGGTGAATACTGTGAGAACTCAGGTCTAGGGGCGCACTTGATCACTGCACCTTACCGCCTTACTTCTCACGACTGCGAACAGCTGAACTGACCTCTATCATGTGCAATTATTAGAATATATTAGGGTCAGTTCAGCTGCTTGAATATTTAAAAACTGATTGTTTCATCTGAATAATCACCGGGCTGGCGCTGTCACGATATCCTTTGGGATACGGGACGGGATCATTAATTTGAGTCCGGATTGTCAGCTGGCTACCTGCTTGACCGAGGTTATCGTAGATACAAAAACTGATATTTCCGTTTCCACACCGGCATGGCAAAACTGAAAACGAATCAGCAATATCCTGTTGTAAATAACAAACAGAGCAGACGTTACTGAGCAATCTTGCGTACCGTTTGCCTAATATTTTATTCAGCATTTTGTTTATGCACTTTGTTTTCGTTAAATGCTGCAGAGTTAATGCGGGATGCATACTTTATGTTTGAAGCGTATAAAGTTCGAGTATTCAAATGTAAAACATTCTGGCTTTGAGAGGCAACTTCGGCAAATGCTCAAGTTTCGTACTCTGCTATTACGTAAAGGGTAGAAGCAAAAGTTTTTACATTTGAGGCATAGCGCGAGGCTTCCGTTCCGCATCAAAAACCGACGCTTTTGGCAAATCGCTTTGATGGTCACTGAAAATGGTATTCAATTTTACCAACCCCCGTCCTCTCAAAGCGAGATCGTTGAGCTTCTGCATTAATATTATTAAGTATAATAGTTTTTTTGTTTTGACTCAGTAAGGAAATTTCTATATCATATTTTTTTGCAATTTGAACTATATTAGAAAGTTCAGAGTGAACTCATATAACTTTGGAACGGGGTGGTTGCGAAGGGCAAAGAAACTATTAAAGTTACCCAAAGAATGTGGGTGGAATAACTATATTGTCTCCACCGGGACTCGGGAATAGGATAACCACATAAAGCGGTTGTTGCCTTGTCCGTGGGAGGACTATCAAAATCCATCCATCAGACTCTTTACTTTGATTGGACAGTAGCTGAATAGCATTATTACTAACGCAAGAAAAGATTTCTTGGAGATTTTAATCTAAGGTACAATCGAACGTTATTAAAAATGCTAAGGGTTAAGGTTGAGATGCGGGCAGGTGAATAATGAAATTCTTGAACCTTGGAATGCTGTTGCGACATGCAGGGATCATCAGGGGTGAATAAATATCTATTTGTAACAGGTTTTCAATCACCTGAACGGATAAAGGCAGTAGCAGGTACCCGCATGAGGGTAGTAAGATAAATACGTGTAACCGCTCGTTTCTGTTCTAGCAGATAGATTCTGCGGTGCGCGGTGCCTTGACCCGCTTGTGGCAGCGTATTGTACAGCAATGACACCGCTCGCCTTGAGCCGCTAGCATTGCCGGAGATATTTGCAACAATGGAGGCCAGATAATGTTTCAAAAGTTCCAAAATCCGCCGGTTCCTACCGGGGCTGGTAATTAACGTTTCGTAATCTCATTGTGAGCGCTGATTTACGTCGATCGATCCAATAACAGTTATCTTGACGAACCATGATTCTTAAACGGGGACAGTAGTACACATCGCATTCGAATGTTTCTAATGAACTTGATAAGGCGGCTGACTCACGAAGGAAACGACTCGCTTCTTATTCTACATTTCCGCTTCCTTTTCCTTTGTGCATTTTTAAAACATTTTCTCACGTTTTTTCTTGTGGGCGTCAGTAAAAAACGTCAGGAAGCGTGATCGATCGCCCCGAATCGATCGGAGATAGCATGACCTTTAGGTGTATTTCAGAGGCAAGAATATTCAGTGCACAGCTTTTACCAGGTTACAATTTATGACTCACCTCTGAGCGTCGGCGAAGACGAACTTCCTGAGCTTGAGGTCTCGTAGCACGATGCCTTGTTCATGGCAAGCGGCGACTGTTTCCGCCATTTGCCTGAAGAGTCTCCGCGCCTCATGTTCCCTTAGCCGTTTCCGCGCTCGCACATACGAGTGGAGGTCTGAATGCGACCGTGGGAAGATAAGGTACACCCTCTTGTCTCCGACTAGAACTTCGTGGATGGGGTTGACGTGCGGGTGACCATCGAGACGGTAGTGCGCTTGTAATAAGCTGCTGCAGTCTCGTGACACAACCTGGTGACAAAAACACGAATGAATCCAGGTCTAAATATTCAGCACTTTCCGGCATACAGTAGTAAGTTTTATTATTTTTCCGGTATACGTCATGCATTATTAATCAATCTGCCTTTTTGGGGTCACAAGCAACATTTTCCTATCAGTATTCTATTGACCTACTTTACGAGATTGCGTGACATATCTGTCAAGTACAATCACTATTGTTTCAGCCATGATGATTGGTAAGCGACGGTTGAAATTGAATTTCCATTAACATTGAAGCCAAAATACGGTTTTATGTTCCTTACGTTAAATAGATTCAAAGGGGTCCTATTTCAAAGCCGCTGTGATGTAAAAGGGCTTAGACTAATGTGAATAACGAGGTTGAAACATTTTAGTGAATAGAAGCGAGCTGACCCTTTTCGCAATATTAGCGAAGCTTTAGCTTGGCTGGCTTTAGATGGACCATGCTCTGGGTGACGACAAAGTAGAAATCAAAAACGGACAAGACATTGCGGCAATTATCAATAGTGAATAGACAAGAATTGCCGACAAGTTAAGTCCAACGATAAAACTTTCTATGGGACTGACGCCGAGGCAATGGTAATCGAGCCGAACAGTTATTTGTATAAACGATTGGATTTTCAATAATCGCGATACATTTCGGAATGGGCACGAAATGTCAACGGCATCGTGGACGCGAATTTCGGCTGATTTCCCCACGAATGATGAATCACATAGCGTGTCAGGTTATTTCTTTATGACTAGCTCAAAAATAGTGAATGCTATTTTAGTCAGACGCGATGACTCGATTTTAGCTCTATATTTATGAGCTTTAGCGAAACCATCCATTTGAACTATCTATCCAAGGAGTGCCAAAACACCAGTTTGATAAGAATTTGCAGTGCTGTTGACGCAGTACTTGATAATATTTGGCATCGAAAGAGTACAGGAGCTAACCTACTTAAGCGTTATCAATATTTGTATGAATAGCAGTTGTGTTGCAAAATATTCCCGCATGCGAAGGCATTGGAAATACATATTTTAGGTATATTGATGTCTACAATAATTTTCCACTGTTTATATAGGCTAGTTTTGTATTACGAAAACATTATAACTTATTAATATTAAATAAGTGTTTTTCCACATTCAGCCTAATCTAAGTTTAATACTGCATTTTTATTGTATTAAAGTTACAATAAAATTAGTATAATAGAGTTTATTGATAAAATGCACAGGACACACATCTAATCTTCTAAATGCCTCTAAATAAATGCTTGTGGTCAAATGCACGGTTAGTTCAATTGTTGCCCACACTGCAGTTAGCATCGATGAGTATTCAAATAGCCTACATATTCCTTCAATGCTACACGAGTCTGATTGCTGGTTATATTAACTCTGTTCGCATCCATGGTCACGTTAAGCCAGCAGTGCGTCGTGTGGCCGTTGTTTTGTTGTGTAGTGGCGCGTCGCACGCGCTTCTACGTAGATAGATACTAGTGGGGAGTGCAAAGGTGGGGGGGCCCCTAGCCTCGGTTTGACATTCGGCGATCGGTGCGTTATCAACTCGTCTATTTCACAATGTCAATGAGAAGGTCACACCTATTTTCGGCGCGACCCACGACCACGTGTCACACCACCAATATAGTACAGTAAGTTTACCGTGATTTTTTGTGATCTTGAATATTACCTGCACATGCTAACATTTAGTTTTAAACCGTAAGAGTGAATCAGTGTCGGCAATATGGTGCAGCGCGGTGTTGTAAACACACGGCCGTTTAGCAACGATAACGTTGCCACATTTAACCTTGCTGTGTTCTCACGGGAGGTGCTTATTCTGCGCCTTGACAATACCCGTATAGGCCTTTGTTAATCCTGAATTGCCTGAAATTACTTGTGCCCAACTACATAGTTAAATGCGCGTATGGCAAGTGAACACAGATACGGACTAGGGAGGAGGTGAGAGTAATAATCTCACCAGAATTTGATCTAAGAGATCTGACCGTAGCTAAACTTAATGTTATATCTATTGAGTGAGACAGTTATCCATGCATGATAGCTTTATTTGGTATATTAATGGTGACGCATGCATCACTTTTAAATACTTCTTGAGTTTCAATTTACGTTTACATCCGTTATTGTTTGATATTGATTGCGAAATTTGATGACCGCGAGGGACCGCTTTAGCTTTACAACAAGGTACTATGAATACATAGACTAGTTACGTTTCGTGCGTTATTCGTCATCGATTACCCATTATCTATGATTCGATTTATGACTGACAACTGAGCAACTTGAGTTTACTCATAATTTTGAAAATTTTGGCAACTATTACACCATTATTGAAATCAATTGAAATGGATCGCCTAAATTCGGCGAAAGTATATTTTCATTCTAATTGATTGAAAGGGACACTGCATGTGGGCATATTATTGACGACGCCAATCTCACTATGGGGTCCGATCCCGTGGGATCTAGCGAGTTACCCTTTAGCGTGTGACATTTGTGTGAAAGACACTTGCAGCAATTTATTTCGTGCGTTATAATTTATTGGCAATGGTATGGACCAAGAGGCCGTACGGACTAAAACAAGAGATTACGCACTGTATCAATCAAACAAAGCAACGCAAGTGCTGTTGAAACATGGTTGAAAACTCGGCACAGTTTCGAAACAGTATAATACGTTACGTAGTATCCTCGCCGGACGTGTTTGATCATTTTCCTTTGTGACATGTAATGCCGCATCCACAGGTAGACCCAAATATAGCCAACGTCAGTATATCCCAAACCCCTACAAACGTAAGGCCAGACACTAGACAAACGGTAGCTATCCACACGTTGGTGGTTACCAAAAATAATTCCTGCTTGGTATAAACAATAAAGTATCCTCATTGGACCAGGCGTAGGCATTCTTTTATTTCAACAAACGTGTGGATGTTAGACAAAACGTCGGCAAAAGCTTGCCGCAAACTTCATTTGATCTGCGCCCAAAAAACTGAAACTCGTCCGGATCGATGACAAAACAACGCAAGCCTTCGCCAACCAATGCAAGCCCTCTCCACATGTTTGCGTTTTCGGACGTTGCCTATGGTTGGGCCAGCATGTGGATGCGGCATTAGAAAAAAAAAGGGTCAAGTAAGTTATTTTTTAAATTTTTTGATGGCATTCTGCCAGTTGTTAAATTAATGTGGGAGAATGGGGTAAATGAGGAGACAAAGTCGACTAATGAATAATAATTAGGTATTTAGTGCCTGTCTGTCATTTAGTCTATACTTCAATTTGGTGGGTAGGTATTTCTATGGCATAGTGCCAGTAAAAATGGGGTAAATGAGGCCTTTGTCACCGTATCTACTAGACTTATCCTGTTTTAAAATAATAAAGAATAACAATGTGATTGAAATAGTACCTACAGGTAGCGAATTATGATAATAAGGATAAAGAGATAGGTTCTTAACTACCTACTTTACCATTGTGTTGTACTTATACAGCTATATGCCTAAACAATATGCATTTAGAGACGATTCCTGTACGTCTCGGGAGTCAATGCCCTGTGGATCTTTGATAACTCGCCTCTAACCAGTCTAAAAGCTAGATGGGTCTAGTCTAGGTATCTACACGAAGGCGGTATAACTGGTACTATGTTATCTAGGCACGAGGCATAGCGAAAAGTTGGAACTTTCAAGGCAGAGAATTCTAAGTTCAATAACGGGGGATAGCGAGAGAAGGCAGGTGTATGTAGGACCTGGTTATAAAGCGGAAACGGATTATTATGGACATCCTGCGGTGTCCAATCCAAAGCGTTTAACCTGTTCTTATGGGAAAAATCAAATATCTTACTTTACAAACATATTCCTCTTGTGTGCGCACGTCCACGCACCGGCAGAGGGAGGAACCCTCCACTTGTTCAAGGAGGAGGTATTTCTCCGCGACCAGAGCGGCTTGAAACTGGTGCTGCTGGGGCAAAGGGCTTGGTGGCGCCGGAGGGCTCGAAGGCGAAGCCGCCAGCCGTTCTGCGAGCCCCGGGGACGGTGAACGCTCATCTTTACTCGGCTCACCCACAGTGGCCACCAGCGGCTTCCTCCCAACTCCCCACAACACCGATGGCGAACCCGGATCCATCACAAACACACACGAAACACAAGTTCACAATACACTAACACAAAACACTACGAGGAACTACGAAGAGATGAACATGATCTGCAACAAAACAGCCGATTAGACACTGCGAATTGCAACTTACAAAATTTCAAAACGTTTTGCAAGGGAAATTACGAGTACGGACCTTGAAATGATTGCCCTGAGTGGATATCGTTCCAAAATTTGACTGTCCGTCGTGACGATAGCGTCGCTATATTCTGTAATGAATTACTGGATTAAAACTCCTGGTAATTCGAACAGTAGACAGGCCAATATTTTGGGCCGGTGTCCGCTCGGGTTGTTGAGAAGCTAAGCGAACACACAACCTACACACACTATCGCCATAGCGAGACTGACTTGACGCGGCGGCGGCGAAATAGAGCGAGCGAGCGCCGCACCGAGCCGAGCGAGCGACAGACAGTACCGCTGGCTGACTAGAGATGTCAATAACGACTATAAAAACTGACAACGCGTTTTTGTAGGCGTGCGTAATAATGTAAAGAAACTAGTTTTTTTGTGATTTGACGTATGAAATAAATCACTCACCTTCGCTTTGCCGATGATATAGACATCATGACAGAATTCTTGTAAAACCTAGGTACAATACTGATATTTCTCAATATCGTCTCCTAACAGATGCTTAAAATTAACATGGGCATTTAATCACACTCATGCCGAAAAATATTATTATTGCAAATTTTATACGATGATTCGATATCTTCTAACACCCTCTTCTTTTGAACTTAAAAGAAGAGACCAACCCTTATTATGTAATTAAAATGTTATTAAAAAAACTATTTTTTATTTTATTGACTATTTTGGTGCGAAGATTCAACTAGGAATCTTCCATTACAAGTCATTCATGAAATTTTCTAAAGTAATAAGCAAATAACAAAATTATGCATTTTATTTATAGCATGTTTAGTAACTATCTATTCTAGGAAACCTGCTATTCGTGTAAACGGACACCTCGAATCGAAAGCCTCGGTCGGGCTGGCAACCGATCCAACAACGTACACCGTCTTCTTGCGTAGTACGCTAAACTTAAGCAGCAACGAAGAAAGAATTTGCTGTCTCTTTTCATAGTACAAATAATAGAGTTCGCAGAAAGAGACAGACTGTGACCATTCATCTACGTTTGGCAATGCAAAAACTTTTGGGCTTTATCTGGAAATATTTTTAAACATTGGATTATCTAAACGTTACTTTGTATCTTTCTGATAGGTGTCATTTCAAATTCAACATAAAAAAACACTGTTTAGCTGATCAATTATATATCATCATCATAATCAATTATACTTACCTAGTATTATAATATCTGGGACATACATAGGTATCTAACCTAATTAGTAGGTACCTACTTACCTATCACATTTGCGTTTAGGTATAATAATACCAACTGATTATAATAATAATATATACCTATTAAGGACTGTAATGCAGAAAGTCGTGCGACAATAGGAGAAACATAATTATCGAAATCCTAGGTTACTTTACTACAAACTAATCCATTTTAAAAAAAAACTTTCGAATTGATTCCCTCCGCATTGAGTTCAAGTTTATTAAAAAAAGAAAAAAATTCTAATGTGTTATAATAGTGTACCACTTACCTACCTACCTAATTAATTACAACTTATGTACATGACTAAATAGAAACAACAATTAAAATTAACAATATAACTGGCTTAGGTTAATTCTAAACAAAAAATAGATAGGTACTAACACAGAATTAAAATCAGAAGAGAGTTAGCATTTGATTGTGTAGATAGGTATAATCTAGTTACAAGTACCTACCTGCTTACCGACATTTGATCCGATCAAAATTGTTTTTTATGTAAACAGCAATCTTCCATTCGCCAAAGAACTGTTACAACTGAAATAAAATAGGTAGGTTAAGAATTACAAATTGCGCCATAAAAGTTTTTAATTATGCAAGGTTCACAACTCACCATTCCTTTATAAGAAAATGGTGCGGAGATTCTTTGAATTTTCAATGACTAAGTAAATAGATACCTACGTACCTCCTACCTCAGAGTGACTTCGTTCGTATGATGGATGACAGATGCAGCCATTAATTTCATGACGTAACGTAACATCCAATAGGTAGGTACCTAGATAACAGCGGAAAAAAATGTTTTGAGATCAAATCGAAAGTCCTTTTTATTAATAACTTGCTGTTGCCAGCGGCTTTGCGCGCGTGGAGTCGTGTTTTAAAATAAACCCCATAATCCCACTATTCCCATACACACTTTCACACCCAACATCTCCCCTGTAAATGTGAAAATCCAAAAACCCTGAAACACGTAATTATTTATTTATAGATAATATTCTTGTTTAAATAAAACTATACCAGAAAAAATTTAGTACATATTAAGTTATTCTCATTGTCCCCATTAAAATCTACTAGGTATATTCATAACAGCCTTACGTTTAACGCAGAACACTGTAAAAATGCCACTGCTCCTCTAAATAAATAAGGATGTAGGTAGGTAACCACAGTGGATGTACCTAAGTTGTTTGCATAACACTTTACAAATTAAGATAGCCCTGCAGAGGAAGAAAATATTATGGCGGACGAAATAATTATCGTAGACAAATTAAAAAAATCAATAGACCTTATTCGTTTAACACGATCGTGGTATCCTTTTTAACCGATTTTATACAAATGTAAGTAGACTGCATAATCTGCTTATACTTGAGTCACGCCTGATTACTGTAGCAATTCGTTGCCTTCAGTTTCCTGGTTCTAGTTTTCTACAATTCTGACATTAGTAAAGTAGGTTCCTACCTACCTACAGCTGTCTTTTGCTCTCCATGGTGTGGTAGGTACGTCATTCCATGGCCTGAACATATTTCTTGAGAACATCTTCGGTCTACATTTTAGTCTTTCGGGCTGCATAATTGGATACAAAGTATATTTTCTTAAATTTGTTTAAAAGTTTTGCTAAGTTTACAGCAGATAATGTTGAAGAGTAAGGAAGTAACGGTGCACTCGGATTTGTTGAGTAAAGTCGCTGACGATGACTCAACCGCAAACGATGCACCAAATTCTTTGTTTGCCCTCATGCATTAGTCAGTATACAACGCATTCCCGATCAATGAAACACAGGAAGATGATTTATTATAGGCTCAATGTTCTAAAATTATTTCATTATTCTTTAATTGAGTATGACGTCTTCTAGTTATTTAAAAGTGTCAGTTTATTTGCATAATAAAAATAAAATAATTAATAACTAACTAATATAATTATATTTTAGTGTAGTTTTTTTTTATCTTACTATTTTCTTGTTGAATAATTATTGTACTACAGTCTTTAGTAATTATTTATACATACAGACAACTTTGTCTGGCGGAGGGCGCTACAGGGCATCCTAGTTTGGGTACTAATGTTGTCCATATAGGATTAAACAGTATTTAAACATATTATGATAACTACTTTTAAGATTGTACCTACATGTATAATAACGTTGTATTCAATAAATAAATATTATTATTATTATAATTAGTATAGCGATTTTGTAAAATCGCTTTATAACAATATCAACTACTTAAACACAAACTAAACCCAATTTTAAATAAATTAAATACAAAGCGTATTTCGATTCAACGTACCTACTGGTATCAGAGTGCAATCAAGAAAATTAACATCTAATTCGTGGGCAAGTGAAAGAACATTCTAATAATATACCAAATAAAAAACATTCTTCTGTGACCTCACCAAAGTGCCTCTTTGTTCTGAGTAATCCAAGCAAAATTACTCAGTTTCCCGATTCTTGAAATGAAACAGCCAATTGTGACATTTATTTGAATCGATTGTTCAAACTTCAAGGGCCTTTATTTCCGTATAAAGATTTCATAAAATTGTTTAGCTTAACGAAACTTAACGTGTTTTGTTTTCTTCTGTTGAAATGACACGTAATTAGACACAGCAGTGTTTAGTTAATCCGCTGTTAAATAAATAATGTTTTGACGTGAAACGTCTTTCATGGGGTCACTTGCATATTGTCATAATATGTTATCACTATGATGATCTTGTCATAACAATATTTTGTTACTTTGGAAGTACAGCACATACTGGCATTATTTTATTATTACTATTATTTAGAGGATAGAAGCCATAACTCGGTAGTGGATAATGTATGTTTCACGTACTCCACTGCGGCTGCGTCCTTGATACAGCCTACCAGATTTTTTCTAGTAAGACCTTAAGTTTTAATATAAGTAAATATGATGCAAGACTAGATTAAACTTGTTTGGTCCAATCTATTTATACTTAATCTGCAAGAGCTCTGTAAGTAGGTACCCACAAGTAGATATCGTCCGGTGGTTGGTCAGTAAAATAAATAAGGTGATGAAAAAAAAATAACAATGTTGCAATTATTTTATAGGTGTTACGTTTCCTTGTACCTATCTACGTAAGGAAATATCAAATCCAAGGTTATCTCTGCTTTGGAACTTGAAAACTACTGATTTGAATTTTTTGTGAGAATTAATTACACATAATTTCTTAAGTTTTTGAACTTTACTAAACTTGATGACTCTGAATTAGTAGGTGTATGACTATTAGGTAGAGTAGGTATCTAGGTACCTATAACGTAGGTGTATCAGTAGATAGAGTAGGTATCTGATAGTGATGTATTAAAGATTGTTGAATTCCCACATTCGCAAACGCGAATTCTAATATTCAACTCCAACATTTACGAATGCGAATGTAAAAATCGTGAGCTTCAAAAGCTTCGAATATGGCGCCAAAAGGACCTATGCAATTACAAGTGCTATTAGAAACCATAAAAGCCAATTCAATGACTTAATACAACGGGAAAAAGAAAACCGGATTACTTTGACAACAAATTATCTGGCTTCCTCATTACGACAATCTACAGCCGTACTAAAACAAACTTATGTTACTGATTGCGTCGAGAAAAACAAAAAAGTAGGAAAATAACACCACCAGTTAACAATTTAATAAGCGAAATGATTGCTATATAACCTTTAGTTTTATAAAAAGTAGGTATTGGATTTATTGATGGATGACCCATCTATGTCCGTCGTATAATTTAAAATCTCGACAACATTTTTATATTAAATTTTGTACGGCAAGTTAAAAGGTATTGGAATTATTCAAATCGTTTCAGAAAATGGCATTTACAACTAACTGATAACTAGTCTGATTTTTGTTCAGAGGTATCGTTGCTGAATTTCATATGACACGGCAGACAAAATAATTTGAAATAAAAAATATTGCTTAAAAATAGCAATGTATTATATAAAGCAGATGTATTTAATGACTCTGGCCTAGCTACTGTCGGAAATAATTTTTTTTGGTAACTAATAATAATAATTTTGCAAAAGGATCATTAAAAAGCATAACTAAGGCTAGTTATGCTTCCCTCTTCTTCCCTTTTCACTGTGGTAATGATAAGTCTTACTTTTTTTTTCACTACAAAACAAAACTATCAATCTTCCGTCCGAAGCAATAGATAGGTAAATAGATAGAAAATACTTTATTGTACACATTAGCTTAGGTAAGTACTACAAACTTTGACAATATTTTTGAAATGGCACTTTTGGGTATTATAATAATAATTATTCAATTAACTTTACTCTCGCGGATTATACCGCAAATGCCTCCGCGGTCGACCGGTCGACCGCAGTCGACTTCTTGGCCACCCCTGATGTAGAGGAATATTAAGATAACACCACGCTAAAGAAACTGCAGTGGGTATTCTTTGTTTTTAATCTGATTACTTGCTTCGCAAAAAAACGCATAATCTATTACGAATGCGAATGCAAATATTAAAAAAGACGCGAATGTGTAGTATGTACACTACTGGGCATAGGCATAAGACACTTATGTTTACTACCAATCTGTGGATATATGTACATTAAATACCTCCATAGATTAATAATCAATCACCTACCTCAGCAAGTTCCTTTCTACCTCACCATGTCCAGTAGTAAGCATTGATGAAAAAAATCGTCTATCTGTCACACAAGGCTATAAACATTTAACTGTGAAATTTTCACAGAATACTTTTTGTTGTTATGTCATATATCCTGACAAATTAAGCCACGGACTCTCTACGAGAGTTGAAAAACTAACATAATGTTTAATACCAAAGAATTTGTGTTTATTACACTAGTACGGAATCCTTTAAGCACGCGTCTGACTCGCACTTAGTCGGTTTTACGGTAAACTTATGAATGTAAAAAAAATATTTGGATTTCAATTACCTAGAATATGTGTTATTCTATGTCACGAACTATAGGTATTTATTTTAAATTTCATTCACACTGTCTATAGGTATGTCAAGCGTAGAAAAACTAAAGAGTGGTGTAGGTACATGGATGATATCACAGAAGAGTAGGTAGAGTAGTTACCTCATCTATCTACCTACCTATTTTATTCCTATTGTGTAGAATGTTAACTGACAAGAATAAGTACCTAGGTAGGTACCTTTTCTAGATAATAATCTTAAATTAGGTACTTACCATAGATTATCTAGCCAGACCGTAGGTTACGGTAACCTGGTTACCCATCTAACTTTATAATTCGTTTCACATAAAAAAAAACTCGCACTTAAAACTGCTATTGCAATACTGCATTTTATTTGCAAGGTAGTTAGGTACGTGCCTAACTTACCTACTTGCCTAAAAGCTGTCTTGTCCAGTCCAGCACAAGGGCAACGGGTGGACGATACATAGTCGCATGCCCTTAAGTAGAAGGGATTTGAGCAATAGGTAGGTCCTATTCGGTATCTAGGTCTGTGCTACTGTGTTAGTTTGGACGAATTTTAGCCACTATCAAAATGTACTTACTCTACCTAATGGTAGGTACTTAGGTACGTAGGTAAACATTTTATTCGCTGATTTTGTTAGCTACAAAATCATAAGCATGGGTAGAAAGAACGTCTACCGTCGAAACCATACATGAAGGCACGATATAAATATATATATATTATATATTTCCACAAAATAAATATCACATCACCCATATTTAGAAGAACTTTGTCACTGTAATAACTTCTTATAACGTAGGTAGTTATACCTAGTCGGGTTTGTGGCTCACATTTTGTGTTCCACTGTGTCTTCACTCCCATTTTGCATTATTTAATTTTAATTAGCGTAGTAGGTGGCCCTCAAAGTTATGAAGTTTATCTAGGTAAGATACCTAGGTAGTGATAATATATTAATTTTGGCTGACTTTGTGTACTTTTGAGGTAAGAAATAATCAGAGTATTTGCATTAACTCCTTAACTAATATAGGTAATTTATTGATGTTATTATCTCTTCACAAACGAACCCAAGGGACGACGTATAGGAAGGCCGCCACCCACACCCGCAGATAGACTGATGACATCGTTGTGGGAAGTCGGTGATGGAGTCAGTCCAAGAAAGCTCGTCATGAAACTTTTACGTTCAGCAGGCTGCTGATGATGAACTGTTTAAAAAACTTTTTTTAAGTTATCGTTAGAAATCCGTTCAACCAATTTTCGTTGACAGCTGTTCTTAGAGCATTCTACCTAAAGTTAGAGGGAGGGAGACACAATTTGGGCTAGGTACTTTGAAAAAATTCCCTGGGCGAGGGATAGACCACGGCCATCCTCAGCCACGATCAACTTAGGTTTATTTTATAACGTATGCATGAGCTTACGTTATAAAATAAACCTAAGTGCCAAATTTCAGCTTTCTAGACTTAGTAGTTTTGACTGTCAGTTGATAAATCAGTTAGAAGTCAGGACAAACGATTTATAAGTTTAGAAAATTAGTATTAGTGAGTATAGATATCTAGTAGCAAAAATTGCGAATAGCGCTGTTTATATCGCACTATGCAGTACAAACCTAATAATAAGAGCTGCTAGCCTGTATCAATCATGATTTCATTTTATTATGCCCATTAGTAGTTTTAGGACCTCATTTCCTTTTTTCATGTTTTACACTACCTTACTTCAATACTATAGCGATATCTAATATTATTACACCATCTATTGAGATTTATTTGCACCTACTTTTCTTTTGAGACACCCCATGGTTCTAGCATTCTTACTGAAATGCATTAGCATCCCTCCCTGTCCTAACGCACGTATAAAAGACTTTTAGATCAAGATCTACTCTTTATTTTATAGATACACCTAGAAATGTCATTTTTGACAGTTGGGCACAGGAAAATTCTAATCTGAAATTAAAATAGCCACGGTCATTTTGGTTTACTTGATTGGGTGATTGATTGCACGTTGGTTGATTCATGATTGAAAATGAGTGAGAGCAAACATTTTTTAATCTGTGGTTTATTGATTGAAGACCATGGCGAGCACGTCGAGGTTTGTTTTTCTTGTTTTCCTATTTTATTGTTATACTCTTTCGTTTTATACCGTTGCTTTTTATAAAATTAGACGAATAATGTTATTGCTATCGATACGTAAGTTATCAGTGGTAACGAGAGCCCGTGTGACACATTTGCGAAATACTTTATCCTGCGTGTGATTTCTACTTGTTGACGAATGTTAAACCTACTTTCGTTTGTGGTTTTAGAATTGAGGCGAATAAGGTGGTGTGCTATTCTCATCCCGATGCACCGCTTATCGAGGATTACAGAGCTGGCGACATGATCTGCTCGGAATGCGGTCTCGTCGTCGGGGACAGGTAAGCATTGTGTAGCAAAATTTTGCGAAACATTGGGCTCCCGTTGACGGTGTCGTAATAATAACAAAGTTGGCGAACTGACGCGTGTGATGCATTGGATTTCTATGTTTCGAGGTCGCGAATAATTGTCGATAATTGTGCAATTTTTCAATTGTAACAGGTAGGCAAATGTCAAAGCCCATACGCAGTAAAACCACTCAAGGTCATAGTAAACAGTGCAGCGTTTGCAACTATGGTAAACATGCATTGTGCATGTACCGATTTCTACAACATTTTTATTTAAAACAACATTATTATACAGCTAATTACCCTTACCTTTGATTGCTCTTAACTGCAGAATAATAAATAACCATTCCAACTCTCCAACATTTCCAGGGTGATTGATGTTGGTTCAGAATGGCGTACATTCAGCAATGAAAAGTCTGGTGTTGACCCATCTCGTGTTGGTGGTCCTGAAAATCCTCTGCTATCAGGTGGTGATCTATCCACCATAATCGGACCGGGACGTGGTGATGCATCATTTGACAGTTTCGGTGTATCCAAGTACCAGCAGAGAAGAAATATCAGCAGTACTGACAGAGCGCTCATAAATGCATTCAGAGAAATTAACACAATGGCTGACAGGATAAACCTTCCCAAAACTATTGTTGACAGAGCCAATAATTTGTTCAAACAGGTAAATACATGTGGAACACCCTATGAGTTCATCTGAGATTTTTGTCCATGTAAACTTCATCTTCTAGGTCTTAAGGGTAACTAAGAAAGGACAAATACTTTTTCTTTTGAGTCCACCCCTATATAACACCCACAAGGTCAGAAATACTGTAACACTGCTGTCATAAACTCATAAAGAGTCCTCTCCTGTATTGCAAGGTAGGAGTTGGGCTTGTTGGTGTCAGGTTAGAAGGGTGATAATGCATAATACACCTGAATCTGGGATGTTAGTCTCAGATTTTAGTTCCCCCACTTAAAATGAACAAGCTGCCAGATTTAATAAGCAGTCACAATGTTTTCCTCCATGGTACGAAAGCATTAACTACATCTTTTGTGTGGGAAAATCCATTAGAACACAATGGGATTAAACCCATGACCTGGTCAAAAAATAATTAATCATATTTCAGGTACATGACGGCAAGAACTTAAAAGGTCGGGCCAATGATGCAATAGCTTCTGCATGCCTCTACATAGCCTGCCGTCAGGAAGGCGTCCCTCGGACATTTAAAGAGATCTGCGCTGTCAGCAAAATCAGCAAGAAGGAAATTGGCAGATGTTTCAAACTCATCCTCAAAGCACTCGAAACATCTGTGGATCTGATAACGACAGCAGATTTCATGTCTCGGTTCTGCTCCAACTTGGGGCTTCCGAACTCCGTGCAGCGGGCGGCGACCCATATTGCGAGGAAGGCAGGAGAGTTGGATATTGTGTCGGGGCGGTCCCCTATTTCCGTCGCAGCTGCTGCTATTTATATGGCTTCGCAGGTGAGAACTTTTCCATGGAAAACTTTTGAAAATATTGCAGTTATGAATATTTTT
This sequence comes from Perizoma affinitatum, assembly GCA_961405105.1. Classification (NCBI taxonomy): domain Eukaryota; kingdom Metazoa; phylum Arthropoda; class Insecta; order Lepidoptera; family Geometridae; genus Perizoma; species Perizoma affinitatum. The sequence goes on along the minus strand of OY560191.1, from coordinate 3,234,179 downwards.
TTTAAGTAAAATCTAGATTTCTACCATGATTTGTGAGTTTGAATGGGTCCCGTAAATATCCGGTTTTTCGTAAAAATATTCTCTGCTGAAATTCGAAGAATGGACACCTTCAGATTAAAACTCGGTATGCACTAAATATTATCACCAAACGTCACTAGAGGGCCCTGTAATAGATAATAGAATGTTAAACGGCGTATATGATTGAAATGCACATAAAAGCACATGTTTTGTAGTTGACATAGTTATATAGTTACAAGGGCTACTGAATTAGCTATGAAACATCATCTATGAAAATAGTTGTCACTAACCATATTTCGAATTCTGAATACATAATTATAAAACATATTAACTTATCAGTTAAAAATTCCGTAAAATATTTACTGTGTTAAAATATTTCACTCATATTCAGCAAAATAATACATTTGTTTTATTATGTCATTGTTGATTGATGACAATACAAAAGTGTTACTTCAAGTTTCACCATACACTGACACAAAAAGGATCCAGGTACATTATTGCGACCCTACCATGATACCTGAGTCCTCTCTTTGTACTGCGAGCCAAACAGATCCTGTCTTGCTATATTTATTGGTATAGGCTGTATGTATGTCAAGTATGAAGATGGAAGTATGGTGGTCAAGTTCTTTTCCACATTCAGACTCAAAGTAAGTAGTTCAGTTGCGTGGAGGCCTGGCTCTAGATAGCTTGCCAGGCTAACTCCGACCAGAAGCTTCCTGAAATCTTTGCAGGCTTCATGGAGTGACCTTGGGTTGTTGAGGATTCATTCACATAGAGTTGCTAATCCCACATTCCAGCATTACATGGCTGCTTTCTGAGGTGGTTTCGCTATAACATGACCTGCCGAAATGTTGTAAATGTCAATAGGGGACAGTAACCGCTTACCACCATGTGGGCCATGTGCCTGTTTGTCTTATAATAACATAAAAAAAAGTTGGCAGTGATTCTGCCAGTATGGGCCATAGTCAGGTATATATTTCACACTATTCTTCTCTTTCCAGGCGTCGGAAGACAAACGCAGCCAGAAGGAGATCGGTGATATCGCCGGCGTGGCTGACGTCACTATCCGCCAGTCATATAAACTCATGTACCCCTTCGCGGCTAAGCTGTTCCCTGAAGACTTCAAGTTCGCTACACCCATCGAGTTCCTGCCGCAGATGTGAACACTTCGCCAGCTCTTGTGTAGGAAAATGCTGTGTGCGAGTAACTGGTTCTGTTTTGTTCAATGTGCAACTGGCACACTGACCAGGGGTCTAGACAAATACCTCACGCCTACATTTCCTTTCACGCTAACGCAAATTTGTCAAGGTAAAACTTGGCAGCTGTCACATGACATTTCGACAGCTAGATCCGCTGGCCCTTTAGGCGACAGCCACTTTCTGTTGGCGTTAACGCCTGCAGAAAGATTGAATTGTTTGGGAATGAAAATAGCTTTAGAAATGTCACGTGACTTCCTAGTATTATAATATCTGTGGTAGTAACGTGACTGCGGACTACTGCCGTTTTTCCGTGACGCGTTTGCGTTAGCTCGAAAGGAAAACCAAGCGTGAGGTATTTGTCTAGCTGTCCGGTTTAGGTCAGTGTGCTATCGCTTACCATCTGTCGGGCCGTATGTCTGTTGGCCATCTAATAACGTTAAAGGTGGTGGCGATGAAAGGGAAGTCCACGTCTGTTTGATCGGGCTTGAAAAAGGTTTGGTAGTAATTTTTACTAGGAACAGGATTTATATTTGTTTTAGTTAAAGCACACGAAAATTACAAAAACTTTGTGAATTTGTGAGTTTTATTGTTAGGTTATTGGTAACCTGTATCTAGTAAAATTATGTTCCTAGCCATGATCAATTCAAAATCGTTTCAAGCCCTAGGTAGGGCCTTGTGAATGAACCACTGTGGTGACAAGATTGAATTAATGAATTAATGAATGAATGATTCACCAGTATCCTTTCATGTACATGGGTTTTAGGCATGTCGTTAGTAAATAACTAGTATTTTAAAGTTATACTTGGCTTGAAGCTTGTTTGAGACAGTGTTTGATGGTTAAATTGTCAGACCTTCAAACTCGGTCGCCGACGTAACCTGCACTTATAAGTGAAGAGTACACAATTTTGTCTTAAGTGATAATTACTTTGTTTGATATATAGTAGTGATATAACACATTGTAACTCCAAACCTTTTGTTAAGAATTCGATGAACCTCTGTTAGTTTTCTGTCATAAATAAACTCTTGATTTGACTAGAGCCCATATTGTTATAAGTTTTATATGGGTCATTATTGCGTTTTTTTTTTATTATTTTTGTAGTGTGTCGTAATGTGAACCTGGACTTTTCTGAATCTAAAGATGGAATGAGGGTAGTTGCGGCTAATGCTTTGACGATAGCCCTATATACTCCAGTCAAAAATGAAAATAATGAAAAAGGTATACATGATATAGGCCCGTATAAAGCTATATAATATATAAATATGTTAAGTGATAGCGAAAGCCTGTATTTTAACTACTAATAGTCTATAACTACTTATCTGCAACTATATTAAAATAATCACTAAAATAATAAATGTCTCTGGTATGTCAGCGTCACTAACTGCTTACACCTTTGGGGTGTAAAGGTTGATTTTTAACTCTTGGTAGTATTTTTTTTATGAGGCAAAATTGTAGCCTAAGACTGAATAAACAACTAATAATGAAAAAAAAAAAACTCAAATTTACTACTCTTAAAGTTTAATAGGAGTAATAGTTGAAGCTTTCTGTACACTAGAAAAAAATGTGTTTGTGTAAAATGTGTACTCGGTAGTTCCTGATACCCGCGACACAGGGAATTCGAGTGTTGGGTCAGAACTATGGATGTGACTGTTTGGTGTTTATTTATTTAATTTCATTTAGTTGCTTCCGATTGGTATATAATACTTATAAATTACAGTGAGACATACTTAATTTAAAATGTATCATGAATGGTTATGCATGGAGGAGCTTGTCTGCAAATTCCATAAAGATTTTTGTATTATTTCCGTTCAATTATGAGATTGAGTTCCTCATATGCGCAAAATATGATGTTTTAGATAAAGGCTAAATTTTGTTTTCAAAATTATTCAGCTGGACTATTTTTCCTATAATTAGTTCAATACTTTAATATGTTTATATTCTGCTAGTGGTTTTAGCGAGTATGGCTACCCTTTTGGGTAGCCATATTCGCTAGATTTTAGATCTAGATTGAACGTAAAGTAAGGGAAATGGTTGTCAAAATTCGCGTGAATGTACTGAGTTGGCCCAAGACCGGTCGTCATGGCACTCTATGGGGGAAGCGAATGTCGAGCTGTAGAATTTTACAGGCTGCTGATAATGATGACGACAAGAAAATGTTATGCACACAGAATCAACAGCGATATTGTTATAATGCCTTTTAATAATATTAAGAAGTAAGCTCGCAGAACTAAAATAACATAGAATATAAGTTATATAAATAATGTGTCGTACTGATTTTGGATGTAATGTGTATAAAATCAAAATATAATTTAGAACAAACCGCGATTTCAATTCTTATTCTAATAAATGTGATTTTTTTCTAAATGATGATAGTCGTGTGTTACTTTATATATATCTTCGTTTTAAATAACTTTTATATGTTAGCTGTTCATATCTAAAAGTACTTATTAATTCATAAAACTGATTACTATATTGAAGCATTTTTTTTTCTCTTATTATTTTGAAACGGGCTAACATGCTCCTTTTTCTCCCTATATCTCAAACAAAACCCTACATATTCAAAAGCCCCCGCAACAATCTTCTATTTGCTCTATACATTTTCAATAACAATGTTATCGTTGGACACAAAAGTTTCGATCGATTCGTCCAACTTGACTTTTGACACACGGACATGACGTAATTAATGGTTCCGTTTACGTCATTTCACAGCGAAACTCAAAAATATCTCTGAAAAAAGGTGAGCTGAGTATCGTCACGCCAAACGATACAAAAGGACCTTGCTTAGCTATCACAGATATTATAATACAGTCCTAATGAACGTACCTGTATATTCCTTATAAAATTTATTAATAACCATAATCGGAAATATTAAAGTGAACAGAAAGTATAATCTAAATATCTATCATGTTCTGTTTGAAGTTTTGAATAAAAAAAAAAACGAAACACGCTCACGACTGTATTTCCCATGGTGGACATCCTCAGATACATACTCAGTGAGTAGATCTTTGAGGATACCAAGTAGGGGGTAGTCAGAGGCACGTCCAAACATTACATTTGATACATGCCCGCGTTTTGCAAGTAGTAAGCATTCCACGTGACAGGTTGCAAGCCCATCGCCGCTTATTGGAACACTAACTATGGGCACATGCCTTCGAATTTTTGGTTCTAGGGCATGCCGGTTTCCTCACGATGTTTTCCTTCACCGTTTTGAGCACGTGTTAATGCGCACATAAATTTTTCGAGTGGAAAAATCCAGTGGTGCACGACCGGGTTCGAACCCACGACCTCCGGATCAGAAGTCGGGGTATCGCCCACTAGGCCAACACGGCTTTCGAATAGTCTGGTTTAAATTCTTGTGGTCAATTTATTTTGGTCCCGATCATATCGGTGCGCCAGTAACATTCTTCGTCTGGTGCCAGTATTTTTCAAGCAACTAGGTGTTGATTCTGCTGACGGAATACGATGACATTTTTATGGACACTTAACGCTTACGGAGGTCAGTATAATTGGCTCATTAGTCGGAGTCTAAGAAGTCTGCAACGATGAGAATATTCTTAACTCGATTTTTTATATTTACGAGCTTTCGTATATATTCAAAATAGCCTATTCTCGAGCCTACACTCGACAGCTAAATTAATTTGTTTGCTAAATCCAAGTACAACTGTTTTACCTTGAGTCCTCATTTAAAGTCTACTTAGAGCGTTAAATAGTTTCAAATAAAAAAATGGGATGCTCTGAATATGTAATGATTTTAAGGTCCCATAATATTAACTGGGGTCTTAATGTGCGACAGTAAGTTTAGCACGTCCAATAGTGGGACTTCTTGAATAATGTAAATTGATTATTTGTAATTTTGATTCTTCAAAGCTAAATTTATATTGTAAACTGACTTGAAGAGGCTTAGTGTCGTGCTATGTTCGTGCTCATTGACTTGAATCGTATTCATCTAATAACAATAATAGTAAAGCCTTTATTTCCAAAATAAGCTATGTACGTACATACATACATTCTTAAAGATTCATATTGCTTTTCACTTTGGCACCCAAAATTGGGTGCCAAAGTGCCCAATTTAGGACCATTCGGTTTCATTGTAGTCGCCATCTACGAAATTATATAAACTCAGTCTAGACTCAAGTATCAGGTTAAAGATTTTTTGCCATTGACAGTCTACATAAAGTTTTAGATTATTTCTGGGTTAAGACTTGTACCCAGAACAGTGCTACAGATTTAACAACGTTAGGTAGGTTACGTTTGTATTATTTAGTTTCTAATTTTTGACTACGACTTTATTTTTATTATTAAGTACATATATTAAAACAAAATAAATGGTTAGAAAATATTTTTTTTTCTTTACTCCTACCTAGCTTTGAGCTTATTTCTCATTAATTTTAATTCTATTATTTCGAGGAAGCCAATATAGTAGGTAGGGATTAAATTAAAAAAATCTAAGTAAACTGCCGGGATCACGTTTCCGATCCTGTAAGGATAGACAGGTACCTACTGGTAGCTTCGTGACATAATATATAGGTCAAAAATACTTAATAAGCTTAACAACTTTGGAATCGTTTCACTAACCAAGACTTACCCGGGGTCAAATTATGCAATCTGACTCGTGTACCGAAGCTTCCATAAAAGAAAGACATGCTTAACTTTGTAGTTGAAAAAATGATCTCCAGTACATCGATATACGTCATGGTCAATTCTCCCACTGTAAATGTAAGATTGTAATCGAAAAAAATGTAGAGTATAAATAGGTATATAAAAGAATATAAAAATTTTCACACAGCATCATCTAGCCCCAAACTAAGCACATTTTGTATTATGGGAGCTACATGACTGATATATTACATAAATATTTTTTTTTGTAATTACATTCATATTATATATAAAAACACCCAGACCCGAGACAAATATTAGCAGATCATACAAACATTTGTCCCGCGGCGGGAATCGAACTCGCAACCTTCTGCGTCTCAGGCGGGCTTTCGCCCACTGCGCCACAGAGGTCGTCAAATATATTGTTCTGTGATCTAAAGGCTTAAGGCACGTGCGTTTTAACGGTCGATATTAAGAGGTCGGCGTAGGATGAATTACCAATACAAACGAAATACCAAAATCATTTGTAATTAAAGCTTATTTCCACCATATTATGCTATTATTTGTATTCGAATAGTATTTAGGTACCTTGATAAATATTATTTCAAAATACTTACCTAAATTAAAATGTAAACGAATCGCATTTTGGATATTTTTACGTCATACATGATATGTTTTCATCTTATTTGTTTCGTATTAAAAACAACAATGTCTTACGTATCGTTATATTAGTTACATAGCTTATATTGTCTAGTGACAGAATAACAATACGATGTGAAAAATACAACAAGTTTTCAGGTACAAGTTAACAAGTTTTTTTTTGGTATTACGGAACACCACCAAATTTATAACTAATTCCGAACGGCTAATATTGCTATCGCGCTTGCACGGGGCGGTGCGGGGTCGCGGGACGTTTAAACATCTATTTAGTATTTTTCAGGAAAGACAGATGATTGTAGTGTTTTCCATTCCTAAAGTATACGTTTACGATGTGAGACTATAAACGTGCATCAAACCCACGACCTCATTCGTCGGTTATATGTTGCCCGCCATGGTAGTCTTCTAATAAAATATTCTAAACAAATTCCCTCGACGCTACGTGATCCCGATAAACAATCATGCGAACCCTTTCCTTTAAATATCGGCCCCTTTGTCCATTTCAAAGTGAGTGACATTCATTTTTAACCGGTGGAAAAAGTGTTCCATACTTTTAATTTTAAACTCTGTTCAGAATAGACAAAGTATACGTAACTAAAGTTGTTCACGAGTTTTAATGAGTGCAAGGTTATATGTTTGCGGCTTCGAATGTTTTCGGGAAATAGATATAAAAATATTTAAATAATAAATATAATGTAGGTATGTGAGTATCTAAATTAGTAGGTTCAGTAATAGCTTTAAAAGCATAAACGTGCATTACTGTTTCTTGAAGGTAGAAGAGGTTAGAACGACCTTACCTACATAGGTACTTTAGAACCTACTTACTCAGACAATTTATATGTAACTGAACCTGAGTATATAACTGAAAAAATACTTATTTTAGGATATTAGTATGACCATTTACTTTACTATTCTCCTGCTGACGTTCTTTCACCGTTTTAGACCGTTTACCTCATGAGCAGCCGACGGTCGTGAGACGGAAAATATCCTAAAATGATACCAAATCGCGATATTTAAATGCTATGAAAATTTACTTTAATTCCCCTTTAGACTCTAATTCCCCTTTCAATTTCGTCCCTCCAAAAGCTTTAACAGTGTAATTTGTCTCGACAAATCCCTCTTCTCTAAATATAACCCTTCCTATAAATATCAACCTACTAGTTCAGCAGGCTAGTAAAACGTAAACCTTATAGTTTCGACATGTGCATCTGTGTGTCTGTCCGTGTGTCACTAACTGATTTCATGAACTATCGAAATATGTTTAGCGCAATGAATGCAATGAACATCTCCTACAGGCTGTTTTATTTCTCACCGCATCTAATCATTTTTGATGAGAAGCCACTATTGAGGAAAGTTAAAGCTGCAAAGGAGCCAAAATTGTGTTTTTGTCGCTTACCCTACTTATAAATAATGCTGGACATATTCACACAGCATCATCTAGCCCCAAAGTAAGCAGAGTTTGTGTTATGGGAACTAAATTACTGATATACTGCTTATATATTTTTTTTGTAAATATATGCATATTATACATAGAAAACATCCAGATCCCGAGACAAATATTTGCATATACAAACTTTTGTCCCGCGGCGGGAATCGAACCCGCAACCTTCTGCGTCTTAGGCGAGCCTTCGCCCACTGCGCCACAGAGGTCGTCAACTAAGAAGTACCTATACAAGGTTTATCGAGTAGGTAGTAGCTTCTTAGCATGCGGTAAGAACTGCCAACGAAAATTGGATTGATTGGATTTCCAACGATAACTTTAGAAGAATAAAGCATTGTTCCTATTCTTCTTATGGAGAGTAAGGATTTTCTGATCCTAACATAGAATTAATGTACACGTCTTGGGCAGTTTCATAGAGTTGATATTGCTTTGCTACGGCCTACGAGCTACGGCGCCTACAAACAGCTACGAGTCACGGCTTTTCTCAAAGCGAAAATTTAGTGCCCCGCGAGAGCTTACAGAGTGTGGACGTGTCGCTCGCAATCATAAAATCTATCGGGTTTTTACGTATTTATCCACGATGTCGTTCACCTACAATCCAATTATGATGTAAATCGAGATTATGGGTTTAGGATTAGTGGTTTAAACCGAAAATGTTCTGTGAGGATGTGATTTTGGAAACATGTTGAAGGAGTCCCGTGTGAGATGCATGCACGTAGGATTGCTGTGGTTCCTGGGACTGGTGGTGGCAGCCGTCGATGGTCTGATAGGTGAGCTGGTCTTTGCATCTTTAGCCCTTTGTTCCTACAAAACTACTACTACTGTGATGTGTGTGTGTGTGGGTACTGGGATGTAGGCATCACAGTACCAGCTGTATCTGATACTTAGTTGGTTAATGGTGAAGGAAAACATCGTGAGGAAACGACCATGTCCTAGAACCAAACAAATCACATGGACATGAAAGGAGACTGCAAGGCGCACTGACTGAATTCTTTCGCCGAAAAGCATACCTCAACTTAGTCACGTCACTTACCCAACGCACTGTGGTCGCAGGAACCGGTGAAAGGACAGTGGATAGGTAGTTAGTAGGTACCTTACCTACTTATTTGGTGGACTTAAAAAATGCTTGGTAGGTAGGTTATCTGCAGAATATACAGTTTAGAGATTGTTTCTATTTGTTTGAAAGAGCAATAGTAAGAAGCTAATTATGAAGCTTTAGGTATCTAGAAAAGTATAAATCTAGTTTGTAACTTGTAACTATTGGTGTATTTAGCTTTTGTTAATTGATTCCTAGTTATTAGGTAGCATATTGTACAGAGCGAGGTATTTTGAATTTTGACACTATTAACTATTTCCTTAGAACCTACCCTAATGGTAGGTGCCTAGGTACCGACCAACATAAATCTTAGTCTAGAATCTAGAATCGAAATTAGAAAATACCTATAGGTTAACTATCTAATCTTTTATCCATATCGCTCGAATAAATTCATCGAAAAAGTATTTAGCTAGCATTTTGATGTAGAAATTAGGAGGTCTAGACAGATTGGTAAGACCTACCTACCTACTAAGTGAAGGCACTGAAGGTTGGGTTAGATAAGACATTCAACGCTATGGCGACAAAATAGGTCATCATTGTATAAGTAGGTAATAGATAGATAGATAATTGTGTAAGTAGGTAGTAGGTAGGCCTGCCTAGACCTTGATAAGCTTTATTGGGCTAGGTCGTGATTTAGTATACCTAACCTACCTCAAATTTGATTACTGGTTGTTGTATAATAGATTAACCCCAGGTGGGTTGGTAAGTAGGTAGTACCTACAACGAGGGCAATGCCGCTGGCGGTCGGAGCGATTTCGTTGACCATTAAGAGGTCTTTCCTCATGAGCACTGTCCGTAAATATACGAAATACCAAGAGTAGTAAAGTATGGTCGTAATAATTACCTAAAATGATATCAAACCACGATAATTTCAATGTTATAAAAATTATTCGTCAGGATTTTCGTAATCAACAAATGAGTGTCGACAGTTTGAGTAATTGTAATATCATCCCCTGCCATCAACCCTGTGCCATAATTTTGTATTAAATCCGCACAGATGATAATTTCATTCAACACTCACGACAGAAGGCCATAAATCTATGAGGGTGATTTTTTTATGAATAAGCGCTCATAGATGATTTTAAATAAATAGAGACGAGACACGTATCATAGAGGTTTGTGTCGATTTTTCAAAGGTGAGATTTTTGTAAACAATATTGGTTTAAAAAATATCAATGTTTACATATTGGACCTGATGGAAAGCACTAACTTTAAAAAAAAAACTCAGATGTTATTAATGTAGCCTTACCTAAGGCAGACAGCTAGTTTTTCATTGTTTAGTAATTATTTCTTCCCTACTCTCTCTCTCTCTCTCTAATTTTTATTTTTATTATTCCCTCACCCGATTTATGGATAGATTGCAAGAAGTTAATGGATGGACATAGCTAGAGCTGTGGACACAGGCTGATGATGATGTTTTCATTATAATTTATCGCCGACTTTAGTGGTGCGGTGAGCGAGTAGCCAGCCTCGACGCAAGAGGAGCGTTTTCGATTTCCGCTGTGGGACAAATGTTTGCATTGTCCCACAGTGGAAATCAGCAGATTTGTTCCAGGTCTGGGTGTTACGGTACCAGGGTATTCGTACTTCCTGATACCCACTAATCAGGGAATCCTGGGTCAGGACTAGTTTATTTATTATAATCTACGGTCTTATTTCTGTAACAATAGGATTGGATGGGCGATAGCTTGCATTGAAATTGTACACACGATGTCGATAAATAGTCCTATCGACTAGACATCTAAACAACCCCAATCGGCATTAGCATTAGCCAAATCGATAACGGCGAATCTATTGTCCCACGCGGTTTGTCGACAACATCGAAAATGCTTTTCATACGAATATAATAACAATCGAATAACAATATAGAACCTGGTACATTTCTATTAATAAATAATAATGCAAATACTTAGCTGGGTAGGTACTTATGTGTATAAAATATACAACTGAAACTGTTGCAAACGATCTATAGATAATGCAACTGATCTAGATAATTATGAGACGGAAGCATCCCCAAAATGCTGGCTACATTGACACGCTGAATGGCAAGTTGATCCAGATAAGTTAATACAGCTAATATTGTTTTTTTCTGGCATATTTTAGCATTTTGTCTGAAGTTGGAAAAACCTTCCTCTTTTTAGCCACTAACGTAAACAGAGTGGGGTGTTCTATTATAAGTTTAACTTGTGTATATGTCTGTGACATCGTAACTCTTAAACGGATGAACCGAAATTGATTATTTTTTTGTTGAAAAGTGACTTGATCGATAGTGTTCTTAGCTATGAGTAAAAAAATCCGTTCAGCCGTTTGAGGTGTTTGGTTTTTTTTAGCATTTATTTACGAAATGGCTTATTCTATGGAATCGAAATAAGGGGTAAGGGGGTTTCGGTCGTCGGATAAAAACGGTACTTTTTTTTTCTCTTTGGTTCCATGATGGCACGCAAATTCTATACATGGCAGATGGACGCACCGGATCGAAGAGGCACGCGGAAAAAAACTGATTGATTCTATCGTTGACTGTACATGTACTTTCTCGATTGTCAGTCAGACACCCGAAATAACTCGTCCTTGCTGAGTATAGAGCGGATCAAAGTTATTGTTACCGCATCCAGGTGCTCTCATTTTAGCATATTTCGATATTTATTAGATGAAAAAGTGTTTGAGATTTATTAATTTTTTGCACACGGTTCTGAAAATATTAGAACGTTTATATACGGGTCAAGACGTCAACATAACTAATTAATAAATTCAAGACTTAATCTAAAGCGATAAACAGTATAAGGCAACCGTTTTTTGGGGTGTGGGTTAATCATAGTAAAAAACAACAAAACAAAAACGAGAGCTTAAAAACAAGAAAAACATAAAAAAAATGTTACACTAAATAACTTAAAAAATATTTTTTTTTTAATATACAAAGAATTAGGTAGGTAATTCATCAAAATCAGCTTGTGAAGACCACTGCTGGACAGCAACATCTAACCCCAAACTAAGCAGAGCTTGTATTATGGGAACTACATGTGTACATATTATACAGTTCTGTGTTAAGTATAATTATGATGTGTACACATGTTTTGGAATATTGTTTGGATCTAAATTTTTGTCTTTAATTTATTATATTTTTGTGTTTGACTGTAATCTGTTTAATATGCCATATTAAATAAATAAATAATGTTTGTTTATTTTCTCGACAATTACAATTTACTCGAACCGTTACAAAATGCAATTATAATCAATCATTTCAAGATTATCTTAGCTAACACTAAGCTAATTCGCGGTTCACACCTACGTTTAACGACACCCTCTCAAGGGATGATTAATTTTATTGTTAACACGTCAATACACCTCTGTTTGATGTTAAGTATCACTTAATTTAACGGCTTTATTTATCACCCTTGGCTGTGTTTGCTTCGAGTGATTTGTGGGATTTGGCTTGATTCGCTTCATTGATTTAAGGAGAAAAACCTACATACCTACTTAATTGAGTTTATTAGTAAGTATTTCAACTATAAATTTACATAACTCCCTAGACAATCAATTCCTTATACCCTTAGAAGAGACAAGCCACCCACAACACAGGGGATCCTAGTGTGTGGACTAGTAAACCTTACTTGTTTGCCGGTTAAGTAATAAAAATTGTTTTGTACCTACTAACATAGACACTACCTACATTTAACGTTGTATTGAGTTATTTTCGTAAATTAGTTGGTAAATACGACCCAGTGAATCCTAGTGTAGGGTCCGGAATAAGTATGTGTTAGTTCGGTTTTTAAGCATTCAGATCGAAGTTCGGTACTGTAGGCAGATAAGCAAATATTATGATGATTAGAATCAGAGTATTGTATCGCAGTTTTAAAGGTAGTTATAAATATAGTCAGGTAGGTAGGCTGAATTACCTATTCTAAAAATATAAAAAAAAAACCAGAAGCTAGCTGTATTTTTAACAGTAGTAGAGCTCTTTATGAAAGAGCTCATTCGAGGCACCACTATATATATTTCTGCCGCCAAGCATTAATGCTTGCATTGCTGTGTTCCAGTTTGAAAGGTATAGGTGCCGGTTAAAATACTTTCACCTGTTGAGATTTTTCACCTGTTATGTCTCAGTGTCGGAAATGCGTGAGGCATTGCCTTAAGTGTTGCAAAAGTTATGAAAAAAATATTACAAAATTTGATGATATTTATTTTGAATGAACGTATGGTATCGCAGTCTTGTAGGTAGTTCTAAGAATAGACAAGCTTAGCTATCCAAAATATCTTCCAAAAGCTTTTAAAGTCGCGTACGGCTAAATATTTTAGTGAATTCAAGTGAAAATCGCAGCGATTTTTCAAACAAAAGCTATTGTAAGTGTAACGGGACATAAAAGTTTCATTTGCCATTTTCTTGGCGATTTTGGACCCCCGATTCAGAATCATATATCATCATCATACAGCCTGTAGAAGTATACTACTGGACTAAAGCCTACCTCAAATAGTGCTGTGACGAAGGCTCCAGGGCCACCTCCATCCACAGACTTCCCCGCAACCTTTGCGAAAATATACGTTCTTAGTCTTATACATCGAAGCGTCGAAGTGTTCCCAAGTTTCGATGGAACAATGTGTTTACCATTAATAAAAAAATAAATAAAACACTCGACACTCGACCTACGATTCCCTGTGTCGTGGTTATTAGGAAATTATCGTTATCGGTTATCGTTAAGAGTACCGTGGTAACAGACCCGTAACAAATATCTGCAAAACATGCAAACTTACATCTCAGTTCGCATCATCAAATACGGCAACATATTTCATTATTTTATACTAAAATGGCGAGCTGGAAAAACATAATCAACAACCAGCCTCGAGAAATGAAATAAAAATAAGCCTGTACGCTTTCTCATACAACGAGAACATTCTTTCAGGCTTTCAGGCTGATACGAAAAAGACATTTTGTTTATGAGCATACCTTTTACATCCCACATAAATGTTTTCATTAATTAGCTTTCTACCTCCCCTCTCTTTTCAAACAAATATAACTGTGTTATTGAGATGTTAAATTAATATGCAGACCATTGTATTTTATCAAGCAAACTGGAGGACAAGATACTGGCAATGTGATGACTCATTTCCACAGGCTGAGTACTGTCAAAAAAAAGGATCTTGATCCAAATCCATACACCGACTTTCCTGTTAACCTTTACGATGTCATTAATTACAATTTGCTAAATAAACTTTTTTCAAGAATATACATTTTTTTGGTTATAATCTCACCTGATGGTAAGTTATGATATGACCATAGATGAAGCATGAAGGTCTAGAAGATACCTATTCACTCCTTCCTTGAAGAGACCCAGATTTTATGTCCTCCGGTAGACAGACGACGGTAGTATGATTCATTCGTTTGCCATTATCATTAAAATGTTTAGTGCGAATGAGTGGTATACCGTTTGTACTGACCTATTCATCTGCTTGTCTTTCGGTGAAAAGGAGATGGTAGGATCAGATCATGTAGCTCCCCAATGAAAGTGACTTGACAGTGTCCTCTCATTACAATTTCAAGTGGCGGAGACTAAGATCTAGAGTCTGGAACAAGTTGCATGCCTATCGATATTATGCAGGGCATTGCAGGGGCACATTCACCGTCAAGTAGCCTGTTGACGTCAAGTCTAATATAACTGTTTGAAATCAAGTTGAAAATAGCTGGTTTCCATCCGCTACCTATATTTCTTCATATGATAATAGGTGTTTTTTAATTGTTCTGGTATTGTGCTGCATTGTTCTAACTTAGTTTTAGACTGTACTACAGTAATACATATCGTTAAGTGCTAATTTAGCACGAAAAACTGAAAAAACTAACAAATTAACGGATTTAGAAACTTGGACACGCACTTTTAGTTTTTCCTATTATTGGTGTTTTTTTCATTGTTCTGGGTAATTCTGGTGTTGTGCTTTAACTGTTTCAGCTTAGTTCTAGACTGTTCTACAGTAAAACATATATTTAAGTGCTAAATTAGCACGAAAAACATAAAAAAAACTTCCAAAATAACGGCTTTACAACTTGGCCCCGCACTTTCACATCCAAAAGTGCGGGGCCACGTTCCAAAACCGTTATTTTAATTTTTCAGCTGTAATTTTCACTCTAGAGACAAAATATTTTGGAATAATATAGAACAAACCTAGAAAAAATCATCACAAGTATCAGAATTCAGGAAACGCGGGGGTGCGGGGCTAACTTCTGGCACTCAACAACAACTGTGATAAAGAAAGTTTTCAATAAAACCAACGTTTTCACAATTCTCATAACAATACATGCAATTTTAATTTCATACACGGAGAAGCAATTCATCCTGCTGCCTGCTCTTTCGTTGATTCTGCGGAGGTCGTTAATATAAATATTTAATGAAAACCCTCTACCTATGCAATGTGCATCCCTCGGGCGTTGTTTCGCGGGAAATAAGAGTTCCGGTGGACCTGTGCCACTTCATAATATTCAAAAACCGAATCTCACAAAACCCAAAATTAATTTCAATCACTGTTTTTCCTTAGCTTACTCTCTTTAACTATACTCTACTTGGTACAGTCAGCGACAAAAGTTATCAATTTGAGTTTTAAGGTGCTCTTTATCTGTGTTTGACTAGGTATGTAGCTTTGGTGGATCATCATATAAGAGTTTAAGAAAAAACTGTTATTGTTTCATAGCTCAGTTATGTACGAGAAGAACAAGAGAAAACTATGGCTTTTTCGAGACCCGATTTTGAAAGCAGAAAAGTAAAGTTTTTCTCGTAGCTTTTTTATCAGGCTTGATTTCAAGTTTCGTAGTCTACTAAAAACACTAGGTGCACTAAAGGATTTCAACATATTGGGATTACAGAAATATTTGAGCCTACTTATAAAAAAACGGAACTGTTAATTTACTTTTGTCGCTGACTGTACAGTTGAATAGAAAAGTGTTGTACTTGTACCTTGTCCTGCTTCTGCCTCCGGCTCCGCTTGTTTTGTACCTGGATAACAAGTAGTATTATTATGTGTAGTATTATTATCAGGCCTCCCTTCGACATCCGGTTCGTAATAGCCCAACGGTTGTCGTTTCTACGATGACAATTGCCACTCCGGATTCCTAATTCTGAGTGTTATGCGGAGAGGTATCTTCGATTCATCTTTTGGTGGCTCATAATCAAGTATCATACAAATGTCGTCCCAGTGAAGCTTCTGTTATTAGATGGGTACTGTTCTTTCTTCCGTGATTCGTAAATACGTTTTCAGATTCACTTGAATGGGTGCAAACTGTGGTTGTTTTGGGACGATCCCGATGCAATATCGTTTCAACATGTTGTCTTTGTGGTTCACAGACTGATAATGAAAACATTTCACGCAGTTGAAAATATACGATATTTCGAGATCTTGGTATAAAATGTAGTATTTGCAATTGGATGTACAGCTTTCAGAGTGCTCCAGTGGCCGTGTTCATCAGATAATCGTGATCAGCTTTTGTGCTGGGTGGATGGGTGTCAACTCAGTACCTCGGATAACTGGACTATGAACTAACTAATTGAGCCAATATTACTAACAAACAGAAATAATATCTGCTAAACTTAGTGAGTAGGAATTTGATATTATTATATTTGTGTCAATAGGTATTTTTTTTACAGCCTGAGGAGTTATTTTCTGACAGACATTTTGAGTGAAATACTATGAATTCATTTTCATATTTATTAATATTTTGGGACCACAATGACCACTTTAGTCTCGCCTATTCAAAAAACGATATACAATGGGAAATAAAGAATTACAAAGGTAAGAGATTTGCTGCTGTAGGTAACAAAATAATTCCATTAATATTTTCAAGAGGCTGCAAAGTGTCGTTTCATTAAATAAAATATGGATTTTGTCTAACATATAGACCTCTTATGTTCGACAAAATCAGGACATGTATCACGATAACCTTTCGTAATCCCATTTTAAATCGTGCCGTGTGTCCATGAACGAACCCTCCAGCAACATGTCTTAGCCCTTGTCTCCGAGGGATCAATCTAGGAACATTCAGATGTAGATATTAGTAAATTTCTCACCAAAGAACTAAGCCAAAAAAGGATACGTGAAATCACTGTGTCATTTCGAGATGTGCCAGTCCTGTAATTATTATAAAATTTTATTTATCTGCTCTCTCTATTTTGTCTTCCAGCTAATCGAATAAGAAAAAAGACAAAATATTTTTGTAGAAAATCTACAAAACCCATATAGGACTAAGAGTTTTTTCGAATTAGTGTGAAGTTCAACAAATAAATAAATAAATAAATAATAACACAAGTTACATTCTGGACATATTTTTTCTAATGGACTAAAGTTTCGAGCAGCCTCTCTCCATCGACTTTTTACGACAGTGCATTATTATTGAACCATACTGACATACAAAAGGCCGATATGAAATATTCCCAAGTACATTATCACGTCCAGAAACGAAATGCTCCTAGTTACAACCCTCACTGGGACTACTTAGGTAGTATTTGTCGGCAGAATTGATTTCGCCTGCTCCCTCCCTACGAATTTTCATAGTATTTGTGCTTATGTGTATTGTTTTCTGAGAGTTTGCACATGATAGGGTGACAGGTAGACGTGTTTATTACCAATGTGGTGAGTGGTTTTGTCGCCTAGTTATTTTCAAAGGAAATAGGGTTCCCAAAGGCTTCTGTTCTATATTCTATGGATAGCTAATTTGAAGTGTGGAAAGAATCTATCAAATGAAGCCTTACTAAAATTATTGCGTATGAAAAGTAAGTAATTTAGTGATTTATGGATATAGATAGATTATGTTATAGATAGATATACTATTTATTGTGCTTAACACCATTTTACATGACAACATACAAAAACATAGTAAAAAAATCACCGAAACGCACAATGGGCGGTCTTATCGCTGAAAACGGTTTCTTCCAGACAACCTTAGAATGGAGAGAGCCATGTAAAAAAATAAATAATTAATCGGGCCTTTATCGTGTTTACCTTTTTTCTATAATCTGAGGATGAAATGAGGCTATTGCCTTTTGCCTTTCTCACCACGGCTGTTGCATTAAAGTTGAAACGTTGATGGGAAAATAATAAAAATGGTAAACGCGATAAAGACTCGTAAAACTTACAATTAATACGATAGATTCTGTAAATTATCTTGAGCTTAAATCAAAAACAAACAATCAACGCTCACGTCTGTATTCCCCATGGTGGATATCCTCTGATCAATACTCAGAGTGTAGATCATGTGGATACCAAGTAGGCGGTAGGCAGAGGCACGTCCAAACATTAAATTTTCCGCACTAAACGTTTCGGTTCACGTTACGGTAATGAGTACGGCGAAGGAATGGAACACACTACCATCATTTGTCATAGACTTGGCATGTTTAAATGACAGATTCATTTTTTAAATCAAATGCAAAAAGAAAAATTTGATTTTTATGGAGAAAGGACAAGTCAGAAGTTCACTAAAAAATCGATCTTGTATGAAAAATTCTATAGGATGAATGAAGCGATAAAGGTATGCCAGGATCGTAGCAAGTGGTAATCTGTGGTCTCTGCCTACCACTCCCGGAAACAGGTGTGACTATACATATGTGTGTGTATTTTTATGGAAAATTGACACTCAGACAAGCCTAAATATGCAGACACGAGTTTGCATCGATGCAATAACGATAATCGATACAACGCGACTGCGACAAGCGACCACATGCAGCGATGCAGACGCGCGTTCACAAAAAGCGCTTTATGTCTTTGCCTAATATATAATATATCCTCTTTAAGCTTAGTGCAGACGAGCATTAGTACGAAGTATACCATACTATGTTGCAGAAGGTTGCGGGTTCGGTTCCCGTCGCGGGACAAATGATTATTTTCAGGGTATTTACAAATGCATAATATGTATGTATTTACAAAAATTGTATAGAAGTGGTATATAAGTCATGTAGTTCCCATAACAGAAGCTCTTCTTACTTTAAAGCTAGAATGAAAAAAAAACATTGTATTATCGGATTCCATAGAAAAACAAGCAATAAAGATATTATAAACAAGATATTCGAAACTAAATAGTCCCAATTATCGTGCAGAAAACAAGGGTTACTCTGTAGCTATCAACGACACTTGGAACGACAATTTGGATCTCCCTCCAGGATAACTGCCCGTCACTTCTTAATTAACCCAAATTATACTTTAATTCGTCTGCTCAACGTTTAGTTTCAGTCATCACACATGTTAATTTCGACTATTTGGTCCAGCTAAAGGACCAGAATTGGTTGACCTTCGATTCTTTATCAACCCTTTTAGAATTTGGAAGAACGCCAATAAAATAAGCGACGCTTAGAGACCAAAACTATCTGGTGCATTTGTCGAACAAGCGTTGTTTTGGGTGGTTGTCATAGCAACACTAATCCGTGAGCGGAGGGGTGCTTTTTGAGACAGAGAAGGATATAATTCTAAACGTGTATATTGTATGAGTGTGAAAGAGATAAAATATAGGGTTTAATAATTGCACTGCGCACTTGTTCGGTGTACGGTTAAATTGCATTAGAGAACCTTTTGGGTGTCCAATCTGGCGTAAAGTTGAATTTTGCCAGCAACATGGGCATGTTAAATCAAGCAAACCAAAACAAGGTGTATTTGTGCCTACCGCTGTAGTTCTTCGAAGTTCTTCGAAGTCACACAGATGCTGTTGTATGTAATGAAACAGAAGATTAGATCGATTAGATCGGGAGTGTCAAAGATGGGGCATTCCTGTGACAAGTGTCATTAAAATATTTATTTAATAATAATAATAAATTAATATACGAGAGTTTAGACTGTTCAAGATTTAACATGACCGAATTGTCAAAAAATTGGCACGATTTTTTTTGAATTTGTTGAGTATATGAGACGGGACGCCTTCACAGACAAAGCAGAGCCCATCTTATTAACTAGCCTAATGTAGGTATTGTATAATCTACTCATATAAAAAAATCAACAGTAGTTTTTCTAGGTATGATCAAAAATATAAATCGCCTACACCAAAAATGTTGAAACCTAGGCATGCTTGAAAAGTTCCGCGCGTGGGAAATTTATTATGCTTTAATCTAAATAAATAAAATTAAAAAAAAAACCTCAGCAAAGGAGGATCTTAATTATTTATCAATTACTTCTTTCCACGCAGTTTCTAAACAATTTTCTAAGTAACATAGCCTATTATTGTTTCATACCTCACTATTAAAATTCATTGCCCGCGAAGGGCCCTGCCCTATACCTTGCTTTCGAAATAAAGCCGGAAAGACTATGCATTAAAAACAAGCCGAATCGTGTTGGAATGCCCACTCATTGAATTATGCAATCCGAGGATCAGGATTTACGTGAAACGGCTTTATGCTTTTTGATAAAACTCACAATACCCCATTTTGCTTTATCGTGTAAAAAACTCGTAAAGAATAAATATTGTAGGATTATAATCTGTAGCAGATGGTAACATTGTAATGAACATTTACGTGTACAAATAGTAGAAAATTATGGTTCTTTGATTATCTTTAAAAAAAGGGTGTTAATTATCACAAAATCTCTAGTTGGTATGGCTTCTCAAATCATGATCAGCCAAAATTAGCCAACATTACCCTCGCGTCCTTTCGTCTGTCCAATTGTCTAACTATTACATTTCATTGTTTCTTTATACTACTAAGGTTTCAAATAAGGTTACGGTTCTGTAGTTAAACGGTTACCGTAGCCAAAAGACGCTTGTAACACTAGAGGTACCAAACGCGCATTACCGACCATTAAAAAAATTCAAAACGCGCTTTTTGAAGAACCTCACGCTGAAGTAACTTGTAATATTTTTAATCTTTAATATATTTTGCTCCAAGCCACATGGTACAAAACACGTATTTAAAATTGTTCACATAATACATGGCACCTATCATGACAAATAATAAAAAAAAACTGCATGTCAAATCCGTAGAAACGTTGGAAAATGCAAATACATTGTTTTCTGTTTAACAAAAAGCATCTGCTTACGTTATTGATTAGCTGGGAAAGGCCGATCTGTGGAGAAAAATGTCTTTCATGGGTTTTTTATTCACTACAACGCTTGGTTTGTTCTACTGTCTCATAGGCGCTATCTTCGTCACCAATTCGCTGCTCTTCCTCCTACTGTCACAGACGGGGTTATTTGATTCACTACAACGCTTGGTTTGTTCTACTGTCTCATAGGCGCTATCTTCGTCACCAACTCTATGCTCTTCCTCCTACTGTCTCAGACGGGGTTATTTGATTCACTACAACGCTTGGTTTGTTCTACTGTCTCATAGGCGCTATCTTCGTCACCAACTCGCTGCTCTTCCTCCTACTGTCTCAGACGGGGTTATTTGATTCACTACAACGCTTGGTTTGTTCTACTGTCTCATAGGCGCTATCTTCGTCACCAACTCGCTGCTCTTCCTCCTACTGTCTCAGACGGGGTTATTTGATTCACTACAACGCTTGGTTTGTTCTACTGTCTCATAGGCGCTATCTTCGTCACCAACTCGCTGCTCTTCCTCCTACTGTCTCAGACGGGGTTATTTGATTCACTACAACGGTTGGTTTGTTCTACTGTCTCATAGGCGCTATCTTCGTCACCAACTCGCTGCTCTTCCTCCTACTGTCTCAGACGGGGTTATTTGATTCACTACAACGCTTGGTTTGTTCTACTGTCTCATAGGCGCTATCTTCGTCACCAACTCGCTGCTCTTCCTCCTACTGTCTCAGACGGGGTTATTTGATTCACTACAACGCTTGGTTTGTTCTACTGTCTCATAGACGCTATCTTCGTCACCAACTCGCTGCTCTTCCTCCTACTGTCTCACACGGGGTTATTTGATTCACTACAACGCTTGGTTTGCTCTACTGTCTCATAGGCGCTATCTTCGTCACCAACTTGCTGCTCTTCCTCCAACTGTCTCAGACGGGGTTATTTGATTCACTACAACGCTTGGTTTGTTCTACTGTCTCATAGGCGCTATCTTCGTCACCAACTCGCTGCTCTTCCTCCTACTGTCTCAGACGGGGTTATTTGATTCACTACAACGCTTGGTTTGTTCTACTGTCTCATAGGCGCTATCTTCGTCACCAACTCGCTGCTCTTCCTCCAACTGTCTCAGACGGGGTTATTTGATTCAATACAACGCTTGGTTTGCTCTACTGTCTCATAGGCGCTATCTTCGTCACCAACTCGCTGCTCTTCCTCCTACTGTCTCAGACGGGGTTGTTTGATTCACTACAACGCTTGGTTTGTTCTACTGTCTCATAGGCGCTATCTTCGTCACCAACTCGCTGCTCTTCCTCCAACTGTCTCAGACGGGGTTGTTTGATTCACTACAACGCTTGGTTTGTTCTACTGTCTCATAGGCGCTATCTTCGTCACCAACTCGCTGCTCTTCCTCCAACTGTCTCAGACGGGGTTATTTGATTCACTACAACGCTTGGTTTGTTCTACTGTCTCATAGGCGCTATCTTCGTCACCAACTCGCTGCTCTTCCTCCTACTGTCTCAGACGGGGTTGTTTGATTCACTGCAACGCTTGGTTTGCTCTACTGTCTCATAGGCGCTATCTTCGTCACCAACTCGCTGCTCTTCCTCCAACTGTCTCAGACGGGGTTATTTGATTCACTACAACGCTTGGTTTGTTCTACTGTGTTATAGGCGTTATCTCGCTGGTCTTCCTCCACCTTCACCAGGAACTCAATTTGTCTGTCAGATATGCAGTCGTAGCTCCCGTATAGGCCTTACTAGTCATGTGCGTAAGTGTCGCACCACGTTAACCGATACTGTTTAAATCATCTTTTATAGATGTAAGAAGCCCTTTATACAAATAAAGTTGCAAACAATCATATGGCCCAGCTGTTGGTAAGCAGATACCGTAGTCTTTTGACGCTTGCAATACCAGAGGTATCACTCGCGCGTTGCTGATACCCTAAGACCTAGAGGGTGAAAAATCTCATGTGCCCGTAATTAATACTTCTCAAACTGGAATACATCAATGCGAGCATTACTGCTTGGCGGCAGAATAGGTATGAAAACATCTCAATGCCTAATAGTAATACAACTGGAATGTTGTAAGTAACTAAAAACTAGCATCAACTTCATAAATATTCAACTTTAACGGTACCGACGTATTTTAAATATTTTATTTCTTGTTTTGCTGCCTAACACGTAATATTTACATCGATGACTCGTCGGAATGTTTTGATTGGGCTTTTATTAGTGTGTGGAAGTGCCAATATTTGTTGATAACATGTGGATTATATATTCAGCGTCAATGTAAAGACAATGTTGATAGAAATGCAAAAGATTAATACTTTGGGCTGTTTTTTTTTATTGAAATCTTGATGTTACTTTGGTTTTTCGGATCGTCCATAGAGACGTAAAGAGTATTTATGTACAGGCAGGAGCTTCACTTATTCTTCATTGTCACATTAAGACTAGCTATGTAGGTATATATGTTATTTTATTATATATACATATTTGTTCTTTTTTGCCACGAGTGTAAAACAGAACAGAAAACGGCTCCGAACAGAAGCCTTTTTGCATTGAAAATTTATTTCAATAGCATGGCCATCTAGCGTGGTAGTGCGCCAGTATTTCGTGCATGCTTCCGCGTGGTAGTGATCTGAATCAGTTGGAGCATTAGATCTGTCTTAATTATTTCAATCGTTTATTGTTTTGCTTAGCCCGTAAATATGTGTATGTGTATTTGACATAATTATTTACAGAAAACTATAAATAGGAATAAAGATAATTTATTCAGTCTGATTTAAATACGAATCAGAACTAAACAGAGATAAAGTTTTGTTTTGAAACGAGTTTCAAACAAGGCACTCCAAGTTCGGATGAGTTTTGCGGACTGAAAATATGTCTGATCTAATTTCACCGTCTTCAAATAAATCTCGTATAAAGGTGGCTTCTCACGGTCCGTGATTTAACGGATTACCCCGCACGAACCCGCGCCGGCGGCGAAACATGGAGAGAGGCGCGTCTGTGGTGTCAACGCAAACGCGTTCGTAGTGATGCGCTGGCGTCTGTGCGTGGTCTCATCCATGAAACGACAGACTGGGGCGGATCGTGATATAATAACTTTAGTTAGATAGATAGATAGAAAATACTTTATTGTACGACTAAAAAGTAATGTACACAGGCTAACTAGATAGGTTCGGTAGGTAGGTAGGATTGCATCGAGACAAGCTTACTTTTTGACAAATATTATGTAAAAACAAACTCAGACCAATTGCGAGTCACCTCGCGCACTAAAGGTTCCGTGTCACTACTTAATGCAAAAACTTCAAAGTAACACATATTGTGTTACTAGCTTCTGCTCGCGGCTTCGCCCGCGTGTTAGGTTGATAAACCACTTTTTTGGTCCATACAAATTTCAGAACTTTTATTGCACAGAACCTAGAATAAGATTTGAAAAAAAAATTACATGTCCTATTATTAATTTTAATAATAGAACATGTAAGTTTATTTGTACCGAGTTTTGAGTGAATCTAACCAAGCAATAAAAACATCCATATAAACTTTCCTACCCTGTTTAACCCTAGGATAATTAGGATAATTTTGATTATCCTATGTGTTATTCCAGAACCTCAACTATCTACATTCCAAATTTCATCAAAACCGGTTTAGTAGATATTTGGTAACAAACATTCACACACACAGACTTTCGCTTTTATTATATTAGTAGGAAGTAGGAAAGGATTTCAATTGGTTAGATACTAGGGCTAATAAGATATAGCCCCGTGATAGACAGGCAGTAGGACGTCGAAAGTGAATTTTAATTTTAGTTTACTGGCACTAGTGCCGGAACTAGTTGCGGCTTTGATTCGTACGCCAATATAAAGCAAGTGAACCAAAATGTTGCTGTTCGTATGTACTGGTACCAATACGATAGTTTAACGATCAAATCAAACATTTTAGGAATCAAAATATTAAAAGTGACAGGAAATGTGAAAGTGACGGATACTGTCGAAACGATGCGTAGGTTTAGTTGTAGGGTCTATTTGGCCCAATTTGGGCACGATACCCTAAAAATTATTTGACAGCTAACTCTGTCAACTCAGCGACACAGTTTCTATTAAAATAACTCTTTAATATAAACTTTTCTAGAAAAAGAGCGTCGGTTTGGGTTCTTCAAGTTCGCAAATGTCTCTGCCTTTACAAGATTATTTTTGTTTCAGAAATCGTGGAGGAGCAAAGATGTCACGATACAGAGTTCAGACTGACATGTCGCGATCTAGATTCGCACATAGCCGTGCTAGAGGCCTGGTACACCGCGCTAGACGAATACCAGCCCCCCAACACAACCCACAATCTAAATCTTAAGACTGAGAACGATTCAGAATTGAATCGCGTCTACGTTTATTCTAGTCCAAGACACAATGGTGTTTATGAACCCACAAACCATTCCTTATTTGAAAATGTTACTGTTATAACAAACGATACGTTTTTGAACGAAAGTTTTTGGGTCGTGAATGATACAGTGAATTTTAGTGAGAGAGAAGTGTTGAGTGGACAGTGTGGTGGAGAGGAGTTTACTAGGAGTTACGCGAGTTGGAGGGAAGGCGATAAGAGGCGGCAGGTGATGTCTTGGAATTCTTCTGTGAACCTGAGAGCACCGCTAAGCTATCGGTGAGTTTTTGTACATCTCCATGTCATTGGTTAATTCTGGTCAACCTGCGTTAGGCCGGATCTGATCGGACAAGGTTGCGGTTTTGGGCCCTGAAAAGGGCCTAGTGACCCATACATAAACAGTGCAAGGATTCAGTGCATATCGCAAAATCTTCTTTCATACCCGTGCCAAATCTTAGATTTTTTGTTCATGCCGCTTTCCTTATGATATTTTTATTGGAAAGTGGAAAATCATTAATGCAATGGGGTTCGAGCCGCCGAATTTCCGATAGAAAGTTATAATAGATTTCTATTTAAAATCTTCTACCTTGATTTTTAAAATAGTGTACGAATTAAAATTGGATATAGACTAGTAGGTACGTTTTCTGTTAAATTTCCGTTTCACAAGTTATTTCACCCACAAATCTATTGGATACAAAAACTAATGAATTATAGCTATTCTATGAGCAATCCCTACAATTATACGGGTTTCTACCGTCCTAATTGTGCCGTAAATTATGTAGTAATTACAGGTAGCAATGTTGTGATTAATCTAATTAAAATTAAATTGCCGTACGTAGCTTATCGAAATGAATTACTTACTATAGAATTATTTCAAATATATTGTTTGTTTTGATTGGATAAAATTATTTTTGTTAGAAGTAATACTTACTACGATAATAAAAGTTTTATATTGATAAATATTTATAACAAGATTTTTTTATGAAATGAGTTTTAGACACCGTAAGAAAAAGTTAGAATGTGTGTGACGAGGTACTAATTTGTATGCATTTCCGTCCGTTTACCGTTCCTAATTTATAATCTGTATTCCGGATCTGAATTCGGAAAGCCATTCCGACTGTTTTACCGTTTAGAACTATTTCATCAATCACGACTAATACCATATAGGTAATCGTGTATTCGACTTGTAATCGCATCTGATTCCCAGGAGGTTTCTGCCTTGGATTCTATTCTTCGAAGACTTAACACCCATATTATTCACAGAACCTCCTGATCAATCTGTCAATAATATGGGTGTTAATAAATTTAAACACGTCTCAGTTTATTCTACCACGTAGGCTATCACTATAAATAAAAGTACAACTTGTACCTTATTGTTCCTATGGGAATCGTTTGTCCCTGGGCTTCAATCGCGTGATACCCGGGTTAAAATAGCCTTGTTCCAAGTCACGAACTAAATCTACTATAAATATAATTCAAATCAGTTCAGCGTTTCCGATGATTGCAAGTACTAACAAACATCCACAATAATTATATAGTAGACGTAGAATAAAAAAAATACCACCACTTTAAAGAATTAAATGCTTCTATAAAAACACACACAGATAACACAGATCTGTGTAGCCACAGATAACGAATGTAAATGTAAGAATGTACACCAAATTATTTGGGTAAAAATACCTAACCATAGCTCTAGTTCATTTTCAAGCAATCAACATAAATTGAATGCAATGATGTCGATGTCAAAAGTTATCTGTTAATGAGGCCGGCCTGTTTGATTATATTAAACACTGATCTTTACTGTTGTTTTATTTAGGTGGTTATACCTATCCACGTTAAAAGTGATTATTTCACAATCTAAAGTATTTATTATCAAATTGTAATTTTTAAAACAAAATTTTCAATACTAAATATATTTATTGCTTCCACATAGGTGGTGTTTATAGATAAGTATCTCCTAGGAACCCTGTCTCGTATAGATGCAGATAGTTAGGAACTCCGACGATCTTCGTAAAGAAACTAGATAGATAGATAGAAAATACTTTATTGCACACCAAATAAGCTTAAATAAATAGTACAAACTTTAACATTGTTGTACAATGGGCGGTCATATCGCTAATTAGCGATCTCTACCCGACAACCTTTGGATGGAACGGACTGTACGAAATATTACAAGGGGTTGTAAGTGGTGTACCGCATATTATGAAAACACTATAATTATTATATTACCTACATAAATGGATATTTTGATGATTATTTCTAATATAAGTATAATAATGTTTCCTGTTTGTTTTTGTAGATATACCTATTTTTATTATTGTATGCCCAGGAAGGGCAACTGTTGTTACTAAATGTTAAAAATTTATTCCATTTTTGTACACACAGTAACATAACAAACGATTATTCTATTCTATTCATAATTAATAACTTACTACACATCATAAAAACATACATACTAGCATCAACTATTCTATAATACATACTTAAGTAAACCAGAAACTATAAAGTAAATTAGGCAAAATCTAATGTGATGTGATTGTGATGGGTTAAAGAATGTGTCATGTATATATGCCTGTTTAACTCTTATATGAGGATAAGGTATAAACTGATGCCGGGAAAAATTACAATCAGTAATAACAAACATGAATTTCATGAATAAAGTCGTCAATGTCACCGGTGGTAACTCAGACATCGGCACTGCCCCCGCCGTCCTCTTCACCAAGGAACGCGCAGACGTCATCATCGTCGGCAGAAACGAAAGCAAACTCAACAAAGCTGCAGCTCAAATAAGCAAAGTCGGCAAACCAACACTTACCATTAAAGCTGACCTCGCAAAAGACGAGGAAAACTAACGCGTAGTCAAGAAAACGATCGCAAAGTACGGGGAGCTAGACATCCTTGCTAAAATTGCTGTGGATGCTTCAAACCTAATGTAAGCTTACGAATTAGTACTCAACACGAGCCTGCGTCCTATCTTCTTACGAACTAAGTCACACCGAGCCTCATCAAATCGAAAACATTGTAAACTTATCGTTCATAGCTGGAACGTCAACTTTGAAGAAAGTCGCGCCAGCTGGTAATGCAGCGTACTGCATCTCCAAAGCTGGTTTGAACCCTTTCTCCAGATACTGGCCTATGGAACAGTAAGAGTACTATCGTCTACCTTACGAACTAAGTCACACCGTACCTAATCAAATCGAAAACATTGTAAACTTATCGTTCATAGCTGGAACGTCAACTTTGAAGAAAATCGCGCCAGCTGGTAATGCAGCGTACTGCATCTCCAAAGCTGGTTTGAACCCTTTCTCCAGATACTGTCCTATGGAACAGTAAGAGTACTATCGTCTACGTTGCGAACTAAGCCGCACTGTACCTAATCAAATCGAAAACATTGTAAACTTATCGTTCATAGCTGGAACGTCAACCTTGAAGAAAATCGCGCCAGCTGGTTATGCAGCGTACTGCATCTCCAAAGCTGGTTTGAACCCTTTCTCCAGATACTGTCCTATGGAACAGCCCCTAAAGGAGTGAGAGTATATAGAAGTGGTACCATGAAAACACCATTAGTAGAGAATACTGGTGTGGAGGATGTTAGTTGCAACTGGCAGCATTGAAAGTCAGCACTGCAAATAAAGAGGTCGCGGATCTGAAAAAATATTTTTGTGTATGTATACTGCCACAAAATATAATCTGTTTCAAAGGCTAACATACAAAATAAAACCAGACTAAGCAAAAGCTCGTGTTTTAATGATAAAGTATGTATCTACCTTCATAATTATTCTTTTAAATTCTTTGTTTTGTATCGTACTCAGGGCAAAGAGAATTTAACAAAATTAACTGCTACAACATTACTTAAAAGGCGTTTATGGCTTAGCTTTGTTATTTCAAGTTCGGTTTTTATGTTCATTCTTTCCCAAATGCATGTTGATTTCAAAATGAACCTCATTTCCATAATCAATATCCCCAAATTAGTCAAAACTGAACACTATTCTCTATTTTTAACATAAAATACGTGTTTGCCATCTTTGATTTCAAACTAGACGCAACAGTGTGAATCGGGGGGCAACGGGAAACATAACTGGAGATAGGGCAACAATGGGAATAACCAAAAAAAAAATGGATCGCGAATACCACGTAAAAAATAACGAATTGTTGCACGCCGAAGCATTCCTGTTAAATGGTAGCGCTAAAATACTATATGGCGGCTATATCACGTTTAAATAATGGAGTTAAAAAACATTAGACTATTCAGTCCGCTTGATAAACGTGTCTATAATGCGAATTGGTCGCACTTTGATGACTATTTCTGAGGATTCTTAAAAACCATTCGTTGACGGAAGTAAGCGTGGCGCGAGGCGACGACGTTTTGTTAACCGCAGACGGGACGAAACGGGAATGAGAACGTAAACTTTTGTTTACATTATAGATAAAGCTTTGGTGACCCGATTCCGTGGATTGATACAGCTTACACGATAGATCTGGATACACATTGACTGACTGACTATCTGACAATCAATCCAACACTGGGTTCGTATTCGAAGGATTGTCGAACTGAATCTAGACTCAAGCTTGAGTCCATATTTTTTCAGATTTTATTTCTTGTAGGTCAAAATTAACAAAAAACCTCCCTCAAAGAGAACTATAACGAACGATCTATACCTCATGCACCGATTTCCGACATATATTACGATGTCATCGGTCCAACGGGTAGGATTAAGTTACCAATCACTAAGTAAAAATAAAACAAACCTGTCCTTAAAATTTATACTAGATTCAGTTTGAAACTTTATCAAGAATACGAGCCATAATGTTTGTCTAAATGAGAAGTTACATTAAGAAAGGAAATTTTAAAATACATCATAAGAGAATGAAAAAGGGGGATAAAGTTTGTAAGGAAAACACTCCAGGTGGACGAAGTCGTGGGAGATTCAGTCATTTAATAGTTTTGTAGCCAAAAAAAGACAACGTATTTCTGACTGAGACATTTTCTTAAAGATAATCGGTATAATCTTAAATCGGAATATGAATTATCGGTGAATTATATATACCCTAGTAGCGAATACTCCGTCATGCCACTGGTTCTTTTTTGGTCACTCTGGTAGTTCAAGTTGAGATATGGGAGCACTGAAAAGAGGGCTTAAATTTTTAATTAGCAAAAAAAAACATTCTATGTGACCTAATTATAAACTTACTATTGTTATACGTTTGAAATTGTATTATTTAAGCCAAGCTTTAAATATTATATTATATTATACAATTAATATTAGTTAATGAATTAGTTCTTATGAGAAACTTTATAATCTTAAATCTGATAATGCTTTTGCAGATTTTCTATTTATCACTTTATTACCCGCAGTTTTGTTGTTGAGAATCATATTTTTTTTATGGTTAACTTATGATTCGTTTCATTGACATAATAATGTATGTTATCAAATAATTGATTATTATTAAGCTATATCTGTAATTTGTCAAACGGTGAATAAACTGAAACAGAAACGGAAACACATGTGAGTAGGTATGAATCTGATGAGTTCCGTACATTATGAGCATAACAATAATAATAATAATAATATACTAATTCTGGACATTTCACACAGCATCATCTAACCATAAAGTGAGCAGAGAATGACTACATGACTGATATACTACTTATGTGTATTTTTTTAATACACATAATTATGTATTTACGTATACATAAATACTATACAATCGTAAGCATTATGGAGATTACAGTCGTGAGTATATTAATGCGTGTTGTATGTAGACAAGGTATTGTATAGTTAAAAACAAACTATTGAACATTTTATTTGAATGTAAAGGTATTTGGAGATAGCTATTTGATTTATTTCTAAATTAAGGTTTTTGTAACATACCTTCTCTTCTAATTGGTTACAAGCATCTACCTTCATACATACCTTGTGATTCTTATCTTAAATATAGCTGTATAAGGGAAATAAAATTGACGTATCATGAAGATTTATGTTAGGGTTCCGAAGTTGCCTAAAATTACTAGTTATGTTATATATTCATTTAGTATTAATATATATCTAGTTATAGTATTCATTTTATAAGCTTAAGATGTATTCTATTTTATGTTAAATCTGATACTTTGCTTTTTCTGTACCCAGTAAATACTCTATAATTATCATTGGAAATCTGACAAACTTACTTTCTTTGATAGTTCGACTTATGATCCGGAGGTCGTGGGTTCGAACCCGGTCGTGCACCAATGGATTTTTCCACTAGAAAAAATTATGTGCGCATTAACATGTGCTCAAAGCGGTGAAGGAAAACATCGTGAGGAAACCGGCATGCCCTAGAACCAAAATTTCGAAGACATGTGCCAACAGTTAGTTTTCCAATAATCGGCAATGGGCTTGCAACCTGTCACGTGGAATGCTAACTACTTGCAAAACGCGGGCATTCATTAAATGTAATGTTTGGACGTGCCTCTGACTACCCCCTACTTGGTATCCTCAAAGATCTACTCACTGAGTATGTATCTGAGGATGTCCACCATGGGGAAGAAAGTCGTGAGCGTGTTTGTTTTTGGAAATCTGTCAAACTTACTTTCTTTGATAGTTCATAATGAATGCTACTTATCGTTAAACTTTGTTTAATACAATGTTTACATACAAAACAAAGATTCATGGCTACCAACACACAGCTTCAGCAACTTCAGCTACTTTGGAGCGTCATATTTCCTTTTCAAATAAAAAAAAAATACCCCTAATTAATACCAAGGCCAGTTGGGTGGTAAGCATAAAAAAATCATAACCGACTCGCTATATGACATGTATAAAGGGAAGGCGCCTTATGGTTACTCTTGTTTTAAGTAATGGCGCGTCTGTGTTAAGGCCCATTTAAACTAACGTTAACGTGAAAGATAAATGGTTGTCAAATAATTGTTAAAGTTCGCGTGAATGTACTGACGCCACCGCGTCAGTTTGGCCGAGCCTTAACATAATTTTTTTTATAAATTATTTCCAAACAGTGGCAGAAATCGGAGTGTGACATACGAACAAATATACGTGTACATGACGTTACTTCAAGGGTTTCGTTATTTGGTTTCATAAACCTAAAGATCTTGGTTAGTGAAAAGACCCTGATCCATTACAGTTTTACGACTAGCGCTTCTTCACAGATAAACCATCAAACAGACAGTCGTTGATTGTCGGGAGCCATACTGTTTTTATTGCGTGTCATAATGCCTACAAGCCATAACTCCCAAAATGCCTAACTACTAGCGCCTAACATTTTATTTCATCCACAGCGTATAGTGATCAAGCTATAGAGATGAAAACTAAACTAAGTTCATACGAATACACCTTTTGGTTTCAATGAACCTACTTACCTTTGACTTTTGAGTGCTCCGCGTCCGAGTGACTTTTTACGGTATTTGGATTTTTTCCATTCTCCCTATTATCCCTCCATATTAGGAGGATTAGGGAGATCGCTATTGATTCAGTTTCGGCTCGTGGCAACTGATCTGGACGTTTTGGATATATCCCATTTTTCTCACTAGTAGAGAAAAACTAATGGGAATAACCCAAATTAAATGTTTAGAACGATATTCACAAGACCGAGAAGTTACATAGAAATGAAGCAACTGGAAAACTGGAGGCAACCTGCGTTCGGTGTGGCGAAGCTTTTACGAAACAGTCTCCTTGTTTCCTTAACTACGTTAACGAAATGGCAATGCCTGTCAAAATTAATGTAAAGGTTAGATTCCCCATGCTTGCCTCCACCAACCGCCGTCGTGGTTGCTGCACCATCTAGGTATATAAAATCAGGATGCGGTCTAAAATCTAATTATAGATCATTCACCTTATAGTAAGCTCAGCGCCATCTCATAGGTTTCTTAGTAACTAACTGTGTTGCCAGTACACACTCATCAAATCATTCCTTTCTTGCTTATTACCTACTTGAGTACTAATTAGCACCCACGTATTGTATTCTACTGTGTTTTAAAATAGTTATTCCTTCTTGTCATTTGTATTTGAATGTGTTGAATAAAAAACTATCTATCTATCTATCTATCTTGAATTCTTGTATGTCTCACAATTTCTCGATGAGTAGGTTCGTTAGTTAGGCCACAATACGTTACTTACTTAACAGGTTCTGTAGAATATTATGACTCTGAACGCCTCACAATTTTAGTCTCCTTGGGAGTGAAAGATTAAAGAACATTATAATAAAGCCGCTTCTGAATCTCAATTGGACGTAATGAAACCGTAAAAACAATTAGAATTTCGGACCACATGCGAATTCATTATTGGTTAACTTCATAATATATGCGTCGAAGTCACTATCACTTTCTTTACTTTTAATTGTAAAGTTTTTGACTTAACAAGTAATTTTTGTAATTTTTGATCTCATTCTATTAAATTTCAACACTACGACCGTACTAGTAAACCTAGAAAATCCTTAAAGGACTTATTTTATCCGAAATCCAAGCTCGAAACAGGAACTACTCGGTTTTCTGTCGGATTTAATCGAATGAAACTGCGCATTTAATAAATGTATTAAAATAAAAAATCGTATTCATAAACGAATAAGTGAACGGATAAAAGAATGGCTATCCGTTTATAACTTGTTGCTTTAGAAATGTGTGCTCCAGAATTTAGTATCTCAACGTTCATAAAATGTTACATTGACTGATGGCTTTCAGAGGAAATGAATTTTACGAGGTCACAAAAAGTGTGAAAGCGTAAAGTTACATTATGTAAGTGAATAGGCGTTCCAGTACAACTGGTATTCAGGAAACTCTTAATTCCGGAAGAAGTTAATAAAGTGATGGTATATTTTTAACTCCGATAAGCCACTGGCTTTTAACAACGTACTTAATGTTTTTTTTTAAATTATATTGTATTGATTGATAATTATTACGTACTCATTACAATGTTAAATTATGCAAATGGAACCCTGGACAGTTTTTACTGCTCTCTAAAACATCACCTATTGATCCATTCAAAGACAAACAAAAATAACCAGACAAATACCTCACGATTAATTTTCCTTTCACGCTAACGCAAATTTGTCAAGGTAAGACTTGGCAGCAGTCACGTGACATTTCCACAGCCAATGACTGTGACTTTCCGCAGGCGTTAACGCCAACAGCAAGTGGTATTTGTCTAGAACTCCTATTATTTAGAAACGCTATTTAATTAAATTACTTGTCTTCTCTCATTAATTTAGAAACATCTCGTTCCCATAGTCAACATCGGATCTGACGTCCCTATTTCGTAATTAAAAGACAAACCCTCAAAACTACGCCTTATTTTCGTTATGTCAAGGTTGCTATCAAATTGGAATCTTTTTGAACTATTTCATGGACAAAGCGTGTCAAATTACGTCACAACTTAGTTACGCGTTACGCCAGCAATTAATTGTGTCAAGTCCATTACCGAGTTTCAAGCGGAGCCCATCAATAGGTGTTTTATTGGGGCTTCAACGGATTGTTTATGTTAAAATAGATTGGTAAAAGCTTTTTAAGAAATGCTTATCGGCGTATTTTTTTAGTTCGTATGTTTATTAGAAATTGAAAGGTTATCGCCATAATGTGTTCGTATTGAATCGCTATGCACCTGGTTGTTTATTTATGAGTAGTCTTAAATTATGTGGCATGATTAATGTTTCTTGCTGAATGTTATAATAGCACAGTTCAAATATTTAATCTGTGAAATTATCATAGAGCTTTTTAGAATTGATTAATGAAACATCTGGTTGTTAGAAATTAACCTAGCATATATAGCGTTAAATTTATGTCAATTTCTTAGTTTTTTCTTAGTTTTTATCGGTATTACTAATCGCAAATCACATAATTATAGGTTTCTTATTTGACTACAGAACCCTAAAAGAGTATTATTCCGTATAACGTTTTGAAACGAAAATACATTGCGTATTTTCGTTTCAAAACGATCTGAACCCAAGTTGAATCTCGCACATCCGACTTGGGTTTGGCAAACTGGATGACATGCCTACTTAAGTCTGCTGAAATTCCATAATGTCTTAAGATCTGAATTTATAATCAGTGTCTCCTGCCATGACTTATGATGCTGAGACACGGACTCTCACGGAGGCTGTGTACTTGATGGGAGTCGCACAGAGAGCCATGGATCGTACCATGCTCGGCATCAAGCTTATAGACCGTGTTCCCGATATCGAGATCAGAAGTCGAACAAAGGTCAAAGACATTGGGTAACGTATAACGGAACTAAAATGCAGCTGGGTAGGACACCTGGCTTGGCGAGATGAAGACAGGTAGAGACAGAATGGCACCTAAGAACCTACTACCTACAGAAACTTCGGCAGTCGACATCATAAGCGTTACGGGACGAACCTGTTTGAGGCTGGCACCAGGGCCGTGAGGAATCGCGCAGACAAAGAGATTTCTATACTCAACAGTAGGTGGAGTCAGGTTGTGGATGATACCTGGCTCGGCGAGATGAAGACAGAACGGCACCCAAGAACCTACTACCTACAGAGACAACGGCAGTCCAGCGGCGAGATGGGCAGACAACATCGTAAGCGTTTGCGGGACAAATGTTTGTATCTGCGAATATTTGTCTGGGGTCTGGGTGTTTTCTATGTATGTGATGTATGTATTTACAAAAAAAAAATGTATATAAGTAGTATATCAGTCATTTAGTTCCCATAACACAAGCTCTGCTTACTTTAGGGCTAGATGATGCTGTATGAAAAATGTCCAGCATTTTATTTATTTATTTATTTATCTGAACCATTTCTTTGGCTGCTGCTGATGTTTTTGTCGATATACTGCTTTGTATTGAAAGAGGCTGTCTTAATTATTGTGAAGGTGAATAATAATTATTAAGATTCCGTCATATTTTATCTGTAAGAACACATACGTACATCACCTTAATTGGGCAAACAACCTTAACCTCTTCGTTGTTGTAAAAATCCTATAGGCACATTCATATCTTATGCACTTGATTATTATTATTTTATTTTATATTATTTTTATTAAGTATCTGTTTTTCTATACAACCTAAGTCTCGCTTGTTTTCTCCGTTGAATACTTCTTAGTAAATGTTGTTCGGACTTCCACGATACAGGCTAGCCCTAGTGCGGGATATATGTTTTTTTTGTATTCTGGGTTATAAATTATTTGAATTCTTATTTGTATTTGTAAGTAAGTATTAATAGTGTAATTAAAAAAAATAAAAGTAGATTTAAGTAACTTTCTTGGCCAATGTCAAAATAGATTCAGTTAAGTAGGTATTAGCTATTACCATGTTTAGTGTATAAGGTGATAGGAATAACAACTTTATTGCTAACTCTTATGAAATTTTCTATTTGGAATTAATTTATTTCAATTATAGGTTATATTTTAGTAAATTTTAACAAGCAAGATTAATTTGAAAAATCAAAAACAGGCGAGGGCGTGTTTTTTTTTAATACATAATTCTTCTACAAAAATATGTTATTTGATTTGTAATTTCGAATGTATCCCGATACTTCGGCAGAGAACTCTAGAATTTCCACTTGACCAAAAACTAAAATAACTGACTCCATTAACCTATTGTGGTGAGTGAGTGAGCAATCTATTTCTGTCTTGCTTGTCATGCTCGCTTTGTTTTTACGAGATTTTTATATATTTCCACTTGTTGGGTTATCTTTTTGAATTAACTCCTAGCCAATTAGGAAGTTAATTATAGATTTAAATTAGGCAAGACTAAAACAGCTTTTTGTTAGTGATGAATCTTAAAATTAGATAACTACCTATCCTTTCCTTCGCTGTCCCAACACGTCTGTGGCAGTCCCTAACGGTTATAACCCGATTTGCCATCGAAAATAATTAAAGTGTTGATAATATACGTAAACGCAATTCACTATATGACTCGGAAATCTTCGTTTATCTTCGTTAATTTACGTAATATGGATTGGCCTTTATTATTTCCCTGCCCCTGCTGAAGAATTTACACCTCTCCATTTAATGCCACAAAGGTTTTGAGACTTCTGCATTACGTTTACCGGTTCAAGGTCTCATCTCGAGAACCTTATCGGCCAGCATGTGTCTATTCGGCAAACATAAATCTCGATTACAAAACTGTAAAGGACTTAATCAATTGATAGCAATGCCATAAAAATCTTCAACGTACAGTTAGTATATTAACAGTTTGGATTTTTATAACCCAAATATATCGGTAACCGTATCACTTAGATAAACATGATCGACCCGTATTATATAAAATTCATTTATTATGTATACTTTAGTTTATAATATTGGGCTACATTGTAAAAGATCAGTTTTTACTGTTAAGTATTAATCGAAAGATGTTTATTTAGTTATTAGACTCGAAGAATGAATTAATGAAAATACTTTATTGTACACCATAAGTAAAACAGATAAAACTAATCAAAACTAAAACAAAAAAACTTAACGTACTATTACGTTAAGTTTTTACTCCGTACTATTAGGAACTATTTAAGTACCTACCTACGTAATGTTTGTAGGTTATAAGTTGTCATGTAGGTGAATTATAAATTCGTAAACCAGAAGCAAATGAGCATCGAAAAATTTGAATTGTTATTCTACTTTTGTTGCTGACCGTACAATGGTCCGCCTATTCTTTGCGCCATACAATAGTCTACTATCAATTGAAAGCCCGTTCAACGTTTCTAATCGGAGGATCTACCGTTTCAATCATGTCTTCAAATGCATGCCTTTGTATTTTGATATCACATGGAAAGGAACAGTAGCTTGTGGATTTTAATGTGAAAACTATACTTATGTTAAGCTAAAGCATAAGATTAGGGCTCAGCGTCACTTGTTTCATGACGTAATTGGGCAGAGCATTGCCGAATATGATTGTATGTTGAATCGGAATTTTCGGAAAACATCAAACAATAATTTCGAACATACCTCAAAGGTCACGGGAAGTCAAAGTCACGTAAAAATCATTTATTCATTAAAATCACAAGGATCAGTTTAAAAACGTCGTTAGATGGTGGTGGCACTGGTGGCCCAAGGCCTCGTTCGTCATGGCACTAATAGATAGGCCTAGAACGATAGGCCTTCGTTTTGCAGTGGACTTCAAAATGCTGTTAAAAATACTTATAGTTTTGATCGATGATAATGATGGAATTAAAATTATCGTGGTTTGGTATAATTTTAGAATATAATTACGACTATACCACGTACTTTACTATTCTCCTGCTGACATTTCGTAATTATATTCTAAGATGATAATGATGATATACAGGCAAATAATTTTTGTCAACATTTTTTGTGTACAAAGAGTTGAGAATAAATCATTTGAATGTGGCATTTTAAATTATAAACTAGATTTATAGAACGATCACATAAATCTTATTTGGAAAGAGATTAACTTATAAGTATTGGATATTAAGTACTCAATAAGCTACAACGCTTTCTAGAATTCACATCGAATAAAACACCAATTTTAGAAGTTCCTTCATAATTTTCCATTTCACATTTACTTATACAAAAACATTTTTAATCTGTGTTTGAATAGATTTCCGAATAGATTCCCTTGAATAGGCTATTTCACAGATAATATATCACCACCGATCTTTGCGAGCATATCACCAAATACCAATGTCATTATGTCAAACTTCAAGTAGGTTGGATACTAATAGAAAATAGAAAGAAAACACATTTATTCGACACACACAATAACACAAAAAGGATCCAAGTACCTGCGTACATATTGCGTCCCTCCCTACCGTGATAGGTAGCTGTTGAAGGAGATAGGTACTGCTCAGAATACCTGAGTATTGTCTTCTCCGTGTCGTTTGTACAAAACAGGTCCTGTATCAGCATATTCTGCGAGATATAAATAAATAAATACAGAATAGTGCTGGTAATTTTTGGCATTGCATCATCTAGCCCCTAAATAAGCAGAGCTTGTATTATGGTAACTAAATGACTGATGTACTACTTATATAAATTTTTTGTAAATACATACATATTATATATATAAAACACCCAGACTCGAAACAAATATTTGATAATCATACAAACATTATCCCACGTCGTAAATCGAACCCGCAACTTTCTGCATATCTGGCGGGTGTTCGCCCACTACGCTACAGAGGTCGTCAAGATCTTGCCTTGCTAATTGAAACCCGCTGTTCAAAGAGGTTGAAAGCTGGACACGCGTCATATACTATCTAAAAGCATCAGCTACTTAAGTCTATATAATCGCAAAGTCGATATAGGTAATCCATCTTCATTTTCACGCTTTTTATGACATGAAAAGCCGAAGTACGTTATGAGACTGGGTGGATGTGTAAAAGTTTTTGAATGTATTGAAAAATGTATATTTTCTTGTAAACAGCTAAAGATATGTCTGCGTGCCGAACACTCATGTGTATTTGGACATAAGTCGGTATATTCCAATCTAGTTTCAATAGCATTTTATGTAGGTGATTTTATAACAATTGCATAACGAATGAGGTGCTAATTCCTTGTTACGAGGTCGATTCGACCGCAAAGTTGCGGTATCGATGCTGCCCAATACAATGCGCCTGTCATGACCTGTCAACGTGAAGTCGATCAAACTATAGCCAGCTTCCTTGTATATATATTTACGAATAAAAATGTATATAAGTAGTCTACTGTACATTCATGTCGTTCATGCTCTGCTGACTTTTGGGATAAATGATGCTGTGCGAAAATGTCCAGTATAATTATTATTATTATGTTCATTTTAACATAACTCATAGAGATTTTAAAATTGTTTTCTTCTGTTGAATTTGTAATGACACACATATCAGAATGAGACAAATAGTGTTTAGTTATAAATCAATTGTAAATAATATTTATAAATGCAGCTCACGAGTTCTGTAACAATTTGTGTTAATTTCTGAAGTGAACCTAATCCAACTCGCACGCTGGTTTTAAGGGTTCCATTAGGTTATAGATGGCGGAAATGGAACCCTTATCGTTTTCTTATGTCCGTCTGTCAGTCTGTCCGTGTGACACAGCCCGATTTCTAGCTCAGTTTAAAAATCCATTTTCTTCCGTATTTCAAGTACATGTAAAATGGGGTACCTATGCAATTTTATTTT
Organism: Perizoma affinitatum; assembly: GCA_961405105.1. NCBI lineage: Eukaryota > Metazoa > Arthropoda > Insecta > Lepidoptera > Geometridae > Perizoma > Perizoma affinitatum. Next base: position 3,193,761 of record OY560191.1, on the reverse strand, counting down.
TATTGGCCGTTGAATAGGTCTTTAAAAATCAGCCCTCGTCCGGGAAATATAAGGCTTCGAAGTAGCAAAATTTGTGTCCAATCACTTTTAAAAATTGAGTCCTTGTATGAAACAAAGTTATTTAAAGAATCGTTTGCTAGGAAAATTGGTACGAAAATTGCTTCGAAGGATTTCCAATGATAACTTTAGAATTTATGAGGCAATATCGGGACCATATAATAGCGTCTGGACACGTCTTGGGCACTTTATTTGGAAGAGTGCGATTTCATCAATTTGGCATATAGCGCGATATTTTTACATTTCCACGTAAGCATACACACATTGACTAAGGATATTTCATTTCGAAATGATTTGCATAAATACTATTTGCTATTTAGAAAATGTTTGTTTATGGAATGAATCTGAAGAAATTAATTATAGTTTTTCTAAAAACCAACAATATGTTAAATATCCCTAGACAATGTTGATGTGTGTAGGTCTAGATTTCTTCCACTTTTCGGCCTATATCTATGTAGTAAAAACCTTGGTATCAGATATTCATTCACAATCGTCCAAGTTACAACGGATATCATAATTACTCTGACCCAGTTACGACTGTGGAAGCCATATCAATTCAGTCGAGTATTATTGTTATTTCTTACTTTCTAAGAAGCTACGGGTTATGTTCTCATACAAATGGTGTTATTTTTCTTGTACAGTTGGCATTGTGTCTATGTTTGGTTATGTGGAGCTTGCTTGAATAGGATTTTCTAATACGATTTTTATATTGTGAATTAGTCATCAAAAAAAGAGCGATAGTTTTGAAGAGTCAATATTTTCTTATTCCTTATAATCAATTTTCCATAGGAATTGATTGAAATAATTTACACATAAAAACAAAATGTTGTTTTTAGTATTTTTTGTAGTTTTTAGTACCTACAGTATCTGTTTCATTATTTTTTACTGTACACGATCCTACTTCTATAATTACCTCTTTCTAGCTCAAGGTTTGCTGGAAGAAAAATCTTTATAGGATTAAGCTCGCGTTTGACATGTCATTTAATTCGGCCTTTTTGTAAGTGTTTATTTGTGTGTACAATACAGAATGAAGAATAAAAAGAACAATTTATATATATTTTTTAATATTAAGTGAACAGTGACCTTCACATTACTGGTGACATAATTTTTACCTAGTGGGCGATACCCCGACTTCTAATCCGGAGGTCGTGGGTTCGAACCCGGTCGTGCACCAATGGATTTTTCCACTCGAAAAATGTATGTGCGCATTAACAAAACGGTGAAGGAAAACATCGTGAGGAAACTGTCATACCCTAGAACCAAAAATTTGGAGGCATGTGCCAACAGTTAGTGTTTCAATAAGCGGCGATGGGCTTGCAACCTGTCACGTGGAATGCTTACTACTTGCAAAACGCGGGCATGTACCAAATGTAATGTTTGGACGTGCCTCTGACTACCCCCTACTTGGTATCCTCAAAGATCTTCTCACTGAGTATGTATCGGAGGATGTTCACCATGGGGAAGACAGTCGTGAGCGTGTTTGTTTTTTTTATATTTATATTAAATATATTTTCTCTTAATTCAAATGTCAGTCTGTAAACATGGAAGCTGGATTTAGAAGTTTTATATAATGTGCCAGTTTTAAACTAAATCCATCTGTTTACGTGTTTATTGCAGGAACAACTCGTGATCTTCCTAAACATCATAAACATGTAATGTAATAATGTAGAAAGCGGCAGTTTGTGTACATTAACGAGTTACGAGTACATTTGAAAGTAGTGTAAGTACTTACACTACTTTTGTAAATCACTCCTCAATGATGGATACTGACCAATTTTTCGTTAAAGCTTGCGTTGTGTACGGGATTTTTGAAGTTTACCAATTCTGTAATGAAACAAAATGATTTTCGTTACATTATATGAACATAGAAAACATTCAATACCATATTATTAAAATATTTTGATTCAAAAATGTAAGTATCGCTATCTAGTGCAGATAAATTGAACAGATCGAAACAGCGAGTGGTTAAAAAATATGTTTTTCTAAGTAAGTAGGTAAAGAAATATATCGATTCCTACGAGGATACAACTATGTGCCTTAGAGTCAGGATGTTAGTGTTGTATTAGTATTATTAGTTCTATTAGTATTATAAATATTCATACAACTATGTACAAGTAGGTATATACAAAAAATACAGATGAAACAGCTAGCTATCTAAAGACCGTTGCAAACGATCTATAGATAGCTCAACTGATCCAGATCACTACCAGGCGGAAGCGTTCCCAAAATACTGGCCGCATTGCCACGCTGAATGGCAATGCTAATGCGTTGACCCAGATAAGAGCCAGCTCTCTTGTCACGCGTCGCTTCGACCAGTCTCCCTGAAATAATTTTGAAAACTATTATAATTAGTTTTAGTAGGTTAAGTTACAATTCGTCGGCTTTGTGAATCTTTTGTATAAGAGGTTGATTGTCTGTTTGTTACCATTGTAAACCTAAATCGATTGTGATGCGGTCTTTTGCAATCGATTTGTAAAGTATAGCTTCAAGGAAGATTCTTAGGTCCCAAATACTAGAGAGATATAGAGAGTATTTGTGATTAAAAACTTGTGTTTTTTTGAGAAATTGTTCTACTTGTTTATTGGTGTTGGTTAAATGTACACCAAATATGCTGGGATGGTTGGTTCAATGGATTTCGCACGATATTGGGACTTGTAAGAAAACTACCTATTGATATCGTTAAAAAAATAGATTTGTTTGTCCTTGAACTGATGCAGAGACTTGGGTTACTGCCAATATACATATATAAATTCTTATCCTGTTGCCATTGAATTTATGTGTTTTTGTATGTTCTTTATTAATATTATTTTCGGTTTCGACGTCTTTTATAAATAGCTCACATTCTAAGTAAAGTGAAATAGAGGTAAATTTTGGATGTAAGAAGTAATCATGGAATTAAAATTATCTTGGTTTGGTATCATTTTAGAATATAATTACGACTATACCAGCAGGAGAATAGTAAAGTACGTGGTATAGTCGTAATTATATTCTAAAATGTAGGAAGTAATCTCCGAAATGACATATCAGATTTAAAAAAATAATAATTTTTAGACTAGCTAATTTTTAGAGTAGACTTTCAGGGTGGACTTTATTATAATTTCGTGGAGATTATGCAACGTAAGTCGACGAAAAAACGGTCGAGCGAACGCGTTTCTTACGAACGCTGTCTTAACAATAAAATTAAACCCCTTGTAAACTTTCTTACAGTCCGTTCCACCCAAAGGTTAACTGGTAGAGATCGCTATTTAGCGATAAGACCGCCCATTTTACAAGAGTATTAAAGTTTGTAGTAACTAAGCTGATGTGTTCTTTGGTGTGCAAGTATTTTCTATCTATCTATCTATCTACACATTTCATTGGCTCCTTTTTTACGAGGATAGGTACCTACCATAAAGCTGTACTTAAATATGAAACATTGTAAGGATGATTTTTTGAAAAACTTTTAAATTTTACGAGAAGTTTACGCTTAACTTTACCAACGACAACGTAGTTACGTCGAACTTCGTATCTACAAACAGGAAAATAGAGAAAACTTAAATTTTAATCTTATCTGTGTTTGCAGAATCATGCACAGAAGGTTTTCATTTAATTTATGTTTTTAATTGAAAAAGGCGATGTATGTAGGTACGTCTATATTTTGGCGCAGTGGGCAAAGGCCCGCCTTAGACGCGGAAGGTTCGATTCCCGAAGCGCATTCTTTTTGAACCCGAAGAATTTGCCGTTTCGTGTGTACTCGCTCATTTCTCACAAATTGACGGTAGGATTAACCAATTGGCATTTAAGCGGGAGATAAAATCAAGAACGAAGTTCGATCAAAAAGTCCAAGCTTATTCCATGAAGCGAAAATATGATCGAAACCTCTACAACTTCATGCCAAACTACAACGGCAACCCAAGTGTCAACCACTCGAAGATACAATGTCACAAGTTCGGACACGCTTTCACACGGATCGTCTACATCAGCTTCTGCAACCCTGACGGACAACAGCAAGGATGTCACCTGCTACCGCTGCGGGGCCATCGTGTCTACCGCACCGGGTGGTGCTATCGGCGGCAGCGGCGTAGCAACCGAGAGGCGGGTCATCATCTGCGAAATCGGCGTTAAAACAATCAGGTCGGTCGTTCCCATTTTATTATGATAGTGGTGCCGAATTTTCTCTCATAACGAGACACGAACGTTTCCCCTGCGTTTAGAGATAAGTAGTCTTGCGCAGTTTTCACTCAAAGCCAGTTTATTGCGATTACTATTGAGGAACCCTTTCTTGTAATTTATTTTGTCCTGAAAATTAATTCACACCCCTTTAGTCAGGTTAGGCCGAGCTTGAATGTGTACTCCAGTTGTGTTACTTGTTACAGATACACACGTGGACGCGTGACATGTCATGACTACCCGTGTCATATTACTGTCAAGAGGCCGTATCGGCAAAGAAGAGGAAGAATCGCCAACTTCTCAAGGTACCGCTGCAGCTTTAAACGAGCCTGGACCATCTAACTACCACCGAGCTGGACGATCTGATAGACGAGTCCTAGACTCTCAAGTAAACGCGACATCAAAATAAGTTAAGTAAACCAACTTGTTTCCAAACATCTATTCCTACATCCTTGGAGCCTATACACCCAGTACCACAGAGTACATCCAGTACCACAGAGTACACCCAGTACCACAGAGTACACTCAGTACCACAGAGTACACCCAGTACCACAGAGTACACCCAGTACCACAGAGTACACCCAGTACCACAGAGTACACCAAGTACCACAGAGTACACCCAGTACCACAGAGTACACCCAGTACCACAGAGTACACCAAGTACCACAGAGTACACCAAGTACCACAGAGTACACCAAGTACCACAGAGTACACCCACGAACACTCCATGTTACTAATACCACAGAGTACATTAACCAACAGTATACCAACACCTAAGACAGATGTGTTTTGGTGTAAGTAATAAAGTTGTCAAGCATTACCTACTCAAAAGAAAAACCATTTCATTGTTTCAGACACATGAAGATCACAACCCAAGGCTGGTGCAGAGCACGCACCGCCTGTCAGTATGGCCGTATCGGCGCAAAGGCGTTATTCTGCTTCTACAATGAGTCATCGGCGCAGAACCACGAGTTACATAACGAATCAACACTTAGATTGTCAAATTACAGTGTAAAAGCATTAGTTAATGGCTGATTATTATTTGATTGTTGTAATCAAATAATAATTAGGTTATTACTTCAAAACCATTTGTAAACTTAAATGATTAATGCTTGCAGGCAGTTTTAGCTTGTTCGCACAAGTTGCTTGCCTTTGTCTTTGTTTTTGCATAAATACGGGCGACGGACCGAGTACGATTCATTGTCGCTCGAGCCGTCGGACCGTACAGATCTCGAAAGCCTCTGTACAACGAAGAATAAATTTGAAGAACATCTCCTGGAGTTTACTTTCGTCATCAACTATGAGCCACCACCATGCTGGTGATGATAGTGACGTTAGCATTGCTGACGTCACACTTTTTAAAGACCATCTTGGAGCTTCTGCTTCGTCATATATATACGTAGGTCAGTACTTTCAACTTTGACCTGTGAAAAAATATATAACACCACCAATATTACATCCTCTGTTCCTACAGCAGCCCTTCATATCATCCTAATAAAGGGCTTAGGCGTATCAAAGTGGCCAATAACTCCAGATATTGCTTTAGGAATAATGTCTGCTGTTTACGTAGATATTTAGGTATCGTGGCTGTCTATAGTGCGTTCTCATTGATAGCATAAAAATTCTCTTTTTGTTTTTATGAAAGTATGAAATTGCTCGTAGACAAGTGGCACTCTTATGTAAGTTAAACTTACCTCTTGAAAAGTAGTCAAGGTACTATACCTGTTCCAAATTTCGTTCAAAAATGCAATAATATTAGTAGCGATATATATAAAAGTGTGTATATTTGTTGAAGTGTGTATAATGTTTATCATATTAGTAGGTACAGGTTGTAGCTAAACTGACACTGACCTATAAAATCTTTGATTGCGGTAAGCTAACAATAGGTATAAACAAAAGGTATATTCATTCACTCGGTGTCTTCATTGAGATATAATGATAGAACAAAACATGAAAGTTTCTTAGTTTTACGACCGAGATTTGCACGGGAACACGAATATTTTGAGTAATACGTTTCGTCTAGACTAGACTGTAAAGGTGTTGAGGATAACGAGTCGTTAAACTGAGTTTTGCCACAGTTAACTGGTCGGTGGCCTAAGGTTAAGTTTTAGGGAGAAAATAGGTATCTAGTCTTAGGTAATTTGGCCATTCTAATCGTATTAGGTATTATAAGTTATGCTATCTGGATGAATGCACTCGCTGACTGGTACCACGCGCATTATCATCTGTGGTAACTGTTGTTGATTTGATAATAATAAAAATAATAAATGTGGACATTTTCACACAGAATCATCTAGCTCCAAACTAAGCAGAGCTTGTATTATAGGAACTACATGACAGATTTTATATAATTTTTATTACTACTTATATAATTTTTATTTGTAAATACATACATAGTATACTTACATAGAAAACACACAGACCCGAGAGATTACTTGCAGAACATACAAACATTAGTCTCGCGGCGGGAATCGAACCCGCAACCTTTTGCGTTTCAGGCGGGCCTTCGCCCACTCCGCCACAGAGGTCATCATCAAAAGAATCGTTAGGTGCCTAACCAATGTGAAGGACAAAAAAAACATATATGCATAAGTCTTTAATCCCTATGATAGGTTTTAACCTCAGATCCACAATACGATTTGATTCGTTTCAAATTCAAAGTCAATAGGTTTTTATTCATTGAAATCACAAGGATCATATAGAAACGTCAACATAAAAACTAGGTGAATTTAAAATCGCGCGCGACCAAGCCTAGAAGAATCAGGTAGCAAACTCTGCTTGGTTATTTTTTCATGATCCTTCATTCAGCTTTAGTGTGGTGCCAATCGAACAAGGTGAACTCGTTTATAGAAAAAAAGTACTAATCAAAGAATAAAATCAAGTCTTTTTCATTTTTTTTTCTAAAAAAAGTGAGTATACCAAGTACGTCCAAACATTATATTGGGCGCTTGCTCACGTTTTACATCGTCGCATTCCACTTGTCAGATTGTGTTATGTGGTTACAGTGAAACACTTTTAACATCGGTCACCGGATCCTTTGTGTCTAGACAAATACCACTTTCTGTTAACGTTAACGCCTGCGGAAAGATTGAATTGTATGGAAATGACATTAGCTGTGTAAATGTAACGTGACTGCTGCCAAGTTTTACCTTGGCAAATTTGCGTTAGCGTGAATGGAAAACTAAGCGTGTCGTATTTGTCTAGATACCCTGTTCAGGGCCACAATATCTCAACCACTAGAGAAGACCACTCTAACTAAAAAAACAGTTAATAACCCACCAAGTAGGTAGGAAATAGGTATAACTACCTACTTATGTAGGTACGTTCTAAAGCTTTTGTAAAACTAATATTTTCTGGGAAAAAAAATGTACAACATTTTACTAAATTAATTGAAAGATCTTAAGAAAACTTTGTTTTAATAGCAGTTTCAAGTCTGTATCTCGAAAAGCTCGTTAAGTTCTCAAGTTGCCCTGTTATAAGATGTTTTAATTGAGACAGAGGTAATTATGTAGTAAATAAATTGAACGAGTTTCATATGCTCTGATTTTAAGTGCCTGTAGATGGATTTAATGATTGTAAAATGAAACCAAAATTATTTATAACAAAGATTTTTTTGAGGGTTGATTTAACAGAGGGAATTTTAATACATCAGATGCAGTTAACATTACTTGAAACGAACAGTCGGTGGTGTGTTGGTGTGTGTGTGGTCGAGTGAAGTGAGAAGCGGCAATAAAGATTTTATTAAGACAATGGAACTGTTCTTTATTGTCTTGTAAAAATATATGACTGAGCCTAAATATAAGAGTATTTTTCTCAAAGAATGAGAGAAGTATTACTTGTGTTAAAAATGTAATGTTGACTCAAAGTGGTAATTTACGAGCGCAATTTATTTTACAGATGATTCTTACAATATATCACACCCACTTCTGTCTCCGTTTTAAAGAAGGGACGAAAGATGTTTAAGATTCCAATGACTTTGATGTGTTCCTTCCTTGGCATTCGGGGACATCGACACATGCTTCGTGTGTCATTTCAAATCGGCTTGCAATGTAAAATTGAGTGCCCCTATTCTGAGATTTACGTTATTGTCATCATCATCAACAATAACATGAGAAGTCTACTGCGAGGGTTATCTCCATCCACCGACTTCCCGCATTCAACGTAATTGTCGGCGCTGCGCGATAAGTCGGCTTCGGGACACGAGATCGAAAACCCAATGAATCTAAAAAAAAAATTTTTTCGGGACAGATTTTCTTTTTAATCATCTATTTTTTTTTATGGAGTCTTTTTACAATGCTCATATCGAGATAATTATTTATATGAGTATCGCTAAACAACACCAAATAACCGACGATGCTGATTTAATCAAAATAGGTCAATAAAACGTTTCTCTTTGAAAAACTGTCAAAAATAAAATGATACAAAGAAATAAGCTGGGTCAAGATCCAATAAAGTTTATTGAATAGGGCTCAAAATCTTCCACTTCTCGCTGTTCAAAATGAGACTAAAAGCAGAATGGTGTCAGGCATACTGTTGCAACAATTTCAATATTATGTCCTGATAAATCATTATTTAAGAACAAGCTGACACTTATTATTTACAGCTTGGGATAAGACTCAGCTAAGTCACAGATATTATAATAGCTAAGTGTAACATGCTCATATCATTTTCAAAATTCAATGGAAGAAATATAGGTACATATCAGAAGGCCTTTAAAACTTGTTTGGTACCTGGTCGTATGTACTAAATCTATCTCTACTGTTGGAGTGATATCAAACGTATCACCTTTTGATAGTCTTCAAAATTGGAACGCACTCCAGATCAAAAATCAGATTTCGCTCCATCTCAAGATTGTCTGGAAGAGATTTTAAGCTATAAAAACACTAATTGTTGTTTAGATATAGTTTTTGTTTATTTTTTTATCTTGTGGTGTACAATAAAATATTTTCATTAATTAATTAATTCAGTCAGCTGTACCGTTTAACCAATAGTTAATTTTCCTTAGTTCATGAGGCTTATCAAAAAACAAAAAAAATCTTAGGTCTTGTAATAACTAGATTACAATTATTGTAGTTTGGTTTCATTTAAGGACGTTCCTTTAACGTCATCAGGAGAATAGTAAAGTACGTCGTAATAATATCCTAAAATTACCTAAGATTAGTCTTTTAAAATTACCTAAGATTTATCAATGAAGATTGATAAAAGGCTACCTGGACTTATTGATAAGCAGACCAACAGATACGGACCTCTAGAATCCGTATTGTATTGTATTGTATCCGTATTGGCCTCGTACTGCCTGCTAGTACAATAACGTTTTTTTGCACTTTACTTGATATAAACGTACCGTTTTGTTAATCTTTACCTCGACTCTAAAACCTGAGATTTAGCGAGTGAATGCTGGTCTGAACTATTACCGTTTACTTGGTAAATCTTAGGTTTGGTAGATCATAAGATATACCGGGCTTTTTTTGTCTTCATGCAAACATGCCCAAATGCCCAATGGACTGCCATTGAGTTTAAAATATAGGGACGATCATTGCGTAATACCCTACTTGTATTCAATCGATCTTACCAAATACAGCTGCGATCCAATGGGCACACTCACTATAAAAATAAACGTAAAGTACTGTGTACACGTGGCCCATTCAATCAGACCCCATGCCCTATATCGGGCTTCCCACAATACTTCGTCTTATTTGTAAGCTTTCCAAGCATTTATATGGTGACGTCTTTGCTTTATAATTGCGTCTTTGGTAGAATAACATGGGCAGAGTTCAAAGTACTTTTTTGGAAGTATTTTCTGCGAGTGTAATAACATAATGTAGAATTGAAAAGTAGTAGTATTTTTTACATTGTGATGGTAGAGTGATTTTTAGTTTCTGAAAAGGTAGGTTAGTCACAGAAGACTGTATAGTCATTTAGTAAGTAGGAATATGTTGTGAGATCGGAAAAAGAACGGTCGTAGAACACGCATGGGATTGAAATTACCAAAAATGATTTAATTCGTTATTTTCTTCCTGTTAATTGGTTAAGTTTGTTGTTTCTTTTATTGATTTATTTTCGTATGTTCAATATAAAAAATATGGTGGAACTTATAAGGTTATGTAAGTAAGTAGGTATATATAATTATGTTTATATAATTATACATACCTGTGATGCGCAGACCGCGGCCCGCGGGCCGCATGCGGCCCGCCGGTGGAATACTGGTGGCCTGCCGACAGCAAAAATAATACTCTCGTACATTCGAAAAATATTGAATTCTATTCCAGAATAAAACCAAAAAAATTGTCTTTAATTACCTATACTTCTGGCGGCCCGCCATCAGTTCATGATTTGCCCGAGTGGCCCCTAGTCTCAATAAGTCTGTGCATCCCTGATCTAGGGAATAGTGTTTGTGATTTAGTAATAGCTCTTTAATTTTTCTTATTTTCCATGCTACACGAAGGTTAGCTGGAAGAGAATGCTATCTAGCATTAAGCTCGAAAATATAATAGACGCCCAACCCCTTTGTGTACTGAACCTAGATGTAGTTGTAATGTTGTTACACTGTGGAAATTGGAATATAACGACAGACAACCGAGAACAAAGGTTAGCTAGTTTGGAAGTGATCCAACCGTAGCTGTCAGATGACACAGCTTCCCGAGGGTGACAGATCACATGTCTAATTGATTTGGGCTAGTCCACTGACCTGGATATATTGCTCCTGGAAAGAAAGCACTAGGTCAAGGAGATGACGGTAATAAGTGAAAACTTTTTAGTCGATCTAACTCACCGAATGCGCAGTAAAAACTGACAATGTGTAGTAAATTGACCCAGAGTTTATGTCTGGCACACGCAAGTAACATTTTCAAGCAAAAATGTAAATTAAAAAATGAATAATTAAAAATGTAATTAAATTTCCCCAAGTGAAAAACAGATTTGCACAGAAACAGTACAACGTTGTTGGTCCACATCTCTACACTGTTCTTAATAAAGCGTGCAGAGTAAAGAGGAAAGGTAATAATTAAATTAAAAAGATAATACTCACTTGGCTCAAGGAATAAGTACGAGAGCATTGAGACGATGTTAACTAGCTTTTTCTACTTTTAATATTGTGTAGCTGTTAGCTGGGGTGCGTGTGAACACGGGGAGGGTGTTCATTCACGCTTTGGTTGCACTTACACATCATTAGATATTACAAATCACGACATACTTAAGTAGTGATCTGGATCAGTTGAGCTATCTATAGATCGTTTGCAACGGTCTTTAGATAGTTAGCTGTTTCATCTGTATTTTTTGTATATACCTACTTGTACATAGTTGTATGAATAAATGTTTGTATATAGAAAAAAAATACATACCTATTTATATTTTATATATTAGCATCTACACACACTAAATAGGTAACGTAACAATTGCATTGTTTTTCAAATATAGGTTGTACTAAAAATTCCTAATTGCATAAAACTTTTTTTTTTTATCTTTAATATTAACATGAAGCTTAATAAGAAAAATAAAGTAAGTTCTGAGATTGTTGCTTAATGAGATTGTTAGCGTAAGTTCTATTACCAATGCTTGTTTTTCTTTTTTAATGTAGTAAATTTATTGTAAGTAGGTACGATATAATTTTTAAAACTTTGTTTGGAGAAGCCAATGGCTCCTGAAATACAGTTTCTACTAGTTCAGGAGCCTATGGATTCATATACAATTTGTAACATTTTATTATCTCAAAAATAAATATATATTTTTTCAAAAATAAATATTTACAAAGAAGCATTTGTATTGAGGAGTTTAATCTGAGGCGAAATTTGACAGAACGCGACATGCAGAGCGTTCACGATAACAAGTCGATCGCCACCGCCACCGCCACTGCCACTGCCATCACAATCGCCACCGTGTCAATGCGCGTGGGCCCAATACTATTGGTCGTGAGCACGATCAAACGAAACAACCGTGAATAGAAAATGTAAAAGCTAAAACTTTTATGAATGTCGAAAACGTGTAGAGAAACGTGAAATGCTGTTTGAAAAATAAAAAAAAGACCATTCGTGACACTTATAAAATGGTGTCAAATATTGCAGCTCCAGCTACGCTCGCTCCACTCTCTAGCGGATAAATTTTCCATTGTTCTAGAAGGTTCTATGCATCACTGTCATTGCTTTTAGCTAGGTATAGATTTCTCTCGTAACTGAGCTTCTGCTCATTTCCCAAGGAATAAGCTAATAATAGCTAATAAAATTATTAGCTATTTTTCTTATTCGTTTAGAATCACTTATATTATCAGCATAGACATTGTAACTAACTTAACTAATTTTCTTGTCATTGTCACGAATAAAGTATAGCTATTGAAATAGTCATGCCTTTTGTCCATTATCGAAGACTTCGATGGCGCGGCGGGTGGGTAGCTGGCTTCGACGCAAGGTGCGACAATTGTTTGCATGTTCTGCATACAAACCGAGTCCGGATCTTTGTGTTATGGTACTACGGTACTCATAGTTTCTGATAACCACGTTACTGGGAATCCTAGTGTGGAGTCAGGACTATGAACATATGTGTCTGATGGGTGTTTATCTGTACTAAAAAACAAACTGTACTGGTTTTGTTTTCGTCATTCAACCACGGAACTCTAGTTTGTAAAACATGGCACTGTTTTCCGATGTTTTCAAGTCAGCTTTTCAATCGGTCAGCAATTTGCCGATCGGATCTACCCCCTTATTAATGAAGACACGGTTGGAAGGCTCGGCTCATTCAATTAGTGAATCCAATAGACTCGCGGAACGTGGACTGAATGTTATAGTCGAAATGCTGCTGGACTGAAAACATTTTGCGTAAATAATGTTAAAACTTTCTGTAAAATTGGATTTTGTCTGTTATGGAGATATATACCTAATGTGTTTTTTTGGCAATCTTCGTGTATACCTTCAAGGAAGGTTCTTAGATAGGTTTTATGGTCAAACGTCACTGCCATAATATGATGAAATACATGGGTCAAAGAACTAAAAATTTTATATGAAGATATAATATAAAATTGACAGATATAAAATTTGAAACTATTGATATCTTCATATTTTATTTTACTCGTAAATATACATTTAATACATTTTATTTTATTAAATTACCTAAATAAAATGATAATTATTCTATCTACGGATCTTGATTCTAAAACTAGTATGTTACGTGGTGTGAATTATGCAATCTGACAAGGATGTATAGTTCAGACTAAATTTACAGTTCGCCTACATGATGTAATGTTGTAGAGGGTTTTTAAGAAAATAGGGCCAAAATATGATTGTAATTATTTACTGTTAGCAAGCAACCAGACTCTCTTCTATTTTTGCTTGTGATACAAACAATGCTAATAATATCGAGCGTATCTTGTTACCAAAAAACCGACCAAGTGCGTATCGAACAAAAACAGTGTAGTGTTCCGTAGTTGCCTGTCACAATATGCGGACTAAGATGTTGTCTTTTTGTTTGTTACAATGAACATATTAATTGAGTTCACGGTTTAACGTCTAAAAACGTCTAAAAACGGGTATAAATAGGTCGATGGTAAATGAAGAATTTAATTTTTAATTTAGGAATTATTATTGATATGTATTTTATAATTTTATTAATCAGACACGTCGAAACTATATGGGTTCCTTGTTAACTACGGAACCCTAAAAACGAATATTGTAGCCCTCACAAATAAAAAAAATAACGATCTTGATGGATGGATTTAAAACAAATCAATCGCCGCGATTTGTTTTTGTGAATGTGTAAAGATCTGATCTCTCGATTCTTTAGATCGGCACAAATAATGCAATCGATGATCGGTTCGGGATATTTTAATCGCTGGGAGCCTCGATGATCTCGATTCAATGTCACGATCTCGATGTAATGGCTATTCTTATCGATTTTATACCGATTTCATGGGTGCTTACGCCCGCGTTTATATCAAAGGTTTTGATAGACGGATGGGAAATTAAAATTTATTATTAGAATTTCAATCATAACGTAAACAATTGAATAGCATTGAATGGTTCATGAAAGATTTAAATAGTTATAAGCTTTTGACGTACTTAGTCAAATATTATCTACCTAATAAATTATTTATAAGAAAGTGTAGCAAGTTAAGTTCTAATACTCTTTCTCTAAATGAGTTCACCTTCTTCGATTGGCTTGTAGCTGAATAAATGATCATCATCAGAAAATAAATTAAAAAAAAACATAAACATTACGCTTAAAATTTATAAAAAATAATTCCATTATCTACCTCCTGGCTCCATCATCAGACCCTTCGTTACCAAGCCTTAACTATTGGAATCGTCAAAACGAATAATATGTGCCCAAACGAATCATATGAGGAGTTTACTAGTAGCACCTAAAGAGTTCCATCCATCATCTGATCAGATCCAGCACACCAAATTATAGTATTCTCATCTGAACTTGTACATGCTAAGTTTTATTTCGAATACGACAGTTAGAAGTAGTTATAATGTACTTCCAAGATTTGATTGTTTGTTTATTATTTAGTTAGTTAAGTGAAGTTAAATTTATGCGTATTAAAAAACAAGCAGAGTTTGTGACCTGAATCTTCTAATATTCGCGCGCGAGTAATTGGCGTAAATACGCGTAGGGTTTAAGCAAATGTTTCTAATTATGATCCTTGGGATTTCAGTGAATAAAAATCTATTGATTTTGACTTTGTATTTTGACTTTAGCTTACATTACGGACTATCGCTGGGAAGAAAGTCTCTTAAGGCCTCCACTCCATAAAACTATTACATATTAACATGTTGCGGGAAATTAGTGGATAGAGGTTGCCCAAGATGGTTCGTCATTGGTCTCATGGGTCTCTTTAGGGAGGGTTTTCTTTTAAGTCTAGCTTCAGACTTCTGCAGACTGTTAATGATGATGAATTAGGTTAGACATTTTTAAACACAATTAAAGAAAATATGTAATGATTCACAATTCCAGATTAACTTTTATATTTCCTCCAATAAATAGTTAAATTTGACGGTGGACGGACGGAAGGTGTATTTGAATTTCACTATTTCACAAAACAATTATTTTAATTCAAACAATATTAAGTGAATCGGCAACATCTTAAAACAATCTACTAACAAATAACATCCCACGGTAGAGATTACGTATGAGATTAATTTGTCCTTCTGATAGGATGGTAGGTACATTATTTATTAAGAAGAGGGACCACTAATTAGTATGAGGGATTTACACTACATTAGTCATTTGGTACACTGTTTATGAACCGCTGAAATGATAAATCACCGTTAGAAATTAGTGACTGAGATGATTTATCAAATTTAATTATTAAGTAAGAAATGTGTTAAGCGTCGTGCAAGTATTTATTTTATCTTACTAATATTAAAAAACTAGGCTGTGACTACGGCTTCGCCCGCGTAGTACCCGGAAAAAAGGTACATCACTTTTTTAGAGTTTTAATTTTCTTCTCTGTATTTTTGGCGCAGTGGGTGATGTGTGATCTGCAAATATTTGTCTCGAGTCTGGGTGTTTTCTTTATCTATAAATTCCAAAAAACTGACGTCCTTGTGCGCGTTCTAGTTTTGCAACAAAAAACTTTGGTACAAAATAAAAAAAAACATCTGAGTGCAAGAAGGAACATTTTACATAGTCCAATTTACACATATTGACATGATTTTCAGATTTTCCTGGCAACACCATGCAATTGTCGCTCGCAATTTGGCACGAATAACTTTATGAGATCTAAAGTAGGGCTACTTTATTACAAGTGCACAAAACCGTATATTGTCTACGTTTCCACTTAATGGGCATCTCTTGTTTTATTAAAGTTTTAAACAGTAACTCACTGTTAGATAACTTAATGTACAACCTGATAACATTGAATTATACGCTTAAAATATTACCAAAGAACAAGAGCTTTTTTAAGTTATCTAAACAAGCAATTATGTTAAGTGTGCAGTGAAGCAACGGTATAATTATGTTACGATGTGTCACTGATAAAAACATAGATTATTAAGTGCAACTTGATATATTATTTCCTAGATGTAGGCCCGATTTTGGTAACTCTTAACAAAGTAAAATGAATTTGAAACTATCGTGAATTTGATTATTCATATTGTTAAAACGGGAATTTTCACGTATCTATCGGTGAAGTGCACCAGTGCACGACACGACGCGGAGGAAGAGCGTCATACACCTTGATGAAGACTCTCGGAATGAGTCGAAACTTAGTCGGTGCTTTCACCGATAGTGCGGTACGTGAAAATCCCGTTTTTACAATATAATGAGTAGAGTTGTTATTTTTACGAATTAAAATTCTAAAATACTATAACATTACCTACCTATCTCTGATACTACATTTCAGTACATAGGCCTCACCTAAAGAGTTGCGTGACAAACGATCTAAGAACAACATATACCTAGGTATGTGTCCTACTTATAAAATATCGCCTTAGGGAATGTAGGTAGGTAGCTGGTTAGGCAAGATTGTTTAGTAGTTTATGTCATACCAATTATAGATTTTTTAGTGTTAGTGCTGCAGCTCCATCAGTAGGCTAGGCTGAAAAACTCTCTGTTAAATATAGAAAGCTGAATTTTTTAATATAGGTATTATTTATAAGCATGTGCTTAGAAAGAAAATTTATACTTTAAGAGTTAAAATGGGGAAGGAATTTCGTATGAAAGTATTTGTTCTTTAAAGTTAGAAACATGAGCATAAATAAATAATGGTAGGGTTTTTGGATTTTCACATTTTAAGGGGTGAGATAAAAGTGTATGAATGCCTATAGATTTTTTAAAAACACGCCTCAACGCGTGCGTATCCGCTGGCAACTGCTAGTATTTGTATATATACATAATAGGTGATTGTAAAAGCCTTGATGGAAGTTTTAATGCTTTAAGCTTTAATAAAGCTTTTGCTATGAAATATGAATATTCATATCGTTAGGCTGCTAACTTTCTTGTAACTATGCCATAAATTATTAACGAACTACGACCTCTGTGGCGCAGCGGGAAAAGGCCCGCCTGAGAGGCCCGCCGCAAAATGTTGCGGGTTCGATTCCCACCGCGGGACAAATGTTTGTATGAACTGCAAATATTTGTCTCGGGTCTGGGTATTTTCTATGTATAATATGTATGCATTTACAAAACAGTATGTAGTAGTGTATCAGTCATGTAGTTCCCATAAAACAAGCTCTGCTTAGTTTGGGACTAGATGATGCTGTGTGGAAATGTCCAGCATTATTATTATTATTATAACTACGTAAAAGCAACCAAATTGAAATGGTGAAACATTTCATTCATTGCCATTCAGCGTGGCAATTCGGCTAGTATTTTGGGAACGCTTTGGCCTGGTAGTGATCTGGATCAGTTGAGCTATCTATAGATCGTTTGCAATGGTATTTAGATAGCTAGCTGTTTCATCTGTATTTTTTGTATATACCTACTTGTACATAGTTGTATGAATATATATAATTTAAAATATTAAAAAAAAATGGTGAAACTAATGAAGTAATTAATGTTCATCATTAAGGAGTTTGATGCTGGCACAATATATTTTTTTAAAGTCTTAGAATTGTGTATTTTAGAAGAACAGAAAATTGAAAGAAGATAAAATCTGCAGAGTCACGACTGTTGTGTTTTTGACTTCTCTATGGACTTTTGAATTCCTTATTTTTGGTATTTATTAGTCGATTTTACTGTAATGTCTCTTGGCTATTCGTCCATAATCTTGGCGGATTAACATTATCGTTTTCTTTCGATTTGTAACAACTCTGTCTGACTCGAAGTAGCAACTCCAAAAATAAATACTGAATAAAAGGGTCAATCCCTTTTCAACGGGCCATTTGCAGTGATTTGTTCGTTGAAAATACAACGCTTACGAACACATAATTTGTTGTTGTTCGTCACGGCCGCTGTAATTCAACCATTTCGTGTTATTGTCGCTACTAAAATATTTTTTCTGTGAGTTGTAATTTTCTGAATTGTTATTGGCCATCTTTGTAATTTTATTGAGTGCATACTTGTTGTTACAGAGACAAGGAGAATAATAGTGTTTATTGAAAAAACAAAAAATATTTTTATTGTCATTCGAGATAGTTTTTATATGTGATGTTTTTAATATAAATTAATTTTCCGCAAAAATATTGTATAAAAGAAAAAAAAAAAAACGCTCACGACTGTCTTCCCCATGGAGGACATCCTCAGATACATACTCAGTGAGTAGATCTTTGAGGATACCAAGTAGGGGGTAGTCAGAGGCACGTCCAAACATTACATTTGGTACATGCCCGCGTTTTGCAAGTAGTAAGCATTCCACGTGACAAGTTGCAAGCCCATCGCCAAATATTGTATAGCATTAAAATACTGGTTTAAACACAAATCTCGTTTTTTTAATAAGTTGGGTTAAGTATCTGTATTAAACCCGTAGAACCGACAACCGCTGTGAAAAAAAGGTTCTCGAATCGTGATCACGAACTAGAATTGTAGAAAGGAGTCTCTGATAGGCCGATGACATCTTCATGGTTGCGGAAACTTTATCTTTATGGAGGTAGTCCAAGATCGCGTGTCATGACACTTTTGGAGTAGCCTATGCCCAGAAGTAGACTGCTACAGGGTGCTGATTATATCTTACCTCACAGTATATGTTAACTTCAGTTTAGTGTTCTACCTCCCTGTCATTTAAAAAAGAAAATATAAATTAATAAACACCCAACAGACGCCCCCACCCCCGACCCCACTAGGATTCCCTTTGTTGTGGGTAACCGGATTTAAGAGTATCACAACACTCTGTTACAATTTGTCCTGCAACGGGAATCGAACCCGGTCCTCTTGCGTCGCAGCCGGCTATTCGTCGCGCCATCGAGCCCGAGAAGAAATAATTCTTAACTAAGCTTAGCGAAAAATATTAGTCTTTGGTAGAGAATGGTAAGGAATTTATCTACTCCTGAAAAACACTTTTACGAAAGTTCTTAAAACATAAAAAAATAAAGTTGGCCATTTCTTGAGCGATAACATTTTTATAACTAACTTTCTTAATGGGTGTTTTGCGTGACTGAAACTACAAGAAAGTTAAGTTCTATTTTCAACACAAGGACAAATAAATAAGTGAAAGGTAAGCGAATGCAAGTTAATCACTAGAGTTTACTTAATTAATATTTATTGTTCTTTAACCTTACATTTAACCTAGCTACAAAGATTTGAAGGTCAACACTTTTTAGTATTTACCTAATATCAAGTTTAATAAGCAAGTCGTTGTTGCAAAGGGCAGGTCATTTAGCTCGTAGTTTGTCATATCATACGAAATTAACTACATCTGAAGCCAAAGCTAAAAAAACTTGCAAGTTCAACTGAATATTACATCCGGACGCTGGCAATGAATGTAAATTCGAGGCCGGGTATCCGTTTGGAGTGACGCCAACTAGATAAACGCATACAACTAACCTCGCATGAGGTCACAAAGTACGGATAAAGTTGCTGGATATATATTTCACAAATAGGAGTAACAAAATCGCTTCATTTAGAAATTATTATCTAGAAAACTAATGAAGGTGTTCACTTCAAAACAGTAAAGCAACGAACCTATCTGAATAATGTTAAACTAGGAAAATAAGTCTGTTTCCTACCGGTAGTTATAGGACTACAGGTAGAAAACAGAGTTCAAGTCAAAGACCGCAGGCAGGATACCCAAAAGGCGACATTTTACTTCAGTTTTAACAAAAATTCAAATTTTAAACATAGTTTGCCATTTTTAAAGGGAATATACGGAGAACATTAAAATGTGTTCCGAAAATTTAGTCAACGGGAGTAGAACCCACATCGTCACCTGTACTCAGTGTCACTATATTCATGGCAGAATTGGTGCAATGCATTAAAAGTGAAAACCATAATGGAGAATATATTTCAATGTGTCCCGACAATTCTGGTTTAGGGGGTTTTATAACCGCATTTTGGCCTGTAATCAGCGTCACTATGTCATAGTGGAATTTTATTGGTCAACGCTTTACTTTAAACTCCTGGTCCAAAGACGACTAGCTACAAAGCAGACTACAGTAGCACTTTTAAAATTGCTTTTCACAGAAAAATGGCTGAGCATTTGTGGAATGCAATTATTGAACAGAGGAAGCTTGTTTGTAACTCGGCTACGGTTGCGCAAGGCTTTCAAGTTGTTTGAGGTACAATGTAATGAACTTTAAGGATAGATAAATACAATAATACTTTTTTAAAGTCAAAGTCAAAGTTCATTTATTCATTAAAATCACAAGGATCACTTTGAAACGTCTGTTTTATCTACTGCCTGTTCCTCCGCGACTAAGCCAGGAAAGAAAGGCAAGAACACAAGGCTGGTTATTCTTTTTAATGATCCTTTTACAAAACAATAGATACTTAAATTTTCTATCGAGTTGGAGCATTTTCAATCCCAAGAGTCCCAGATATTTTATAGTATGCCTTTATGTGCCTGTTACACACCAAATACTATTTCTGCTTAAATAAGGACTACAAACTTTGACAATGTAGTACAAAGGGCGGTCTTAACGGACTGTTTTAAGAATAGGTAACGGGTTGAACCCAATAAAACACTGCATAGGCATTGTACGCAACTGACATGAAATTTAAGGATAGATAGAATAATACTTTATTACACATCAAATACAATTTCAGCTATGATAGCTTAGATACCTTAGCACCATCTCATCTGTCGGGGACTTCAGTTAGAACCGGTGCAGCGGCTGATTCGGTCGAGGATCTCAAGAGGCGCAAATATAGAAGTCTCGACAGAGCTTACTTATTTTTGCCTTTTGGGGTTGAGACTCTGGGTCCGTGGGGAACCGGGGCCCTTCGCGTTTTTAAAATTCTTTCAGGGCGACTGGTCGAAGCGACGCGTGACAAGAGAGCTGGCTCTTATCTGGGTCAACGCATTAGCATTGCCATTCAGCGTGGCAATGCGGCCAGTATTTTGGGAACGCTTCCGCCTGGTAGTGATCTGGATCAGTTGAGCTATCTATAGATCGTTTGCAACTGTCTTTAGATAGCTAGCTGTTTCATCTGTATTTTTTGTATAGGTATACCTACTTGTACATAGTTGTATGAATAAATATTATATATTTCAGCTTAAATAGGACTACAAACTTTGACAAAGTTGTACAATGGGCGGTCTTATCGATTATTAGCCAGACAACGTTTGAATGAAACGGACTGTTTTAACGGACGGTAACTGGTTTATACCCAACAAAACACTGCATATAGGCATTGGACACGTGTGAATATTATTTGACGACCTCGGGCAGGCTGGAAAAATGTTTGCAAGTTCTGCAATATTTGTTCCGGGTCTAGGTGTTGTGGGACCATGGTACCCATAGTTCCTGATATAAATGATACAGGCACTCCTATAGAGTCACGACTATGATGTGACTGATGGATGTTAAGTGTTGGATTGAAGAGTCAGCACAGAAAAATCGAAATACTGGATCAATCCATATTTTAGTCTAGCCGTCTTTTACAATTTAAAATTACATTTAAATTAAAAAAAAAACCTGAAAGACAAATGATGTCCATGTTATAACAATCCCGTTGTTAAGCTAAAGTTATATAATTTCTCTTTAAATCGTATTCCAGTATATCTTTAATTAAGAATAGTATGATTTGATGCTATTAAGTTGTACTTAATGTTATTTAATGACTGGTCTCAGTGGGAGACGCTAGGTAATTAAAGATACGAGAAAATAACTTGAGATAATTCTTTACTAGGGCGGTTATTAAAGTAATTGATCGAAATTTAATGATTTAACTGTTTTGAAAAACCGACCAAGTGCGTTTAGGACTCGCGTACTATGTGTTCCGTACTATCTCACAATATAAACACGAATTATTTGGTGAATAACGAGATAATAACGAGACAGTCAGATGAGCGGGTAGGCTTAGTAATATTATAGGGGACTTGTTGGCACCTATAACGCACATAGCCCTAAACAACTGAATCTTTTTTTGCCATTTGACTAAATAAATTGCAGGTGTGCTGCATTCTCGAGTCGAAATAAATTAAGTTGGTAAACTTTTTGTTCAATTTAATAAACTTTTTGTTGATTTTGAGTGAAATGTGTAATGTGTTGCTAGGCTCAACTTTATTACTAACCAATTTTTTTTTATTTATAATAGGTACAAGAACAATTAAGTTTCGTTTGTTTCATGTGTGAACTCTGTCAGGATATTACTTAGAGCACAAATAAGCTTTTAATTCTTATTATTCTGCCCAGGCGCCTGAAAGATTCACAACACGTACACCTCTAGGGCAATTGAATTATGTAAACAAAGTATATGACATATTTTAGCAGCATTTTTAGAGACCCTCGACACAGTTTCGTCACAAAGGGAACAAAGTCGGTTGCATACAAACGAATGCTGACCCTAGAGTTTTTAGTGGACCATATTCCGTTGAATCATTTTGTTCACTGCGAATCGAAAGAAGAATCCTCAATTTAGAATTTAAATATGATTATCAGATTTGTTTAATTTTCATCAAATACGGGAATACCCCGTGGTACCCTCAAAAAATTATGTAATGAGTATGTAACTGAGGATTTCCGTCTTGGGGATACAGTCGTGAGCGTTATGTTTTATATACGGAAATCCAGACTACTAGTTTATTCGTAGTAAATTTTTCAATGATTTTAGTCAAGATATTTCCGAAGAAACAAGAAGGTTCCGAAGAGGCGAGGAATTTTGAATACCCCAATGTGGAATTAAAACAATTACACTGACAGCACTCTCGACCTCATTGCCATTTCAAGTTTTGGTAGTTTGAATATCTCCTGAATAATTTAAAACTATTGGTTTTAATAGTGTCGTTGGGTCTTTCAAAGCCATTAGTTAACCGAGTTATCTATGATTTGTAAATACATTCGGGCTGCAGAACATTTCGTTCGGAAACTACAGGATTTTAGGGATTATTAGCGTTAATTACTTATACAGATTTATGACCGTCCTTAATTATGTAATCCATTAAAGGATCTAGTTTTAAGGGTTAAAGGTCAAATGTCTGGAGGTTTTAGAAGCAAACTTTTGATCCCTGACGCAAAAAGAGGTGTTATTAAACACTGTTAAAGTCTTTTTGTGTTTGTCTTTTTAGTCTGTGGTATAAAGCGGGTCTGTGGTATAAGCGTTTGGTAAAACGGAATGATCATAAATATAGAAACAAAAGACGATCTCGTCTGTATTCCCCATGATAGATAACCTCATTAATAGATTGATGGGGATTGATACGCGTTTTCATACAAATTCGTTCCCGAACAATTTTTTGCTATCATGTCGCTGTTAATGACGTCCTTTTTGACATTTGGAGTTGGGGTGTCACACAGAAAACGCACTCAAAGAAAATATCTTAAACTATTATAAACGCGAAAGTTTCTGAGGATGGATGTTTGTTACTCTTTAACACACGCAGTACTGAACTACTGAACGAATTTTGATGAAACATTACAGTAATATAGCATATACCTACATCAGAAAAACACATAGGCTACTTTTCATCCGGGCACCACGTGGGCGAAGCCGTGGGCAGTAGCTAGTATGGAAATAACGCGCGATTCAAAACACCGAAATGACGGCAATGACGGGACCTAAATCGGGCACGTAGCCTAATCGAACATGGTTCGGGCTGTGTTTTAAATTACGCCTTATTTCCATAGGTTGAGTTTGATATTTGTACGGAACGGTAGCCATGTCAGAGCCAAACGTCATTTCTCTAGACGCTATGTCTCTTTGGACATTGCGCGGACGTGTCCACACATAGCATGAATACGGCGCTGAATGAACATGGCTCAAGCCATGCCATTCTTTGTGCATTAAATGGCGCCTTATATCCTCCGCCTTATATACATTTTGTCTAAAATTTCAGCGGCGGACGCCATTTCTGTGTGGTTTGCGCCTTAGACCACACATTGTTAGAAATTGCTGTCAGTATAATTCAGGCGCGCGCAGAAAGGTACTCTGTGCATTATTTTGTTCTTGTAGTAATTTCTTATGTGTGGCCGGCATTAGTTTTATACTGTGTCTCTCAATCACCCAAATTCTGGAGAACCATCCAGGAAACGCCGCGTGACATGAATCGACCGGAAGTGGCGCCATGTTTGTGAAACGTCATGTCCCGTTGGGGGGCGTGCGCGTGCGCATAATAATCGCCGGTAATGACATGCCTGTCAAACCCGACACGCAGTAATGACCATTGATTTTACGATTACCATCGATTTTTTGGGGTATTCTATTGAAGATATGAATAGATAGGGGTCTTTTTTAGTTGGAAATGTAAAATGGCGCGCTAGATTGATACCAAATAGGGCTGCTCGTTCTGGTGAAATTACCATTTATTTTACTTTTCACCATGATGTCTCAGGGTCAGCAACGCGCGGGTATTACAAGCGTCCATAGGTTACGGTAACTGGTTCCAACAGGTGTGCTTGTTTGTCAATTTAGTGATAAAAATATCCTTAAAATATTTGGACCGAAGGTGGTTTAAGAAAATTGTTGGCGCATTGACACGTGCTCAAAACGAAAAAATAATATCGTTAGGAAACTGACATGCCCTACTGCGCCACAGATATCGTCTAAAATAAAAAAAATAAAAAAAAACACTAGGACATTATTTAGAGTTGTTCTGTGCTGTTACTTTGTTAACTTATGCGCCCATAACAAACACTATATTTATTTTTAAAAACACGAGGCCATTATTGTTCAATGGAGCGTGTTATTGAATAATCCTAAATACCAGGTGCTTTAGTAATTATTTAGTTAGGGGTGCTGTTTCGTCAGATCTTATCTATGCTAACCTAACCTAACGGTATAAATTGATTTAAATTGGGTGATTAGTTGATTTCTGTTCCTTTAATTGATTTACGATTCTATTACCCGCTTATATTAACAATATATTTTAATAAGGTAATTTTTACGTACACGAAACTTTGTCGTCGCCTTCACCGATAGTAAACTATAGGTGAAGGCACCGACAAAGTTTCGACTTTGACGGTGCCTTCATCTTCATCACGGTGAAAGATATAAGTGAACATTCAGTTTTACAATATTCGAATAAACCTATTATCCGTCTTCACTAAACTTTAATGGTGACTAAGTTTATGCCTAGTGAGAAATGTATATAGAAATACTGATACTTTTTAACAACTGAAGTACAGTGGCAAACAAACGTAAGGCCCATGTTGGTGGTTACTGTAACCTATGGACGCTTTGCAAAACCAGAAGTATCAGTATCACTCGCGCTTTGCCGGTGAAATTACAAATATTTTTTTTGTTTTTAATTAATAATCAATGTTATAATACTAAATGGTAAAATTATAGAAATTTTAAATTTTAAATCTGCAAAGTCAAATTCAAAGTCAATAGGTTTTTATTCATTAAAATCACAAGGATTATATAGAAACGTCAACTTAAAAACTAGGTGAAATTTAAAATTGATTTTTTCCCGATTCCTCGCGCGCGACCAAGCCTAGAAGAATCAGGCAACAAACTCTGCTTGGTAATTTTTTTCATGATCCTTCATTCAGCTTTAGTGTGGTGCCAATCGAACAAGGTGAACTCGTTAATAGAAAAAAAAATGCAGTGGACTTTTACAAGCTGTTGATGATGATAAACAGCTTGGTAGTTTGAATGCTTGTTTTTTTATAAGTATGTAGATTAATCGTCCATAATCGGCCGACCGGATTTGTTTTACCGATCATTAATCAAAAGTACATCTGACCGCATCATTTCCTGCACTTCATAATGATGTTTTTTTTTTGATCGATACCTACCTTTCTTAATTTGCACCTTGTTGTGAAGGGGCAAAGATAAACTATTCAATGGTATAGGGGGTACAGTCATCACCAAAATTCATTCAATACCTAAAAATCAATGTACAGTTACATTTTCGAAAACTATATAGTAGATGTTGAAAAAGGTATCTTATTTGAGACTCAATAGTAGATAGATAGAAAATGCTTTATTGCACAAGATAAAACAATTACATAATAATAATAAGATTAATAACTTTTTATTGAGACAACATGATCCAAGTTTTAGTAAAATTAAGACTTAAGTTAGTACTTAATTACTAAGACAGATTTTGTCCTCTGGGAGAGCTTCCACACCAGAGGACATGCAAAGTTGTTTGCTATATCTTTTAGGATGCTGTTATTGCTCGCGCGCACTTTGCTTAGCAGAGAGGCAGCATTGAACTGTCTAGCTAGATAGATAGATAAGTAAGGCTTTTCATAACCGTCCCACCATCTTAAACTTGAAAAAAATGTTTTTTATGTCCTGCTAAATATTTTTTTTTCATTTCATTTTCAACTTAATGTCAGTTAGCATTTTTTTCCAGCACACCTTTGCGTAATGAAGAGTGGGCGATGGTAGTGCGTTTGAAGGAGAATACAAAATAAGAGAAAATATAATTTAATGAATCGTAAGACATTCGAAAATTAACGATATCATCATTTTAAGCGTAAACGTGGGTAATAAATTTAACTCTACAACCTAATCGGGCTAATGAAACCGTAGAATCATACTTAGGAACCCTTTGAGGGATCAGACCCAGAGTTTATCAACTAACCAAGGCATTCCTACAAGACTTAGAGTGACCAATGTTATTAGATACTAACTAGGATTGGGACTGACGGAGAACCGCCTCCGGATCTTCAAGTATAGACTGCATGAATCCATCTGTAAGTTAGTCCTCCACCACCGCCTCCGAAGTCTAGTAATGGTTGCTGATACCGAATATTTCAGATATAGTAATGATGGTTCTTGTCGAAATGATACTGATAATGAGAGGCTATCCTGACGGACACTTCATCCATTTTACTATGTAGTTTGAGCTGTACGCTATTAGCCAAAGTGACTTGTATCGTTGACTGTACTATTTTCAACGTACCACTTCGTACGTACTATAGAGGGCTCTGTTGGAAATGAGGCGATGCTATCAATTTTTGTAATTCGCTTTT
This sequence comes from Perizoma affinitatum, assembly GCA_961405105.1. Classification (NCBI taxonomy): domain Eukaryota; kingdom Metazoa; phylum Arthropoda; class Insecta; order Lepidoptera; family Geometridae; genus Perizoma; species Perizoma affinitatum. Next base: position 3,166,606 of record OY560191.1, on the reverse strand, counting down.
CGACGAAACGTTTCGTGCGGAAATCAACGGAAATGAAAGGTTTGTGAAAATATTAAGGAAGCACTTATTCAACAGCTTTTAGGGGAATTTAATTATCTGGTCATTATTTACATTTAGGGTGTTGTCCGATTTCTGTAAAAAATAACTACCATCTACAGACCTTTTTAGATGTGCAATAGAGAAGTTTGTACGTTTTTTCCGTCTGTTTGTTTGTAGATTTGGATGTCTGTATGTTACAATTTATATTCGAAACGGTATATGCGATTGATTAGTAATATATTTGTATGACTTAAAGAATAGATAGATGAGTAGAAGATTATATTGTACATGACAAAAATAATACCTAGACGATCTTAATACTAATATGCAAGGATCGTTCTTAGATAGATTTATCGCCACAAGTCACTAGGGGGCTCTCAAAAGAATATGGAAAACAAGTCGGCGGTCGTAAAGTTTTGCAAAAATTTACTTAATTTTATTAATTCACGACCTCATTTTGTGTCATTTCAACGCACATTATAATGTCACGAAGTAATGTACGTTGAAATGTCACTAATGTGGACCCGTCTTTATGTAAACTTTCTACTTAAGTAGAAAGTTTCAGTTTGAACTGTTGAGATTACAAAGGTACTAGGCATCACCTAGTTACCTTATAAAAATAGAATTCTATGTAGAAAGTTGTAACATTTTCTGTAGAATAATAATTTGATAGTATTTAAGAATAATTTGTAGTCTTAGCCAATGAAGTATAAATGCAATTTCAGTTCGAACATGGACATTAACTTAGCATTTTAATATAATAATCGTGGACATTAAAGCTAGTTTAAATACTAAACACTGTTACGAAATAAGGAACGATCGTGGAATGACATTAAAAGTGAATACTTTTGTACCGACAACTCTAGTTTTCACTCCACGACTTTTGTTTATTTTACTTGTAGGTGAAGAAATTAAATTTGCGGAGTGATTTTTCAGCGGCCTTTGTTAATTTACGTAGAATGTGCAAAAAACAATACTCTTGAAAGCTATTATTACATTGTTGGTACCTATTCGTTTTGTTCATACAAACACAAAATCTTTAGCTAGTTGGCTTGGTAGATTTGTTTATGAAATATATATATAAAAAAAAAGATTATTACCAAAAGTGTACAGATACAAATTAACAATGCATACAGAATATTCAGATAGGATAAGTACTACCTACTCAGTGGAATCCCTAACGAGACCCAAACTAAGCCTGAGCTGTGGTATCTTGGGTATCAAGAGACTATGTACTACTGGGTCTTTGGTAAGTTCGTTTCTAGTTACAGTATAATAAATATTGTAAACTTGATACTGCCCACGGCTTCGCTCGCGTGATATAACTTGATAAAAAGTAGAGTAAAGAAATGCATTCGCTCGACCGTTTTTTTTTTCGATTTACGTAGCAAAATTGGTCTCCAAGAAAATCCCTTTTATTTTAACGTGATTATACATAGCCTGTGTCCATCCTGAAAGTCCATTAAGTATAAATATCGGTGATCGATATTTTGAAACCGGATGAGTACTTTCGGTGATTTCCCATTTACATACATACAAATACAAATACAAAATACAAATAAATGTATTTTCCAAAAATATAGAGTTACAATAGAGTTGCTGATACAGGCGATACAGGCTCGACCTAGTGCGGGGACCCCGCACTAGGTCGAGCCTGTATCGCGGGAGGCCTTTTACAGATCAATCGATATCCATAAGAAACAAAAATACACAAACAGGGCAAAACACAAAATAGAAAACAAAACAAGAAGCATTATAGATAAAAAACTGAGGGGGTACTACATTATAAACGTTACCTATTTATAATATTAGTATAGACAAATTCATTTTTAGATGTTTCAAAATTATCTCATTTAAAAAAGTTATCTCCACCTAAATTCCATTGAGTGTCTGATTGATAAATTATTGTCCTCATTGACATTTTGTTGGCTCAAATAACACGTTGGTCACCAAGCTTAGTCAATTTCCTTAAAACTGAGGATAGATAGATAACACTTTATTGTACACCACATAATAAGTTGCTTACAAATAACCCAGCAAATTACAAGCTAATCGCGGAAGTACAATGGGCGGTCTTATCGCTTATAGCGATCTCTTCCAGACAACCTTTGGATGGACAGGAATTGACATGCACGATAAAGGACGGTGGTGTATAGACAATAAAAACATACAAAGTGACGTTATATTAGATAAAACATATATACATACATACGTTATTACATATACAATATGATAGAAACTCATCAGCTTTGAGGATGTTATTTCATTTACCTTTGTCAGAAAACAACTCACTTCTTCTTTCTGATTATCATCTTTCACACAATTTAACCATCTCTTCATCGGTTTGCATTTGCTCCAATAATTTGTGAGCAAATTTTGTTAGACTGCAGCATGAAGTAGATTTTTAAGTATGTATTGTTAATTGTTACAGGTGCACGGGGGTGAATCACTGTAACTTCGCGATATCAGAAGACTACCCATCCTCAGTGAGATGGTCACCAGGGGTGGTCTTCATAAAGTACGCCTGCTTCGATGGTGAGTCAGTCTTTTGAATTGCATTTTTATGGTACTCGTTGCCGGCTGCAGTATTCCCCGATAAATATAATCTTGAAGTTAAGTTTTTGTTTTAAAGTCAAAAGTATTTTCTAGACAAGCTTGCTACATCCAATATTTTCCATCCGGTAAAATTGTTATTAAATTATTGAGCTGGAATTTGCATCAATAAGCCAACAAAATGAGTCTACGGGTTTCGTTTCTTCGTAATTATGATCCATATTCGAAAATATTTCACAGTTATTAACAGGTGGTATATTCAGCCAGCCGTCAACACCCGAAAACACTTCGATTCGGTTTATGGGGTGTGGCTATATAGTTCTCCAGCAAATCCTTTTCTTCTATGTATGTATAACAATCTACTGGGTAAAGGACTCCTTTATCTATCTGATGTTCTGGATCTGCAAGTATGGACTGCATTCATTAAGCTTGTCTTCTTGGACAAAGATAAAGATCGTACAATAGAATAAAATAATTATAATATATAAATATTGCTGGACATTTTTCACACTGCATCTTCTAGTCCCAATCTAAGCAGAGCTTGTATTATGGGAACTACATGATTGATATACTACTTAGATACTTTTTTTTTTGTAAACTCGTACATAATTATACATAGAAAACATCCAGACCCGAGACAAATATTTGCAGATGATACAAACATAAGTCCCGCGGCGGGAATCGAACCCGCAACCTTCTGCGTCTCAGGCGGGCTTTGTCAACTGCGCCACAGAGGTCTATAGAATAGAATAGAACATTATTTACAACGCAGATTTTACATAGAGCTGTAGAGATTTTTCTGTAGAGCTTTTGAGTTTTTGGCTTCCCTATTGTGGCAAGATAATACTTTTTCTTTATATATTTAAAAAAGTGTTGTTCCTGGAAGCAACAAATTTTAACAAAAATAACCAAAAAGATTTTCGACTCGCTTCGCATTTGGGCGTATTGCTTTTATTAAAACTATTACTTTCGGCCCATGTCACATGACGCGTGAAATTGATTCGCTTATCAGATGCTGCAGATGTGCAGTGTCACGGTTATCAGTGGGCCATAAGCCATATGCTGCTGTGTAATGAATTGGTCAATTAAACCACAAAACTGGACCCTGCGGGATTCCTCTCTACTGCTTTATAGCGGAACCCGTTAGGAGTGGTGCTAGCAAAGGAAGGCCTAGTTATAACACATAATAAATAATAGTAATACGTTCGTTTCTATTCGCAGCAGTGGTTGAAGATAGGATACACAAGTTATAATCAAGAGGTGGAGGCCAGCCTGTTTAGCATGAAGAACCCAGACAACGGTTTTGTATGCCGCCGAGTAAAATATATATTTAAAATATTTTGTCCCTCTCTTTGGTTTGACAGAATAGGCGACAGAAATAGTTTTTGTCTTCTCTTTCGTAGACAAATCGTTGTCTTGGTTGATCATGCTAAGCGGCTAAGTAAAAGGATGAAATAATTCTTCTGGTCCAAATATCTCATCCTATATATCTAATTCTATTTTGCCTTAGTATTTTTGACGATCACTGTGGCGCAGTGGACGAAGGCCCGCCTGAGACGCAGAAGGTTGCGGGAACGATTCCCGCCGCGGCACAAATGTTTGTGTTTTCTGCAGATATTTGTCTCGGGTCTGAGTGTTTTCTATGAATAATATGTATTTATTTATAAAAAAATATATAAGTAGTATATCAGTCATTATTCAGTAGTAGTATTTATTTATTTTTGCGATCAATAAATAAAATCATGAGTTTTATACCAAAGTTCTACATGTAGGTATAAAATAAAAATAATAATTCGGCAAAATAGTAAGAAGCCGTGTTGGCCTAGTGGGCGATACCCCGACTTCTGATCCGGAGGTCGTGGGTTCGAACCCGGTCGTGCACCAATGGATTTTTCCACTCGAAAAATTTATGTGCGCATTAACAAGTGCTCAAAACGGTGAAGGAAAACATCGTGAGGAAACCGGCATGCCCTAGAACCAAAAATTCGAAGGCAACGTGCCCATAGTTAGTGTTCCAATAAGCGGCGATGGGCTTGCAACCTGTCACGTGGAATGCTTACTACTTGCAAAACGCGGGCATGTACCAAATGTAATGTTTGGACGTGCCTCTGACTACCCCCTACTTGGTATCCTCAAAGATCTACTCACTGAGTATGTATCTGAGGATGTCCACTATGGGGAATACAGTCGTGAGCGTGTTTGTTTTGTTTAGTAAGAAAGTAAACGCGATAAAGACCCGTATATATAAGATGTATAATTATACTGCGTACTAATGTGATAGCATAGTTTTAATGCATTGTTTTATACTATGCGAGCAAAGCCGGGAATCTGTGAATGGAATACCTATCACACAGAATAAACTGACTTGCTGACGACTCGGACACAAAATATTCGGACACTGTGTCCGAATTGGCACATTTTGCCGACTTGACTTCAACAAATAGTAGTCTATAATAATATTAATTATGCTCAAGACTGTATACCTCGTGATGGAGATCCCAAAATCTATACTCAGTCCATAGATCGAGTCTCAGAGGCGAGTCCAAACATTTGGCATGTGCCCAGGTTTTGCATAGTAGTCGGCACTCCACGAGCAATCGCCTCTTATAACAACATTAACTGATGGATGACACATGCCTTCGAAAGTTTGTCTCAGGACAAGTCGATTTTGATTTCGAGATGTTTCCCTTCACCGTTTTGAGCACATATTAATACTTACGCAAGTACCGTGACTGGTTTCGAACACATAACCTTCAGATCAGAAGCCGGGGTATCGCCCACTATGCCAGCATATCTTAACAAATGGTAACAAGTATTTGACATGCTTTCGAACAAAACTTTACAAAAGACACGTCCAATTGATAACTTTAGAACAGAGCAATAAAACTTTTATTCCCTGTATAAAGTGAAAACTGTTCCACATTTAAAATATTGCAAACCTCATACAATTTGCTTCTACGATTTTACTAGTGTTATAGATACGACTCCCCTTGGGAAACCCATGTGATACGTATTGTATCTAAAAACCATTTTAGAAAGACCCCAATAGTTAATCGGCAATCCCCTGCAGATAATACCTTTGTGTACAGCAGGGAGGTGGGGTAGGTCTATCTAAATCGGTTGATAAGTTTGTCATGGCATTGACACGTTTACCCCAAAATTCTAAATGGCACCGAGGGCAGCTAATGGAGTATGGCAACAAACATTTAAATCGTCACGTGCGTCTAACAAAAGTAGGTAAGATTTATTACGTAGCTTTCAAAAATTTTAACAATCCATTGTTACTCGTAAAGCTTTGTTGGGTATATCAGCAAGGTGATTTCATAGGTTTATGATTTAAAATAATCACGACGCCACCGACGGGCCACGGACGGACGACGGACGGACGACGAAGTGATCCGAAGTGTATATTAATTAATAATAAAAGTCATTAAATGTAAAAAAAAACGATTTACTCATCTGCTTCCGTTATTTTGCTCAATCGGGATGAGACTCTTTTGGAATACATCAAAAACTGGACAAGTGAGAGTCTGACTCGCGCACCGAGGTTTCCGTACAAGCTTGTTCACCAAAATAATTAACATGACTATATTATATACATGACTATTCATAAACTATGAAAGCACCAAACATTGCTCTAAGGAAAAGATAGTCGGATTGAGAGACATACTTAACTTTGTAGTTGAATACATGTCCCCTCCATTGATATACGCCACGGTCAATTCTCCAACTGCAAATTTAAGTTTGTAAAAATACGTTAATTGTGCTGTGAGACCTTGCTTCTTGCCAAATTTAATGATTTTAGGTTAACGAGAAGTAACCTATAGGTTTTGATTTATTGGTGATCAAAATATATCGCATTTTTTATGACTTAGAAGCTTGATTTTTTTAGAGCTCCAAGAGACCGTAGACCTACTTGTTATTAATTTTAACTTGATAACTCGACGCGTTTCTGAGGAAAAGGGTCTAGACAGACAGACAGACGGACGGGCGGAGGGACGGGCAACGAAGTGATCCTATAAGGGTTCCGTTTATTCGTTTTGAGGTACGGAACCCTAAAAATAAATAAGCACCCTACAGCCACAAACATAGTCCTGACCCCAGACTAGGATTCCCTGTGTCGTGGGTATCAGGAACTACAAGTACCGTGGTACCACAACACCAGACTCAAAACAAATAAGCATTCTTCATTCTACTACTCTTTCTCAATCAAAGAGTTCACCTTTTTCGATTGGCACCACATTATGGCTGAATGAAGGATCATTAAAAAATAAGGTTTTGCTGCCTGATTTATCAAGGCTTCATCCCTCGCGAGGCATTAAATTTAATCACTTTGAATTTGGAATTCTCGTAGAAATAAAAGCCTATTTTGACTTTAACTTTTTTTTGTACAATAAAATGTGGACAGTACAAGTCGAATGATATTCGTCTAGTCAGGCAGATTTAGGCCATTTTGTGTTGACCATCTTTGAATTTATGCTTGTCTATTTCGGTCCCTTTAATATTTTTTAACATTTTCGTCCCATATGGGGGAATGGGAATTATGGGGCCAGTGCATAATAAAGCCATATTTTATGCAAGGAATTTCCATACAAATGTATGAAATGGGTCAATCATTTTTAATGCGGTCTTCTCATTTGATATTCCAGGGGTCTAATATTGGCATACAAACCAACATTTCGGCAGGCCGGCAATAATGGGCTATTACCTTATTGTTCGTAGATTACTGGCTATTCTATTGTGAAAAAAACTGGTAGGTAAGCTCTTATGTGATTTCACTTTTAGAGAAGATTGGTCACCAGTTTGTATTGTAACGATGGAAAGCCGTTTTTGGTGGCATGATTTGTAGGCCCAAATTCAATTCAATTCAATATATTTTATTCCATTTAGATACAATTATTGTACACTTGGAAAAGTCATTTTAACATTTTTAAGGTTATTATTAATAACATTCATTAACAAAAACATAACATAATCATTCTAAAGAGAAAAAAAAACAGAAATGAGTATGATTACATACAAAAGTCATCAGCTAAAGCTTCGTCAATATCATAATATGATTTTGACATTAAAAAACACCTTATTTTAGAATTAAATTCATTAAAAACTAAATATCTTATGTCTAAAGGCAATTTGTTGAAAAAACCTATGCTTACGCATAAAAAGCTGTTATCAACTTTAGCAAGTCTATGCTTTGGAACAACTATATTATGTTTATTGCGTGTATTGTAATTGTGAATGTCACTTTTTAATTTAAAATCGTCAATATGTAATTTAGCATAAATTAAATTTTGGTAAATATATTCGCCTGTAAATGTCATGATATCTAAATGCTTGAACTTTAGTCTACATGATTCTAATTTGTCAATTTGCAATATAAACCTTATCGCCCGCTTCTGCAACACAAACACTCTATTGGACTGCGATGCATTTCCCCAAGCCAGTATACCATACGTCATCAATGAGTGAAAATACGCATGGTATACAGCCTTGGCAGATCGTATATCGCTCAATTGTCTTATAGTTTTTATTGCATAAGCCGCCGACTTGAGTTTCCCTACTAGACTGTCAATATGGTTGTTCCAAGTCAATTTACTGTCAATTTGAATACCTAAAAATTTTACGCCATTAATTTTATTGATAGAATATTTAACAATTGTATTATGAGCTGGGTCTGAGCCTTGAACATTGCCCAAAAAGAATCTAACAATGTTTGTTTTGTCAATGTTTAAGAGTAGATTGTTTGCCTTGAACCAATCATTAATGTTAAATATTAATTTATCTAGTTTCATACAAACTATTTCCCTACTTTTATCGCTTACTACAACAGTAGTGTCGTCTGCAAAAAGAACTATGTCAGTTATAACTTGTAACTATTACATTCTGTAATTTGCTTTCTATTTTCAAGGTAGGACATAATGATGGAAAGCTCATTATTGCGAATACCATAGTGACTTAGTTTTGCCAGTAGGTAGAATTTTATGACATACGCAATCAAATGCCTTAGAGAGGTCACAAAACAAGCCATACACGTTTTTAGAGCTGTCCAAGTCCCAGAGAACTTTCTCTAACATAGTAGTTATTGCTTGTGCGGTGTTTTTTTTCTTTTGAAATCCGAACTATCTACTGTTAATTATTTTATTGGATTCTATAAACGCGTATAGTTCGTTTGCTATAAATTTTTCATAAATTTTTCTAAAAACTGGTAACAGAGATATGGGTCTATAGTTATTAGCATCTGAGTGAGAACCTTTTTTATACAATGGGATTACTTTCGCAATTTTTAGCAAGTCTGGGAAGTTACCTCTATGAATACAATCATTAATAACATTTGCTAGTGGAACAGCCAGCTCAAGCTTTAGTTTTTTTAAAAGTACAGTGGATAGTCCCCATAAATCACATGAACTTTTACATTTAAGATTATCTATTATTTTTATAACACATCTAGGAGAAATGTCTTTCAATGAGAAAATTATCACATTTGGTGCAGAAAATCTGTGAAGAAATGAAACAGCTTCCACTTCCGATCTCATCTGAATGAAAATCATTTCTCATGTCTCTTATTTTCGGAATATTATTGCAACAAACTGTAGTCTTTCCCGTTTCTTTTTTTATTATCCATGTAGATTTTATAACATTGTCGGAAACTAAAATATTTCTACGTATGTAATTTTGTTTGGCCAATAGAGCACATTGTTTAAATATTTTACTGTATTTTCTTATGTAAATTCGTAGATTTTCATCATTCGTCAGTGTTAGGAGATAATATAAATTCTTCATATTAGATTGTGATATTTTTAAGCCTTGGGTTGCCCAGTCATTAAACGACTTTTTAACCTTTATGCAGACTGTTTTAACTGGCATAGCCGTATCTATTTGTAATAGGAATATAGAAAAGAAGTCCTTAAAACAAGTTACATGACGATTTTTGAATTCATTCTTTATATTCGATCGCAACAATTGAATAGAATCATTATTAATTATTCGTTTTCTTATATAATTATCTTTAATGGGTTGAGTAACAGCATTGACAGCTATTATTTGAGCAAAATGATCAGACTGTACACCCATCAGTACATTTGAATTTAAGACATCTACAGTTGAAAAAATATTGTCAATGCATGTTGCACTATGGCTGGTCAATCTTGTTACGTCATGAATTTTTTGTTTTAAAGTGTAACATCCAAGTAGGTCTTATAGAATATTACATTGATTATACATCATTGCTTCGTCCTTCGAGATTAGAAAACATTTGTAGTATACGTTTAGGTATCGCCTTTTTACCACTTAGTTGAAAGCAGGGTATCTGTTTTTTTTTTTTTTATAAGTGGGTACTTCTGTATAGCTCTCGCACGGTCCGCCTGGACTGACACTCATTCGCGTTTTAGTGCCTCGCCTATCGCCACATTAATACATATTTTTTCATAAAAAAGTGTTAAAAGATGCCGAAACGTAGTCACAAAAACGAGGACAGTGATTACCTACGACAAAAACTAAGAAAAATTGAAAAGAAACTCTCAAAAAGGGACAAACGATCTCGAGGTCGTCGTTCTGAAAGTAGCATCTCATCAGCGAATATCTCGCCAGTGCAATCGGACCATGAAGGTAAGCTTAGTGCATTTTGTTACCTCTTTAATTTTGATATTGTGAATAGTTCTTGGGGCTATATCCGTATCAAGCGTTGACATGACGTCACTTTCTAATTAGTGTTGTGTACATCTTGTGGGGATGTTACCTTTACATCACTTGGAGTGCCAAATATGTAGTGTTTGTGTACATTTGGAAAGGAATGTTACCTACACTTTATTTTATAGGTACTTATCTAATGTTACATCCACATGGATAGTAATAACATAACATTTGTGGATAGTTTTTCAAGGACTATCACCGCGTTATTGTTGGACGAATAGTAATATTTTTGCATTGAAGTTGTGGCCATCTAAAAAGGGATGGGCCCTTCGCTTCATTATATGCAAAATATATTATATATAAATATAAATAGATATTTTTAGCGCCTTTCTCCGTATGGCCTTTTTTCACATTCCAGATGAAATGGAAATACAATCCGAAGTCCATATAATGCCAATCACTGGGGAAGAGACCCAGCTGAATACGTCTACACAATCTATACCAGATCCCGTCACAGACGTACAACAGACAGAATTGGCGGTCGAGATAGCACTCGAACAACCGGATTTAGAGGAAGAGATTCTAAATCTATTGGGAGAGACGCCTTCGAAGGATAAAAAATATGGACCTGATATTCGAAGTGAATTAGCTGTGCGCTGGGAGCACATCGCTACGACGGGTTTAACTAAGGATTCCAAGAAGGAACTGCTTGAAAAGCATCTTGTTCCAAAAAATTGCACAAAAATTGACGCACCGAAGCTAAACCCGGAGATAAAAGCAGCTTTATCAGAGATGCTTATCAAAAAAGATAAGGCGTTACAAAATAAGCAGACGCAAGTCGCGGCAAGTATTTCTTGCATCAGTGAAGCTTTGACTCGTTTGTTCTCTTTGGAACATAAAGACCAGGCTGTAATAAAATTATTGATCGAAGCTGGTCGCCTAATGTGTGACTCACAATACAACGAGTCCATGACAAGAAGGAGTTTTATATGCTCCACAATAAAAAAGGAAATTAAAGATCACCTCTTTAATACAGAAATAGATGGTTCCTTATTCGGTGAAAAGCTAGCCGACACGCTCAAAGCTGCAAAAGCAATATCTAAATCGGGTACTGAAATAAAAATCACACCCGCTAAGAAGTTTACCCCAGCGCAGAAACCAAAACAACTTAATGCGCAGACTTTAAACCAGAAGCCTCCGTTCCCATCAGCCAGGCAGACGGGAACAGGACGGAGATTCGAGCCGACCACATACACACCGCGCCCGCGTCAGCCGCAGCAGCAGCCGCGACAGCCGCCGCGCTCACAGCCGCACCCTGCCCCGCGTCGCTAGACCCGGTACGTTTCGCAGGTCGATTATCATATTTTTACGACCAATGGCGTTTGATAACTCAAGATCCCCGGATACTATCGTGGGTAAAAGGATACAAGATACCTTTTTCCAAACCGGTTTCTCAATCGTACGAACCGAGTTCACCTATGTTATCAAAATCCGAATCCTTTCAATACAAGGTGGCCATCACTAATCTTATGAATAGCGGAGCTATATCACTTTGTGAACCACTGGAAGGGCAATTTTTGTCTAATTATTTTTTGATCAAAAAACACAATGGTAAAAATAGATTTATATTAAATTTAAAGTCTTTGAATAAGTTTATCACAACGGAACATTTTAAAATTGAAGATTTGAGAACAACATTAAAATTAATATCAAAGAACTGTTTTATGGCCACTCTGGATTTACAGGATGCATATTTTCTTGTATCCATACATCAGGATTTTAGAAAGTATTTACGATTTAAATACGAGGGTAAATTGTACCAATTTAATGTTTTAGCATTTGGCTTAAATACAGCTCCTTTCGTATTCACAAAATTGTTAAAACCAGTAATGTGTTTACTCAGATCATTAGGTTACTTGTCATCTATATACTTAGATGACATATGTACAATTTCAAGAAATTATCAAGACTGTTTAAATAATATTTCACAGACAAGAAATATTTTAGAGTCCTTAGGATTCATCATAAATATCGAAAAGAGTTGTATGACTCCGATGACTGTTTGCAAATACCTTGGTTTCCTGATAGACACAAAGAACTTTCATGTTAGCTTAACCAAAGAAAAACGTTATTTAATAAAACAGGAGTTACAGTCATTCCGATTTCAAACTCGTTGCAAAATTAGACACTTTGCACGCTTGGTAGGACTTCTCACTTCTTCTTGCCCGGCTATCCAGTACGGTTGGATGTATACCAAGCAAATTGAAAGATGCAAATATCTTGCATTGTGTAACACGAATAGCTATGATAGCTACATGTCGTTACCGCGGTATTTACATGCTGATTTTTCCTGGTGGTTAAAATCTATTGAAGTTGCAGTCAATCCCATCAGACAAGACAGCTACTGTACAGAAATATTTTCTGATGCTAGCAAAAAAGGGTGGGGGGCAGCATGCGATGAGAAGACCGCCAGTGGCCAGTGGAGTATCTCGGAATCAGTAAAACACATTAACTATCTAGAACTCTTGGCAGCATTCTTAGGCTTACAGATTTTTGCAAAGGAATTAAAAAATTGTCAGATATTACTGCGTATCGACAACACAACTGCTATTTCGTACATCAACCGTATGGGTGGAGTCAGATTTCCTCATCTCACTGAAGTAACAAAATCCTTATGGCAGTGGTGTGAAGCTCGCGGGATATTCGTATTCGCTTCATACATAAGTTCAAAAGATAACGAAATAGCAGATGCAGAGTCACGAAGATCCCATCCAGATACAGAATGGGAACTAAAAGATCATGCTTTTGAAAAAATTGTTCAAGCTCTCGGACATCCGAACATTGACCTTTTTGCTTCCAGAATTAATAATAAATGTAGGAAATATATCTCATGGAATAGAGACCCCGGAGCATTCACCATAAATGCATTTACTGTAAATTGGAAAGAACTTGCTTTCTATGCTTTTCCTCCCTTTGCGGTAATATTAAAGGTTTTAAGAAAAATAATTACAGATCAAGCCGAAGGTATTGTTGTGGTTCCATATTGGCCCACACAACCATGGTTCCCTCTATTTCTAGACCTTCTCTGTTCCGAATTAATACAATTTAGACCCTGCGATAATGTATTATTATCTATTTCCAACAGTCACCCCAAGCTGACGTTAATTGCAGGGAGGTTATCAGGACGGCACTACTAAAGAGGAGCGTACCACCGTCATCGCTAGATATTATGATAGCTTCCCTATCAGAAAATACAATTAATCAGTACGACTTCGCGATACGACGCTGGGTAATGTTTTGTAAAAAACACAATTTTGAGATATATGAGGCGTCAACTCCGATCGTGATTTACTTTCTAACTGAATTATTTCATTCCGGTCTTCAATATGGATCACTAAACAGTCATCGCTCCGCTCTATCATTGATCTTAGGATCGAGAGTAGGGTCAGATGACCGCGTAACTAGGCTTTTTAAAGGATTTTACAGACTTCGCCCTCCATCCCCAAAATATAACATTACATGGGACCCATCGATAGTTTTAGAATTTTTGTCTAAATGGTATCCCAATTCTAATTTGAGTTTACAACACTTGTCTAATAAGATCGTCACGTTACTTATGCTGGTAACTGCACATAGAGTTCAGACTATTAGCAAAATTAATTTAGATAACATAATTATTAATAATCATCAAGTATCAATAAAAATACACGATTTCATAAAAACGTCACGCCCAGGTTCAACTCAACCTTATCTAAATATTCCGTTTTATAAAGACCGAACGGAAATATGTCCAGCCGACGCATTGTTAGCATACATTGAAAGGACGAAGCCTTTAAGAAACAATGAAAATTGCCTATTCATTAGTATTAAGAAACCGCATAAATCAGTATCCAAGAATACCATAAGCCGATGGATAAAGGACACATTATCAGCTAGTGGAGTTGACACCTCTATATTCTCTGCACACTCCACCAGACACGCAGCCACCTCAGCTGCTCATAGAGCTGGCGTCAACATTGATACAATACGTAAAACAGCTGGGTGGAGTGGTAACTCTACAATGTTTGCCAGATTTTATCGTAGAGATATTCAGTGTGATCAATCTGATCAGTTTGCTTTGTCTATCTTAAACCACTGAAGTCGATAAATGTTATAGTTATAATAATATTATGGTAAATAGTTGTGTTACTACAGAAATAATTTGTAATACCTAACTTATCATAAGAAAGTATATTTTAGTTGGATTTATTTGTAAAAGATGATTTCAGTTTATTGTGATAAAAAACATCAGTTTAAACTTTTTGTTTGAATATTTCACTGTCTTTCAAAATCTACAAATGTTTTCTAATCTCGAAGGACGAAGCAATGATGTATAATTAGAGATTAAACGAACTTACCTGAAGTGAAGTTCTATCCAAATTATACGAGTTGCTTCGTCCGAAGAGATTAGTTCCCTCCCAACCCTAACCCCTAGGTACTCAGTGAAATATTAAGATTCCAGGCTTTCAACTAAATGAGTGTCAGTCCAGGCGGACCGTGCGAGAGCTATACAGAAGTACCCACTTATAAAAAAAAAAAAACAGATACCCTGCTTTCAACTAAGTGGTAAAAAGGCGATACCTAAACGTATACTACAAATGTTTTCTAATCTCTTCGGACGAAGCAACTCGTATAATTTGGATAGAACTTCACTTCAGGTAAGTTCGTTTAATCTCTAATTACCGTCTATTTTAAAATCTACATTAAAATCACCACAAAGTATGATGTCTTTGTGAATATTCGACTTAGTCTTCGTCAGAGTACATAGACAAAGTTCTAGCTGGTTAAGAAACAATTTAAAGTCACCACAAGGAGATCTATACACAACAACAATTATATAATTTTTCATTTCGATACAACTAACCTCAAAAACGTTCAATAATAAGTTTATAAACGTCTTTTCTAGGTTTAGCCTGGAGACCATTTTTAACTAAAATAGCTGTACCGCCACGGTCATATTTTTTTCTATTATATGCACTTAACATCTTATGGTCATTAAAATTACAAACAGATATTTCTTCTTCTTTTAACCATGTTTCGTCATACAAAAAACATCAATATTTTCTTTCTCTAAAAACAAGTCCACTAATAATAACTTCCCGTTTACGCCTTGAACATTTTGGTGTCCTATTGTTGATGTAGTTTTCATTGATGTTTTTATGTTTTTTCTAGTATTTGCCTTGCACTTTGAAAACCCGTAATTTGATCGAAATCAAGTGCACGCCTATGTCTGATGATGATGATGACGACAAATAAGGTATGATTGTCATCTATCTATCAACGAGTATGATTAGGTACCTTAATCAAAACCAATAGGATTATCAATGTTTGGTTCACTCGCAAAATTTCAATTATTGGCATAGAATCGAAACTGGAACCAGTGCGAATAAACGTAATTAATATTAACAGTAGTTCCAAATAAACACTGTTCATTGAAACAACTGCGAATGATTGGCAAATAGAGAATCAATACAGGCACACGTATAAAAAGACCACTCATTTTTTACGAAACCCAATTTTTATGTGAATCCGTAAAAAGTTGGTCTCAAAAAAAAAAGGAACACGTGCGATTTTTGATATGGAGCGTGTGCAACACAATAAAATTATATCATCTCAGTAATTGGCTTTTTAGTTTAGTTCTTACTCCATTGTAATAATGTTGACATTACCATAAAAGTTTCAATTACTTTGTGGTCCACATAACAAATGGGGTTACAATACTGTAATAAGGGATCCCTTGTTATTCTTTGTGCATAACAAGGGTTCACTTTTGAATTTATTTGCAGAAAACCTCCAACGACAGCAAAAAATCATCGATTTATTTTGTTAAATGATCTATTGTTAGGCTAAATAACTTAATATCATCTCACTTGACGTTCTTATCTACAATAGCCTAATAATAACACTAGTGAAATGGCATCGAGATAATATTCAAACCTTCTAACACTTGAAAAGGAATTCTTTAAGAAAGGCATATGAGACTTTCAACCGTTATATCTCAGGGTCGGCAACGCGCGAGTGATACCTCTAGTGTTGCAAGCGTCCATGGGTTACGGTAACTGCTTACCAACAAGTGGGTCGTAAGCTTATTTTCCACTTTAGTTTTATATAAAAAAAACATAAACTTTCCCACTAGCAATGGTCAAGCTCAGCAAAATAAATGAAAAAGAAATCACAGTCCCCAATTAAGAGTTTCCACATAACCGTAGTTGCAAAATAGTTCTCTAAAATACCTGGAAATCTTTGCTAGAACTTCCACAAACGGATGGCGGAAACTAATTAAACTACACCGGGAACGGGTGCTCGGGAAAATTTCCTGTTTTCCATTTCATACAGCCACCGAAAAGCGCGAGCGGCCTGATTCCAACTTAGGGATTACTCGGGGAGATCTTTTTGAGGTGGCCTTGTGGACAGTGATTGGTTTGATAATATGTTGGTACGTCTTAATCGATGTACGAGTTGCTTAAAGTTATGTATTGTAAGTTTGTTTTCTCACTACTGTGCGGGGCAGCACTAAGCTGAGACAGCATCTTAGGAATTAGCACAAAAAATCTTCCTGTGTTTTTGTAAAAATCTTCTGTACTTTGTTGTTGTGTTAAATAAAGTGGTTTATTTAACACAATAACAATAAAAATGTTATTTTCCAGGTGGTAACTTATAATTAATGAATAATATTGGATTGCATCCGAAATATTTTAATTGTGTAAGGTGCCTCTAGAAGGACTACACAATAACCACACCTGCAACAAGTAAATTTTTCAAAATTTGATTACTGCCGATTTTTTTATTCCATTATAAATTGCACAAAACACATAACAATACCTAATAATAACCTAATACACATATTATGTGCGATTGCCAACAAGTGGGCCATAAGTTTGTTTGCCACTTTTGTGTATATTAAAGTCGCGTGTAACCTGCGAAATAAAAATTTAAAAGAAAACGCAAGTTAGGTGATTACGTAGGTTAAGGACCGAATTTCATTTAATTTTTTTCATGTTCTAAATAGCTCCAAATCCACACTTTTAGGATTCGGAATCGATACGGGATTGATCTGATATCTTCAATGGCCTATGGCCTATCGGATGGGGGATCGCGAAACGAATTATTCGATATTACGATTCCATTTGGTAAATTTCGACTAAATTAACTTATGGAAAAAATAATTACTCATATCCTTTACCCATAGTTACTAATATTACTATATCCATGGTCATGTTCTTGAATCCGACATAAATAATGTCCTAGGTACAGGTAATTTTAATACAGTATGTCTTAATTTGAAATTATCGTGGTTTGTTATAATTTTAGGATATTATTACATACCACGATACTTTACTATTCTCCTGCTGACGTTTCGTTGACCTTTTAGAGGTCCTTCCTCATTAACACCGTTCCGCGACTACACCGGTGGACTTTATGTCTAAAAGTAAAAACCATTGCCTAATACAGAATAATTCAAGCAAGATGGTCCAGGCTTATTGAGGAAGGCCCGCCTTTGTACATGCCTCACTTAATATATTTGTGTGTACAATAAAGAATTATAAGAATTATAAGAATTATAATAAATAGGGAAATAAAAGATAAAAAAAAATTAAGTCCTCCATAATCTACTTTATGGTACTTATGCGAAATTGGAGAACCAAAACTGTTTAAAATTAAAACATTAAGTAGTATGTACCTACGCGCATGTTAATACATATTTATTTTTAATTTAAATCTAGTGACTATTAGTATTTAATAAAGTTTTTTTTAATTCTTTTTTTCAATATGGTCTAAACTAAAAGTTTCATCCAACCTGATTCCGCTTTGTAAATTACGATCCATTCACTCTCCTTGTCAAAAGAAGGAATTAATTTTATTATTGTTTGAGTCGCTAGAGCACAGAGCTTAGCACCATTCCCCCCTCTTTATTTTCGGATAATCCGATTAAAATAATTACTATGGGAAAGGCAAACAATGCCATGGCGTAATACCGAAATAATTTATTCGAAAAACAGTTGTTTTATTGCAAATATGTATAGGTAAATTTAAAAACCAATCTGAAATCGGGATCGTAAGAACAAATATTATAATAAGGTTATAAGAAAAGTACGGTCAGCACAAAAGCTTTTATTTTTATGTTTTTTTTAAACCAATGACGTATTACCCATTATCTATTGTTTCGCCCCATAGTGACATGGTCTACAAAAACTATTCTTGAAGTCATACAAATCGATTGCTAAAAACCGAATATTAATCGGATCCACCGTTTCGGAGATAAATAGTAACAGATAAATATACAACAACAAAAGACACTCTTACGGCAAACTCATATACGTTCTTCATACGCCGTGGGTAAAAATAACTTAACAATAATACATTTATTTTTATTTCTGTTTAGTTACGAATAATGCATAATAATTATCTTATTACTTCGCCCAAAGTGGGCCTTACTGGCAATGGCCCACATGCCTGTTCATAAATCAGGCGTGTCGTTTGAATGGCCCACCGGTAAGTAATAAAGTGTCTGATATTTGGGTCGACCTTCCGAAATAATTCACTTTACCGCCCAAGGCCCACCGCTGAATAAAAGTCCAATAGCTTGTTTGTTAGGAACCTGATAAAAATGTTTGATGTCTTCTTGTAGATAAAAAGTAAGTGAGTATTCTAGGTTTATAACTAGCAAGAAAATATGACTTGTTTTTTTTACAAGCGTGTATATTTTTCCCGTAATGTTTTGTTGTAGGCGTGCCTCAGACTACCTTTTGTTTCGGATATAATATCGGGTTTGAATCCACGATCTCCGGATCAGATCAAAAGGGGTACCGCCCACTAGGCCAACACGGCTTTCAAAAGGTTTTTTTTAAGTATCTACCTATTTACCTAGTTTGTTACTCTCAAGCTCCGTATGAGTATAATATTAAATCAGATAAAATATATGTTTTTGAGACAGGTGGTAATACTTCGCCGGACGAGCTTTACTTCTTCTAGTAAATCTAATCCTGATTAAAAACTAACGAAATCTGTTTTATAAATATTTTTCATTTAATTTACTACAACAAAGTCAATAGGTTTTTATTCATTGAAATCACAAGGATCATATAGAAACGTCGACATAAAAACTACGTGAATTTAAAATTTGAAAGTTATATAATTTACAACGATTCTTCGCGCGCGACCAATCCTAGAAGAATCAGACAACAAACTCGGCTTGGTTATTTTTTGATGATCCTTCATTCGGCTTACAGCTTACATTTTGAACAGTGTTGATGTAGAATTGATATCGTGGTTATACTTGTTAGATTAGGATAATTAAAGTATTGGTGAACCACGGACCTGGTACTACGACAAAAATTATGCGCTTCGGAAATCTTCGTCTATCTTCGGAAATTGGAAACTGCGCGTGCTATCATGAGTTGCGGTTCTAGTATAATTTAAAGTGCATAATTATAGTGTTAACGCCCTCTAGTTTCCCATTTCCGAAGATAGACGAAGATTTCCGAAGCGTATAATTTTTACTGTCGTATTGTACCTTTTTATTATGAGCACGTCATGATGATGGAAGAATGTCACGTCACAAGAAGATGTGGATGTGGAATGTGGATGGAAATAACAGCAGAGATAGGTAGGCCAAAAATATATATGGATGAATTGTGTGAAAGATGACATGGGTAAAAAGGAATGAGTACCTACTGAGATGACGGCTGATAGAGGAAAAAAAAACCCACATAGGACAAGAGCAAGAATATAATCATATGATTTTCTGTATAGTACTTTATGATGATCTGTATAGTACTTTACAATTTCTCTCGCCGACGTTTCGTAGACCATTTTAACTTAAGCGAAACGCCAGCCGTAGAAAGTCGTACCTATGTAATTTTCAACTGCTAAGTTTCAATTCTAACCAAAGAATCTTTAAAGAAATGATCGTAGGCTGAGTCTACAAGCAGCGTCTATGGTTTGGGAACTAACGATTAAACTTTTTACTCCATTTCGGTTCATTGGATTCCTTGTCAGTATTATGTCGAAACTTGGAAAAGTATGTAAGTTTCGGAAGTTGTGTTTTATTTCACTGCTTCGGCTCACGACCAATTTCATTCTGTGGAAAACTGGGTATTTTTTGTCGTGGAAATGTGGCGCCAATCTTCCTTTGTTTTATTCATAAGCAATGTCAATAGCGATAGAAATGGATATTTGTACAATCAAGGTACAAATATCCATTTCTATCGAGGTGATATGATTTCTGATAGGTGATATGGGAGGTACTGGAATACCTTCACAATCGATATACGAGTTCTTATGAGAGTGGATCGTTTGTATAAATTATAAAAGTCCCGTGAAAGTTTTGATTTATGCAACGTTGATATCTTGACACTCTACTATTTTTACTATTATGTTTATCAGTTTTTCCTATCCTCAAAGGTTTGCTGAAAGGAAACTCTCGTTATGCCTATTATAATATATATCGCTCGCCTATTATATAAGTTTTGGTCTGCGTTATGTCTGTACAATAAAGAATATTATATTAATAAGAAATAATTAACACTGGCAATTAATAGAGAATAATAAACGAAACACTTTTCCAAATGAATGTATTTGACCTCCTATGCCAAACAAAATATTTTTAGGGCCGAGTTGGCGAACGGAATTATTCCGATTTTTGCAATTCGTCATTTCTTCCCAATAGGGACGTGGTTTTCGAGCTGAGTTGACGAACGGCTTAATATGTTGAGTAGCCTACTTACTTAGTTTGGAAAAACATTGTTGAAACAAATGTAGAGAAGGTTGAAAACACATTTTTTTACAATATCTAATTTTTTAATAAATTATTCATAGTTAAGTTTGAAATACATTTACGATCATTCTAATTACTGTATGTATGTATTACTTATTTGAAAATGATCACAATTTTTCCCCGATAATCAGTGGAACTATTGATTATTTATTGTACACAGAAAATAAAGACAAAACACATACATATAGGACATGTACAAAGGCGAGCTTAACTCCAACTAGAGTTTTCTTTCAGAAAACCTTTGAGGATAGGAACAGCTGAAAAATAATGGTGGGTATATTCATGTACACATGAATGTTACAAATGAGTTTCAAAGAGTATGCCTACATTATATTATGCAATCTCTTTATATAATTTTTGAAGATATCTGTGGCGTGGCGGGTGAGTAAATTGTTGTTCTCTTTCACGCAAAAACTACTGGGTACCACGCGGGCGAAGCCGTGGGCAGAAGCTATTTTTATACATAAAAATATACCCAGACTCGAGACAAATACTTATTTGCAGATATTTAACTCGAGTCGCAACCTTCTGCGAGGGCGGGCCTTCGCCCACTGCACCACAGTGGTATGTATTTGGCTGTTTATACCTAAAAACATTTTTTTCTATTACAGACACGCTTGCAGTCCACTACTGTAACCGCGAGGTCCGTGTTACTGAGTCAGGGTCGGAGAGTGAGGGTTACATCCGCACTCCAGGGTACCCGCATTTCTATGTGGGCGACGAGTGCCGCTGGCGACTGAGGGTACATCGCGAGCAAAGGGTACGAGTCACGCTACTGGACGTCAGTTTGAGAGGCAAGTTCTACAATCATGAGGGTTAAATAGTGAGAAGTCTATTCTGTACCCCCACACACGTGAGCGATCATTCTACTGAACGATTACTATACTAAATGACCTTTTGAGAGGCAAGTTCTAAATTCTCATTTTGTCTGAATAAATACATTAATAATTATTATCATAGTGTGAAGACTATTCTGTGCCCCCATACAAGTGAGCGATCATTCTACTGAACGATTACTATACTAAATGACCTTTTGAGAGGCAAGTTCTAAATTCTCATTTTGTCTGAATAAATACATTAATAATTATTATCATAGTGTGAAGACTATTCTGTGCCCCCATACAAGTGAGCGATCATTCTACTGAACGATTACTATACTAAATGACCTTTTGAGAGGCAAGTTCTAAATTCTCATTTTGTCTGAATAAATACATTAATAATTATTATCATAGTGTGAAGACTATTCTGTGCCCCCATACAAGTGAGCGATCATTCTACTGAACGATTACTATACTAAATGACCTTTTGAGAGGCAAGTTCTAAATTCTCATTTTGTCTGAATAAATACATTAATAATTATTATCATAGTGTGAAGACTATTCTGTGCCCCCACACAAGTGAGCGATCATTCTACTGAACGATTACTATACTAAATGACCTTTTGAGACACAAGTTCTAAATTTCCATGAGGGTTAAATAGTGAGAAGTCTATTCTGTACCCCCGTGAGCGATCATTGCACTGAACGATTACTATACTAAACGAGTCCTCAATTTGAGAGGCAAGTTCTAAAGTCTTAACGATACTTTATTGGGGACAGGTGGTATGGTGTACTTACACGTGAAAAATCATTAGGTACATAATTCCAACCTAACGGAAACGTGTAAAATATCCACTAACATTCTTAACAGATCGCAGTACCTCTATACTGTCGTTTACGGATGATTGTGAATTTGTGATGGATGTTTGACAAATGTTTAAGGAAAAGCGAGGTGACGCTACTTTTTATTCCAGTACATAATGATAACATGATTTGCTATGACTCTGATCGTATATATTTTTAAACACAGGATTAGGGCTGTCACATACTTATTTTCGAATGTCTGTTCCTAGGATTAGGCCCGTTCGACAAAGACTGCACCGACCAAGTGTCGGTCCGGGAATGGAACGGCGACCACCTGTTCTCGTCTTGCGACCAAGTGGACGTGCCGCTTCGCCTCACGTCGAGTACAAGTGTACTCGATGTGACGGTCAAGGCGAAGTCGCAAGGGGCCTACCCGAAAAGAGGAGTGCTTCTACATTATAAAAGTAAGAAATGGTGTTGTTGTGTTGGTATTGTGGATTTTAAACATAATCAAACTGTCTGTTTCAAAGACTATCTACCTACTACTAGTACATCTTTTAGATTCAACGGAAACTACTACAATCTTTATATGCAAATAGAATAGAGGTTGTAAACGCCATCTACTGAATTTCAGTGGAACTAGTTTCCATCTACAAAGGTAACACAAAAACTAATGTATTTGGGAAATGGGTGAGCTAACGCCATCTAAAAAATTAATATAGAATCTAGTTCCAAATATTACTTTAACAATGTCTTATCTCCTCTATAAATTAGCCTTAGCAATAATTCATAGACTAGCATGGAATTATAATGCTAACAAGGCCATATTTCCGCAGGTATAGGGTGCGTCACTTTGCCAGCGCCATCTAGCGGCTACCTTGTGTACCGTAATGCAGACGTGGCTCACTACGTTTGCAATATGAACTATGTTTTCGAAGACACTCGAGAGAGGGCGCGTTTGATATGGTGCTACGATGATAACAGATGGAATGATACAGTGCCTTTGTGTGTTGGTAAGTGAAAATTGCATGTGTTGGTCCTTCCGGGCGGTGGCAACTGTGGCAAGTTGGCAACCAAATAATTAAACAACGTGTGTCGACACTAACTCCTATCGGTAAAGTAAGGTAACTAATTTAAATATACCTACCTACCTACCTAATACCTCATGTAATTGGTTAGGTACTTACCTATATGAGTTTAGTGAGTGAGTCTGGATTGCATGCAATGTTTGTTTGTTTTCTATGAATGTGGATATAATTATATAGAGTTATGTAAGGTAAGTAGGTACCTATGCACCGAAAAAAACTAAAGACCTCTATGCAGTGCCCTTATTTATCTACCTAAAAAGTTATGAAGCTAGGCCAAAGAAAACAAACAGAGGCCTAGGTCAAAGATCTATGGTCCATTTAGTAGAGCAGGAAAAGTTTATACAAATGTTTGCGTACCTTCCTAGTCATAGAGTATGCTTTTTATGAATCTTAATTTGGTTGTTACCCGCTCCGTAGGAGTAGGTCAGGTACTTTTAAACCCTCGTTAGAATTGGTATCGTTTACTTATGAAATCTGGTAGGTATTCATATTTTGTTTAAGAAAAAAATGTATTTCTTTATAATATCTATCTACTTACATGTAATTAAAAAAATATATAGTTTCAAACTAAAATAGAAAAGTTACTTAGGTAAGTAGGTATTTACTTAACATAATAATAAAATTTTCCAACACTCTTTCTAAAGGCCTTTTGTTCTCACATGCCATAAACCTCCTTACAAAAAGTCACCGTATGACTAGCTTACAACTTGTCGATAACAATTTTAACAATAAACGCTCCCCATAAAAACTTTAGCATTTAGAGGTTATGCCATAGGGAGCTCGGACATGCGCGTCTTCCCTCCAGCCCTCTCGCTTGCACTCAACAAATATTAGTACGAAAAAAGTGACAACAGTACGTGTGATAGGAACGAAGTGATTTTGAACAACATAATCCTTCATTCGAATTTTAAACTCTATCGGAATAAGATACGGTGTAAACTAGTTTGTTTTGTGTAAATATTTTCATAGTCAACAAAGCAAAGGGCTCTACCAACACACCGCTTTCAGTCGCGTTTGGTAAATAGAAGGAAGGAGCTGTCTGTCGTATTCGGACTTCGGTTCGGGGAACACGCGTTCGAAATTCAAAATTGACATTCGCGGTAACAACACGTGTGAGTTTTAGATTTTATTATCTATAGTGCTAAATATAACTTTGATGAAAGTGTGGTATGTATACCACGCGGCTTAAGTTTTATTTGGTGTTAGTTTTCAGTGAATTTGTTTGCTTTTATATGAAAATTAAATGACAAATGAGAGATTATAATTTACTTAGTTAACTTCAGTTAATAGGTATGTAGATACCTTATATAAACAACAATTTAAAAATTATTATTACTTATGCTATTATGCAAATTTTGGTCTCACTAGATATTGGAACGCACGCGACTTTGTCTGCATAGTTTTTTCATACTAACTTAATTTCGTGAATTTAGGATGTACGCTCACACGCAAAAGGTCTTTAGCGCGATACAGACTGACTCACAGACTGACCAAATCGCAATCCTAGAAATAAGGAATATAAATTTGCAGAGTAGATTTCTTTTGGTGTACAGGCGTGCACTAAGAAAGGATTTCGGAAAATCCTTCTTAGTTTGTCTAGGGAAAAAATAACGGGAATGAAGTCGCGAGACATTCCTCTAGTTGTATGTAAAAGCAATTTAGGTATAAGTTAAATTTAACCACTCACTATCACTCATATAGGCGACACAGAAAACAGTAAGATATGAATTCAATAGAACCTACCTATATTGAGGAAAATGTGTTCCCTAATAGATTTCCAATCGCACCTCCATCCTTCATTACTACGGAAACTATCGAGTAACTCGCAGTTTCGATGACAAAGACCCAATTCGGTAGGTGGGAACTTGCCGGTGATAATTAAACTTGTTAAGCCCTCGACAGCTCGTCCGCTTTACGAGCTGACTGTACCCTACTTCGACGGGAATCGTTATTACGACAACTTCAGCCAAAGTTTTAGGGGTGTCCGATTCGATATGAGATCATTATGAAAAAAATACTAACATTGGCATATGGTGATATGCTCGCGAGGATCTGTGGTTATATATTATCTGTGATATAGCGTTGGCGGGAATCAATTAGAGTTTTTGCGTGAAAGAATTACAATGAAAAATTAGTGTTTTTCGATCTAAATTATAATGAGCGTTGTAGCTTATTAATAGCATGTTTTTATTTCTAGAAGTATATGCCTTTTCGCTAGGTATGCCTAAAGATGAAATACATAACGTGAAATTATCGAAACATTTTAAAATTACTATCCTACTCAATCTTGTAACCCCAGAGGGGTCACCAGTTGGTGACGCATATAAATCATTCCATAACCTGATTGTTCGTGGGAGGAAGTTTCTCTGAAACCACACGGTGCCCCTCCACTCATACTAAAGCCTGCAGTCGTGGGTGTGTCAGAGTCCGGAATAGAGAGCTAGGGCACAAAAAAAAAAATAGGTACAACGCAGCGAAGGTAGGCACTCGGCAGCATCGGCACTAGGTCTAGTCAAAATAAACTTTTCGCCATATTGTGCCAAAGAGTTCATATTTAACGAACATTTGGTCTAGTTACTGCTTTACACTTCAAAGCAGTAACTAGACCACGTTCAATAGGCCTATTCACTGTCGCACCACTGTTCACGTTACGTTCAAGCTAGCAAAATAACGTGTAAACAGTTGCGAGGCTTCACTCGGTCTCACTAACCTCTCGGCTTAGTACCATTTCACTGTTTCACTGTAATTAAGGCATACGATGTCATGGATTCGTCGGGTGGGCGGGTCTTTCTGTACTGCGTCATCCATTCCAGAACATTTATTCCCCAGATGATAAATCTATATTTGTATATATTAAAAATTTTAAGGTAATATTTATACAAATATAGGTGTGTAAATATTAACTAAAATATAAAAAAAAATCGTTTACATATTTTTGTATAATATATTATATCTCCAAAGTAATGGATCGATCCTAAATTGGATGAGTATCGATCATATTATTATTATATTGAGGACGCGCCAACCCTACCTCTCTAGAGAGTCATACGTCACATTAGTTGGGCCTTGTTTCGTGAACTGAATTATCTTTTTGGTCACCCCCTTTGAATTGCTCTGGGGGACCATAAAACTATTCCGACTTTATGATTCGGAGTTGAGATATATTCCGATGTTTTCAAGGAAACACAGATTCAATGCAAATGGACGTTATTGGAGCCAATTCTTTTAAACCAACTAAACTATATTTAAACTGTCGCTCTCTTTTACTGATAATTTACTTAAGAAAGAGATGGCATGGCTTTGACTCCTGTCAAATTAGTTTACGTATCGTTCTTCTTCGTGTTTATAGATTTCATCTGACCAACTTGACAGCACTAAATATTATTTTTGTTATTGACTGTAAAAGAGAACGACAAATAAAATTAATTTTAGTTGGTGTATATAAGAAAATCGATGCCATAATGTTATTTTTTCTTTGATCATTTTCCGGTCCGAGATGATAATAGGTACTTCACTCAAAAAAAAGTGGTATACTAATAAATTCAATATCTACAAAATTCTATAAACAAAATATCTGGTTAAACTGGGGTGTTAGATTTAGGTGTTGATTATAAATCCTCTATACAACCTCTTTGTTATTATAAGTCAACGTGGTGTCTAGACATAATATTCTCTCATTTATAAAGTCAGGCTTATTGCCATTATTAAAAAAAAAACAAGTCAGTCTACCATCTGAAACCAACGTGTGTAATTATTTTTAACAATCGTGTTTTATTAGCTTCAATTGTAACTAAATACAAACAAACAATGTAATCTAATCTTGGAAGTTAATTTTAACCTATTTCTAATTGTCGTATTGAAATGAAACTTCGTACGTATACGTAGTTTGGATGGCAATACTATAATTTGGTATCTTGGAGCTGATCTGATGATGGAGCCAGGAGGCGTATAATGGAATCCTTCAGTGGTTACTAGTAAACCCCTCGAGTTTGGGCTCATATGATTCGTTTTAAAGAGTCCAATAGCTTCGTAACGAGGGTCTGATGATAGTGTTTTTTTTAAATCTTCATATTTTTTTGTAGCTATTTTGTTTGTTTTGTTACTTATTCATTAGTTTTTTTTGACTTACCTACTTACCTACATCACGATAATCCATCAGCCGTTCATACGAGATATTTTATACATCTTAGGCATGTCTCAGTGACAAAGTATGAAAAAAATACCTTTGCTTAACCATAATATTGCAGATGTATAATGAATGAATGAATGAAAATACTTTATTGTACACCACAAAATAAACAAAAACTACAATTATCGCTTAAAAGCGATCTCTTCCAGACAACCTTGGGATGGAGCGGAAAGTATGCAATTGTAAGAATGGTAGGCGGTGAACGTAATTATTAAATTCAAGAGGAGAGTGCAATGCGATATACAAACTACTAGATGAATATAATTACATTTCTACATATACAGTAATAAACCACACAATATATATATATATATATATATATATATATATATATATAATATATATATATATATCATATATTTTTATATATATAATCAATATATACACCTACCCTATAGAAAAGTAAAAGGATATTTCAATATAAAAAAAAGGACTGAGTTTTACTCACTTCTAGAACTTTTACAGTTTGTACCTTTAACAGGCATACCTACCTACCGTCGCCTATTGGCATCTGCAATACCTAGGGCATTGCTGATATATGGCCTGCTCTTTTTATTTTTTTTTAAAGCGGGTTATTTTATATTTCATCGGAAACACCTCAGAAGGCAGCTCATTCCACAGTTTACATCTCATGTATGGGAGAGTACGGCTCTCCTCAAGGATCTCAAATTGCAGTACTACTAACTATATTTTGACAGTGTTTTATACTGAATCAATTATACTTGTTAGTAGAATTGATTCAGTATAAAACACCATACACGCTTTAAGAACTTCACTTATACACTTACACACATAAAACGCACAAAAAATATGTCTCAATAAATCGAGCTAAAAGGCTTATATTGCCCTTACCCTTCGATTGATCTTCAATAACGCTGTCGCCCATATTTTTACAACGTCCCAGTAAGCACAACAGTGGATTTCGCTTGGGAATACTAGTTTAAACAAGATATTTATTTGAGTTCCTTAGCATTTAGCCGCTTGAGACTGTTGCGAAGTAAGATTGCTTTAGTCCCTAGTCACTGAGAAACGGTGACACGGAGCGAGTACCCGTAGTTGAATTCACTGAGAAAACGCAGAGTATGCGTTTTACCATGTCTCAAGTTAAGTTTCAATAAACTCTTACATCACCGGAGGTAATTTTGGTTGAGGTTGAAAATTCTCATGTGTCTAATTTACCCATATCCTTTAAAAAGGAACACAGTATTGCGAGCATTACTGCTTGGTTGCAGATATAGCGATTGTAGTACTTCCCCGGACGAGCTCTTTCACAAAAAAAAAAAGAAGTATTAGACCTCTCTAATACTTCTTATTTTTTTTTTATTTATTAATTACACGTTAAGTTAAGCACCAGAGAACATAATATACAAAAGGAACGCAGAAAAATGCAGAAGTAAAAACTGTGTCGCATCTTCCAGCGCCCGTCCTTAAGCATAGAGACTTACGTTACATATAAACTGACTTTTACTCCAAAACAGCACGTTCATTATCTTTAAAAAGATTAAGTAGATTATCTTTGAAAAGTCTATTAGACTGATGTTGATGCGTAATTCTAGATCAATAAGCAGTCCTATCTCTGCGGGTCCCCAATTGCAAATTCAATTTGTTAGTCTTTGATTTTTCATAACCTAAACCGGTATTACTTCATAACTTTGGGAAGGAAAAGCGAGGAAAGTTTCTGCGAATATTTCATTACATTTCGTGACGAAAGTTTTATCTATAAAAGTTTCTTCTTGCATGGAGACAGGCATTTAGGTCATGATAGGAAATAAGTCGTAATACTGGCTGATGTGATGAAGGAAATATATAGTTATTTTATAAATATTGCATGTCGTAACCAACCCAGAGACTTATCTAATAAAACCTACTTATAAACTTATAGGTCCAAGCCCTCCTTTAAACTATAAAGTACCTATTTATAGGTATAGGCAACATTTTTAGATTATCAAAAACGATTTTGAGTGGTGTTGTATCTTTTTACAACATTCTAGTCTAAAACATTTATAATTACAGCTGATGACTAAACAGCTATTATATACCTACTAGCTTCTGCGCACGGCTTTGCCCGCGAGGTACCCGGATTAAAATGTAGCATATCTGTTCTTCTGATGTATATGCTATATTACTATAAAGTTTCATCAAAATTCGTTCAGTAGTTTTTGCGTGAAAGAATAACAAACAAACTTTTGCGTGTATAATAGTAGTAGGATTATTATGATTATTTTACATAACTTTTCGCTTTTTGTATATTTGTATAATATTCCGACAAAATAATTACATGTGTTTGTGTATAATGAAATGAAATCCTTCCCTAGTTACAACGAACGGTCCGAAACAGTCTCCATCCACAATTTCTCGCGATCTTATCCAGTTTTATTAAAGGATAATGATGGTAATTTTCTATCCACAATACCTTGCTTGCACAGTATACTGACTGATTCAAAGAGCAAGTTAGTTATTAGATTGTTGTTGCCGTGCCGACTACTACATATCTGTAGCCAAGGACCATGATACGAATATCATGTTCCAAACCCAGAAACTTCAATATAACTTGGACTGTATCTATCCTTTGTTATGTATAATTTCTGAATAAAAAGGATTTCATATACTTTTGCGAGTGAAAGATGACTCCATGATATCCGAGGGTACCGTATCATTTTAGAATTTATAGGTGGTGACTAGTTGACTAGTGTAGTGGGTATGTAGGCGAAATAGTACTAACTTGTATAGTTAGTACTATTTCGGGTATGGTTATGAATTATATGATATTGAAAGTATAGGAGGGCGTTTTATCTGACGGTTGACGGATAAAGACTGCTTAAGATAAATGTCTAGATAGCAGGGTAGCTGTCGTCTGGGTAGGATTATTATAAAGATAATTAATTTCTACAGGGTGTCCCAGCATAATTTATGAAAAGGGGAAGGCTGCTAAAATTGAACACTTTTTTCTGCTTTATCAAAAAAGTAGATTCTAAATTTCTCGAAATAGCTTTTTGGACTTTGTGCTTGCCCCGAGTCTGATGTGACATAGGGTTTTGTAAAATAAATTAATTGATTTATAATTTATTTATTTTGATTTATTTATAAAACAGCCGATATTCACCATGATTATCTGCAATGGAAAAAGCCGAAATTACAAAAAATGTATAGGATACGTTGTTACTAGTATGCGTAGAGTGATCCCTGAACTGCTCATAGGAACTATTGCGAATGATTGCTTAAGAGTATACATATTCTGGGATACCCTGATAAGGTAGAATAATGTATATTTTTGTGTTAATTAATATCCTTCTATTTCAGAAGAGGCGGCGAAGCAGGCCGCCGGCAACGAGACTTATTCGGACAGTCAAGAGAAGAACGTAAACATGACACAAGACAAGCCAAATATGATAATTGGTAAGTTACCTACTTAAGAACAAATGTTTACATGTTCTGCAGATATTCGTTCCGAATCTGGGTGTTGTGGTACCACGGTACTCGTAGTTACTGATACCAACGACAGGGAATTCTAGTGTGGGTCAAGTCTATGAGTCTGTAAATGTAAAAATACAGGACCAAAATGGATATAAAGAATGTCCCCGAGCTATTATTCATTTGTTGTTCGCGTCCGTGTTTTGACCTAAGGATAACATACTAGTTCTGGGACACCCTGTATACTTTGATAACTGAATGTAAAGTCCTAATGTACTAATACAACTAATACTTATACAACTAAAGAGAAAATTATGAACTGATGACGTCTCAAAGGTGTTGAAAAGACGGTGGATGGTGATAACTCTAAAATGTTCGTCAAGGCACTCTTTGCGGGAGACTTTTGTCTAGCATTGGATAAAAATATTGTTGATGATGTCATTTTCCACAGTTACTTTTTCTCAATTGTGCATAAAATTTGTAAGGTGGATGTGTAATGTCTATTAGCGTGGATGGCTGGTAATAAAACACCGATTCGGTCGTTCTTTGAAACGAAACGAAGAACAATATCCAAACAAAACACGGGGTTGCTAATCCTACGACAGGTTTTCTAAACCTGTTTTTAAACTGTGTCATACAGATTATATTTTCCTCGACGACAGCTTTCTCGCGTTGATTATGCTTTTACCTGCCAAAATTCATCCATTCCAAGTCCAAGTTTTAATGGTCCACGATAACTTGAAGCCTGGTCTTGCTGCAATTTACATAAGCCATTGTCTGAACGGTGTGGTTGCCCGACAATTCATCTTCAGCCGGAGTTGGCGCGGAGTTTGGAAGTCTGAAATTGAAGTTTCAAAGATGAAGGGATATTTTACATAATGTTTTTATTCATTTTATTGAATATTGAAGTGAGTGATGTTATACAATATTCATTAAATAGCTAGAAGCCGTGTTGGCCTGGTGGGTGATACCCCGACTTCTGATCCGGAGGTCGTGGGTTCGAACCCGGTCGTGATAAATGGATTTTTTCGAGTGGAAGAAAAAAATATGTGCGCATTAACACGTGCTCCAAACGGTGAAGGAAAACAACGTGAGGAAACCGACATGCCCTAGAACCAAATAATCGTAATGTTTGGACGAGCCTCTGACTACCCCCTACTTGGTATCTTCAAAGATCTCCTTACTGAGTATGTATCTGAGGGTGTCCATCATGGGAAAGAGAGTCGATAGCGTGTTTGTTTGTTTGTTTTTAAAAAAACTAGAATTTTGTTAAAAACAAAAACATTGTTATTATTACGTACTTTTTGCTCGTTGCTGACAGTTTGACATTGGCAAAATACTTTTCTTCTCGAATTTCTGCCTGAAATTATAGAAATATTTAATTCTACATTTTGCTGCTGTACCTTTCGTGGATCCAATAAGTACCATCAGAAGTTTTTGTGGTCGACTGCTTACAAGATAGCGCTCACTGAAAAATGTCTGAAACGAATGACACAACAAGTGCGTTTCTGATCCCTACAATTATTTAAACCCTTATTAATTATCTGGAAAACGCACACCTAGAAACTGGGCAAGGTGAAGTGAAGTTAAAAACACATCACAGTTCTCGAGCCGCCATACTTTTTACACGCGAAATTATGGTTGCTCGCAGATACCTTCTAGAAGTTTAGTGAAATTTATCCAATAACAGAAGTGGTGATAGGCGGTGTATTACGATTCATACACAGTCTGACTTACATCAAGGATTCCGTATCGAATCCAATGGAACTCCATATCAGACTCCGTTTGTAGGTACGCGCGACGCGCTTTCCTAGTTAATATTCTAGTTCTCTCGACAGATTGATAATGATGTCCTATTTTCGGTTTCAGCGACTATATGTGTACTGCACGGTCAGATTTAATAAGTTGGACAAGTTACTTATAAATAATAATAATGCTGGACATTTTAACATAACATCAAAAGCATAACTTGTGCTATGGGAACCACGTGACTTAATATTTCAGTCATGTGGTTCCCATACACTATACATTTTTTATGAGGGCTTTGATTGCCTTTTCTTTGATACTTTCTCTGGTGACTGGCATACACAATTTTGTTGGAGAACATACGATCGCACTTTTATATTCTTGATCTAGATTTGATAATTAGTAAGCCTGTATGGTTCTTCTTTATCTAACTATAGTTATTTATTTGTGGTCACGCTTAAACCCTGGTGCTTGAGGTATGGTTGACGTCTTATACTCTTGTATAAGACGTCAACCATATGATGTATGGTCAATGGTGATTGTGGATAATTAAACCGTGTTTCTTGTTTCAGATATCGTGATTCCATCACTGCTGATAGCCGCGCTTTTCATCGGAAACGCATTCATCGTACTGATCATTTACAAGTATAGAAAACGGTGAGTTTAACTGACCGATTAGTTACTTACATAAGCTGGGCATCTAGACAAATACCTTACGTTTAGTTTTCCTTTCACGCAATATCGTCAAGGAAAAACTAAGCAGCAGTCTCACGTCATTTCACAAGCTAATGCCATTTCAATACAATTTAAACTTTTTGTAGGCGTTATCGCCAACAGAAAGTGGATGTTGTCTAAGCGTCCTGGCTGCAATTATCTGCAAATATATGCTGCGGTACCATGGTACGCTAGTACGTGATAAACACATATAATCCTATTGTCGGGCTAAGACTGATTTGTGAAAAACAAATCTACGTCATTGGTCCTGATCCTCTTTAATCTACCGACTTCTTGCGACCAATGTCCTTATAAACACATAGAATGTGTGGCTAAGACTGGCAGTGACTGTTGTGTGAAAAAAAAATCTACGTCATTGGTCCTGATCCTCTTTAATCTACCGACTTCTTGCGACCAATGTCCTTATAAACACATAGAATGTGTGGCTAAGACTGGCAGTGACTGTTGTGTGAAAAAAAAATCTACGTCATTGGTCCTGATCCTCTTTAATCTACCGACTTCTTGCGACCAATGTCCTTATAAACACATAGAATGTGTGGCTAAGACTGGCAGTGACTGTTGTGTGAAAAAAAAATCTACGTCATTGGTCCTGATCCTCTTTAATCTACCGACTTCTTGCGACCAATGTCCTTATAAACACATAGAATGTGTGGCTAAGACTGGCAGTGACTGTTGTGTGAAAAAAAAATCTACGTCATTGGTCCTGATCCTCTTTAATCTACCGACTTCTTGCGACCAATGTCCTTATAAACACATAGAATGTGTGGCTAAGACTGGCAGTGACTGTTGTGTGAAAAAAAAATCTACGTCATTGGTCCTGATCCTCTTTAATCTACCGACTTCTTGCGACCAATGTCCTTATAAACACATAGAATGTGTGGCTAAGACTGGCAGTGACTGTTGTGTGAAAAACAAATCTACGTCATTGGTCCTGATCCTCTTTAATCTACTGACTTCTTACGACCAATGTCCTTATAAACACATATAATGTGTGGCTAAGACTGGCAGTGACTGATGTGTGAAAAAAAAATCTACGTCATTGGTCCTGAACCTCTTTCATCCACCGACTTCTTGCAACCAAACAGTCCATCGTTCTAACCTCTACTAACTTATACATTGCTCGTCTTTTAGTATGAAGACACTATCATAGCTGCATGCTGTGATATGCCATAATATTTTAGTCCCTTTCTTTCAGAAATATGTTATTGTCTCGATATTGGATCGATGATCCCGATTCCTATTAGAATCAGCGAGGCATGGTGACAGGATAGCGCTTAACGGGACACAATAGAACGCTTACGTCAATAAACATTAGATACGTCCCAGTGTATGTGTTTTTTGTGATGTTAAAATATATATGTATATGAATATTGGAATAAATAGGAACAGTATAGATTTGCATCGCCAAAGCCAAAGCGTCAATAGCTCGAGTGAAGTGAGGGAATATATTTACCTTTATTGTGCACAAATAAACACATTAAAATAAGACAGAATGAGAAAGCATATACAATGGCGAGCTTAATCCAAACAAGAGTTTTCATCCAAGCATTTTGTACTCGATCGAGTACAAAATGGAAAGCAAAATAGATATCGACAAGTACTTAACTTAAATAGAATGGTGCTGCTAAGCAGTGATGATTGCATTGCCGTGTTTCTGTGTGATTGACACTGATACTTTCCAACTTTATCTTTATTTCAGAAATTACCCCCCTTTTTTATTCAACTTAAGTGGCAAACAAGCATACGGCCTACCTGTAATAAAATAATAAATAATACTGGACATCTTTCACACAGCTTCATCTGTTGGTAAACGGTAACCGTAATTTATGGAAGATTGCAACACCAGAGGTATTGTCGACCCTGAGACATAACGAGTGAAAGGTCTCTCTCAACACAGCAATGCGAGCATTACTGCTTGGCGGCAGAAATAGGTATGGTGGTAGTGCTTCCCCGGAAAAACCCTACATAAGGAGCTCTACTACTTCTAGTTTCTAATGTCATAGGCGACGGTAGATCCGATGCCAAAGATCTCGTAGGCCGTATGCTTGTTTGCATCCGAATAACATTAAACAAAACTCGAATGAGATTGGAAAATAGCATAGTTAATAATAATCATACTTGATTAAAAACTTAAAGTGACATGTTAAGCAACCTTTACAAATATCTCTAAGGTCCTACAACTGGCGGTCTTATCGCAATCAGCGATATCTTCCAGAGAACCATAAATTCGTTACTATTGAATACATCCTCATTTCAATAAATCGATCGGCAATGCTAGCTTCGTTTACCACCTATTGTGCCAGGAACGGGCAATCAGACAGATTGCTTCCTGTCAATCCGACTCACAAGGAATATTCAATTGGACGAACTTCCTTTGAGCAATAGTGGAGTAGGGCAGGGCATATATATTGCAAATATTTTTTTATGAATATTTAATATTAATATAAAATAAAATACAAAAAAAAATATTTAACAAAAAAAATAGAGTTACAATAGAGTTGCTATTGGTCCCCGCACTAGGTTAAGCCTGTATCGCGGGAGGCCGGTTACAGATAAATCGATTACCATAATAAAACAAAACAAAAACAGGGCAAAACAGAAAATAAAAAAATATAAATATACATTTATTTATCAAAAATATAGAGTTACAATAGAGTTGCTATTGGTCCCCGCACTAGGTTAAGCCTTTATCGCGGGAGGCCGGTTACAGAAAAATCGATTACCATAAAAAACAAAACACAAACAGGACAAAACAGAAGATAGAAATAAAATAGGAAGCATTAAAGATAAAACTGAGGGGGTTCTTGGAAATACCAGATATTATGGGCCTTGTATTATTTTAAAAGTTTGATTAAAGGAGGCGCTGTTTCGACATTGATCTTGAGTTGATAATGTTAATTGGCTGAATGTAAGCCTAGTATAAAGAATAACCTCTGTTTCCTACCGCTAAGGACATGAGGTATAAAATGCTGTATAGCATTAAGTCCTCCCTTTAATGTTAGTTTGCAATAAACAGTAAAAAACTGTTTTATAATGAGATGCACTTACTGTTACATTCGTCTAATCTAATAGAACACGTGATATATATACATCCTGAATTATAAATCTTATATGCCGCAGGAACGATGGGCGGAAGCCTCCACGACAGTTTTTTTAAAAACAAACATTGGTTTCTTAGAACAATAATCTTAATAATAACATAAACATCCGACCAGACCGATCGAATGAGGCGCAAGGGAAGCATATTTATATCATACTCCAAGTACTTAGGCCCG
Organism: Perizoma affinitatum; assembly: GCA_961405105.1. Lineage (NCBI taxonomy): Eukaryota > Metazoa > Arthropoda > Insecta > Lepidoptera > Geometridae > Perizoma > Perizoma affinitatum. Next base: position 3,129,503 of record OY560191.1, on the reverse strand, counting down.
CGAATGCTGACGTGTCTACCACGTCAGCTTTCGCGGTGACGTTCAATAAATTCGCTCAAAGTTTGACAGCCACTTGACAACAGTTTCCTCTGTTGTAATTAGACCTACGTAATCTTAAATAGAACACCTCCGTTCAATGGAACATATCGTATTGTAAACGGTCTTTGTTTCTTCTCATCAATAAGGGAATTAATTATGTATTGTAAAGTGTCTTTGTTGTTTCACTTCAATATGGGAATTATTAATCAAAAATATATTTTGGGTATGAAAAACTCGAACAAAACACATTTCAGTCTAGATTATTAAAGTGTTTTCACGTGCCACAAGTTTTTTTTTAAATAAATTTATATTGCCTTTTGTGAACATTGAATGAATAGATGTAAATACTTTTTAGTCCACAAGAAAATACCAACTTTACAAAACTAAAAGTCCAATGGAATCGACCTCTGTGGCGCAGTGGGCGAAGGCCCGCCTGAGACGCAGAATTTTGCGGGTTCGATTCCCGCCGCGGGACTAATGTTTGTATGATCTGCAAATATTTGTCTCGGGTCACACCCCCACACTAGGATTGCCTGTATCTGAAAATATAACTGAAGTAGGCACCTAACTCTGGCCGGGGGTTGGATTTAACAAGGGCAACAAAGTTTACCTGTATAAAGTTTGCAAGGCGATTGCTCGGGAATATTTATTACAATTACTGCAATCGCTTTAATAAATGAATGAAAATACTTTATTGTACACCTTATAAAAAATAAACAGTAACACATTAAGACAACGGTCCAATGAGCGGTCTTAATATAAGACCGATCTCTTCCAGACAACCTTTGGATGGAGAGGATTATATGTGATTTTGAAGTGGCCGGGGGTGTACTTAATAATTTGTATACATTTACTTAAATCATATTCTTATAAAACACTACAGCAAATAATAATACATAATAACATATTTATACCTACAATACTTATATAAATACTTACATACGAGCAGTCGCAACTCAGGATCAGCTATAATTTGCAAAAAGTAAATTTTACTCAAAATTATTGTACCCTAAATTGTAATCGCTTGTATTTTTTTTAAGAGTTTATCTATCTATTTGTCATCGGTCCATCGGATGGGCAGGCTTCCTACACTGCGCTGTCCAGTTCGTGGAAACCGAGAACCTTTTTTCCTCTAGAAAAAAAGTTCTTGGATGATAACCTATAGATAGAATATACAGGGTTACAGGAAAAATCGTGCTAGATCCGTTAAGAGCGTGGAGTACCCATCATTTCGAGATATTCGACTTTTAATTTTTTTTTTTAACAAGATCTGCCGAACAATTGCCATAATATTTTTTTTTGATATCCCTAAGAGAAAAATAATCTTTCTAATATTTTTTTTATTTCTTTACTTTCACTTGTCTACTACGGTCTATTCAATTAACTTATGCACTATTTTAATGATTGACGTCCTAAAGCATCTTATTACACATGTAAAAATGCAATAATAATAATAATAAGATACACAAAATAAACAAAAATAAATGTAGTAGCCTAAAAATCGGCAATTTTCAATAAAAAAATTAAAAGTCGAATATCTCGAAAAGGGTTAAGTTTAGGGTAGGGTGTTTCATAGTGAAATAAGTCAGAAATGATGGGTACTCCACGCCCTTAACGGATCTAGCACGATTTTTCCTGTAACCCTGTATAGATAGATAGATACAAGATACAAAGTACTTTATGCACAACAATGATATTTCAGTTAAATAAGTACTACATACACTGACAATGTTGTACAATGGGCGGTATTATCGCTAATCAGCGATCTCTACCAGCCAACCTTTGGATGGAACTGATTATACGACACTATAACACAATATACCTACATGATTACATACTTCTGTCTATCTCATAAAATATCTCCTAGGTTATTTCGCTTAGTCGGAATCGTAAGATAAAAAAAATATCAACATCTCCTTTTGTCTGCACAAAATGGTTTTGAATCGGCATCTCGCATACTTATCTAAATCCATCGCGATAAGGTTCAAAATTCACCTGTTTAATGCTCCATAGAGACGATCTTGACGAGGCTAGCTCTTTATCTGCTCTGTTTGCCAACATCAAACGCGTCTTCAACCACTTAGTTCCTTGATTATAGCAACACGCTAAACACACCTTACCTCCTTCGAAATACAAGCTATTTTCTAATACAAGACATATCTGCAGAGTCTTTAAAATATACAGGATCCGCCGATGTGTCTTAAAGTTTAGGGTTTAAGGTAGATTTTCCTGTGCAGTGGAGCAGCTGGTCAGGTATTGTAAAGTGACCACAGGATGCGGGCATTAGCGATGATTTGTTAACTATGCTATATTGACGCTCGCTAAAGAACATGGTACGAAGCCACTATGAAGACATTTTGGTTTGAATATGGTTTGGCTACGAACATCTAGCTTGGTAGATCGATTTCCGTAGAGAGTCTACGCCGTAGGACCACGATTTAAGACAGAATCGAGGTCAACGATTCTAATAATGACAACCTCGATGATGTGGCGAGTAGCCGGCTGCGACGCAAGAGTTGCTGGTTCGATTCTCGCTGCGGGACGAATGTTTGCATGTGCTGTAGATATTTGTTCCGGGTTTGTGTGTTGTGGTACCATGGTACTCGTAGTTCCTGATATGTGTCTGTCGCGCGTTTATTTATAATGTTATTTAATTATATTATGAAGAGGTAAAGTTTGTAAGTTTGGATTTAGGCGGTAATCTCCGAAACAACTTATCCGATTTCAAAAATTATTTCAGTCTACCAAAAAAATGGTCGAGCGAATTCGTTTCTTATGCTGCCTTAACGGTTAGAGCTACTTTTCATCGGCTACTTTTTATAACATAACTATAACTAAAAGATTGTTTTTTAAGTTATATTTTTGAGACGCAGAATGTTGCGGGGTAATAGAGTAAGATGTAGGATGCAAAAACTCATTACGATACTATCATTGGAAAGTCCCTTTTTTAACCTATATTTTATGGATTCCGCCCCATCCCAACGTTGTCTGGAAGAGATCGCATTTGAGCGATATGATCGCCTATTATAATTTTAGTTATATATTGTTAACTTTGTTATTTTGTGGTGTTTGTTAAAGTATTTTCATTCGATGATTACCCAGTGCTGATAATTTTTTTTATTAAAAAATCCGAGAATATTTATTTTAATATTTAATAACTTCGACAGTTATAACGACTTGCTTTGCAATAAGTATTCAAATGATTTCATGGGAAGTATATGAGTATGACCCGAGAATCGGCCATTTGATGCATACGAGATTCACTGATTCCCATAGTCCCTACTATGGGAATCAGTGAATCTCGTATGTGTATTCTTAAGTGAATTCATCTGCTTCGTAATTAAACTAACAAAACGATGAGGCAGAACGAATCATTACGCTGACTTGAAAAGGGGGTATTTCTCTACCAAATCTTTTCCATTTTTGTTTTAGTTGTGGACATTGCTTACAAAATGGTATTAGTTCCGCGTATCATAGTAGCGAGTATCATAGTAGTCTTTTAAACCGACTCAAGAAAAGGAGGTTCTCAATTCGGCGCTAATAATATTCGGGGAGTTCTGGTGTGGTCTCATGAAAATACTCGTATTATCGGATACGGATGAGTTGTTTTTCCCAAAAAAATCATAAAAAACCACTTGCTAAAGAACCTACCTGCTTACATAAATGGGGGGTAATAATGTGTTTGTGCGTTTTGTTTCGCTTAAAAAATAAAACAAAGCTAGGTCACCGGATTTTTAGCATCAAAGTTGTTTTCGAAGTAAAAAATCCCGACTGGAAAGGGATGTTTTGTTAATCTTAATCTGAGATAATTCTCTTAACTTTGTACCCGTTCTTAAGAGATTTTATTCGGGATAATAAATGCTCAAGGTAATTTACATTTCATTATAGTAAGTAATTCGCTGATGAAATTTGCGTATTTCGTAGATTGGACTTTTGTAGACGAAAATTTACATACCTATACGTATACCGAGTATTTTGTAACAGTTTTCGGTAATTGAGAAACGATGTAACGAATTGTCACTACTGGTAGATAGTGTGGCATTATGTTTTATTAAACTATAATCTTAAATATAGTATTATTGTTGCGTGACTTATGAGTGACTGACTGATTGACAATCGAGCCATAGCTGACGACCTCTGTGGCGCAGTGGGCGAAAGCCCGCCTGAGACGCAGAAGGTCAATTAGATTCCCGCGGCGGGACTAATGTTTGTATGATCTGCAAATATTTGCCTCGTTTCTGGGTGTTTTCTATGTATAATTATGTACGAGTTTACAAAAAAAAAAGTATCTAAGTAGTATATCAATCATGTAGTTCCCAGAATACAAGCTCTGCTAAGTTTGGCTAGATGATGCTGTGTGAAAAATGTTCAGCATTATTTATTAATTTATTATAGCTTAAAGGTTATCGCATACATATCAGCCAGAAACCGTATCGGCACCGCCTTAACTCATTCAGTATTAATTAATGGTTTAAATTATTTATTTGTATGAAATTCCATACTGTATGTCTACATCGCACACTAATCAGCATCGTTACGGCATCACCTCGCCTTGACACAAGAAATGTCACTACTCACAGACAAAAAAAAAATCATTATCATCATCATTATCCTCTAGATATAGGACCATATTATTAGTACTAAATTTATCCTTTCTTTGTTTTTACTTTCTTTAAATGTTAACTCTTTTTTATTTTATGTTTTTTTTTTACTTGTTATTGGAAAAAAAAACAAACCAACAAACATGATCGCTAGTTGATATAGGAAACAACTCTTATCGAAGAGAGTCCGTGGCGAATTCCTTGTGACCCCACTATACAGGCTTTCAGACCTAGTGTGGGGAACAGAGATAAATCGAGGTACAATTCATATTGATTAGGATTCGTTCTTAATCTTGTAGTGCTCAATTATTTGTCCGTACCATGTAAACATTTGTGATTATTATGAAGTTAAGTAATGATTAGTCAAAATAAGTGTATTACTGGAAATGTACCAAACTGTATTTCGGAAAAATAAATAAAACTCTATATCAAAAAAATCTTATCTCAAAAAAATGTACGGCTAGGGGTGAGTAGTCACAGCGCCTACGCCGCGTTTACGTCAGGCTGTCGCTCCGCTTACGTCTCTCGGTAGCCGCTCCTGAGTCACGCTGCCGCTGAGGCAATTTAATAAAACATTTTCATAAAAATAGTCGAGTTGTCCCCCAAGCGTAGCCGCGCCGATACCGCCGAGGTGCTGATACATTGCCGATTGTGTGCTTACGTCGCGTTGTCGGCTCATCGCCTGATATGTATGTAATCTTACAACGTAAGACCTAGGGACCTATATATACATTTGGAGAGTGGGTTTCCTTTGATGTGTTCCCTACAGATTCCTGCACTAAGAAAGTATTTTCCGAAACTCTACCCCTGGAGGGTGCAGCGGGAATCGAACGCGGACGAAGTCGTGGGTCGATCCACTAGTGAACAACCATAAATGTATTTGAACAACATTTCAAATTAATTATTTAAGAGAGAGAGAAAAAACGTTAATTAAAAGAACCTTACAAATTTCCACATTTCACAAGCCTATGATTTCATTTAATCCCAGTCCGACTACACAGACTACGTTGACGCAGAAAACAGGTAGCCGGCGCGTGTCTGCTGACTCAGGTTCCATATTCAGAGTACGGCGTTTCAGTGCATTTAAATAAATAAATAACACTGGTCATTTTTCACACAGCATCATATTATAGTCCCAAACTAAGCAGATCTTGTATTATGGGAACTACATCACTGATATACTACTTACCTACTTGTAAATATATATGCCCAGGAACGAGGCAAATATTTGCAGATCATACTAAAATTTGTTCAGCAGCGGGAATCGAATCCGAAATGGAATCGCAGTGGATGAATGGGGTTTCATCCACTGCGACACAGAGGCCACTTAAATTATTGTATCAAAATGACGTGATGACCAATTGTAACGCAAGACTCTTGTTTCATGCTCTAACGATTCTTTTGTACTCAGACTGCGAACTTTCAGGCAATCTTATCTCGTTTAGTTTACAAATAAACGCACGTCTACCGCTACCGGCTTCCTTCGTGTTGGATGAAAATACGAACCTGCCTGTTTTAGTTTGGTATCGAAACGTATCCTTTCCAAAACTAGGAGAACGTCCACCGCACGAATGCCTTTCTCACTCACACCACTAAAGTTGAAAAACCAAGCCGTGTTCTTAGCCGAATTTCTAAGCTTTATTTTACTTACTTTAATATATTCGATACGACGATATAGACGATTATAAATAATCTTTGCGATATCTCTGAACCTTATAAGAAAAGTACTAAATACAATACTAACGTGGCAATAGACACATTTTCATGCTGCCTCTTCACTCTTGCGCCTCACGTCCACTCGTCATTAAAGAGTGTGATATGAACTCCTAAGCGTACAGGTAACCCGCATACACCGTGAATTGCGACGAAAAACCAGCAGCTAACTTTAAAATTACCGTTTATTTTTATTTCCCTCAGGAAACACGAGGACTTGGAGGATGAATTCAACACGATCCCGCTCAGCGTGAACGGAGTGCCCGCCGGGAACGCGGTCTAGCACGCAGCTACATGGAACAGTGCACATCGACGTACGGCTTTGAATATAAATAACACAAATAAGTAAATAACCAGTAATTAAAAAGTGAAAAAAGTGCGACGTATATTAAATTGTGCGTAGTTAGGTACTGCTACGGAATAACGCGTACCTAATATTTGAAGATGATATGTTTTTTTATGGTAGTATGTTACTAGGTATTTTCGTCGTTGTTACATCTAGAAAACGTGCGCTTAATGTAATATTATGTAGAAAAGTGTGTGCATATTCTTGATTGATTTCTGGTATTTAGCAACTGTGTTCATTCCAAATACGCAAGAACTTGTAATTGGTGAGGTTAAGAGATCAAAATACCAATTGGATGCGTTAACATTTTTATAACTTAGCAGCTTCTATAAATAACGATGGAATACGATCATCAATTATTATTCCATCACTAATAAGACAAAAAGTCGAACATCGGTGTGTAATTTTCCTTATTGGTTTGAACTTAGGAAACAAAGGTCATCTTGAAGGCGAGTCTTTCACATCATCATATAAAATCGTTATATGAACGTATATATGTAGGTTAAAGTTACTTTATGTATTATTTATTATTATTAGATACTTCAGTAGTGAATCATAAATATAGTCCATGACTTTCTAGATGACCCTGTTAGGTGTTAAGTAAGGACTGATATTGATAAAAATACTCGACGTAATACTTTTTAAAATAGCTGTTACTTTTTTGTCGCACATACTCACTGGCTGTCATAGTGTTGTCAATTAAATGGCTTCTAATGTAACAGTTGTAGATTGGTAGTGGAGTAGATTGTGATTTGAATTCTTCTTGAGGTTGTTGACGTTTTTGTATGTATTTGACGGAGTCTGTATAAATTCTGTACCTAATAAATAAAAAGCACCTTAAGTATCGTGATTGTTTTTTTTAGATTTTTTCATTCTAAAACCCCAGTTTTAAGGTAGACAGATGCTGTAGGTATACAGCATATTATGTACCTGCACAGATAATACAAAAATGCAAGTTAAATAAAAAAATACAAGTACTTAATGGACTTTTTAAACGATTTTTAAATATTGAATTTCCTCTATGCCAATAAAATAGGGAGAAAGAGGGTGGATCGATTCATCCACGCGCAAAAAGTGTATTTTTTCACTATTCAGTTCGCCGTGATCATGGCGCATCCAACTACCGATAAATATGGGACAACAAAGTATTAGAATTTGATACCCAAAACAGTTTAAGACATCCACATCAAGAAACTTCAGATATTCACCCCGAAACTAATGAAAACTTGGAACCTATTCGTTACTTGCGGTTAATAGAGTGGTACTTAGTTTGTTAATAAATAGAGTTGCGGGATCTAAGTTAATAACACAAGTTAATAACGGCGCTGTACCTGGAATTATTTAACTCAGTTTCGGGACTTTCCACTTCCTTTGTTAAAGTTTTAGCTTGTTAAAGTTAGTAGCTGGCACTTAGTGACTTCATTGCATAAAATAAATAACAAGTTAAGACCTAGTCAAACTGACTAGTATCACTCATCAGTCATCATAGTATGATGAGTGACTAAATACATTCAAAACTTGTCAAAACGATGATCGTTTCGTAAGTTTTTTTATGGTATCTTGTCAATACAGTCGACGTTTTGACATGTTATAAACTCAGCAGAATTACTCTTTAAACTATATTCACGCGAATTTTGACAACAATTTTTCCTTGATCGCCACCGCTGCCGCGCCACTTTGACCAGTAAAGTGACATATTTCTTTGTATAAGCTGTCATCTCTAGTGTCGTAAGTCTTTACGCCGCCCAAAGGCCTCTTAGCCGAGTATGGCATCTTAACATTCCCTGTGAAGCGCTTTGAATTTTCATGTCTTATTACATAACTAGCCTCTGCCCACGGCTTCGCGTGGTATCCGGATAAAAAGTAGCCGATGTGTTATCTGATGTATAAGCTATATTACTGTAAAGTTTCATCAAACTCCGTTCAGTAGTTTTTGCGTGAAAGAGTAACAAACATCCATCCTCATAAACTTTCGCGTTTATAGAAATAGGATTTAGCTTTAGGACCTTACTTACCGAAAGTTGATAAAAGTGAGATATGAAATTGCATCACAACATTTTCACCAATTTAAAAAAAAACCATTAAAATCGTTTAACAATTGACGAAGATATCGCGTAACATAAACAAAAAAAGCATTAAGACGAATTGAGAACCTTCACCTAAGCCGGCTGAAAATAAAGTAGGTAAGTAAGTACATTGGTAGGTACTCGATTGGATTACCCTCGTAATCATTAGAAACGCCGGCATCAATTTAAATGTTCATGCAGGATAATGAAATCAGAACATAAAAGATTACAGATGAAAGGAATCCGAATAATATGCTGATTTTTCCATTAGAAAAGTGTATGCGCACGTGAAACAGTACTTAAAACGGTGAAGGAATACGTCGTGACGAAACCGGCATGCCCTATAATCAAAAAAATTCTAAGGCATATGCCATCACAGAGTGTTTCAATAAGCGGCAATGGGCTTGCAACCTGTCACGTAGAATTCGAACTACTTGCAAAACGCGAGATCACGTGGTCTACATGCGAAACGCGTGCATATGCTAATTGTAATGCTTGGACGTGTCTCTGGCTACCCCCAACTTGGTAACCTCAAAGGTCTTCGAACTGATTACGGATCAGCGTACTGAATTTGATTATCATTAAAAATATAGCCGTCAGCTGTTTATGGGCAAAATATTTATTAATGATGTTCAAGAATTTGGAAAAACATTTCAGCTCTGAAAACAGACGTAATTAAAAATATCTTAATCAGAAAAGGTCAAGACATTTTTATTACGACCTTTTTTGACAGTTTTTCACCCTCCTTAGAATGCTTGCCTCAAGTTGCTAACCTGCAGAAGCAATATATTTTCCAAAAATAACATGCCTTATACATTATTTTAATTTGTTTTTTTTTGTCAATAAAAAACAAATTAAAACAATGAATTGATTACGAAAATGTCAATACACAAAATTTCAATAAATATAGTCAATTTGCTAGTTCAAGATTATTTTAGGAAGACTGGTCAAAGTGACGCTTGACCAGAGATTTGGCTCTTATCAGGGTCAACGCATTAGCAGGGCCAGTCAGCGTGGCAATGCGGCCAGTATTTTAGGAACGCTTCCGTCTGTTAGGGATCTCGATCAGTTGAGCTATCTATAGATCGTTTGCAACGGTCTTTAGACAGCTAGTATGAAACTTGGAGAGTATATTTTTTTTTGTGATGAAAAATGCACAAAAAGGAATTTGGAAAATTCTACCCTTAAGGGAGTGAAGGGGCTGAAAATCTTTGTATGAAAAATCGTATTCCATGAACTTACAAACTTGAAACTTTTAATATACATTCTTCAATAAAAATGATAAAAGATTAATATAATTATTTCCTCAAACTACCCCTTAAAGGGGATGTGAGAGGGTGTTCAAGTAGGTATGGGAACTTTTTACCGAGAGTTCGAATTTGCTTGAAACTCGGCATAAATATTATTCAGTACAAATGATAAAAGGCAGAAACATGTATTTTTCCAAACTTCCACTCAAAGGGGGTGGGATGGTGTGTTAAGTTAAGAAATGTTTAAGGATTGGTGTGATTTCTTGTAAACTTAGTTTGGATTCTTAAAATACAAAATAACTCAATACGTATCAGTATTTAAAAAATCCCATAAATAGATAGATAGAAAATGCTTTATTACACAAGATAAAAAACTACATAGGCGAACTTAATCCTAATTCACATTTTCTTCCAGCTAACCTTTGTTTAATGAAAAGAAAAAATTGTATTAAATTAAATAACTAGCTACTTAAAATAGAAGTAAACTACATACTTACATTATAAATAAATACTTAGATACATAAAAATATATTATAAATGACCTCTGTGTCGCAGTGGGCGCAGGTCCACATGAGACACAGAAGGTAAGTGGTTCGATTCCCGCCGCGGGACATATGTTTGTATGATCTGCAAATATTTGTGTCAGGTCTGGGTGTATGTATTTAAAAAATGTATATAATACTTAGTATATAAGTATATACCAAGTATATAGTTGCACAATACAAGCTCTGCTTAGTATAAAAACATCTGTCATAAATCTATAAATTTATCTTCAAACCCTTCAAATCAGTTTACATGGGCATTCCTTTTCTATACTTCGGTTACAATATAAGTACCTATTGGCGTACGTTATAATTAGATAGTAGGTATGTTAGTCTTAGAAAACCCTTTTCCCAATCTCATTCATCACACTGCTAAATCAATGGATTTTCACATATAATACCACAAGAGCTTCAAAATTATCGGGTATTTCCCGATAGGTTCGTTGCAAACAAATGAAGGAGTCAAGTTTTTCAGGTTAAAAAATCACGAGCGCGAAGCGCGACGAGCGCGAAGCGCGAGTGATTTTTCCTGAAAAACTTGACGACTTTATTTGTTTGCAGGGAACCTTGAGGGAAATGCCAGATAATTTTGAAGCTCGTGTGGTATTCAGGGGATTATTTTTCCGTCCCAAATGTCGGCCAATAGAATTGCACCATTCGACGTCACGTGGTACAACCGAGAAAATTTTCAAAAAATTATCAGTATAATACCATGTAGGTTGTACCACGTGACGTCGAATGGTGCAATTCTATTGGTCGATATTTGGGTCGGAAAAATAATCCATAAAATTACATGCTTTCAAAGTCTTTTGACCCTTCAAATCAATTTACATTGGCATTCCTCCAAGCTTCGTTTACGATGACAGGTACATAGATTTGACGTACGCTGTTATTAGATAATATTCGACGTTACATTACATTTTACGTTGGTATTTTCAAGAAAATCAGCAGTCACGTACAGCAATGTGTCAATGGCCAGACGAATGGTTAAACTGTTTAGCTTCAGTTTAGTTTTAGTCCATAAGCCTAAACTTTAGCTCCTTTTGGAAACTAGCAAAAGTAAGAACTATTCATTTTGCTAGTATACATGAAGGGCTGAACAGTTATTACAGAGCAACCTTATTTAAACTAGCAAAATACAACGGGTCTCATTTCTATAGCTATTTTGCTATAGAAACTAGGCTTAGTAATGCATAGAATTTCTAAAACTGGAAAATGGGAACGTTTACGTTTGAACTTAAATTGTTGCAAGATGGATTATGATCCGTGATCTAGGATATCACATAATAAATAACGATACTTACATTTTTTCACGGGACTTAGAGAGCCCATGCCTTCATGGGACATGCGGTGGAAAGTGTCTGTGTATTTGTGTGTAACCATTTCTCTCCGAAACGGCACATCCGAATGCAAAGCGGGTTTTTGCAATCGACTTCAAGTGGTTCAGATACATTTAACACAAAATACTAGAGGCCGCTACAATATACATTAGATACATTGAAAATTCTGTGAAAGTTTACTTGTATTCAAAGAGGTCACGATGTTTTCCATCTAAAAAAATATTGTTGTTGCGATGAAGCTTTGTTTGAAACTGCATACAATAGATAATCGCAAAGCCGCCATTTTTAAAAATGGTGTTCGTGTTGCAGTGAATGTTACGTAATCGCGCTGACAGTTGGAGTGAAAAGTCTGTCATGTGCTTCCCTTAGAGTGAAATACATTGTATGTACTCCTAGCGAATTCGCCTTCGTGTAATTGCACTTGGCGGTTCGACAATAGAGAGGAAGTGCACGACGACAAAAACATTCTCAGTTCTAGAAATAGTGACAGCGTCTTTAGTAAATACTAGGATAAAGAACGTTTGAAAAGACTTGTTCGTTGAAAATACTTGATTCTAGAAAATAGGAGGTAGAAAAAACACCAGGTATATTATAAAAAGCTAGGTGGTATATGTATGTATTTTAAAGAAAGACACGAAAATTCCTATTTCTGCCACTAAGCAGTAATTCTCGCATTGCTGTGTTCCGGTTTGAGGGGTATGGGTGCCGATGAAATTACAGGCACACGAGACTTTTCACCCGTTATCTCAGATTCGTCAACTCGCAATTTATATCTCTGGTTTCGCAAGTGTCTATAGGTTACGGTAACCGCTTACCAACAGGTGGGTCGTATTTTTGTTTGCCACTTTAGTTGATTAAAAAAAATAGAATACATTTGTGATAATGACATAAAATAAAATAGTTAATAGGTATATCGTTTAGTTATTATTTATTATTATTTATAGTGGAGATAAATTAAATAATTTTGTTTAATCAATTTTTTTTTCATAATTGGCTATATGGCTCAACTTTTTGTTTGTGTACAGGGTGTCTAGTGGAGTTATTCTGTTGTCACTGAAGAAAATGGATTGCTGTTTTCTGTAAAAATCCGTAAATTAAGTAGGGTCTTTTTTAACAGATTTTGTTCACTTACATAGGCAGAACAGAATAACCTTTCGAGTCAATACCGAGGTTATAAGGAGGATAGGTGTATTGATACCAACATGTTCTGGGACACCTTGTATGTATATCCTTTCCAAGTAGCTATAGATAGATAGATAGAAAATTATTTTTTGTACAAATAAAAAGTACTGTACTTAGGCCAACTTAATGATAGATAGCATTCTCTTCCAGCTAACATTTGTGTAATATGGAAAACAGTAAGGTAGTGCATGAATAACAGGAAAAGTTATATATAAATTATATGCTAGACCTATACTATTAATAAAACACAAAAACTATTCCCTAAATAAATACAATTACATATGACCTACCTACATAACCTAACCTTATAAGTTACAGATAATATTTCGTAGACTACTAATAATTATTTTTAAAATATAATTATACTCACAGTATTATAACTTATAGTTGAGAGACCTGTGTGTACTTAATATGTAGTAGGTGTGAAAATTTTATTAATTTAAATGTATTTATTTGACTTAAACGCATTCTTAAATCATTGTGGTTTTCTGTTTTAATGTATTGAATAACAGACCAGATTTATAATGTCGCTTTATTATAAGTAATTTGACAAAACCAATAGTACTAAGTAATTCCTACGGTGAATAAATGACTAGGAGTGTATGAGTAGGTATTGTTTAAAGCATTATAGAGTCGCACTTAACAGTTGGGTTACAAAGAACATTTTATTTGTGGTGGCGTGGGCGGTCTGATTTGTATGAATTTGCTTTTAAAAGTTTTGAAATAAGTTCTAGAAAAAGTAAACTTATTATTGTTATTTATTCATTAATGTTTAATTAGGTAGGTGTAGGTAGCTACAAATATAGAAAAAATCCTTCTGCTTTTGTCCAAGTGGTCGATACTTATCCTAAACTAGGAAAAAAACCTGTGTATAATGTATCAGTGTGTAGAAAAAGACGCTAATAAAGTTGTGCAGTCTATAGTGACCCATTGAGAGTGCATAAACACTATTAATAGTGTTAAAGTGTTTGGGTATGTGTAGTGTGAACTAATATATACATATACGTATTAATAAAGGTCTACAGCTTGTTAAGTGGCGAGTCTGACCCTACATTTTGGTTCAAAGGTCGAGGCTCAATTCGGCCACCAATTGGTCTTTGTCATCACTTGTGCTCATTTCACACTACGTAAGAAGAAAACTAAATACTTAGGTTTCGGCACTTAATAACTATTACCTTACTTGTAAAGATTTTTGGAATTCTGATTAATTATAGTGAAAAGTGGTTTGTAACTTTTTGATAAACGTAGCTCCTAGGTTGATGCCTAAAAATGTCATTTTACAACAAAACTGTCAGTAAGACATAATTAAGTCTTTGCTAAAGCTTTTTAGATTTCAGTGCAGATGTCATCAGAATCTTGAGATTCTTGAGATTCTGATGACATCTGCATTTTTTTACTTATAAATTAGACATCAACTTAGAGCTTTATAAGTTTAATGGAAAGTCACGCTCAATAAGTCTTTGCCTAAAACAAATAGCCCCAACAATCTCGCTAAAAACAATCTCAGACTTCATTTTCGAAACGTTTGCAGTCCCCACATGAAAGCAGTCTCACAAAGAACTTGCCTTCATTTAAATCCAGACTTCAGTCGCTTGCTCACACAAGGGTGCACCCAAGTTAAACGCACCCACCCCGGCGGGAAGTGATCCCGCGACCCTTGTGATGCAAATGCTCACAATTTGCCGTCTCAGTGAGGCGGAAGTTGAATTCTGTAGGTACGGTCTCATATATTTGCGGGGAAGTTTTTGAGGATAGTACATAGTTATTTTATTCTGTACGGGAAATTGTATGAAAATGTTTCAACTTAGGTAAGTAGGTACCTACTACATACTCTGACAATGTCGTACTTGTACCGACAATGTTAAAAAAAAAACTTAGTTACTACCTAGGTACCTAGACCTCCATGCTCATATCATCATATCATCACTTAACCATCAGGTGAGATCCAAATGAAGGTCATAATTAAAAAGACAGTATCTAACAACACTCCCGTAAAGAGTGTCTTGAAGAACGGCCTTGGGCTACCTCAATCTACCGACTTCTATCGGTCCATCAGGCCTTTGCAGTCGCCATTCTCACTATTATAGCTTCCATTACTAACAAGGTAATCTTTACAAAATTGTACAACCTCCAACTCCGATGTATATTTCCAACATTGATTGTAGCGCCCTCTAGTGAAATGTGGAGAAAATATAGATATATAAGTAACTCTTTCATGTACACCCCATATATTCCTTAAAATGTCAAACAGGGCAAATTAAAAACAAATCGCGGGAGTACAGAGGTTTTATCGGTAATAGAGATATATTCGCAGACAACCTTTTGATTAAAAAAGAAATTGATGCGAACGATAAAGAAAGGTATGTATAGTCAATAAAATAATATATATAATCTTTAAGATAGCGACTAATCATATTTGCGATATGGACGAATATTGACTATGCTATAGCTTTTTGAAGATAGGAAGGGATTTGGCAGTTCTGATATTAACGTGGAGTGCATTCTGGCGGATAGCTTGTACAGTAAAAAAAGTCATAGATTTAGAAGTGTGCACAGGTGTTTTAAGTTGCAAGGTCTCAGAGGAGCGCACTATACGAGAGTTGGATTGATTAAAATATTCAAAGCGCTCCTTGAGATACGGAGGAGAAGATGGGTTAAATAAGATACTGTACAAAAGTGAGAGAAAGTGAGTATTTCTGCATTGGTGAATTGTCAAATGCGGAATTCGGAGACGTGGTTGTGCGTAAGCCGTATATAATCCTAATGTTGAAGTTTTGAAGGCGCTTAAGCATGTCGAGTTGTTTAAGTAAGGTCAGGGTAGCAGAGGACAGATTTTTAGGTAAATAAGACCTACCTAAAAACTATTCCAGAAGACAACCGATTGTAAATAACCACATCATTCAAATTCAAGAGGATAGAGTCACATTCCTTTATCAACAAGAATAGAGCTGAACAGATTTTCTTCAAATGGCTGAACAGATAAAGTCATTATAAAAAACTAACTCAAAATCGATTAATCCGTTTGGGAGGTACGATGCTACAGATAAATACACCCTCTGTTTACGTCGGGGTCAAAAGAATCGACTGTTCTATAATCGAAATTGCGTAAATTTACGTTTCATTTCATGTTTTTTATTTCGTTACGTCGTCGTGTAAATTGTTTACAACCACACCTTTTTCTTTCATGTTAGACTAAATCATTTACCCATATCTGTATAGCACTGGGGATCGTTTAGATAACATCTTTACCCCTGTACCGGTTATTTATTGGAGTATTTAGGGGTAATGTAATGTACCCTATAACGGGTATAACCATATGAGAGTATCGTTTTTGTAATGTTTTGGTAAAAGAGCGGTCGGATAAAGTGAGCCTTTGAGTTTTTGCGAGCAAAAGCGACGTAAGAAGATTTAGGATATAACCACGGGATAAAGACCCACGAGCAGATAAATACTATATATCTGTATACAGCAATATGAAAAAACACTTATAAATAGGTACTTGGAGTGATCTATACCCAGCAGTGGGACGATACACATAACTCAATAAATAATTACCTAATAGAAGAATTTACAAAATAAAGCTGGACATTTTCACACAGCATCACCTAGCTCAAAAGTAAGCAGAGCTTGTGTTATGGGAACTACATGACTGATATACTACTTATATTATATATTTGTCTGTAAAATACGTACATATAATACATAGAAAACAACCAGACTGCTGATACAAACATTTGTCCCGCCGCGGGAATTGAGCCCGCAACCTTCTGCATCTCAGGCGGGTCTTCGCCCACTGCGTCACAGAGGTCGTCAAGTTTAAAACTTCAATAGTTGGTAAAAAAAACACTTTCGTGATCACACCATTTTAACAGTAACATGTAGCATGTGGCAGACCGTTGCACTAAAATCATTAATTTGAGATAACAGTGGCCCAAATGGGTTGATTAAGGTAAGTTAATTAGTTGTTACATTTTAATTTGTAAAGAAGATTTCTTGCGTTATTTAAGGAAATGCCTTCCCTTCAATAAGATAACTCTCAGACTAACTTCCTACCTTTCTACTCCCAAATTACACATATTTTTGTAGAAACGTGTCAGTTGAATGTTTAATTTGGGTTGGTATGCGTCCTTAGGGCCTACACGGAACGTCAATTACCATCTTCGACCCTCGCACTGTCATGTCATATAGTTTAGCCGAAATACTTTGACTTCGTTAATTTATTTGGGGTCGTAACGGTCTTATTAGAACTTCGTTTTTTTTATTTTATTTTTTTATTTGCCCTTTTCGTTATAGACATAGTCGTGGCTATAGTCATAGGACCATACTGCTTCGTCTTCCGTAACTTTCTTTTTATTCGTGAAAATGTTTTTTTTTTCTTTCGTTATATCATCAAAGTACTTTCATGCATAGGGCTGAGTTCTTAAAGATTATGTAACATATTTTTCAAATCTTTCGTGTTAATTAACACGAAAGATTTGAAAAATATGTTACATAATCTGTGTAGCAATTTAAGAACTCAGCCCTATGCATGAAAGTACTTTGATGATATAACGAAAGAAAAAAAAAACATTTTCACGAATAACTTCTTTACGAAATACTTTCATGCATAGGGCTGAGTTCTTAAAGATTATGTAACATATTTTTCAAATCTTTCGTGTTAATTAACACGAAAGATTTGAAAAATATGTTACATAATCTGTGTAGCAATTTAAGAACTCAGCCCTATGCATGAAAGTACTTTGATGATTTAATACCTATTGTCAAAACTGTGTATGTCCAACCAAAAAGGTTGCACGACAAAGATTGTACCTTCCTACTTATACAGGCCCGAAAGCAATACCGTATTTCAAGATCTTTGGCAATACCCACTCGCAGTCAACGTCACTGTTGACTGCGAGTGGGTAGTGAGTGCGAGTGAGATCCAACACTCGCTGCGCGCGCTGTCAGTGCTGTTTAGCTATCTGTAGAGCATGCACGTAAAACAGTTTCTTAGAGAAAACTTAAAAAAGTATTCCCATAATTTCACACGATTTGTACAGTCAGTGTTCTCAGATAACTTCCCAGACAATTCAGGAGTGAAACTGTGACAAATTGATTGAAAGGAAGCGTGTATTGATGTGTATTTCTTGGATGCAGACATCCTTGCGCCGTGACACAGAATTAATAATAGTAGGAAATCGCTCCGAGACGAGACACCTCTCTCGCTCACTGCGTCTCGCCTTCTCATTCGTTCACAATACAATACCCGTCACAATAATCATTTTGCAACTTAAACCAAATTTTGTTGATTTATTGCACAGGATCCAATAATGTCTACAAAGTTGTCAAGACAAGAGAAACTCAGATTTGTACAAGAATACGTAAAGCACAAATGTTTGGTTGACGGAACTAAAAACGAAACGAAAAGTAAAAAGCTCATGCGTAAAAAGGCCCTATTGGCACTTAGCAAAAGCATGAACATACCCGGCTTTGGGCCCATGGAAGCTTACACAAAAGTGAGGAACGTGAGGTCGACCTACTCACAGGAACTGAAAAAAATAAAAAATGCAGCCGCGTGTGATCGGAAATACGTATCCAATCTTATATGGTTTGAAACGTTGGATGTCGCCTTGAAAGCTTTCAAAAATGTGGGTTGCAAAGAATTCCTCATAATATAGAAAACTTGTATACTTATTCAGTTAAGTGCTAAATATATCTTACCTTTAATAACTTTATTTCACAGCCAATTTCAGAACTCAATAAACCATCTTTTGTTTTATGAAACAAATAAACTTTTACTATCCTTTTTTTACACAGGATATGGAATCTTATGGAAACAGCAACCAAAATGAAGAAATCGATTCAACAAATTCACTACTCAGCAAAAGTAATCCAGATATCTCGATCAAATTAGAAATCTGCGATGAAGAAGAAACATGTGTAGAAGATGAGAAAGGAAGAATTGCCGATGTAAAATTAAACAACTACTTTCAAGAAGAAAGTATTGCATCTACGGTCCAGAGTGCTACCTCAGGTAACTGTGAGAACTGTGAAGGAATGACTAGAAAACAACTAATGCATTTGGAGAATGAGTTTGACTTATTTGGCATGAACATTGCTGCTCAGCTCAAGAATATGCCGATCACAAGCGCATTGGAAGCACAAATGTATATACAGAATTATCTATCAAATTTACGCTTGCAATTGGTGCGTCGACGGAACCATTGATCCTAAGGAATTCTACGCCAAATCCAATAGATCATCTTGTAGGTCCGTATTCTCAAGATGAAGTCGCAGAATAACTCTGCAAAATTTAGATTTGACGTCACCTTGCACGGGTTATTTTAGATAATATAAGTAAATATATTTCTAATACCTATTATTATAAAATGTGTTTTATTGTTACACCTATTAGTTTCTTCTCCCATATAAACTTTTATTACAGTTTCGGCAATAAAGATATTTCAATGTCCTGCGTGATTTTTAATAGAAATCTATCAGGTCGTCTGCAACGATGTGTTATATGTTATCTGTGACGTACGTTTGTTGATTACAAAAGTACGTTGCAGATATTATAATGCTATACTAGTCTCACGTAAAAGGTTTTTCATTAAGGACGATTTAAAAAGTAGGTAAATAAAACAAGTTTTGTGTGAGATGTCCACATAAATTTCTTTAATTTGGAAGTCCATTTTGTGGCTTTGTGTATGGAATATAATGTCCCTCAAATGTCCGCCGATTCATTCCCTGGTGGCACAAGAAATTTGACAAATGTCACTTTGACAACCTTGCTGCTATAACCTAACAAACTTCAAGCGTCCTTTCAAAAAGACCCTTTGTAAGGGTTCTTACGGACATAGAACACACTAGGTTAGAAGCGACTGAACTGAGCTTCTATGCTGAGTTCCTAATACGTTAAACGCTCGTTAAACGATAATCGTTTCGACTATGGTCAAAGGCACGCCTGAGACGCAGAAGGTTGAGGGTTCGATTGATCGTTGACACAAATGATTGTATGATCTGCAAATACATAGTTGTGTAATGAGAAGTGATTTGCTAACATCTAAACAGTTACAAAATAATACAATAAAAAAAAATAGTACCTACCTACTTATAGCTATTCCAACTTTTTATTTATTTATTAATTAGAATGGGACAGACCCTAATTATTTAAAAACATATTCATACAACACAGATACAATTAAATGATAAATTGAAAAAGCAATAAATAAATAAATAAAAAATATAAACAAAATACAAAATTAAATTACCATTAAAATTATTTTGAAATAAATGAAATTGTCAAATACATACAACAACATTTCAATACAACATATTATACAAAGAAAACACCCATAACGGTATATTTAATCTGAAAAAATAATCTTTTCAGTCGTCTTTTGTTTCAGAGTTTCATTTGTTTATTTTTATTTACGGTAGTCTAAGGTATTATAATATCTGTGAGCGAATATATTTTCTGCGACGATAATAAACACTTATTGATGTGCTCGTATGTATCTATTATGGGTATGTTATAGGTATGCTTGTGCTATGTTCTTTCGGACAGAAGATCGTACAGACGTATCTACTTTTATTTACGGGTCGCTTATCTTTTATCAGTTTACCCTTCGGACTAATTAATCTACTAGTTTCACTGTATTTATTTTTTCCCGTGATCACATTGAAGTATGCCTAAGTAAATGTTATTCCACTTTTATCAAAAGCAAAGACTAGGTACTAATTATCTGATGATCAGAGTCGTATTTTGTATCATAAAAGGAGTAGGACAGGTCGTCCCACTTTTGAAGGATGGTCGTTCAGGACTTGCCTTGGAGTCGTTATGTATTTATAATCCTTCAGGTTGCCTTATAACTCCAAGTGGCTAATGTTTGCCACTAGTAAAAAAAACAAACAAGCTCACGAATGTATTTACTAATGTTTGATACGTCCAAACATTACATGGGACATATGCCCAAGACTTTACAAGTAGTTAGCATTCCACGTGACAGTTTAAAAGCCCATCGCCGCATATTGGATTTCCCAAAAATTTCGACCAGGCATCTCGTGGATTAGTTGTTATTGCGGTAGGTCGCGGGTTCGAGTCCCGCTGAGGTTTAATTTTTGGGGATATAATAAAAACCTATATATAATAAAACCCCTGATTTTCTGATCTTCTGATCCGGACACTTCTGATCCGGAGGTCGTGGGTTCGAACCCGGTCGTGCACCAATGGTTTTTTTCCAAACGAAAAATTTATGTGCGCATTAACACGTGCTCAAAACGGTAAAGGAAAACATCGTGAGGAAACCGGCATGCCCTAGAACCAAAAATTCGAAGGCATGTGCCAACAGTTAGTGTTCCAATAAGCGGCGATGGGCTTGCAACCTGTCACGTGGAATGCTTACTACTTGCAAAACGCGGGCATGTACCAAATGTAATGTTTGGACGTGCCTCTAACTACCCCTACTTGGCTTCCTCAAAGATCTACTCACTGAGTATTTATCTGAGGATGTCCACCATGGGAAAGAGAGTCGTGAGCGTGTTTGTTTTTTGTTTTATATAATAAAAAAAGTATGTGAGTTTTTATTATTCTGGGTTATACAATAAAGAGTAATTCTATCTACTTTGCAAGTTTTTAAGGGGCAAACACACAGTCCTGTTTCAGTGTTCTTTACCAAGTAAGGAAACCCGCAAAACACCTTGTAAGTACTTGATTACAGTTGATGAAAGAACCCTGCAAACAAACTGGTAACTCGCGAACTACTAATTGCTGGATAAATCTTAACGAACTTCGCCCCAACTAAAAGTAGCCTTTAATTGGTACCACTGTTTGCAAGACTTCGGCATCCTTATGGAGTGTTGGACTACATAGTAACAAAAATAAATTAAAAAAATAAAAGAAGATCAACGCAATTTTCATTGTGCGCGTATGGAATACTAACCAATGCTTTTCTTAGGTTAACTCATAATTCTACCTGAATTAAATATTCAAAAAACTGCTTTCCAATGTAAAGTTATGATTTCCCGCTGTATGCGTGGCTTAATACCTGTTTTCTTCTAACCTGTTTTCTATAGTATATATTAATTTTCACGCTTGTTAGTTAAGCTAGATTTGGAGCATAGCAACACCACGCTAATAAATAGCACGGCACGTGTTCCCTTAAAACTTAATTTGGTCGTAAATCACGAGAAATTATTCAGGATAAATATCACTTATTAACAAGAGTGGTGGTAGTGAATAGAATATTTACATTTGATGTGTGGTTTATACAGACGGCACGACTGCTAACTTGGCTCTATTCGTCTTTGGCGACCGCCTGTTGGAAAGAAATGTAACATGGCGTTGTACGCTCGTGTTTTCTCCGATTCTATATTCGAAACCCATACCTCGATTTTTTTTGTTTTTTTTAGTGTTTAATGACACGTGAGCTCTTCGCAGTTAAAGACGGTTTCTGCTTTTAAGGATCTATATTGTTGAGAACGTCAGCTATACCAAATATCATCCACATGTGTTAGCATCTCTATTAAGTCTGTGATTACTACTTTACTTCTCCTGCCTCTGGCAGCTCTTTATAAAAACAAAATTATAACCTTAAATTGTCCTACTATATGTTACCAAAGTAAAGCACATTTGTGTGGCAACAAGAAAAAAAACACTAACAAGTCTCGATATAATATTACGTCGGTCTTTGGTCGATTAAATTTGAACTCCATTTTGACTTTCATTTTATTGTAATATTTTGAGAAAACTCCCGATTTTGACGTTTCGAGATCGAGATGATATTTTGACAGTTGTAATATTAGGTTGGGGAAAAAGTCTTTTCGCATTATTGTATGTATGAACTTGTAATAAAATCTCTTTGGCTATACTATTTGTATCTGGCTGGTTTTGGTATCATTAAAAGTTTAAATTTTAAAGAAGATAATTCCAAATTCAAATTAGGAAAATGTGTGATTTTTATTTGTTTTTCGTACTGTTAAGATGAGTGAATCTAATGAAGAAATTCGATACATTTTAAAATTTTACTACAAAAAAGGTAAAAATGCAACGCAAGCCGCGAAAAAAATTTGCGATGTTTATGGACCTAGTGCAGTGTCTGTGAGAGTAGCACAAATTTGGTTTAAGCGTTTTCAATCCGGAAATTTTGATGTCAAAGATGCACGTCGCTCTGGTCGCCCTATTACGGATAAAATGGATGCCATTTTTGAAAAAGTGGAGCAAGATCGGCATATCAGTAGTTACGACGTAGCTGAAGAACTGGGAATTGACCACAAAACAGTTTTGGCGCATTTGAAAAAAACTGGGTACACAAAAAAGCTCGATATTTGGGTACCTCACGAGCTCACTGAAAGAAACCTAATGAACCGTGTTCTCATTTGTGATTCTTTATTACGACGTAATGAAACCGAACCATTTTTGAAGAAATTTTTGACCATTTTTGACCTCACACATCTTTAGCCACTCAGCAAAAATTAAGAGAGTTTGGCTGGGATGTGTTAATGCATCCGCCGTATAGTCCTGACCTTGCACCTTCAGATTTCCACCTGTTTCGGTCTCTTCAGAATTCTTTAGGCAGTGTCAGGTTAACATCACGAGAGGACTGCCAAAACCACTTGTCGCGGTATTTTGAACAGAAGCCCCAAAGTTTTTATAGCAATGGGATCATGTCCCTGCCTACAAAATGGCAAAAAGTTATCGAACAAAATGGTACCTACATACTTTAGTTAAATGTAAATAAACTATATTAAAAAATGTTTTGAATTTTCTTAAAAAATGCGAAAAGACTTTTTCCCCAACCTATTAAATACGCGAATTAGTCTTAAGACTTTTTCAGGACATAATAGGTTGGGGAAAAAGTTTCTTCGCATTTTTTAAGAAAATTCAAAACATTTTTTAATATAGTTTATTTACATTTAACTAAAGTATGTAGGTACCATTTTGTTCGATAACTTTTTGCCATTTTGTAGGCAGGGACATGATCCCATTGCTATAAAAACTTTGGGGCTTCTGTTCAAAATACCGCGACAAGTGGTTTTGGCAGTCCTCTCGTGATGTTAACCTGACACTGCCTAAAGAATTCTGAAGAGACCGAAACAGGTGGAAATCTGAAGGTGCAAGGTCAGGACTATACGGCGGATGCATTAACACATCCCAGCCAAACTCTCTTAATTTTTGCTGAGTGGCTAAAGATGTGTGAGGTCAAAAATGGTCAAAAATTTCTTCAAAAATGGTTCGGTTTCATTACGTCGTAATAAAGAATCACAAATGAGAACACGGTTCATTAGGTTTCTTTCAGTGAGCTCGTGAGGTACCCAAATATCGAGCTTTTTTGTGTACCCAGTTTTTTTCAAATGCGCCAAAACTGTTTTGTGGTCAATTCCCAGTTCTTCAGCTACGTCGTAACTACTGATATGCCGATCTTGCTCCACTTTTTCAAAAATGGCATCCATTTTATCCGTAATAGGGCGACCAGAGCGACGTGCATCTTTGACATCAAAATTTCCGGATTGAAAACGCTTAAACCAAATTTGTGCTACTCTCACAGACTGCACTAGGTCCATAAACATCGCAAATTTTTTTCGCGGCTTGCGTTGCATTTTTACCTTTTTTGTAGTAAAATTTTAAAATGTATCGAATTTCTTCATTAGATTCACTCATCTTAACAGTACGAAAAACAAATAAAAATCACACATTTTCCTAATTTGAATTTGGAATTATCTTCTTTAAACTTCTTTAAATTTAAACTTTTAATGATACCAAAACCAGCCAGATACAAATAGTATAGCCAAAGAGATTTTATTACAAGTTCATACATACAATAATGCGAAAAGACTTTTTCCCCAACCTAATAGTTACCGGATTATGGGGAACTTAGCAGCAGCAAATATAATTTACAACACATCAAAAGGAACAGGAAATGTCAAAATAAAATTACAGACATTTCAAACTGGCATAAATCTTTCCCAGATCCGTGGGACTTCACATATCTCGGAATCAAAGATTTAGAATTTTGGTTTGGTTCTACGTTTGGTTTGATCTGTGGTCAAACCAAACGTAGTATCATTTACTACTCTGCGATCAAACCCAATGAATCAACACATATCTAAATAAGTTCTCATTCGAATATAATAATAATAATGCTGGACATTTTTCACACAGCATCATCTAGCCCCAAAGTAAGCAGAGCTTGTGTTATGGGCACTACATGACTGATAACTACTTATATAATTATTTTTTGTAAATACATACAGATTATACATAGAAAACACCCAGACCCGAGACAAACATTCGCAGATACAAACAGATGTCCCGCGGCGGGAATCGAACCCGCAACCTTCTGCGTCTCAGTCGGGCCTTCGCCCAATGCGCCACAGAGGTCGTCTTATACTTTAAATAAGAATTATTTTTCATTAAATATTGCTTCGGTGTGACTGGGGCCTTAACGTGGGGTCATTATTTATTCTGAACACATTAGCAGTGTCTCTGAAGGCTTCTTGAAGGATAAACACGTGAAAAATACATTGTCGACCTCTGTGGCGCAGTAGGCGAAGACCGGCCTGCGACGGAGAAGGTTGCCGGTTCGGTTCCTGCCGTGGGACAAATGTTTGTATGATCTGCAAATATTTATATCAGATTGTTTTATATGTATAATACATATGTACGTATTTACAAAAAAAGTATGTAAGTAGTAAAAAGTAAGTAAAAGTATGTAATCAATCATGCAGTTCCCATAATACAAGCTCCACTTAGTTTGGGGCTAGATAATGCTGTGTGAAAAATGACCAGCATTATTTATTAATTAATAGGTATTCAACTTTACCCCAGAAAGTTCATTCAGGTTTTACGGGATGGAGACGTCGTTATTAATAATTTATCAAGATTAAGAACAAGAGCTGTAAGTCTGGAATTTGAGTTTTTAGGAATGTGAAACTTTTAGGGGTTAGTTCTCGAACTCCTTCATCTTTTCTGAAATTCTCACATGTTTTGTGGTCAGAATTAAGATATATTACTCTAAAGGTTTCGTCATATATGTTTGTATGTTGGAACCGAAAAGTATCATAAAAGAAAGAACCACCACAGACTAGTTAGCTATTGATATCCACTACGTAGAACGGTTTTGAACCAAAGAGGTTGTAAATCACATCTTTGATCTTCTTGAGTCAAAATTAATAGGTTTTCAAATCTGGTGAAAAGCTGAGCTTTATTTTTAATTTACTTTACTTGCTCCATGGCTTGGCCTGCGTGGTACTCTAATACAAAAGTAGATTATGTGGCATTCTAGGTAACGTTATTTTTTTCACATTCTATAGTCTATGGCGTTATTTTTTGTTATTGATGGCTGGTTCTACTTATTGTTAAATTGTTTTTAAGCTAGGTACGTTTGTTTAAGTGTATCTAAGTAAATCAATGAACTTTTATTTTTTTAAATAATCCTGTTAGTCACTGTTGAAATAATATGTAGTTGTCACAGTTTTAGATCTCCACTGAATTGAACCAGTTTCTCTGAAGTAAATAAATAAACTCGTATGTAATCGGTCTTGCTTGGAAGGCTATACCGTAATTACGTGACTAATCCTAACAACCTCAGGGAGGTAGTAGGACGATGGGGTCCAACATATTGATATATCCAATTCACAATTACCTATTAAATTTATGGTCTACTAGCCTCTTCGCCCGTGTCATACCCGGTTAAAAGTATCCTATGTTTTACTCAAAGTCATATTGTATCTAATACTGTCCAGGCCTTACGGAGATCATTAGCAGCAAACATCTGAACATTCAAACATACAAACATTTGAATAATTTTATATCTAAACATCTGAACATCTCCAAAACTACAATACAAACTACATAGGTATTGGTTTATAGTAAGCTCAGTCTGTTGTTTTTTTAAGATTTTTTATAAAAGTCTTGGAAATTTTTGCGAGAAAGAATGAAAGTAAATAATGTAGGACACCTAAAAATAGACAGAAAGTTTAAAGTTCGAAACAGTCTTGATTGTACATTATTCTTGGATACTATTATATTGTTTAATTTAATTAGTTTTTCTGAACACTATAAACATTAATACCTAACAGTGTTTTTTTATCCTTAATCAGACCTTCGGTGACCGCAATCTCTTTTGCTTATGATATATGGTTGCTGAGCACGAAAACTAGAATGTCTAAGCCGCCTTACCTTGAAGAGAAATCAGAAATCAAAAATCAGAATAGAATAGTCATTATAGTAAACTGTTTTTACATAAGATGGTTTATTAAAAAGATTTACATACAGTTGCCGATTTCGGGCATACAATCCTAGTAATATTATAAACGCGAAAGTTTGTGAGGATGTTTGTTACTCTTTCACGCAAAAACTACTGAACGGATGTTGATGAAACTTTACAGTAATATAGCTTATACATCAAAATAACAACATAGGCTATTTTTTATCCGGGTACCATGCAAGCGAAGCCGTGAGCAGAAGATAGTTATTAATGCTAAACTAAAAGTCTTTACTATAACTAGGTATATACATAATATTTATACACAACGTTTTTTCCTTCTTTATTTTTAGAACAAAAACAAACACGCTCACGACTGTACTCCCCATGATGGACATCCTTAGACACACTCACTGAGTTGATCTTTGAGAAAGCCCAAACATTTTATTTGGTACATGCCCGCGATTTGCAGGTAGTTAGCATTCCACGTTGTCACGTGGTTGCAAACCCATCGCCGCTTACACACTAACTAATGACACATGCCTTCGAAGGAAGGCACTTTGGTTCTAGGGCATGCCGGTTTCTTCAGGATATTTTCCTTTACCGTTTTGAGTACGTAATGCACGATCGGGTTCAAACACTAGGCCAACACGGCTCTTTAGAGTTCAAATGTTGGTCCGATTGCATATGATTGACCGAACGTCCTCCCAAGTACCAACTTATAAAGTCTCTGTTGTGTAACTTTTATAACTTGATTTTTTGGAACAATCAGAACTTGGTACTGTACAGCCCCTAACACCAAACCTGAATACATTCCTTCAGTAAATGAACAAGAAATAGAATTGAAACTAACTTAAGCCAGCGTCGTTCCAAGATGAAATTAGAAAAGCCTGGGAATTTTAAACCCTAGTGATCTGAAAATAAGTATTGAATTTAAAGGGATTAAGGGGTTTATAATTAAGGTACCACATGTTGGAGTAGTGCAAATTTTTCTTGCAGCTGGAAATGTGAGAAAACTAAGTAATTAAAAGAGAAACGCTACATCTCAATGATAATTGCATTCACTATTTCGTCTATCCACAGCCTGACTTCACCCATAGCTGGGTAAGGTCATCCACCGCAATTTTGCGCCAGTCTAAGCCATCCATGGCCCGCAATGTTGACAATTTGTCTGCTCTCTCGATGCCGTAAGCCCAACGTTTCTGCAGCCACTCCTCGACCACTATCCAGTTGTCCTACTCCGTCTATTTAGTTTAATAACAGGTTTTGTCCATCGTTGCACCGAGAACGATATTATTTCGGACCGGGTTCCGAACGACACGTGATGGCGATGTATAAACCGACCGGTGATTCCTTGCTGTCGTGACGTATGCCGTCATCAACAATTTCGGGTGTAGTGGACAAGTACAGGGGCCTGGCCATCAAGTCTTATTGCGATTTAATTCAGGCAAAGATGTCAAATTTCGCTTTTTTTTAATGATATAGAGTCCTCAACTGAAAAGCAGGATACTCAGATGTGTTTTGTTTTCCCAGCCTTTCGGCCAGTCACGATTTCTGGCTATAGCGGCCACAAACTCGGCGGACGAGCTGATGTTGCATGGAGGACGGACGGTGTAGTGGACACGCGATCATAGTAATATATATATAACTACTTCGGCGCCATCTCGTTCTCGGTGATTGCGAATTCATTTTAGAAGTTAACGAGTTTAGTAAACATAACGATCCATATTTTATAAACCTAAGAAAGGAAACAATAGCTTACACATGTGTACCTACGCTATTTTCGACTTTATCCTAAGGCATCACGGCTGAAAAGCTTCTAGAATATCGTTGATTGTACAAGCCGTAGTTTTCGAACCGAAGCGATCGAAATTGAAATTCCGAACAAAGCATCTTTGAGCAGAGATCGCGCGGCTATGGAACGCGCGAGCAGCGATCTTCAATTTCTAAATTAAATGGAAGATAGGACTTCAGGGTATCCAGAATGGTAGAATGAACTGTCGTTGATCAGTCACTCTGAATTCCAACTTCTTGTAAGTAATTTTAAGTAGTAATAGAGTTACACTGAACTGAATAGCATATAACTAGCATATCTCCGAATCAGTAAGATGATCTCCAGCCGGAAGAATATGTCTTTCAAAAGAAAAAAATCAGACATATACATAGTCCTGACCCCACACTAGGATTCACTGTATCGTCGGTATCAGGAACTACGAGTACCGTGCTATATCTGCAGAACATCCCAACATTAACAATACAAAACAGACAAAACTACAGCAGATTTATAGCAGTATTTTCTTTAGTAAATAAATATTAGCATTTCTAAAAGTACACAAAAGACCCAGGTTGTGCTATTCTGTGACAACCTACTTGAATTAGTTGTTAAGATACCTAGTATTTCCAATTATTAGTAGTATTTTCCTATTACATTTCTTTTTCTACAGATTGTCAGAGCTGCAAGCAATATTATTATGATGCAATAACTTGAACTAGCCTTTACAATTTCAATACAAAATCTGGCTTTTGAACTCGGCCATCTTTATAGAGTTGCAAACGATTGCGAACATCGGATTATCTCTACAATCTCCGGTTATTACGAATTGCGATATTTCAATACGACAATAGTGATGTATATCCGACTCACCTCTGTTCTCTTAAATATAGAGAATATATAAACTCTATATATACATATATATATAGAGTTTACTTATTTGAGCCTTTTGGAGTTGAGACTCTGGGTCCGTGGGGAACCGGGGCCCTTCGCGTTTTCAAAATTCTTTTAGGGCGACTGGTCGAAGCGACGCGTGACAAGAGAGCTGGGTCCTATCTGGGTCAACGCATTAGCATTGCCATTTAGCGTGGTAATGCGGCCAGTATTTTGGGAACGCTTCCGCCTGGTAGTGATCTGGATCAGTTGAGCTATCTATAGATCGTTTACAACGGTCTTTAGATAGCTAGCTGTATTATCTGTATTTTTTGTATAAGTATACCTACTTGTACATAGTTGTATAAATAAATAATTTTGTATCTCTTAGTTCCCCAGCAGTGACCAGCCTGCTTAGCATGAAGACCTAAGACAACGGTTTTGTCTACCGCCGAGAAGACAAAACATATTTTGTCCCTCTCTTTTGTTTGATAGAATAGGCAACAGAAATAGTTTTTGTCTTTTCTTTTGAAGATAAATCGTTACCTTGGATGTTCATGCTAAGAGGGCTGACTAGCCCTCTAATTATACTAGCAAAGACTTTGGCTTTTTTGAATGGGAATATACAGTACACGCCCGGTTTTTAATTTTTTCACTTGTTGATTTTTTAATCGATTGCATCCATATCGTTGGGCGAACCTAGTTACTAAGTGGGTGTCGAATAACGGACGACGTCGCCGCGGAAGACCAAGAAAAAATTGGCGTGGCGACCTGGATGCGTTCTAATGCAAATGGCCAGAGGTGGCAATCGAGCGAGTGATATGGAAGGAAAAAAGGGAGACCTTTGCTCTGCAGTGGGACAGTATAAAAAATAAAGTTATTTGTATCTCTAGCTTTTAAATAATAAATAAGAGATTAAGATTTAATAAATAAATAAATAAGTGTAACTAACAAGACCACTTTGTTGGCAAAGGCCAACGAATCTGAGAATTTTGATACTTATGGTAGAAAAATAATCCCGGAGTTTCAAGGATTAACTTTTGAGGTTACCAGTAAATGTCATTTTATATTTAGCTCGACGTAATCGCAGGATTAAGGTTTTAGGGGCGCTGTAAATTTCTTTTTTCCGTCTTTTAATGGCGAAAAAGACTACCGAATGAAGAATTTTAAATTTGAGTGTTTATAGTTTGTTAAAATATATGTGTTCAGTTGTGATTGGCTAACAAACGTCTATCCAAATATAAGAAATGTATTTATTCAGACAAATGTGTACATTTTGACACACTATGGTCCATAGGTTGAGTTGGGTCGGCGGTTGGGGGTAGTCCAAGGTTGTTCGTCATGACACTCTTCAGAATGTCCCAGAATAATATATAACTAACCCGAAAGGGGCTCATTCTACGCCGTAAAACTAAAGGTGTTTTGCCTTTTGTTTTACGACTTTTCGAAGTTCGGCTATTTTATTCAACAAAATGGTACCTAGCAAGTATCAGCTGTTTCAGTATAATCCAATGTTAACCTCAGACGATGTTCGGTTGATTTATTTTTTAAAAAGGATCGACGACAGGAGCCCGTTTCTGTATTTGCCGTTAAAGCTTGTTTGTTCGATCGTCTGCTTCCACTTATCTTCAAAACGCCTTATAAGATTGAAATGTGGTTTCTTGCAATCGTTTTGTATAACTTCACCTTTAAACGCCACAAGTCATTAGGGGGCGCTGCGCCAAGTGCTAGAAATGTCGGAGATTTAAAAAAAAAAAAAAATCTTTGTGTTTAAAAAAAACACCTTAATGTGCCATCACTCACTTTCGGACATAATGTATTCTGTTTTCGACTGTCCCAGAAAATCAGATAAAAAAAAATATCTTTAGTTGGAACAGTTATTGAAAACAAAATGAAAAACGACTATACCCACAAGTAAAAAATTGTGTTGGGCAATTATTAACGTCCTCCTTTATATACCTAGATTCCAAGGTTCCACTTTTCTAACTGGAGGTTTTCGAGGTAGAAAGATAAATAACAGTTAAACAATATGAAAATAAAGCTTACGTTACCTACATAAATTATAAAACTATTGTTTGTGAGTAAACTATGTCTGAGTGGGAGTGTGTGTGTATAGTGTTAATTATGAGTAAATATATTATGAGAAAGCCGAAAACAGCCACGGTTTTGAGTGCGACTATAATCTCGGGTTAAAATTAATCTTCGTAATGCAAACATAACTTGGCCCATTATGGCACTGATAGACACATCCTTCCGACCTTTTGGACCTCATGCTGTTGCGAATACGATTCAATTATACATTAAACCTAGAATAATAATATAAATTTATATCTACTTACTACTAAGGATCGCCCGTGAGGCTTCTCTTGAAAATAAACTAAAAAACTTACTAAGACTATATTTGCATGCTAGAAAGTTGTTTATGGTGATACTTTATTATAAGTTTAAAATATATATACATCTCCATATTCGCAATAAAATATTTTAATTAGATTTCAAAAAAAAAAAACTCAACGAAAAATAAAACCTGTACTTTTTTATAATTATTGTACGTAATTCACATGAAAACTCTTATTCTGTCTCAGAATCATCCTTAGATCTAATATTACACATGATTATATTAGCAGCCTTTACATTTTTATTTAAAAAAAATTATGTGTCTTTTACATATATTTTAGTAACGAAATTATAATATAATGTTGAAACTAATGTCTTGTTTGTACAATAAATTACTAATGTTTAACTGAGAAAATTGAGAAATCTGTCAGTCTCTCGATATATAAGATTGCTATATCTAAATCTCGGTAACGAAGAGTCCCCAATGAACGCGCCACCGAACCCGATTTCGTCACTAAGTTGCATTAAGTTGGTTAACGCCAACGATTCGACTCGATACGACCCCACAATTTCAAAATAACCGAAAAAACTAACCGCGGCCGTCCTCTCAGGCGATGTGTTCTAAGGTTAAGGCTAACTGATGGAATATCAAAGAAAAATAGGTGATCAACTGAAATCAAAGACTTTACTTTAATAAAAACAAAAAAACTCATATTATGACGGACATCCGTAGAACCGTGAGACTTCCAAGTACAGTTAGAGCCTAGTTCAACAGAACATTTGGCATATGTCTAATTAGTATTCTGTGTGTCAGTTTTCAAGCTCATCGACGCTTATTGGAACACTATCCGATGACAAATCTTTCGATATTTTGATACAAAATGCTCAAATACGATAACCACCTTTCTTTATAACATAAAAAAAAAAGTCCTAATTTTATAATTCTGTTGCCTAAATTTCAAATTCAATGCTGAATCTCGCAGTCATAACAATGAATAATTTAAGAGAAATGGTTTCCGCCACAAGCGGCATTTGATACCTGAAAATAGCCTTTGTGAAACCTAAAATTAGCAGCAGGCCATTGTAAACGGAAACGGCGCCATGTTAGAGGCCGAGATATGTGAAGTCTGTGGAATAAACGATGTTGCCAGCCTACTTCCTACTAAAATATTAAAAATGCAATAGTTTGGATGTTGGTTGCTAATAATTTGCGTCGATTTGGATGTAATTTGGTACAGGTATAGTTTGTAACCATAAATAACATATAGGCTACTTTTTATCCGGGTAAAATGCGGGGGAAGCCGTGGGCAGAGTCTAGTCTACATCTACATCTTTTATTTACGTTAATCTATACCACTTTATATAATAAAGACGTATAATTTGTTTAGCGATAAGACCGCCCATTGTATAAAGTTTGTAGTTACTAAGCTGATGTGTTCTCTGGTGTGCAATAAAGTATGTTCTGTCTATCTATTTATCTTAGATAGATCTATTTATCTTGATCTAAGATACTCAGACACACCAAGATAACTTCAGTGGTCCCTAACGTAATCGACTGGTCCCATGTCATGACAATTCCTGATTTATGTGACTTGTGGCCTTACCCAGGGTTCCAATTATATAGATAAATCAACGACGACTCGTATCTCTATAAAAAAAAACACGTTTTATCAACGAAAAACGAGACATTCAAGTCAAATCAAAATATATTTATTTGGGTGTAAAAATACAAAAATATGAAAGAACGGTAATATCCGCAGAAGTTTAAAAACTGTGTCGCGAATAATAACGCCTTCCTCCGAAAATAACAAAACAAAAAATATCTACTTAAACTACAAGTCCCTTATAATAACGAGTACCTACTTAAACAGGTACATATAGGAAGGAAAGTATGACCGGATAATGTCAATCGTGACATTATCCGGTCACGATAGTAATTAAAATTGTTAATTAATCTTAGTTAAACAAACCACTATTAGGTTTATCATACCTATGTAAATATAAAACAAATAAATAAAAAAATATAGAACCTTGTGTTTATGGATTCGTTTGCTGATCACTTTCCATAGATGATAGGCTATTCGCTATCCCCAACCAGTTATGAAATATGGTACTAACCCAAGGAGCCTTTTTAAGTTATATTATAACAATAGTATCTGACTATCTGTGCCCCGACTAAAGCAAGAAGTTTTTTAGGGTTCCGTACCTCAAAAGGAAAAAACTTTGTTGTCTGTCTGTCTGTCAAGATCCTTTATCTCGGGAACGCGTGGAGGTATCGAGGTGAAATTAAAATCATATACTCAAGTCTACAGTTCCTTGAAGCTGTGAAAAAATCAAACTTCTATGTTAACTTAAAAAAAAAATACGGCCGTTTATACCGCAAAAAAACGTATATTTCGACAATCTCAAGGGAATCAAAATTTATAGGGTACTTTCCGTTGACCTAGAACTATGAAATTTGGCAAGTTATATTGTCTTATACAACAAGTACAGGGAAAAATCACAAAAACTATACATTTTTAATTAAATCATAAAAAATATAGTCTTTATTTAAAGTACGTAATCAATCATCGAGGTTAAGCAACGGTATGCGCGGTCATAATTGTATGTACATTTCGCGACGTACGGAACCCTAGGTGGACGAGTGCGACTCGCACTTGTGCGGTTTTTTTTAAATTGAAATGTTTTATTTGCGAGAAATATGGTTACAAAGATCTGTAAGTAGTTATAGTTTCACATATTTCACCAAATACATCAATTTCAAGTTAATCTATAATTTTAACCTGTCATATATATATATTCTTTTGAGTATATATTCTTTTTGGTTCAGTTGGGAATGTAGGTTAGGAGTACCAATAATCATTGTTTTTGCATTGTCATACCAATTATAGATTTAGTTAGTGGTAGCTGTGACGTCAGCAGCTACAACAGTAGGCGGTGCTGAAAAACAGCGTGGCAGTGTCCTCGACCTTTTTACTTAGAAACAGACAAACCTTCTCACTATACCTACTATTACCGTCTATTTTATTATATTGTACTTAGAGTAGCTATGTTTGTTGAAGTTTAAGTAAATAAATGCCTCTTTCGTCTTGCTCTAGGACACGTCATAGGAGAAAAGAAAAATCTGATTCTGGTACTCGATGATGTAGGTATCCTACAGAACGGGTGGGCCGTTCTAATATTGCGTTTAATTGCTACGATCTCCAGTTTTAGATTTTTCAATAGACCAAAAAATAACGTTATGCAGCCGGAAAAGTGTCAAGTATTCACCCTCTATTTCACTCACCAACCAGTGTTACAAGACACTCACTTCACGTAGTTTTATTTGAATATCGTGTAAAGGGAGGTCAATTGATATTTGCCAGGAGGAAAGGTAGAGAAATATTTATTTTGCTTGAAGCAATGCTATGTTAGTTTGGATGTGTGTTGTCGTAGAGCTAAGGAAAGGAAAAAAGAAACTTCGAACTGATATGGTTATTTTATACGTTTGGGAAGTCGTCTTAAGGCGAGGTCTATGTTCAGCAAAAGACTTCTTTACAGGTTGTTGGATGATGATGATTTTAAATATTTTAAAAGTGTCTGCACTTGGAAATAGTTAAAATTAAAAATAATATTCCGGTAAGTTTTTTTTCTATTAATTTAAACATATACATTTATTCATACAACTGTATACAAAAAATACAGATGAAACAGCTAGCTATCTAAAGACCGTTGCAAACGATCTATAGATAGCTCAACTGACCCAGATCACTACCAGGCGGAAGCGTTTCCAAAATACTGGTCGCTTTACCACGCAGAATGGCAATGCGTTGACCCAGATAATAGCCAGCTCTCTTGTCTCGCGTCGCTTCGACCAGTCGCCCTTAAATAATTTTGAAAACGCGAATGGCCCCGGATCCCCACGGACCCAGAGTCAAGAGTCAGTGTCAGTGTCTCAACCCAAAGGTTGAGACTCTGTCGAGACTTCTATATTTGTGCCTCTTGAGATCCTCGGCCGAATCAGCCGCTGCACCGGCTCTAACTGATGTCCCCGACAGATGAGATGGTGCTAGGGTATCTACGCATGTGGCGTCCCATACCAAAGGCCTTCCCTTCTCACAAGGGACAAGAGTCATGCCGTCAGCTAAGTTTCTGTTTTTAATATATTTATATATACCGACTTTATATGGGGCAAACTTAAAGTATCTGTTAAAAAATAATCAATAAAATCGGTTCACAATTGGCGAAGATATCGCGTAACAAACACACAAAAAAAATCAGATAAATCGATAACCTCCTTGAAGTCGATTGAAAAATGCATGCAATTCTCTTGGAATCATTCTGAGGGGTAAATATAATAATAATAATATCGATATTTTTCACACAAAAGTGTCTCTAACCAGAAACACTGAACCCAGTGTTCGTTTTGTTTTAAAACAAATGATAAGATAACATGTATTTATCTTCTTAATTACAAAGCCAAAGCAATTCCAAACAATTTTCATACTTCCAGCAAAGAAAGTTTAATGTAAAAACTTGAGGATATTAACAATGCAGACGAGATAAGATGCCGTAGAACAAGAATGTAAAAAGTTTACAACTACTTCAAACATACTGTTATGATAGCGAAGACACTTCAAAGGAATCTTAACTTTGTGCTAATTCATATACGATGTTAGTTTTATGCAGTTATAGTACGACTCTCGCATTTAGCAATGATAGGGACAATCTTTTTTTATTGCAACCGTGGTATTGATATTCGAAGGTGTATGTGGATTTTTCTTCTATTCCAAATTAGTACGTATGTAAGTTTGTATTTTCTGTGTATACAATAATGAATAAAGAGTTTTCTTTCAGCAAACCTACTTTTGGTTTATTCCCTATGGCCACACTGAATTTGCCACTTAGAAACCGTTGGGACGCTAATGCCCGCTGCTGGTGGCCGACCCTAATTCAAGGAATCATTTCAAGGAATTAAAAAACCCTTCTGAAGTTTTTTTTTAGTTCGAAGGCATGTGCCAACAGTTAGTGTTCCAATAAGCGGCGATGGGCTTGCAACCTGTCACGTGGAATGCTAACTTGCAAAAAACGCGGGCATGTACCAAATGTAATGTTTGGACGTGCTTCAGTCTACACCCTACCTCGCATCCTCACAATATCTACTCACTGAGTATGTATCTGAGGATGTCCACCATGGGGAAGACAGTCGTGAGCGTGTTTGTTTTGTTTTGGAAAGCTGATGAAAAGGTGGGCAGGTAAATTAACTTTAAAAAAAAATAGCAAACTATCACGTAGTCTCGTAAAATCAGACCTGTCTACAGAATTCTCTTCTTGGTGTAAGTAAAAAGGTTTCCCTTCTTTGGCTTCCGGGTTTTCCACATCCAATATTTACTAGGCGAGTTCCGGTCGGGAGGTTTTATCACTGAATTTAGCTATTCGCGGCATAATAACGGATTTATTGTGGCATAAATTACGTTTTTATTGCTTTATGAATTTCAATCCCTTTGAACATGCAAATGGGTTTTAGATCCCTTCATAGCTCCTGCTACCTATCTATGTGATGAAATCCGAAATGAGGAAATCTTTAGAAGAACCTAAGCCAAAAGGTACCATTAATAATGAACAAGTTGAAATGTAGAACTGACAACCGCTGGGAAAGAAAGGTTCTCGGATAGCGACTACGAACCGGATAAAGCACGAACCGGCTTCCCGGTCGATAGACCGATCACTTCTTAAAAGTAGTGGGAAGTCGGTGGAAGGAGGTGGCGAGACCTTTCATATCAGCACTCTTAGAGTAACCCTATCCCCAGCCCCATCCGATAGACCGATCAATTCTTAAAAGTAGCGTGAAGTCGGTGGAAAGAGGTGGCGAGACCTTTCGTATCAGCACTCTTAGAGTAACCCTATCCCCAGCTCCAGCCGATAGACCGATCAATTCTTAAAAGTAGCGGGACTTCGGTGGAAGGAGGTGGCGAGACCTTTCGTATCAGCACTCTTAGAGTAACCCTATCCCAGCTACAGCCGATAGACCGTTCACTTCTTAAAAGTAGCGGGAAGTCGGTGGAAGGAGGTGGCGAGACCTTTCGTATCAGCACTTTTAGAGTAACCCTATAGTGTACTTCTGATGATGATAATCTATCCTGATTCTAAGTCTCAGTAGTCCGATATTGGTATAAGCGTGTATCAGACAATTTGGTCGTTAATCAAAAAGTAACAGACACCCCAGACACCCTCATTATACTCGTGTCCATCAGACGCCTCACTGGACTTATCAACTCATCTAATTGGTCAAGAAAAGCTTTTTCTCGTTTATCCATGATTGATGTGAGGAAAAAAATCACATAATAGAAGGTTATGTTGGCGTTTACGCACACATTGGAATCGCGCAATTCATGCAGTATGTGTTGACGTGAGAATACATTTTCAAGAAATTTTCACTCTATCCAAATATAAATAAATAATGCTGGACATTTTCACACAGGATCATCTAGCCCCGAAGTAAGCAGAGCTTGTGTCATTGTAATTTGTAAATACATCTATATTGTACATAGAAAACACAAAGACCTGAGGCAACAATTTTCAGATCATACATACATTTGTCTCGCGGTGGATTTCGAACTAGCAAACCTCCACGTCTTGGACCTTCGACCACTGCGCCACAGGGGTCGTCAACAAGTAAATTCTAAATTTAAGAACCCCGATACGTTTATTTCAATATGAGTACCAGCGCCCTCTTTTTTTGTATGGTAAAGAAACTTATCTAAGATACCTCCTTAAAATCAGACAAAACTATTGTAAAAATCATCTAACAATCCACGTAGCAGACAAACACACTTACAACAACCAACAAACTCTTAGACATAATACGACGGGTAAAACATAATCATTAAAATCAATCACGAAATGATTTGTTGTTCTTTGTTGATTAAACTGGCTTCTAAAATTAAGTTTTAGTGACTCGGCCTTCTAAATTCATAGACTCATTAAAAACAGCGAGCAGAATAAATTATATCTCAGAAGTTTGCGGAAACGGAAATTGCAAAGTGAAAAGTTCAATACAACAATTTCATTATTGGAGCTGAGTGTACTGATGTGATAAAGTAAGGTTCGTTGGATACCTTGAGATATTTTTTTTTAAACTTTATAATAAATCCTTGTTAAAAAAAAGGAGGATAACAATTCATTTGTATTTTTTTTGTGTATGTATGTTACGCGACATCTTTGCCAATTGTGAACAGATTTAAATGATTACCTCTGTGGCGCAGTGGGCGAGGGGCCCGCCTGAGACGCAGAAGGTTGCGGGTTCGATTCTTGAATGTTTGTAATGTTTGTCTCGGGTCTGGGTGTTTTCTATGTATAATATGTATGTATTTACAAAAAAAAAGTATTTATGTAGTTCCCATAATACAAGCTCTGCTTAGTTTGGGGCTAGATGATGCTGTGTGAAAAATGTCCAGCATTATTATTTATTTATTTATTTATTCATTTATTTATTTATTTATTTATTTATTTATTTATTTATTTATTTATTTATTTATTTATTTATTTATTTATTTATTTATTTATTTATTTATTTATTTATTTATTTATTTATTTATTTATTTATTTATTTATTTATTTATTTATTTATTTATTTATTTATTTATTTATTTATTTATTTATTTATTTATTTATTTATTTATTTATTTTGTTCTTTTTTTAAAGGGTAGCGTATACTAGATGATCAAGGGTGTTCCCATTATACCTATAATGCCGTGAAGCAGTAATGCTCGCATTGCTGTGTTTCGGTTTGAAGGGTACAATTAAAAAAAAAATGCTGGCACATGAGACTTTGAATCATTTATGTTTAAGGATCCAAGAGTAATAACTCTGGTGTTGCAAACGTCCATAGGTAACGGCAACCGCGTGCTTGTTTTCCATTTTAGTTGTATAAAAATCAATGTAGTGCTAGGTGAACTTAATGCATTAGATAATGCTGGTAGAGATCGGACATCTACGATTAATATCCTAAGTTCGCAGCGCGGTACATTATTTGTTGTACGAGTAAGCCTTAAAAAGGTAGACATATTATTTTCTAAATTGAGTGGACTCCACTTCATGTATTTCATTTGAAATGAATTGGTCTAGTATTCAAACGCAATAGTCGTAGCTAAAGATCAGACTTGACTTGAAGGCTTGACTTTGACGGCCGGATAATTTCGCGAAAGACCAATTTTTACGCGTCCTAAGACACGAATGGAACTCTATAAAAAGATTTGTGCTGGAGCAATTTCTTTCGGACATAAATAAATAAGGGTGCTTTAGGCCGTTATTTCAAAGTGAGGCAGGATATTCGTGATCAGGTCTTAGGGTACTTCAGGTTTTGCTATGAAAAATAAGCTTTATCGCGCTGTGTTGTGTTTCAAATTATCAATATAAAAACATTTTTTTTTTATTTTAATAAATGTGTTGTTATTACGGTTTTATTGCTGTGCTTAATTAAAAAAACTGAGATAAAGAAAGTTTTCATTGACTTTCCGAATGTTTTCTTAGTTTTGGGATAGTATAGTAGGCAATTTGACCCTTTTAATACCAAGGTAATTAAAATAGCAAATAAAGGAACAAATTAACAAAATAAATTAACATGCTCAAGACTGTATTCTACGTGAAGGATATCGTTAAACTCATCAATACGCCGGTCAATACGGATCCAAGTTGGGGTAGTCAGAGGTAGTCTAAACATAATACTTATTTGGCTCATGTCCACGTTTTGCTGAGTACCTACTTAAAAAACAGGTGCAAGCCCATCTTTAAAAAAAAAACCATTTGAGCACGATCAGGCTCGAACTTACGATCTTGGGATCGGAAGTCAGGATACTAAGCCAACACGGCGCTGATGAACACCCATACATACTTATGTACTATGTATGTACTATACTCGAAAGACATAACCAGAACGCTAAAACAATACCCTTAGGTTATTTTTGTACGGTAAAAAAACCCTAAAATTAGCTTTAATTCATAGAAATTCCAATATATTCGGCCACACAATCGCCATTGCCAGTCATTATAATCGCGTCACTGAGTCGATCGTTCATATACCTTCTTTTCTTTGAAGTAAATCCCTTTTTAGTGACAGGGCAACAATTTTCAGATCATACATACATTTGTCTCGCGGTGGATTTCGAACTAGCA
The DNA here is from genome assembly GCA_961405105.1 of Perizoma affinitatum. NCBI lineage: Eukaryota > Metazoa > Arthropoda > Insecta > Lepidoptera > Geometridae > Perizoma > Perizoma affinitatum. The sequence continues at coordinate 3,088,107 of OY560191.1, read as the reverse complement.
AACCTCCACGTCTTGGACCTTCGACCACTGCGCCACAGGGGTCGTCAACAAGTAAATTCTAAATTTAAGAACCCCGATACGTTTATTTCAATATGAGTACCAGCGCCCTCTTTTTTTGTATGGTAAAGAAACTTATCTAAGATACCTCCTTAAAATCAGACAAAACTATTGTAAAAATCATCTAACAATCCACGTAGCAGACAAACACACTTACAACAACCAACAAACTCTTAGACATAATACGACGGGTAAAACATAATCATTAAAATCAATCACGAAATGATTTGTTGTTCTTTGTTGATTAAACTGGCTTCTAAAATTAAGTTTTAGTGACTCGGCCTTCTAAATTCATAGACTCATTAAAAACAGCGAGCAGAATAAATTATATCTCAGAAGTTTGCGGAAACGGAAATTGCAAAGTGAAAAGTTCAATACAACAATTTCATTATTGGAGCTGAGTGTACTGATGTGATAAAGTAAGGTTCGTTGGATACCTTGAGATATTTTTTTTTAAACTTTATAATAAATCCTTGTTAAAAAAAAGGAGGATAACAATTCATTTGTATTTTTTTTGTGTATGTATGTTACGCGACATCTTTGCCAATTGTGAACAGATTTAAATGATTACCTCTGTGGCGCAGTGGGCGAGGGGCCCGCCTGAGACGCAGAAGGTTGCGGGTTCGATTCTTGAATGTTTGTAATGTTTGTCTCGGGTCTGGGTGTTTTCTATGTATAATATGTATGTATTTACAAAAAAAAAGTATTTATGTAGTTCCCATAATACAAGCTCTGCTTAGTTTGGGGCTAGATGATGCTGTGTGAAAAATGTCCAGCATTATTATTTATTTATTTATTTATTCATTTATTTATTTATTTATTTATTTATTTATTTATTTATTTATTTATTTATTTATTTATTTATTTATTTATTTATTTATTTATTTATTTATTTATTTATTTATTTATTTATTTATTTATTTATTTATTTATTTATTTATTTATTTATTTATTTATTTATTTATTTATTTATTTATTTATTTATTTATTTATTTATTTATTTATTTATTTATTTTGTTCTTTTTTTAAAGGGTAGCGTATACTAGATGATCAAGGGTGTTCCCATTATACCTATAATGCCGTGAAGCAGTAATGCTCGCATTGCTGTGTTTCGGTTTGAAGGGTACAATTAAAAAAAAAATGCTGGCACATGAGACTTTGAATCATTTATGTTTAAGGATCCAAGAGTAATAACTCTGGTGTTGCAAACGTCCATAGGTAACGGCAACCGCGTGCTTGTTTTCCATTTTAGTTGTATAAAAATCAATGTAGTGCTAGGTGAACTTAATGCATTAGATAATGCTGGTAGAGATCGGACATCTACGATTAATATCCTAAGTTCGCAGCGCGGTACATTATTTGTTGTACGAGTAAGCCTTAAAAAGGTAGACATATTATTTTCTAAATTGAGTGGACTCCACTTCATGTATTTCATTTGAAATGAATTGGTCTAGTATTCAAACGCAATAGTCGTAGCTAAAGATCAGACTTGACTTGAAGGCTTGACTTTGACGGCCGGATAATTTCGCGAAAGACCAATTTTTACGCGTCCTAAGACACGAATGGAACTCTATAAAAAGATTTGTGCTGGAGCAATTTCTTTCGGACATAAATAAATAAGGGTGCTTTAGGCCGTTATTTCAAAGTGAGGCAGGATATTCGTGATCAGGTCTTAGGGTACTTCAGGTTTTGCTATGAAAAATAAGCTTTATCGCGCTGTGTTGTGTTTCAAATTATCAATATAAAAACATTTTTTTTTTATTTTAATAAATGTGTTGTTATTACGGTTTTATTGCTGTGCTTAATTAAAAAAACTGAGATAAAGAAAGTTTTCATTGACTTTCCGAATGTTTTCTTAGTTTTGGGATAGTATAGTAGGCAATTTGACCCTTTTAATACCAAGGTAATTAAAATAGCAAATAAAGGAACAAATTAACAAAATAAATTAACATGCTCAAGACTGTATTCTACGTGAAGGATATCGTTAAACTCATCAATACGCCGGTCAATACGGATCCAAGTTGGGGTAGTCAGAGGTAGTCTAAACATAATACTTATTTGGCTCATGTCCACGTTTTGCTGAGTACCTACTTAAAAAACAGGTGCAAGCCCATCTTTAAAAAAAAAACCATTTGAGCACGATCAGGCTCGAACTTACGATCTTGGGATCGGAAGTCAGGATACTAAGCCAACACGGCGCTGATGAACACCCATACATACTTATGTACTATGTATGTACTATACTCGAAAGACATAACCAGAACGCTAAAACAATACCCTTAGGTTATTTTTGTACGGTAAAAAAACCCTAAAATTAGCTTTAATTCATAGAAATTCCAATATATTCGGCCACACAATCGCCATTGCCAGTCATTATAATCGCGTCACTGAGTCGATCGTTCATATACCTTCTTTTCTTTGAAGTAAATCCCTTTTTAGTGACGTCGTCGGCTCATAACACGAATAAAACGTAGGCAAATGATGATATAATTTTATTGGATTATTTCCACAGGGAATCTGGATACAAAAAGGGGTTCATGTGTCAAAATTGGTTTTCGATATTGTTTTTTATCTATTAGTTATAATTATAACTTTTATTATTTAACTTGAAACCAGAACTAAACTGGGAAACAAATTATCGGATGCGACTGACGATCTCGTCCATCGTGACTGAATATTTGAGGTCGAACTTTGCTGAGATTGTAACATTTCAAAACAGTGACCGTATCGACAAGATTTTCATACAAACATTGAGAGTACGCGGACGTCCGTCAAAAATCTGGTTGACGATGTTTTGCGCATCTGTCACACAGGAAGTGCGATTCATCCGATGTTTATGCACGAGCTTCGGACGCGTTCAAATTTCAGTCGCGCTCCGATTTCTAAGAAGTTCTTCGTTTCGATCACTACTCGAAATAATGTGACAAGCAGAATGCCTGAGAGGTGAGTCTGAAGACGACATGGAGCGTACAAAATTCTGTGCGCGATGCAAGTTGCGACTTATAGTTTGTCTCCAAATTAACGCTTGAAACGTAGTGTATTTCTTCTACGCTCTTTAGAAGCCAAACACGAGATAGTTATAATATTTTTAAAATTCTAATTTCAAAAATTAACAGTTCACACCCTGCTTTTGTTTGTATTCTCTATGATGTCATTGGTTGTTTTAGGCATTGAGAGTAAAAAAACAAAATTGCGACGCTCGCCATGAAAAATGGAATCTCAAAATCGCTTGACCATATTCAAGTGAAAATATTATTTTATGGCCGTAGTTTGATTTGGATGATTTTATTAATTCGCGGATAAGATTAAAAATCGCGGCTGCAGAACAATGTTCTACACTGAAACCGATAAAATAATAACTACACAAAATGTCATAAATGCCTTATTAAATTAAACCTATATTAAATGTTAATATAGAAATAACATTCGTTTGATATTCAGTGAACTTGTCATTTCGTGAACATATGTGAATAAAGAGAGCTAACACCGAAAGAGAATCCTGTATCGCTCATATCGTCTTTCAATGGAAATAAACTTTATTGGATTGAATTTTGCAAGTCGAATTTTTTTTTTTCATTTAGTATTCTGAGATCATCATCCACATAAATGTTACATTTGGACAAATTACCAAGTATTTTTTTACAAAGAAACACGCTCACGAGAACCTCCTCTGTACTTATTTTGTTAGAGAGTTAAAAATGAAGTCACATATAAATTTTTTGAACAAATTTCACACATACTATCGCTGATCGAATTGAATTATATTGTACATTATACGTTTCAATATCGTTCGCGTCATGGACACACAATCCTTAATACTATATTATCCTATTTCCTACATTATTTAATAAATGCGAATATTTAGGTGTTTGGATGCGTATATCTTAACGACTAAACCAGTTTGAAATTTAGAACAGGTAGTTACCTAGAATAACATTAGATACATTTTTAACTACAAGTAGATATACACAAAAATACAGATGAAACAGCTAGCTATCCATATTTTTTTACCTTGGATACCTTGTCAAATATTTTTTTATCGGCTACGAGTGAAACAAAAGAACGTATCATTATTTTTGCATTCAAATGAACTTGCAATTTAAAACGTATGTTTATATTCATCTGTTTTGTTTCGGTTGAGCAGAGTTTGAATTTTTTGTTTGAATATACTGAAAAATAAAATCTCCTTTATGCTACCGCTACGTGGATTGGCTGAAAAAAAAAAGCATAATTGTCATTGTGGATGGGTCAAAACGTATAGCTAAGCAAATCCAGGTTAAAGTTGTATCGCTCATATAAAATGATGCACAAAAGAAACGTGCATTCGTTTTTTTTACTTCTTTTCCCAGATCATCCCGACAAAGCGGATTCAAAAACCATTTCACACAAAAGGTAAACGAGTTGTCCCATTCGCTGGACATGTTGATCCTGAGTCCACAGAAGGCTTTATTTTGGGACAAATGTTATTTCAACAGCATGTTTGTTTGACCCATCTAAAAGAACTGGGCAAACACGAATTTGGACCGTATAATGCGATGATTGTGTCGGAAACTTGGAAAACATTGGTTTGTAATACCAACCTTGCTATGAGTCACCTAATTAACTATACAGGGTATCGCAGAATGTGATAACAGAAAGCCATACTATACGTAATAAGTAGAGTGGACTTTTGATTTAAAGTTATTGTCATGAAAAAACTTGTGATAAAAAACTGCTGTTTTCGGTGAAACTTCAATAAATTAGCTTTGCGGTACATGATCCGATGTCAATATTCTTTTCGATTAAGATAAAACTTGGGCCTGACAAAACCAACAGTAGCTTAGATGTTTTAATTTGATTTTCGTATGTAATTTTTTTCAGAAATATTTTCTTCGTCATAACCTATTGGGACCCCACTGCTCATTTTTGATATACAATCTTTGGGGCACCCTATATGCTATTATATCTATTCTATACAACGTCATGAAGCCTTAATGCATACATCTTGCTTCTAAGCGATAAGACCGCTCATTAAACAGTTATTATACATTTTTGATCATTATCAAATTATGTTTAATTATGTTATATGTTTATGGCATAAAATGAAATATTTTAAGTCACTCATACAATAAAATAGAACGATTCCCGGGTATTGTGTATAATTCTGTTAGTAGTTTTATTTCGAGCTGAGTGCAGTTTTTGCAGACATTCAATAGACGATTTTAAAGGGGTATACGCCACGCCAGATGCTGCCATATTTATTATTTCTAGCTTTCAGACAGAGATTAATGTGTGTTTTAAAGAAAGCAAAATGTTTATTGTAAAAGGTTTTTATTTGAATAACGACCATGAACTCAATGCAGCGGGCGATTATTCAACGGTGACTCAAGGGTTGCTGCTTTGAGTCCCGCTGCGGGACAAATGTTTGCATGTTCTGCAGATATTTCCGGGTCTGGTTGTTGTGGTACCATTGTACTCGTAGTTCCTGATATCCAAAATACGGGGAATTTCTCGGGTCTGAGGTCAGGGATGTACTCAAGGGATTCTAGTCTGGGGTCAGGTCTATGTTGGGTCTGTTGGGTGTTAATTGATTTAACATCAGTATTCATTCAATTAGTGTATTCAAAAATTAGTATAGGAACGAATGATCCTAAGAGGTTTAAAAAAACAACCTCTTACAAACATGGCGACGAATAATAATTTATTTTTCAATACTTTCGTTTAGCGATAGTAATTTATTATTATTTATAAGGAAAAAATCAACATAACATTATCTGCTCTACCTAGGCTCTATCATTTGTTAAAAATGTTTTTACTATTTCTGGAAGTATCGTGAATCTTATGTATTAGAAACGCGAAAGTGAGGATGGATGTTTGATACTCTTTAACGCAAAAACTACTGAACAGATTATGATGCAAATTTACAGTATTATAGCTTATACACCAGAATAACAAATAGGGTAAATTTTATCCGGGTACCACGCAGGCGAAGTCGTGAGCAGAGGCTAGTATTATATATAGGAACTTATAATAATAATCATAGTTAATGGAACATATTAAACAAAAAAACAAACACGCTGACGACTGTAGTTCCCATGATTTATCCTCAGATAACTCAGTAGATCTTTGAGGATACCAAGTAGGGGGTAGTCAGGGGCACGTTCAAACATTACGCTTCGTAGGTACATATCCACGTTTTGCAAGTTAGCATTTCACGTGACAGGTTGTAAGCCCATCACCGCTTATTGGAACACTAACTGTATTCATATTCATACATAGTTATAAATGCGAAAGTATTGTTTATATGTTTGGGTGTTTGTTGATTATAAATTTCGTAACGGCTGAACTGATTCTTTACCGACTTCCAGACGGAATAATGCTTAATAATGACGGAATAATATTAAAATTATCCTAATTAGATATAATGCGAGCAAAGACGCATTTGATTAGTTTTTTAATTTGCTCTGTGTTAATTTGTAAGGAACATAATTATGCGGTGGACAATAATGTGTCATCTATCTATTTATCTAAAGAAAGGGAACAGAAGTTCTAAATAACAAAAAAAACAAGCAAATTCTTTCCTTAAAAATGGCATGTTTTAAAACAGCCCGGCGAGACAAATAGCTTTTGTTTTGTCGTTTTTACAAGCGCCTGCGGAGGAAATCTTGGCTACTTTGTCTGGCGGAATGATTGCTATTTTTCACGTGAAAATATTACGTTTTACTTCTTGCATCGGGAAACTTGTTTTGTTGCGTATGAAAATGACATATTTCACCGCTACAATTTGTACGCGATTTGGCGAGATTTCAATGCGACTGAAATAGTAGCATGGTTTGGTGTGGTCCGATAATATTGTTTGTTTGTGCTAACTGTCAATGTTTACGATGTTTACTATAGTTTACGATTGTTTACTATATTGCGTGGGTTCTGATTAACGCCAGGTAATTAACATGGTCAGTGCAATCAGTTTAATTAGCAGTTAGTATATTGATTCTATTGATAAACATTATTTATACCTCATTAACATGATTATGATCCATTATTTGGGACTGTTACGATTACTACTGATGAGAATGTACGGGTAAACTAGTTACATGTTGGCGTCGATTCTCTTGTACTGCTTAATTCTATCTATTACCACAGACCAACTTTAACTCGTCATGTGCTATTACTCTCTTTTACTAACAGAAACAAAATAGAGAGATAACTACAATTTTTGTGCTGGAAATTTAAGTTTGCCATACAAGAGAATCGACGCCAGTATCATTCTATCATCGAGCCTTGATAATGTGTAATTTTTAGAATTAAATTAATCTTTTGTATGATTAATCAAAAAGTTACTACGTAAACTAATTTCTTACAAAATTTAAAACCCATTATCATATTCCATCAAGTATTAGGAGCGCTCTCTAATGATGATACAAAAAACTGTAGTCAATTCTCTTTTTTTTTTGTTTTTAATTGTAATTGAGATTCAAACATAGTCTCTTGTATCGTGGGTGAAACTAGCACTAGATTACGTTGTCATCTTATTATCCCAAATTGTAACATATATATATATATATATATACCTGTCATTGCCACAAGCTCTTTTCGACCTCACAGTATTTTTATTTGTTCTGACCCAACACGCACTCCCCAAGTTTGACTTGTACTAACGACACAACTTTTGAAGTATGGGGATACGTTTGACAATCCCCCTTATTTATTGTAGTTTGTAACAAAGGAGTTTATAAACATCGTAAGAAAGATTGGATATAAATTAAAATAAATAAGATCCCATTGATTGAAATATTTCCCATAAGACACGGTACGCACGGTCACGCTTTTTTTCGAAGGTTTTTTATTTTATAACTGGTTGTTACTAGTTTGAACTCGTTGGTACATCTTATGACTACTTGTCGACGTATCGTATTGTAGAAAATGTATACTAGGATTCCTAGCATTCCTATGAATTCCTATTCTGTCCTTTAATAAACCCAAACACAGTCAATATATCATTACTTATTAGCGATATTAAACAATCAGCATTTCTAAAAATTAGAAATGCTGATATATAACGCGACCTCCGACGACCTCAGTGGCGCAGTGGGCGAAGGCTCGCCTGAGACGCAGAAGGTTGCGGGTTCGATTCCCGCCGCGGGTAAAATGTTTGTATCTGCGAATATTTGTCTCGGGTCTGGGTGTTTTTATATGTATGTATTTACAAAAAAAAAGTATATAAGTAGTATATCAGTCATCCAGTTCCCATAACACAAGCTCTGCTTACTTTGGGGCTAGATGATGCTGTGTAAAATATGTCCAGCATTATTATAACGCTATAATAACGCTTTAAACAGGACAATAGCATATTCTCTGTCTTGGCACACCTCAGAAAATAAATCACCAGTTTTTTGCAGTAATATATTTTCAGACTAAAACAATTAATTCTAACCCGTATTTCGTCACGAGCAGTCGCGCCTGAATGAGTAATGCACCGCGGTCGATCTGACCGCAACGACTGAGAAGGGTTAAAATTGCCCACTTACTTTATTGACGTCTCAAGGGTAACAAGTTTTGCTGGATTTATGGGGTAGACGGGGCTTGGTCATAAACCAGCGTAAATTCACCATCAAGATTAACCACCGGTTTGTAATGATTCTAGAACTAGCTTCTGTCCACGTCTTCGCCCGCGTGGTACCCGAATAAAAAGTAGCCTATGTGTTATTCTGATGTATGCTTATATTACTGTAAACTTTCATCAAAATCCGTTCAGTAGTTTTTGCGTGTAAGAGTAACAAACATCCATCCTCAAAAACTATGGCGTTTATAATAGTAGTAGGATTAATTTGGTAAGGTTGTCTAGAAGGAATTGCTTTCAGCGATAAGAGGGTCTATTGTGTTTTTTTGTTATAGTTTTTTTTTGTTAGTTGTAGGTACTTTAAAATTGTACTATGTACAATAAAGAGTTTATCTATCTATCTACTCTGTGGCAAGGAATTAAAATACAGGGAAGCTTAAGAAAGCAGTTCTTTCTCCATCTCAATTTGAACGATGCTTGTGTTCGGGCCTAGTATCCATGCCATTGAATGCGAGTGTGACATCTGGCCTAGCCGAGTCGATGGTGTAGAGGACTAGGAGTCTATGGTCAAGAACGAAAATGGAGCTCCTGCATTGATCTCTGAAAATAATCTGTGCCGACAATTCTACTTCAATTAAACTTTAAATCATTGTAAGAATCAAGAATCAAGAATAAAGGAAGAAATATAAATAGTTTTTGTACTCAACATCCATCCATCCCATACAAGAAACTCAGGAAAGAATATTGCTAAAACAAATGGTGACCCCGACGTGATATTGGAAACGCACGCTGCGCACTGGGAGGCCAAGAAATCCTTCAGGACTCGCTGTTGGCCAAGAACTAGAGGATCCGAGGGAAGTAAGCCCCATTCCCAACCATATCCAATCCATTTTTTCGTCTGTTCTTTCATTATTTTATTCTCAGATTCTTTTGGTGCGGTATAAAAACCTACCCGCCACCTTTTTTTTGAGATTTACAATTTCGTCAAATGTCCCGTTTTTCCGACTTTTCCGGGTGAAAACCGGCGAGAATTGCGAGCTACGAGTGCCGACATCACGGTGCCGGCACCGGCGCTGACTGCGCTTGAGTCGAGGCGGCAGATGCAACCGCGCTTGCTGATCTGATCCTACACAAAGGGTTTGTGCAGTATAACGCGAACGAAGTTGTATTCATTGGTTACTTAAATTTTGTGTAGAATTAGTCATTTCCAAACCGTCAACATTGTTGAAAGTCTGGTTCATTGTTTGCATCTACTATGGCTGACCTCAAAGAGCTTGTTGCTCAGCGCGGTCGCTTCAAAACACGAATTACATTATTTGAAAAGTATGTGAAGCCTCTTTCTGGAATCAAAATGACCAAAAGCCAATATAATGAGTTAACTTTGCGGCTGAGTAAATTACAAGATCTGTCTTACAGTTTTGATGAAATACAATCAAAAATTGAGTCTTTGGATCCTGATGATGTTCAAATGAGTGAGCGGGAAGAAGTAGAAAACAGATTTTTTAGTCTAATTGCTCAGACTCAAGAAATGTTACAATCATTTGAAGAAAGCGCAAAGATTTCAAAGAGCAATCATGAATCTTCATCAGCTTCTCAAGCATCCCACTGCTCTCATCATCATCATCAGCATCTAAAGCTGCCAACCCTTAAGGTCCCCCCATTCAGCGGTGACCCGGGCAAATGGTTAGAATTTAGGGATACTTACTCATCACTAATACATGAAAATGACAGCATCGATAATGTTAGCAAGTTTCATTATTTAAAATCATATCTTGAGGGAACTGCAAAGGCAGTCATAACTTCAGTGACGGTCTCATCAACAAATTATCATATTGCATGGTCACTATTATGTGACAGATTTAATAATAAAAGATTATTAATTAATGAGCATGTCAAGTGTCTGTTCTCTCTTGAACCAATGGTCAAAGAATCTGATAAAAGCCTCCGAAACATGATTGATACAATATCAAAAAATGTAAGTGCATTGAAATCTTTAAACGAACCAACCGAGAGCTGGGATACAATCATTATTTACATGGCATCTGAGAAGTTGGACTCTGAAACTGCTAGGGATTGGGAGGAGCACAGGAGCTCTTTAGAAACTGCTACATTGGAAAATTTCTTTGATTTTCTGCGTAAGCGGGCTACTGTTTTGGAAACAGTCCACGCTAGTAAATATACCAAAGGAGATAAACGAAATAGCTTTGTGAAGTCAAAATCATTTATGGTCTCTTCTCCTGAATCTTCTCATAGCCCCTCTCAAGTTCCATCTAAAAGTGCTTTTCATCACATCTGTTTAGCCTGCAAACAAAACCACAAATTATATGAATGTGTGAAATTTAAATCATTGCCAATTGAGGACCGTATTGCAAGGGTTTTTGAATGGAAGTTGTGCAATAACTGTCTGCGTAGCGGCCATAGGTCTTCACAGTGTAGGCTCGGTGGTTGCCGCATCTGTTACAAAAAACATAATACAACACTACATAAACAATCATCTCTACAAACAGATACACAAACACAACCACAACAACAAGGTCATGAAGAAACTACTACATCTCTACTGACTACAAAAAGTACAGTTTCTAATGACTTACCTGCATCTTCTTTACCCCAACAAAAGGCTGGGGATTCTTCTTGTGTAGTCAGCATGTCTGCTGTCTCCTGTGATCAGGCTCTTCTGTCTACAGCTTTGGTCAAGGTGACAAACAATGGCGAAACATTTACTTTGAAAGCCTTATTGGATAGCGGTAGCATGTCCTCATTTATATCTCAAGCCGCTTTAAAAAAAATAGGTTTCAACAAAATAACAATTCAACAACGATGCGTCTCTGGCCTTAACAATGCCGTCATCAATATCACAGAACATTGCGATCTTGTGATCAAGTCTTCGTACAATGCCTTCAGTGCACCTGTAACATGTTATGTCATTCCGTTGATTACGGACAGGTTGCCTCAAGTATCAATCCGAGTTCAGGAGTTAGGTCTTCCAGACCATATCCAGTTAGCAGACCCAACCTTCTTCTGCCCGTCTGACATTGACATGCTTCTAGGAGCCGATGTATTCTGGGACATTATAGGTTCTTCTCAAATTAAATTGGGTCCTAACAAACCTTTGTTGCGTGAAACCCAACTCGGATGGATAGTAGCTGGCCCCATAGGGGGGAAATTCTCTGGCAAATCAAACCGCATCATTTGTAATTTTAGCAAAGACATTCAACAGCAACTGTCAAAGTTTTGGGAACTTGAAGAGATTCCAATTGAATTACCCTTATCGGTGGAGCATGAGTTTTGTGAAAATCTTTTTAATGAAACCACTTATCGAGATAGCAATGGTAGATTTTGTTTACAAATACCTCTCCGCGATTCACCAAGTGTCTTAGGCGAATCATACACCATTGCAGAAAAACGATTGCTTCAAGTGGAAAGGAAACTTCGTAAATCACCTTCAGTGCGATCTGAATATAATAAATTCATGGAAGAATATGAACGCCTGGGGCACATGAGTGAAGTCGCCAAACCACTATATGGTTGCTACTTACCTCATCACGCCGTCATACGGGAGAGCAGTGAGACAACTAAGTTAAGAGTAGTTTTCGATGCGTCAGCTGATACATCTTCCGGCGTCTCGCTCAATGACATACAATATGTTGGTCCAGTGGTTCAGGACGACTTGTTTTCCATCTTGCTCAGGTTCAGGCAGCACAGATACGTCATTTCGGCTGACGTGGAGAAAATGTACCGTCAACTATTAATAGTTCCAGAACAGCGCCATCTACAAATGGTTTTATGGCGTCAGAGCGAAGAGCTTCCTATTAAAATATATGAATTAAATACGGTAACATATGGAACTGCTTCAGCACCATTTCTCAGTACTAGGTGTCTTCTTCAGCTAGCAAAGGAAAGTCCCGATCAAACCATAGCTCAGCTTATTAAGTCCGACTTTTACGTTGATGATTTCCTGTCGGGGAGTAGCTCGGAATGCGAGCTAAGCTCTATCATAAGCAAAGTCACTCAGACTCTACTTTCTGCGGGCTTGCCATTGCGTAAGTTCCGTACTAATGCACCGTCCATAGTGCACAACAATCCAAATTCTATGATTCCCAAGGATTTGGATTCAAGTTCTCCTTCCAGCGCACTGGGTCTGAAATGGGATCCAGCCGCTGATGTTTTAAATTTTCCTACTAAAATTGAATGTCCGTCTCAAGCTACTAAAAGAACGATTTTATCAAATTCTGCTAAACTCTTCGATCCTCTAGGCTTACTGAGCCCATGTACCATAATCCCAAAAATGATTCTTCAAAAGTTATGGACTTCCAATTTGAATTGGGACGAACCTGTTTCTCCTGAAATAGAAAAATCGTGGCTCGAGTTCGTAGCTAATTTAAATAATTTGTCTTCTCTACAAATTCCCAGGTTTGTTCTATGCGACGAACCCGAAATCATAGAACTTCACGCATTTTGTGATGCTTCCGAGGCAGCGTATGGCACGTGTCTCTATCTTCGATCGATAGATAAATCTGGTCAGGTAAAAATCAATCTCCTTTGCGCTAAAACTAAAGTCGCGCCTTTAAAGCCACAAACCATCCCTCGATTAGAGCTATGTGGAGCAGTCTTAGCAGCCCGTCTTTCGTACAAAGTTATGAAGGCTCTAAGACTCGACATACACAATGTGTACCTTTGGTCTGACTCTTCCGTAGTCCTTGGTTGGATATCGTCTCATGCACGTGACTTGAAAACATTTGTATCCAACCGGGTCGCCGAAATTCAACAGCTCACATCTTTGGGTTCCTGGAGACATGTTCCCGGAACACAGAATCCAGCGAATCTGGCCTCTCGTGGTTTAGACCCCAAGCTTATTGGCGAAGATTCCTTCTGGTGGCATGGTCCTTCCTTTCTGCTAGAGTCGGAAGCGAAATGGCCAAACAAAATCAAACTATCTAAAGAGCTGCCTGAAATTAAATCCAAACAAAGTAATTATAAAACAAATTCATACATTAAAACTACAACATGCACTACAACTACAAATCAAACTTACACTCGGCCCTGCGGTATAGTGAATTTCGAAAAACACTCTAAATTGATCACACTACAAAAAAGCATAGCTTATGTGCTAAGATTTATCTACAATCTACAACATGCAAACTCTAAACGCATAGATCATCTAACAACCAAGGAGTTAGAAGCTTCTCTACACTGCATAATTAAACAACATCAGACTGAATGTTTTGGAACTGAGATAAGTTTGATAAAAAATGCTTACCTTCTAAGTCAGGATTACTCTCTCTGAGACCCTTCATAGATGAAACCGGTGTCCTTCGGGTAGGTGGCCGCATCCAACAGGCATCTGAAACATATAGCAAGAAACATCCAATTTTATTAGATTCAAAGCATAATTTTACCAAGTTAATATTTGATCACGAGCAAAAAAAGCTTTTGCATTGTGGCCCACAGTTACTTCTCACTAATGTGAGACAAACCTATTGGCCAATCACTGGTAGGCGATTGGCTAGAAGCACGGTAAATAATTGCAAATTGTGTAGAGTCGTAAAAGCTAAAACTATAATTCCTATTATGGGAAACTTACCGCTTCCTCGAGTGACTCCCAATTTACCTTTTCAAGTTTCAGGCGTAGACTTCGCAGGGCCGTTTCCAATTCGTGATCGTATTGGACGCGGATGTAAAATCATTAAAAGCTATCTTTGTTTATTCGTCTGCTTTTCAACACGTGCTTTACATTTGGAGATTGCATCTGACATGACTTCTGAGGTATTCATTCTGTGTCTTAAACGTTTCATCTGTCGCAGGGGAAAGCCAAGCGAAATTTACTGTGATAACGGTCGCAATTTCGTAGGTGCAAACAATGACATCATTCAATTTTTAAAATCTAGCAACGAATCAATCTCGGCATTTGCCGCCGACGAGGGCGTAACCTTCAAATTCTCGCCGGCGTATAGCCCTAATTTCGGTGGCCTATGGGAGGCGGGTGTAAAATCCGCCAAATACCATTTAACTAGAATGTTAGGTAACAATCACCTCACATATGAGGAACTATCCACTTTATTCATACAAATTGAAGCAATTTTAAACTCTAGACCTCTCATTCCACATTCATCTGATCCAACCGACCTCTTTCCTCTCACTCCGGGGCACTTCCTGATCGGTAGACCTCTCACATCACTGCCTACGCCAGTGCTGCTCGACGTCAAGACGAGTCGTTTATCAAGATATCAAGAGATCGAACAGATGCGACAGCATTTTTGGGAAAGATGGCGCAAGGAATTTTTGAGCGAATTACAGCAGAGATCTAAATGGCGTGTTATGCAAGGAGAGCTACTGCAAGGAGACATGGTCATACTCAAAGAGGCCAACTTGCCTCCACTCAAATGGAAAATGGGCCGCATTCACCGACTTTACCCTGGATCGGATGGAGTTTCTCGCGTAGCGGACGTCTTCACTTCAAAGGGCATCCTACGTCGAGCTATCAGCAACCTGTGTCCTCTACCTGTGGGCAATTCTCCAGAAGAAGCACGTCCTCGAGTTCCCAAGGTCGTCGAGAGGGGGGAAGATGTTCGGGCCTAGTATCCATGCCATTGAATGCGAGTGTGACATCTGGCCTAGCCGAGTCGATGGTGTAGAGGACTAGGAGTCTATGGTCAAGAACGAAAATGGAGCTCCTGCATTGATCTCTGAAAATAATCTGTGCCGACAATTCTACTTCAATTAAACTTTAAATCATTGTAAGAATCAAGAATCAAGAATAAAGGAAGAAATATAAATAGTTTTTGTACTCAACATCCATCCATCCCATACAAGAAACTCAGGAAAGAATATTGCTAAAACACTTGTATTTAAACATGTCAGATGACTTTGAATGTGTAAACCTACTGTTGGATGAAACTAATGAATAAAGGGCTGGCGCTTACCTCGGTCAGAAAATTTGCATTCCTATTCATTGAGATAATGTCGTCGCTTCGCCAGCCATGTTGGCGCCCTGCCTGCGGTTGGTGACTTGAAATCTGTTTTCTACTTAGTCATGTTATTTCAGAAATAAAACTTATTTTTCTTGTGCAGGTTGGTTACACAAATGTAAAAAAATCAG
Source organism: Perizoma affinitatum (assembly GCA_961405105.1). Classification (NCBI taxonomy): domain Eukaryota; kingdom Metazoa; phylum Arthropoda; class Insecta; order Lepidoptera; family Geometridae; genus Perizoma; species Perizoma affinitatum. Next base: position 3,072,412 of record OY560191.1, on the reverse strand, counting down.
TTTGAAAACAGAACACATTTTTTGATATGTTAAAATATTATTTAAAATTGATTTTAAAATACAACATTTAAAACATAAACAAACCATTTTATGTGTATTATGTATAAAATGTTTTTTTATGCACTTTAATTTTACACCTAGAGTCTATGCAATAAGAAAAGTGGATAATACTAATACTAGGATTTTATTGGTGTTAAAAAAGAAGGTCTTAGGGTCGACAACGCACTATACCTACCTCTAGTGTTGCAAGCGTAACCAACAGGGGCGCCGTATGCTAGTTTGCCTTTTTAGTTGTAAAAAGTGTGATGTCAATCGTACCGAAGTAGTTACAATAATAACAACAGAAAGAAAGAAATATAAAAAACATTCATTTGCAAACGTTGCACACTATAAAACAAACAGACAATACACACACGGGATTTACACAAACAATACCTAAATACTAACAATAAATAGCATTTGTTTTGTCACCTGGCAACACAAAGCCGATCTTCCGTTGGAACCAAACACTCGGTGAAATCATGGATGTCTGCTTACATTACGATTAGTAATTGTATAAGACGGAGCAGAAGCTCCAAGGTGTTCTTTAAAAAGTGTGACGTCAGCAATGCTAACATCACTATCATCAGCAGCATGCTGGTCGCTCATAGTTGATAACGAAAGTAAACTCCAGAGATGTTCTTCTAATTTATTCTTGGTTGTACAGAGGCTTTCGACCGCTCGAGCGAGAATGACTCGTAATAGGTCCGTCACCCGTATTTATGCAAAAACACAGACTCGAGCAAGCAAATTGTGCGAACAAGTTAAAACTACCTGCAAGCATTAGTCATTTAAGTTGGTTTTGAAGGTAAACATGGTCAAAATAACAACTTGATTACGTTTTATTATTTGATTACAACAATCATATAATAATCAGCCATTAATTAATTATTTTACACTGTAATTTGACAATCTAAGTGATGATTCGTTAAGTAACTCGTGGTTCTGCGCCGATGACTCATTGCAGAAGCAGAATAACGCCTTTGCGCCGATATATATAATATTGCATAATAAACTATAAATAAAAATAAAATAAAATTCACGGTGTAAAAACTAGTTAAACAAAAAATGAGAAACTAGTTATATACAACACAATGGCAACACAACACAGTTGATGTGTCTTTTCCGGTTATTTCCACACAAGCTTATTTTGTTTGATTATAGAATAAATCAAATCAATAGCAAGGCTGCGGAGATATACAATTGTATCTGGAGTTATGGTACCACGGTAATGCCCACGACACAGGGAAACCTAGTGTGGAGTTAGAACTATGTATGTACCTACCTGGCTGATAATATTGTTTCAACACTATTAACAGTTATTGTATTTGGGACATGAAATTTCCGCGCTTCTGAAAATAAATTCGCGAAAACCAAACACAATAATAATAATAATGCTGGACATTTTCACACAGCATCATCTAGCCCCAAAGTAAGCAGAGCTTGTGTTATGGGAACTACATGACTGATATACTACTTGTATATATATTTTTAATACAAACATATAATTCATAGAAAACATCCAGACCCGAAAATAAGATTATTGAATCAAATAGACCGACAGATATTATGTTATACATGGCAGTCCAACAACAGGTGAATCGAGATACTGTACGAAAAGGGTTAGTTTAAACGACATGACAAGGGTCCATCAAGGGGTGACCTTCTAGACCTTTCGATTGCTACAATATAAATACAATTACTATTCACTTTCATTTTGACCTTCGACTAAAATTTGTTGAGTGAGGACTGACTGTGACAATGAACTTAAAAAGGCCGTAAATAATTAACCGTAAGACTAACCCTCTTATTAGAAAAAACTCATATGGGAGTATGGGAGTATCGTTTTTTTTTATACACGGCTCCATGTATGCAAAGCTTCTGGCATGGCATATGTGGTAATTAATATAATTAAAGACAATAGTTAAGAATTTGACGACCTTGGTGACGCGAGAATGTTGTTCTTGATACACATGACACAGGGAATCCTAATGGGTTGTTCAGGACTATGCATACATATGTCTGTTGGCTATTTATTTAATTATCAAGAAAATAAGAAACTGTAATTTATTTTCATAATTAAAGAAATAAATATGTAATGAACTATTGAAGCGTATTTTTTTCTGGGGATACAATTATAAATAAATAAATTTTAAACACAGTATCATCTAGCCCCAAAGTAAGCAGAGCTTGTGTTATGGGAACTACATGACTGATATACTACTTATATACTCTTTTTTTTTGTAAATACATACATATTATACATAGAAACACCCAGATCCCGACAAATATTTGCAGATGACAGAGGTCGTCAAATTATGTAGGATGTGAAGACGTAAGATAAAATATATCTACGATAGAGCCTTGGACTACTTGTAGATTTGTTCGATTTTTTTTCTTTTCTAACAGGTATGCATCTTCGTTCTAAATAACTTATTTATCAGGCTATTGTTAACGGCTTCGCCCACGTGGTCTCAAAAAAAAGTCTATTTGAAGTAGCTCTTACCGTCAAGGCAGCGTTCGTAAGAAACTCATCGTCAACAAATTCGCTGGACCGTTTTTTCGACGGCTTACGTTGCAAAATTGGTCTCCAAGAAAAGTCCTTTTATTTTAACGAGATAATATACAACCTATGTTCAACCCTTGAGGTCCATTCTAAATATTAGTGAAATAATTTGTGAGATTACCTCTTCCTATAGATATTGACGGCCTCTGTGGCGCAGTGGGCGAAAACCGGCTGAGACGCAGAAGGTTGCGGGATTCCCGCCGCGGGACAAATGTTTGTAAGATCTGCAAAAATTTTCTCGGGTCGGGGTGTTTTCTATACATTATATGTATTTATTTATAAAAAAGTGTGTAGTACATATATATCAGTCATGTAGTTCCCATAATACAAGTTCTTAGTTTGGGGCCAGATGATGCCGTGTGAAAAATGTCCAGCATTATTTATTTATTTACTGATAGGTACTATTATTTTGTAATAAACTTTCCTTTTTTTTTTAACATAAAAATAAACATTTATTCATACAACTATGTACAAGTAGGTATATACAAAAAATACAGATGAAACAGCTACCTATCTAAAGACCGTTGCAAACGATCTATAGATAGCTCAACTGATCCAGACTAACTTTACTGAGAAGTAAACAACAATATACGGGTTGACTGGAATTATATTGAGGCGAAGCAATTTAATATCTTCGCTATCTTGCTGTTGATTCGATTTATTGTCTAATCAAATAAAATTGCTGGTGTGGAAATAACTGGCAAGAACGCTCTGGCAACTGAACTGCGATTGAGTTGTTATAATAACTACTTTGGTACGATTAAAGTCACACCTTTTTTTTATACAACTAAAGTAACAAACATGCATACGGTAGGGCCTGTTGGTGAGTGGTTACTGTAACCTATAAACGCTGCAAGCTTTCATCATCAGAGGTAACACTCGTTGTCGACATTAAGACAACGGTTGAAAAGTCACATGTACCTGTAAATTCACCGGCAGACACACCCTTTAATAAATACAATGATATCAACAATCTACATTATCTACATAGCCAGAAGACTTTCGGGTAAGAGGTAAATTGTTTGTCCGTGTGTGTTTGTTTGTTTCTCAACTCTTAATGGCAATTACAAGAATTTATAATATCCCAAAAATTCAAAAATCAATCTCGGTTAGACTTGAACCCGTGACCTCCCGCTTGGTACGCGTATGTCGGGTGTTCAAAAAACAAACAAAAACAAACAAACACACTCACGACTGTCTTCTCCATGGTGGACATCCTCAGATACATACTCAGTGAGTAGATCTTTGAGGATACAAAGTAGGGGGTAGTCAGAGGCATGCCCAAACATTACATTTGGCACAAGCCCGCGATTTGCAAGTAGTAAGCATTCCACGTGACAGGTTGCAAGCCCATCGCCGCTTATTGGAACACTAACTGTTGGCACATGCCTTCGAATTTTTGGTTCCAGGGCATGCCGGTTTCCTCACGATGTTTTCCTTCACCGTTTTGGGCACGTGTTAATGCGCACATACATTTTTCGAGTGGAAAAATCCATTGGTGCACGACCGGGGACCGGGTATCGCCCACTAGGCCATACCCCGGTCGGGTGTTCACTTTATGGAAATATGTTACAGTAACTTGGTATTTCTTTAGACGGTAGTTTTGGCGGCAGCGTGATTGCGTGACTTCTATAAAAATGCCATTCCTATGGCCTCTGAAATCCATACAGGTTAGATTGCAGATAAGTGAATAGACTTGTCTGTTAACACGCTACATGTCGTGACGTCTTTACACTATAAATAAATAAGAGCCTTGCTGGATAAACATGCTAAATTATGGTAAATATTTCACAATATAAGGCAAGCTAAAAAAGCAATAGAAATTATTGAGATACAAACAACATTTTAAAAGAAAAATGTTTCTTTGCATATTTTGGGGTCAGGACTATGAATGTGTCTGTTGGGTGTTTTGATAGTCACTACACTGTTGGGTATATTTTAAAAAGTATACTTAACATACGATTGTAGTGATGCTTCCGTCTAGCAGTGATCTGGATTCGTTGAGCTATCTATAGATCGTTTGTACAGGTCTTTAGGTAGCCAACTGTTTCATCTGTATTTTTTATATACACTTGTATATAGCTGCATGGATACATGTATTTATTAACAAAGGATAATACTTGCAATAAAAATATTCAGGTAATTAATACAACAACGTTTTATTCAACAAAGCATTTTAAGCAACCTCCAAATTTCTAATGAGGACGAAATATCATATGGGATATATTTTTCTTTTTCGTCCCACTTTAATGTCCCGGTCGTTTGCTGTAATGTTTTGAGCCAAGGGCCCTAATTTAATTTTGTTTGTGGCGCCTTGTTTGTTGTTCCAATTAAGGGCCCATGTCCCCGCGGGACAGGTTCTAACAGTGAGAAGAAAGTCACTCTTCTGTATAATAGTGAGAATGTTATAATGTAAGTATGGAATGCCTTCCCCTTAACATCAAAAAGTCGTCTACTAAACACACTTTCACTTTTATTTTGAACTCGATCATCTGAGATATACTAGCTACTAGCTTTTGCCCACGGCTTCACCCGCGTGGTACCCGGATAAATAGTAGCCTATATGTTTTTCTGATGTATAAGCTATATTACTGTAAAGTTTCATCAAAATCCGTTCAGTAGTTTTTTCGTGAAAGAGTAACAAACATCCATCCTCACAAACATTCGCGTTTATAATAGTAGTAGGATATACATATATAGATTGGATTAAGGTCCAGGCTATTTGCTGGCCAATCTAGCAATGATACCGACAGACTGATAAGAAACGACTTGACTGAACGGCCGGTATGTTTATCATGCTGAAACGTCCATAATATAGGGAGGTGTTCCTCAGCATAGGGAAGCATAGTTTCTTCTAATAAAAAACAAACAAACACGCTCACGACTGTTTTCCTCATGATGGACATCCTCAGATACATACTCAGTGAGTAGATCTTTGAGGATACCAAGTAGGGGGTAGTCAGAGGCATGACCAAACATAACATTTGGTACGTGCCCGCGTTTCGCGTTTTAGAAAAGGAAAGGGCTTGATCAGTAAGATAATGATTATGAAACAGAATTTATATGTTTAACTCTAAGTTGTATTTCGTGTTTTATTTAATAAAGTAACCATTGTTTTTGTTACTCGCTTCATATAGCCATAAAATAACTAAGATTAGATACTTAGTTATAACGTTTATTTTTCTATGTAGTTTCTTATAGCTATAACTTAGCTTAGCCCGCCAACCTCCGTTTCCAACCACTAAGAACGACTGGTAGAAATTGCCACATAACATAAAGTCTTCCTTTTGTACATTGTCTGTGTTCATTGTAAAAACGGGATTTTTCACGTACCGCACTATCGGTGAAGGCACCGACTAAGTTTCATCAGACTCTCGAAATGAGTCGAAACTTAGTCGGTGCCTTCACCGATAGTACGGTACGTGAAAAATACCGTTTTTTACAATGAATAATCAAATTCACGATAGTTTTAGGAAATATCTATGTTCATTAAAATATAAAATTAATCTGCTGAGTCTACTATATCTTTGAAATCACTTGCGGATTTTGCCTATTCTGACTTTAATGTTACTGTCACCTTTACCACCCAGCGAAAATACGCACTTTGCAAGCAGGAGGAATTCAGGGCATGATACAAAGAAAGAAAGAAAGAAAACAAAAACATTTATTTGCAAACGCTGCACAATATAAAATAAACAGACAAAATAAAACGATTTATGTGCAACCCAAGACCTACCACTATGCAACGACGCTAATTGGCGTCCAACTCAGCATAACAATGTGTTACAATGTGACCGAAATCAATTACGTGCCCACTAGCCAAAAGTAAGTTTAAATAGGGGACAGACTTGATATAACATGAAACAGTGTACTAGCTAGCAATTAAATGAAGAAATTGCGACAAACTGTAATATCATTTACATAAATATCAAGAAACGTATAACAGAGGTAAGTACCTAGATCCTACGGACAAGTCTATCAGTAATCTCACTTCAATTATTATTATAGATTACCTACTTTGTTCGGGAGTGGTATTATGCTGAGACTGGGCCTGTTTGGGCGCACACTTGCAGCGAAACAGTGATAGACTTGTCCGTAGGATCTAGGTACTTACCTCTGTTTGTCTTGCCCATACTCAGTGTCTTTGTCTACTATATGTCTACGTCTATGTAATTATTTACGACCTCTGTGGCGAAGTAGGTGAAGGCCCGCCTGAGACGCAGAAGGTTTTGATGGAAGGGTTCGATTCCCGCCGCGGGATGTTTGCATATGCAAATATTTGTCTCGGAATCTGGATGTTTTCTATGTATAATATGTATGTATTTACAAAAAAAAGTATAAGTAGTATACCAGTCATGTAGTTCTGCTTACTTTGGAGCTAGATGATGCTGTGTGAAAAACGACGATTTTTTTTTTTACTTTTCTCTTCCTTTTTTATGTTGTAGGCTCTTAAATGATGTGTTATTTGTTCCATGTCTTATGTCTTGTAATGTTGTGTGTGTGTCAAATAAATAAATTCTTATTCTTATTTAATTCTGTAGTTGTTTTTAAAAAGTCTAGCCTTGCCCTTCTTGTTGCTATATTGTGTTATGTTTGCACCCTGTGTATAAAATACGAGTACCTTTACCTAGACTGATTGCGGTAGGAAATGTGTGCCTACCTCCCTTACCTCCCCTACCTTCGGTCTAATTAACATGGGTGAGAGGTTAGTATGAGAATAGTCTGAGTAACTCTACATCAGCAGTAACTACTAGACTCATATTGTTCTGTCGATTTATGTTAGTCAAAATGACTTTGTAAATTAGAGTAGAATTATAAAAAATAGGTTAAATCCGTCGTAAGAATGGCTCGTTCGGGGAAGTAAGTAATACCAACAAGCATTCGAGGCAATGACACTCATTTTTTCAGAGGACACCAACAGACTCCCATTTTCAAATTATAGATCTTAGGTACTAACAAAATTCAGCTTTCACACAAGTTGAAAATAAGCGGCTCAAAACGAATATTGTTATTACAATATTGGAAATGCTATTGATAAAAATTTTGCTTGGGACATGAAATTGAAATCAAACATAATATTTCACTTACAAAAATAAATTAAGCTCACTTTTCATCAAACAAACATTAGAATTTGCTCAGCGGGAACCACAAAAGGCTTTTATTGAATATTATGAGAAAATATCACATTTTCCGGGAAAGTCGACTGACGAGAATTCTTTTATGAAAGGAGTTAACGACCTTTTTCAATAAACGCAGAAATCAGAATGTTTTTTACCTTGTTTTTCGGCCTCTTTTTCCAAATGACACTTGCGAAGTTTTCCAAGATATTTTGATTACATCATACTTTTCCAGTAAAGCACGTTGTATTATTGTCCAGGACAGGTAGTTAAATTTTTATAGCTAACTGGGGAAAAAATAATAGGCCTTTTTCAAATAAGAAAAAATATCAACCTTTCATCCCTATTTAAACTCACTCAAAATGCCTGCCATAACTTCGACATATATTTACTGGGAAACACAAAAGTTAAGAATATATTTTTGCTGTTTCCCTAATCATATTAACCAAGATATAAAAATAACAGTAAAAATAAATATCATTCCCAAGAAAGTTACTTCGGATTTTGTAGTTTCCTCACACTACTTACCCCATAAGTAGGGAATTACCCTAGAGCTAGGGCTATAGGGATATCCAACAACTGGACTCATCAATAAAACATAGGGAACCCTATCTTACTCCAGTACGGGTGGATGTGGCGATGAGCGACAGAAATAGTAACAGCACACCGAGTACGAGCTTCCTATTCGTTATTTGGCCGAACACGGTTCCACAATCTATCTACACATATAAAATCGTTTGTCCTGACTGACTGACTGACTGATAACGCACAGCCAAAAGTACTTGTGTATTTCGTGAACAAGCTTGCAGTCTCGATAACAATGAAAATCCATATCGTGCGATGACGTCATAAGTGACTGATCATAACTTTCATTTTGTCTCCCCAAATTGTGCGCACATGTATTGAATCAAATGAAAATTGCTTAAAATTTGATATAAAATACAGATATCAGATGTTAACATGAGTACATTAAATACTTTGTATCTAATATCTCTACCGCAATGAAAATAATATTTAATATTATAAAGCCACAAAAATTAAGATTTTGAGTGAGATTATAGGAACTGGGGAAGTGAAAGCTAAAAATATAACAATGGCAAGACAAGACAAAGGCAAGACTGGAAGATGTATGCAGCAAATCTGCAAAACATATATTTAGAAGGTATCAAATACAAATCATATCACATTCGGACAATCACAACGCTGATAGAGTCGGCGCGCGCATTGAAAATACGCTTTACAGGGTTCCTTGTGAAAGGTTAGGTGTTTTTTTTTTTTTTTTAACAGAGTAATCTTTAAATCCTCCGTCATATTTAAAGTCTAGTCTACGTTCGCATATTTATTTGCTCAAGCAAGCTACCTCACCGGTTGCGAGCCATGTATAGACTAGTCGCGTGCCCACAAGGTGCGATTTGGAGTCCATTGTTTAGTATCTCTGATCACCCGGATATTTCGGACGCATAACCAGATTACGTCAGTAGCTGGTGATTGATGGATCGGGTGTCACGTTCTTACATCAGCCTGTATATTATGTTTAGGGGAGGTTGGAGTATAATCCGATATATGAGTAGTGTCTTATTGTAATGTAATTTTTGATGGTAATATCTTGTTAGGTAGGTTTGTTAAAGTAAAGATAGATAAAGGTGACATGTCACAAATTCTATTACATTTATCTGTTACATTTACCTGCCGTGTTGGCCCAGTGGGCGGTATACCCCGACTTCTGATCCGGAGGTCGTGGGTTCGAACCCGGTAGTGCACCAATGGATTTTTCCACTCGAAAAATTTATGTGTGCATTAACACGTGCTCAAAACGGTGAAGGAAAACATCGTGAGGAAACCGGCATGCCCTAGAACCAAAAATTTTAAGGCATGTGCCAACAGTTAGTATTCCAATAAGCGGCGATGGGCTTACAACTTATCACGTGGAATGCTTACTTGCAAAACGCAGGCATGTACCAAATGTAATGTTTGGACGTGCCTTTGACTACCGTCTACTTGGTATCCTCAAAGATCTACTCACTGAGTATGTATCTGAGGATGTCCACCATGGGGAAGACAGTCGTGAGCGTGTTTGTTTTGTTTTGTTTTTTGTTAATAAAACGCATTGATATTTATAAGTATCATTTCGAGCAAAAGGTAAAATGTAATTCATCTCATGGCTTTCTTGTCAATGAAAGTTAACAAACAGAATCTTCCTCTCGCATTTCGAGTTCAATTGTTAATTTAACTTTTCGTAAGCAAATCCCGGGTTAAGATAACTCTTTTCTAACTAAATTATATTGCTAAAGTTGTTAATCTGTAAAATTTCTGAGGGCAGACACAAAAAACAAGGAGCTTACTTTGAATTTGATAAAAAAAAGTACTTTTATAGAGGGTCCATGGAAACTGGCTGAATGCTTCGTCGATCGAAAGTGGGTTCGAGTCCCGCAGGTGAGAATTTAGGTTCACAACAAAGGTATATCTTATCCAAGAAAGAAATTACATTCTCATGTTTAAAAAACAAGTGTCCCTCATTTAACATGCAGGTAACTGAATATGTATCTATTTATATTCATTTATTTGTAACCTAGTTTAAGAAGTACCGTCTTCAAAAAAAAAATATAGTGTTACTATTAGCGGCAGCTTAATTGGTGTTAGAATACTTCGTTTTTATTATTAATCTTGATATTGAAAACCGTTTGTGCCTTAATAAAAAACAAATGCAAGAACCTATAACTATATATAGTATGTTTGACTTTCATTTACAAACATGTTTGTCTCTAATATATAATGTCTTAATGATATTATATATTATAATATATAATATCTAATATATAAATAAATAATGCTAGACAGACATCATCTACCACAAACTAAGCAGAGCTTGTATTATGGGAACTACATGACTGATAAACTACTTAGATACATTTTTTTTGTAAATACATACATATTAACACCCATACCCGAGAAAAATATTTGCAGATCATACAAACATTTGTCCCGCGGTGGGATTCGAACCCGCAACTTACTGCATCTCAGGCGGGTCTGCGCCCACTGCGCTACAGAGATCGTATTTGCCTCTATTGGCATTTTCTTTTGTTAAAGCTTTGCGAGCTGACACTTAAAATCTGTACCCAATTCACCGGTTCATACGTTTGTTACTAAGACGTAAAGTTGGTGAAGACCGGTAAATCCGAAGATACTCAGAGATACTTAGAAAGTCAAGAACATGGCTTAAATGATAATTTGTTTATGTCTTGACGAGACAAGACGAGAGAATACGGCCGATCTGATGCATAGCGGTTACCGTCCCCTATTGACATCTGCAACACCAGGGTGTCTAGACAAATACCATTTTATGTTAGCAATAACGCCTGCGGAAAGATTAAATTGTATGGAAATTACATTAGTTGTGTAAATGTCACGTGACAACTGAATTTAGCGTTAGCGTGAAAGGAAAACTACGCGTGGGGTATTTGTCTAGAGCATTGGGGAATGACGTTGCCTGCTCTCTTTTTAAGTTCATTTTTTTGAAAAGGTTCAGCGGATCCCCTTCAAAAAGAAATTTAGGAAATTTGTTTGAAAAATGGTACGTAAGTACCTACTTATTTCAATTATCTATAAATGATTTTATCATGTATTCTTGATAATATAGTACTTAGTTTCAAAAATATCTACAAATCAATCTATTTTAGATTAATTTTGATAAAGTAATCTAAACTTCCAACTTTCCAGAAGGCAATGCAAATAATGTCTCGCGGACCCTTCCGTTTGCTTTATGAAATCCTAGTAATCTGTGACTACTGTGAATAGATTAGGATCAGTTTTCTTTTTGATCTATGATAAGTAACGTACCTATCGTATATATACATTATATATATGTAACGTATGTCTCCCTATGTCTTAAGGACGGATGCTGGAAGATGCGACACAGTTTTACTCCTGCATTTTCAGTGTTCTTTTAAGTTATCTTGTAATAAATTATTTAAAAATAAATAAATACAAAAAAGTGTAATTTTATAGTTCTTCAAATTTGCACAGATGGCGCAGATAAAAAAGATTAAGAGATCTTAACCAAAGACTTTGGACAACGTTGTAGAATGCTAACTGTCAAAAATTTGGCTTCAATGATTACCCGCAGACATGTATGAGCATACAAGTGATATACTGACGACCTCTGTCGCGCTGTGGGCGAGGGCTCGCCCAAGATGCAGAAGGTTCCGGGTTCGATTCCCGCGGCGCGACAATGTTTGTATGATCTGTAAATATTTGTCTCGGGTGTGGGTGTTTTCTTTGTATGTATTTAATTCAAATAACACAAGCTCTGCTCACTTTGAAGCTAGATGATGCTGAGTAAACAATGACTACATTATTACTGTACATACATTTACTAAGCGATCCAGTCAACTTCAGAAAACTAGCCCGGCCTGCCCTTAAAAAGTAAAATTGTTTATTTTGTGTCTAATAAAGGAATACATATCAGAGTAATTTAAAAAAAATGAGATTGACAACAAAAAAAAATACACTTTATACCACTAAAACGCTGGTCTACAATTTAGTTTCGGCATTACGATATAGGTTTTTGTGCAAATCAAATATCGCTTCTTTTGTGATGTGTGAGTCACGTGTTATTTAATCAGTGTAAAAATGTATAATAGATACTCGCATAATCAGATTCCATAGTGAATTTGTCGATTTTTAAAATTTTTAATTTTTTTTTTTTATCTGGGCGGTTCAGTTAGCCTACGAAATCCAATTCATATAATATTGTCTTGATTGTCAAACTAGAGTGTCACAGATAAAAAAAAACCCTTAGGTATTAGTGTCAGTAAAGGTGGAGGAAGCAGCTATTCTCTTCTCAGCTATGTACGAAGCCACAAATTACCAAGTCAGATAACTTGGAAAGTACCTGTAGGCAGTAGCGGATCCAGGGGGCTAAAGGGTTCAAGCCCCCTCCCCTCCTCACCAAAAGCATTTGGGTCCACCCCTGAAAAACAAAACTGTTTTAGTGTTTACTTTAATAAAGCCTACCTTAGCCGTGTCAAACCCCTCCCGAACCAAAATCCTAGATAAAGTCTACCCTCAGGTAGATTAAGCCCCCCCCACCCTAAATCCTGGATCCGCGACTGCGTGTAGGAACAAACTCTGGAAGTTCAACAGCAACCATGTTTAATGATGTAAAAATAGGTTTCTGATTACTTTGATAGCGGAGTTTGCGAGAAGTTATACAGATATTTATATATCGTTATGTTTATTTTGAAGAAAATTAATATTGATCAATTGCTCAGCTGCCACCGGCAGCTGAGTCGCCAAAGGTGCGGTTTCCATTCCCGCTGTGGGACAAATGATTGCATGTTCTCCAGATAGATTTGTACCCACGAAACAGGGAATCCTAGCGTAGGGTCAGCACTATGTACATATATGTACAGTTACGTGTTATATATATTAGGTAAGTATACTGAAACATTTGTATGCTGCCAGTATCCAAAGAAGTAAAAAAAAATCGGCCAAGTGCGTGTCTGGTCACGCGCTGTGTAGGGCTCCGTAGTTGCCCGTCACAATATGTGGAGTTTTTTGTTTTACGCAACGAACAACTTCTTCTTAGTAATTTTCAATTGAATTTGAACGAAATGTTCCTTTTTACTTCTCGAAGTACATTTTAGAAGTTGGTTGACTATTAGTCATTAACTTGTTAAGCCTACTTAGCTGTGATAGTTTTCCTTTTAACTACTACAGCCGTGATTTTTTTCACATATCCAAAACAAAAGTTAAGCTGGAAGGGGTGGTATTTGACACTAACAAAAATTTGCACTTTAAAGCTTAATATTTCGTAGAAGGATCCATGGCATAGACGAAAAAAAGTAGGAAAATATCCTTAAAAAAACGACGTGATTAATATGTATATCTATGCCAAATTATAGCTTTCTAGTACTAAGAGTCTAAGAGCTAGCTGCGGACAGACAGACGGGACGGACATGGCGAAATTATAAGGGTTTTTTGTTGATTGCGGAACCCTAAAAATCACCATAATGATCTGTTTATAGATTCACAGTACAATAGTGACTATTGCATAATCGATTGAACAGTAAGGTGCAAATGAGATGATCGAATGATCGAGAAGGAAGGTGAACACCCTCCGTCTCGATCAATCATCACAGTTGTGCCTATCCGTATAAACAGCTTGACCAACCCGTTGTTCCCCAATTCGACTGAGCAGCTTTGACTGACTAGCCTTTCACGCGCATTACTTAAAGCTGCCTGCATTTGAGCCATTATTTTAATTACTATTTTCACACACTCAACTTTGATTATTTTGTACCTACTACAATTTTTTTAAACAGCCGTGTTGGCCTAGTGGGCGTTACCCCGACTTCTGATCCGGAGGTCGTGGGTTCGAACCCGGGAACCCACCAAATCCAATGGATTTTTCCACTTGAAAAATTTATGTGCGCATTAACACGTGCTCAAAACGGTGAAGGAAAACATCGTGAGGAAACCGGCATGCCCTAGAACCAAAAATTCGAAGGCATGTGCCTACAGTTAATGTTCCAATAAGCGGCGATGGGCTTGCAACCTGTCACGTGGAATGCTTACTATTTGCAAAACACGGGCATGTACCAAATGTAATGTTTGGACGTGCCTCTGACTACCCCTAATTGGTATCCTCAAAAGATCTACTCACTGAGTATGTATCTGAGGATGTCCACCATATTTCTCTATCCCATAAGTAATAAACGAATTACATGCCCGTTTTTTAAGGTTAATAAATATTAGTTAATTTGTAAATTCTTATGAGAAATAAATATATCGTAAACCTGAACACACCCTCTTGTATTTACATATAAGATTACAAATTTTATAATTTATGTCGTTATCGTACAAACGGTAATAAGGAGATCGCTACCGCCAACGAGCTAGTTCTATTTATTTATTCCTAGCAACGTAAGGGTTATTTAGAAATCACAGAAAAGCTCGGACCTAAATTTGTACCTTGATGGTAGGAATTATGGTCAGAGGGTTTTTCTTCCAACCATTTTTTTCCTACTAGTTGCTACCTGTCAATAGATTTGTAACCTGTCAGAACTTGCTAAATGGGTAAAATATGTCTTAGTAGGGATTTCATAACTTAATAATAATCCTGAAAGACTTAATAACCATTTGACCCCACACAACACATCAAAAACTACACACTGAGAAAATAAATAGAGCGTGTTTTTTTTTTTTTATCAAACAAAATAAAACTTTATTGTTCTAAAAAAGAAATTCGTATTATTAATTAATACTTTAGAAGCCGTTTTATTTAAAATTAATATTTAAATTATACCATAAACTTATATTTCTTATGCTACAGCACGCAATCATTTTAACAAACACAAGTAATTGGTCTGGCCTATACGAAAGTGAAAAATGTATAAAAAGTTTTTTATCAACCGCCCTGGAAAAAGTGAAGCTAATCTTGTTACCTGTGGCCATTTTTCATGAAATATGGCCCCCATCTTGTCAAGAGCATCCATTTTGTTGACTTATGAAGCTCTGTTTTTGAGTTTCGTGTAATTTATACCTTGTTCTAATGTTATAGAGTGGGTTTTAGAATGTGAGTTGGAATGTGTAATTTAAAGCTGCTAACTAGCATAATTAAGAGGACTACTTGTGGGAACCCTGATGAGAATCTTTTTCCCAGTTAGGTGACTGTATCTCAGTAAAGTTAAGTATTTTACGAAATTTAAAAAAATAAAAAAAAAAAAACATGACAACGTATTTTGGTGGATAGTAGCAAATTTCATACTAATTTCCGGTTAGAGGCGAACTCCCCCTGAATCGTATTTAATGGGGGCATTTTATGGGAACATGAAAACATATTTGGTATTCCCAGGTTATTATTGATAGTATCAAATTTCATACTAATTTCCGGATAGAGGCGGGTTCAAGGCCCCCTGAATCGGATTTTATGGGGGAAAATCAAATTATTAAAATACCGGAGCGAGAGAAACAGAATTTAATAAATAATAGAAAACAAGATCACGAAAAAAAAGTTATAAGTCCGCCCACCACGACCACGACTTAGTTTATAAGATCTATGTATTTAAGTTGTAACACCAACCAAGTGTCAATGGGTCTGAAGGGGGTTTATGTCAGTACCTAAAGGCGAAAGATTTGTACGTGTTGAAGGGAAACTAGTTTAAACCTGAGTTTCAAGACAAATTGTTACACAAAGGAAACAAGGTTTAAAAATTGAATGCTATAATATAATAGCAGACAGTTATAATATTTGACATTTAAAAAAGAGGTTTGACCCCAAAATTAACTTCTAAAAGATAAACCAGAATGTCACCTAGTTTATTTCGATCATAACTCAATCTGTATTGGAGAAACTACTTTCCAATTTTGGTAGCCAATCAAAATTATTGTGTAATTAATGTGATTAATCTATTTTATTTCGGTTTTGAAGTGTTTTATAATCAAATAATAATAATAATAATATTTTTTTCAAAATATCGTATATTACACACATTACATATTTATGATCTAAAATTAACATAAAGTAAAATTTATACTAGAACCTGAACTAGGGATTTTTTGAATAAATTATTATTCTTTTGAATAAATTATTATTAAATGGATATCCCTCGGTTCTATTTTATAATTAAATTGTAGACCTTATAGCAACTTTGCAAAAATACTCTTTTTTCGATAAGGTGGTTTAGTGACTCTGACAGAACTCGAGTTCAACTTGAGTTTAGACCACGTTTCGTAATTAGACCGAATAAGTTTAACGATGATAAAACTAGATGTCGCCACTTTGCATCAATTTCTGTCCATCCAAAGGTTGTCTGGAAGAGATCGCTATTAGCGATAAGATTGCCCATTGTACTACCTCAATAATTGTTTAATTTGCTATGTTTGAATTTGTAAGGAACATATGTGGTGTACCTAGAATAAAGTGTTATCTATCTATATATCTATCTGGTAGAATAGAACTCGTTATTGATACGTTTTGACATGTCCCTCGCGTTTAGGCACTTTTGAAATAAATATTCTTCAACATAGGAAACCGATACTCGGTTCGAAGCGTATACCCGACGATTTTCGAATATAGAAGTTGGCCGGTTTGCCGGAAGATAAGCCCGATTCCCCGAACACCGGACCGGACACCGGATCCAAGGCCAGTTCATATCTACCTCTCTAACTCACTGACTAGTTAGGGATAAGTTTTACGTATACCCGATCCGTAGGTGCTATGTAAACGCGCTCCCCGAACTGTTTAAAATAATTATATACACAACTGACGTATAAAGCGAGCGTTTTTATTACCGCCGAACTTCCGTTCGTTTCAAAGTGATTTTTTAATTCTAGTTTATGCAATAAGGACCTATCTATCTATAACTAAGTTGATCTAAGCCTGCGAGTTGCCGTTACAGAATGCACCCAAGCTCGTGAATATTAATAGTGCAGTATTTGGATGTCAGCTTAGTTAGCCAGCCCGCCACCTCCGATATCGCTCTGGCTAAGAGACAAAGCCAGTAGTTATATGAACTGCTTCTGGTAGGAAGATAGACATACCCAGAGGGTGTTCTAGAATATTTATATCTAAGGGTCATTTTACGTTTGTTCTACAGATGTTTGTTCGACAAACGATTCGACATTGAAGATAATTGTAAATATCAATCAAATCAGCTGTTGTGGCCGCCAATTAATTGTACATATCGTTTGATATTAGAATAATAAATTAAAAAATAAATAAGGCCATTTTTCACACAGCATCATCTAGTCCCAAACTAAGCAGAACTTGTATTATGGAAACTACATGACTGATATACTACTTATATGTATTTTTTTATAAATACATACGTACCTATTATACAAAGAAAACCCAGACCCATTACAAATATTTGCAGATCATACAAACATTTGTCCCGCGGCGGGATTCAAATCCGCAACTTCAAGGGGTCTTACAAACAATTTTATATTATTTACTTTTTACAATTTATTTTTGATATACTATTTTTTTCGGGTAAACCTGTTTATTATATGGGCAGAATTTACCCTTTATAGGATAGTATAAATATTCCGGAACACCCTGTACACAGGTGTAGATAGTTTGAACTGTATCTAGCTAGATGCGAGTGTTATTGTTTGGATACTGAAACGTAATCTCATGTCCATAGTCGACGGTCCCCTTGCTGCCAGATGGTTAGTTATGAAACTTTCCCTTTCAGATGGATATTTATTTAGGACTACGAATAAGTTTTACAGACAATGAATAAAAATCGTCCGAAAATTCGTTTTCTGCGAATTTGAATGACGTTAGAAACAATTATTTAAAGTTCGTTGTGTTTTCATGATTCAGCGGGTATCAGAAACTACGAGTACCGTGGTACGATGACACACAGACCTGAAACTAATACCTGCAGAACATTCTAACAATTGTCCCGCAGCGGGAATCGAACTCGCACCTTTTGCAAGCAAGCATCCTTACTTTGGCATTGAAATATGAATAATAATACCTAGGATTTATTATCGAAAGAACTTATCGTAATGCCTTTAAATCAAATAAATGAATAAAATTAACACTGGACATTTTCACACAGCATCATCTAGTCTCAAAGTGAGCAGAGCTGGTGTTATGGGAACTAAATGACTGATATACTACTTATACACATATTTTTTTGACTTAATATACATAGAAAACCCATTTTTTTCAAACCACAACAACTTTGTTAGGCCGCAGCTATACTGTAGGACTCATTGTAGGAGTTTATTTCTAGTGTCTAGTGCTTTCCCTCTACTGTCTGGCTAGAATACACGGTGGAAGCAATGTAGGCGCCTAGCTTCACGTCTAGCGTCACATAAAATATCAGCAAGCCCCTGATCGAAAGCGCTAGTCGCCAGACGCTAACTTGTAAAACTTAGTATGTAGCCTGCAGTGTTGTGTGGTTAAATTAATTAACCCTCTGTCTAAATGTTATTGTTCTTTGAGCGGATAACACAGACTTGTGAGCACAACAATACTTAAGAGCTAGCGAGTCTATTGTCCGATGAAGGAGAAGCGTAACTTTTTTAGTACCTATTTGTGAAATGATCAAGGGGAGAGAACGATCGGACTGTGCGCTATGAATTTGATTTAGTTACAATGGACTCGCTAGTCTGTGTTGTCCACTCATCGGAGAACAGTGAAAAGTAACTTTGTTTAACGATCAAGAGCAGTAGATGGTCAGACAATGATGCGAAAGAGCAGGTGGACAGTATAATTGTTTAATAAAAACATATTTAGTGTTGTTACGGGCAGGCTTTGCAAACTTCTCTAACTAACATCTCAAGTTCGTGTCTATGATAGAAAATTGCCTAAGTTTTCTTATATTAATAAAATCATAACATCTTTTCATTACTATCCATTCTCCGTACCGTAATTAGTAAATTGTATTGACCTTAATAGCTTTTATCGCTCCATACCATAACTTTCCCGTCTGCTGATACAATGCTTCGTAGATTCTATAGAGGTTCATAACCGATTAACTGGATAAGTGAATTAAGCATAACGACTATTATGTGGCCATTATGAAGGAATTAACGAGGCTTTCGATTGAATAAATATGATTAATGGATTAAAATCCTCTGACGACCTCTGTGGCGCAGTGGGTGGTAGCCCGCCTGAGACGCAGAAGGTTGCGGGTTCGATTCGCCTCGGGACAAATGTTTGTATCTGCGAATATTCGTCTCTGGTATGGGTGTTTTCTATTCATTTTTGTATGTATGTACAAAAAAAAAACTATAGAAGTATATCAGTCATGTAGTTCCCATAACACAAGCTTTGCTTAGTTTGGGGCTAAATGATGCTATGTGAAAATGTCCAGTATTATTTATTTTATATTTATAAATACATTAAAATACTTACCTTTGAATTAAAATGTCATACAATCTGTAGACTTATTTTAAAACGGTGTTTATTTCCGTTCAAACATTAATAAATAAAGTTCTAATACCCACTTATCGAAGACCATTAATAAGTTTCACGGCTAATTTGTTGGTCTAGATTGATTGATACGAATTAAATTGTCCCACGAGTTGGGAAACTCGTATTTTTGGTAACTGTATATATAAAATAACTAGACCTGATTGACTGATTGATTAGAGGTTATGATATAGACCGTAAATCCTAGAGAGAAATAAGGTGCTTTTAGAGTACTACACTTAGCAATTATTTTACAAAATCACACTAATATTATGCAAGAGATGAAGTAAACAAGGTTATTTTAAAATCACACAAAAGCTCTCGAACAGTAATTCCTACCAAAAAACCCTTTTTGTTCAGACGACCTCTGTGGCGCAGTGGGCAAAGGCCCACTTGAAGGTTGCGGGTTTGATTCCCGCCGTGGGAAAAATGTTTATATATGCAAATATTTGCCTCGGGTCTGCGTGTTTTCTTTAGATAATATGTATTCATTTATAAAAAAAGTATATTAGTCGTTTAATAGTCATTTAGTTCCCATAATACAAGCTCTGCTAAGTTTGGGGCTAGATGATGCAGTGTGAAAAGGTCCAGCATTTTTTTTTTTGTTAAGAATTTGATATGTGAATTTTAAAATTCAGCAAAAGTTTGTCCTTTAGTTTAAATAAACTTATTCTCATAAAGACAAGCAATGTCACTTATATGAGAACAACATTTAACATAAGGTAGAAATAAAATAAAAGTAGGTAGGTAGAAGTAGGTCGTCGGATTATGTATTATTCCTTTTTTTTTAGAATATTTAACTTTTTTGCATCAAACAAAACTAAAACCAGTTGTTTCTTAAAATATCAAATCCTATTAGGACTTTTTTAAGTCAAGAACTATTTGATTTTAACAGCTGAAATGTCAAGTGTTTTCTCACACTCGTAATAAAAATTTACAAATATGACTTCGGAAGAAAACTAAAAATAAGACAAATTCCTTAGTATTAGAAAAAAAAATATTGGGTTTCATGGTACTAGGAATTATGGTCCGAGAGCTTTGAGTAATTAAAAAATAGCCCAGTATAAAAATCTCAACGCGGACTAAGCTTAGTCGCTGGGCGTTAGTTATTACGAAGACTCATACAAAATCAAGTTTCAATAGTAAGTTTTTTTCCGATTCGTCGATCAGTGGTCAGTACCAGAACACACGCTTACGACTATAAGCTCTGTGATAGACATCCTGAGAAGGTCAATTACCTACTCAGCACGTAGCTCCGTGATGATACTAAGTAGAAGTAGACAGAGGTACGTCCAAATATTATATTAGGCATATGCCCACGTTTTTCAAAGGAGTTAGCATTCCACGTGACATAATGCAAGCTCATCATCGCTTATGGCTAATTGGAACACTAGCATTGTGGGCACAATGCTTTTAAATTTTAAGTCTGGATTACAGCATGTCGGACTTCGGTCGATGTGTTTTTTCAGTCTTAATTTAGAATAATAATAACTTTTTTTTTCTAAAAATAAGTGTTATTACAACATAATTTTAAGTGTTTGATGCAAAAATGTTGATAAACTCGTAAACGTTACGTTACGAGTCGTTAGATATCCGGCGCACGCCTCCCGAATTCAAGGGTCTGCATAAGTTACGGCAATTTTATGGCAGTGATGATAACCTATTTTCTTAAACCCTTACTTCAGATTCTCGAACGAGAATTAGAGCTAACATTTATTAGGAAATAAATGACTTTTAGCTAAAAGTTTTTAGAGTTTTTCCTCGTTTTTAGAATGCATAATTAAATTATATTTCATTCTTAATCACAAATAAAAAAAAGAGTTACTTAGCAACCTACACAATCGGACTCAAAGTTGCAGCGCCCTAGCTTTTTGGTTAAAATATATTACCGACCAAAGTTAACGCGAATAAATTCGAGGCGACAGATAACCCTGGTTATCTATCTACATAACTTCAAATCGATTTATCTGCGGTCGTGTCTTCTATTGGAGGAACTAGATATTAATTGTCAAATTTCGATGGAGGAAATACTGAGCTGATAACAAATTAATTAATTAAAATACATGACCATTATCACAGTTAACTCTACGTGGATCATACCATATATATTTCAATCAGTAAGTATCGTTGTTGAGGTCTTGTGACTAACAGATTTGAACTAAAATGACTTCGACAATCCTTCAAGAACAATGAGTAGTGATTAGATTTTGAAATATTAATATTTACATTACGTCAAGGCTCAGTCGAGCTAATACCTTTTCACTTTATTTCTCCTAAATTAGGTATACCATACAGAATTTATTCTCATAAGAATTTATAATTTACTTAAATGAGAACTTATAACTAACAAACAAACATTGCGTAGGTAGGACCCTACTTAAATAGATGCAATACGCGAGCGTGCGTTATGAACTAATCTAGATTAGGTAAAACTAAGTAACAAAAACTAATTATTACTACTAATTATTATTAATGGAAGTCTCGACAGAGCTTACTTATTTGAGCCTTTTGGCGTTGAGACTCTGTGGTCCGTGGGGAACCGGGGCCCTTCGCGTTTTCAAAATTCTTTCAGGGCGACTGGTCGAAGCGACGCGTGACAAGAGAGCTGGCTCTTATCTGGGTCAACGCATTAGCATTGCCATTCAGCGTGGCAATGCGGCCAGTGTTTTGGGAACGCTTCCGCCTGGTAGTGATCTGGATCAGTTGATCTATCTATAGATCGTTTGCAACGGTCTTTAGATAGCTAGCTGTTTCATCTGTATTTTTTGTATATACCTACTTGTACATAGTTGTATGAATAAAAATTATTAATGTTTAAGGTTTTTACCACCTCCTAGTGCCTAAATTTTAGAGGTTTAATTTGGTTAATGTAGTTCTCTGAGTGAAATAAATGTATTTTACCACCTACAAATTCAGTGACAGTTTGTTAAACACAGATGCACTTTTTTTAGAATATCTATCCCACAATTTTATGGTACTTAGTATAATTAGAATTTAGTTTCTTTGTTAAGGTTGTTAGTTTATAAAACTGTATTATTTAAGTTACAAAACCCCGAATTCTGATCCGGAGGTCGTGGGTTAGAACCCGGTCGTGCACCAATGGATTTTTCCACTCGAAAAATGTATGTGCGCATTATCTTGTGCTGAAAACGGTGAAGGAAAACATCGTGAGGAAACCGGCATGCCCTAGAACCAAAAATTCGAAGGCATGTGCCAACAGTTAGTGCGGCGATGGGCTTGCAACCTGTCACGTGTAATGCTTACTACTTGCAAAAGGCGGGCATGTACCAAATGTAATGTTTGGACATGCCTCTGACTACCTCCTACTTGGTATCCTCAAATATCTACTCACTGAAAATGTATCTGAGGATGTTCCAAAAAAAAATCATAAAAACATTTAAAAAAAACACGCTCACGAGAGCGTGTTTGTTTTTTTTATTTAAGTACAAGATGGGCTTTATTTATAACAATTTTATCTCCCCCACACCGTCTGAGATTTCATGGACGAGCAATAAACTTAAGTCACAATTCGCAGAATTTCCTATAAACCATTCCAATTCGGTACTGCGATTTTAATCGAAAAATGCTTTGATAGGTAAAATGAAATGAATGACTAGCATTCGCTGTTTCCCAATAAACTGAAAATGTTATCTAAGCACGTAAAACCGCAAATTCAGATTTCAGTTTGGAACGAATCGCGGCGCATCTTTACGAGTAGTTTGAATGCGATAAGCTGTGTACACACTAACATATGTTTTTTTTATAAAAGAGTATTAACTATTTAAGAGTTACATTAAATACTATAACTTTCCAACTTTGAAAAGCGCGTAAACCGGAAATCAAAGAGATGATCATAGATTTTGTGGAGTTCACTCTATTATCTACAAGTTACTTTTGGAGCTACTTATATTCCTTTGTATCTGCAAATGTTTAAGATTGTATAACGCCAAGCCAACCTACCAATCTGAGCCTAATCAAGATTATTGCTACGGCGAAGCTCGACAATAACAGCCAAGTCAGATTGGTTGTGACGTCACAACCGGTTTATTACCCGCCCCAGATCGTGGTGTGGGGAAAATCATTTCAATAATAAATAAATATCCAACAGCCACATACATAGTCCTGACCCTTTACTCACACAAAACAGGTTCATAAAGTGGGTAAGTGGAACTTATTGTGTTGAGAAAATAGACATTTATTATATTTATATTATAATATATTAGGATTCCCTGTATTAGGAACTACGAGTACCATGGTACCTCAACCAACACCCAGACTCAGAATAAATATCGGTAGGGGCTTAGAAAGCCGTCACACGAATTTAGATGAAAAAACTGATAGGGGTGAAGGGGTTAACTCTTCTATTCCAAAGGTGCCTACTTCCAAGGTTAGGAATTCCTATTCAATTGAATAGTTTCCGAGAGATTACGATTTTTTTAAATATTGTAGGTTAAGTACTGTTAAAATTAAGTGCGAGCAAACTTTGTATGAGGCCTATACCTCTAATTTCAACAAAGAAGAAGAAATAGAGTCAAATAAGATCATGTGACTCACCAACAACATCAATACGCTGTGCTCGGCCATGCTTGTGTTTTTTAAGATCCATAGTGTACTGAACAGTGTTTTACAGAAATTAAGATTTGAATAGGGTTCATTTCGGTTCTGAGACACGCCGGCCGCTGCCGCGACAAGCTGTGCTTGGCCATGCTTGTGTTTTTTAAGATCCCTAGTGTAATGAACAGTGTTGGACTGAAATTAAGATTTGAATAGGGTTCATTTCGGTTCTGAGACACGCCGGCCGCTGCCGCGACAAGCTGTGCTCGTCCATGCTTGTGTTTTATTAAGTTCCCTAGTGTACTGAACAGTGTTGGACTGGAATTAAGATTTAAATAGAGTTCTGACATTTGCCGACCGCTGCCGCGCCACGCTGCTTTCGGCTCGTGCTTGTGTTTTATGTTCCCTAGTGGGCTGAACAGTGTCGAACTGGAATTTACATGAAATTACTCTTACCTACTTACTCTTTCAATTTACATGAAATTAACGCTTATCTTACATATTTGTCATTTACCTATTGAGTGCACAGCCTAACTCTCAGCGTACGAGAGTCTCTCTCAAGAAAGTTGTAATAATCCTTTATTCAGCGCGCTCTCGCTCTCTCAATGATTAAACCGAACGGTCCGCATTATACCAACTTCCCCTACATGTGGTAAGAAACTGCGTATCAACAATTCATCAAAGGAATGTCTGCAAATGCAAATATCTATGGTATTTTTGATATTACTAACTACTCATGAGTATGTAACTGAGTTTCGTTTATAGTTAGATATATGTTTATTGTACAACAGTATATACAAAAGAAACACGAAAAAGAAATTATAATTATACCTAGTGATACAATGGGCGACCTTACCGCTGCAAGCGATCTCTTCCAGGCAACCTTTGGATGGACAGAAACTGGAAGAACAAATAAGGACGGCGGCGTACAATCAACATTAAAGAGACCGAAAGTAGTTAAAAATAAAAAAAAATACAATAAACAAAATACATATCTATACTTTATATAAACACACCTAATAGATACATATAGATATATATATAATATTATATTAAGACGACAAGCTTTTGAAAATAGGAAGAGACTTAGCTTGTAGTATGGAGACGTTTATATGTTTATAGATTTTTTTTTGTGTCACTGAAACCAAAAAAAACATTTTTGAATTAATACAAAGTTGAAAGATGTAAAAGCATATTAGGTTAATTTATCTGGCACTAAACTTTTTATATTAATAATGAATATAATAAAATGTCAACCCATTGTTTACAATAGTATCGCCATCCACACTACATTATTATGTTTTTAAATAAGAAAAGTCGTGATCTTCGGCACCGCTCATGCTCAAAGGTACAGACACGCAGTATTAGTTAAACGAGTGAAATAATTTTAATAAACACCTTACAGTCAAGTACAGTACACGTTTTTGTCAATCTCATTTGTTTTATTTCTCATACGTGCACTCTTTTAAGTGACACAAAATAAACAATTTTTATCTATATCTACGAGTAAGTTCATAGAAAAAGAAAAAAATAAGACATACCTACAGTTATCTAACCCTTCAAATTTGAACACAGCAATGTTTAGCGACAGAAATAGGGTATGGTGATCGATATAATCGCTATTGTAGCGCTTCAGAAATGTATACTGAAACCCGTGTTGACTCTTTTAATGCCATCCAGAGAAAGAGAATAGCCTTGTTTATGTCCAGAGTTGACACGTGTAAAAACGCAATTATAAAGAGTTTGGCATATCGTTTGATCTTGTCAAATATGTACAAACGGTGGGTGGCTATTGCCACCTAGAATACTAAACTTACTATATTTTTTTTGGATTTAGGTATCATAGGTACCTAATCTATTTCTGTTTTTTTTTCTAAGCTTTTTAAAATAATTTGTACAATAGTATTGTACTGTAAACTATGGATCTCGTGTCTGAAACTAAAGAATATTATTATTATTATTATCCTAGCAACGTGAGTTGTACTTAATATTTCCAGCAATGTAAACTTTGCAATACTAAAGTTATAAATTGAACCGCGCTGTTTACGTTTCATTATTGTTTCTTCGTTTATTATTATTGTTTGGTCTCCTTAATTTGTGCAGCCTACACACAAATTATTGCTTCTTGACTTCAAAACTAAGTTTTACAGCCAGAATAACTTTCCGTGTTTCAAAGTTATGTTAAACAACACTTTATTTATTTGGAAAATTAATGAAAGTCCGATGACTTTCATTAATTTTCCACACAGCTCAGAGGATAAATAAACTGTAATGACAGTGGGCTGGTCATATAAATGCTGAAGAACTGACAACCGTCAGGGTAGAGGCGTTTTTGAGTGAAGACCACGTCTTGCCAAACTAGTGTGGGGTGCCCCCCGGCGATGACTTAATGCTGTGTGGAGAGAAAATGGATGAGAAAAGCCGAATGCCGGGCTCAGTGGCCCGTATTTATTATATAGGGGCCTATGTCCAACAGTGGACTGATGGCTGATGTGGCTGATGTGGCTGATGTGTGCTGATGATCATGATGAACGGCCACACACCTAAGTGTCGTGCTATTGGGTAGATTTCTCGATATTTTTTTTTTTTATGATATCTTATATTTTTATTATTTGCGGGTCTTAATCGCGTTTATCTTTCTATTTTCTCGACGTTTCCACTGCATTGCAACAGCCGTGGTCACGGGTTGACTGCAGTATATGGAGCTATCGTCGAGTAATAACTTTGAGGAAACTACCCTCATTTCATCTCCAGATTCAGAAAAGTCCAAGTTCACATTACGACACACTAAAATAACCGTATCACCGCACTGCTAAATTGTATTTACACAAAAATTTACACGCATTTTTAGATTTTTAGTTGCGCTATTCGTAGAGAAGTAGACCTTAGTGTTCATATGTATTGCTTTTGCGTGAGTGGCTCCTTAATTTGAATACAGCGAAGCTATACGTGCACGTGCGCTGCGATTGTTTGGCACCCTAACTAGCCATCATAATGTGCCTTTGCACATCCTGATTTATACCCACAAAGCAAATGGAAGAGCTGATTGAGAACCTAATTAACGGAACGGCATCAAACGGTGATTCGATTATGATACTCGGCGTTTTAACTATGGAGCGGGATTATATTGGATTTTCAATTGCACTGACAGGCAGACGTGACGTGTGCGGAATCATGTAGGGCGATATGAAATTAAAGTCAGCTACTATTGGTACTCGAATCACGGGAAAAATGAGTCTTGCACGTATTTTAACACTCGTTTAAATAGTTTTTTTTGTATCGGCACAGTTGCGGCTAATTTTATCAAACACCTCTTTGTCTCTGTGTTTTTGTTAAAAATCTTAGGTACCTATTTATAGTGTATATTTTATTTATGTATTATGTACCTGTCCTTTCTGTGCCTAGTTGTTGTCAAATAAATCACTTTCTATTATATTCTATTCTATTTTAAAAAAATTCTTGGTCAGTAAACATAACTATAAGTTTGATATGAGCCTTTATCGCGTTTACTTTTATATTATTTTCCCGAAGTAAGGACTATGTTTCAACAGCCATGGTCACGGGTTAAATGGTAAAAAAAAAGTAGTCGAAACTACCATACATTTTATTCATTTTTTTTTCCCGCAGCAGGAATTGAACCAGCATCTCTCGCATATCAGCCGGCTCACTCCCAGAGTCGTTTACTTTTACAATTAAACACTAAACATTTTTTTTAATTTTAACAATAGTAACACCATATTTCCGTAAGCCATTGATATTCAGCATTCAATCTCGACGTAATATTGATCACAATCCAATCGGACGAGCTCCCGTGGAATCAAATGAATATATATA
This sequence comes from Perizoma affinitatum, assembly GCA_961405105.1. Lineage (NCBI taxonomy): Eukaryota > Metazoa > Arthropoda > Insecta > Lepidoptera > Geometridae > Perizoma > Perizoma affinitatum. The sequence continues at coordinate 3,044,370 of OY560191.1, read as the reverse complement.
TATATATATATATATGCATGCTCCTGTTTTCATTTCATATACTCTTTGCCATATTGAGATAAAAAACTGAATGAAGGCTCCATGCCACAAATACCAGAATTTAAGCTAATAATATCCGTAGGTAGGCTGAACCAATATGGATGAAAGTTGGAACCGGTATATCGCTTTTCTTTTTGGCTTTTATCTGTACCAAGCAAGCCAGAGGCTTATTATTAATGAGACAAAAACAGATTGTTGTATGTTTTCGCTAATACCATCCGTAATGGCTGATTTAGATGAAGAAGTTCCGAAACCTCGTTGGCATACGAACCGTCCGCCATTTTGAAGAAGAAAACTAGGATCTTTGGCTATTGTTGAAACATTGCCAATCGATAAAGTTATAACAAACAAAAAGTATTCAATCTCTTATAGATAGATAGATAAACTCTTTATTGTGCATAACCCCAATTTAAGTGATAAACACGAAAATGTAGAAAACTAAAGTATTTATTTTACCATACTTTAGTTTTCTACGTTTTCTATAAATACCTATTTCTGAAAGTATTTGACTTGCGAGATTAGATACTGAATACTTTTTGTTTGTATTCAATTTCTCTGTTTTTTTATGCTGGACATTTTTCACACAGCGTCATCTAGCCCCAAAGCTAGCTTGTGTTATGGGAACTACATGACTGATATACTACTTATATATATTTTTTTTGTAAATACTTATATATTATACATAGACAACACCCAGATCCCGAGACAAATATTTGCAGATTCAAAAATTGGTCCCTCAAATGTTCTCTTTTAAACAAAACAGTTATTACACATCTATATGTTTTTTATTCGGGCACCACACGAGCGAAGCCGTGTTCTAAGGCTAGTTATTAATAAAACAAAAACACATCGTATTCCTAATCTCACGGCACACGTAGTAACAGCAGTTCCAGCGAAATATTTTCAGTGACTGTCGCTTTGTATGCTGAGTCGACAACATTGCACACAAAGGAGAGTTTCGGAAGGATAATGGTTTTTAATGTTCAGTTTTGATTTCGGTAAAAGCGGCTATTGTTCCGCTCTCGAAGCAGACACAAAAGGGGGAAAATAATAGTGGAACCTCTAATCTATGAAAGTCTGCCATAGGTTAGGCGTCCGTTATTTTCTTTCATAACTTTTGAGCGAAATTGTAAATGTATATTCATCGTCGTAATACAAAAAACAAATACTTTCTCATCTTTAATATCAGTTATAGACATCCTAAGATCTATAATCAGTACATAGATCTGTGAGGATACCAAGAAAGGGGTAAACAGAGGCACGTCTAAACCTTGTATTGGGCACACAACCACGTTTTAGATATAAGTTAGCATTCTGCTGACAATTTGAAACCCGTGTTAGAAATAATCAATGTCCAGCATTATTTATTTATATAATTGTTTGCCACTTTCCTTTAAAAGACACTTAAGCTGCATTTTATACCTAAAACTCAGTAGGTCTGGCTTAAGTTTAGTAGTAAGATAGAAAGGAATTATTGTGGTGCACAATAAATGGTAGAGTCAGCAATAAAAGTAAACATATTCTATGTTAAGGCGCACAGGCCGGTAACACATCGGATTTATCTTCATCTGCGTGAGTCTTTACCCCAGGTCAAGTCAATTCAAGACAAGTCAACATTCATTTATTCATTAAAATCACAAGGATCACTTTGAAACGTCGGTTTTATCTACTGCCTGTTCCTCCGCGACCAAGCCAGCAAAGAAAGTCAAGAAAACATAGTTTGTTATTCTTTTTTAATGGTTCTTTTGAAAAACAATAGGTTCCTATTTTTTTTATCGATTTGAAAACAACCTAATGCTATCTCTAATGCCTGTCTATAAAGCTACATGTGCTGATCTCTTTTACAGCAGATAAAATGAGAGCAAAAAAAATGTACATAATACAGCTATAGCTCACTCAAAACAATACAACAGTGCATTCTCCCGGTGATGAAAAACATATCTTCATTGTCCTCATGCATTGAACCGGCAGGCAATTACGGCCCGTATGCCATCTGTTAGGAAGATAGTATAGGGTTAGCGGCCGACGATTTGAACAATGCAAAGCAATATAAAATTCGCTTAAACTGTATGTTATTACCGCCGGGTTTGAACTCACGACCTCCGGATTGGATGTCGGGGTACCGCCCACTAGGCCAACACGGATTAAAAAAACAAAACAAACAAACACGATCACGTATTTCCTCATGATATACATCGTCAGATTTTTCCACTAGGAAAAAATCTGTGCACGTTTCCACGTGCTCATAAAGGGCGGCGTAGGGAAACATTGTAAGGAAAGGGCATGCCCTAGAACCAAAACTCGAAGGCATGTGCCATCAATTAGTGTTCCAATAAGCGGAGATGGGCTTGTAACCTGCGTAGCCTGTACAGACATTCATACCCACGGACATATGTGTTGACATGTAGTTCCTTATTTGGCTTCGTAACCCTAATATAAATAAATAATGCTGGACATTTTCACACAGCATTATTAAGCCCCAAAGTAAGCAGAACTTGTGTTATGGGAACTACATGACTGATATACATTTTTTTGTAAATATTACCTCTAAAATTTGGTAGAAAACATCCTAGTCAAATATTTGAAGATCATACAAAAATTTGTTCCTAGGCGGGAATCGAACCCGCAACTTTCGGCGTCTTAGGTGGGCCTTTGTCCACTGCGCTAAAGAGGTTGTCTCGTCGTCTTGAAAATAGGGGTAGGACACGAAACATTTTGACAAAACCTTCAACCTTCATGTAATAGACTTTTTATAGAAGATACCCATAAAAGCTATACGGTGTAATTACCGACTGATCCTCGCTTCATACGGGGTGGCATATTTCATATATAAACCACTTCGTGACATATTTTATTTGTAGATCAAAAGCTTTTGTGGGTTACTAAAATGTCGTTATCTATAAATCTTCTATGGGTTTTATTGGCAGTGACACTAAGTATTGGTCTGATATTGGAAGAAGGTTTTATTTGGGGGAACTGGTAATAATTGATAGAGCCGTGTTAGCCTTGTAGGCGGTACCTCGTCTTCCTATCCGGATTCCGTGGGTTTAAATCCGGCCGTGCACCCATCGATGTTTCCACACGAATGTATGTGCGCATTAACAAGGTCTCAAAATGATGAAGGAAACCAGCAAGCTCTAGAACCAAAAATTCGAAGGCATGTGCCATCGATTAGTGTTCCAATGAGCAGAGATGGGATTGCAACCTGCCACGTGGAATGCGAATTACTTGTAAAACGCGGACAAGGGCCTAATATAATACGTGGACGTGCCTTGGACTACCCCCTCGATATCCTCAATGATCTTTGAGGATATTCAACATGGGGAATACAGTCGTGTGCGTGTTTGTTTTTGTAAATGTTGCGCCGACAGAAGTCACATTAGTGCCTATATAAAAAACTATACATATTATAACAAACGCAAAATAATAATTAAATCATTATACATTTATTCATACAACTATGTACAAGTAGGTATATACAAAGAATACAGCTAGCTATCTAAAGACCGTTGCAAATGATCTATAGATAGCTCTGGTTGCCTGGAAGAGATCGCTTTTAGCGATACGATTGCCCATTGCACCTTGTACGTTAAATGAGCTCTTGTGTTTATGTATTGTTCTTTGAGGTCTAGAATTTAGAGTTTATTTATCTATATACGCTTTTTAGTATTTACTTTCTCCAAGCGATTACATTTCGCAGAAATAAAACAACCCGTTTCTTTGGGTTATACATTTATAACATATTAAAATAATGTTATAAATGTATCAATATCTGATGGATAATGTCAGAAATTTTATTCACAAGTTTTATTTTAGAGCTGTTATCTTTACAATTTGTTTTAAGTGGAGTGAATTTTGTAAAATCTTATTTTTAAAAAAACTATATTCTTGGTAATATGATAAAATAAATATTTGATTTTAATTCTGCCACAAATAGTCTAGGCACGTTTTCATCGCCTATTATGCGGTCTCTAATGGATGGGCGCGGTGATCGGACGGAGAAACAAATAAACACGCCAATGTGTTGCTACGCAAGCTCTACGAGAAACTCGCTACGAACGCTACGACCGCTACGGATAAAGCCGTGCGTACACTATATCAATAAAATAACTTTTCGCCATTTTGTACAGTAAATAGGATTTAGTCTTACCACCATATCATACGTTTTCATTAATAAGTCATCGTCTGAAGAAGTTTATCATAAAATACACGCTTCTTGCTTTTCTGAATAACTAGCCACAGTGTAGAACTGGCCTAAGACGCATGAACATCGCGGTGAACCTCTTATTTTAAGCCTATTTGAGCCTTAACGACCTGAGTAATTAGTTTTAAGCAATCACCGGGAAAATGTTTGAGATGTAAAAGGTGTGAACTCCCTAATTTTCTTACCGTCTAACTAATGATGGTAACCGCATAATTCCAAAGAACTTTAACACCGGTACTTATTTTCAACTGGTTGTCTTCACAAAGTACTGCGAAGACAACCAGTTTAAACATTTCACAAAAAACACGATAAGGACTGTATTCCCGTGATGGATCTCCTCATACTCACAGAGTAGATTTTTGAGAATACCACATAGGGAGTAGTCAGAGGCACGTCCATATATTACATCTGGCATATGCCTAAGTTTTGCAAGTATTAAGCATTTCGCGCGGGGCTCACAAATAAACATCTATTTATACTCATAAAATAGTCCTGAACCCACACTGGTGGTTTTGGTAACAGTTTTTAAAAAACTTTGACACAGGTCCAAGATTTCATCGTTTGGATTACCTATATTTATGAAAAATGTATTTAGTCGGAAGTAACAAAGAAACAGGGGATAAAGAAATACCAATTTTGTTGATAGTATAATTTTCGGTGCATTTTGCCATATCCCTTCAGTCGCCCCCGCGACAAAAGGAAATCCACGGTTTTAATCACGTTAAAAAGGGCCTCATCATAGGCAACTAATCCATTTGAGCCCTTTACAAAGCGTGTCAATAATCTGATTCTACTTGAATGTTAGTTAAATATAAACAAAGATTAGAGTTCAGGGTTGGGGCAGATACCCTCATCAAATCAAATTTATTCAGCGCTAATTTATACACAAAAGCAACTCCTCAAATTCTATACTAAGATAATCCAGGCAAAAGCTTTTGAAATCCTTGAATTAAGCTAATGAAGTCAGCGTCTTATATCTGATTCTCAATGCAGAGGTTTTCAGACAATCTTTGAACGTCATAACGGTCGTTATACAGGACTCGTCAACACAACTCTTAGCGAAAAATCTATACGCTAGGCTTGCCCTTTTTATTACCTAATATTATATTAGGCATGTACTTTAATCTAAGCCTATCTAAACAGGTACATTAGGTATATATTAACGACATCTCTTACTCACAAACAGGTAATCAGTGGGTAGGTATTTACTTTTATACATTAAAACATATTTCTGGCTCTTATCTGGGTCAACGCATTAGCATTGCCATTCAGCGTGGCAATGCGGCCAGTATTTTGGGAACGCTTCCGCCTGGTAGTGATCTGGATCAGTTGAGCTATCTATAGATCGTTTGAAACGGTCTTTAGATAGCTAGCTGTTTCATCTGTATTTTTTGTATATACCTACTTGTACACAGTTGTATGAATAAACATATATCTCATTCTAAGTCTCATTCTAGTGTATTTAAAAATATGTCTGTCTCATTCTGAGTGTTGGAGACCAATTCTAGTACTCAGTTTTGTTTAGAAAATGGTGACAGATTCAAGAATATTTAAAAATGTAGGTATTAGTTTTGGTCCCTAGTACATGTATTTGAATTTTTAGTTTGATAGGTATTTGGCAAGTTCAATTTTGGATTACAATTTTTAATTAATTAATTAGCCAGAATAAATAGTATACAGATAGGTATTCAGTTTATGCTGTTAAAAGAACCGCTAGTGGTGTGGTGTGGGGATGTTCTTCTGTGTATTGGTAGGTACCTGCCCATAGACAATAGTAGATTGTGTCACAAGGGACCAAAATAGTGTATTGAGGGCGAGAGCGATTGTTTGAATCCTGAGCGTAGCGAGGGATTCAAAGTACGTCGCTCGAGGTTCATTAATTTTGGTACCGTGTGGCACACTCTGCTTTTCATCGCCCACTATGAAAAAAATAAATAAGAGATGCTTTTAGTAGCGGCGATGGGCTTGCAACCTGTCACGTGGAATGCTAACTTGCAAAACGCGGGCATGTACCAAATGTAATGTTTGGACGTACATGTCCGCGTTCTGCAAGATAGCATTCCACGTTACAGGTTGCAAGCCCATCGCCGCTTATTGGAACACTAACTGTTGGCCTTCGAATTTTTGGTTCTAGGGCATGCCGGTTTCCTCACGATGTTTCCTTCAACGCTTTGAGCACGCTTTAATACGCACATAAATTTTTCGACTGGAAAAATCCATTGGTGCACGATCGGGTTCGAACTCACGACCAGATGAGAATACCACCCACTAGACCAACACGGCTAGACACAAATAAAAAAAAAAATCAATAAAACAAAATAAAAAATAAATAAATAATTTTGTGATTTGGTTACATATCAAAATTTCAAAATTAAAAAAAAATGTGAATCAAATTAAAATTGTCTGTAATATTTTGATAAATAAAAAAACAAATAAGAAGTTCCCGTGGGTTTTTATTTAATATACAGGGTGTAATCGTTAAGTGTGCACAGGCGATTATTCCGTAACTATTGCAGATATCAAAAAACTTTAAACTGATATCGAAAGTACTTTACCTAATGAGTAAAATGACATTAATAACTTTTTAAAAATAAAACGAGAAATATCCAAAAAAATTACATTAATCACTCCCATACATTTTATTTCTTAGTAAGTACAAAATTTTGTGTTCAAAGCATATGTTCGAAGTGACGTCCTCCTTGTGCAATACAATGACGAGCTCTATTTACAGTTTCTAAATGAACTTTCCTTAACATTTGCGGAGTAATTAAAGCAATTGCACGACGTACACGATTCTGTAACTCTTCTAGGCTGTGTACTCTCTCAGCGTACACGTGGTCTTTGACAAATCCCCATAGGAAGAAATCACAAGGCGTGAGATCCGGGGATCTGGCAGGCCAAGGGGTTGCACTATTATTGGCTATTAAGCCATTATAATTGTTTCGTAAGAAATTCATTACAACATTTGTATTATGTGCAGGTGCTCCATCTTGTTGAAAAATTATGGACCTTCTTTCATCGTCTGGAATTGGTTCTAAGAGACTTGGCATATCGTTTTGTACAAAGGAGAAATATCTCTGTCCATTTAAGGTTCCACTGTAAAAATATGGCCCAATGATCCGATCTCCAAGAATACCACACCACACATTAATTGAGAATCGCACCTGAGCTCTAACTTCAGTAGTTAAGCGAGGATTGTCAATTGACCAATAATGCGAGTTTTTTCTATTGTAAATGCCGCAGTTTGAAACATTACTTTCATCGGTCCATAAAATTGACCTTACATTGACATAATTATTGACTAGCCAATTGCAATAGACCAGCCGACGAGCAGGATCATCATTGTGCAGCGTTTGAGTAGGTTTTATCTTAAATGCTTTGAAGTTGTGTTTTTTTAATAACTTGTGTACATAATTGTGGGACACTGGAAATGATCGGGCCACTGAACGCGTTGATTCTTGTGGATTATCTACTACGTAGTTAATAATATTGTTATCTAAGTCATTATCAAATTCCGGAGCTCTTGTTCTCGAACCTTTTTTTCTGTTAAAAGATCCATAATTTATCAAATTGTTATCCAACTTACGTAAATACGTACCAGAAGGAACTTCTCTATCTGGGTACTCTCTTCTGTAGGCGATAATGGCCGCCCTATTGTTACAATCACGTTTGTAGTACATTTTTAACATGTCCCTCTTTTCTGTATTGGAATATGCCATTTTTCAATCAATAAATGCAACAATCACGATTATTAACGCAAATTGAAAAATACAATAAATTGGCGGGAACGAGAACCCGCGATAAAGAATTTGAATTTAGAACGAACATTTAGTTTAAGGAAACTAAAACCTTTCTACTATCTCATACTAAATGTATGGGAGTGATTAATGTATTTTTTTGGATATTTCTCGTTTTATTTTTAAAAAGTTATTAATGTCATTTTACTCATTAGGTAAAGTACTTTCGATATCAGTTTAAAGTTTTTTGATATCTGCAATAGTTACGGAATAATCGCCTGTGCACACTTAACGATTACACCCTGTAGTAAACAAAGGCGCGCTTTTTTTATTACCAGTCAGGACTTTATCAAAGCGAATTGCCTTCAAACTTTTTAATCAAATAGTGTTCCAAATTCAAATAAAATTTCGCCACTGTTATTAAGTGCACCGGAATGACCCATTTTGCTTGCATAAATAAATAAAATAATAAATAATGCTGGACATTTTTCACACAGCATCATCTAGCCCCAAAGTAAGCAGAGCTTGTGTTATGGGAACTACATGACTGATATACTACTTATATACTTTTTTTTTGTAAATACATACATATTATACATAGAAACACCCAGAACCCGAGACAAATATTTGCAGATGCAAACATTTGTCCCGCGGCGGGAATCGAACCCGCAACCTTCTGCGTCTCAGGCGGGCCTTCGCCCGCTGCGCCACAGAGGTCGTCTAACAAAATCGAGGAACAAAACGTTTTTCGAATAGATGGGATGAAATAATTATTTTTGTTATTGTTCCTGGCTGTTAGGAAACCTTTTTGCTCGTGACTCATGTAATGAGCTTGTATACGCGTTAGCCGTAATAAGTTGTTTATTTGTTGGGTCTGGGTGTTTTCTATGTATAATATGTATGTAATACAATAAAATCGTATATAAGTAGTAGGTATATCAGTCATGCAGTTCCTATAACACAAGCTCTGCTTAGTTTGGGGCTAGTTGATGCTGTGTGAAAAATGACCAGCATTGTATGGCAATAGCAATAGGTTTTTTTATGCATAAATCATTATTAAACTTGGAAAGGTTTTAATTCCATGAGTCACGAGGGAACGCTGCAAAAGACAATCGAAAATAAACGTTGGAGGTTTTAATGTTTTTTTGTTAAACTCAACTTGTTTAGCTGTCATAGAAGTACTTTTTGTATTTTTGTTCATGATTTTTGTTATACATTTTTTCTAATATTTTGGTGGCGGCGCGTTTATCAAAGTTGTTATAATGAGTTCCATTGTTCGTCTGCCATAAACGTTATTGAACTTAGTTTTTTTTTTATAGGACTTTTATCCAATGTTTATGACAGCCACTAAAGTAACACAGATAAACAAACTAGGTATTTTTTCTTGTAGATATTTTGTCGGATATTATGTATTTGGAAAGTTTTGTAATCAAATTATTCTACCAAAAGGGCTAAGTTAATTTTATCTTGTACATGAAATATATTGGTGTATTAAAAAATATGTATGGCACACACAACATTGTTCTTTTAATTTGTATGACATAATCAGTTGAAGTAAAATATATACCTACAATTAATGTAGGTTATAATTTTTTTCTATGTAGGTTTTAAAAGTTCGTTCATAACTTGTGATACCATACGAAATAATAAATTCAATTAATGCGATGTACATGGTAAGTCTGTAGGACTTTGTAGTTTGTATGGTGTTTTTGGTTTTACTATAAAAAAAAATGCTAGAATGGCTCGCAGTTTGTCCCAAACCAGTTACACATGACTGTTCCATCCATACCGGTTATCTATAATATGGCTCAGATAAGTGTGACGTGTGACTTGGTAGATTGCTTCACACGAACAAAAATTACGTGACATCGCATTATGCAGACAGATATGACTATGGGCTATTATTTTAAATTCGTTTTTGGTTTACGATAGCTTAAATGAACATTCATTTTAGTTTTGCTCGCATTAAGGACGAGACCAGCGTCGACCATTTACATATAAGTGTAAAATCCTGCTGTATAAACTGCATCCGTGTTAAGATTGTCACTAGCGGCCATTAAGCAGTTGACAACATTTTCCATATCGTTCAGATAGAAATGAAATATTTAAAAAAAAAAAAATTCGAGAACAGAACTTAAAAACTTCTTTTCCTATTCTTATGTTTCTAACGTAAGTTATGTATTAGATGGAACATATTGAGAAGTTCATAGTTGTAAAAATTTTACACATACATACAAAAAATACAGCTATCTTTAAACGATTTATAGGTAGGTAGGTCAACTGATCCAGATCATTAGCAGACGCTGGAAAATTCATGTAACCGCTATATTACGTCCGACCAATGTCAACGTTGAATTGAAAACTCATGCTTACGGTTGCTCTTACCTTAAGGTTCAGGCTTGGTATTTATAAAGTTATGAAGTCTTAAGCTTGCACCAGACTAAAACCCGGATCTAAAGCTTGGAAATAACTTCTTTATGCAATACAATTTTACTATGATCTTTTACTTCAAGCTTTTTATTCTTCAAGGCTGGTCTTCTTGGTCGCGTGTAAGAAATCAGCGTAAATGCACTTTTTTTTTTTTATTCAAGTAGTTTTTCTGCTGACACATCTATAATGATCATATTGATTCAATGAATTAAAATTATTGTCCGACTTTAATGGTTTTTCCATTGCTGTGTAGTACTTAAACGATTTGGGGGTGATTTAGACATCAAAATTATGCCTATCATATTTAGATAACTTGTTTTTTTTTCTTCGATACATTCATTTGATGAAGAATTTCACATTACGAGAAGTGTGTTAAATATTAATTTGAATAAAAAATAAAAAAGAAGTAGACCAAAGAGGATGGATTGATAAATGGCGAGGAGGGGATGGATTGTCTGAAAGATGACATGGTTAAGAAAGGAGTCAGTGCCTACTGAGATGACGGCTATTAGTGGAGAAAAGAGTAAACATTTTTTATCTGTGGTGGTGAATGAAGAACATGTTATCTATGTCGACCCCACGTAATATTGGATAAGGAGAAGAATTTATTTATGCTTTCACACTAGGTATAAGAATTTAAAACGATTACTTACCCGTAAATAAGTTTCTAATTTCGGCGAAAAACACGGGCTATTTTTATTTACGATGAGAGACTAAATGTTAGCAGTATAACATACAAGTAGGTATAAAGTTTCAATTCGCCTTACATCAAATTAAATACCTACATAATATATTTGAGCCATGTTAAACGTCGACTTAATAATGAGTACAACTCAGACTCGCCTTGAAAATTTAAATGAATCTGTGCTCGAGTAAGTTCTGAGCAATTAAACTAAGCTGTTTTATTAAATTAAAGTGTTCACTTAATTGGTCTAGTCTAGAGTATTTCACTTTCACTAGTGCCGTCGTACTCACACAAAATTAACCAAATATTGTTAATTTTTTAACAAATCAAAGTTAACCCGATGCATGTACGGGAAGTCATATCTTTAGATGATGCTTTGTGAAACATGTCCAGCATTTAATCAGCTATATAGTACGGGCAGGCCAAGAATCGTTCTTTACTTTTTAATGGAGGCGAATGTTTACATTGAAGAAGAAAGTTTAGAGAAAGCATTGATTCACGAATTTATGAAACCTTTTGTAGGGATTTAGGATCATTAAAAAGAATAACCAGCCTTATTTCTTTCATTCCTGACTTGGTCATGGATGAACAGGCAGTAGATAAAAGTTATTATAAAATTCAAAGAGATCTTTGTGATTTTAATGAATAAATAACAATAGTTATGCTGGACATTTTTCACACAGCATCATCTAACCCCAAACTAAGCAGTATTTGTATTATGGGAACTACATGACTGATATACTACTTATTATTTTTACAATCGATGTTATTAATAGAAAACACCTAACAGAATGAATCAAATTAATTTTAACTTTGACTTTGAAATACTCAATGTCGTCAAAGAATGGCATGGATAAAATTGGAGATGGGCAAGGCACGTGGCAAGGTGGCAAGTATCCCAACAGTGGGTCAGTTGGTTATTGTAAGCAGATTAGATTGGATAGATGTCAAAAACTGCAGTTTTAGATACCTTCATGACTGTATTTTGTAATGACTGAAACCTATTTTTACCCGCGATGCGAGGAGCCCGTATATGCTTTTAAGGTAAGAGAGTGTGTTTATCTGTCATGTCATATCATTGTCAAAAGACAATGATATGGCATGAACAAATGCTAGCTTAACACTAAAAATATTTTTCCAGCAATCCTTTGAGTCTAGATAGAAGAAGGGTTATATTTCAAAATTGACTTGTCTACAAGTGTAAAATTACGTTTTCAGTCAGCCGATGAGCGGTACGAACACGGACCGAGACAAAAACCACTGACCCCAATTATACATTGTTGATGAAAGCACCAAAACAGGATGAAAATGGCACACGTTAGGACGGAACGACCCACTTTAGGGCGAGATGGGACATGTTGGGATGAACGTGAAGCGTGAGTGATGATGATTAAATTAAATTATAATTTACTGCCCACGTGGTACCCAGATAAAAAGTAGCCGATGCAAATGTTGCTATTTCCGTTAAGGCAGCGTTCGTAAGAAACGCCAATTTTGTAATTTACGTTGCAAAATTGGTATCCACGAAAAAATATTTTATTTGAACGGATATTACAACCTATATTATACCTATATATTTTTGAAATCGTATGATTTTACATTCTACAACTTTACCTCTAAACGTACAAACATTACCTCTCTACAGTAGTGTAGATTTCCGTGGTTGCATTTGACATGTTTTTAAAAATAACGTTTCGTTGTTATGACAAATTTAGATTGGAAGTTCTTCTCTTACATATCATATGTATGCTTCTTCACTTAATCTTCTCGTACTCAAAAAACAATATACTTTACAATCAGTTTTTGCTTCTTTAGACCTCTGAAAATGTCCATCTCTGGACAGCGCAATGAAGACTGTGGAGCAAGAAGTAGTAGACCTGACCATACCTATTTCTGCCGCCAAGCAGTTCTGCTTACATTGCTGTGGTGTGAAGGATATGGATGCCGGTGGAATTATAGGCACATGGGAAATTTCACCCTTTTTGTTTCAGGGTCGGCAACGCGCGAGCGATATCTCTTGTGTTGTAAGCGTACATTGTTTACAGTAACCTCTTATCAACAGGTGGGTGTTGATAAGGTGTTGATAAAAGTGGCATGTTGATGGGTTTTGAGCATTCTCCATCTACCAACTTCCCGGAACCTTAAGGATGTTTTCGATCCATCGGAGACCTTTCCACACTGCGTCCTGGTGTGTTTCGTGGTTGTCTTTCCAGAACTTTCGAGCTCCTATGATCTGCCCATTGGATGTATACCTTTATCCTTTTGCTATATTCTATTGTTGCTTAGAACTGCACGTTCTCCACCAAAACATTTCTCGGAACATTCGTGTTTTTATTACGCAAAATCCACAAAGCTTTCATCAAATACGAAAATAAACATGACCAAACAGGCGTATTCGTAAATGAGTCGTGACCCAACATTGTCGGTGTAATGCCAACATTATTCAGTAATCCCATGAAATAAACATGAGTGTGGATGGAATTAGCCGAAGGGTGTACTCAAGTGTAGAACGTAATTATAGGACTTGGTGAATCTGTTTTTTTGTAGGCTTGAAAGCGCGAAGAAACGCTGTTAAGTTGACAAAAAAAAAACATACACGCTCACGACTGTCTTCCCCATGGTAGATATCCTCAGATCTTTGAGGATACCAAGTAGGGGGTAGTCAAAGGCACGTCCAAACATTATATTTGGTACATGCCCGCGTTATACAAGTAAGCATTCCACGTGACAGGTTGCAAGCCCATCGCCGCTTATTGGAACGCTAACTGATGTTTTTAAGTTAACGTTTCGATATAATGATCCTTGTGAGATAAATTAATAAAAACCTACTGGTACCATCTGGTAATAATCATTTCCAACTTCAGATGGCTCAACCGTATCATTTGTATATTTTGTACATATACTTATTTACACGTGTACTATTCTTTATATAAATAAATGTATATTTAGAACAGATTAAATACCGCTTAGAAATATAATCTATTGACTGCAAGCCTTTATATGAAAAATTGAATTCCTTGAACTTACAGTCTTGAAACTTCACATAAATATTCTTCAATCCAAATGATAAAAGTAATTTGGATTGAAGTCACACGTGCCGTTAAAACCTATCTAAGAACATTTCTTGAAGTTATACAAAACGATTGCAACAAATTTGCATGACAATCGGTTATAAAATTTCACTTTTCGTTAATTGCAGTACCGCCTACCAATTTATGAAACTTGAACTACTGTTCTACGAAAGCCTATATCTGCTGCAGAGCCTCGCGCAAATTACTTCACCGTTTTACATTTTTATTAGAACGACACATTTCTTTAGCGAGAATCGTTTACGCATATGTTTACGACAATATCGTATGGTATCCCAGCATATTACTTTTTACGATATTAAACTCGGTGTGATAAAATTTACCAACGTTAGCGTGTCGCGTGTAATCTGGATAAACGTATGGCTTCGCTGATAAGGAAATAAAAGAAGGAAAGATTAGAGATGAACGCTCCCTAATGATTAACAAAAATGTTTTCGTCCTAATAATTGGTTTCCCCTAATGATATCCCAACATAACATCTGCACATGATAACTGCTTGAGTATTGTATATAAAAATGTTTCGTTACTGCCTGGCGGATCAACGCACAGCCTAAACCATAAGTCCTAGAAGCATGAAACTTGGAGGGTAATTTCCTTTTATAGTGTAGTGGTGCAATATGAAGGGAATTTGGAAAATTCTACCCCTAACGGGGTGAAAAGGGCTGAAAACCTTTGTATGAAAAATCGTATTGTACTTACAGTCTTGAAACTCCACATAAATATTCTTCAATCCAAATGATAAAAGTCTTATATAATAATTTCCCCAAAATAGCCTTCAAAGAGGATGTAGGGGGTGTCAAAGTCCAAGAGGTGAATCAACGCACAGCCTAAGCCATAAGTCCTAGAAGCATGAAACTTGGAAGGTATATTCCTTTTGTGTAGGGGTGCACTAAAAAAATTCTTCCCCTAAGGGGGTGAAAAGGGCTGAACAACTTTGTACAAAATAACTGAATACGTATCAGGGTATTCAAAAAAGCCTTTAAGTGCAAAGCATACAATTATTTTTGATCCACCTATCAATTACCTATGCCACGCGAGTAAAACCGCGGGTATCGGCTAAAATTGGACATAAAATTGGACTTCGTAAGTGATAAACCTAAAAATTTTAACACTTTATTAGTATAAGTATCTATTATGTTACGTATATAACACGTTTTATTACGTTTAAGATTAAAGCCATAGTGTTTTTTTACTCCTAAAATCGATTCATATTAGGAAACAATAGCTAGCAATTTTAAAATAAAAACATGTCTGGGTTATTATCAAAAACCTAACAACCTCACTTATCCGAGCCGGATCCGCACGGAACGACTTTTCAGACCTCTGACATTTTAAGGGCAATAACAAAATTAAGCAATCATTTTGTTTGGGGTAAATAGTCATTAGGTTAAATAGAAATCAGGGTTACTTACATACATTAAGAATAATAGGTTTATGCAAATCGTAATTAGTAACTTTACATATTATGACAACTTATTAAAGGAGTCGAGTCAATTATTATCAATTTAATAAAATATAAGCGGCGATGGGCTTGCAACGTGGCACGTGGAATGCTAACTTGCAAAACGCGGGCATGTACCAAATGTAATGTTTGGACTACCACCTACTTGGTATCCTCAAAGATCTATACACTTAGTATGTATCTGAGCATGTCCACCATGGGTTTTTAATAAAATATTATGTTTAGCTAATAGTAAGAACCAATGATCAGAGCTCCGACATAGACTGACAAAAACCTTAGGAGAAAAGTTGGGTCTGCTACAGTTGAACTATAAGTAGGTACAAACTACAAAGTAGGCCAAGTTATGATGTGTTTTGCTTCAGACGTCCCTTACTGATCGATGTAGGTCGATAGCCAAGAAGCCCATTAAAGTCCTATTTATCTCACTATTAAGTTCTGCTTAATTTGGGGCTAGAGGCAAATATTTGTAGATCATACAAACATTTGTCCCGCGGCGGGAATCGAACCCGCATCCTTCTGCATCTATTTTATGTCTCTAAAGTAGAGACATAAAATCCTTTACTTCTTCCATTTACTCATAACCTTCCAGGATAAAACTAAGGTGACCCCCTGTACGCACAGAGTTCTTTTTATTTATTATTTTCAGCTGTGGCTTGCGCGCTTTGTCCCAGTAAAATACAATTAATTATCGAATTTAATCTAAATCAGTTCAGCTGCTACAAATATTATTAGCAATTTACATCCATACATTCGCAGTTATATTAAAATTAGAATATCAAATAACCTACCTAAGCTGACTGTTGCAAATCCTGCTGCAGGCAAGATACGTATATTCCTAACCAAATCATAATATTGTGCTGATTATAATTCAGCTGTGTTTGTTCAGAACGTATCGAAATTAGAGCTCACGCTTGATTAATTAAAGATAACATTAGTAAATTGATTGGAAAATTATTTCAATCCTCCGAGCAAAATGTTTCTTATCAACGTACGAAGTTTATGATATTATTTTGTTTGATTCGCTCTTTAACTACCCGATTTATATGTGAAAGAAAATTGAACTCCATTCAGCAGAAGAAAACAACATTCTTACAAAAAATATTAAAAATCTCTGAATCTCTGTAAATGTTTACCTGCATGCCGTCCATAAAAACTTTGTTTATTTGTAAGTATTAAATATGCAATGATCGGAGGACTTAATGCAAAAGAATTATCTACCAGTCACCATGGGCGTGCAAAAAGTTAACGTGTTATGTTAACCATGGTTAAACCAAACAAGTACAACATAACCTATTATTACTATGTATCTAAAACGTTCGCAAAATAAAACGTCCAAAGCTTTCAGAACGGTATTTTTAAAACGCAGCGAGAAAACAAACCGAACTCGAAAGTTTCGACAGAACAAAAAACATTAGGATTACAAATATGCATTCAAAGTATGAAAAACAACGCAACCACTTCCGCCGGCCTCCGCATTCATAAAACGATTACAAAGTTTCAGCCGTGGGAAACGTGATTTTAGAAAATGAATTTTCGGTCACCGGAAATTGAAAGGCTAATTTACAATCACATCATCTTACTGCGAAACTAAATTCTTCGTTTTGCGATCTCCGTTTATTTAGAGATCATGTTTTTCATGAATAATAATGATGAATAGAAATCCTGTTGTCGCATTTGTCGTGTTCTAATTGAAGAAACTGTTGGTAAATTAAATCTGTAAATCGGCTGAATTTGGTGGATAATCCGATGTCTAACATCTTGGTTATTTGGTTTCATAATATTTATATAATATAAGCTCAGCGGGACTCGAATCCGTGACTTCTGCTTGATCGTTACCAGACTAGTCGAAATTCTTGGTAGGTCACGTATTCGAGTTCCTACGAGAAATAATTTTTGGGATAGTATAAAAATCTTGTCAAGTATCTTTTTTAGAATAGACACAACGCCCAAAAATCAAAATGTCATTATTCATGTATGCTTATTCAGATTAGTTTTTGAATATTCACATCATTACTAGATTAATATTTTTTTATTCAATTAAATTGCCGTGTTGGCCTAGTGGGTGATACCCCGACTTCTGATCCGGAGGTCGTGGGTTCGAACCCGGCCGTGCACCAATGGATTTTTCCACTCGAAAAAATTATATGCGTATTAACACGTGCTCAAAATGGTGAAGGAAAACATCGTGAGGAAACCGGCATGCCCTATAACCAAAAATTCGAAGGCATGTGCCAACAGTTAGTGTTCCAATAAGCGGCGATGGGCTTGCAACCTGTCACGTGGAATGCTTACTACTTGCAAAACGCGGGCATGTACCAAATGTAAAGTTTGGACGTGCCTCTGACTACCCCCTACTTGGTATCCTCAAAGATCTACTCACTGAGTATGTATCTGAGGATGTCCACCATGGGGAAGACAGTCGTGAGCGTGTTTGTTTGTTTTTGTTTTAGTTAAATTGCCAAATAAACCTTCTCAGGCAACTGCTTCCCAACACAGGTTGTGTTGGACGCTTGCAACACCAGAGGTATTCTCGCTCTGAGTCATAAAGGGTGAAAAGTCTCATATGGCTGTATCACCGGCACCCATTCCCTCCAAATCCTACCGCAGCAATGCGAGCATTACTGCTTGGCGGCAGAAATAGGTATGGTGGTAAGGTAGCTCCTTGTGAAAGCACAAGGAGCTCTAAGTATTGTGACGTGCGCTGCTAGCTAACTACGGTATGCTAGCGCCATCTCTTATCAAATGGACGCACTACTCGTTCTACCGCCATCTAGTATCGCGTAGAAAGAACTAGCACGCACGTAGCGGACGCCCCGCCCCTTTATGGAACCGACTAGAACGGTCATTAACCGCGTTAGTAAGAGATAGCAAATGCGTTAGAAGGGGATAGTGCGCGCTTAGAAAGGACGGGATTGTACGAGATCTTTCTGGAAGGATCGAGGTATCGTCTTAGGGGGATTTATAAGCGCGGTGAGCGGCCCGTAGCGACAGTTCCGATCGAGATTTGGAAGTGAATTGATCAAAGTGATAAAGAAGCGATACCCAGTGATTAGTAAAGTGACTGTTTGTGTTATAGTGTTGTACCTAGTAATTCAGTGTTTTAGTGCTTTTGTTTAAGTGGTGTAATTCTGTTGTGCTGTTAGTGTCAAAGTTAATTTTATAGTGTAACCTGACTAATACAGTGTTCTTTTGGTGTTCAAGTGGACTTCATTATTTTATCCCGTACCCTAGCTCGTAACAGTATTTCTGTTTAGAATTTGTTTGCATTTTTCACATCCTGATCACCTAATCGAAATCTAATTATCATTTTCTAATTATTCATGCGGTATAACTATCAATATAAACCGACGAAGCAAATTTTACACCGCAAATTATTTCTCCTGCTGTGAGTGACACGTAAATTATAAACGCCATATCGTTTAATCCGCAATGCATGCTACATAATTTAGTCAATTCCGCATTTCGTAGAAACAACTAGCAATATTTTTCTTGTGTTTTCGTTTAGGAATACCTAGAATACACAATACACACTTGAAATGTAACATTAAACTTCAATTGTAGAAGGTGTTCCATTCCAGAAGCGGACATATGAAAGAAAGAAAGAAAAAACAGCTGTTCATCTGAACAGTACATAACAACAACAAGAACAATAAATAACGTATATACAAACACTTAGATAGGTAGGTATAGCAGTATGGGATGTTATATAAAAGTGTATGCAGAACGCTGATATGTACAGGTTCCTATGAAAAGCACTAACCTCAGCATGTGCTGGGAACTATTTCACAGCGCTTATTTTTAGCACAAGGCTTTAATGACGCACTAATTTAGTAACTACCTTAGTTAGGTTAGTGACGCACTAACTTAGTAACTAGTTAGGTACCTATATGACATATAATTATATTACGTGAAATGTATATGGAGAAAAAATAAATTTATGGCATACACATATTATAAACTAGACGGAAGGAGTGATAACCTAAAAATAAAACATTAAAAAATATAATATATAATGAATAATATAATATAATATACAAAAATCAAAAGTATAATTGTAATAGTGATACCGAAACCCTTATGAGATAATAAGTGAAACCGAGATAAAGATGTGTGTCACTGGAAGAGATCGCTTAACCAAGATAAAGGAGATGTTCCTGTGTCACCGGAAGAGATCGATCGCGAAAAAGATCGCTTTTAAGCGATAAGACCGCCCATTATACTTTTAGTTATATTAAGTTTTTTGTTTATTTTGTTATCTTGTGGTGTACAATAAAGTCTTTTCATTCATTCATTCACAGTGCAAGTTGTTCGAACTGAAATTGATAAGTTAAGTTCCCAGGTATACCCACTGAGAGTCAAGTTCGACAATTCTCAAGCAATAGACAATTCTGATGTTAGTTATGTGAGGTAAAGTAACATCAAAACAGCAAGATGATTTTTGCACACATTTGTTCCGGATCTCGGGTCAAAAACTACAATCTTTATGATGACTTCGGTAGCGAGCGGGTAGCAGGCTGAAACGCGAGGGTCCGATTCCGGCTGCGGGACAAATTTTCTGCATTTGCTTGCATTTTGCATTTTTTGGACAAATTTGTTTGCATTTTCTGCAGATTTCTTTATTTATTTAGGCACACATTACACGTGACAAACATGTTATATATATAACTACATAGTACAGTTTTAATCTGGTTAGGAACATAACTCATGTGCGCGCACCAAAACAATAAATAGTGTTGAACAGATAATTTGTATGAAAAAAAGATTCATAAAAAATAAATAAAAAAAAGTCAAGGAAACCAAAGTTTTTTTAAATATTTCCGGGTCTGGATATTTTTTTGGTACGAATGTACTCGTAGTTTCTGATACCCACGACACATTCTCTAGTGTGTGGACATGACTACATACACTAGTTTTCCCTGTGTGGGTATAAGAATCTACAAGTAATGCTGTTGGATGTTTGTTTACTATTTATAGGTATCAAGAGTTTAATTAATTTATGTACGCGTTAACGTGCTGAAAATGGCGAAGGAAAACATCGTGAGGAAACCGACATGTCCTAGAACCAAAAATTCGAAGGTAAATGCCATTGGTTATTTTGCCATAATCGGCGATGTGCTTGCAACCTAACCGTGGAATGAAAACTACTTGTCAAATACCTAGTTTTATAATAACTACCATACTGATATATTATTTACGAAAAAAATCATTTTATCAATATTTATAAACAGCTGGGCCTGTTTAAATCGATTTAATCAGGTAAACTTTTAAAGAATTGATCACTTGAAATAAATATAAAGCACAATAATTAATTTGTTTATTTGTGTTGGCTAACCTTAAACGACCTGTCATGTAAAATCAATCATTTTCAATTTAATTAGAGCATTTATAGACTAGATAAACAGGAATTCGCGTAAGTTATGACTTAGTACTAAAGTTATATTTCAAGTTACCCCTAAAACCCCGGGAATGTGGTCGCAAAACAAACAGAATCCGCAAAGTGAAGGTTTCCGGGGCTTACAGCAAATATGGAAATGAAATTATTCTGTCTGCGATATATGATTAAATGGAACTAGAAACTTTCATACTGACAGTGAGAGAAAATTAGGACCGTGGCCCCGAAGTAAGCAAAGCTTGTGTTATGGGTACTACATGACTGATATACTTTTTATCTTTCGTAAATAAACAAATAAATACATAGAAAATAAATAAATTCATAGACAACATTGGCAGGCATGCTTTCTTTCGCGGGCATAAACAAAATATAATGCATATGCTAGATGATGCTGCGTATTCTCTTTTACAGGTATAACTACAGGTATACACGTATTCATACGTACCATATTATGACACCTGATTCCGTTATGTTAGGTTACATGTAAATAAGATGTCAGTTGAAGAAGTACAAAGCATTTTAACAAAGATCTGTCGCGAAGGACGAGCGATAAACTTTTTTCTTACTAAGTACTTATAATTTTTTTTGTAAATACATACATTCTATACATGAAAACACCCAGACCCGGCAACTATATATGTTGCTGTACTGTTAATATTATTTATATATGGGGGTGGCGTAGTCACTGTGTGACAAACCCCCTTTAAATAAAATAAAGATTTAAAAAAAATACAAACATTTGTCCCGCGGCGGGAATTGTACCCGCGAAGACTTGTGAGACGCAGAAGGTTTTCTGCGTCTCAGGCGGACTTCCGCCCACTGCGCCACAGAGGTCGTCGAAACGTTAACGTTAGTATGTACTAACGTACTAGGTCGAACAAAGGGTCGAACTCAGGCTTAAAAGTTTCATACTTTATTTGGGTGAATAAAATATTATAGTTAATATTAAAAATAAAATGTAAAAAAGTTTAGCTGAAAAATATATAATTAGCATTAAGTTCGCCCATTTACTTGTTTTATCTTGTGCAATAAATAAGGTCACATCTAATTTATTGCACAAGATAAAATGTATTCTATCAATAGATATCTTAAGCTTGAATATGAAATGCACCTGCAGTTACGCGTAACATAATGTATTCGTCGGCAAACTTTCTAAGTAAACCCTTGAATTTTCAGAACTAGTCATTCCCTATTCGATTGCCGTTTTGTCGAACAAGCTCTTTAAACTGAATTACCTGTGGTTTTACATTTTTAAATCATTATATTCTAGTGGCTTTTGATGTTATTGACAAGATAATATTATATTGTGGAGGAACAGAAAAGATATCCAGGCCTACTGATTTTATTCCACTATTCGTAAAAACAAACCTTCAGTCTGATGTTCCTAGGTACGTCTCTGCACAATAAATTTCTCAACCCCGAGCAAGATACCTACAAATGTTCCTCGCCTGAACCATAAACACGCTTTATGATGATATCCACCATGAGAGGTGACTGACGAATAATGGACAATGGCAACTTGAATTCGAGACTCTTATTCTACTCAATTACCATTCAAAAAAAGATTGGTTTACTATCTATATCAGAAGTTCACTGCATTTTATTCGTCTCATATAAAATAATGTCACGAGAAACGATCTTGAGACCTTTCCTTCCAGACTTCCTTTACTTAGACAAAATAATCAGTTAGAAGTAAGGTAACGTATCGAACGAAAAAATATTGGTAAAGAAATCATAATATTGTTTCACCGATTTCAAGAGTATTGTTTGTCATAAAATGCTATTAAAATATATACAGAACCATAAAATATTTAGTGGTTACCGCAGAAAAACAGACTAAAGCTATTCTTTATGATCGATTAGATATTGTTCGACGAAATTTAGATGCATCAATATTCTTCAAGAAAGTGGCGATGAAAATCGACTGTTTTCAATATTATTGAATCTAATGACTATTGATTCTAATAACAGCCGTAAACGGTACGTCCGTTTCTATATGTAGTTCCTATAACACATGCTCTGCTTACTTTGGGGGTATATAATGCTGTGTGAAATGTGCAGAATTATTTATTTATATTTAAAACTGGCATTTGATTTTTTTAAGGTTAAACGAGGCGTCGCGACGCCTCGTTAACAACAACGTTGTTTCGACGACGCGTCGTCTTCTGCTGTTAGACGTACAAACCCGATGCTATTTTTTAATTTTACGATGCAAAAACTTATCAAAGTAATTTTGCCTAACAATAAAAAATGCGACCAAACCACCCTATCAAAAGAGTGACGTAAGGTGTGTACACACAGTGAGATTTTTATTATTACTGCAATAATATTCAGAGAAAAAAAAGCCTAACAACAATCTGATATTCATTTTATTAGTTCTGAGATCGATTCCCAGGTCGTGTGCCCATTTGTCCACTCGAAAATAATACACAACTTGTTTACAACTTGAAACCTCTTTGGAGCAGCGGGTATCAATTAGCCAGGCGGCAGGCAGAAGAATGACATTGGCATATGGTGATAATGCTAGCGGGATATGTGATGCTATATTATCTGTGAAATAGCTTTGGAGGGTGGGAAATCTTTGCAAGATTATACAAGAGAAGAGAGAATTAAAATGGAGAAAGTTTAAGTATGCAAAATGTATTGGTTATAATTTGGTGTTGTAGCGTTATATTATTGTTGCTCATTTTACAGTAAGCTAACTCTTGCTGTTGTGTAAAGTTACAAAAATTTCAAAGATCGTTGACTTTGATTTGATTTTGACTTTGACACATATGTGCAAAGTTCTTTTAAGCCATAATTAAGAAGTTGAAGTTGATCATTGAAATTCTGTCACTTTTTAAAAGTAGCATTTTTTTTATTTATTTCGGTAGGTAGTTACATTATTAACAAAATTGGCATCGTTTTACATTATTGTATGGCATTGGTATGTACGTCTAACAGCAGAAGACGACGCGTAGTTTTCTGCTGTTAGACGTACAAACCCGATGCTATTTTTTAATTTTACATCAAACTTGGGGCAGTTCAAAAAGTGATTTCAAATCATCCTAACTATCATTAACTTTTCCTAAAATCCGAAATGCTATTCTTTTAGGAAAAGTTTTATACTTACCCCGGTTTTAATTACAGTCGAAGCCTAACAACGACTTTCTTGAAAAATCGTCTATGCTTATTGGACAGAGCCACCCTTTTTCGGGATAGCGATAAAAAAATTACTTTGGGGCACCTTTTAGAAGCATATACTGAATCACTAAACAATATTCGGGTCTAGACATTCAATCGTTCCGCTGCAAAATAATGAAGCTCGTAATAATCACGGTGAAATAATAAATGTTGTTTCGGCTTTCAGAACACTCGGGTGAAGCGCTGCCGTAAAGGATAGAATGTAACGATCGTAACATTTTACTTCGCCGTATAAAATAATAAAAGTGTCTAATGGGATGATGTTTTTTATATGGAATTGTTTATATGGTACTTCTTCCTTTCGTGTAAACGATTCAACCATTCAAATTGTATTTATAAGATAGTTGGCCACATTAATAGTTTAGATTGTAGCCTCGCTCAGAACATCTCTCTTGCACTAGTATACAGATTAGTTAGGGATACTAGAAGGGCACAATAGGGGCATTTTAACAAACGCTGCATTGTCTGTGTGAGGTCACTTCAGTCAAACAGTTGGAATTCCTGTTCCCCTATTTTCATACTTTGGGTCTGGAGCGGCCAACCGTGGTGCGAAGTCGGTATAGGGTCATACGACGATGATTAATAACCTAATTATTAATTAGTCTTGTAACTTTTTTTAAACACCCGACAGACCTACATATACCAGACCTCACACTAGGATTGTGTTGTGGTTATCAGGAACTACGAGTACCGTGGTACCACAATACCCCAGACCCAGAACAAAATGCAGAATATGCAAATATAAAATTCGTGTTATCGACCTTTAATTTCAAACTACATAAATGGTTAAAGTGTGAATCGGAGGACAATGGGAAAAATAAATTCCCATTTTCCCCTGATGGGGCTGAAGATCGGGGGACAACTGCAGGAATACTATCATGTTAATTAAATTCAATTCAATATTTTTTATTTCAGACATTATTATAACACGATATTAAAACACAAATGAAAGTATAATATTGTCCATATAAAGAAGACTATAACATGAATCTAAATAACTAATTGTAATAACTTAAATTAATATCACTTTTTTTATTTCATAATCTATGGTTATTGTTCATTTAATTTTATTCATTTGCATGATATGTTAATAACGACCTCTGTGGTGCAATGGGCGAAGGCCCGCCTGAGCCGCTGAAGGTTGCGGGTTCGATTCCCGCCGCGGGACAAATGTTTGTATGATCTGCAGATATTTGTCTCGGGTCTGAGTGTTTTCTATGTACATATAATATGTATGGATTTACAAAAAAAAAGTATATAAGTAGTATATTATTTATTTGTATTAATTCTGAGTCCATCTGATATTTATTCATATTGCATACTTGTGAGCTGACCATGGCTACTACTTTATTTTTTACCACACACTCTAACCCATTTTTCGAAAATAAACGAATCTGAATAACACAATCATGGATTTGTCCCGCAGTAGGCGACCGTCGGTAGTCAACCACATTCTATACTGTCGGTCTGTTTATCTCTAGTTTACATTATAAAAAAGCTGCCCACTAGTCATGTCGTAGGTACTTATTTACCTATACCGCATAACAGAGGTGATGATAAGAAAAACGCCTTTCTTGGATCTAACAAGAGGTATAAAGTGTTGTATGGTAAAGTCCTCAGCAGTACTTACTGCGTTGTACTCTTTTTCATAAGTTTCAGGCCAACACCTGCTAAATAATGTTCGTTATTGACGGTTCACGGCGCGCCCCGTGTCCCGCTGGTTTGTTATTAATCGATTCTTTACCCGAGGAATAGCGGGAAATTATGGCATGTCCCGCCAAGCTAGAGTAAGGACCTGTCCACAGTTCCACATAATTTCCAATTGATTAAAACAACATCCAATTGTCTTTATCTACCTACAAAGTCCTGATCTAGGATTCCCTTTTTCGTAAGAGGAACTACGGTAGGTACCAGGGTACATCCAGACGTGGGACAAATAGATATTAGCATTCGCTGCAAGTGTATTTCCCGCAGCACGAATCGAACCAGCACCTCGACCTGTTAGTCGCCCATACTTAAACTTTCTCCATTTTAATTCTCTCTTTTCTTGTACAATCTTGCAAAGATTTTTCGCCCTCCAAAGCTATTTCACAGATAATATAGCATCACATATCCCGCTAGCAATATCACCATATGCCAATGTCATTCTTCTGCCTGCCGCCTGGCTAATTGATACCCGCCGCTGCTCCAAAGAGGTTTCAAGTTGTAAACAAGTTGTGGATTATTTTCGATAAATGGGCACATGACCAGATTGATATCAGATTGTTATTAGGCTTTTTTTTTCTCTGAATATTAATTGCAGTAATAATAAAAATCTCACCGTGTGTACACACCTTACGTCACTCTTTTGATAGGGTGGTTTGGTCGCATTTTTTATTGTGAGGCAAAATTACTTTGATAAGTTTTTGCATCTTAAATTTTAGAAGGCGGCATTTGCCTTCCATGAAAATAAGCGAAGCAAAACAAACATTTAATTAAGTGTTTCTTTGTTCAGCAAGAACAATTAGGTAGGTAAGTTAAGTAAGGTAGGCTTTCAAAAAATAAATATAAACTATTAAGGGCGAGTTCCAATTTTAGTCATATACGGATAATGTCTCGTTTCTCTGTGAAAAACTATCAAACTTTGTCATTTTTTCAAGGAAAAACAAGGCTTTAGATCTCGGGGTTTTCCCATTTCGACCTCTGTGGCGCAGTGGCCGAGGGCTCGCCTGAGACGCAGAAGGTTGCGGGTTCGATTCCCGCCGCGGGACAAATGTTTGTATCTGCGAATATTTGTCTCGAGTCTTTGTGTTTTTTATGTATAATATGTATGTATTTACAAAAAAAAAATATATAAGTAGTATATCAGTCATCCAGTTCCCATAACACAAGCTCTGCTTACTTTGGGGCTAGATGATGCTGTGTGAAAAATGTCTAACATGTTTTTTTTTTAATATTTTATTTACACCCTTTACGGTTGCTGTCTCGTTTCTCCATTAAAATCTGTCAAACCAGATATAAACAATCTAAAATAAATTTCCGCTTAGGAGAATAGATAGGTACCTAGGTACCTACACATTGTTAAAATATAAAAATTCAATACAAATACACACCCATAGCTATCTCAGTATAAATGTACATTACCGAGCGTAACTGCCAGCACTCATACGAGTACCTATATGCATTAAGTAGGTAATAGGTTAAATTAATAATTAATAATTATCCTAATGATTATAATTATGATTACATAGCAGGTTTGGTGGCGAGATTTCTATCCACCATTGTTGTTCCTTGCCACCTAGGTGTATAGCTTAAAAATTCAAATAGAGATTATCTCACTTCACTTCTTGATTATGGCTTTTGTAACTACATATTTGTCACAATTCTGCCAAAAGGTCATCTCTTAATAATTAGAGCTGTCAAATCGTCAAAAGTATTGCAATGTCAAATACGACAGCTCTGTCGTACTTCAAAGACATTCTTGTGTAGTAGCGTCGCTGTAATCACAGTCTGTCACATAGCAACTGTTGCAAGGCGTCACTTACGCACAAATGTTGATTATGTAGTTAGTATTAGTCATTATGGCGCAAGGTGTTAATAATAGCCCTAAAATCTTATTAAATGATTCGCCACTGGAAGTTGTTGAACATTTCTGCTACCTGGGGTCTACCGTATCGAGCAATCTCACACTTGATTCAGAGATTAACATCCGCATTGGCAAGGCATCCACGATGTTCGGGAAGCTAGGTGCAGGAGTATGGCACAACAAACACCTATCCATAAAAACTAAGATGATCGTTTATCAGACTTGCATTTTGTCCATACTCTTGTACGGAGCTGAGACCTGGACATCGTATGCCAAACAGGAGCGGAATTTAAATAAATTTCACTTGCGCTGTCTTCGGCGTATTTTGAACATATCGTGGAAGAATCGGATAACAAACGAGAAGGTTCTCAGTATCGTACAACTGCCCAGTATTGCTGCTGTACTGAAGCAGCGGCGTCTACGTTGGCTCGGGCATGTTCAACGTTTAGAGCCATCACGTTTGCCTCGAAGAACTCTTCTTGGTGAAATAGCGGGTACTAAACGTCCAGTTGGGCGCCCAATGTTAAGATTTAAAGACAGTGTGAAAAGAGACATGATATCTTTTAACATCGACCCGAGTAACTGGGAAAAAGCCTCAGACGACCGTGATGTATGGAGGAAAACCGTGTCTGATGGGGTTTTCGTTCACGACAACGCTTGACGACAGCGCGCACCAACGCGCTGCTCTTCCTGCTACTTCACCAGGAACTCAATTTGCTTGCGAGATATGCGGTCGTAGCTGTCGCTCCCGTATTGGCCTTACTAGTAATTTGCGTAAGTGCCGCACCACGGAAACGGATGCTGCTTAAATCATCTTTTATAGATGTTAAAGGCCTATGATGATGATGATTAATCTGTAGCGGAATAGGTATAGTCGTTCCGCCACTGATGAGTACTAATTCTTACGCGAATGACGCATATGTAAAGGCGGTACTTATATGAAATGGCGAACAAAGAATTAGCATGACAATGGCACTTTGGAGGGCATATTAAGATGTCAGTCCCGGCTCTTCGTTTAAGCCATGTCATAAACCTTTGGGCGGCCTTAAAACTCCGAACCTAGAATTGGCCACTACTAATGCTAACTTATTTACCTACCGCATGACCGGTGATGAATGGCATGGCTACTGGCATGTGGGTAGAAACGGTGGAAAGACAATTTCTCCATGGCCCTTGCTAGGCCTGCAGGACACACACAGAGTAGCATTACGTTAAAAAAACGTATGCTTGTATATTTTTTTTCCGGCTCGGCCTGAGTTGGGAAAGTAAATTTTACTATTTTTACTCACGACGACGCGACGTACGACATCTTTCACCCATATAACACCTTCTGGTGCTCAATAGGTAGAGTTGACTACTGTGACACGCCGTTCTAGTTTCATCAAATTGTTTGTAAAAAAAGAAATCGCGAAACGTCCCGAGCGATTTTTATAAAAGTTACACGAAAGGAATTTTGGGGGAAAAATCTATATACATACATAAACATATCTATATACTAATGTATATTAAATTATATTATCTCTTAGCTGCAAAAATGGGAGCAGGAACATCTGTGTCAAATGTAAACCGGACACTGGATAAAGAGCGCTTTTCTGATGCAAAATGTTCCCAGGTCAGATTTTGCCCTAAATCTCATAGTTATCCCAGTAAAAACCACATTTTCTTATCAGTTCTCCATAAAAAAATATGGTTAGGTACTGGTTTTGTGAGGCATTTTCACGATAAAAACATTTTATCACAAAAGGTCAACGAGTAGGTAAGTAGCCATGTGATAAGGGAAAGTTCTGTTAATGTTGTAAAATACGGATACGGGGCGAACGAAGCACAATTTTGCAACATATCGAGACGATGGCTGTTTAAATAATTTTGTGTGGAAATTTGTATATAAAATCTCCGTTTGGACATGATTGTTATTATCGTATTTTTAACTCAGCATAGACCCTCTGAACGCATAAGCACTGCGAACGATCCGAATCTGAGAAAATACGGATATAAAAAATATAGTCACCAGATGAACACAACTTCCATAGAAATCAAGCTTCACATTAATCAGCCTTATATATAACAAATTTATAAGGCTAGGAGGTGCCTCTGACTAACCCCTACTTGGTATCCTTGAAGGTATCGCACTGAGTATGTATTTGTCGCGGACGTCCATATGGGCAAGACAGTTTGTTTTTACTGTGAAACGGGTAAACATGGGTAGGTATGAACAATAAATGGTCAATCTCGCAAGTATATATTTCTCGCCTAGACGAGTGGCTGACTTATCACTCTAAGGTTTTATGAGCCTAGAGCATAGACTTTACGGGCAAACAACGTTGTTGGTATAAAAAATTAAAGACATGTTTTATTCAAGCACTTAAACAGGGAAAGGTCACGAGTCTCGTATGGTTGAATACTTTATGAAGCTTAATGCTAGCACTGGCCGGAACTGAAATTTTAAATTGGAATAAGTAGGATAATTACACATTGCTGTTTTGAGCTTCTGAATAAGTTTGTCTATGAATCTATGAGTTAACCTACTCAAGAGAATAAAGAACCAACAGAACATAGTCCTGACCCTACACTAAGTTTCCCTGTATCGTGAGTGTCAGGAACTACGAGTACCGTCGTCCTAAACAACCAGACCCGGAACAAATATCAACAGAACATGCTAACTGTTGTCCCCCAGCGGGTATCAAACCCGCACCTCTTACGTCGCAGCGCCACTAATCCGAAGTCATTACCTACGTATGTAGGTTTGCACTTGTATGAATCTAGAAAAGCATTGTTTTTATTCATTGAAATCAGGTCCATATAATATGTAGGAAAGTCGCATAAAAACTAGGTAAGTAGGTGAAATATTAAATTAAAAAAAAAATACGCCGATATCTTAAAATGTAGGATTTTTCGATTTGTACTCGTTATCAATAAAAACGTAACCTATAGAAGGTTACGTTTTTATTGATAATATTTGGTAATAAGTTGGAACTAGCTGTTGCCAGCGGCTATGAAAGCATGTTTAAAAAAAAAACCATACGCAATAAACACCTTCACCCCCATTTTTCCCCCCAAATACCCTGAAACATCGTTTATTTATTTATGGTCAGTAGCTGTGATTAAAATTTCCATCAGCAGTTTTAGCTGTGCGTTGATAGATTAATCAGTCATTCAATCAGTCAGGACAAATCTTATCCAAGGCTTTTGACTATGTTTCACATGATACACTTATAAAAAAACTTGACAATATTGGCATCAGAGGCCCAGCTCTAAAATGGTTAGCGTCCTATCTAACTAATCGAAAACAATGTGTTGTTATTAATAAAATGACTGAAAATAACGATGAACTGTTGTCTTTCGAATCTAGCTACCAATGGAACAAATCGGGCGTGCCACAAGGCAGTATATTAGGTCCTATCCTGTTCCTATTGTATATAAATGATATAATTGACGTGACAAACCATAAGTGCACCCTGTTTGCTGACAATATTTCTATAATTGTGACTTCCGATAAAAAAATTTTTAGTCTTAAGGAACATGAATCTGATATTAATAATACAATTGATAATATTATTGAATGGCTTGACATGAATAATCTTAAAATAAATCTAAGTAAATCAAAATATATACAATTTAACAAATCCAAACATGTAAATTATAATTTTAATCTAAATATATAAAAAATAAAAGAAGTGGCGCAAATAAAGTTTTTAGGTGACTAGTTGGTAAATAGGGTGGTGAATAGGGTGGTGAATAGTTGACGAAAATCAGAATTGGAAATCGCAAATAGACTTAGTTTGTAAAAAAATCAACAAATTCGTGTATGCTCTAGGACAAATAAAAAACGTTACAAATGTGAAAACTGCCATGACGTCGTATCACGCGTACATAGGATCGGTACTTCGTTATGCGCTAGTAATGTGGGGCAATAGTACAGATAAAAACAGAGTATTTGTAGCGCAAAAAAATGCATCAGAGCAATATGTGGAATCCCGCCTGATCAGTCTTGCAAACCGTTTTTTAAGGATCTTGGTTTGTTGCCTCTTCCATCGCTCTACATATATGAAACTTCGAATTTTGTAAAGAATCATGCATATTTGTTCCAAAAGGCATGTGACAAAAATCCTAGGCAATGTAGGGACCCGAATAGGCTTATTGTAAATGACGCCTCAAAATCAGCTAAACATCAAAAAAGCTGCCTGACTATGTGTATAAAGATTTATAATAAGATTCCAAATGAATTTAATATACATAATGATTATTTATTTAAGAAGAAATTGTTTAATTGGCTAATTGATCGAAATTTTTATGACATTAATGAATTTATTAACCTTAAGCTTTAAATACAAACTATATAATTATAAACTAATTGCATGCTATAAAATAGTGAAACATGAGCACATATTATTAGAACATTACCATCTTGTATACCATGTTTTATGCAATAAATATATTCATTCATTCTTTCATTCATTCATTCATTGTAATTAACTCAGACAAGTTGCAGTCCGTTCCTCTTGTCATACTAAATTCAAATAACTTCCTATATTTTGAAATTACTTTACTGAATAGGATAGGGTTTTCGTTAAAATAGGTACCTACCTAGTGTATAAATTAGTTTATTAAGTCAATATTTCACTTATAAATGCACTGCAATTTTACCATGAATGACAATGGAAATAAAGGAAATAAAAATATTCAATAGCAATGCAAGATACCTACATAATTTATGTAGCCAAATATTAATAAAACAAACACATTATATAATGCTTAATGCAGTTTATAACGTTTACTTAAACATAAAGATTATACTGATAATTAATTAAAGCATTACATAATAATATCTATGAGAATATTCATATTTATTTAACATATTATACCTACTTAGGGACCTAGAAAAAACTAAAGGCAATAGTTGCACATGGATATGTCCATAGAGTGCTTTAGCTTCCTTCAAAATTCTTGTCCCTGTGGGAAATCCTGACAAACAACTTTTAAAAGCTGGACTTCTATAGGACTATGCAAAAGGATGTTGTTTGTATAGGGCTTCAGCTACCTTCAATCCCCTCTCTTTAAAAGTGTTGTTTTTGGCCCAGTGCGAATTCCTGACAAATGACTTTTCAAAGCCTATCTTCAAATCCACGAGATAGGCCAATATCATACACACTTCTTGATTCTCTGAAGCCGAGAGCTTTTTATGGTAGTCTCCGCTTAGCGCTCTGCAGTAAGGGAACCAAGCCACCGTCTCTGGTGGATCAGCTCTCGACATCTCATACTGTGCGTGGTAATCTTTTGCCAAGTTATGCAGTGATTTGTGAGTTTTTTTTTCACAGCAAAGAACATCCCATAGCTGAGCCTCTTCTATCTTGTACAGACGAACCACTTTGAAAAATAAACTTGGCAACTGCAGGCCTGTCCATTCTAAATACTGAATACAGGTTCCTTGCAATATCATCTTTGTTTTAGCATCATTTCCGCTCACAAATGCGTGAATAGCTAGAAGTACTGGAGGTTTCAACTGTTGGTTTTTAATATATTTATTGAAAACTTCAGATATTCTTGGTAAATCGCTGTGGAGGGGATGTGGACACAGTTTCACGTAATCCTCTCGAGTGTTGCCGCTTTTGAACGAATCTAAAAATTGTTTTTCATTTCTTACAAATCTTCTCAGAATCAGTAGAGTGAGGTAGGTCACATTGACGTTTAAAATTCTGTATTTCATCTCGTCGTAACCGGTTTGCAAGTCTTTCATCAGTGCTGTAATTTTTCTCATGTAAATACTATCTGGAAGGGGCTTTGAAATGTCCCTGAATTTGATTTCAAATGAACCTTTGTTTTCAAGTTGAAACATATTTTGTGCAGGTTCGCCGAATGATCTTGCGTGAGTCAGAACATAGGTGAACGCTTTGTAAACTTCCAGGGATTGCGTCAGTCTTTCTGTGTACGTATAATACGAGTAGATCGCCTTAGCGCAGTCCAGGTAGAGTCCGAGTTCAAAGTTTTGATGCGCTGTTAAAATTTCATTGACACTGTTAGCAGCAATCGTGTCGGTCCAATGCAGCGACTTAAAGTCTTCAGAAAGACATAAAAGTTTGTCATCATCTTTTCTCGTTAGCGTCGGCTCATCCTTACCGATAGCACATAGAAACTTGCGTTTCTCTATTTCAAGTGCACTACCATATTTTTTTCTTCTTTCTGCCTCTGTTGCCGCACTGTGTTGTTTCAATTTAAACAGTAGATCCATGGTACTGAATCCTGCTCAAAAACACACAAACCACACGTTCACTACATTCAATGTTATGCTAGCGATTGTTATGACTGTAAATATTTTGATGAATGTAAAAGTTTCTCTATGATCTATGCCTGCCTTCATTAGACCAATGAAATTAATAGTGATGTGACCTAATGGTCATAATGACTTAATAATAAGTATTTAAGTGACCTCGATTTCGATGATTGATCATCGATGGTACGATAGTGGAAGATGAAATGAATGTTTTTAAATAAATAAGTAGGTACTTACGTATCTATTACTTGCATATCTTTTCCTTTCTGAAACTCAACCGTAACCTACTAAAGAACATAAGAATCCCCGAGGCTTAGTGGGTCTAGTTGTTAGGTGTACCCTTAGTAGGGAGGATGGGGCCTTGTCTAAGTCAAACCAGCAAAGAGTTCTGTAAGAATCGCTGCCACAGCGCAGCCATCTGGCTTGAAAACGTACCTACTTAGAACCAATACTAACCTACCTATCAAACGAAAAAATCCTTAAATATGAAAAACAGAAGGCAAGTCGACCAAGTGAAACTCATTTTTATAAATCATTTAAAATAGTTACCAATTTAATCGATTTAATAGGCATTAAGACGATGTGCCTAATTTATTTCGATTATTCAAGCTCCGCACTACTCAACTAAATCAATTCCAACGTTTCCCAAAAAGTGGGCAAAGAATCTCGATTTTTCACTCGCCGATTTAGAATTTATATAATATCTCATATTTATATAATATCTACATAGCTATCTAACAAGGTTAATTCATAAATGAACACCTAACAGTCCCATAAATAGTCCTGATCACACACTAGGATTGCCTGTATCGTGAGCATCAGAAACAACGACCACAACACCCAAACTTGATGCAAATATCTGTAAAAAAGGCCTGCCTGATACGTAGAAGGTTGCGGGTTCGATTCCCGCCGCAGGACAAGTGTTTGTATGACCTGCAAATATTTGTCTCGGGCCTGGGTGTTTTCTTTAAATACTAGGTAATATGTATTTATTTACAAAAAAAGTATATTAGTCGTTTAACAGTCATTTATTTCCCATAATACAAGCTCTGTTTTGTTTGTTTACTTTGTAGATGATGCTGTGTGAGAAATGTCCAGCAGTATTTATTAATGCTGCCGACAAATTTGCATGTATTGATAGAATACTTACCAACTAGTTTTTTTTTAAAGATTATTGCAAAATCTAAATGTACGTAAATATAACATGGAGCCACAGTGCATTTTAGATTTTTGGAATAAATACATACCTAACTAAAGATTTTAAGTGTTCTGCTTGGGATCATCTGTAACACTGTACAGTATAGCTGGGGTAATCAGAGTATAAAAATACATTAGCCTCGAAATGAAAAACTCCTTTTCGAAGTCGGTCAAAATAAAAATCTTTGTGAAGCAAACTTTGAGAGACATAGTCACCTGTGGTTCCCCGGATCGAGTCAGGTTGGTACAATCATAGAAGAAACACACATAAAGGCAACTTATAGGTACATGTTATGTTACTAATGTTATGTTATGATAGCCGTTGTGTGTCTGGTTTGTAAAGTAATTAACTTGTTTAATTAATGATACATCATGGTCCAAAAGGAGCATGGCGATGCGGGACCCCGTGGTCGACCCTAATTATCCCCATGTTACTACCTATGTTCTATGTTTTTTGTAGTTCAGGGGAACGGACTTGTACTGATAGCTACTATGTATACATATGTATGATTCGAGCACCATGTCCTGATTTGACATTTTCTTAAAAATACCATGTAATATTTTTCATCTTGTTAATCCGATGGCTTCTCCGTAAAATCTTAATTCTACATATTTTTTTTCCTCAGGACACTAAAATGATTGAAGACACAAAAGCCCTAGCTTCTGTATGTAGGTACCTACCTACTATAAAAAAAAACTACACACTACTACAAAAAAAATGGGGATGATTTGGGCCAGCCACGGGGTCGGTCGCCCTGCTCCTTTTGCACCATAATCACACAATATTTTATAATAGCCATGGTACTTGAATCATACTGTATATGTATAGTATACATAGTAGCTATCTTTACATTTCCGTAATAGCAATAATTAACTATCAACAGATACAATGAAAATTATTATTGTTATACATATGTTTAACTGGCAATGCGGCCAGTATTTTGGGAACGCTTCCGCCTGGTAGTGATCTGGATCAGTTGAGCTATCTATAGATCGTTTGCAACGGTCTTAAGATAGCTAGCTGTTTCATCTGTATTTTTTATATATACCTACTTGTACATAGTAGTATAATAGGTATTATAGGTAGTATAATATGTACCTACAGTACCTACTACGATTTATATTAGAGGCTTAGGCAAATTTAACTTATGTAATAGAATAATACAACAACTTGTAAGTAGGTAGGTATACACAAAACATTCAGATTAAACAATTTAACCATCTAAAGACCGTTATAAACGATCTATAGATATCTCAACTCAAGTAAGCGGTATCAGTAACTTAATACTTAAACCTAATAATATAGTTACAAGTGACGCATTATTTTACACAGCTACATTCAAACGCAGTGCGTTTTAGCGATACTTTTATATAATTACCGATTAGAGGTTTTTTGTTTGTCTGTTATCATATTTAACTTGAGAGGAGGTTCTCAAGTTGGTTGTATTTTTTTTTTTAAGTATTTAGGTTTTTATTCTTTGAAATCACAAGGATCATCATAATATAGAGAAACGTCAACTTAAAAACTACGTGAAAAGTGAATTTACGACGATTACTCGCGCGCGACCAAACCTAGAAGAATCAGGCAACAACTGCTTCGTAATTTTTTGATGATCCTTCATTCAGCTTTAGTGTGGTGCCAAACGAACAAGATGTATTCGTTTATAGAAAAAAAGTACTAGTCATAGAACTAAATAAAGTCTAAAAAGTATCATCCAAAGTTCAAGACAACACACGATACGCTTTATAATAATAATAATATCATCGTTTATTGTCTTACTTTGAGTACAAAGATGGAATAAATCAGGGGCCCTTCGCGTTTTCAAAATTCTTTCAGGGCGACTGGTCGAAGCGACGCGTGACAAGAGAGCTGGCTCTTATCTGGGTCAACGCATTAGCATTGCCATTCAGCGTGGCAATGCGGCCAGTATTTTGGGAACGCTTCCGCCTGGTAGTAATCTGGATCAGTTGAACTATCTATAGATCGTTTGCAACGGTCTTTAGATAGCTAGCTGTTTCATCTGTATTTTTTGTATATACCTACTTGTACATAGTTGTATGAATAAATGTGTTTTTATAAATTGGTAACATTTAGTAACAACAGTTGCCCTTCCTGGGCATACATTCTTAAAAAAATATGTTACCACAGATATTATGCAATTTGACAATTAAGCTAACGAGGGAGAGGAGCGACGACATCGAGCCATGCAGTTTTATCGTCAATATAGGTATTTAAGGTGTAATACGCCTTCCTTATTAGATTGTTCTTTATATAAGAGTTAAATCTTAGAATAGGCAGCTCGGTTACATTTACCAGAAGCTTATTATAGAAGCGTACAGAGTTTCCCATAAAAGACCCATTGGACTTTTAAAATCTAAATTTAAAAAAATAAAAATTTTTCTAATATTTTTGTTTCTAGTATTAATATTATTCTATGACGACCTCTGTGCCGCAGTGGGCGAAGGCCCGCCTGAGACGCAGAAGGTTGCGGGTTCAATTCCCGTAAATGTTTGTATGATCAGCAAATATCTGTCTCGGGTCTAGGTGTTTTCTATGTATCATACATATATATGTAATATATATGTATGTATTTACAAAAAAAAATATATGTAGTATAACAGTCATGTAGTTCCCATAACACAAGCTCTGCTTACTTTGGGGCTAGATGAGGCTGTGTGAAAAATGTCCAGCATTCTTTATTTATTCTAGTATTAACTAATTGTTCTAACTGCATGTGCAGCAGAACTAAGCCTACCTGCAAGTGCTCCTATTTGCAGACTACATTGCAGTTTTGAATCAATATGGAGTCCTAAAAATATAGTAGAATCTATTAGATCTAGTGCTTCTCCATTTAATTTAATGTCGGTTTCATACTGAATTACATTAGGCAAAGTGAATTTGATAAACATCGTTTTTTTAGCATTCTGTAGAAGATAATTGACAGTAAACCAATCAAGAACTCTCAATAGAGATAAGTTTACATCGTCGTAATTGGCTTTAGATTTATCAACTTTGAATATTATAGAAGTATCATCCGCAAATAGAACTAAATCACATAAGTTTTCTATGAAAAAGGGAAGATACTTAGCGCGGGCAATACAGAAATCGGTCTATAATTTGCTAACATGTCCAGACTAGAACAAAGGAATTAATTTACTGTATTTTATAAGATCAGGAAATAGTCCTTCATCAAGACATAACATGGGCTAAACGCAAGCGATATCAATGATTATCGCACCTATCACTTTTGTCGATATCCCCATAGGTCTTCAGTATTCTTTATGTTTAGTGACTTAAACGTTTTTACAAAACTATCTGCATTAACGTATCTAAAGCCAAACACGACTTCACATTTTTCAACACTTGATTCTAATACAGTTTAACGCCTGGGTTACAATGTTAGGTACACTAGAGAAAAAACTATCAAATGTATTTGCAACATCATTATTATTTGTCAGTATTTTATTTTAGAAGTTCTAATGTATGTCTTTTAGATTTTCCTGTTTCATTATATATCAGTTTCCAAGTAGCCTTAACTTTATTGGAAGATTTAGCAATTTTATTTCTTAAATGCATTGATTTTGCTGCACAACAAACTTTTTTGAAAGTTTTGGAATATTTTTTTATGTAAAAGATATTTAAAACGTAGGATCGTGTAGCATCGCCTCCCTACTTGAATATATACATCATATAATTTATTCCTACTATAAATACCTGGTGTAGCCCATTGAGCAAATCTTACCTATCCTATCCTACTAATATTATAAACGCGAAAGTTTGTGAGGATGGCTGTTTGTTACTCTTTCACGCAAAAACTACTGAACGGATTACGATGAAACTTCACAGTAATATAGCTTATACATCAGAATAACACATAGTGACATAAGCTACTTTTTATCCGGGTAATACGCGGGCGAAGCCGTGGCCAGAAGCTAATTTTATAAAATGAAATGATGTAGATATATGTATATATTTTTTTCCACATTTATCTACTCAGAGATAAATACAAAAAATACAGATGATACAGAGATAAACCGGATTATCAGATCTAGGGTAGAGCCGCATACTGGACAATTAGACCCAGTCCCCTGGGCGCTTACGCGTCTGCACCATTACCCTGGGTTCAAGTTACAATAATCGAATCGGATCGGTGTCTCAGGGTACTCGTAGTTCCTGATACCGACACAGGTAATCCTGGTGTGGGGTCAGGGCTGTTTCTTTTGATTGGTTAATTTACCTATTCTACAAAAACTATCAAAACTTTGTTTTTTTTTCAAGGAAATAATTTCCACTACGACTGGTGGTCAGGGCACAGATAGTGTAAGCGACATCTTTCGCCACAGCTAAGTTACATCGCATCAACGAAGAGCTACCACAGTCAATACATAGATGGCATTGCATCGAAGTGTCTAGATCAGGGATTCCCAAAGTGGTCGATATCGACCCCTTGGGGTCGATATCGGTTTCCTAGGAATCGACATAAACGAAAACTGATTTTGGGGGTCGACGAGGTCTAAAAATCGACCCCTATTAAATTAACACAAGTTCTTATTTAAAACTTTCAAGATAGGATAAGATTACTGTATTGTTTATGTTGTGTCACGTGTACTAAGAATAATTAATATTTTTGTAGGAAATAGCATTGTTGTAGTAATTTAATTACATTACTACAACAAAGCTAGTACAAGATGAAAAACTCGGCAAGTCAGTGTGGACAAGTTTGTGCAAGATAATGAGTTCGAGCGTACGTCTTTCAGGCGCGTTTTGACTTACTCTCTATTTGACGCTTACGCGATTTAACACGAACAAATTCATGATCAAGTCCAAACATGTTCCTGATATTTTACTATTTAACGAGCTTGCACTTAGGTTGAAAGTTCATTTGCGTTTTGAAATTCGTTGGAGCTTGAACGATAGTAACTCATATAAGTACTCATTTATTTCAAGAGATTACAAAGTTATTACATAGCTAAATTAAGTGAAGTAAAGTGACTGAAAAAGAATTTACAAAATGCTGAGCTCCCTACGCGAGTTAATAGCGTAACCATACAATATCTGCAATTTATGAAAAATTAACAGGGTAAGTACCAAACAGTTTTTATCCGGCACAGCGCATCAGCATTGCCCCACTGTGTGATAGTGATAAGTTGAGCTTTCCGTAGATTGTTTGCAACAGTTTGCAGTTGCCTCAGTTGTTTCAATTAACTGTAAAAATTTACTAGTTTAATTTGTTTTAGTATTTGACTGTAATTTTTTTTTGTCCTATGGTAAACACAACATATTTTAAATAGGTAGGTATAAAAGTATTTGTAAAAATTACTTACACTAAAGTTGTTAAGTACCTAGGTAGGTACCTAAACTTTGAAGTGTTCAGTTTGCTTTGGTTTTCGTTCTTATGCTGATAGGTACCTACTTACCTAATACAAATTTTCTATACCTAATTACCTACTATAGTTACTTATTTAATATAGGTATCCAAGTTTATCAATGAGTAAGTCAGTAATACCTAACAAGCATCCATTACCTGGGTGTGATAAAAATAAGATAGTGTGCAAATTTAACAGTTTATTATTGTTTTTTATTTAAATAGTTTCTTATTTTTTTATTTGCTGGATTACTGAGAGTTTTATGATGGCGGACACGAAAAAAAAATGCAGACAATATAGTTTGGACTACTTGAAATTCGGATTTATTGCATCTCCATCAAATCAACACTTGCCGATGTGTCTCATATGTGAAAAAGTATTCAGTAACGATGCCATGAAGCCTTCAAAAATGGATGACCACTTATCAAGAGTACATGCTGACAAAAAAAGTAAGCCCTTGTCATTTTTTCAAGCACTTAAAGACAAACTAGACAAAAGGCCATCCATAAGATCGATGTTTGCGTCATCTTCTATCAAAGACGATGATGGTTTACGAGCGTCCTATAATATATCTTTACTAATAGCGAAGTCGGTGAAACCCCACACAATTGGAGAGCAGCTTATCTTACCAGCCATTGCGGAGGTCCTTAACAATGTATTGCACAAACCCGCACATGATATTTTAAAGAGAATATCTTTGAGCAATAACATCGTTCAGAGACGCATAGACGAGATGGGACGCGATGTGGAAAACATTTTATGCAAGTTCTTACAGACAGACCAACAGATTCTCTCTCCAGTTGGACGAATCTACATTACCCGGCAATGAAGCTCTGTTGTTAGGATATGTTCGATATATCAAAGATGAAAATATGTGCCAGGAACTGCTTTTTGCTACATATTTAGAGACTGATACCAAAGGAGAATCGATTTTTCAGGCCGTGGAACATTTTTTTACTGACAAAGCTATTCCATGGAAGAACATTGTTTCTGTTGCGACTGATGGTGCACCGTCTATGGTTGGTCGCCATCGTGGTTTCATAGCTCACTTAAAGCGACAACTGCCTGATGTACTGGTCATTCACTGCGTAATTCACAGGCAGCATTTAGTAGCAAAAAAGCTGAGTCCTAGATTGCATAAGTCTTTACAATATGTAATAAATGCTATCAACAAGATTCGAAGCAATTCTTTGAACTCTCGGTTATTTGCTCAGCTATGTGAGGAAAACGACGAAGACTTTACTCGATTACTTCTGCACACTGAAGTTCGCTGGCTATCAAGAGGTTCTTGCTTAGAAAGATTTTCAGCAATTTTTGAATCTGTGTTGGAGTTTTTACAAGAAAAAGATCCGAATTTGAAAGAAAATCTGAACAATTGTAAAACAGATATTTATTACTTGACTGATATCTTTGGAATGTTCAACAAAGTTAATTTGCAGCTGCAGGGTGACGATCTTAACTTGATTAAAACAAAATCAATAATATCGGCCTTCGTGGGTAAACTAATCCTTTATAAACAAAATTTAGGCAGAAAAGAATATTCGCAGTTTCCGCATTTGTCAAAATTACCAGAAATGCTTCAAGATGATGACATTTTATTATATGTCACTCACTTGGACGCATTACACAAGGATTTTACGGAGAGGTTTGAGGATCTTTTAAATTTACAAATTCCTCAATGGATAATAAATCCGTACAATACCACAGCCATAGAAGAAGCCAATATGATAATGCAAGAAAAGTTGATTGCCATCAGCACAGACGAAGAGCTTAAGCAGAAGTTCAACCAAGGCTACCAGAAGTTCTGGTTGCAACGCAACATTGAAACACAGTATCCTACATTGTGGAACATTGCTAAAAAATACCTAATCGCTTTTCCATCATCATACCTAGTTGAAAAAAGTTTCAGTGTGGTAACAAACATTTTGACGAAAGAAACCGTTTGAAAATCAACGAACGTGGAGATTTAAGGCTGCAACTCACCAATATTGAACCGGATGTAGCTAGATTGGTAGATAGTCACCAGGTTCATCCATCACACTGAATGTTTTATTTTCTCTTTGCGAATTAATACTTTTTTAAATATAATTTCCTACCTACTTAAGATTCTTTAAGTACTTAATTTGTAATAATCATTGTAAATTAAACTTGATATTTACTGAATTGTATGTCTTTTTATTTTGTTAAATTTTGATGAGAAAATGAAGTCAACTTTACTCACTTAACCAAGTGCAAAGTTTTCCAATTGGTACATCAATAGGAAAAAACTAAAGATAGGCCCCCTTATTCGTAATAGTCTGCTAACTTAAAGCATTGATAATTCTCACTCTGTCTTCTATTGACCTAAGTCAGAATGAAAAATAACACTCTGTAGCAGCTGTTTTAAGTTAGCGGACCATTATGAATAAGGGGGTCTGAGGTAACAGTTCATTTTGGAAAAGGGGTCACTTGTCCAAAATAGTTTGGAGATCCCTGGTCTAGATAATACCTCTGACAAACAACTGGCGGTCCTAGGACCCCGGGATGGATCAGTGGATCAGATGAATCAGCCCGGTGGAAGATCTTCCCCTTTGCAAATGGAGGACACAATACCAAACGTATTTTCCATAAATACTAGTAGTCAGGGTAAGTACCTACCTAATAAAATAAGGGCTACTGGATTTATGCCATATTCGTCCCTAGTTTTCGGCGCACATTATTTAAAAGTCTTTATACGTCCCTCACGATGATATTTGTCCATGTTCGTCTCGCATACCAAACTTAGTGTAAGTACTGTTCGGAACCTTATAATTATAAACCAGCCAAGTGCGTGTCAGGCCATGGGTAGTGTAGGGTTCCAAAATTGCTCATAAACTTATACAGCCTACTTAGCTATAGAAATATAATATTTATATATATAAATTGTGTATTACCAAAGGTGAAGAATACAGATTAGCAATTCATACAGAATATTCAGATAGGATAGGTACCTACTACATACAAAGTAAAATCCCTAACGAGACCCAAACTAAGCGTGAGCTTGATCTTGGGTATCAAGAGAGTACTTACAGAAAGATAACACTGCTAAACTGAAGGACGTTGAGCTCCCCGCCAGGCTGCGCGCTGCCGCTAGACATGGCGACGCACGGATCTTGATAGTTTGGTTTCTTGGACACTGTATCTTTTTCGCGCGTCTCTTTGTTTTGGTAATACACGGTATATTTGATTACCGTATTTTGGCATTTTAAATCGTATAGATTTCGTAAATACAGTGTTTTCTAAATCGTATTTGCTCAGTGTAGGTAATAGCTAGCAGAAAAAAATATTTACACGGGCATAGAACAGAACAGAAAGGAAACCATTGAGCCCTGTTAAGGCAAAACATTGTAACTTAAGATACAGTGTTTTGCCTTTACACGGTAGAGATGTGCTGTGTGAAAAATGTCGAGCATTATTTATTTTACTTACAGGCAGACGGACGGACATGGCGATACTGTAAGGGTTCCTTATTGACTACGGAACCCTAAAAACGTAGTTAGTGATATAAAAAGAGTGAAAATCGTAGCAGGCGAACTTAATGCTAAAGAGCATTCTCTTCCAGCCTTTGAGTATTGTGTAAAAAGATGTGTCGGTAGAGAACAGAAGGGTTAAAACAAAAATAATTTATATTTATTTTTTATACATCGATCCATCCCGGAACAAATGTCGCTCTGCGGAACGAGTCATCATAATTATGGCAAAGAATTTAACACTTACTAATCCAATGTACCTAGGTAGGTATTCGTCCGACCTACTGTACCTACCTACCTACCAGAAAGTCGCAAAATTCATTAAAATCACAAGGATCACTTTGAAAGAAGGGCAACCAATAACCTTGGTATGAGCCATTATAATAGGTACGATAAGCAAACAACCTACCAAATGTTTATTTTTGTAGGACTAGATAGGTAGGTACCTAATCGCTAATCTGAACAATGAAATCTGTAATGAATTTTGTCATTTATTTGTAAATAATAAAACACATACCTATGCGAACATTATTTTATTTTAGTACTAAGAAAAGTGTACATACATACTTACCTACACAATACAAATAATAACATGGATTACATTTTTTTTTTAAATTAGGTAGCTAGCTAATCCAACTCGATGAATTTTGACTTGCCTATATTTTTCATTTCTATACATACAAGGAAATAGGTAGGTACCTACTAATGTGTCTATTTTTCTGAATATTGAGATTATGTAGTACTTATATTTTATTATGAAGGTAAGAAAAATTAATTAGGTAGGTTCCTATTTAAAAATGAAATTTATGAACTAAACAGAGTTTAATCAGAAAGAAGAACAATATTAATATTGGTATGAAGCAGAGTAGGTACCTACCTACAAAT
Organism: Perizoma affinitatum; assembly: GCA_961405105.1. Classification (NCBI taxonomy): domain Eukaryota; kingdom Metazoa; phylum Arthropoda; class Insecta; order Lepidoptera; family Geometridae; genus Perizoma; species Perizoma affinitatum. The sequence goes on along the minus strand of OY560191.1, from coordinate 2,999,379 downwards.
CGTTAAGTTTAGTCTAAATAAGTACCTACCTAATCACATAATTGCCTAATAAGTAGGAACAAGTCCATAAGTAATAAGTATATAAAAACAAATGATTAATAGGTACTTACAATAAGTAAATCTAAGCAAAAGGGTATTGTTTGTATAGTACTTTAGCTATCTTCAAACCAGCCTCTTTAAAATAATTATTTTTCACCCAGTGCGAGTTTCTGGTAAATGACATTTCGAAGCCTATCTTCAAATCAATGAGATAAGCCAAAATCATACACGCTGCTTTATTTTCTGAGGCCGAGAGGTCCTTATGGTAATTTCCTTCCAGTGCTCTGCAGTAAGGGAACCAAGCCACCGTCTCCGGCGGATCAGCTATCGACATCTCATACTGTGCATAGTAATCTTTTGCCAAGTTATGCAGTGATCTGTGAGTTTGTTGCACACGGCGCAGCGCGTCCCATAGCTCAGACTCTTCTATCTTATACAGACGAACCACTTTGAAAAATAAACTTGGCATCTGCAGGCCTGTCCATTCTATGTACTGTATGCAGGTCGCTTGCAAAATCCGCTTCGTTTTAACGTCATTTCCAGTCAAAAATGCGTGAATCGCTAGTAATACAGTACTTTTTAATAGTTTGTCATGAATTTCTTTATTGAAAATGTCGCTTATTCTCGGCAGTTGGCTGTGGAGGGGATGTGGACACAGCTTCACGTAATCGTCGTGAGTCTTGACGCGTTTAAATGAATCCAAAAACTGCGTCTCATGTCTAACAAATCTTCTCAGAATCAGTAGTGTGAGGTAGGTCACGTTTACGTTTAGAATATTGTATTTCATCTCGTCGTAACCGGTTTGCAAGTCGTTGATCAGAGATGTGATTTTTCTCATATAAACGCTATCTGGAAGTGGCTTCGAAATGTCCTCCAACTTTATTTGAAATGACCCATTGTTTTCGAGTTGAAACATATTTTGTGCTGGATCACCGAATGATCTTGCGTGCGTTAGAACGTAGGTAAAAGCTTTGTAGACTTGGATGGATGCCGTAATTTTTCCTGTGTATGTGAGGTAGATCGTCTTAGCGCAGTCAAGGTAGAGTCTGAGGTCAAAATTTTGATGTTCGGTTATGACTATTTTGACAGCGTTGGTAGCAAACTTGTCACTCCATATAATTTGGGAACTCGATTTTCCGAAAACACTTAATAATTTGTCTTCAGCGAAACATTCCTTTACGACTTTTTCATCGTCTTCTTTTGTCGAAGTCGGTTCATCCTTGCCGATGGCACAAAGAAACTTGCGTTTCTGTATTTCAAGTGCTCTAGGTATTTTCTTTTGTCGTGCTTCATCTTCTTCTTTCAAGTTTTTTAAATAATCTTGTACTTTAAACTCTGCCATGATTTTTCAATTAAAGAAAGTTACTAAATTTTTTTTTAATATTTTTATAAAACGTAGGTGCACATAATGTGCAAACACAACTTTAACACCAAGAAAGCAACGAAGTCTGTGATGAATATGAATTAGTTATCGAATTATGGAAAAGTGATGCAACCTTTTTCATCGACAAATTTTTTATCGATAGTATATACGAATCGTATAAAATCGACTAAAAATTGTACTAAATTCTAAATATTTACCTACCATAAGTTTATAGGTTTCAAAGTTCAAAAGTTATAAATAATATTTTTTTTTTTATATTTGCCATATAGATTATTTGTATATAAACTTTTTTTCATGTACTTAATCGTGCAAACAAGTATATATCTTCAATAAAACATTATTCAGGTAAGAACCACAATGAAAAAAATAATATATTGGCGTAAATTGTTGAATAGTAGTTGTTTTATTCATATTAATGTAATTATGCCAATATTTTAGCCAATTTGCATGAAACCGCAAAATATTCAATTCAATAGCTACTTCAAGTAAAACTTATACTTAAGTAGTAAATGATATACTTGATATTCATTACCGTACCTACCACCTAGTACGATTGAGTTTGACCGAGTAAAATGTAATAATGGCTCAATAAGAAACATTTTTTTTTAGTTTTTTTTTTACCTACTATGAATTATATATAAAGAGTAGTATTATTGTCCTTCCTAAAAAAAACTTGGAAGTATTATAGGTAGGTTACCACTTATGGAGGGTTCAGATGATAATAAAAATATATAAGTGACTATTCAGTTAAAAAAATAATCGACTAAAAAAACTAAAGTCGATGTCATTTTAATTGCGATTTACGCTCCGCACTATCTACTGAACCAATGCGTCAGTGACCAGCGTTTCTCAAAAAGTGGACTGCGAGTTTTCTCATTCGCTGAATAGAAAACGAACAAAGAAGGAATGTAGCCAGAGTTGGACGAGTGAAAACTGGTAGGGCTCATTTTATTTAGGTACAAGTTGCAAGCAATATTAATGTAGGTATGTATATAGGTTTTTTTTATCACGGTACAATTTAAAATTTCATATTACTTACATAATTTTAGAGTTTTACTGTCTTGCCTATAAAGGCACATTTAGGTACATATTTTCGCATGTGACTGACTGACTGTAATTAAGTATTACAAAGTTTAGTGAGGTATAAGGTAATAGAATTAGCTATTTTTACTGTTATGATATTTTCTATTTGGAAAAAACTTTAATTTGATAAAGTAAAATGAGATCCTTAATGTAGGTACCTGCTTGGTAGGTTGAGAACTTTTTCTGAAGTTGCTTAAAACTGCCTTGCCAGAACATTGAGAAACTCATAGACCTGTGGTTCCCCGAACTGTTTCGATAAACAACTAAGCCGCAGAAGAAACAATAGTAGGTGACCTCCTTTCCGGCTAAATATACCTACATTTTTATTTCTCAGTACGTTAGTCAGTAATAAATACCTACCAGTACAGTTACTGTACTGGTACCCACGAACTTTAGCATATCTACCTGCTGTAGGTAGGTATGCTAAAGTTCGTGGGTTCAATTCCTATCTTGCACCACTCGATTGTGTGTTCCGTTCCACCGTTACCTACCCAGTACCTACCTACCTACCTAAGTTGATAAAAAGTAAGAAATTTCATCCCTTATTTTTTCACTCTAAGTATATTGTTTTTGTTATTTAATTAATTAGTTGCAAGGGGGTTTTCAATTCGTATGTATGTATTGTTTTTTTAAGTGTGTTTAACCTACACACATATGTAAGTATTTTACGCGATATCTTCGCCAATTGTAAAACGATTTTAATGATTCTTTTTTTGATGGGTTGTGTCTTCAAGGTTGGTCTCTTAAACATTTTATGAAAATATCGCACTCCTGGCGAACTAACCTACTGAGCCTAACCTAACCTGGCGAGTATACAGTAGTATATCAGTCATGTACCTACCTAGTTCCCATAACACAAGCTCTGCCTACTTTGGGGTTAGATGATGTTGTGTGAAAATGTCCAGCATTTTTGGTGACAAAATGCTTGCAAAATCAGCTTGAACAGTATAGGAGTTAGCTGCCGTAAATTTGTGTACTAAGGTAGGTAAGTACCTACTATGTAAATAGTACCAATCGCAAGTTTCTATGGTCGCAATCATGACCATTTTCTCAAGCACTTTGTCCAGTTTCCTTTCGTTCCCGGTCAACAAACATCAGGATTATTAATCAAACTTGTACACCCAATTGAAAAGATTAAAGAAAATTTAACTTGGAAAATTCGTTTTTACGCGCCTAATTCCGGGTCTCTCGTTTGATCCTGTGGTTTAGGAAAATAATTAAATAACGTTTGCGGTCAAAATATTAATTGGCTATATTATCTACCTACCTAATTTATTTATTACCATGTATTTTGGAGTTACCATTGAATTGTGAACTATGTAATTATGTATCAAGATTTCAATACAATCGTAATGCAAGTTTCTGAGAAAATATTATTTGGCGGATTAACAATTAATTAATGATAATAATTAATGATTCCCCTTATAATTGAAAGAACAATAGATTTAGGACCACATTTATAAACTGGATAATTACTGTGATTTCTTTGTTGGTCGTCATTTCAAATTCAACAAACCAAAACAATCGAAACAATGGGTTAGTTCCGCTATGCTCGATTCCCGCTATGCTCGGATTCTAAAATACCTAAATAAAAGTGCCACTATGCTCGGAATCAGATTTTCGGACTGTCGAAAGGAAAAGGCTTTTGTTAAAATATTACATCTACTTATACACATTGTGTTGCTGCTTCTTGATGGAATTCCAAAGTAATAATTAAGATTAGAGACTCTCTTACTAGTTCCACTAAGTATTAGTATTAGTTTTAACCAACACATGCCTTCGTCAAAACCAAAACAACCAGTTGTTTAGGTGAGAAGCAGTGACACAGTTTAATAGCTTAATTTTTTTTAGGTATAAATAGGCATGTAGGTAACTATCTCGTTCATAATCACTAACTTTAAGCAGCGTGCTATTAGTTGTCTCCCTCTTTTCCTTGTAGGACATGGTTAAAGTTAGCGACTTACTAAGTTAGCAAATGATTATCAAAAAAGAGGCTAAAACCTCTATCTTTCTATCACATCCCATACGTACGTCTCACAGTCGTCAGAAAAGCTCTATCAAGACGTTTCTCATTAGTCTTTCAAAGGCGAAAACAAAAGCGCGCACCAGTTTACGGTTCGATGGTTCGTCTTAAACGAGATACCGCATCCAGTGTTCTCGTTGCAGCTTTTTATGTTATGAAACCAGGGCAGATGAGCCTTCGGTTTAGAATCCGCCAGTTATTTTTTTTTATTTAATCTATCTTCAGCCTTCCTTTAGTCTACTTTCAGTTTATATTCAGCCAGCTATTAATCTAAATAAGATCTGTTTGCTACAATGTAAATAGTACAATGTAAATATTATTTTTTTAGCGAAATACCAGTTTTAAAAATGTTTAAGAGATTCATTAAAATACTTATGTAATTAATGCTATATGCTGCCTATTTGCGCCCCAACCATGTCCCTCTCACGGCTTTTATACCATTAACATTCCTTTATACCTAATTCATTATTCACTTCTTAATTTATTCCATAGTGAAAGAGAATGCACGCAAACTTGCATTAGCGTGTGAGAGGAAATCTAAGCGTGATTTGTCTAGACCTCATGAATCTAGTTGGAAACTTGGGATCCGAATTGAAACTAGCAACAAACAGATCTTGAATTCAGTATGCCGATGCCGTCAAAGAGGCAATCTGGTCTCGATTAGCATTTCAAGGGAACTCCCTTGAAATGCTAAGCCGGAATACAGATGGTCCGTCCGATTCAGTGGCATTTGCAATGCATTGGCACCTTCTCACTGTGCTGTGTTGATCATGACAAAAGTAATTGTTTGCAAAACTTTGAACCCTCATCGTGTCTTACATAGGCCATTGGAGCGCCCTAGTGATTTGTGGCGATAAAACCTATAAAAGAACCACCCGTGAACTCGTACAATTCGTTTGGGGAAAACAATATTTCAGCCGTTACGGAGATAAAACATTACATTAATTGATGTATTCATTCATTACAGTCGAGCGGAAGAAGAATAAGAAGCCTGTTTGTCAGAATAAGAGCAGTATCGCACCCCTGGACCTGCGTCCCGTGACTCCGATCTACGTGTCTCGCGTGCACTACTCCATCAAGGCTGATGATGAGGATGTGGAGGATTGTTTGCGCGTGAACAGCAAATTTAGCCTGAAGGTCGAACGTTGGGAGTCACGCCACAGAGTCAGCTTCAACTTCTTCGTGGTGAGAGTGCCGACCGAACATCTGTCGACCTTCATGAAAGAATGTGGCCTAAAAGAATCAACATTTCCGGGGTCGGTTACTGAACCCAGCCGCGCCCACGTCGCAGTCAATACATGCTAGATAAATAAGTGTTGTTTTTGCCTGAAATAAATTACATAGGTATTATTATTTTTTAAAATGCTGAACATTTTTCACACATTATCGTCTAGTCTAGCACCAAACTAAGCAGAGCTTGTACCTAATAAGGTAAGGGGAACTACATGACTGTTATACTACTAATATCCTTTTCTTGTAAATACATACATAATATACATACACAGACCCAAGACAAATATTTACAGATCATACATACATTTGTCGGGATTCGAACCCGCAATCTTCTGCGTCCCAGGCGGGCCTTCGCCCACAGCGCCACAAAGGGTTCCTTTGGTTACTGGATTCCTTAGGTCGCGAGTAACAAATTTAAATTTATTACAAACTCTCCATCATAAAACAGGATATTTATGTAGGTACATTACATACCTATTTAAAATATTTTTTTCGCCCATTTTTTATGTTTGTAGTTTGTTTGAGTACCTATTTATGTCTTTACCTACGTAGATTTTGTGTTCCCTCGTTAATGTTCATGTCCTCACTAAAAGCTCTGTCTGAAAATTAGCGCAGCGAGGTAGGTACTTACATGTTCAATGCTGAAGCAAAACTTCCTAGCTTCAATATTTAAAGTACTTATTTACCCCCTAAGTGGCATAGACGTGGGACACTGAGTAGGTATTACGTTCTAGAACATCCTATCCGGTATCAGTTTTATCTCCGTGAACAATCTATAGAACTAGACAGAGCCCCTTCTGCATAAGTAAATACAATTAAGTCGTCCAAAGCCGAAGTCTGACAATTCCAATCGGCCTGCGGAGTTTGCGGCTATCTCCGGAGACTACAGTTAGACTGGACAAGTGCAATCCTTGCCGGACCATCGACTATCCCGATACAGTTTGTAGGCAACTTTGTTCAAAACACGTTCAATTGTTCTCACTGAATGTTCGGTATAAAATAGATTAGCTTCAACGGGCTTCGCTCTACCAAATAAAAAGAAGCGTTTGTTTAAGTAAATTGTAATGCTAAAAGTAAATATAGAAATATAAATATATATAAATATAGCTGACGTGCAAGTGTTATAAAAGCCTATAGCCAGCTCACGAGCAAGTGTCATAAAAACCTATAGCCAGCTCACGAGCAAGTGTTATAAAAACCTATAGCCAGCTCACGAGCAAGTGTCATAAAAACCTATAGCCAACTGACGAGCAAGTGTTATAAAAACCTATAGCCAGCTCACGAGCAAGTGTCATAAAAACCTATAGCCAGCTCACGAGCAAGTGTCATAAAAACCTATAGCCAGCTCACGAGCAAGTGACATAATCATAAATATCAGGTCAAACGTGAGCTCTTGACAACGTTTAGGTATGCAAAAAACCATCAACAGCAATGGATGCTTATTATCAATTCAATACAATACAATATATTTATTGATAACACCAAGTTATAAGTCGACTAAAGTACAATGGTAGAGTAAATTTTTAATAACACATTTTTTATGGAAAAAAAAAATTATTTCTATATACATTTAATTATTATAATTAATACTACTGTTAACACATTGGCAGTTCGTAGAACTCGTTAATCGAGTAGAACGACATTTCCAGAAGCCATTTGTAGCCTCGATTTGAAGGCCGTCGTGGAGGTTGCATCCCCTCGGATTTTGTCCGGCAGCCTGTTATATACAGAGGGACCCATGACGTACACGGACCTCTCCGATTTGCACAGTTTATGAGTAGGTGCGACTAAAAGATGGGCTATTTTATTGCTGCGGAGAGCCCGGGTGTTATTTAAGCCTCTACGTTTGAATCTATCAATGTTTTTGTGGATGAACATTACCACCTGGTGGATTAGTTCGTAGGCGAGCATCATTATTCCTAATTCCTTAAAATATTCGCGGCATGACACGTCGTCTGGCACTCCGACGATGGCACGCACTGCGCGCATGATGGAGACTCGGTCTATGTCAGCAGCGCGCGCCCAAAGCTCCACACCGTATAAGTGATGGCGCTGTACACCGTCGCGTGGTAGTACGCCAGCACCACGCTGCGGTTGGCGGTTGCGGCGAGGAGGCGCAGTCCGAAACATGTGTGACCCAGTCTAGAGCAGAACTCTTCTATGTGGTTTTCCCATCATTCTTGCTTTCGCATACAGGACGTGGCAAGGTAATGAGACTTTTAACAAAATTTCCCGATTCGTAGGTAGTTAGATAGTAGTAGGTAGTTCTTACTATAAAAATCGCAATAAGTTTTTTAAAAAGGCGAACGACCTAAAAAGTATTTCTCATAAAACAATTGTAGAGCTAAATCGACTCTTTATCACTCGAAGCCTGGAATTCAAAATGACTCATACAATCATTATTGAATGATTTCGAGAAAACAATAAAAAAAAATTCTAATATCTATCATTACCTTTATTGGGTAGGTATGTAGGCTAACTTACTAACTAACTTACTACACCTTAGAGCAGGGGTCGGCAACCTTATGCTATAGCCGGGCCACATATGTTGCCAGAGTATCAGTGCGGGCCGCACTTATATTTATATGTTCGGGCATGTATTTTTAATATTTGAAATAAAACGCATATATATTCATACAATTATGTCTTTTTTAATTGAACTACTATACTAACATAAAAGTAAGAACTAGTGAGATTTTTGAGGCTGCATTTGACTTGCAAGTTTTTTAACGTCTGCTTTCATTTTAGTAGTAGACACGCGCAGTATCGCGTCTAAATGTTCATCCGTTAACCGCGAACAATTCTTATTTTTGCGGTAGTTGAGAATTGAAAAAGTCTGCTCACACAAATATGTACTACCAAACATAGTTATTATCTGCTGAGCAAACTTTTTCAATTCTTTGAAGTTTTCAGAACTCAAACCTCCGTAGAACTGTATCAAGTCAGTGCTTTCCTTAAATGCCGTTTTAAGTGTGCTATTACTTTGCAAATCTACTATGTTCATTTGCAAATTGCTTGGTATCTCACTAATATCAATTGCAAAAGGGTTTTGGAATATTTCCATGTTAAGGGAGCTCTTTTTAAAGTCGGTGAATCGATTTACAAACTCAGTTTGTAGTTGTGTTAACACGTTTCTCATTGTAATATTTTGCCACACAAAATTATCTCCAGCTTCTTCCACGGCTTTCTTGCAATTAGGAAAATGGTCAAGCTTTTTTTCATCAATATGCTTGATAAACAGTTTCAGTTTCATTTCAAATGACTTTACATCTGTATACATATCGCAAATCAATTTATTTTTTCCCTGCAAGCGTTTGTTGAGCTGATTCAGTTCCTTAGTCAAATCAGTCAAAAAACCAAGATCGATAATCCACTGTTTGTTAGTAAGCTCTTCTACTGGCTTTCCTTTCATCTCCATGAAGTTGCCAATTTCTTTCCTCAAATCAAAAAACCGTTCCAAAACGGCACCTCGACTGAGCCACCTCACTTCACAGTAGTAAACCACGTCACCATGTTCAGCTTCCAGATCTTCCAAAAACTTTTGGAACTGACGGTGTGTGAGCCCATTTCTTCTTATAAAATTAACAGTGGATGTTACAGTATCCATTATTTCTTTCCAGGATATAACTTTGGAGCACAATGCCTCTTGATGGACAATACAGTGAAAAATCAATGGCACAGTAGATCCAGAATCTTTCACTTTGCTGATGATTCTCCCAACAACACCTTTGTTTTGACCGCTCATGTTCTTGCCTCCATCGGTAGTGACACTTGTTAACTTTTCCCAGCTTAATTGCAATGAATCCAGAGCTTGTTCCACATGGTGAAATAAATCTTCTCCCGTAGTTGTACCTTTCAAACTGCACATTTTCACAAGCTCTTCGTAAACAGTAAAGTTTTCGTCAATGCCGCGTACAAATATGAGTAACTGTGCTGTATCCGACACGTCCGTACTTTCATCCATCGCTAAAGAGAAGCAGTCGAAAGACTGCGCCTTATCCCTGAGTTGTTCACACAAATTAGCACCCAAGTCTTCAGTACGTCGGGTGCAAGTTCTTGCAGAGAGACTAAGACTTTCAAACATTTTTTTCTGCTCTGGGCATATTTCTTCTGCGATAGCTAAGACACACTCTTTTACTAATTCACTATCGGTAAACGGACGTCCACTTTTTGCAAGAATCTCTGCTACCCTGTAACTGGCCCGAACATTCGATTCGCTGTTGTCTGCCACAACCTTAAATATGTTTTGTTGATTTTGTAATGACGATTTCAAAGTGGAAATTTTCCTTTTCCGTATTTCTCCTTCAAGACAGTCAAATTTAGCTTTGTGCTCGGTGTCGTAATGTCGCTTCAGGTTATATTCCTTTACTACAGAAATACTCTTTTGACAAATCAAGCATAACGGTTTTCCTTTAAACTCGATAAAAAAGTATAATTCTGTCCATAATTCGTTAAAAACTCTTTTTTCTTCTTCTATCTTCCTTTTTCTTGAAGCCATGTTTATATAATTATTCTGTAACAATAATGAAAAAAATTAAATTCGTTGTAAAATTATATGTTCCAGTTAGCACCTACAAATTCAACTCCACATTCAAATAATAATTAAAACATGACACACTCGTAACTAACTTCATGTCATGTAACTACTATCCCCGTCCTTATAACATTTACCCATCAATCTGAAGGTTCACATTAACAAGCAGTAAATAAAATAAAACAAAATGCTCGCGAGTGCATAGAACTTACCTCATACGTCGTGCGTGAGAAGCTATCAGCGAAGGGAAGAAAGGTGAAACGAAACGCGTAGCTAGCAACCAGATGAGACGTGAGTTTCCGGCGAATTTCCACAACCGAATGTGGCGAGAGCTGCGCGCGGCTGTGATTTTAACTAAAACCGGTCGCTTTGAATTTTTTCGCCGCCGCACACCTGCGTCTAATCAAAGACTGCCGCCCCGCCTATTGTCTCAAAGGAGCCGCCCGCCGCCGCACGTGCGGCGGATAAACGCAAAAGAAATTGCCAAGAATTGAATAAGTACAGCAAATATTTATTTTCGGTAGAAACAATACATAACATCACAGTCTTGATAAACAGTTCTTAAGAAATGAAATAGAGGTACATTTTTATCACCCCGCGTGGGAGCGAGCTTTTAAGAATACTCTCATGGCCCAGCAGCATGGCCGTATAAATTCTAGTGAATTTATATGGCCTTTTGCTTCGGTATTTTTTTCTTACGGACCTCAGGGTTGCGGGCCGCACTGAGATAGTCTACGGGCCGCATGCGGCCCGCGGGCCGCCGGTTGCCGACCCCTGCCTTAGAGGTTCACTGCTTGTGATATTTGTGAGTTTGGATACTGCCTTTTATGCTATACTTATTCTATGTTTATAAAACCATGTCTGTTGTCTGTTTCATTATTGGTACCTATACGAGCAATTTCTCCTTCCTGATTATAGTCCTTAGTCTATAGATCTAAGACTCGTTCAGAAATTTTGTTAATAACTTATATTACCATTTAGGTTTCTGCATAAGGATCCATTTCATTTCTTTTTCAAAGTATGCACAATAAAAAGTTCTCCTAGAAACTTCTAACAAAGTGTGTATACAATATAGTAAATAAATGTATTAAACTATTTAAGCTTATATAAGAACCTGGTTAGAAAATGAATCTTTATTTTTATATCGAAGCTATCTGCTACTGATATTGGGAGAGGACGGAAGATCAGCGCGCTACTTACCTACACCAGGTCTGCCGCGCTTTATGCTAAGTCCTACCCCAATTTATAACTACTTACCTCATCAGCAGTGTAAGCATTTATAACTAAGGTATAGGCTATTATAGACCTAGTGCGGGGAACAGAGCTCACCTATGGTACAATTTTAATTCCTTGTGAACCTAATTATCTAAGTTATTTATAATTACTTAATGTTACAAAATTAGGGCAATAAAGCATTATTATTATTATTATTAATAATAAGTATCTAAAAAAACAGTCGGGTGGCTAGCTATATAGAAGATTAATACCTACGAAAAGTAGGCTCACACATTGGTAGATATGTACTTAAGTAGGTTAGGTAGTATTTTTATTTTATTTCACCTGATTATCTGCCTGTAGAACAAACAAAACTAAAGACATAAATAACGAACAATCCCTATCCATAAATATTGGAAAACTCTAGCTTAAGGGACAGAGGGAGAAAAGAGGATAAACTGTCGAATAAACAGGATAACAAAGTTAAGAGTTTGAACCGGATCTTTTTAAACGGTAAGTACTTAAAATAAATTAAAGATAAAAAAGGGCAAAAAAAATTTTTCGGCAAGTATTGAAAATTCGTTTTCTAAAGTTTTCGTCATTGACGTGTTGGCATAGAGGGTTGTACCCCGACTTCCCCTGAGAAAAAACATATGGGCATTAAACGTGTTCAAAACGATAAAACATCTTGGAACCTGTCACGTGTAATACAAACTAAGGGGTATGTGCCATATGATTTGGACCTCTGACTACCCTTACTTGATACTTATCCTCATAGATTTAAGCACTGATATAGTATTGAGGATGTCCATCTTGAGAAATACAGTCGTGAGCGTGTTTATTTGTTTTCATAATTATATCGCACTAGTAGGTAGCCGATCAAACGTCTGTGCCATCACACAATATCGATCATCCAAATCGGGATAGAAAGGAAGATCAGGCGCGCTACTAACTTACCTACCACCCGACTACTTAGCATGAAGGTCCTATGCAATAGTTATAAACAATATTTAGTGCCTATTATGTTTGACAGAATAGGAGACAGAAATAGTTTTTGGTCTTCTATTTCGTAGATAAAACGTTTCGGGTGCGCACGCAGGTCTGCGGCGCTTTATGCTGACAACTTGTGGCTACTTACCTCATCCACAGTGCAACCATAGTTATGTACTTAATTAATTAGTAGTTGCAAATACATTATTAGTATATTCGGTTGCGACACAGCATCGCGACATATTCGATTTTTAATTTCACCAAATTTTTAATTTCTCCAGTCCAAAAACTTGTTACCTTATAGTTTTATATTGAAGTGTTTAGCAAAAGCTTTCAGGGGATAATTGAATTTTCATGGGAAGGTGCTTTTTTAAATACAAAGTTTGATTTACTTGTTATTATTATTTAATCAATAAGTACCAGCATAGATGGACTCCTAACTAATTCCCCGATCTGTTTGAAAATCTCCGCATTTGTGGGAATTCCCCACAGATTGGCAACGCTGCTGCTGTTTGTAACAAGTTTTTATTTGTAGGCAACTTAACCTAGGCACAAGTAGGATAAATGAAATCATGTTTATAAAAAGTACCGAATTAGTCTAATAGTGTTAACCTAATAGTGTTAATTAATTTATTGCATTCTAGCGAATCGTTTTATCTCAGTTAATACTTACAATAAATTTATTCCTTGATGTTTCAATTAACTTTGTTAATTTTGCCCGGTATTAGTCAATTTAAAATGGTTTTGTTTCCCGGAACTGATTTAAAACAGGAAATAGATAGGCATCTGTCTATATTATAATGATATTTTTTTCCCTTTAAGTGTTAAATATGAGTAAAAGAGTAAATACAAGTTTTTTAGTCTCTTCTTTTAGTTCGACTACTTTTTTGTGGATTAACTAACTTCTAACTGCAGAAGAAAATCACTTTCCTTGAGACCTTGTCATTGAGTCTTCTCAAAATATATATTTTTTTTTCCTGAAATTAGGAATAAACGAAATAAACCCAAATAATCTCAATGCTGACTGAATAAAATTAAATTAAATACATTTATTCATACAACTATATAAAGGTACATGTAGGTATATACAAAAAATACACATGAAACAGCTAGCTATCTAAAGACCGTAGCAAACGATCTATAGATAGCTTAACTGATCCAGATCACTACCAGCGTTTCCAAAATACTGGCCGCATTGCCACGTTGAATGGCAATGCTAATGCGTTGACCCAAATAAGAGCCAGCTCTCTTGTCACGCGTCGCTTCGAACATTCGCCCTGAAAGAATTTTGAAAACGCGAAGGGCCCCGGTTTTCCCAAGCACCCAGAGTCTCAACCCCAAAAGGCTCAAATAAGTAAGCTCTGTCGAGACTTCTATATTTGCGCCTCTTGAGATCCTCGGCCGAATCAGCCGCTGCACCGGCTCTAACTGATGTCCCCGACAGATGAGATGGTGCTAGGGTATCTACGCATGTGGCGTCCTATACCAAAGGCCTTCCCTTCTCCCAAGGGACAAGGGTCATGACGTCAGGCCGCTTAATTAAATGAAATGAAATTCATATATTAATTCAGACAACTTTTTTGGGATTTTTTTTGTTAGTGAGCTGTCTTAAGATCTATGTTAATATAAAAGGAAAGCAAATGAAAAATGGTATAAGGACCTTTACTCGTGTCCTGATCAAGCTGTCTCTGGCAAGACTTTATACACTACTTGATCAGGACCCAAATAAAGGCCTTCATTACTAGCAAGTCATATCTAGCTGGAATCACCTGCAGGATGCTGTTGGAACTGCCCCAAACAAATAATATAAAACAAGACTGGCTTCAAAAAATATATGATTTGCATTGTCAGGCGACTAATAGTTTTCCATAAGGTAAACCAGTTTAAGGTAAACTGGCATTAAAATAACTTTAATTCGGAAAACAGGCCAGTTAAACAAAAAATCTTTTTAATGACCGCATTAAAAAGTTTTTTTTTGTTTATTCCGATAAGTATCATTCCGTACTATTTAAAAAAGTCAAAAGTCAAAATTCATTTATTCATTAAAATCACAAGGATCACTTTGAAACGTCGGTTTTATCTACTGCCTGTTCTTCCGCGACCAAGCCGGAAAGAAAGGCAAGAAAACAATTCTGGTTATTCTTTTTAATGATCATTTTACAAAACAACGAGTTGGGGCAATTTCCATCCCAAAAGTTTTTATAATCCAAATAATCAGATATTTTATGGTATGCCTTTTTATAAAGTTGTTTTTTAATTACGTTTTTAAATTTGTTAATTGTCAATTTTTGTATATCTCTTGGGAGTTTGTTATATAAGCGTACACCTTGCCCTATAAACGATTTACTGTTTATGAAGTCTACAAGTGGCAACAGCGAGTTTATCTTTATTTCTGGTATTTACATTGTGATTATCGCTTTTTTTCTTAAACAATTTAATATTTTTGTGAACATACATCAGATTTTCATAGATGTATTGACAAGGAAATGCCATTATATTTATTTCTTTAAACTTCTGACGAAGTGATTCTCTGGGACCCATATTATAAATTGCTCGAACAGCCCTCTTCTGCAGCACAAAAACGTTATTTATATCTGCAGCACACCCCCACAGCAGTATACCGTACGACATACCTAATGCTGTGGAAGTTGCTGAAGTAAACTAGTCTAGCTGTATCTACGTCTGTATAAAGACGGATCTTTTTGAATGCATATGCCACAGAAGTCTCTTCGATAACTTATCAATGTGATGGCCCCATTGAAGCTTATTATCTAGGGTGATACCTAAGAATACGGTGGTGTCCACAAGAGACAACTCTTTATCTTTGATTTTGATATTTGCTTTAACTTGTGTAGTTTAGCATTAGGCAGTATAAATGTAATACACTTTGTTTTCTTTTCATTGAGTAGAAGATTGTTTACATTGAACCATTTTACAACCTTAGAGATTGCATTGTTTACATCGTCAAAATCGGTTTGTCGTCGCTTTAAATTGAATAAAAGTGACGTGTCATCTGCAAACAATACAACCTCATGATCGTCCCTCACAAGACGGGGGAGATCATTAATGTATACTAAGAATAAAAATGGTCCAAGAATTGATCCCTGCGGTACACCCATAGTAACCAGAGACCCCAGAGAACGCTTTCCATTCACGTCAACTCTTTGTACTCAGCCACTTAAATAGGAAGTGAGAAAGTCTAGAGCAACGCCCCTAATGCCATAATGGTGTAGTTTCCTGATTAATATGTCATGGTCTTTAACTTTAATACCTAATTACCACTACCACTACCAGTAGATAGTGTTTTATAAGAGATTCAATCAGATACTTAGGTAGGTTAATTATTACAATCAAAATAAGTAAGTAAAATCAAAATAAGTAGGTACCTACATGATGATTGCCATGGCCCATAATAATGACCTACATTCAGAAAAAGAATAAAGAATACTTTTATAACGAACCCTTAGAAAATGAAAACCCTTTAATGAACCTTTCCTCTCAAAATCTTATTTTCAATCCAGACAGACCTAAGGATTTTTATTTGATGAGCAAATAATCAGCCCAGAGAAAAGAAAATAACGAAAAACCGGTCATTTTATTTAGAAAACTGTCATAATTATAATCATCCGGAGAACCTCCATTGAAGAACTTCCTCCTATGATCATCATTTTTGTGGGCCTCGTGGGCATTTTCACTAGAAAAATCGTAATGGGAAACGCTATTTTTTTACAACAATGTACTTCTAAAACTAGACTACATACCTACTTCTAACACTTACCAACTTGACCTAAACTTTCTAATTTTTCTTGCCTTGTAATCTGGACACTTCATCAGCAAAATACCTAGTAAAAAGTCCTGGTTTTAATCCCTAGATTTAGAGATCCAGCTGAACTAAATATGTGGTGAATTTATAGTACACTTAACTAAATTTAAACTGACGCTCTCTTTTACTGATCGTGCACGCAAGAAAGAGATCGCAAGAATTTTACTCCTGTCCAATTAGACGTGTCACTTTTCGGATCTTCGTGTTTCATATTGGAATCCTAATGTGGGGTCAGTACGTATGTGTCTAGAAGGTGCTAATACTATAATAGGTAATAAGTATATGCCCGTTGGGTATTAAAAAACTGTGCTTGTGGTAATCTGAGAAATTGTAAGTGTAGTGAATAACAAACTTAGATGCTATTCGCACATCAAAATCGTAGGTCAAAGCTACCCATGACCCCATATGGGACATAAAAGAGACA
Organism: Perizoma affinitatum; assembly: GCA_961405105.1. Lineage (NCBI taxonomy): Eukaryota > Metazoa > Arthropoda > Insecta > Lepidoptera > Geometridae > Perizoma > Perizoma affinitatum. Next base: position 2,982,631 of record OY560191.1, on the reverse strand, counting down.
CGAAAAGTTTTTATATGTTGACAACGGTCATAACTTCAACCGTCTTTAATAGCTCTTTGGATCTATTGTAAAGACTCTATTGTAGGTAAGCACTAAACTTAGGTACATAAGTACGGTCAGCTGTAAAGTCCCGAACACTTCAAAGTTTCATCAAATTATGTCTTCTGTGATGGACGGTTTACATGCTCATAAATTCGCTAAGCAATTTGTTTCTTGGTTAGTTGCAGAAGTTAGAACGAACGGCCGGGGTTTTGGAATAACTAAGATTCAGTAGGAAAGGTAAACCGTCCATCACAGAAGACATATAATATGATTATTTTGGTTACTTATTCTGGGAAAACTCTGTAGTTCTCGATCCTTCATGCTAAAATGTATGACCATCCGATAAAAATATAGGTAGGTACCTACATAATAAAGTACCTAAGTCAAAACTAAAATCCCACCTAAATCTTGGAGTAGGTATCTATGAAAAATACAAAGATAGTTAGATTCATTGTTTTGGACGAAGAAATAGGAGAATAAAGTAAACTACATTGTTTCTTTAAAAAAAAAACTCGCCTACTCTGTATTCCCCGTGATAGACATCTTCAGATAAGTACATACGTACTCAGTGCCGTATCTTTGAGGATACCAAGTAGGTACATGCCCGCTTTTTGCATAGTAGTTAGCAGTGGAATGCTAACTACAGTTTGAAAGCCCATCGCCGCTTATTGGAACACTAACCGATGGCGAATGCCTTCAAATTGTTTGGTTCTTAGTCAAGCCGATTTCCTCACAATGTTTTATTTTACCGTTTTGAAAACGCGTTTAGCTAATATACATTAAAAAAAATCATTGATGCGGGTTCTACAAACACGGCTCTAGGCAACTAGGTAATACAGGTATTTTTTACAACATTTTAAGTGTAATTATGTGCGAATAAAGATAATATAATAATAATGCTGGTCATTTTTCCACACAATGTCATCTAGCCCCTAACTAAGCATAGCTTGTACTGGGAACTACATAACTGATTTACTACTTATCTTTTTTTTTATAAATACATACATAGGTATTATCCAATTAAAATACCCAGACCCGAGACAAATATTTGCAGATTATACAACCGTACAGCGGCGGGAATCGAATCCGCAACCTTTTGCGTCTCAGGCGGGTCTAAGCCCACTGCGCCACAGAGGTCCATCACAACAGTCACCTGTCCTGACACCACAAGATTCCCTGTGTGGTCCAGGGTTCGTGAACTGTAATAACATTGGCTTCGACTCCAAACTCGACTCCTCACATTCTCGTCCAAACCACTAAGCTGGCAAGACGCGTGTTTAAATTCGTATAAAATACAGTGAAAAACTATACACAAATATAACCCTTACGTTAAAATCAATACGGTCTAGTGTTGAGGTGAAGCTTTCCTGTCCCGTTCATCGCTGGCGACAAGCTGTACACTCATAAGGCGAAAGGCAAGATATAATAGATTTTTATCCTATTCTAACCAAGCAGCAACGGCTCTTGTAGTACAACCAAAAACTCCAGATAAATCATGTATCACACGCCCAAGTCTGGACAATCTGCTATGTTTTCTTCCCAACCGAATCTAAGCACTGACAATGAACTAAATGAAGTAGTCAGAAATGTTAACATCAGAAAACGTAAAAATCCTGATCTTGAACTTGTTATGGACCTCAAGGACACACTTATGCAGTCCTTTAAGGAGATGCTGAATGCCGAAGTTTCCGAGATGAAGCAACAAAATATGTTAATTCTCCAATCCAATGCTGAAATATTGCAACTACTGCACGCTAACGCAACTGACTTGAAGAAAGCTAATGAAAAAATTGCTTTTCTTGAATCTGATCATGCCACAGCTATGGAGCGAGTTAACGATCTTGAGTACCAGCTTCATGAAGTTCAAAAGCAACAGAAGAAGAAAACACTGGAGATAAGGAATGTTCCAAGGCAAGAAAAGGAAGACATCGAGGAAATATGCAAAAAGCTCTTTGACACCCTTAATTTAAAACCTGAAGCTGACAAACCCAATATGTACAGAAAAGGCAAGAACAACAACTCCCCAATAGTTGTTGAGTTTCATGATAAAAACAGAAGGAAGTGCTCTTAACTGCTGTTAAAAAATATAACCTAAGCGAACATGCCAAGCTGAACTCGTATCACCTGGGAGTTAAGGGAGACATTAATAGAGTGTATGTATCGGAAGCACTTACAACACTGACGAAGAAGATTTATGGAGAGGCACGCGAATTGGTAAAAAATGGCAAGTTCAGATACTGTTGGGTATCCCGTGGCAACGTGCTACTTCGCAAGGATGAAGGTCAACCTGCTGTACTGATCAAATCTCTCCAACAGGTCGCTATACTGCGTCAATCGTGACTAGCTTACGTTATATGGACCTTGTTTCGGTTTGACTTAATTTTAGACATTCAAATAAGTAACTTTTTCACTAATATTTTAGCCCTATTTAGAAACTGTTCGTTTAAAATCACGCTTTATACAAATATAATTTATGTATCTTATATTTATGTACATACCTTTATTGAAGTTTACTATAAAAACCCGTATCTATCTTATAATATGTTTAACACCTCGTTCTTTCAGTCAAACATCAGTGAAACTAAGTGTTATCAACCACTTAAGTTACTCTCGATGCGAAATCATCACTATCACATAAAAACCAAATACAAATCCTTTTTCACTACAGCGAGCTTTGCTCATAACTATAACAATGATTAATGATCTCTCTGTAGTTGCCACTGACGTTGATCGTGAGATTAACGCTGGTGAATCGTATTTGGTTGGTGATCCAAGTGACTTCCATGAACTAAGTAAATCTCCAATAAATCTTAATGTCATTTCCCAGAATATTCGGAGTGTTAATAAGAATTTCGATGATTTTAATGTATTCTTATCGCGAAATAACATGAACTACGATCTTATTATTCTGACTGAATGCTGGTTACAAAATTGCAACAATATTCCAAATTTGAATCGATACAACACATTTCATACCACAAGACACATCAACCAGAATAGTGGAGTAATTGCATATGTCCGAAATAATATCACTGATATTACGGTATACGAACCTGATATGTATGACGCTGACAGTCTTGTGGTGAAATTTGGTAGCAATTCTGCATTTATCTGTGTTTATAGATCCCCATCATTCGTATCTACTGCAAATTTTCTACTCTCTATGGATGGATTGCTGTCGAACCTCAAATATATACCAAATATCTACATACTTGGTGATCTTAACATAGACATAAGTAGTAACAACTGCGACCCTAGGTCGGATGAGTATTTGGATCTACTGGCAACACATGGTCTCTTACCTAGCCATATAATTCCCACGCGCGAAACAAAGTGTTTAGACCACTGTTTTGTCAAATCAAAGACTAAAGTTCTGACTGCAGTCTGCGATGCATCAATTACAGACCACAGCTGTGTTTATCTTGCTATACCATCATCGCAATATCACAGTCCATGTAACGAAAAAAAAATAAGTAAAATAAATTATGAGCAAGCCTATAAACAGCTGTCAGAGGTTGATTGGAAATATTTAATTAATATTATAGACCCAAATGAAGCTACCGATCGGTTTATGAACACAGTGGCCGAAGTTGTTAAGAATTGTACCCGAATCTGTACCATTCCAAATAGAAAGATAATCTATCAACCTTGGATCACTCCAGGCTTGTTAAGATGTATGAGGTTCCGTGATACGCTCCATAGACGTCATAAAAAATCACCCACAGATGTTAAATTAGAAACCACATACAAGCGCTATAGAAATCACTGCAATAACTTACTGCATAACCTTAAAAATAAATATGACCGATTGGACCTACAAAAAAGTAAAAATGACATCAAAAAAACCTGGCATGTCATAAAACGGGTATGTGGTCTTAATAATTCTCATACGCCGCAAATGGGAAGTGAGCTTCTAAAACTTAAAGATACACCCCAAGAATCGATTAATCACATTAACGACTTTTTCGTTAATGCGGGCAGCAATCTTGCTACTTCTATTTTGGAGAAGACCAATAAACTCGAACAACACTTAGTACAACATTTTAAACCTGATATGTCCAATTTAAATTCATTTATGCTTCTAGAGACAGATCTAATAGAAATTAATAAGATAGTTGCGTCTCTGAAAAATACTTCATCTTCCGGATGGGATGGAATTTCATCAATATTATTCAAAAAATGCATTGGATTCCTGGGTATGCCTGTCACTCATATTTGTAATCTTTGTCTTTCCTCGGGGGTATTCCCAAGAATACTAAAGGACTCAATAGTGATTCCTATTTTTAAAACTGGAGACAGAGGCAGTATCACTAATTATCGCCCAATATCTCTCCTGCCCATTATGGCCAAAATCCTAGAGAAACTTATAAATCGTCGTCTTGTAAATTACCTGGAAAATAACAAGCTCTTATCAAGTAACCAGTATGGATTCAGAGAAAAAATATCCACAGTTGACGCAATTGAAAGCCTGGTGTCGCACGTTGCTAATAATTTAGACAACAAGCAAAAATGTATCGGCGTTTTTCTCGATTTGGCCAAAGCTTTTGATACTGTCTCTGTCCCCCTACTAATATGTAAGTTGGAGTCTATTGGAGTTCGAGGTTTGCCACTGAATCTCCTTAGAGACTACCTTTCTGACAGATCCCAAGCTGTAAGAGTGGGTGACAATTTGAGTTCTAGACGTTCGATTTCGTTCGGCGTACCACAGGGTTCCGTACTTGGACCAACGCTTTTCTTAATTTACATCAACAGCCTCTGTAATACACATTTAAACAAAGCCAAAATAATAACATTTGCAGACGACACTGCAATTATATTTAGGGGATCGACATGGGAGGATGCACGCCTCTCCGCTGAAAGTGGTATGCGTGTTGTTATCGAATGGCTTAACAATAACCTACTTACTTTAAACCTAAATAAAACTAAATATATCACTTTTTCTATCTATAAAAATCACCAACCTAGCACAAATCCGTCTTTAAAAGCCCATACTTGTACTGGATCTGACAATGATTGCTGCGAATGCTACACTATCTCTAGTATCGACAGTATAAAATATTTAGGTATAACGATTGATAAAAATCTAAATTGGAAACCCCATATTGACATGCTTAAGTCACGTATACGAAAACTTTTACCTATTTTTAAGAAAGTCAGACATTTGAGAGATCCTAAGACCAACAAAGCCGTATACCTAACCTTATGTCAATCGATAATAGCCTATGGTATTTCAGCCTGGGGTGGAGCAAGGAAGACATTGCTGATTAAATTGGAACGTACTCAGCGCTCTATAATAAAAGTTCTAAATCACAAACCGTTTCGATACCCCACAACAAATCTTTACAATGAGTTTCTTGTACTAACCGTACGTCAGCTATTTGTCAAAATCATCGTCATAAGACAACATACTCGCCCATGTCAGTTAGATAAATCAAAAAGAAGAGCTGATAAAGCATACGTAGTTCCTGCTTGTACCACAACTTTTGCACAGGGCTTTTCGTATTTTCTTGCACCATTTCTATACAACCGTATTAACAAAGAAGTTCTTATTAGGGATAAAACTAGATATGTCTGTGGGAAGTTACTAGATGAGTTTCTACTTAATCTTGACTATGAAAAAACGGAAAATTATCTACAATTAATATATTAATCTATTTTATCTATCCACTTACTAAACTCTATACAACGTATATACATATTAAAACTCACTATTTATTCATAAATACAAAAATCCATATAAAATATTCATATAACCATAATTGTCGTAAAAGTATATAAAAGCGTGTACCTAATTATTACCGACTATACATATTTCCTAATCCTAATGTAGTTGCAAAGTACTTACCATTTTACTTTAAATATATTCTCTCAAAGATTTATCTGTCCTGCTAGCATTTACTACAAAATTTGTTTACGTCCAGTACTGGGCTCACAATGGAATCGGCCGGCTCAGTTCTATTGTTTGCTCAAACTGGACAGATAGTAAAAGAATGCACCCAATAATGACCCGTATTTGTATAGGGCGAGAATCATTACCTTGCCGTAACACAGTTTGTAACTAGCACGGGAGGTAAAGATTTTTAAACTGTATGCCTACCTTCATTATTATGTTTATTCTGCTCATTGTGTTGCCTGCTAAGCGTTTATTTTATAAGCTCATTAGGGTAGACCGGGGGCAATAGTAACATATTTTGGTTTTCGAACGATTGTGCTAAATCTACTTGAGTATTTTACTATATGATTATGTTTCTAGAAACCTAAATTCAACAGCTACAAATAGTTTTGTTGAATTTTACGTAGGGCTTACAGAACATAGTGAAAATTAGGTAAGAATGAGGACAGGTCGAGTGCTACAATTTACCCCTTCTCTGGGTCAATTGTACCAAAATTTCATAAGGAAATAAAAAACAAATGAATGATCAAATCATAGCTATACTATCGTATATTAATTAACGTTGCACTAATTAATCAGTCTGTATCATCAGGAACTCAAATTTTAATAACAGTTTTATAAATTTTCACGATAAAACTAAACAACCTTAAATTAACTTTTCTCCGCTTTAAAAATACTTATTATAAATTCTAAAAATTTGGCATTATCACTTTGGTCTAAGCATTGCTTGACAGTTAACAAATATGATAAAAATCTAAAAATATTGTAAATAATTGCCAGTTGTTCTTTTCTATGGAGTTACAATTGACCCCTGGTACAATTGCCCCTGTTGAACTTTAAGTTAACATTATGTAAAATCATTATCTATCCAGTAACATTGATTGTAAAGATGGCAGAATTCACAAAATTAATTATTATTGATTCATAGATAAAAGTATGATTAGTTTAGTGAAATGTCGTAATCGAAGAGATTTCCTTTTTCTGTTCCGTGGCATCTAAAAAAAATAAGTATTAGTAAGTGGCGTTTTAAGTGTAGGTGCAATGAATATCTAAGGGTTGTCTGGTATAAATACTTAAGTAAAGATCTTATTTCGGGGTGAACTAATTTGTACTTAAAAATTAACTAAACAGTATACATCAATAATTTATATTGGGGGTCATTTGTACCACGGGGTTAATTGTACCGTTTCAATTGACCCCAGTGAGTGTGGTACAATTGACCCCAAATATAGATTTTGGAAAAATAACGAAATATCTCAGAACACTGTTGAGCTTTAGACACAAATTATTAGGAATTATAAGGCTAGTTACCTAGGCAAACGCGTGGTTAATATATAATATCATAAAACTCAGTAACCACTGATTGATAGAGTAATATATCTAGCTTAAAAAATTACCTTGGGTGCTTGAAAACAAAGAATCCCTCGTGCAAAAGTGCGTACCGCAGCGAGCGCGCCGCCGACTAGTGAGCAGGTCGGGACATGAAAGGCGCGTACCCCCGGCTCTCGCACACACACAAAAGTAGTCTAGTTATTGAGCTATTCGCAATGTTACTATTGCCCCTTGTTACTACTGACCCCGGTCTACCCTACGATAACCTTTGTGCATACAATTGTTTTTTCTAAGTTTGTTGTTTGAATAAAGTTATTTGAATATTTTTTATTTTGACTCGAGAAACAGCGCGGCGGCCGAGTAGCTAGTTGCGACGTAAAAGGTTCGATTCCCGCAAATGTTTGCGAGTTCCGTAGATATTTGTTCAGCGTCTGTGAGTTCTGGTGCCACGGTACCTATGACACGGGGACTGTTTATTTATATATTCCTTATTGCCAACGAACATTTCAGTTGGAACTGGATGGGACACAGCGCGTCTCGACACGTCTTGGTCAGTTTTATTACACTGTCGAACCAACATGCCTTAAATTATAACACCACGGTACCTACTCTTTATTTCTTGATACCCACGTTACAGGGAATTCTAGCGTGAGATCAAAATATGTAGGTATGTCTGTTTAACAAAAATAGGTAATTACATTACTTTATCATTTACTAGCTTTTGCCTGCGACTTTGCACGAGTGTTAAAAAAAACGATACTTCCTTACAAACATCCCCTTAAAATGTGGAAATCTAAAAACCCTGAAACACGTCGTTATTTATTAATTAGCTTCGGGACACGTGGGACCGGGACCGCGTGGTACCAGATAAAAAGTACTCAGCCTATGTATTATTCTGATATATAAGCTATATTACTGTCAAGTTTCATCAAAATCCGTTCAGTAGTTTTTGCGTGAAAGAGTAACAAACATCCATCCTCACAAACTTTCTGTTTATAATAGTAGTAGAGTATCTACAATACTGTAAGTATACATTTATTCATACAACTATGTACAAGTAGGTATATACAAAAAATACAGATGAAACAGCTAGCTATCTAAAGACCGTTGCAAACGATCTATAGATAGCTCAACTGATCCAGATCACTACCAGGCGGAAGCGTTCCCAAAATACTGGCCGCATTGCCACGCTGAATGGCAATGCTAATGCGTTGACCCAGATAAGAGCCAGCTCTCTTGTCACGCGTCGCTTCGACCAGTCGCCCTGAAATAATTTTGAAAACGCGAAGGGCCCCGGTTCCCCACGGACCCAGAGTCTCAACCCCAAAAGGCTCAAATAAGTAGGCTAATACTATAATAATCTACAATACTAATTTTCAAAATACTACCTTTAAAAATAACCGATACTCCCATACAAACTTTCACGCCCCGTTTCCCCTCCTTAAAATGTGTCAATACAAAAACCCTGCATGTTTCAGGGTTGATTTATTTATAATGCTCAGTAGCTGTCATAACAAAAATCTTGTGTCTAACTTAAAAGAACAATGACTTTCATACAAAGTTCCTCCCCCCATTCCCTCCTTAAAAGATGAAATTTCCAAAAGTCCTATCTTTGCGGATGCTTACTTTATATGTATAATAAACCTATGTTCTAAATGTCAGACTTATTAGTTTTGATTGTGCGTTGATAGATCAGTCAGTCAGTCAGTCAGGACAAACGATTTTATATGTTTAGATTGAAATATAATCATTTATTGTACTTATTAAACGTCATTCTAAAAATATTTTTCGAGCGGTTCTCCAAGTATCGTTTCGAGCTTCCTGATGGCATCTTTAGTAGCGGTCTCGATATTAGCGTCTCCATCTTCCAAGAGTTCAGCCAGGAACGGCACGCTCTCAGCCAGGAGTGGCAGCCAGCTGGTGCCGAGCTGCGTCGCCATCGCGACAAGGCAGTCCAGCGCCGTTAGCCTGAGGATGAAAAGGTGGAGTTGTTAGCATTTAAATAATTGTGGTTTGGTATCATTTTAGTAATTACTAGCTGTGCTACGGCCGCGTCGCATCGCCCGTCCGTGCTATTACTTCTTTTGCTCGGCTCCTAAGGGTCGTAGCGTGATGTAAAATAGCCTACAAGCTTCCGCAAGAACTGCGCTATCATATCAAATAGAAAATATTGTTTCAAATCCAACTGGCAATTGCAGAGATTAGCGCGTTCAAACAAACAAACAAACAAACAAACTCTTCAGCTTTATTATTAGTAATAGTTGTGCCACGGCCAGCCCACCGCTTCACATCGCCATTTGTAATATTAGTATTGTAGGATAACGTACCTTATCTCAGCGTCATTGTGTCTGGTCTTCAACAGAATCTGATAATTCAGAAGCTTCCATAACGAATCATCCGCTGTCGCCACCGCAAACTGCGATACGCACGGAATTATGAACTCTTTAGCTCTCGTCTTAAGGCTGGGTATCCCACCCATCGTGTTCTCCAATTGATCCACAACTGGTTGCATTAGAGTCTCGAACCGATCTTTGTTAAGGAAACTTTGACTGTCGTATAGGAACACTATGCTCAAAGTCTTTATAATGTATTTGATGAGAGAAAGGCATTTATCTTCAGATTCGAAAAAGTATTCTTCGGTTTTGCTGTTATTGCAAGAGTCTAGAAGGTCGGCAGCGTTTTTGATGAAGTGACTCGCGAATAATACGAATAGACCCTTCAGTTGCTCGGCGATTGCGCTGCTCAGTCTGGAAACATAAGATTAACTTGTCAAGAGTTGCGGGCATCCGGTAGATGGCGTGCTCTGAAAATTTTGTGAAATGAGTGGAATTGCGCTTCTCCCATGTTAATAACTGAGACGTGGTGGCAGATCGACTTCAGATTCGAACTAATGGATTTTATACATACATAAAGTCACGCCTGTTTCCCGGAGGGGTAAGCGGTGACTACGGATTTCCACTTACTACGATCCTGGCATACCTTTTTATCATCATTCATCCTCATCTCATTCTTCATACAAGCTCATCGGTTTAGGATACCCTTCACTTGACCTTTTCAGATCATCTCCAATTTGGTCAGAGTACGTTAGCCGAAGCCGTCCCTTTCCAACTCTCCCATTCACGCTCACGTTGTATACTTGTTTAGTTAATCTTCTTTTAACTTTTAATTTTATTTTCTATTCAGAACTTAATTAGTAGCTGATTATGATAAATTAACGTACGAAGTTAAATGATGAAATTGCTACATACCTGTAGAAAGTTATAGCCCTATCCTTCTGCCCCTCAACGTTAGTCCTTATCGCCCAGTCATAGATCTTGAAATAGAAAGGCCGGAAGCTAGTCTCAGAGAGTTTTAGCACTAGATTCACTAGAGCTTTCACCACTTCGTCCTCTGCCCTGTCTATGACCGCTAAATCTATATCTTTATCCACTGCATCGCTTCGTAACTGTAAGGCAGCTAAGAAGAAAGAGGTCAAGTCTTGTTGTAACGCGGTGAAATCTGCAGTGGTTACATTAGCGAAGCTGTCAGCTAGAACTGACATGACTGGACCGATCGCGTCAAAGTTCCCTTTTTCCAGCAACATTTGATGCGTCTCATTCACAGCTGGGATCAAAACTCTAGGCGGGATCGCTCCAGCAATCTTCTTCTTGATGTTAGATAGCTTTGCAACAACGACGGACACTTGATCTTGGTTCGAATTCTGCCATTTCGCCAGCAGAATCGAGTATTCGTATAAGATTCTCTGGACGTACGGGCTCAAGAATAACGGTAAGCTCTCTACAATCTTGGATATCGCCGTCACAGTGCTAAGTAACACCAGTTCAGGAGTCTCGGCTTTGCGCTGTTTCTTCAACACCTTGATGAGAGCTGGCATGAATTTCCGCAAGCTAGCCAAGGCATGCGCTTTTAGATTGCTGCATAGTTCCGCTAAACACAGAACGATAGATGCCATCACATTGCCAGATATGTTGGTGTTGCATGTATACTCTGTCACTGTATCAAGGACTGGCTTGAACGGTTCTGGGTTTTCGGAAGCGAGCATTCTCGTCAGCAGTTTCAAAGATAGGAGAGCGGTTTGCTGGTTCAGCTCTAACTCCTGAGCCGCGATTTCGTTTTTACTCTCGTCTTTAGTTTCAATTGTCTTGATGATGTCTAATAGTGGATCGAGCAATGACAACAATGTCTCCCTGTCAGCGTTAGCCAGAAACTCAGGGTTGTGTTGAATTTTGGAGTTTAAAAGCTCCATGGACTTTCGTCTGACCGTATGTAACGTGTGTTTCAGTAACCCTCGTATCACAGATAGGAACATTGGTGCAGAGAGTAAGTTATTTGTATGATCGAGTAGATCGTAGCTGTGGTGTAACATAACGCGCCAGTATTTCGCTGTCTTTTCATCGGTTATTTTGGAAATCGATTGGATGTATGTTAAGATGTTTATTATAAGCGTTTTGTATTTGCTCCCCATTTCCTCCAATTCGGTCGCTTGGCTATTGTGTTGGATGAACCTCGAGGAAGACAAACAGTTGTTCATGAAGGTAATTACTACGTATTTGTAATGGCGGAGTTGGTTCGGGGAATGTGCGTTGATGCTGAAAATATCGCTCGGGTCGACGTCGGTCTCCATAGCATTTTCATCCTTCTGATGCGGTAAAGATTTTATGTGCAGCATTAGTTTGATGAAGTTCTCGAGCCATATTTCTGGCGGGAATTCCAACAGAATGTTCTGACCGAAATCGAGTCTGTTTATTGGCGCTTCTTGTTCAGCTAAGTTTCTTGACGGCGGATCATCTTTCTTTTTATTCTCGGAGAAGTGTGAAACGTGGGCTTCAAGTAATAATGCGACGAACACCCAAAGGAAATGTTTAGGGCCGATAGTTTCTATCAACTTCTTGTAAAGCGGCAGTCTTCTATGCTCCGGAACGTGCAAAACAACGTCAGCGAATATACGCAACACGGGCACAGCACGTTTTTGTAATTTCTGAAGTTCTTTTTCCTGTAACATGTCTTTCGCATCTAGCTTTACCAATATCGGTATTAGAGTCTCAATTATCCGTGTTATGATCTGGAAGCTGTACGCGTCATCATGTCTCAATACTGATGAGCCCATGAATGTGAATATTTCCATGGTGTGGTGTAACACTTGCTCTGGAAGCATGTAAGCTGCGTGTGATAGAAGAATTAACGCATGATGATGCGTTTGAGGGTTTTGAGTACCCCTGATGCACTGAACGATTAGTTCCACTTTGAAGCCAGTTTTCAGAGCTTTGACGACTTCTCGATCTGTTTCGTTGATAAACTTCTTGCAATAATACCACATTGAAGACAGAATCAGCTGTTTAGTGTATTCTACGTAGGATTGCTCTTCGAACCGCAGGCATTTTTCCAGGAGTTCGAACAACACAGGTACGAACGATTTGTCTAGCTCCATTTTCTTTTTGTTCTGAACGTATTCTAGGACCGCTACACCAAGTCTCCAATCATTTGTCTCTGTCAGTTCATACGATAGAGAAGAGGTAGAGATACTTCGTTTAGTTTTAGATGTGTCGGCAGCTGGGTCGACAGCATTGATCATAAGTTGGAAAATGGGTTTAAAGTCGTCGAAGGTAAGGTGGATTTTCTTCATGAGCCTTGACGCTACGCTTGATATGGTAGGATTGTTGCTGACGGCGCCTGCTAAGCCGATAAGGCGGACAAAATCTTTGCGTCTCGTTTCTGGAATCCTCTTAAAGCTCTCTTCTTCGATTTGCTTCATTATTAGCACAGCAGGACTGGTGTAGGACTGATCTTCCTGCAAAATGCACTCCCTGTATTCTTTTAATCCGAATTCTATAGATACCCACACCTCCGCCTTGTCAAAAGTGGTAATCGTCGTTTCGTTTATGAGACGATAGACGCTTTTGAATATATTGGATTCGTAAATATCTAGTGACAATCTTGGACTATTATCCTGACTCAGAGATTTTTCTAAAGAATTCAGTACGGGCAATACGTGCGGGAACGCGATCGCAATATCGAAATTGGCCAGGATTTTGAGAAAACTGCTTTTAATATGAATGGGTGTCGTTTCAGAATTTAGGACACCCATGAGTTTCAGCAGGCAATTGCGTCGGAATAATTTCGTTTGTGGATCTTTTTGCGTCAGTATCGTAATCAAAACTTGAGTTACTTGCCGATGGTCTAACAGCAATGCTTGATCGTGTACCATAATCTGTTCGAACAATTGTATGTAAATTAACTTATTATCCGGCTTCTCTTGCAGTATTTGGACAATTATGTCGATGACGCTTTGGCGTATTGCAGTAACTGGGTTGTTCAGATCGAAGAGAACCATCAGGACGAGCACATCAGATTCATACAGCCAGGTTTCATCGCTTTGTATGGCTAGGAAATTGGTCAGAAGCTTGATGCTTCTCAACTGGAGTTCTGGTCCTATGACGTCCTTGGGATCAGCCGCGTACAAGATATGTCCACAAGCGAAATTGGCTATAAACTCAAATTTCTCTTGAGGATTCTTGAAGAATTTATTCAAAAGCTTCTGCAATAGCTTTACGTAGTGCTCCCCGTAACTCGGGATCCCACACCCCGTGATACAGATCTCATACAATCTCCTAATGAGTATCATTTCCGAGGTCTTACACACATTGCACCAGGGTTTGGAGATTTCTCTAATATTGACATCTTCGATAACACGCGAGAAGAGGTACTCTATAACTTCGAAGAGTATGTTATCTTTTCTTGATTCGTTGATGAATTCCGGCAAGATTTCACTTGAGAACACTTTTCCATCTGTCGCCATGACTATAGACCGGCTTTCTACGGATTCCAGAAGCAAGTTTAGTATTCCTGAGACCTCTTCAACGGCTGCTTTGTCAAAAGAACAAGATTTCAGAAGCATAAAACAGCAGATGTCAGTAGTATTTTCTTTGTTCAGCATGTTTTCATCTAGGAAATCCTCAAATTCTATAATTTTATCCACAAATATAGCTTTGTACACCATTTGGTTGATGACGATTGGATTGTCCTTGTGTGCTGCTTTGAGGCCTATTGCTTGTCGGGTTAGTTTTAACCTTTTGCTCCACTCCGATGAAAGAATTTCCCAAGCAACTTCTGAGGAATCCTCATCATAAGCGAAAAGGTATGGCACTAATGCAATTATGACATCCTGATTGACAGGTAAAAGCTTTAGAGAGCATAATTTAATGATGGCTTTTTTGATCACAGGTTTCCAAGCATGAGTCTGCTTCCCACAAATCTTAACCAGAGCATTGGCCACTTCTGTTTCATTCAGCAACTCTTCTATATTTCTAGTTGGTATGTCCAAAGTGGCATTGACTACTTGCGGATGGGTATCACCCAACCTGCTCACAATGGAATCTTTAACAAAATCTGCATCTTCCTTCACTATTGCATTAATCTCTTTCTGAATATACTTTATACCCTCAATACGTAGATCCGAGTTGATATGGTTGAGGTTCTCAAAGAGATAAGTCCCTCCCAACTTGTGAGCAATCGAGGGTTTGAATCCCAGCAGCTTTGAGAACTGATCCTTTCTGTCCCTTTTGAGTTTACTTTGGGAGCCCATGAAGGTTTTGATGACTTTATCGAAGGCATCTGGGTACTGGCGTTCGAAGGTTTTCAAGAATACGGCGTACCAATTGAAGATTTTAACACTGAATTCATCTTCATCTTCGATAATCTCAAGGTCACTTTCATTTCCGTCTTTTTGTGTACCTTTGCCGCTGTGCACCTTTCTATGTGGTAGGTAGAAATTGAGGACACAGCTGAAAAGTAAAATTTTCCATGATTAATATGATGTGTTAAGACCGAAACACATTATGCTATAGTTTCGAAATTGCATGCTTCATTATATCATTGACGATTTCTGTGGCGCAGTGGGCGAAGGCCCATGAAGAAAGTTTGGGGCTAGATGATGCTGTGTAAAAATGTCCACTCAGTATGCAAATGAATTGGCTAAAAACCTACTTGACATGCAAGATGCCTCACGCATTCACGTCTAAAAATATGCCAAATACTGGAACCAATTTATGGTGCTGGTTTATCTGAACATGGCTGAAAAGCCGATTGCAGATTAAAATATCCTAGAGGAAATCTTTTAAAATATGTTGGCATTTCCTATCAAATGCTATGTTTCATAGCATACTACTCAAGGTTAAAAGTTAGAAGGGGCATAACTTTAATTAATTTGAAGCACTATATATATCTTGAAAGTGTAAGAAGTCCCCCACTCAATGGACCAATGAAATTGTCACGTTTGCAAGAAGCCCATGGATGGATGCAGCTAAAACCATTTGTCATGGTACTCTCTGAGGAAAATCTATATATATAGACTAGAGTTCGCTCGGTGCGCGAGCTGCACGCAGCTCGCGGTTTATGTTTGATCCTGGGGGTGTTATTCAAAGGGTGTGCAAGTTGTAAAACGTCATGGAACACCCTATATACGATGCCACTATGCAATCGCTGCCCCTTTTGTAAGTTTTGAAGATACAATGGGAGAGGGGGTGCAGGGGGGGCTGATTTCAAGAGGGGGGTCCAAGTTTAATAATGTCGTGGAACACCTCTATACGATCCCAGCATGCAATGGCCGCACTTTTTGCAAGTTACAAATATACGATGGGAAGGGGGCCGCAGGGGGTGCTGATTTTAAGAGGGGGGTCCAAGTTTAATAATGTCGTGGAACACCACTATACGATCCCACCAAGCAATCACAACCCCTACTTTAAGTTTCGAAGATACGATGGGAAGGGGGGTGCAGGGGGGGCTAATTTCAAGAGGAGGGTCCAATTTTAATAATGTCATGAAACACCTCTATACGATCCCAGCATACAATGGCCGCAATTTTTGCAAGTTACAAATATACGATGGGAAGGGGGCCGCAGGGGGGGCTGATTTCAAGAGGGGGGTCCAAGTTTAATAATGTCGTGGAACACTTCTATACGATCCCACTATGCAATCACAACCCCTACTTCAAGTTTGAAGATACGATGGGAAGGGGGGTGCAGCGGGGGCTAATTTCAAGAGGGGGGTCCAAGTTTAATAATGTCATGGAACACCTCTATACGATCCCAGCATACAATGGCCGCACTTTTTGCAAGTTACAAATATACGATGGGAAGGGGGCCGCAGGGGGGGCTGATTTCAAGAGGGGGGTCCAAGTTTAATAATGTCGTGGAACACCTGTATACGATCCCACCACGCAATGGCCGCACTTTTTGCAAGTTACGAATATACGATGGGAAGGGGGGTGCAGGGGGGGCTGATTTCAAGAAGGGGGTTCAGGTTTAATAATTTCATGGAACACCTCTATACGATCCCACTATGCAATCACAACCCCTACTTCAAGTTTGAAGATACGATGGGAAGGGGGGTGCAGCGGGGGCTAATTTCAAGAGGGGGGTCCAAGTTTAATAATGTCATGGAACACCTCTATACGATCCCGGCATACAATGGCCGCACTTTTTGCAAGTTACAAATATACGATGGGAAGGGGGCCGCAGGGGGGGCTGATTTCAAGAGGGGGGTCCAAGTTTAATAATGTCGTGGAACACCTGTATACGATCCCACCATGCAATGGCCGCACTTTTTGCAAGTTACGAATATACAATGGGAAGGGGGGTGCAGGGGGGGCTGATTTCAAGAAGGGGGTTCAGGTTTATTAATTTCATGGAACACCTCTATACGATCCCACCATGCAATCACCGCACTTTTTGTAATTTTCGAAGATATAATGGTAAGGGGGGTGCAGGGGGGGCTGATTTCAAGAGGGGGGTCCAAGTTTAATAATGTCGTGGAACACCTCTATACGATCCCACTATGCAATCACAACCCCTACTTCAAGTATCGAAGATACGATGTGAAGGGGGGTCCAGGGGGGGCTAATTTCAAGAGGGGGGTCCAAGTTTAATAATGTCATGGAACACCTCTATACGATCCCAGCATGCAATGGCCGCACTTTTTGCAAGTTACCATATACGATGGGAAGGGGGGCGCAGGGGGGGCTTATTTTGAGAGGGGGTTCCGGTTTATACATGTCGTTGAAAACCTCTATACGATTCCACTATGCAATCGCCGCACTTTATGCAAGTTTCGAAGATATAATGGGAAGGGGTTGAAGGAGGGGTGAAAAAGGGGGAAGGGGGAGGTTAATATTTTAAAAGTAAAAGTAAAAGTAAAAGTAAAAGTAAAAGTAAAAGTAAAAGTAAAAGAAAAGTAAAAGTAAAAGTTATAGTAAAGGTCAAGGTCGAGGTCGAGGTCGATGTCAAGGTCTAACTCCAACATGGGAAGGGGCTTGCAGGGGAGGCTGATTTCAAGCGGGGGGTGCAGGTTAAATAATGTCGTGGGACACCTCTATACGATCCTACCATGCAATCGCCGCCCCTTTTGAAAGTTCCAAAGAAACAATGGGAAGGGGGGCGCAGGGGGGGCTGATTTCAAGAGGAGGGTGTAGGTTAAATAATTTTGTGGAACACCTCTATACGATCCTACTATGTTTTCACCGCCCCTTTTGCAAGTTTCTAAGAAACAATGGGAAGGGGGGCGCAGGGGGGGCTGAGTTCAAGAGGGGTGTCCAAGTTTAATTATGTCGTGGAACACCTCTATACGATCCCACCATGCAATCACCTTTCTTTATGCAAGTTTCGAAGATACTGTGGGATTGGGGGTGAAGGGGGGTAAAAAGGGGTAAGGGGGGGTTAATATTTTAATTGTCAATTATCCTCAACACAATCCCATAGAGTAATCACCGCAATTTTGACGCGTTTGAGAGATCGGTTAAGATCGGGGGGGTGAAATTAGTCAAAAAGGGGGGAAAGAAAGGGTAAATTTTTAACTATTAATTATCCTCTTTACAATCCCGTAGAGCAATCACTACAATTGTGTCGTGTTTGAGAGATATGGTTAGAGGGGGGGTGAAATTGGGTAAAAAGGGGGGTGGAGGGGGTAAATTTTTTAACTATCAATCATTCACTATACGATCCCATAGAGCAATCACCCCAATATCAACGCATTTCAAAGATTTCTGTGCATGGAACGAGAAAGGGGGGGTAAAAAAGGGGTGGGGGGGGGGGTCAAATTTTTAATTGTTTATTATCCTCTTTACGATCCCATAGAGCAATCATCACAGTTTTGTCGCGTTCGAGAGATCGGATTCGAGGGGGGGTGAAATTGGGTGAAAAGGGGGGGTGGAGGGGGTAATTTTTTTAACTATCAATCATTCACTATACGATCCCATAGAGCAATCACCGCATTTTTTGCTTATTTCGGAGATCCCGAAGGAGGGGGGATGAAAGAGGGGCGAAAGGGGGGGGAAGAAAATAAATTTGTATCAAATGAATCACCCTCTATACGAATCCGGTGTAAAAACATACCCTCGTCGGGAAGATTTCAATGTTTGATTCTGGGGGGGGTGGAAGGGGGGTGAAAAGGGGGGTTTTCGGATTTTTCCTCTACTCACTGGAACCTCTACTATACGATCCCACCAAACGGTCACCCCTCCCACTAGCGCAAGTGGGAGAACAACTATGTCAATGAGTCAGTCAGTGAGTCAGTCAGTGGTAGTTAAGCTTTATATAATATAATCTATATAGCATAGCGGTGACTGTTAATCTATATCTATCTATACTAATAATAAAGTTGAAGAGATAGATTTTTGTTTGAACAAAAATTTTTTTTTGCGCTAATCTCGGGAACTACCAGTCGGTTTTGAAAAATTATGATGCATTTGATAGCCCATCTCTTGAGGAAGGCTATAAGCTATTTATCACAATGCTACTAATCTTAGAAGCTGAGCAAAAGGAGTAAAAGCGCGGGCAGGCTTCGCGACGCGGTTGGTCGGTTGGAGGGGAGGGAGTAATAATATTAATTAACTATCTTATAAATACTCGCCTGATAACTTTCTCTGGTTGTTGGTTCTTCAAATCTACTTGCTCAATCAATATTTCCGGTAGCTTCGAGAACCTCATAAACTCCTCACTGTCTTTCTGCATCTGAGGTAGAACACTGGACAGGAAAGCCTGAACGAACGGAAGTATGTTGTTCTTTCTCTCTATCAGAACCTGTAAAGATAACATAAACATCATTAACACAACTTTAAACCCCATCATCATATTATTTTGGCCTTATCAGCACAAAATGTTTTCTTCTTCCACTCTCCTCTATCAGTCATCATCTCAGTAATCACTCCTTTCTTAAACATGTCATCCTTCACACAATCCATACATTTTTTTTTCGGCCTTCCTCTACTCTTATTTCCATGCACATTCATATTTAACACTATTCTTGTAACTCCCCAACTTTTCCATGACTGTTGCTACTTTCAGACTACGCAACTATAAACCCCGTGATGGACTAATCATGGGAATTAGATTTATAATTCTGGGTGGGATTTAGAAAGCCGACTCACAAATTTAGATAAACAAAGCACAAACGGTGGAAGGGGTGGACACCCCCATTCTAATGGTACCATTCCCAAAGTTAGGAGCGGGCAAAGCGTAGCTAGAGATCTTTGGGTTTTTAAACTTCTACAAATGTCCTGTAAAAGCCCTTCAAAAGTATGCTTTAAACAATTTAATTTAGGGTATTACCTGCAAATGACCGCAGAGTGTATTCATTATGTCAATCGACATATCATTCAGAATTGTCTCAGACATATTCACAAAGTTATTCTGATTCTCATACAAAATTGTAATGAGTAATGTAACATCATAGGACAAATCAAATGATGTAGTCAGTAGTTTGTCAACAATATCATTCAGTGTTTTGGTTTTAAAACTTGATTTTGTGAACAAATAGCCGAGTATAATGTGAGCGGATGCTCTGAAGTCAGCTATGGGTGAATCTATGGCAGCTATTATCGTTGGCAGCATGGAATTGATCAGAGATTCCTTGTGTTTCTTACTAGATACAATCATGCCTATGGCTGTTTGACAGAAAAATGCAAAGACTGTATTAAGTTGGTTTGCTTTTTCACCGTACTGCTCTACATATTTCAAGGTTGTTTTCGCGATGAATGCCATTGTAGCATGGTTTTGCACACAGTGATTATACATCATCTGATTAGGGAGAGGGGTTCCATTTTTCTGTATGGGACGCAGCCATGACCATCTGTTAGTATACTCTTTAATATCCATCAACTGTACAATCCTGACAAAGATTTTTGTGTTGTGGTATGGTAATATGAGCGCCATGATTGAGTCCTGGTTGTATTGATGTATATGGTATCTGTTGATGAGCCATTCTAGGGCTTTGTGAGCTGGTTGTAAGAGAATGTAAGGAGAGAGTTGTAGCAAGAATCTTTCTATGGTTTTATCAAGGTTTTCATTGACTTCTTTATTTTCCATCGCTCGTTCAAATTCCTTGGAGGAAAGGCTGAAGAGTGTGCCTTCGTAGACTATGAAAGCTTCGTTCAGCACGATAAGCTCGTTCAAACCGCTTCGACCGATCTCGTAAAACGTGTCTCTGTCTTTGAGCGCAGCTTCTTTTGGGTCGAAGAGTAACGACACGGTTTTATTGTCATCTTTGTAGATTGTGGATTGGGGGACAGCTAACCTTTGAAGCTGAGCAGCTAACGATGTAGCCATGGCTGTTTATCTGAGAAATTTAGAGAAAAGTTGGTTACCGGGAATCGAGGCGAGATATAACCTAAAATCTTGGTCTACTCTGGCAACTCGACTTACTCTAGTAATTTGTCACAATTAAACACGATGTCAGCCTAGAATACTGTGTCGCTACACCTGTAGGTAATAACAATTTAACAAAGTTTCACAAAAAATATTAGGTAGCAGCTCATGGTAAACAAAACAACAAATCAGCGAAACACATGTTAAATTCAGACAGATTTGACTATATAAATTTGACATTGATTGAATGACATTGACAAACAAGTCAAATCATTAAAAGACTAATTAATAATGAGTAGTTTTAAAAAAGGTAAAAAACACGCTTATATCACTAAAAATAATAAAAAAGTATTCTACTATCCACCTCATGGCTCCATCATCAGCCTCTCGTTACCAAGCCCAATCTATTGGACTCGTCAAAACGAATTATATGAGCCCAAACTCGAGGGGTTTACTGGTAGCCACTGAAGAGTTCAACCATCCACCCCCTGGCTCCATCATTAGCTCAGCTCTAAGATATCAAATTATAGTATTGTCATCCGAACTATTTATACATACAAAGTTTCATTTTGATACGACAATTTTTTTTTTTTTTTTTTGATTACTTACATATTTTTTTTTAGATTATACTTACCATATTATTGATAGATAGATACCTAATCATATAATATATTCAAACCACCACTTAATTTAAATTAATATATTTACTTATGAAACTAAACACATATTGAGAATAAAATAAAGAAACTACTCAGTAGTGCTGAATTGGCCTTCAGCTCAGCATGTGCTACTGTTGCCGCTGTAATAGCACATGCTGCAATATTCTTCGTTCTCTTTCGGGTGTATGGTGGGGGTCCCACCCATATACCCAAAAACTTATATACAACGCCATAATCAGAAGTCACTTTGACTATGGATCTTTCCTCCTAAATATTTGTAATAAATCTTGTCTGGATAAAATTGATAAACTTCATTCAAAATGTTTGCGCATCATCCTTGGGGCTATGAAATCATCGCCCATTAATGCTTTGCAAGTTGAGTGTCTTCAATCTATCCTATCTAATCCTTTCCGATCTGCATCTCGCTTCCCATCAATTCTTAAAATTAAACATTCCCTCTTCGAATGTCACAAGCTTGGCATCAACATAACTCTAGCATGGATCCCAGGACATTCTGGGATTCCTGGAAATGAGACAGCAGATTCTTGTGCAACAGCGGCTGCCCAGATAGGCTCTCTTGAGCATTTCAAAACTTACTCTCACGACTTGTGCCTGATGCCTAAATCACACCTTAATGAATCTTGGTCGAATTTGTGGAATTCCTCGAAAGTTATTAGAGGCTAACGAAAGTAGATACTGGATTTTTTTGCAAACTTTTTATATGACAACACTAAAGTGTTCCTACCATCGGATATTTACCCTACAAATTGGGGTATTTTAAGCAGAAAGTACTTAGGATCAATTAATTCCAAAAAGGCATTTTTGAAACAAACTTATTTTAAATATTTTATAAAATGAGTTTTAAGAATTCGTACGTGTGCTAAAATTGTATTCATTGAAAATAAGTATCGTATGTACGTGTTGGATCATTTCAAGAGCAACACTAAGCCTTAAGTTGGTCTAATAAATAGCTTAATTAATTAGGTACACTATTTAATAGAGAAAAACTTGGCTAAAGAAATTAATTTTCGGCTGTTTTCCGAAAGATTTGGTAAAATCAGAATCAGTGTATGGGATCCCTATCTCTGACGCAACAAGATGGCGTGTTGTTGATGTTTCGTTGTGGTTGACTTGCGTATAGTTTTGTTGTGATTTATCCGTGTTAATGCTATAAAAATGAATAAAACTATAAAGAGTGAAGTGCGAAAACTATTGTTTTGTATGATTTCGAAATATGAAGAGAAAAAGCTTGTGAAACAAGCCGTATTGCGAGAAAAACAGGATTGTTTACGTACTGTGACTGATTTTTTAGGTTGGTACGGTCAAAATGTCTTGATATTTTTTTATTTTAAATAAGTACATATTAGTTTTAGTTACTTTATGTAATGTTATTGTTCTTTTACAGATAGTCTTGAGAAAGATATGCTGAAATCGCAGAACCAGTACTTAGAAGAACTATCTTCACTCACCGGTAAGTTTTCACTCAACGTTAATCACAGACTAGTTTTGTAATACTTGTGTATTTTCTATTATTTCTGATGACAAAATATATCTTTATTAATAAAGAAAATTACAATCAAAGATTAGAAACTATTTAAAACTAATTATTTTATTTCTTAGTTATGAGACTCACGATAATTGACATTTTATTTTATTCTTTTTACAGATGTAAGTGTTATTACATTGAAGAGAATTAAAAAAGAAGGTGCGGTGAACGAAGGGGTCTGGAGGACTCCAGGTAAAAAACGACCTCACCCTTCAAAAGTGTCGAACTTAGATAGTTTCGATATGGATGTTATTCGTAATAAAGTAAACGAATTTTACATTGTGAGGAAACAAGTACCAACATTAAGATCTTTGTTGGTAGAGTTAAAAGAAAGTATAGAATTTGGTGGATGTCGTGAAACTCTCCGTCGCATATTATTAGCCAAGGGGCCGTTCAAATATTACGTAAGCAGATTTATTACAATTATTTACCCCCCCATCCCCCTTGTCAGCAAAAGTAAGCAAAGCTCTTACCCCTTCCCCCTATGCTTACGTAAACATTTTTCAATTATAAATGTATCTTTTTTTAAAAAAGGAAATTTAGACAAGTGAATAGCGCTCGGTAATTCCCCTAATCGATTCTAAAGCGAGTGCCTAAACGTATGCATTACTTGCGGGAATCCTCGAAAATGCGTTTCGTTTTCAAGCATAGATAATGTGAGGGTTGCCATTCGTGTAAAAAAGTAAATAACTACCGATGACGTAATCATCATCTAGACTCCCCTACCCCCATGTCATCCAAAATAAGCAAAACAAAGACCCCTCCGCCCCCCAATAGTGCTTACGTAATACTTGAACGGCCCCCAACGGTTATGAATTTAAGAAAAACAAAAATGAATGTTCATTATTAATTGAACGGTATGATATAGCTGCATGGAGACATCGCTTTTTGCGTACCATTGCATCGAAACGTGCAGAAGGCAAGCCAATAATCTACTTAGATGAAACTTATATCCACAAAACCTATAAGCCTAAAAAATGTTGGCAAGGTCCATCAACGAGTGGAATAATTGAAAATATATCGTCAGGAAAACGATACATTATTGTGCATGCAGGATCAGAGAAAGGCCCTGTTCCAAACTCATTGTTAGTATTTAGCACCAAATCTAAAATGGCCGACTACCACCATGACATGAATTCCACAAACTTCAACAAATGGCTTCAAGAAAAGCTTATGCCCAATTTGAATGAACCAAGTGTAATTGTAATGGACAATGCATCATACCATTCTGTCATAATAAATAAAGCGCCCACATCTCAAAATCGAAAGTTAGAGATACAGAATTGGCTTACATTGAATGGTATTTCATTTGAAACATACAATTCAAAAGCAGAGTTGCTCTGCTTAGTAAAACAGAACACACCAGAACCTATATATGAAACTGATGAACTTTTAAGCCAAAACGGACATGAAGTGCTAAGACTTCCTCCATATCATTGTGACCTAAATGCTATAGAACTCATATGGAGTCTAGCAAAAAGAAATGTGGGAAGCAAAAATGTAAGCCGAACTCCAAAAGAGTTCGAGGATCTCATAAAACAATCTTTTGAGTGTATTACAGCAGATGATTGGAAGAAAATGACAGACCATGTCATTCATGTGGAAGACAAGTACAAAAGAAGAGACCATATAACAGAAAATAATTTAGAAAGCTTTATCATCAATTTAAGAGACAGCAGCAACTCCAGTGATTCTGACGAGTCACTCCATGTTGAATTTTTAGATTCAGATTTTGATTATAGTGATTAAAAAACAGTATAAAAATATATGGTGTTGTTTTCTTTGATACATACTCACATAGATTTACAAATATTTAAACTCATGATAATATTGATACTCATGATAGTGTTTGATAGCCTGTTTGTTCCTTTAATACGCCACAATGGAGTGACGTATCCGTGTGATGTTTGGTATGGAGTTAATAAAGAGTTAACAAGTGATATAAGCTACTTTTAATCTCGTCATAACGCGGAAAAAATTCCAAGCATCCACTAGTAAAATAAAAATAAATGTCAAAGTATCAAAGTGAGTTGTTCCAACTTTCCTTTTTACTTTAGGGCTGCCATGCTGATATTTTTTAAATTTGCCGCGCTTTTTCAGTATCAACTTTCATTAGCCAGACTCTAAAGGAAAATATTATGCTGACATTCAGCCAGAAATTCCAAATATTCCCTGGTATTTTAAATTCCGTAAGGCTAATAAAATCACCACTTCGACCATTTGTCGTCTCAGATTAGGCCACGCTTGTACTCCGGTATTTCTGGCCAAACTTAGGATTAAGGACCACTCGATGTGTGAATGTGGCCTGGATGAAGGAAACGTGGATCACATATTCTTTAGCTGTCCCAAACTTCGATGTTCCCTTTATGATATTCTTCCTACTGATGTCCCTCGCCCTACATCTTTCAAATGTCTTTTATCTTTTACTTTCTCCCCTTTAATTAATTTTATTCTTTGTAAATTTATAAATATGAATAGGTAACATAAAATTGTAAAATATATCTACACAATAAGTACAAAATAAGTTTCTCTTTTAATTTTTACATAGTTTTTTGCCTTTATGTAATGTACCTACTAAATTATTGTAAAATCATCTTGTAAGGTAAAAAAATCTTGCTGATTCTCTCATTATTTTACCGGTCATATTTTTTGTAACCTCAAATCTCCAAAAGACACTATGACACTATGATGAAACGGACATTGGCAGAATTGTGACAAATGTCTAGTTGCAAACGCCATAATTAATCAGGCAGAATTGTGACAAATGTCAAGTTGCAAAAGCCATATATTAAGAAGTGAAGTGAACAACAAACAAAAACACATTCCGCTAATCCGATGCGTATTTTGATTTTTAAAACTTGTACGATTATATTTATATTACAGACTTCTCAGGGATGGTATTGATGGTACGATTGCGATCCGATACATAGATTCTCTACAATCATTTAGCTACATAAAACCATCGCTGTACAAAATTAAATATTAAGTTCTATTCCGTGTTTACAAGTTCTTTGTTCATTCAAAATGTTATTATTTGCTTTTGCATTTATATTGGCACTAAACCCTAGTTTGGCCTATAAGCCAGTGGTCTTAGTTCATGGGATCATGACGGGCAGCGGAAGTATGGAGATGATTCAGCATCGTATTCAAGAGGTAAGGAATCGAAGATACTCCGAGATGGGGTAAGACGCGATAGCTACTTCAACGTAATCGCCCGAGAACCCAAAATGTTGTCACCCAGTTTTTATTCTTTTTACAGTGTCCCATTACCTAAATCCAAACCGAAAGCATTATCTTTTTTTAATAAATAGGTCTAGTGGCAAACTAGCATACGGCCTACCTATTTGTAAGCTGTTACCGTAATCTATAGTTGCTTGCAACACCAGAGGTATCACTCGCATATTGCCAACCCTGAGATATAACAGGTGAAAGAAAAGTCTCATGTACATGTAATTTTACCGGCACACATACCCTTCAAACAGTTACACACCAATGCAAACATTCCTGATTAGTAATTAACAAGGCCCTATACCTGGTCTGATTTTATTTTTTCAGAAACATCCCGGCACAGTGATTTACAATGTGAACAGGTTTGAAAGCTGGTCCAGTTTAGAGACAATGTGGCACCAAGTACTAGAGATTGGCATGGATGTGGCCAACATATCAGCACAGCATCCCGAGGGAATCAATCTTCTTGGTAAAATTTACTGTTGTTACTTCTCTGAAGTCCCTGAAGTTCTTCAAAATGCTTGTAAAAATCTGCATTAAAATCCATTTAACAATTTTGTAGAAAAATTATAACAGACAAACCTCTTACCTTAAGTACACATTCATGTACCTTAGGTAGCGGGTGAAAATATGTATTTTTCCATCAAAATATAAGAATTTCAATTTATTTATTTTTATTTATTTATTTAATATGGCACGCAAAACAGAATACAGTCAAACACAAAAATAGAATAAAACAAAAACAAAAATTTAGATCTAGACAATATTCCAAAACATGTGTACAAATCATACTTATATTTAACACAGCAGAATATAAAACTATACCAGGTAAGTAGCTACTTACCTGGTATATATATAGCTATATATATATATGAAATAATACCTAAGTGCAAGCTACTCCTTTGCTAGAGCAGCTAAGATTTCCTATTTAAACTTGAACATATTATTATTTAAAACATCAAGTGAACTACAATTATTAACTAATAGATCGTTGTATAGGCGACAATTGTTGTCATTTCTACACAGTAAGCCAGCTATCAGGGGGCTGGTCTGAACCCTCGGCTTATATGTTTCCTTAACAATCTTCTTCGAAAACAGTTAATTTTTTTTTTTAATTATTTCAATTTCAGGTTATTCTCAAGGCGGCCTCATTGCTCGGGGGATCGTTCAGACATTTCCAAATGTGTCTGTCAGTACTTTCATATCACTGAGCTCACCACAAGCTGGCCAGTATGGAAGTAATTTTTTTTTTTTTATATTTTAAGGCATGTGTGAATTGGTCAGAACGGAAGGGATAAAAGGGGTGAATGTACTCTGATCAAATTGTAGACATTCTGGAGAAAGGGTGCGAGTACCCGAAACTGGGGAGCATGCATGGAGAATGAGATGAGAATGAATGAAGCAAAAGCGGTATGTCAGGATGGTAGCAAATCTGTAGTCTCAGCCTACCCTCCAGGAAACAGGTATTTAAGGGTAAAGACCCTTAAATACCTGTTTCCTGGAGGGTAGGCTGAGACAAAAAACAAAAGTTGCACATGTGATTTATAGAGATAGTAAAGAAAATCAAAATCATCCGTAAATTTCAGACAGCATTCTTTAAAAAAAACAGTTGTTTAACTAATTGTGTTTTGTTTCTGCTGTTGAATTAGAAATGACTCATGAGACTACATTACATGTTAGTAATTTCTTTTCTTTTTCACTCATAGTGAAAAAGAAGAAAGTATCTTTCTTTCTCAATGACATGTACAAAAGTTTTTATATTCGCTTTGCAAACTAAAACTACATGTATTTTTCAGCTGGCTTCCTTCACCTAGTATTCCCTGGCCTGGTCAAAGACACAGTGTGGCAGTTGTTCTACTCTACAGTAGGGCAGCATACATCAGTGGGCAACTATTGGAATGACCCCTATCACCAGTCACTATATGAGGAGTACAGTGTATACCTGCCTTATATCAACAATCATATGCCGTAAGTGAGAGAATTTATTAAACAATTTGAAGATGAAGAATAGTTTGAAGATGTGGCGGGCGAATAGCCGGGTGCGACGCAATAGGGTTCGAATCATGCTGCCAGACAAATGTTTACATGTTCTGCATGTATAAATGCAAAACAAATATTCTGGGTTTGGGGGTTTGTGGTGCCACGGTACTCACAATATATTTATATTGCTATATCAGGTATATTCATATTGCTTTCAAGGAAAAAAAATATTTAGTTGGAGTTTTTCTTGACATAGCGTCTGCTTATGATAACGTTCTGCTTCCGGTTCTCAGGAGTAAGTTCATTAATTTGAGAATTCCTGAGAAGCTGGTCCGTTTCATCTGCAATTTATTAATGGAAAGATCTGTTGTTATTTAGTCAAATAACAGTCTCCTTTGTCCAAGGACAGTCTGGAAAAGTTTACCTCAGGGATCTGTCTTAAGCCCATTACTCTACAGTCTATACACCCACCACACAGGGACTCCTAGTGTGGGGTAGGGCTGTGTTGGGCGTTTTTTTTTAATAACCGAGGCTATTATTTGAAATAACAGCAATGCCCTTTGGAGATGGTAATTGACGATGATAACCGCTTTTCAACAAGTGGTCGCTTGCTTTCAAACAACATTAAAAATGTACTAAAATATCTAAGCAGAATCATATTGCTATAAAATTCTAAAAATAACTAAGCAGATAGATAAATTCGGGCTTGTGTATATCGGTTCCATGGTGTAACGGTTAGCACTCAGGACTCTGAATCCTGCGATCCGAGTTCAAATCTCGGTGGAACCTGACTTTTTGCGTTTTGGTTTTTTTTGCTCATGCTCGTATTTATTACGTGTTCGCTTGGTTAGTGAAATCACTGTTATAAAATTGAAATACTTATTTTCTTCGATACTATTTTAATTGTACAGATGACAGGTCAAAGACGTTAGCTATGATAACATGATTATTTAACGTCAATGACCGTCATTCATTTTATTGTTACAAGGACATTGGCCTACCTACTGACCTAATGTATAGATTGTTCAAGAATGTACAGAATTGATATAACTCACTTTCAGGTCGACGAAATCAGAAGAATTCAAGAAAAACTTTCTGCGACTGAAGAGATTGGTTCTGATCGGTGGTCCAGATGATAATGTTATTACTCCTTGGCAGAGCAGGTAAGCTATGGCACATCCTACTACTATTATAAATGTGAAAGTTTGTGAGGTCCATCCTCGTTTCTTACTCTTTCACGCAAAAAAACTACTGAACGTATTTTGTAACTTTACAGTAATATAATAGCTTATACATCAGAGTAACACATTGGCTACTTTTTATCCGGGTACTACGCGAGCTAAGCCGCGGGCAGAAGCTAGTATATTATAATCCTATACTAGGCTATGGTAAATGTACTGCTGAATTTACAACAACAAATGAAATGAAAATAGTTTATTTCCATTACAATGATCATGTGGGCAGGTCCGGAAACATAAATAGTGTCGTCATGTGCTCAGACTAAATTTAGTACACAAACGTGTTTTTTAAACTAAAAACTAAAACCAGAAAATCTATATGTATACTAATAATAGAGCTGAAGAGTTTATTCCTAATATTTTTGCATTTGGTAGCCCAATTCATGAAGAAGGTTATAGGTTATTTAAAATCACGCTACGACCCGTAGAAGCCGGCAAAAGAAGTAATATCGCAGACGGACGCGGTGGGTCGGGGGCCGAGGTTGGCACAGCTGTTATAATATAAAAGTAACATTTCGCAATTTTAAGCCCTTGTAACGGAAATTTTAGGCTTCATAGTAGATTTTCTTTCTCTTCTAACTTTTTTGTGAAAAAAGTTTAGCGAATCGCGTTTTATAGAAAGTACCAACGAGAATAAGTTCGACTTAACAAACGTTATTCGAAATAATAACATAAGGAGTAAACTTAACATACCGTATCTGGACACGTTTTGGGCACTTTATTAACAGACTAAAACAGAAAAACTCAAAAAAATTCTGTCTGTATTTTTTTATTCATCCAATCCATTTGTATGTATTCAAAGACGGTTCTTATATACGGATTAACAAGGTGCTGAAATCGACGATAGAAATATATTCGAGGGTATTTCAAACTTTGTAAAAAAAATCTTTTTTTTTTTCAGTCAATTCGGTTATTACGATACCAACAATGACACCGTCATCGAAATGAAACGCCAGGATATTTACACCGAAGACCGCATCGGACTGAAGACATTGGATGAAAGTGGACGGCTTCACGTCCTGACTGTGCCAGGGGTCAACCATTTTAATTGGCATATGAACGTCAGCATCGTAGATGACTATCTATTGCCATATTTGGATTAGATAGATAGATTAGATAGGTTATAATTATAGCAGAATTTGTATATCATAATAAAACGCATTTTTTTAAACAGATAGTGGGGCCGATTCTCTAGTACACCAACTAAACATAATTTAAACTGTCTTTTACTGATTGTACGCAAGAAAGAGATGGCAAGAATTTTGCTCCTGTCAAATTACAACTTCGTATTTATAGTCGTGATCACTTAACATGTTTTAGTACTATAAACACCAAATTTATATGGAAAACTTAAATCTGAGCACTAAAATTGTGTGTATCTCTTTCTTTTGTTAATGTTAGTAAAAGAGAGCGATAGATAAAAGTCTAGTTACAGTTGGTGCACAAGAGAATCGACGCCAGTGTTTCTTGGCAAAACGACAATCTATATTTTGCCTTCTTTTGATTAGAACCGCAAAGAAACAACATAGAAGATTTTTTTAGTATCTCATAACGAAACGCATTTTGTGAACAGATGTAGCATAGATAGTTTTTATTGTCAAAACGTCAATTTCACGTCCATATTTTTATAACTATATTAAAGTTTTTCATTTAACTTTTTAAACTATCATGGTTAAGTATGAACATAATTTTAGAAATATTATGGAAGTGGTGGTATCGTTCGTTCGTAATAAAAGATTGAGGAGGATGGATCGATTTGTCTGTAGCATCCACCCGCAAAGACTTCCGTTCCTCCCGTGATCATGGTACGTGCAACTGTGCCGAAATGTCCCGAAAAAATCATGATACCTACCTAAATGTTCCGCGTTTAGTCAAAATTGAAATTAAAAAAAAAACAAACATATAATCTTAAGTTTTGATGGTTTTGTGAACACGGACATTCTGCAAGATGTAAATTTATTTTTAAAATCACAATTTTATTATTTCATAATTATATTTCTATTTAATTTATAATTATATCTATATATTACATATATCTTATCTATAAATATATCTTCTAAAAATGCTTTGACTTAACATTTACGCAGCAATGAGGCTGAAGAAAGATGACGTTGATACAAATTAATTACTTTTAGATATCATACTGAAAATCTATGGTTATGTACAAGTTTATAGATTTACATACTATAAGATACTTTTTACACGCTAAGATTTTCTGTTTTATTTTCTATTTAAGTATACATCTGTTGCTTAGCTTACAACAAAGAGCTGCTTATACAGCTTACAAAAGCATAAGTAGCCAATTTTTAATTTATTTAAGTAGTTGTAGTTCATTTGTAAAAAAAAACAAATTTATATTAATTAATAATTAAAACTCAGCATATAACTCAGTGCAAATAAAAGTGATACATTAGGGATCTAAGTTAGTTTTTTTAATTAAATCATCTTGTACAAGAGGTTTTCAATTTTAGAGAAATATCTTGAGACACTTTTCATATCAAAATCAAGCGATTTCTTATTGTTTTATTTTACTCACTGTCCTATATTATTTTTGTGAATTTAAAATAAATTTAAAAACGTAAATGAATTTAATTTAATTTAATCTACTAAAATTGTGAATTAAAGATTTAAGTTGGAATCTGAGCCAATATAGCGCCTATAACTCTGAAATACACACAATATAAGTACAATATATTTCTCATTTGAAGATGCTGAAATAGTAATTTAGTACAATTAATAGGTTAGGAATGAATATTATAATCAGATCAAATCATTTTATATTCTGTATAAAATAAATACCTACGCACTTTTCCTATTTTAATATTTTTTTACGCTGATAACAATTTTTCAAACTGAACTATATTTTTTGTAATTAACCTAAGTTAAATAATTCATCTGCTATTATTGTAGTAGGTAATCTTACTTGTAGTTTTTGAATACACGTCAAATTTAAAATAATATTGTGTTTAAATTCCACTACATATATAGTCACGCCTGTTTCCTGGAGGGGTAGGCAGAGACCACAGATGTCCACTTGCTACGATCCTGGCATAGGTACCTCTTCAAACTCTTCATACAAGCTCGACGGTTCAGTGGCCTTTCTCTAGAATATCTCCAACATGGTCTGAGTACGTTCGCCGAGGCCTTCCCCAACTATTCCATTCACACTCGCCTTATAAACTTGTTTTGTTAATCTTCTTTCATCCATTCTTTCTATAGGCGCAAACCATCTCAACTCTCGTTACTACAACTTCATTGACTCCATACTGCTTTCTTAACACGCTGTTCCTCTTTCGCCCAAAGTTACTTTTTCTCACTGCATTTAATCGACTTTTATGTTTCTTTTGCCATACCCATCTTTCACCACCATACATTATAGTCGGCACTAACACTACACTATTCCAAAAAGGGCGTTTCAATTAAAACTTGTCTATGTTTCTCCACTATTTAATTCGGCTATTTAATTTCTATGAAAAGTAAAAAATCACCACTCACGATTTTATTCCCCATGAACACAGGACATTCTTAGATATTACACAGTGCGTAGATCTTTGAGGATACCATATAGGGGGTAGTCAGGGGCACGTCCAAACATAAAATTTGGCACATGATCGTGTTTTTGAGAGTAGTTAGCATTCCACGTGACAGGTTGCAAGCTCATCGCCTTTTATTGGAATCCTAACTGATGGCATATGCCTTCTAGGGCATGCCGGTTTCATCACGATGTTTTTCTTCACCGTAAAACATAAATTGGAAAATCCATAGGTTCACGACCGGGCTCGAAACCACGACCTCCGGACCGGAAGTAGGGGTACCGCCCACTATAAGCTAACACGTTCACTATGAAAATCGTGTGTTATTTTACTATTAGTGCTTATTTTAAGTGTTCAAAATCCTTTTATAGCAGTCTTGAAAAGTTCTCAATTCGTTTTTTTTATGTTTGTACCTCAGAACTCATCAGTCACACAGCGTCACGAGTATTGAGAGTAGCTTGTGGTTGTGTATAATGGGGAACAACAAGAACATTGTAAATTAATGTACAGCTTTACAGTTGTCCAACGCTTGTGTTGGTGCTAGGGATGTGCAGCAACTATTTTAGGTAACTTCGATCGCCACAACTTAAACTCCCCTTCGAAACTTGTTGCATGACAGAAAAGCGGGCTGTAAGATTGTACTGCGTCATGCAGGTCGCTGGTGCTGGTAGTAAACTTCTGCGGCATCAGCAAAACGTTATTTTAAAAGATCAATAATATGGTCCGAATAATTTAACCGGGATTAATGAAGCGCGTCTGTAATATTCCTTGAGTGTCAGCTGATACATTGCTTTGTTGTTGGCGCTCCACTCGTGGTACCATCAATTTAGTTAAATTAATTCTGAGTCATAACACTTTTCTAGCTACCATATCGTTATCTCGGCTTATCAAGTTCCGTTTGCAGTGGTAGGAATTCTATTTTTATTCAAATTCCAACAAAATGTCTTGTGAAATGATAAATCGATATTTCAAGAAAACAGTATTGTTCAGATATGGCCATTGTATTCCAAAGGTGCGTCGTATTTAAGCCAAAAAGGGTACATGTAAAAATATCACCATCTCTACACAATGTCCCTACTTAATTAAATAGTAGCTAATTATAGCACCTTTAATACCAACTTTAAGTTAAGAGAGTGTTTAATCGTCTATTTTCAAAATTATATTTCATACATTTATTTGCATTTTTTACAATTTTACTCTAGGAGTGAGCAGTTAGTCTTTCTTTAAAATTAATATGTGTTATTTATTTGAGGCAAGACTGGCAAGTATTTTTAAAATAAAATGTATTTAAGGGGTTTGTTTTTAGAATAACTAATGGTTTGCTAATATAACTGTCAAGTTAAATTATACAGTTCTTCAAAGTCACACACACTGACCGTATGTTTGTATAAGGAAAGTAATGTCAAAAACTGAATCCCTAATAATTATGGATGAAGTATTGAACTCGATAGGTTTCTTATTGGAAATAACCACTTACTCTAAACTGTCAAATATGAAATATGTAGTTTCAAATGTTCCCTATAGATACAAAGTGACTACCATACCAAGCCATTTAATAAGCTTAAGGGCTTGACTTCAATTATTATTTGTAGTTGTGTCATTTTTTAATCAAAATGAAAACCTAATTTTTTTCGAAACATCATCGACAAAGTAGGTAAGTTGAATAACCGGAGCACATAATGTTATGAAATAACATGCTGCGGATGCTTCCAAGACACTGGCCACAGATTGACTAGTGTTGCAAAACTGGCTTATTATAAAGGAAGGTAGACTTTATAAGGACGTACTATTGCATAACCAGAAGTCTCGTCCCATAAAAACAGGACGAGGTGAAGTAAAGCTAAAAACTCAACGCAATTTCCGTCGTCGCCATACTTCCCAGTCCGCGAAACATTGCTAAGCTTGCGAATGCTTTTATAAGTAAGTACGTAGTTTTTTTTATAAGTAAGTACCTAGGTACTTACCGCTAAAGTGGAGAAAAAACATACGTCCTACCTACGGTAGGTAAGCGGTTACAGTTACATATGAACCATTGCAACACCAGCGGTACCTATTACTTGCGAGTTGCCGACCCTAAGGCAAAATGGTGAAACGTCTTGTGTGCCTGTAATTAATTAACCGGAACTCATACCCTTCAAACCAGAACACAGCAATGCAAACATTACTGCTTGGCGGCATAAATAATAGTTATGGTGGTAGTAGGCAACCCAGACGAGCTCATCACGAAAAGCTCTAATAATACCTACTTTAAACATTTTCGTCGACTTGCAAAATTGGTCTCCAAGAAAAGCCCTTGTATTATAACGGGATAATAGGTAAGTAAGTAGGTATATGAAGGTCCGTCCATTCCAAATATTTTTGAAATAATTCTTGAAATCGGATGAGTGTTTTCGGATATTACCTCCTACATCCAAACTTAGAAACTTTATAGGTTACCTAATATAATTAAGTTTAGATTAAGGATTCCAAATAAGAACTAGTTTTTGGTGGCAAACGCCACCCGCCATGAGCTTTCTGTTTAATCTTTATTCAGAGGTTAGTTATTCGACCGGTTATCGACCTCAGCCATAGGAAAGAGTTGACTATAGACAAGTTTTTTTTTTGCTTTGCAAAGAATGTTCAGACTTCGACGGAAGAGGCGGGAATCAAAAGAAATAAAAAGTGCATGGTATGCTGGGGTACCTACATATATAATTAATAATGAGTCATTATTCTGCAGCGTACCTACGTAGGTATAAAATGTTCATTGAAATCATGTACCTACTTATTTATTTGCTATTTATACTGATAAAATACTGATTTATCTGTATTTTTGTATATACCTACCTACCTTCTTGTAAGTACATAGTTGTATGAATAAATGTTATTCTAATTAAAAAAAATATATTTGTTTATGAATTCCTGTGTTTTGTATTTTTTTTTGGTGTGCAATAAAAAGTATCTTTCTATCTATTTATCTCCCTGAGGTTGCCCGAGACTGTTTGTCATAGCACTCTTAAGCGTTACTTATGTACCTACCTATTGCTATAAGGGAGACCTATGACTTCTACCGAATGATGATGGTTGATATGACCAATTAATGCCTAAGTAGGTAGGTACTTGCTTCAAGAGATTTTAATTGGTAAATACCCGCTAGGTACCTACTCGCGGATCTACCTAAGCGGATCTAAGTATCTAAAAAACAAACACGCTCACGACTTTATTCCCCAAGATGTACATTCTCAGATACATACTCAGTAGGAAGATCTTTAAGAATATCAAGTAGGGGATTTTCTGCGGCACGTCCAAGCATTACAATTGGCACATGCCGGCGTTTCCCATGTAGTTAGCATTCCCCGTGACAGGTTGCAAGTCCATCGCTGCTTATCGGAACATCTGATAATGTTTATCATGGGTAACACAGTCGAGTGCATGTTTTTTTAATTTAGTTTCCTTTACTAAGTAGGTAGGTAATATGGTACTCAAGTATCTACCGATAAAACGGTACTTACACGAAATCCTGTCTGTCAAACCAACGCCAACGGAAATTTTTCCTGATTTATGCTGAAAATCCCCTACCATTTTACACTGTATTCGTTTCCTCTTCATTCAACTTATCGATTTGTCGTAGATATCTGATTAGAAAAATAGATAAATTAAAATCCCCAGCTATGCCAAAATACCTAAACACGTTAGGTTACCTAGCTATCTTTATCTGTCATCTAAAGTATAGAATTCGTTCGATGAACTAGGTACCTTGGTACCTATCTACAATTTAGATTTGACTTCACTATTTATTATTGTCAAGTGGCCGATATAATTTGGAAGTGTACCAAATTTTGTAGTGGCTTTCTCTGAAATTAAATATGTGGCGTTATTTCGAGGAAGTTGAAAAAAACAGTTTGCTTTTCACACATTTTCACGAAATCGATGAAATCAAAGAAAATTCTACGTAGTCATTGCCCGCTTGGTGACACGATTTATGCCGCGTTTTCATGCTTTGAGAACGCGCGTAATCCGTTTCGAGTTGTGTATGAGTGTTTAGTGTATAGTGAGTCATAGGGTTTCCTTTACGGATGAAGTAATCAGAAGAGAGACGTCTGACATAATAATTAAATTATGAGATTTACGGAGTCTCTAAGATAAGTTTTCTGGGCAGAAGTATCACATTGTTTTATTGAAACTTGCTTGAATCTTAATAATAAATCAACTATAAATATTTAGTGACATGACCACGAATAGTACCAAGTGTGGAAAGGCTCCCTAGCAGATGGCCAGTTTTATTTAATGAAACTAAAGTCGCAAAACAACCATACCTGGGCCCACCTGTTGGTAAGCGGTTTCCGACTGCTAACACAACAGGAACTAGGAGGTTATGTCCCAGGGTCGGCAATGCGCGACCCTGGGACATAACAGGTGAAAAATGCCTGTAATTTCACCGGCACCCATACCCTTCAAACCGAACCACTACAAATGTATAAAAAAATAATGACTATGTGATTACCGATTAAGTATATATATTTTTTTATTACAGTGTAAATAAATGGATCAGGGAATTTCTGGAATTCTTGTCCACAAATCCCCTTAGCTTCCCCTTTGAGTACTGGAAGGGGATTTTTGGACAAAACGTCCATAAATCCCCTTCGCAGGGGATTGTCGCAGGGGATTTGTGGAATAAGCCCAATTCGAGCATTACTGCTTGGCGGCGTTACGTCGGTGGTGAGAGATGCCCAAAGATCGTTCGCCATAGCACTCTTTGGGGGAGGCCTATGTCCAGCAGTGGACTTCTACAGGCTATTGATGACGATGAATGTTTAGTAAACTATATCAGGGAGAAGAGTTTTAGGAATGGTTGGGCAATGTAGAGGAAATATTTAAAGGCTAAAGCATAGACAGATAAACTCTCTATTGTACACATTTTATAGTACCTACTACATACAAAAACATAAAAAAAAAGAAAAGAAGTAGGTACTCATTATCATTTTTTAAACTTAAGAAACACGTCAATAATCTATTACAAAATATAAATAAATAATCCTGGTAATTTTTTTCACACTGCATCATCTAGCCCCAAACTAAGCAGAGCTTGTATTATGGGAACTATTTGACTGATATATTACTTATTGTACTTTATTTTGTAAATACATACTCGAATTCAGGAATCTCACCCGCAACCTTCTGCGTCTCAGGCGGCCCTTCGCCCACTGCGGTCATCACTGCAATATCAATTGTGTATTTGAAAACAGGCATGTAGGTATTTTACTTACATATATCTAGGAATTTTCATTATCATGAGGCAACATTTTAAATTATTTTAAAATTGTTAAAGGGACATTGTCCGACAAAGAAAATAATATTGTGCATAGAAAAGCAGAATGGGCAGTCGTATCGCAGTGTGGCTAGCTATAGGTATGACTAACTATCCCAGTCAGCGCCGACGCCACCGGGATTTGCAACGGGATGAGATCAACGCAATTGGACGAGGATGTTTTTTCTAATCAGGGTAATTCTACTTTTTATAAGATGAGTAAGCGTCTCTTCCTGATGAGTGGTGAGACGTGGGTATTTTTAGAAGCATTTTATAATAAAAATATGGTCTTTGAAAGATTGTCGAGCTGTTGGACTGGTAGCGTGTTCTTCAAAGCACAAAAACGTTCAGTTGTAAACGCTATGAACCTACCACTCTTCATGCGGCTGCTGGTACAATACCCACGCCACTGATATTCTTAGTATGGAGTCAGGACTATGTCAATATAGGTAAAGATAAAAAAAAATAGGACTTTGTATGACTATTTAGAGACCTACGAAAAAAACAAATGATCTAATAGAACCTAAGTATGGTCCCTCTTAGGTACCTAAATATAGCAAACTCTGACTTATTTTGAAATCAACTGAATAGTGCTATAATTAATTTTACTTTTTATGCATAATTCGTGGCTTATCTCATAATTACATATTATGTGTGTAATATTTGAGTAATTCAAAACAAAATAAAATGAGTCACCATTGTCACAGTCCTACTTAATCTATACCTAAATTTACAAAATCTTTAGATGATTGGTTGGACCAACGCATAACTAACACTGCCCTAGATAATATACCTGACATGTATTGGGGAAGCAGGTACGTTCCTTTTAAATAGTTGGGTTGCAATAATATAGTACTTACAAGATAAGTAGATCTGTGAGGATACCAAGTAGGGGGTAGTCAGAGGCACGTCCAAACATTACATTTGGTACATGCCCGCGTTTTGCAAGTAGTAAGCATTCCACGTGACAGGTTGCAAGCCCATCGCCGCTTATTGGAACACTAACTGATGGCACATGCTTCGATTTTTTGGTTCTAGGGCATGCCGGTTTCCTCACGATGTTTTCCTCCACCGTTTTGAGCACGTGTTAATGCGCACATCAATTTTTCGAGTCGAAAAATCCATTGGTGCACGACCGGGATCGAACCCACGACCTCCGGATCAGAAGTCGGGGTATTGCCCACTAGGCCGGGTTGGCCTAGTGTGCAGCGCCCACTATAAACTATCTAAGACCCATCCTTCAAGGACGTCATACAAAAAAACGATTTAAAAAAACCGTATTTCAATCGCCAGATAGATGGTAAAAAATAAATGAACAACATCTCACGTCAAAAGTGTTGTAGGTTATCAATAAGAAGTTTTACCTACACAAGTAAAATAAACAAATGCGATTACATACACAAACTTAAAATTTCATGATTTCTTCGAACTACCAAATATTCCAACCACACATGACTACGATTGTGAGTTATCCGATTCGCAATGAGTAATGCAAAACAAATGTTTATTTTTTGATAAGAATTTGCCTCTTTGCCCGCCTTATATGGAAATTACATGCTCATAAGACTTTTCACCCGTTGTCTCAGGGTCGGCATAGCGCGACTTATACCTCTGGTGTTGCAAGCGTCCATGGGTTACGGCACAGATAGTATAGTTACGGTAACCGCTTATCAACAGATAGGCCGTATGCCAATTTAGTTGTATAAAAAAACTTGAATATTGAAGGTCTTTTTCAGCACCCCTATGTTTCAACCTCCATAAAAACCTAACTAGTCAGACAAAGAAATAAAAAAAAAAATGTGACGAACAAAAGCGGTTCTGCATATTCGGGTCGATGTTATTGACTAAATCACGGCTGACCTATTTGGTTGGAATTTGGAATCATATAGTTCGTGTGACCTTAAGCTACTATTTACTA
Organism: Perizoma affinitatum; assembly: GCA_961405105.1. Taxonomy (NCBI): domain Eukaryota; kingdom Metazoa; phylum Arthropoda; class Insecta; order Lepidoptera; family Geometridae; genus Perizoma; species Perizoma affinitatum. Next base: position 2,942,341 of record OY560191.1, on the reverse strand, counting down.
TTTATATACCACGTGAGTTAATCGAGGCCGGAAGCTGGTTATAAATTATATCCGGTCTTATCAGATGCAACCGCTGTCGGTGATGTTTTTATAATGATTCAGGTATTGTACCTACACATCAGTTGACAACATGTTTTTATTATGAAGGTAATCACTAATTAGGTACATAGAAGTATCTTCCTTCCTTCCTTCCGTGCCGGTACACGTTGGAAACGATATCATAGAAAGCTGTAGATAACTATATCTCTAGTCTGACGATTCAACGACAGATATCAGCCGACGAATCCAACTCGCATGGACAGGGTTCGGGGAAATTCACCTTTGTTTTCGTCACAGATAATAGTTCACAATGCAATGCGTATTGCCAGTGATGTAATAATGTGGTACAAAGACTTTGAAGCTGTAGACCACTATATCTCTAGTCTGACGATTCAACTACGTTGGTCAAACTTCGAGATATAGATCAGCCGACGAATTAAACTCGCATGAGCTGCGTTCGGGGAACTTCATCTTATCACAGATAATGCCTAAGTTTACAATGCAATGCGTATTGCCAATGATGATATTATGGTACTGAGACTTGCACGCAACGGGTAAAGGAAAGAGCTAGGCTCGGTGTTGCACTGCGTGATAAAATCACGACATAGATCTTAGAATTAGCTAGTTGAAATAGTAGCACAGACCATATAGCTCGCAGCACTAACAACTCTTGAGGAAGAAAGGTTCTAAAATGATATATGGCTAGCCTGGCGAAAACACATGAAACTTTTTAATATTGTCTATATGACAAAAACGCATAATGCAACTCGTGCCGCATGTACTTGTATATATGAGTAGGATACCGTACCATTTATCGACCGGTAAATCGTTGATACGCCTGTTTACCTCCAAATAACATTGAAAAAAATGCCATTAAACTCACTGCAATCTGTGGTAAAGACCTCACTAGACAAGACTAACAAAAAATTAAATTAGCTGTGGAAATGTCACGTGACTGCTAATAAGTTTTACCTTGACAAATTTGCGATAGCGTGAAGGGAAAACTAAGCGTGAGGTATTTGTCTAGACCCCCGGGGCCCTTAAACCGTTACGCACAAGTATATGAACAAAGTTTCACCTTGACAAATTTGCGTTAGCGTGAAGGGAAAACTAAGCGTGAGGTATTTGTCTAGAGCCCAGGGCCTTAAACCGTTACGCACAAGTATGTGAAAAACTGATGACTTGAGGAAACGCACCATAATTTCGGTATTTGCGGTATGACAACCACGCCACAACAGGTACCTTATTATGGTTCCCACGTGTCTGGAGAACGGGTTATCTGGACGATGGCATACCTGCCTGCTGTGACTCACATGCAGCTTAAGGTAGAGCAACTGGTTCTGTATTATATTGAACAGCAAACCGCAAGTAACCAGTCCAATAATCGAGATTGTCGACTGATAATATCATCTCCATATTTTATAAGTATAAAGGTATATAATGCTCTCGAATTCAATATATAACTTGTATAGTTATGGCTTCAATTTACGTTCTACTAATTTTACGTTCTATAAAGTCTATGTCAGAATTTTAGAAAGGCACTACGTGTAATCTTGACATACCTATATATTTATGCAAGATTTAGAATGTTTGTTTGCATAAATAATCGTAAATATTACATGCGTAGTGAATCAGCTGTCTCGTCAGGTTGCGCGTGCGCATAGATGACATTGATTTGGTAGGCACTGCCCTGTGAGTCACTGCGTACACACACTATTATAATAACATTATTCAATTACTAGCGAATATGATGTTGTGATATACATATTGTTTGGCATGACATATGAATATTACAAAGAAATTTAATATCACGTCGGAAGTAAAATTGAGGAGGAAGGGAATGCAAGTTATTGATAGGACTAGGATACCTAACGATTCCTAGACGATTCGGTTAACAAACGGAAATTATTAAATTGTATATTAAAAAAAAAAAGAACGAAAACTTTTAATGCAGTAAGCATTAAAACTTTTAATACGAGAAAAGTGTTAAATATGAATGTGGATGGAAATAAAAGAAGAGGTAGGCCAAAGAAAAGATGGATGGATTGTGTGAAGCATGACATGGTTAAGAAAGAAGTGAGTACTGAGTCTGGGATGACGGTTGGTAGAGGAGAGTGGAAGAAGAAAACCTATGATACCTATAATTGGGTACCTATGATTCTACATTCTGAATTGTTTAAATCAAGTGAAACCTTTTTTAAATAAAGTAATTTGTAATGTTTGTCGTTTCATCAATGTACAGTAGTTACTTTCAAAAAACATTTTAGGTGTATAGGTAGATAAATATTTTTTTCCAAAATCCTTTGCCATTCTGCCGAAATCCGACAACCTCTAACAACCGGTTTCTTTGGGAATCACCTAAAGAAATTTGTCACTTTCAAAAGTATAAAATGATTTCGGTCGAGTGGTGACAATACCTTCCGATAAACTTCCTTCTATAGGTAGGTACATCCTGTCAGTGGTTTTGAAGGTCTACAGAGGGTCAATGTTATCTAGTGGAGGTGTGTTTCGACCCAAATAAAACATGATTCGGCTTAAAAATCCTATAAACTAAGAGACATGAAAAACTTTTCATGTCTCTTAGTTTATAGGATCTAGATCTAGAAGTTTTATAGATTGTTAAATGGACTAGTAGGTATGTATATAGGTACTTATTTATAACAAAAATGGTTTGGTTAAAATAAAATGGAATAAATTTATTTACCTATACCTACTTCTATATCATTAGGAAACAGGTAGCCTACCAGATAATCTAGGTACATAAGTAAAGAATAACTAATAGTTGTTATGGTTGTAATAGTTGTGATAACAAGAGACCAAAGCACTTATCTTATAAAATATTTCCATACATAGGTACCTATCTACCTACCTTTAGGTACCTATTTAATGATCCACCACAAAAGTACCAAAACTAAAGAATAAAAAAAAACGCTGTTTCGAAATTTTATATGAATTACTTACTTAGTAGGTACCTACATACCTACCTACCGCACTCTTTTATTTAATTTCTAACTAGGTACGTATTCTTAATATCATTAACATATATCGTAATATATTTTATAAGTTCCATCTCCTTTCTAATTTAATTAACGATCTAATGTCGGTTAGAAGCGGATACGTTTTTTGATCTGTTATAAACTTATAAATCTATACAACTCTACATACCTGTTTAGACAGCAGGGGAATAACGCCTAAACAGATCAATATACGGAAAAACACCAGAATACATAACAGTTACTATGAAACAAAACAAGTTAAGTTCAATACCACACGCCACGCCACGGCTAACGTTTTTCAATGAGTGACGCAGGAACGTAGATTATCATCGAGTTTGTACGAGGGAACTCCCGATAGCAAGCGTAGAGCCATACAAACATTTGCATGACCTGTGCCTCAAAAGAGGCGCGTGCGACGACGATATAAAACTGGCCGCGACACGTCTGCGTTTCATTTGTATTCAGCCAGCTGTACTGAACACAACTGAAATAAAACTCGTTCGAATTTCGAATCGCTAAACTTTTTAAACTTTTCAACGTTCGAATTTCAACAACCAATCAAAAATGAAGATGTACTCAGTAGTCGGAAACAAGAAGAAAGTGACGATGGAGTCTAACCCTACGAAACTGAAAGTTGTGGGCAATAACTGCATTATTAGAGTCGCCACCAACCAAGGCGAGATAGAAGTTGTCGGTAACGACTGCCGCTTGGAAGTGACAAATAATTACGGAACTGTCAATCTTGTTGGCGGGAACGGATTCATAAACATCGGCAAGCGATGGAAAGGCGATAAAGTTCATATGATGGGACCGAGTAACTACATGGCTGTTGCTGGGAAGAAGACATCACAGTCCTTCGAAGCTCAAGCACAGCTTTCTCCCTTCAGTAAGGATCTGGATGACGTCATCGAGTCGATCTTCACATTCGTTATGCGGTGACCTGTGAATCTCTGAACCGAGGAATTTCAATGTGTAGTGCAATGAAAAAAAAAATGTTTTCAAGTTTTAAGCAGAAAGTTTAAAACTTCGTTGGATCAAGATTCGTTCGATCTAATCAGTGGGTCGGTAGACAGATCTACCAACCTGCCTAATTGTAGTTTGTGAAAATAAAATGCTTGGTGTTGTTTTGAAATCAGTTTATACTTTTATTGTGTATCCCTTCCCCACATTCTAGAAAGAGGTAAGAATGAAAACATTACACAACCAAAAATAAAATAAGTCTCGTAAAAAAACTAAAAAGAACGCATTTTTTTAAATAACGAATGTAGAATTGTTATTTAAAAAAAAACCTATCTGCGTATTTCGATTGTCAAAAATATTTGTTTCCTTCTTAGCAATATTGAAAATAGAATTATCTTATCACGTCTACCAAAACAGCAAAACAGAGTCCACATCCACATATTCTAGTCTACCAACATTAGAATTCTAACTTATCCATGACTAGACGTTTTAATTCATTACAAAAGTCCGCAATGTTATTCCCCTACGGCTAACACGTTTCTAATGCTTTGATGGAAGTATAATTTTAATGTTTTGTAATGCTTGAAAAATATGGTAATTAGGTGTTATTTTCATGACTACTCAACATACATGCAGACAGGCAGACTGTCTTTGAATTTGAATATGTTTTCAACAAAGATCGAACTTAGCTTATGAATAATTAGGATCATAATATTGTGCGATAGCATAAGACCATCCAATATCTATAGCATTGAAATGATCGTGGTTTAGTATCATTTAAGGATTTTGTTACTACTATACCACGTTCTTTACTATTCGTTTCGTTGACCGTTTAGAGGTCCTCCCTAATGACCACCGTCCGCGACCACGATCGACCATCGTCGTGTGACGTCAACAGTTCTCGTCAAGTACCTACGTTGTATAGTCTTATTATTATCTTAAAATTATAACATAAGATATTTTTTGTTTTATTGTAGAAAGTCAATTTGGCTACCAGGTGCTGGGTCTCTGAAATGTCATTTGCCTATCTCTCTGTTTATCTATTCCTGCGAATACTAGGGATTGTCGTATCTATGTAAAACTAACGGAAAATAATACTGATTAGATTAGATTGACTGATGACTAAACTTAGGAGCTGATTGACGTATGTTACGTAGAATCACAACACTAGAAACGTGATCGTATCCTGTATACGATCACGTTTCTAGTGTTGTGTCCATGAATTCAATTAGATCAATCAGATTCATATAAAAAAATATGCTTTTCTATGAAAGAGGTTTGCCTGATACATGATTGGAAACAATATTTTGGTAAATTTGAAAATCAGAAGTTTATAATGTCGACCAGATGCATTTAGGTATCTATTTTAATAACATGAAACAAAATAAAGTCACGATCACACAAATGTCAAAAAACAATGTTCTACTCAAAAAAGTTCTTCGGTAAAGCTGAGATTGAAAGTAGAAATTTAATTTTGAAAGAATTACTGACTATTGGGAGTCTGGTAACTTAGTAGTCACAGCACACTTGTAAAAAGAGGATAGTCGCAAGTTCAATCCGGGTTTATTAAATTCTACGGGCGCTATACAATTTCAGTTTGATGAAGTCTATACAGTTTTTATACGGGCCCTGATTCTATGATAGTTTTACAATCATACATTTCATGATTGTAAAACTATCATAGAATTAAGACATCACGTGACAAACTGCAATTTAGCCTTTTACGTTAACACATTCACAGTAATTACAGTGAACGAAGTGCACAGTGAGTGACAATACTTTCTTTTTTTAAAGGAACTTTCAATCGAAAAAAAAAACAAAAACTTGGTAATATCGTCCATATTGATATTGATAACACGAGAATTTGTAAAAAAATGCGGAGGTAGTCCGTCGCGATCAATCATGGAGATAAAGACTCTCGGAATGAGTTCAAGGTTGTTTGTCTCCAATGATAATACGTGAAAATTTGAGTTTTTCATCAGCTCTATAAATTTTCACAACGACCCTGATATCATTGAAACGGTGACTTACTAGAGATATGTACACTCACAAAAACTAAAATAATACACAAAGTTGCTGATATAAAAAGTTATTGAACCAAATCTTATCTGAAGAGCCTCTAAACAAAACAAACAACTTCACATGGTGACATGGTGTTTGTTTTACCTACATCGAATCAACTCAATCAATGAATTGGTTTGGGCACGTCTGCTGCATGCCCGATGAACTCTATGCAACAATTACAAAAAAATGGCCCCCCAACGATGGAAGATCGCAGTAGACCCAGATCAAGGTGACGAGACGAGCACTCCTCATCAGCACTAGACCGTAAAATGTGTAAAGGACTACGTATTTCACCGTTTTAAAAGTACTAGGGATTCATCATCAATGTTTATTTTTACACGTTTATCTAATCTTTAATTAAAAGTCTATGTTAAAGTGACGCCATTCATTTGGATTTGACGTCACATAACGTCAGAACTTCATATATATTTTGGGCAGTAACTCTGCCTTTGAACTTTATACATCTGGTGATAATTAAAACAATGTTGTATGTATTACGTACACTTTGTTCGTATGAATTGTTGTTCATACGAACAAAGTGACGACCAAATAACTGTATAAACAATTAGGTAATAACAAAAATGAAGTTGCAAATCGTTTTGATAGCATAATTTTTCCGTCAAAAAGCGCGCCGTCACAGCGATAGTGTTCCATTTAGCAATATAATATATTTAAAAATCTTCTTTAAAGTCATAAAAAACGATTAAGACCCTATTATACAAACGGTTAGGCCAGGCCGTTTCGGAGAAAAATCGTTACAGACAAACACATTTTGCAAACGAACAATAAAATACCGGCGTAAAAAGTAAATCAACTCACGAAAGATGGGATTTTCGTAACACTAAACTTATTTCGGCCAAGAATGTGACCATGTCTCTGGATGACGAATTTTGTTTTAATTGGTTTGGCCATGGCAACATACACGTTATTCGGAGTTGGCGGTTTTTTAATTTAAATGCAGATTTGGGATTCTATAACATATCCTAACCACCTTGTCATCGAGGTGGTGAATAGCCAGTTAGATGTAAGAGACACGGGTTCACGGGTTGTGTGTTGCCAAGGCCAAATCAGAAACCCGTTCAGCGAATTCTTGGCCGCAATTAGTTTTAAAAATTCCCATCTTTCGTGAGTTGATTCACTTTTTACGTCGGTATTTTTGTTTCAGATGAGAAGTATTCGTATATTATAAAGTCTACTTATTTTGATTATTAGCTTCTATACAGCTTTATACGCTAAATCGGTGGACCCGTTACTATGATTTTCAGTGACTCACGTCCAAACATATAATATTCATAATATTAGTGGGAGGGAAGTAGGATAGGATAACAGGTAACTCTTTGAACCTCTTTGATATACAATTACCTCAGAATCTACTAGGGTGCAGAAAGTAGCTGATAAACGATCATAAGATTCCAATGTTTTTCACTCTTCTAAACTAAAATAGCGTTATCTTGACCGAGTTTTGTTACTTACCTTTCATCTTCAGACCTTTCTATTCGTTTTCTCTTTCACCCATTGATGTGCTCTTTCGCTCGAGTGAATCCTCTCAGTTGTGCTACTTTTGAACTAGTTACGTGCTTGTTGATAGGCGATTTTGGTTACGAAATAAAGAGTAGGTCTCCAATAATTAAAGATTGTACATCGAATTTGTCTGGGTTCAATGTCTAATATTTTATTTGGTAAGATAAAGATAGTCTAATTAAATCTAATAACATTTGTGATTTAGAGAATCCGTTGCGACCAAAGAGGTCGCAAACAAAAAATCTACTCCTTAGTCCATGGTTGAGTTTAGTCAGCCATTTTGAATACTTTAGTTAACTTTTTTGTGTTGGCTGTGCTTCGACTTTTGATACAAAGGTCATTGATATTTTCACACCAAAAAAAATCAAACTCAAAACGCTAAAAGAAATCCTCGTGAGGGAACCATAGACCCTAAAATATAATGGCTGTCTATATCTCATCATAGGGATTATAGTCGTGAGCCTCATTTTTGTATTGTTTTAAAAACTGAAAAAAAAAATATATTGTTGTCACCCTACACTTGTTATAGGTTCTAGTTATTACGTTATTAGGTAAATGGGTAGATACCATACTCGGGCGTACTTTTGATGTCAAAGCCTGTATCAAATTGATCTTGAAACAATTTTGATATGATATTGTAATAGTAGGTACCTACCCAAACCGCCGTCGGACATCAAATGGGCAAATTAAAGTGGGACTGGGTGGGTCATATCTGCCGCATATCGGATGAGTTGTGGCCAAAGTCTACCACGGATTGGACTCCATGAGACAGGAAACAAGAACGCGGCAAACATCGCCGAAGATGGAGAATCAAACAGGGTGTCTAAACAAAAACATCAAGCAGATTTGTCAAGGCAAAACTTGCAGCAGTCACGTGACATTTCAACAGCTTATGTCATTTTCATACAATCAATCTTTCCATAGGCGTTAACGCCAACAGAAAGTGGTATTGTCTCGACACCCTGGGCGTCTAGACAGTTTTTTGTCATATAGACTGCTGCCAAGTTTTGCATTGTCGAATTTGCGTTAGAATGAAAGGAAAACTAAGTGCGAGGTATTAGTCTAAACCCCTGGACTGCTTGAGGAAGAACTGGTAACAGCAGCACTCAAGAGAGATGTTGAAGGAAGAAATGGAGGCCTTTGCCCTACAGTGGGACGCCATAGGCGGATAATAATAAATGGTAACTGTAGAAGAAAGATACTCACTTCTGAGACGGATGATAGAGGAGAGCGTAAGAAGAAAATATTTTGTACCGACCCCATACTATTTTACTAAATAGGTACCTATTTCACAGCTCTAGTCAAGTCTATGAATGTTCTGAGATAACTTACCAAGAAAATAGATTCTTAAACCAAAGGTATACAAACATAGCATACATAGGCCACTGCTATATATAGGCCTTCCCCAAAAAGTGTCATGACGAACGATCTTGGCTTACCTCGATCCACCGACTTCCCGCAACCTTTGTGATGTCATTGGTCCATCGGGCGGGGGGCCTTCCTACACTGCTTGGTTACCAAAGCATAATTAAGCCTTGATATCATCAATAAAATAAACGGACGGTCAAGTCTATCCATTGATTATGATGACAGATTCCTATAAAAACTTGTGTCAAAAAGCTTTGATTAGGAACTAACTTTACTGTTTTGGTGAAATCTTGGACATGTGTATTAATTATTATTATTATTAATATTTTTGTATAATTTTGATGAGAGTTTTCCTGAACGAAATAAGTAGTTTCTTAGGAAAAAGAGATTGTTTCATGAACCAATGCTAATTTCGATAATTTTGGATTATAGCCAATTGAACTCTTGATACAGTATTTTTCCCAGTAAACAGTAGGAGATATCAGTGTGTTTACATTAGATAGTTTAACTATTCGCTTCTGATAATTATCTTGACTATTTAGTTATACAACTCGTTAAATTGTTCTTTCAAATAAAACAAATACGTTCTCAACTGTAAACAAATACTATATTCCCAACTAAAGACAACCTCAGATAAGTACATACTCACTGCGTGTGTACTTATCTGAAGTTGTCTATAATTGTGTATACTTTATCACGTAGTGAAACTTAGAGTATAGTTCTCTCCATAGCTTACTGCGTGTCCTTGATGTTTGGGGTTTTTTTAGATAGCTACCAAGTCTAAGCCATTATGTTATCATACGTACTAATTGAAAACTTTTTTTGATACTCTGTGGCGATGGGAAGATATTCTTCCAAATGCTGACCATTCGAGTTGCATTCGGCTGATGTCATTTATGTCAAAGTTGGACCTATCTGGTTGAATCGTTGTGAAATAAACAAAGAAAGAAAGAAAGAAAGACAATTTATGTATTAATTTGAGACCCAAAACACAATCAGATGGTTAAATATTAGTATCGACTTAGCCTATAAAATAAAAATGTGTAAGCATTACACATCTTAATTTTTGTAGGTTATTTTTTTATGATTTTACAGTGGACCTTAATTTTTTGTAGCGGACTCCTTCATTCTACGTCAGTCATGTCTTAATTCCGGATCTAGAGCTCTCGAAAAAAAGAAACCATGTCAGTGTTTTTTCATTCAGCTAACACATTAACATCATGAGTGTAAACATTATTTCTCAACCCGGATTTAGGGATCAACAGTAATCACCTATATGACAACCTTCGTGGACGAGTGGTGTCTGAGGCAGAGAGGTGCAGGTTCGATTCTCCTGTGTTCCAGGTCTGGGTGTCGTGGATTGGACTTGTAGCTACTAAGGATCGTAGCTACTTACTAACTCAATTTTTATTGATCCTTAGTACGATTATTTATTTATTTATATATTTACATATAGTACATATGGATGGCACTTGTGGGTGAAACTTTTTTTATATAAGTACCTACAACTAAAGTGGCCAGCATACGGTCCACTTGTTGGTACGTGGTTACCGAAACCTATGGAAGCTTGTAATATAAGAGGTGTCACGCGCGTTGCCGACCCTGAGATATGATGGTGAAAAACATCATGTGCCTGAAATTTTACCGGCATCCATATCCTTCAAACCGGAAAACAGCAATGTAAGCATGTTTTGAGACGTAGTCACTTGGCATCTTTCCCAGTTCATTGCGAGAAAAACCAATTCTCCCTCAAGAAACAAAAAGTCAGGTTCCACCGAGATTTGAACTCGGATCGCAGGATTCAGAGTCCTGAGTGCTAACCGTTACACCATGGAACCGATGAGCAGTCGGTCAAAATTTGCTATCACTACCTGGACTGGACTACTTTCTAATAGACAGCACTCTGTTTCGCAAACGGAAGAGAAGACATAATAGTGCATTATTGCATAGAATAGAATTGTATTTATGTATTTACAAAATAACAGAATCGAGACGACCTTTTTCTATAACGCAAAATTCAACTTCGCGTGTTCTCTTTTCTAAAATAATGACATATTTCCGCGCATGTTTGAGAAAAAATACTTTTTTCTCTCCTTTTCTGTGTCGGAAAGAGAAACAAAATAATAATTTTCGTCTTTTCTGTAGTGGACCAAAAGGGTTGCCATGATATGTGATTCCTATTCTATACTACTATTATTATTATTATTATTATTTACTATTATTATTTTATATAATACTATTATTATTACGAGTATGTCTAGGTAAAACCTATGAAATTGACTTTTGGTCGAACTGAACACTTTGAACTGAAAAATTTGCGGTTTGTCCCGCGGCGGGGATCGAACCCGCAACCTACTGCGTCTCAGGCAGCCCTGCGCCCATTGCACCACAGAGGACATCAAGAACGAACAGAGCATTTTGGGTGATGATGTTGATGTTGTAATGGTGATGTTGCAAGCGAATACGTCGTGGAGTGCGAGGACTTCCGGAAAACAACACTAATGAATGACGAATCGAAGGTGGATCCGTCTCAAACTACAGCTGAGCTTGCATAAGGCTTTTTATGTTAGTATCAAAACAATGTCGTGCCATTTCTGGCAAATCCGCAAAACAAAGAAGCTAAATCGGATTACTTTTTTCCCATACGAAACGGCAATTTCATAATTATTAGGGTAAAGACCTAATATAATTATATGTACAATTTTGGAAGTTCAGATGTTTGTTGCTGAATATCTTCGTAACGGCTAGACCGATATTAATTAAATTTGAAACAGATGTAGTTCTTGATCACAGGGAGACTTTATCCTGGTACACGAAGCCGTGGTTACAAGCTAGTCGCCTATAACAACCTAATTCTCATTGTTGAGAAGTAGGTTGTAACTTGATTACTGACAACAGTGGCGTCCAAACACAATGTAGGTATACGTACCAAGATACTTTATCAAGTACGTAGCTAACGTATTTGATAAAGTATCTTGGTGAGGATTACAGGTAGGTACTTCCCTTGACGGGCTCTGCATAAAAACATAGGTACTTTTATTTATTCTGTGAGCATATGCAATGGGAATATTTAATAATATTAAAATGTATGCACCAAAGTAAATCTGCCGCGCGCGTTGAAATCTTTTGTATGATAGATTTTTCGTAGAGGATTCTAAGTATGCACATACAGCTATATTTTAATAGTATTTCGTCTGTTTAAATAACAATATGGTCATAGTTTTATTGACAGCACTTTTTCTAAACGAACAAAATTAGTGATCGAAAATAATGTTTAAATAAAAGTAGGTACTTTGCTTTGCTGGTGTTTACAAGCTATTTTAGAAGCTCAAGATTTTATAATATCTCAAAAATATTAACTAAAGCGTTATCGAACCCGAAACCATAGCTCCATCTTCGTACTTTTTACCAAGAGGGAGCTGACCCTTAAGATATATGTAGATATGTATGATGATATTTTTCTATCTGACTGTCCCCTACTAGGCATTCCCAAAGTTAAGTTCTTCAGAGTGTAGGCACTGAGAATGTTTCTGGATGTCCATCATGTTTTTTGTTTTTAATATTTTTGCGATATTGCAAAATGTTGTACTTTACCATAAATAAACCAATGAATCATTTGATTTAAGATTTATCTTTATAATAATTTTAATTAGTTTTGTGGCACAAATATTTTTTTTCTTTTCTATTCTATAATTCATCGGTTATTATTCTAATAAGCGGCTAGAGCTAATAGCAGTTCTAGAGCTTGCAACCTGCCCAGTGAAAGCTAACTACTATGCAAAACGTGAACTTGAATAATGTTCGTTAAAAGTGTCTCTGACTACCCCCTACTTGGTACACACAGGTTTGTTCTGAGGATGGATCTGAGGATCTTCATCACCGGGATTACAGTGGTGAGCGTTTTTGTGTTTGTTTGTTTCTATTTTATTATTTTCAGGATATTATACCACGTAATTTACTGTTTCCCTGATGACGTTTAGTTGACCGTTTAGAGGTCCTTCCATGGATTATCATCTATAGTTTGTCTGTGGTTCATCCTCATGACCTCCGTCCACGAAGTAACAACGAACGTCAGCTGGAGAATAGTACCTAAAGTATCCTTAAATTATACCAAACCACGAAAATTTAAATGCTTTTCTTGTTTTACGAAACAAATAAACTTTTTCAGTTTACTTTTGACTGTTTCTTCATAATAATCATTGTCATTGTGAGTTGGATAGCTAAAAGCGAGGTTCTATGCCCTCAAATGCTCATAATTTGATGACACGATAAACTTATATTTATCCAACTGTTTAATATATTTAGCACGTGTGGATGACGTCACAATGTATACAAACACATTGCATTGTGTCGTAGACATGGTACTTGTGTACATGAGTAGGTATATTATATTGATAGGCAATGCAATGGTATTTCATTCATGAATTCTTGGAAATGGAGTGACAAATTCTATATAAAACGGTTCATTCGTTGTATTTTGTATGAAGGGGAATTCTTTTACAGTTATGAAGTTGTAATCATTGTTTGAGGAAAATAAATAAATAATTAGTGTTTCCATGACTTACGGTGCCGAGACATGGACGCTCACATACGAGGGTTTTCATCTTGTAGATGAGAGTTACACAGAGTTCTATGGAGCGTGCCATGCTCGCCATCAAGCTTATAGACCGGGTTCCCAACGTCAAGATCAGAACAACCAACGGTTAAAAGTCAAGCGCTGTAATAAGTGTTGGAAACACAGGGATTTTCAAATTAACTTATGGTTCTAGAACTATGTGCTACCATAAACTAGTCAGCCAGTTTTAAGTCTCCCAGGAAATGGCCTAAATATCTTTTCGTGCAAAGCGCCCATCCTGATCAAATTAAAAATTGATTTTTCTGTCATGATAAACCTTATAAAATATATCACTCAAATATAGCACGCCCAAGTAACCCAGTACCACGCCTCTCTCTCGGGTATCGCATACCATAGAATATAACTAGATACGAGACTACAACACACTATCATCGTAATTATCATCAACAGCCTGAAGAAGTCCATTGGCGGACATCCAAAAAGTGCCGTGACGGTTTGAAGGGTATGGGTGCCTGTGAAATTACAGGCACACGAGACTTTTCGTCATTATATCGGCAACGCGCGTACCTTAACCTAACGCAGAGCGACCAAGAAAAAACCAGTGATATGAAGCAGATAGAAAGATAAACTCACAACATTGTGCATCATTAACAGTACAACATACAAAAACATAATGAAAGAACTAAAACAAAAGAAATGCACAATGGGTGATCTTACCGCTGAAAGCACTTTCTTTCAGAAAACCTTATGATGGAGTGAACTATTTAATACAATAACGAAAGGTGATTCAGAAAGTGCTTAATTTGTCCAAAGAATCAAAAAAGTTTCGTTTCTACTTGGTCTAGGAGGTACCTATATTCTGCGCCCTCTCCCGGGCATCGTCGGGTTTAATGAAAAACCATCAAATTCCATAATTGATGGGAGCGTGACAGCATTCCACTCCACCTCTCTGGAGACGTACAATTTATTAATCAAAAATAATAATTCACAGGTAATGTCCACCGCGAACATGCGAATAACAACTTTATTTATTTAGTGGATAGAGTATAAAGTAGCATTGGGTTTGGTCTTTAGGGAGTAAAGGTGGGTACAGATAAAGATCGGTTGACAGAAGGGTTAAAAGGCCAGTCTCACGGCTTTATTCTACTTTAGAAGTAAAATCTGTTTTTATACAGTTTATAAGCTGTCTCCTTTAAAACTAATACCTTTTTCTTAGAAGAATGTTGCATCGATTATTTTATCAGGCGCTTTTCACAAAAAACTGTATCTACTGCTGGGCTCTACAATTTTTAGTTTGATTTTTCAACATCGACTTGTAGAGAAAATGTGTTTTATGAATTTTTTTTTTATGTTATAGTAGGTACTATTTTTAGTAATTGTCCGTTGTATGAAAGCTCAATAGTACTATGGGCTAAGAACTTCAAACTTCTATATAATACCCGTAGTCCATTTATGGTATGGATTGGATCATGTTGAACACATGATTCAATCCACACCCACGGTCTCAGACAAATAAATAAGTCCATTATTGGTCTGAGCCCACGGCAACGTGGTACTCGGGTAAAAAGTAGCCCATAATGCTTTATACTATAAAGCGACATCTCTTGCCACATGATTGAAGCAACGTTACATCACACCAACGAAGATCAACGAACTACTGATATACGAAAAGTTACCACATACAATACACAGATGGCCATCGAAGTGCCTAGATCGTGTAGGTGGAGTTTTAACGCAACCTGATATAATAAAATGCTCTATTCATATATTTTAATTAATAAAATAATTAAATAATGCTGGACGTTTTTTAACACAGCATCATCTAGCCCCAAAGTAAGCAGAGCTTGTGTTATGGGAACTACATGACTGATATACTACTTATATACTTTTTTTTTTGTAAATACATACATATTATACATAGAAAACACTCAGACCCGAGACAAATATCTGCAGATGATACAAACATTTGTCGCGCGGCGGGAATCGAACCCGCAACCTTCTGCGTCTCAGGCGGGCCTTCGCCCACTGCGCCACTGCGCAATAATACCTCTGACAAAAAACTTTCGTTCCCAGGACCCCGGGCAAGTGTATCCGATGGATCAGCCTGGTGGAAAATCTTCCCTTTTGCCAATGGAGGACTGACCACCAACAACAAGGTTGTTCCAAATTTCATTTAATCAGTCATATAAATATCCAATCACAAAAAAACATAATTTAGCATTTATAGTTAGCTAGCTAAGGAGTTGCCTTACAAAAAACGACAGAAGTACGAAAGGGAAGACAAATTGAGTCATAATAGGAATGATTCCCGTTCGCCCCACCAGCACCAGTGACACGACGCTGTGGAACGGTTGGGAACACACCCGAATGTGGTGGGTGAATTAACCCCAGACTAGATTTTAATCCCGGTCACGCCTGGTCCCCAGCGAAAGAGTTGCTTTTAATTAAAATAACCAGTTAATCCATTAAGGAGTGCCAGCTCGATGTACGAGTGTAAATGGTAATGTGGTTTTTATCAGCGTATAAATGTCGTGTACGTTAATCATCGGTTAATGGGTGGGAATTCGAAGGTAGTTTTTGTAACCCTTTACGATTGTAACAGATACTAAAATAGGGTTTTACATAAATTAGGAGGTTAGAGGTTCTAGACAAATACCCCACGCTTTGTTTTCCTTCCACGCTAACGCAAATATATATAAGTATTGTATTTGTTGTAGTATGTTTTATAATAATATTATTTAATTACACAAGTTATTAAGTACATCTCCGGCCAATTCAAAATCATATAATAATACTCTTCATCCAAAGGTTGTCTGGAAGAGATCGCTTTTAAGCGATAAGACCGTCCATTGTATCTTTTCTTAATGTGTTATTGTTTATTTTGTTTATATCATAAGGTGTACAATAAAGTATTTTCATTCATTCATTCATTCAAATTTATCAATGTAAAAATCCATACAATTCAATCTTTCCACAGGCGTTAACGCTAACAGAAAGTGGTAATTGTCTCCAGATGTCATAAATATAATTATAAACAAAAGCAAAAAAAAAACAAACACGCTCACCACTGTATTCCCCATGATAAACATCCTCAGATACATACTGAGTGCGTAGTTCTTTAAGGATACCAAGTAGAGGTCTGTTAGAGACACGTTGAAACATAACATTTGGCACATACTTGCAGTTTACCTTCTTTCCTCTATCTTTTCTAAATGCCCAAACCAAAACTCATGTAGTTCCCATAACACATGCTCTGCTTAGTTTGGGGCAAGATGATGATGTGTGAAAAATGTCCAGCATTATTTATTATTTGAACATACCCTTCTCATATCTTGCTACTAAGTACATCTTGAGCCATGCTTGTGCCCAACTGTAAGACCAACTTACTTAAGTTTGCCCCCATGTCACTCGCTATCTATCTGCTAAATATCTTGTCTGCGAGTAACGTAGATATTTTTTACAATAGCCTGACGAAACTCCTACAAATAGCACAGGTAGTTTTAGAAACAATTTTTTTAAATTGTGTAGTTTAGTTCTCTTCTTCTATCTGATATTATATACTTTCTTTCATATATCATCGCTTTAGGGTTAAAAAAAAAACCTCTAATGTTGTTATATTGAATAAATAAATAAATCTTCATTCACTCCGTACGGTTCTGTAATGTAACTGTTTGGATATTTTGTTCTTGGACTTTTTAAACTATGAGGAACATCTAATTTATAAAAAAAAATACTTACCTATCTACTTGAATAAAATCAGTATATTCATGATTATTCATACATAACTCTTATGGGTATAACTTCAACCAAAACTAATATATTTTGCCTAGTAAAAGTAAAGTAAAGTTAAAGTTTATTTCGACCAGAAACTGTACACAGCTACATTTAAAATTGGAACTACATTTAAAGTCATAACGTATCATCTTTTTTACTTTTTAAAGTGCTGTGTATAGTGCCGACTAAAAAGATCCGTGCTCAGCATAATGCAGCGCTGAATTTCAGCATCTAGTGTCATTGCGTCCCACATAATATAGAATTGAGCGCAAACTGGTGGACAGCAAATGTGGGCCAATAAGTTAAAGTCCCAATTGTGCCCTATGTACACGCAAAGTTATCTCCAATTAGCAGAGATGTGAAAAATAGTTTAGTAAAAGTATTTAAATACAAAATGCAAATGCATAGTTGTTAGCACTATTTCAAATAGAAATACAAAATAGTTTTGAATAAAAGTATTTAAATACAAAATGCAAAATACGTATTTTTAAAATAGGTTCTGAAAATAAAATACATTGTTAAGCATAAGCACTTTTATTTATTGAACTGATTTTAAAACTAGTATTTGTTCAAAGAGTTCATCTTTCATGTTTCGCCTATGGGGCCTCATAATCATTCCACCAAATGAAAATAGTCGTTCTACAGGGGCAGAACTCGGTAAGCAGGTATTATATTTAAGGAAGAGTTTTTTTACATTTGGATACCTGTTCAAGGATTCTAAGGTATTGTCTTCATCTTTTAAATATTGTAGTGTTTCCAGATCTATTGTAGTTGTATTAACATTATCACTGGCTGCTGAAGAATCAGAGTCCTCAACAAACATGTAATAAGATTCTGTCCTTTCCTTCTTTTTATGAAAGTCAGTATGTTGGGAACTCTTTTCGTCTTCTTGTTTTATCTTCCTCACTTCTGAAACAAATACTTCTTTGATGTATTCTCTGTTGGCTTTTGGCACCCATTTCATTTTGAAAAAGGGATAAGATACTGATGCTATTATGCCATCTTTTGCTTTTGGCTCTTCTAATTTATAAAATCTCTCAAAACGCCTATTAAGACTTTCTGTAATAACATCTATCAATACATCACAATATGTAAGGTTATCCATTTTCAAGCTGCTTAGAATTCTTTGCATTCTCATCAGTTCTGGTATAAGACATCTATAATAAGTATCTTTGTCCCCTTCTAAACTTCTGATGCCATCAGCAATAGGCTTTGAACAGCTTACATATTCAAGAAGAAATTGAATTTCAATTTCTTTAAAAATAGCCAATCCTAGTTTCTTAAAAGTTTCATTTAGGGTACCCTTAACTGTCAATAGATCTTGAATGCAATTATAGTATGAATTCCATCTTGTTGGACATGGATAAGTAGGGGATTTTCCAGTTGATTCTAGATATATTTCACAGGCTTTAGGAGACCTTGAACATAGATTCCAAACTGCTCGACATTTTGCCATAGCTGTATCAAAACGGCTCGCCTCCTTGAGGTGGGACATTTGTACCGGAAAGACACTTGTACCGGAAATGACATCAAATGTCGCGTCGCCTCATTTGAAGTGGGACGTTGTACTGGCTCAATACAAAAAAGAGGCTACTCTTACAAACTTTTTTGTAAGTCATGTCCTACCCAACATTACAGTTGACTGACGCGCAATGTTTTTATTTCTGGCTCGCACGGGCCGCAATGTTGGCATTATTGTTCTAGTTGACAATGTCAACACTACGATCACGATCAGTGCGTTCATAAATAAGTTCATAAAATCGTTCATAAAATCATGGATTTAAGAATGAAAAATTGGAAAAATGAATTGAAAATGCAATAAAACTATTTTGTATTTGATAAATACTAAATATTTATATAGAGTATTTCAAATAAAATACAAAATACATTTAGAAAAAAAGTATTTCAAAAATAAAATAAAAATAGGTATTTTGCATTTTGTATTTGCATTTCAAATATATGTATTCCAAATAATTCACATCTCTGCCAATTAGGTAGTTTTCGAACACGAAAAAGTTTCAAAGAATGCAAAAAGTCAGGTTCCACCGAGATTTGAACTCGGATCGCAGGATTCAGAGTCCTGAGTGCTAACCGTTACACCATGGAACCGATATGTACTAAGCCGAAATTTACAAACAGTTCTGAAATAAGTCTGATGATAATGAAATGATCTTTCACTTTTGTTAGTTGCTACTATTTCGTAGATAATTTTATGCTCGTAAAATATATCTCTATTTTACGAGCATAAAATTATCTTGTAAGAATGCGGATAGGTCCCGGACTCATGTTGGAAAATAAAATAACAGAAGTCAAATGAAATATTTATTTTCGTTGATATTTGATAAGTAGGCGGTAGAGTACCAGAATCTACGTCACATTATAAGTTTTCTTAAAAAAATAAATACCACAACCTATATATTTAATAGTAGGCTTATCTACCTTGTAAAATTTGAAATTAAGTGTTCAAATATGTCCCTACAGTTGTTTCCTAAATAATTTAAACTATATAACTTATAGAATTATAAACATAGTAAAAATTTTACTAAATATATGTGAATACTGCCTCTGCTCACGGTTTCGCTAGCGTGGTTACAGGATAAAAAAGTTATTTTTTTTCATTCAAAACGCATTGGCGTTATGGTGACCGCATGCTCAAAAGGATAGCGATATTATTCCGTTGAATTGTAATGCCAATTTTATGATCAAAGAAGCGAATTAATTTTTAGAATTACAGAAAATTACATAGATGAGAAATAAATTTGACAATTAAGTGCATTCATTAGAATTAATGATTACTTTAGACCATGTGCCTATATTTCCATTTGAGGCAACATACCTTAACAAAATATATTCTGTTCAATTTCTGGGAAGTTCTGTGGAAAGGGCAGGTTAAGAGAAACCTGAACCGATGAGCGTGTATGCAGAATTAGATACGAGTAAATGAAGCAATGATGGTACTAATAGGAAATCCGAGGTTTCTGCCTACCCCTCAAGGAAACAGATGTGACTAAGTCAAGTCAAAATTCATTTATTCGTTAGAATCACAAGGATCACTTTGAATCGTCGGTTTTATCTACTGCCTGTTCCTCCGCGTCCATGCCAGGAAAGAAAGGCAAGAAAACAAGTCTGGTTATTCTTTTTAATGATCCTTTTATAAAACATTAGGTACCTATATTTTTTATCGAGTTGTAGCATTTTCAATCCCAAGAGTTTTTATCCTCGAAATAATCAGATATTTTATAGACTTTATGCTTATGTGGGTATGACCTATGTAGATATCAGACACTATAATGTCAGTATCAATGTTTAATGTCCGTACTATACCTTATCTGCTTCAAAACTGTCTAAAACTCAATTCACCTAACTCAACATTCGATTTGCGCAAACAGAGTGTATTCGAAAAGAGTTTTGAGATGAAATATTCAGAATATCAATCAATATGTGACTTGTAGCGTTGCCTTGGATGTATTCATATTTCATATTGCCACCTGAATGTAGGTCGAGAGACCGCGGCAGTTTTGCCACGTCATTGTAAATTTTAGTTCAAAGGTGACCGTTTTGAGGTTGCCCTAAGAGTTTGTTTGTTAGCCATTTATCTCCAAAACGGTTTATCGGTTTGCAATTCGGTTTTTCGCAATCAATTTGTAAGATTTGAAGGGTAGTTTTAAGATAGGTTGTATTGCTTTATTAATTTACATTCTATTTAAAAAGTCAACCCTTATCATGTACGTAATTAAAATTGTAATTAATAATAAACTTGAAGTCGAAACAGTGACTTCTTTGCCTAGCCTTGCAATAGCGTTACCTATCTAATTATTTTGTTACTAAAATGTCAAATAGAGAGAGAGAGAGAGAGAGAGAGAATTTGCGCCAAGGCTCCAGTTACACAGTCGCTTGTCGACATTCCAGCTTTTTAATTATTTTACAGCATTCGAGTGAATTAATCCCAAAAACCGTTTAGAGCCAATTTTTTAAAATATTTTTTTTTTAATTTCAACAGTTTCTTGGAGCCTTCTAGATAGTACGCCCGCACTATCGTATAGTTTTGTTAATATTATCTGTGAACGGAAAAGGAACATCACTAGAACGACGCCATCTCCTCTTTCTAGCTTTCTTTTGGCTTTTTGTATACATACGTGTTTCTTGTAAATAAACGTTTTATATATATAATACAACTTCCAATTTTGGTTTTTAGTTTGGTGAACTTAAAGTGTGGACGTGGATTGAATTTGACGCTCCATGATGACACTCTCTGCAATTGTATCTTTGTCAGAATTATATTTTTAATAATACAGAACAGAACCTATGGCACGGTTTTATTAAAGTTATGCTATTTATTACTTACCTTCATAGAGATAACAAAATATAATTACAAGGGGGTTTTCCAGTCGAGAGCTTCTGTGCTATTCAGCTTGTAACTGTGCCCCGTTCAGATATTGGCAAAAAACAATATTTTATGCCCGTCGCTAAGCGCCTCCTACAAATGTATGCTCGTGGACATTGGCGCCACGATATACACACGTTGAGGTGTTCCCATGATATTTCTGAAGATAGTATTATGCCATAGGTAAGTAGGTAGGTAAGTTGATTGATCGTCGTGGAAGGAGAAAATGCATGAAACAAAATATAACGATTTTGTTCACTCGTAGCAATTCTAATTAAATAAACCTACGTATAAAAACTTAAATAAAAATGCAATTATTTTTAGCTTGATATGAAAGCAGAAGTTGAAACAGCTTTCGGCTTTCGCAACGTTACGAAATAATTACCGAATTACGAAGGAATTATGCAGTTAAAGATTGCGATATCTATTTCAGAATTGGACTAAATGGGCTACTTAATGGACGTGGGTCAAAATTTGTAATATCTACCTGTTGGCGTTTAGGTAAGTAGTAATTTACATTAATGCTTTGAAAATTTGTCTACGTTTTAACTCTTTGAAACATTTGCGTTCGTCATAATATCTCAGGAATGTGCCCCGTGTGTCTCTTCCGCATTAAATATTGACACAATAAAAATGTAGAATGGCGGACGTGCGGTTATGGCGACGGCAACTGAAGTCGTTCCATCCAGTTTCCCGCCAATAAATATCTTATAGAGTTACAATGAGGGAACGGGCAGCGCCCGGGGACCATTCGCTACTTCGGAGCTCCAGTCATTGGATCTGCCGTAGATATTTATCTAGTTTTGTGTTGTGGTCCGAATTCCATATTTAAATTCAACAGTTAGATATGTATGTCTTCTTTTTTCAAAAGTTTGGACGCTAAGATTATTATTGAATTTGAATATGGAATTTGGAGAATTAAGTGCTTCAAAGAGATTATATTACTGCCTTCGAAATTGAATTTTAGCAAAGCGATTGCAAACCTATTCAAACCACAATTAGTGGTTTAACACCAGTGGACCAAGTTCGTATATGTCACTTTTTGGGGAGGCCTAATAATTGTCCAGTTGTTCTTTCGACGGCTTATGATGAAAAAAATCATAAGTAAAAAATAAACTAATAAATTAGCATCACTAATAGATTAGGATATCCTCAGATCCATATTTAGTACGACATCTCTATTCAGTATTGTATACAAAGATTTCAGGTACCTAGGTAGTTTATGGTAGTCAAACGCACGCTCATGACATTTTGTACGAGTAGTTTTCCACGTGACAGTTTGCAGGCATGTATTTTTCTCGCGTTTCTATGTCTTTTGGATAACCAACAATACTCCCCGATCCTCGGAGACGCAAAGTTGTGATACGCAACCCGTTCTTGTAAATATTTTATTAAAAGACAAGCGCAGAGCCATCGCTCTTGGCGGCAATATCGCGGGAGACGGGACGACAAATCGTTCCGGCGAATGTCGTGAGAAGGTACCGTGGGATTGGCGGTGGGGTCGACCATAGGAACGAGGTTCAATTAGGGACTGCGCGACTATGAGCGGTGGCGGTTGCATTATTAGCAGGCTTCTGGCGTCGATGTGTTTGAGATATACATATAATATGCCAAACGTCAAGGATGGTTCTTATTTAGGTTTTTTCACCACACGTAAATAATAAATGCTTCCATTATTTGCGTCAATTTTATAAAAGTTTTTTATAAAAAGTAGGGGTTCATACGTGTTGAGCCTGCTAAAAAATATAAAATAAATACAAAGGAAGCGAGCTTGGCGGTTTGGGGCATGGCTAAATAATGATAAAAAACGTGCAAACGCCAAATGTAATTTTTGGCATATAGTCGTGAACGTGTTTATAACTATAGAGAACACAAAAGTGAAGCTACTTACAAAAAATAAGGACGTAAAAAAATGAGGTGGAGAAACAGTCATGTCCGAACCTCATTTGTCGCTGCCGTAGATTACGTTTCAAATGAAAAAGCGGGTAGTTGAAACTTTTTTCATTCTGCGCCTCGTAAATACTTGTCTGTGAGTGGCATTCCGAATCAACCCCTTGACTGATTTGCATGGGACAAATAAACTTTTGTTTTTTGAAGGTAAATTAAAAACGGTTATAAATTATGTTTCCTGATCTACGAGTAAGTTGGATGGTTTTTTCATGTAAAGCGAGATTTTTGATTTACGTTT
Organism: Perizoma affinitatum; assembly: GCA_961405105.1. Taxonomy (NCBI): domain Eukaryota; kingdom Metazoa; phylum Arthropoda; class Insecta; order Lepidoptera; family Geometridae; genus Perizoma; species Perizoma affinitatum. The sequence continues at coordinate 2,918,471 of OY560191.1, read as the reverse complement.
TATACACTGCGTCTTTTTATTCGTGGTCACGACTATATAATCTTTTTTCCATCGGTTGTAGATAGATTGCCGGATATTTAAACCTCAACTTGTTAATGCTGAGAACTATACAGTAAGTAACAAAATCCCTGTACGATCCAATAAGAGTAATCCTGTTGGTTACGTAATCCACTGAATTGAAAATCTATGAAAATAATTTCACAGTAAACAAAATTATTTAATACTATCTGTGCCCGCGACTTCGTTCGCGATTGCCATCCCTGCAGTCAAATTATTTACATTTGACCACAAGGTTTGTTTCATATTAAGAAACGGTCTGCGGTGAAGCGCTTTTATCTAGAAATTAGCTTTTTACTATTGATTTGAAAACTTCCAGGTTGTAATTCTCAGAAGACTGTAACTTTTGTCGCACTTTTGTCTTTTCGCCGAGGCTCTCCTCGTTTGGTGGTGCAGTTCCATTGCACAGTCTCTGAAATGTTTCCCGTAAAAGACAGATAGTTTAGACAAAGACAGACTGATTGCGGCGATGTTTCAGGTTTTAGAGTTTGAGCCTCTTGCCTCTCAGTTGAATCCAGTCTCTAGCTTGTATTTAGCGGATAAATTCAAAAGTACAATAAAACATACAGTCGAATTGAGAATCTCTTTTCGGTTAAAAATTACAAAAAAATTGCATTGTAATTTTCAAATTTTTACGTAATGTCTGTTATTTCTACTATTACAAAACAGATGACCTTGAGATATTTACGGGACAATCTTTAAAGTATCTACCTCTTTACTAACAAAAAAATTGAATGAAATCGTACCACGCTTTATTAACAAAACAGATAAAAATTAATAAAAAAATAGTATCGATAATAGAATGCCTTCCAATATAAATTATTTATCTGGGGGGGAAAATGGTATTATTAAATATTATAATATTAAAAAAACGATTTTTTTTCCGTTTAAGGACAAAACCTACGTACTTATTGCATATTTATTCATATAATACCTTTTCTGACTGAACGGAATTTTGTTCCTTACTGTAGGTATATTCGTCGATTAATATTAATAAATAAATAATAAATAATTCTTGACAGTTTCACACAGCACCATCTAGCCCCAAACTAAGCAGAGCTTGTATTATGAGAAATACATACATATTATACATAGAACACCCAGTCCCGAGACAAAAATTTACAGATCATACAAACATTTGTCCCGCGGCGGGAATCGATCCCGCAACCTACTGCGTCTCAGTGGCCTGCGCCCACCGCACCACAGAGGCTAATACTGATAGGTACAAGTATTCTCTGTACAAAATTACAAAATATTTAACCCCGCGGGAAATTTCCCCATCTCCATCACTTCGCGGATGAAACCATCCAATCCATCCACGATGCGACACGCGGAGAGGAAATCTTAATCCAATACCGCGCGACACCAGATGATTTATATACTACCGATCGTGATCAGGAGCTGTAAGATGCTGCTTAGTATCGATCCAGAATTATTATCATCATCATATCGACATTACCTTGATGGCTAGGCGGGTGAGAAGCAAGAGATATGGGTTCGATTCCTACTGCGGTACCGATGTTTGCATGTTCTACAGGTTCTGATACTTATGATACAAAAATACTAGTATGAGGCCAGAGCTATATATTGAGTGTTTATCAAGTGGCTATTGAGTGTTTATTTATTTATCAGCCCACAAGTCCACTGCTTATAAATACCTCTCTCTTTACGCGCTGTTGAGACCGAGGTTCGTGTCTTTTCATCAACTTTCTGTTCGCACCCCACTAGTATGCTTATCAGCGCTGTTTTCTCTCAAATTGGCTTATACTGATACTCTCCGCCCAGGAGGACCCTGTCAGATATTGGAAGATTTTCTTTTAGAAATATCCACTGTCGTACGACGTACACTGTCTCGACGTAGCAGTGGAGATTTTCTTTTAGAAATCTCCACTGTCCATGTATCGACGTAGCAGTGGAGATTTTCACGATATAACGTGCTACGCACCGCGTCGTAGAAGCTCTACGTTTATTAAGACGAAGCCCTTATCGCCTAAATAATGTTGAACTATGAATCGTTAATCGTTGCTTATACCGCGATGCTCAAAGTATGCTCTGCCTGTTTAATGCACTATATTTTGATTTTGTTCGATAATCAAACTCTCGTGATCAAATCAGTCGCAAATGAAAGTTTAAAGCTAAAGAAAGGTGTACTTTTATAAAAAAAAGAACAAACAGTTAAACTTGTTCAACTATGCATTCAGGGAGGCTGCGCAGGCTTTCCCTGAGTTACCGCACGCGGACACGTGGCGGAAGGGAAAGTGCTGTTTTCTGAAAATTTCAAAAAGCGCCATTTTATGCCCCCGATCTGCTCTGCAATACACTCAGCGCGCACCTGAGAGCAATCACATTAGATCTTCACTTCAAGGATTTTGCAAAACTACAAGCAAATTCTAATATGCACATGCTCATAATTGCATCTAAAAATCAAATTGAGATTACACTCAGTAATCGGAAGGAGTTTTTGTAACACGCCTGGTTACAAAATATTTAAATTTGAGCAATTTTAATATCAAGCAGGTTATTTTCAGAGGCACGTACCTTCCTAATATTTGGCACATACCTACATTTTACAAGATACCAAGCCCATCGGTCATAGGAATGTACCAAATATATCAGGTATATTTGGTACATATAACTCCCTTATCATTTAGGTATCGTCTCAGGGTCGGCAACGCGTGAGTAATATCTCAGGTGTAGGCGTCCATTGGTTACGGTAACCGCTTACCAACAGGCTGGCTGTAGTTTTATTAGCCACATACGTTAGTAAATAAAATAAATCTATGATAGTCTCTTACTGCTCCCTACTTAGTAAACGAGTGCTTACGGATCTGCATAAAGGTACCTCTTTGTTTGTGTTGGTTTTCTATACACAGTAAAACTAAAAGAATGGTCGGTATTCCGTATCAGCAGTAGGTAAATCACACCTGTCATTTGCCTGCTTAGGATGAAGACCCAAGACAACGGTTTTGTCTACCGCCGAGAAGACAAAACATATTTTGTCCCCCTCTTTTGTTTGACAGAATAGGCGACAGAAATAGTTTTTGTTTTTTTCTCTTTCGTAGCCTTAGAAAGGCTACAAAGCCTTAGAAACGTCAGTCATAATAATATCTACTATATTTTATATTAAAGAAATAAAGTTTGTAAGTTTGGATATACGAGTAACTAGGTACTTATCTGATTCCAAAAATAGTTCCACTAATATTATGAATAGGTAAAGTTTTTGAAGTTTCAATGTAGTAGGTAAATTCCAATTTCAAAAATTTCACCAGTATTTTATAGAGTGGGCCTTCAGGGTGTACATAGACTGTATATTATACTGACCAATATTGCAATTTAAGTCGACGGTTGACCGTTTTTTCGTATTCAAACGCATTGGCGTTTCTCACAAACGCTATTTTGATCCGTATACCACGCGGGCGAAGCGGTGGGCAGTAGCTTTTAAAAATAAGACAACGGGATTAATCCATGTTTTTTTTTATTTTCAAAATTCGCGAAAACCAAATATTTTCATAGATTCTGAATTTAGATGAACCTGGCATCATGATTTCATTTCATTTATATACATCCTTTGGCACATTGCGCGTTCTTGGAAAACAATTAATGCATTTTGTGATTCATGTTACAATTAATTTACTGAAGTAATAAATCAGTTTTCAATTATAGTAAATACCTTCGAAATCAATAATCATCAGGGCGGTTTGTATCATTACAAGTAATCTGCTATTAATCGCGACAACAGCCGAGTTTAACGGCAGTTTATATCGAGAGCGTTCTATCATAGAGTAAGATTTAACATTAGAGCGCTCATGGCTTTGGGTACGCAGTTTAGCACTAATATTAGTAGAAATAGGAGTACCTTTCTTTTAACTAAATCATTCTCGTTTGCACTAAATTTAGGCATGATTTAGTAAAAAAATAAATAAAAACAAACACGCTCACGACTGTCATATACACGTTCTAACATGTTTGGCACTTGCCATAGCGTTTTGCATCGTTTTGATAGTGATTCGTATTAAATAATATCCACAAGATACGCAAGAGTCTTTGCATAAGTTTAGTGCAGAGGGATATAAGTGAGAGAGCACAGCCCACAACTCCCAAAAATACATTTTACCAGCGAGCAAAGCGAGTCGCACCAACTTACTACTTGCGAGCAAAGTGAACTGTACTTATTTGCCGTCTCTTTCTATCTTATGGGTACGTTTTTTTATACTGCTAAAGTGGCAAGCAAGCATACAGAAAGCATAACATATACCATTAAAAAAAAAACAACAGCAATGCGATCATTATTGTTTGGCGGCAGAAATATGTGTATGATTGACTCTTTTACAAAGAGCTGTATAATGTCCTCCCTCTGAAGTCCTAGGTATTGTTTGAAATATGGCCGCTGGCACTGCGGAGTTCAATTAACGGAGTGCCGTTATTAATGGCACGCTCCCGGGCGTCCGATTAAACTCAATCTCCGGTAATCCGCGTCGCGGGGGCCGGTTGCACCATCAGTTATAGGTACCTGAATAAATTAAACGTTTATGATTGCGGGGCAAATATTTTTAATGGAGTAACATTTATTTTCTAACTATGAGTGCAACAGTTGAGCAGTGTAAATACCGTTTCAAACGATCTATGGATAGCTCAACCGACTCGGAATATTACCGCGTGGTTGCGTCCTCACAACGCTGGTTACATTTTCCAGCTGAATGGCAATGATAATGCATTGACGCAAATATTATTGACCAACACTTTAGAACGACTATGAATAAAATCAGAATTTAGCAAATTGAAATGGCAATGAGCAGACCATGTAGCTCGTGGAAAAAAAACCGAATGGCGACCACGAACCGAACGATGCTGAAAGGCCTACCATCCGATGTCAAGACCGTTCATCATAGCATTCTTTGGGGGAATCCAATGCCAAGTAGACTCCGATGGTGATGATGATAATCAACAAAATAGATGAAACAAAATCGATTAAATTTTTTTTTTCTTCACACAGGCTTGGCTCATAATTAGTTAAGTTTTTTTAATAACATCACACAGCTCCCAACAACTTTCAAGTTTAAACCAATGAACTTTTCATACAGCCAATAACAGATTTACATTTATTGGTGCAATAATTATAATAAATTGACATAATTTTATCAACAGTTTAACACCCACCGGGTTAAATTAAACTGGTGTAAACGACCCTGTTCGGGAAGGCACGCACTAATTACCGAAGAGAATTCGATGCAATAAATCACAGGCATAATATAACCGGGCGTAGACGTCGCGTCGCTCTGGTATGCACGGCCCAAATCCACTGGACTGAATTTGAATTTCGAATGCCCATTCCGAATTTGAATTCGGATTGCTGGCTGGATGTGGTTTGGTGAACATAGTGCAAAGCAAATGCAGTACTTATAGTATACAGTAGAGGTAGAAGAGGAAGATAATTTATTTATGGATTTATGACAAAAACCAACACTCTGACTACCGATCCCTAGGTCCGGATTTGCACCAGGTCGTATTTTTCGAAACATGCCGAAAACTCGAAAGCATGTCCCATCAATTAGTGTTCCAATAAGTGGCGATGGGCTTGCAACATATCACGTGGAATGCTTACTACATACTTTCAAAATGCGGACATATGCCAAATGTACTGTTTGGACGTGTCTCTGACTACACTCTGCTTGGTATCCTCAAAGATCTACGCAGCGAGTATGAATCTAAGGTTTAGCATAAGGAATATAGTCGTGTGCGTGTTAATTTGTTTTTTTTTTAAATTAATGAGCATTGCTGGGTATTATTTTTCTGTAATTTGATCTAATACGTTTATTGAAAAAAAAAAATATCTTTGTGATATTTTACGATCGGTATTCATATTTTCATTTAACATTTGGTTTGGTTTCCAGATAAGACAAGCGACTTGCTTAAAATCTTTGAATGCAGTATTAAGTATAAAAAATATGGAGTCTCTTTTAAGTATAACTTCGTAACTTTAATATTTAAAGTACTTTTCCGCAACGTAGCGTGGCTGTGAGACCAAGTGTATAATTTTTCGTTACTGAAAACTCGAATCAGTGAAGAAAAATACCGTTAAGGATGGTTCCTTAACGCTGGACCAATGCTGGTGCATTGGTCCAGCGTTGTGGCATCATTTATATAATCTGTGGTTTTATGTTATACCTACCATTATTTATGGTGGTTTATGTTAAACCATGGAACGTGATGTTAAGAGCTTGTCCGGTAAAGTGTTACCCCATACCTATTTCTGCCGCCAAGCTGTAATACTCGCAATGTTGTGTCCCGATGAAATTACGTGAGAATTCATCCGTGTCTCAGGGCCAGCAACACGCGAGTGATATCCTCTGGTGTTGCAAGCTCCATAGGTTACGGTAACCGCTTACCAACAGGTGGACCGTAGTGTTTGTTTGCCAATTTATTTGTAAAAAAAGGATATATTTTCATAAGTATACTACACTACCTACATCATAATTAGCTAACTTAAGTCAAATTCTCAGCAAAAGCCTAGCAAAAATGACAAGACGATCTGTCTCGTCTAAGTACCTATTCTATAATAAATGCTAACGTTAAAAGTTATTTTTTAAATCATTTGTGAATTTCCAGCGAGCATTTCCATCGACATGTGGCGATAAATTAAAATCCATTGCAATATAATCCGTTTTGAAGATAAATGGTAAAAGACAAACAAAAAACAAACTACAGCAAACGCATAAACAGACTCCTGTCATCGCGGCTAAAATATTTTTGTTGAGTTTAAAATAAGAATGTAGGTACCTACTCTACAGGCAGTTTTCTAAATTCAAATTTCCACCATTTCCACCCTACTGGTTATTTATGAACAGTCACCGAGCTATGTAATAATCTGAGGCGGGATTTAATTTGTCTGATTTCCACACTACGGTGCGAGGGAGATAGCGTTACCCGGTAACCTTCACGACTGAAGAGTACAGAAAATAGAATCGTTAGTGGTTTCAGCAGACAGGTCGTAATGGAAAATCGGATGAAATACCCGTTTGGTTTGTGTTCAGTATAAAATAAGTACGGATTTGTCGTGGACTAAACGAAGGCAAAAAAAAGATTTGTTAATTGTTGCAAATTAGGAAAAGGTTTGGTAGGTTTGGTTTGAATCAGTAAAACAGAAACATTTTGAAGACTGATTTTACAAACTGTACCAAAATATCTTTGCTTCTGATTTAAATAGAGATCTTACTACTGTAAGTATTTTTATTGGAATGAATGAATGAATGAACATACTTTATTGTACACCACAAGATAACAAAATAAACAAAAACTTAATATAACTAAAAATACAATGGGCGGTCTTATCGCTTAAAAGCGATCTCTTCCAGACAACCTTGGGATGGAGTGAAAAGAATGCAACTGTGAGAATGGTTAGCGGTGAACTTAACTATTAAAATACAAGAGGAGAGTGCAATACGATATACAAACTACTAGATAAATTTATTTGATTGATTATTTGATTAACAGTATTTTACTTATCATCGTCATAAGCCTGTTGATAATCATTATGAGACATATGTCTCTTTCAAAGAATTATTTGACAATACCTATGAAGTAAAGATCAAAAAGCTTAGGCAATACTTTTGGTGACAATGGGCTTGCAACCAGTCTCGTGGGATACTTACTACTTGCAAAATACAAACATGTGCCAGGTATAATTTTGGACATGCCTTTAAAAAACATTACTTGGTATTCCTATAAATCTAAGCACTGAGTAGTGAGTATCTATCTGAAGATAAGATAAGTTTATTTTTGGTAACAGACATCACAAATATATCATATTGTACAACAGTTTAGGTACTTAATTAATACTGTTCCTGATTGGGACAACATAGGTATTCAAACTAGGTAAAAACCTGTGTGATGGTATACCTATGCTCTCCGCCGGATATTATGTAAATGCGTCATCACTTTGTGGTTACCAAAAACAAATGGACAACGTGATCAAACATCAACCAAAGGCAAACAAAACGTGGTTTATCAAAAACAACGTCAATATTTAAACAAAATGGCCCCGAATACTTGCAAAATAATAATCTCGTTATTAGCTCACAATGTGCTTTCACAAATAAAAGTTTACTCAAAAAGGTCCATGCACGTCAAATAAGATGGCTACTTTTCATGCTAAAACGACGTAAATAAAAAAACGTAATCATGAAAATAGACTCTACCGCTTCACTTCAAGCTCTAGTTTAGATGACATTTTCGATTTGTGATTTACATTATGAACTTACTGCAGAATCACCGACCATCAAAATGAACGACGAGCAAAATTCAATCTTATAGTACTGGTTCTAGAAGTTATGGTAACTTGCTTGTTTTACTAGGGTTGGGGCGCGAAAAGCCCTAGGCCTATTTGCGTCGGTTTCACACTTCTAACAATAGTGTCATGATTCGTGATCCCGGGATTATCTAGTACAATCCCGGGATTATGTATAACAATCCCGTATTAGGTCGCGTTGCGGTATGAAAACAAGTGTTCTCGCCGCGTCACTAATGACGTTCGAATTACAAATTTTGAATGTTCTTTGTTGCCAGTATTTGGGCAATTGTCCTTTTTGTGGCAGTTGAGAAGGACTTAGAGACACTTTTTATTCAAATAAATATAACTTACAATACCTACCTACCTCTTGACATTCATGTTTAACAAATTAATGACCACCCACCCCAACTGATACATACATGACCCCACACTAGAATTCCCTGTGTCGTGGGTATCAGGAACTATGAGTACTGTGGTACTACAACACCTAGACTCGAAACAAACATCTGCAGAATATCGAAGCCGAAACTCTTATCTATAACCTTTTTCATTAATTGTACTACAAATGCAAAAAAATATTTTGAAACCCGACTAGTAGTTTCAGAGATAAGCTTGTTCAAACAAATAAAAACTAATTAAGAAAAAAAAAATATCATTAGTATAGATGTTACGATGTGACAAAAAAATAAATATTCTTTGAAAGTTACAGATAAGGAAGCTTAGATTTTCATTGAAATCTAACATAAATTCTATAAGTAGTGTTACGAGCTAGGGTACGGGATAAAATAATGAAGTCCACTTGAACACCAAAAGAACACTGTATTAGTCAGGTTACACTATAAAATTAACTTTGACACTAACAGCACAACAGAATTACACCACTTAAACAAAAGCACTAAAACACTGAATTACTAGGTACAACACTATAACACAAACAGTCACTCTACTAATCACTGGGTATCGCTTCTTTATCACTTTGATCAATTCACTTCCAAATCTCGATCGGAACTGTCCTACGGGCCGCTCACCGCGCTTATAAATCCCCCTAAGACGATACCTCGATCCTTCCAGAAAGATCTCGTACAATCCCGTCCTTTCTAAGCGCGCACTATCCCTTTCTAACGCATTTGCTATCTCTTACTAACGCGGTTAATGACCGTTCTAGTCGGTTCCATAAGGGGCGGGGCGTCCGCTACGTGCGTGCTAGTTCTTTCTACGCGATACTAGATGGAGGTAGAACGAGTAATGCGTCCATTTGATAAGAGATGGCGCTAGCATACCGTAGTTAGCTAGCAGCGCACGTCACACTGCCCCCTCCTTAGACATGCTCGTCCCGAGCATTGTCAGACCCGTAATACCTCGCCAAACGGTCAACATGAACGATCTTAGGGGCTCCTCGCAGACCCTTCTGTATCCGATAAGTGACATCGTTAATCCTGGTCATAACACGGTACGGTCCGTCCCATTTGGGCTGTAATTTGGGAGACTTTCCTTTTTTCCGCACTGGATTATGCAACCACACCAGTGAACCTTCGTTGAATCCCAAATTGTTTAGTTTTCTGTCATAACGGGTCTTCATCTTTTCAGACGTTTGTTGGCTGGGTTGTCGGATGTTTTCATATACGTCGTTCATTTTATTTCGTAAGTCGCTCGCATAATCTGTTATTGTGCGTGGAGAATCAGGTGGAATGCCAGTTATCAAGTCCGCAGGTAATCGCAGTTCACGTCCAAAGTTCGCAAAGGCAGGGGTGACATTTGTGCTCTCGTGAACTGCACTTCGATATGACAGCAGAAATGGCTGAATGTACTTGTCCCAATCCTTTTGATTGGTCTCCACCACTTTTGCCAGATAATGTTCCAACGTCTGATTAAACCTTTCTACCATTCCGTCCGATTGTGGGTGATAGGAGGTGGTTCTGGTCTTATGAGTGCCCATTAAACGACATGTCTCCTGAAATACCTGGGACTCAAAATTCCTTCCTTGGTCGCTGTGAATTTCCAGAGGTACTCCAAAACGACAGAAAACTTCGTGTACTAATTTATCCGCTACCGTCGAAGCTTCTTGGTTAGGAATTGCGAAAACTTCCGGCCATTTTGTAAAATAATCCATGATTACCAAGAAGTATTTGTTCCCGTTTTCACTAACAGGAAACGGTCCAGCAACGTCCAGCGCTATACGTTCCCACGGCGCTCCGACATTGTATAACTTCAATGCTCCTTTGCTGCGCGTGTGGGGTCCTTTTACGGCTGCACAACTCGTACATTTCCGGCACCAGTCCTCCACATCATCTCGACAATGGATCCAGTAAAATCGTTCGCGGATTTTTAACAATGTCCTTTTTATTCCCATATGACCACCCGAACATCCCTCGTGGTAGAGCTTCAGAACGTCAGATATTTTGTTCCTAGGGACAACCATTTGAAGGTGACAATGATCTCCTCGAGCATTTTCCCATTTACGGCACAATACTCCATTATGGACAACCAGACTGTCCCACTGTGCCCAATAACTTTTTGTAGTTGTGCTCATTCCAGCAACATCACTCCACTTAGGTTTGGGGCTACCAGCTTTGATCCGTTCTACAATTGGCTTGAGATCGTTATCCTCCTGCTGTGCTTGCTGCAGGGCTTCCTTCCACTCCTCGCTAAGGTCTGTTCTCAGCATTCTTATGGGTACTGCTTCTTTGGACTCCTGTTTGACACAATGCTTACAGTTTTCCAGGCAAGGTCTTCTAGAGAGTGCATCCGCGTTACCGTGAGATTTTCCACTGCGATGTTCAATTTGAAAATCAAACTCCTGTAGCTGTTCTATCCATCTTGCCACTTGCCCCTCGGGGTTCTTGAACTGTAATAGCCATGTTAACGCAGCATGGTCAGTTCGCAGATGAAATTTACGTCCTAGCAGATATTTGCTGAAATGCTGCAAAGATTTTACTACTGCCAGCAGTTCCCTTCGTGTGACACAGTAATTTCTTTCCGGTTTGGATAAAGATTTGCTGAAGTAGGCTATCACCACTTCTTGATCTCCTTTGCGCTGAGATAATACACCACCAATACCGGTATTACTTGCATCTGTGTCCACGATGAACTCGTTATCTAGGTCAGGAAAGCCAAGAATAGGTGCTTTACACAGACGCTTCTTTAGTTCCTGAAAAGCATGGTTGCAGTCTTCATCCCAGCAGAATAGTCGCTTCTCCTCGGTGAGCTTGTGCAAAGGCTTAGCTACATCAGCAAAGTTTTTCACAAACCGTCGGTAATAGGAGCACAACCCTAAAAATGCTCTGACTTGTGTCTTGTCCATTGGAATCGGCCAATCCTTGACAGCGTCTATTTTCTCTGGGTCAGTTTGTATACCGTTTCGTGAAACTACATGACCCAAGAAGCTTACTTGCCGTCTGAAGAACGAGCACTTTTTCGGACTTAACTTTAGATTTGCTGCGCGGATCTTTGACAACACGCGTTCCAGATTTTGAAGATGTTCTTGAAATGTTCTTCCAATAATGATGATGTCATCCAAGTAGACAAGGCAGGCGTCTCCAAGTACTAGCTCCATTAGCCTCTCAAAAGTCGCAGGGGCGTTGCATAATCCGAACGGCATGACTCGAAATTGCCAAAGTCCCTTTCCCGTAGAGAATGCAGTCTTTTCCTTGTCTCTAGGGTCTATTTCTACTTGCCAGTAGCCACTTTTCAAATCCAGAGTAGTAAACCACTTCATTCCTGTCAGTGTATCTAACGTGTCATCAATTCTTGGTAGTGGATAACTGTCTTTCTTCGTTACTTCATTGAGACGACGATAATCCACACAGAAACGCATAGTTCCGTCCTTCTTCTTGACTAGCACGACAGGCGAGCACCAAGGACTGGATGAAGGTTCTATTACACCATCCTTCATCATTCCCTCAATCATGGTTTCTACTTCTTTCTCCCGTGCTACTGGTAATCGTCTAGGTCGCTGGCGGATCGGTAGCTCATTACCAGTGTTTATCGCATGCTGTACTAGTCCAGTCTTTCCAATATCAGCATCATTCGAAGAGAATACATCGGCATACTGAAGTAACGTCTTTTTAGCCATTGCAACTTCTTGTTCAGAAAGATCCTTGCGACAAACTTCCAGAAACGATGACACATCATATTTGTTCTTTAGGTTTTGGCCACTGGGCAATTCTTGACACCTTCGCAAGCAAGCTACTTCCTCACAGGTTCCCATTAACGTCCCTTTTTCGATGAGGTTTTCTTCACTACTCAAGTTCAATATTCGCACTGCTGAGGTACTCGTAGCCTTCACTAGAGTTCGTGACACAATCCATGGTTGGACGGTATTCAATCTCTCTATCAGTACACATCGATTATTTCCCGCAGTGTGTGACAATCTTACTGGTACAATGGTTTCCGACCTTGGAGGCAGAACAGTTTTCTGTAGACAGTAAATATTCCCTGGTGATCCACCTTCCATAAAAATTTCCTCCGTTCCACATTTTAACACTCCTTGATTCACGTCGATCTTGCAGCGGTGCTCTCGCAAGAAATCCAAACCCAGGATACAGTCGTCAACCACGTCGGCCACGATGACGTTATGCAGGAAAATCCTTTCACCCAGCTTCACCTCTACCCGCTTCTCGCCTCGGACGGATATGTGCTGACCGGTTGCTGTTAAGAGTTGGACTCGGTCACTGTTACGGAAGAAGTTCCCAAGTAAGCGATTTGCAAGTTGGGAACTGATCACTGTACGAGAAGCACCAGTATCCAATGTGATCTTGCAGGGTGTTCCATTGATTTGGCCATTGATAATCAGGCTGTTCCCGTCGTGTGCTTGTGAGATCGAAATTCTTGGGACTTTTTCACTACCAGCCAGCACCCGTCCCGTAGTCCTGGCGTTTACTCGTTTTCCCTGCTGCTGTTGGACGGAGGCGCTAGCCCCCTGTTCTCCTTGAGGCCGATCTTCCCCTCTCGAAGTGCGTTTTGGGCAGCTAGACCTCAGGTGACCTTTTTCTCCACACTCGTAGCATCGAGGACTAAATTTAGGGCGGCTGAATCTGTCACTGGAAGGAGATGCCACCACTTCCCTGACGCGGTGCGCTCGATGGTCCTGACGTACGGCCTCTACCTCCAAAGCATGGGCCAAGGCGTTCTTCAGAGACTCGTGGTGCCCAAGCCTCACAGTAGCTCGTACTTCCAGGTCACGTATTCCATCGACGAACGCCTGGATCAAGATTCCATCAATGAGCGCAGGTGAAGATTGATACGCCTTCCGAACCAGCTTTTCAATTTCCAAAGCCCACTGTTGTAGGTTCTCGGTGCTCCGTTGGCTTCTGTCCTTTAGCTGAGCACGGAACACGTGCTCCAGGTGTGCGTCGCCATATCGGGACTCCAAAGCTTCCAGCAGTTGCTCGTAGCTGACTTCCTTCCCCAGGGCTTCTAAGATGGTGAGCGCCTGGTCACGAAGGCCTAGTGTAAGTGCAGTCATGGCTTGCTTCTTGGTCCATCCATTTGCTTCAACAACAGCATCAAGCTGGATCTTGTACGCTGACCACGAAGAACTTCCATCGAAGGGTGGGACCTTAAAACCTCGAACCGATGTAGAAGTTACTACAGGAACCACGTTGCCGTCGCCAGATTTTAGTACACCCAGAGCTTTCTTCACGTCGGCGATCTGAGTTTCGGCCTCTGAGATACGATTCTCGTGGTGCTTCACCTGCTCCTTCACTTCTTTGAGGTCTTTTCCAATAGTCACGTGTAGTTCCTTCAGAAGGTGAGCTTGTTCCTCCTGTCGACGAGCCTGGTCTGCTTCCAGCTGACGGAGTTGCTCCTCCTGCCGACGAGCCTGCTCCTCCTGCCGACGAGCCTGCTCCTCCTGCCGACGAGCCTGCTCCTCCTGCCGACGTGCCTGGTCTGCTTACAGCTGACGGAGTTGCTCCTCCTGCCGACGAGCTTGCTCCTCCTGCCGACGTGCCTGGTCTGCTTCCAGTTGACGGAGTTGCTCCTCCTGCCGACGAGCCTGCTCCTCTTGACGACGTACTTGGTCCGCTTGCAGACGTGCCTGGTCTTCCATCATAGCCATTAAGGCAGCAAAATCAAACGAAGCAGGAGATCGGGCCACAGTCGATGATTCTGCAGATGATCCAGCAGCTGACTCCATCTCCGGCTGAGGTACCCGCCCAGGTTCTTGTGATGGGGAACCTCCGAAACGCCTTCCATCGACTTCTTGCTGTCGTTGATGTCTCGTCCTGACACCCTCCATACTGTCGTCCTTTGGTAGAATCGGCATTATTTTATCCCACTTCTGACACCAAATTGTTACGAGCTAGGGTACGGGATAAAATAATGAAGTCCACTTGAACACCAAAAGAACACTGTATTAGTCAGGTTACACTATAAAATTAACTTTGACACTAACAGCACAACAGAATTACACCACTTAAACAAAAGCACTAAAACACTGAATTACTAGGTACAACACTATAACACAAACAGTCACTCTACTAATCACTGGGTATCGCTTCTTTATCACTTTGATCAATTCACTTCCAAATCTCGATCGGAACTGTCCTACGGGCCCGCTCACCGCGCTTATAAATCCCCCTAAGACGATACCTCGATCCTTCCAGAAAGATCTCGTACAATCCCGTCCTTTCTAAGCGCGCACTATCCTCTTCTAACGCATTTGCTATCTCTTACTAACGCGGTTAATGACCGTTCTAGTCGGTTCCATAAGGGGCGGGGCGTCCGCTACGTGCGTGCTAGTTCTTTCTACGCGATACTAGATGGCGGTAGAACGAGTAGTGCGTCCATTTGATAAGAGATGGCGCTAGCATACCGTAGTTAGCTAGCAGCGCACGTCACAGTAGGTACTTACTACTCTATGTAAACAAGAAACCACTTAATCACTCCATCTCAAGCGTTCCTAGTTTCATTAGCAACCTTAATTGTCTCTCCTTACCTACCGATTCTCACTAACCACAGCCACTTTAAACTGGCCTTCATCCTTAGTTATAAAGGGTGTAAAAACAACAAGCTAATCAGTATTATCATCATCACTGGCAGAAAAATGGTCGCCTCTCCGCTCTAGTTGACTCTGCGAACACTACGTCTTCAAGCCATTTATATTTCAATGGTAGTTATAGTTAAAAACGAATTCTTTTGGGTACGCTATGAAGACTCTCTGAATGAGTCGAAATGTTGTTCCTTCACGAAAATACGGCACGAGTTAATTCTCGTTCTTAAATATAAATAAACTTTTCATGATAGTTTTTAAAGTCATTCATCACTTTACTTTTACGAGTCACTCTTTATTTGTTGCTTTACTAATCAACAACTACATTTTCATTCATCTTTGTGAAGTTATATAGATTTTTAGATTTGTTCCACGTTCGCCCCACTTGTTTGCCCCACATTCCTTTGATCCAATCAAAGTCAAAGTCTCAAGATCTCTGATTAATAACAATAATGCTGGACATTAAATAATGCTAGATTGTTTTTCACACAGCATGCATCATCAAGCCCCAAACTAAGCAGAGCTTGTGTTATGGGAACTACATTAAAAAAAAGGTATACAAGTAGTAAATTATATACTTTTTTTTGTAAATACATACATATATATACATCGAAATAAATATATTGTTTTTAGAATAATGGCATACATCACCTAATTATATACTAATTTCACAAGTTTTACACCCTTTATATGATATTTTATCACAAAGTAGTGTTAGCTGGTAGGTCGCAGCGATGTGTTGGGTGACATATTGTTTAACACTAATTAATCAGTCTAAATCGCACGTGACACATACGCCAGTATGACTAGGCGGCGTTGCACCGTCTAGTCATACTGCTTTAAACGGGATAAAGGTAGCACAGTTATGAAGATGTTTAATCATAATGGGGTAGTTTAAGAACAGGGAAATCTAGGTGGATTAGGGATAAAACAAAACAAACAAACACGCTCACGACTGTATTTCCCTATGATGTACATCCCCAGATTCATACTCAGTGCGCAGATCTTTGACCAAAATGGCACGTCCTTGCCTTTTTCGTTCGTTTTGCAATTAGTAAGCATTCCACGTAATAGGTTGCAAGTCCATCGCCGCTTATTGGAACACTAACTTATGGCGCATACCTTCAAATTTTAGGTTTTAGTGCCAGTTTTCTCAATATTTTTTTCTTCTGCGTTTTGATTACGTGTTAATGCGCACATAAATTTTTCGAGTGTTGAAATCCGTTGTCCGAAAGACAAGGTGACAACGACACGTGTCTCGGTTAAATGATGATGAGTAATAATTTATAAAACATTAAATATCAAAAAACCGTTTGAAGTCGGTCGGTTAAAGAAATCTTATTTTAAACTAGTACTTCCAGTTACATATTGTTTAGAATATTTTGAGATACAACTCTTTTGCCGTATTTGCAGAAGTTATATTGAAAAGCAATAAAACTCGACATGCGCTTGCATGCAACGTAACGTAACGCAAACTACCACTAAACCTTAACCGGCTATAAAATTTACGTGCACGTTTACGACGGCCTATGGCTTTTTGAAAGGCCTTTAGTTTAAGACATTCTAGAAGTGCTTCGTACTTTGTGTCACCCATCATATCCAATGTTGGTTATTGATAATTAATGAAATAAAGAAAATACTTTATAAACTTCACAATGCACTTGGTTTCGTTAGAATAACGAATAACCCACATAATAAATCTGAGTGTCTTCACAAATATCACTGGCGTTAACGCCGACAGAAAGTGGTATTCGCGCCTGCGGAAAGATTGAATTTTAGCTGTGGAAATGTCACGTGACAGCTGCCAAGTTTTACCTTGACCAATTTGCGTTAGCGTGAAAGGAAGACTACACGCGAGGTATTTGTCTAGACACCTTGTTCAGTTATTTAAAGCCATTAAAACAGACAAGCACAGATATTTCAGAATGGATTTGGGTCAAATACATTTATTCAAATTAATAATAAATATCATACATAAGCTTATAATGAGTAGGTTAGCATTTCAATGCTAGAAATACAGTGACATCTGCACAAAACAAACATATCTCTCACAAAGAGGGTATCTAAAGATAATTTCCCATTTCAACGATCGAGTTTGCCTTCATCTTTCAGATTGTTATTCATAATATACTACTACATAGGTGTTTAGTAATAGCTAAAATACTATTAAAAAAAAATTACGCTACTGTAAAGAGGTACTGTCAAATCAATTACGAGCTGAAACTAAAATTAAATAAATTAAATTAAATTATGTTCATGTCAAAGGAGTCACATTAGGTTGCAAAAATTAAAAAAAATATATGTTCATGTCACATTATACTATCTGCATAGGCGCATTTTCAAGTAAAATCAGATTAAGCTGCTGTAAAGAGGTATATAAGTTTGTATGTCAAAGTATTGATACAAAGTAATAAATTTCACCTAAATGACAGCACAATACATACAACCTATTTACTTACAAAGATACCTCATACCATACTCATATATATCGCTTAGAAGCGATCTCTTCCAGATGAATTTGGGATGTAGAAGATTCTATGAGACGACCAAGACTTTTGCTTCTAACAGGGAAGTAACATAGTTTATTTATACGTCTAGAATAGATGAATATTGTGGTACCCATAGTGACGAGATTATAATATTATAGTCACAATGTTGTATGACTGTTATTTATTTATTGAGCGAGCGAAGCAAGCAAAGAATTTTAGAATGAATGAATGCATTCATTCTTTCATTCTAAAATTCTTTACTTGAATGAAAATACTTTATTGTACACCTTAAACAAATAACATAATAACAAAACCTTATTTTAACGAAACTACAATGGGCGGTCTTATCTCTTCGCGCGATCTCTTCCAGACAACCTTTGGATGCTTGCTGGAAGATTGCTCTGTCTATTATGATAATCCAGCTTATATGTTTGTTTGTTTGCGGATAACTACCAAATTGTTTATTAAATCTTAATGAGACTTGGTAGGTACTAAAGGTTTTCTGGTAGAGATCGATAATTAGCGATAAGACCGCCCATTGTACAACATTGTCAAAGTTTGTAGTAAGTACTTAACTAAGCGGATGCATTATTTGGGTGCAATAAAGTATATTATATCTATCTATCTAGATTATAGATTATACTAATACAATTTTGTAATTCGTAAGAGCTTAATTAGTAGGTGGTATTAAACAACTCGATTTTAATTTAAATGATGATAATTGAAATATTTTTGATTTATTTATTATTTTTTGTTTCTTCGTGTTTTGTTTTTTTCTAATCTCGCTCGCTAATCTCTGGAACTACCAATCGAATTTGTTTTTATTTTTGCATTTGATAATCCAATTCTTAAATGCTATTTGACATCAAGCAATCTAGCCAAATGGGGGATAATTGACCCAACTCAAGTCCAGTGTGAGTGCGGGTAACCCATACAGAATATGGCGCACTTGCTCTCCTGACCTCTGTGCCCCATCACCTGCATCCGGGAACATCTCATAGAGGCAACCGATGAGGCTGTACAAGTGGCAACGCATTGATCAAAACAAATTTAAAAAATGAGTCATTGTCACGATATGAATGAATGAACATCAAGCTACGATCCTTAGGAGCCGAGCAAAAGAAGAAATAGTGAGGGCGGACGATGCGCGGAGGGCTGGGAGCCAAGAGCGGCCGTGGTAGGTACAGCTAGTTATTAATAAAACCAATTGAGTATTGTGATAAATAGCTCAGTGATTTCACAAAATAAACGTTTCTAGCTATATTTAAACAATAATGATATGATTTGATTAGAAATTAAATGCAGGTCAATTTGTCGTATCGGACTCTCGTGTCGTAAGTTAAAAAGTTCTTGATAACCTCTCGATAATTACAGTCAATACAAAGTTATACGATACCCATGGGCGTCGTGACTCGATACGACAGCGATACGACTTAAATACGACGTGAATTTGTTTTTATTCGTCGCGACTCGTTGCCATTAAGTGTATTGCTTTCGATTTACTTACAAGCAATTTAAAAGACGCCTGAATCTTTATTATACAGCAGAAAAATATATTTTTTATCGTACTAAAAATTATGAGAGTACACGTTTTAATTTGAGGACCTTATTGCTTAGAGAAATCTAGGTAAACTTTGAATGGGCTGGATAAATGTAATCAAATTAAAGAAATGATACATAACCTATGTATTATGTATTATTTCACAAAGTATTATTTTAATTCCGATGTTTTTCTTTGTTATTGGAATAGGTAAAGGTATCGTCTTATCAACATTAACTATTTTACTATCAACATTAATGCTATTTTGAGATACGGTTCTTTTATGAAAGCTGAAAGTTAAACTGTTTTTGCTATAATGCCTTCACAAACATCATTAACCGAAAAAGACATTACTTTTTAACGTAATGGAGTTTTAATTAGCAATAAAAAGCTACAAGTCTTCCACAAATCAATGTAGAGAGAACCGCAAACAAATCTCCCTGCGTTAGTATATCTTCGTTACCGCTAGATGGCTCTCGGCACGCGATCTCAATTATCCACAGAAGATACTTAAATGAGACTAGACTGTAACGAGGTCTAGATTTAATAGCTAGGCAGATAAAACACGGACGGAAAAAAAAACAAAAAAAATATGTCATTTGATAGAGCGTTTGTTACAACGCCTTGAATATTCTTGCAGCAAACATAATCTTTAACTTATTGGGAACTCATTTCGTTTTGCTAAGACTTCTTTTAAATTTAAAATACTATGCTGTGTATTCTACCATGAATTACAGCACTCCCTAGTGATGCGTTGCTCTATAATCTATAAAAAACGCACTCATAAAGTTATTGTAAGTTGACAACAATTGCAAAAAAAAACAAACCCCTAACATAATTATGGTAGGTACGAGCGTTTTGCGTCGACGGGTAAAATGTTTTTGTGCATTCAATAATTGTCATATCTACGAGTTGTAAATGTAAATTGTCTAAGGCTAAGTTTGACTTTTATACAATTACAATGTTATAATTTTGGTGGTTAATTACGAAGTTTATCTACTAGCCTAAATCAACTATACATCGCATGCCTAAGCGCCATGCATTCGCGTCCCTAGAGAGAGGGGTAATACTTTATTCCTGTTAAATGTTCCTCTCATCGCAGTAAGTTTCAATTTGCACCTAATAACGAGCGTGGTGTCATCAAAGTTTCATGTTAAGTTACTTTTAAGGAACTTGGCTAGTTTTATTGAGTACAAAGGCTTAATTCAGAAATGTGTTCTGCCGCAAAAAGTCGTACGCAATCAAATCGCACCTGAAGTCACATGGGTAATTATATGGTGAAATAACAAGGATCATTAAGAATTGTTGCCTTAAGAAAAAAGTGAATTCAGATTTTATTTACGCCGATTTATCGCGATCAAACCTAGAAAAATCAAGCAACTAACTCGACTAGATTTTTATGAATGATCATTCAACTTTATTGTTTGGCATTCATGCTAGGTGAATTCATTCACAGAGAGGAGTAAAGTTATTTAAAAACAAGTTCATGGTTGTTACATATTTAATCAAAAACTGGTGCAAATTTAAAATAGTTTTTATACCAAACATTGACTTAGTTAGCTAGGTACCTATTTCAAGAATAAGACTGTATTCCTGAACAAATAAACATTATAATTATTAAAAAAAAATAACTACTTAGTCAGGATCACAAGAAACAGGTGTTATATTTTCTCGAAGGAGGTTTTCGACTCTGCTGTTTTCCAAAATGTCCCTAAACATTTTGCCATCCGATACAGGGAATCGTTCCTCTTTGCATCATAAGCCTGGATGATAAAAATACAACATCAGAATATAAAGTAGGCGAATGGAACCCGAATGATTGATTTTATATCGCCCGACTGATGTGTCATATAAAATATTGAGGTGGCATTGCGTATCGTAAAAGGGAACCCTAAAAAACCCCTTCTCGATGACCATTGAAGCTTTTTGCATAATTTTTCTGGTTCCTTGATTCGCTTCAGTGTATACAAGCGAATATTTGATAGACCCGAATCTTCACTCGAAATGTATTAAAAGACTCGTGACTGTTTTGGGTAGGTAGATACATAGTACCATATATCATTAACTTTATAACATACTAGCTGTTGCCAGAGGCTTAAACACGTGAACACGTGGAGTCATGTCTAAAAAAGCCTATACTCCTATACACACTTATTCCCCCATTTGCCCCTCCAACCCTTAAAAAATTGGTAATCCAACATCCCTGAAAAAGTCATAATTCATGAGTATCTACAATTCCAATTTTCAAGACCTACAATTCTGATAAAAAAAGCGTATAAAACTCATCCACTGTGTAGGATGAATTTTTGTGTGACTACGCTGTATTTTTACTTTTTATATTTTATTTTCTATACCTATGATTTTCAATTTTTAGTGTTTTTGAGATTTATTTAATTCAATTCTCGGGGCAGAATTTAGTGACAGTTTTAATTTACCATCTTGATGTAACACTTACATAAATTCACAAGATAATATAAGATAAGATAAAGATAAGATAAGATAAAGTTTTATTTTTACAAAAATATACAGTTTGGTACACTTCTAGTAATACAAGTATGATAACTTAACTTAATAATGGCATGTACCTTAAGGAGCACTGTTCCCTACACTAGGTCTCAAAGAGCCTGTGTTGCAGGGTCACAGAGACTCACCCCGGACTCTACACAAACAATAAATGATTTGATTTGATAAGTTTAGATAGCAAAAATGATTTTTAAAGTTCTAATAATAAATACGTAACTATTTAAAGATTATTTTTCAGAAACTTATTTTTTGTTGACTGTTGAAGGAAGATAAAGAAGACATATAATATTTAAGGATTTAAAGATTGGAATCAATTGTAAAAACACTTTTATATCTGTCCTAAGGCTACAAAGACTAGCAATTCATTTCAATGTAAGCATTATATTTATACATATACAAATACCTACGGGTTTTCTAGGTAAAAAATTACATGATAAATTATTCAAAGATATAATGTCGCTATTGGAAATATAGCAGTATAGCTTAGGTAACTCGGGATTGGTACATTAATATCATAACGTCTTTCTAGGGGGACGAAATAAACTTTATCGTCCTATCACTTAGTATCATATTGCAATAATAATTTATGCGAAGGTTTACTTTGTGATATTTACGACGCATAATATTTGATCGGTATTCGGCTCTTTAGTCAACTGATCCCGCTCTCAACTCATCCCACGGGATGAGTTGACCAAATAATTTATTTTATTAATTTTCGTGTAATTATTTTAGCTTTGTGTCAAAATTTATGGTTATCAGTGGATAATCTTAAAAAAATGATAGTCTTCGAAGGCGCACAGCTATATAATAAACTACCCTCAAATATAAAATGTGTTTCATTTGACGTGTTTAAACACAAATTAATGATGCATCACTGCGAAATAAACGTTAAATTGGCAAAACCTAAACTTATAACTGTAAAAGAACGACCCACTTTAAGATTAGTAATTAAGTTTGTATTGACATCTGTTTGTCTTTTTAAGAATAAAGTTATTTAAACCTAATCTTGAATGGAATGCCAATGAATATCAGAATGGGTCTCTAACTTCAGCTTTACATAATATATATATCATCAATTGACTGAACACTCATTATAGTAGAACCAATCCTCATTTCAATATGTCGTGAGCTTCATTAATGACAAACTACTTAAACCCGCTTATTATGAGTAAAATAAAAGAGAGTGTCAGAAAAAAAATGTGAACTGGTATTGAAAAAAATATATACCCAAATCATGTACTTTTGCTCTCTCTCTTATACTTACCTACTTTTCTGTGCATGTTTATTCTTTTTACGGCAACGTTAGTAAAACTTGTATTTTTTAATAATAGGTAATGAACTACCTATTATTACCGTGGTCTTGGTCGCGTGGTACTTATATACAAATCATGTAGCTGATGGCAGCGTTCGTAAAAATGCATTCTCTCGACCATTTTCGACATACGTTGTAAAATTGGTCTCCACGAAAAGCCCTTTTTTTAACGGAATAACGGATAGGTAATATACTGCCAATGCCCTGAAGGTCCATTCTAAATATTGCTGAAATAATTTTGTAGACCGGCTTTGTCGTTGCGGAGATTACCTCATACAACCCAACTTACAAACTTACAGACTTTACCTCTTTCTAATATTATAGTATAGATTAACCCCTTGTATAATAAAATATAATACATTTATTCATACAACTATGTACAGGTAGGTATATACAAAAAATACAGATGAAACAGCTAGCTATCTAAAGACCGTTGCAAACGATCTATAGATAGCTCAACTGATCCAGATCACTACCAGGCGGAAGCGTTCCCAAAATACTGGCCGCATTGCCACGCTGAATGGCAATGCTAATGCTAATGCTAACCCTTTGTATCATTGCTAAAGTTAAAGCATTGATCTTTGAGATTCGAACCCCATAGCTCTAAATAACTCCATTTCCGATCTCTTCCAAATTATAAAGTTCCTACTTCCCAATGCGTAAGACAAGGCACGTCCTATATTGGCTCGCATTTTATCACATGCGAATTCTTTAGAACAATTCTATCAAGGGGGGTCGGGGTTATTTGAATGCTTCCCCCGGTAATTGATTCGTCGTATTGCCTTTGAATTTCAATTCAGATTAAATTGATATAACTTGGTACTGAGCGACTCGTAAATCAAATCGGTCGAGGACTACGGAGTAAGATGTTTAGGGTATCTTGCAAGACGAATGAGATATAAGACTTATAGGGGAAATGTAAAGTAAAAGAAAGTACTTTTGAGTTGTTTTTACATTTTGAAGTTTAGTAATGCAAAATGCAAAAAATCTCTAAAGCACATAGATATTATATATTTTTTAGCAGCGCTTTATTTGGTCAAAACAGACTCAACTCATACCTACGAATGTAGTTCTCAGTTGAGTATGTATTGACCAGGACTGACCAAGGTTATACATGCATTTCAGTAATATCACATACACTGTAGGTTACAGTATTTTTAGACAAAACTTTGTAATGTTTTTCATCAAAACATAAAATTTTCACAGCGATTTTCAGCATACCCCTGAAAGTGGCAAATTATTCTCAAATATCGTTGTTCGTTCACGCGGCCGCAACCCAAGAAGCATTATGTAAATACCAAGATTACTGTCGTCGGATGGAATATTACGATAGCTGTCTGAGGACATGATACGATTGGACCTGAGTAACTCAATACGAAACTTGGACGCCCCTAGTGAACAGTAGAGTTGGGAAAACAACATGTTAAACTATATAACAAATATAGTTTTATACGGCTCTTCATCAACGGTAGGTTAACGCGATAAAGACCCGTATAAAACATTATGATTATTGATGGAAATATTTAATCCAACGTTACAACAAAATTAACGCAGAAAATTGTAAAGCCTTAACTAAGGGGATGTGATAGGCTTGGACCTCGTAGATCCTCGTAGACTCTGAATATAATTTTAGGATGTCCAACGGGTATTAAATTCACATGTACGTTTATTTTTTTATTGAGACATGAATTAACCATAATCTATCCCCTCCTGCTTCTTGGGACACATACGATAACGAACTTTAGCTTAAAATTCTGATACACTCTGGTAGTTCTCAAATGCCTATAAATTAAAGTGTATGGCAAAGTCTCTGCAGGCAGCTGCCTGGGGCAAAAAAATGCTTCGAACCAAATCATCAAGTTGAAATTTAACAATAACTAAACTATTCATCGATATCGATAAATTAAAGACTGCACATCACTAACCATATTTAAACTCCCTAAAACTGTAAACGGATTCGACGTCTCAACTTTACTAAGCGACAGTTTTAAAGTACCGCCCATCCTAACTCGATTCTGATGCGAACAACTCCGTAGCCATCTTTATGTAAATTCCATCACCAGCTTATCTTTAGCAGCGGCAAAAAACGGAACTAAGAACTCCGAATATATTTACCCGTTTTGTGAAGACAGTGGCGCCAATCGGAGGGAGCAGTAAGTTGGTTGAAGGGGGTTCTAAGACTTTACTTCTTTGGTGTCGTGACGTGTTTTTTAAATGGTAGGCTTTGTAAGTAGATTTGTCGTCTTGTAGGGTAGTGTGATACTGTGTATGTGATCCAATATGAAAATGATAACGCACGGGTGGCTACAATCATCAACCCTACTATCGAGTACCAGAATGAGTCAATATTGAGTAGGTATAAGACGGCACAAAATAACGTAAAAAGTTTTGAAATAGGTTTCTTAAGTAGGTCTATGGTTCTTGTTTATGGTCATTATCATAGTAACGTTTTGACAGACTAAATAAAAATAATATCATTGTTAAAATATTGAAGAAGCCACTTGTTTTATTTTGTTTTATTTTTGAAACTTTGTTTTTCTTGATTGGAGATATTTTAATAGACTTATTGTAACTGACTGCGCCCAATGTTAGGCTTCTCCTTTATTGAAGTCGGTTAAAAAACCAAAAAAATAATTTCAATACCGACAGCCAAACCGTCGTTGTAAAATTAGTAACGTAGTTGGCTCAGTAAACAAAGCTCCACAATCTTTTCCCATAATCTCTCTGTAAATCCAGAATAGATTAATTGCTACAGTGAAAAAACTTCCCTAATGTGCAATTTAAATATGTGACTGCTGTTCACAATACTCTATGCATAGACAAACCTTACAAAACGTCTTTGCAACGATCAAGACATTTCTATTCGCTTTTCTTAAGGCGCCACATCATGAGGCTCTTTTAATATAAACGTATATTTTAAATAATAATATTGCTGGACATTTTAAAATCCTTTCTCATGAGCACCGTCCGCGTTCGACGGTCGTAAGACGGGAACTGAACGGCGTAGTAGTGTTCCCGTCTCACGACCGGTATAGTCGTAATAATACTTATTCTAAAAAGGCTCAGAGCAAGTGAAAATTCGAGGTCTTTGTCTGAGTTATGTAAATAAGGCGTGAGTTTATGCAAATATGAATGGACTTTGGAATGATTTGGAACGAAAAAAGTTCACGCTTTATTAAGTTGAATTATTTTTAACTTCGACTGGCTGCCACATGAATTAGTCTTTGCAATATTGGAGTCGAGAACATTTGTATTCGCTTTTCTTAAGGCGCCATATCATGAAGCTCGTTTCATAACTGTAATGCCCGTCTACACTTAGTTTATGCCTGAGCTTATTCATAAACTTAGTAAAAGATTTGTATGAAAAAAATACAGTCTCTACTTAAAGGCATATCAGTGACAGATTTATTTTTTATAAAATCATTTGTTCACACAACGTTGTCTAGCCCCAAACTAAGCATAGCTTGTATTATGGGAACTACATTTTGTAAATACATACATATTATGCATATGTACACACACACATATGCATAATATGTATGTGCCACAGAGGTCGTTAAAGTTACATTTATTTGCTTGTATCTATGTAGATTTATTTTAAGCAATTTGACAAAACCAAGTGTACTATGTAGTTCCTACGATTAATTCTGGCATTAGATATAGGTACTCAAATAAAATAAATTTAAAAAGTTGCGCTATTATAGCCTAAATCTTCAGAAGTGGTCATTACAAGTTCGAAGCTTTTATGTTTATAGGCATGAAATACGTATGTATGAAAAGTGAGTCATGATAGAGACACCTTAAGATACCTTTAGCTCCAAGCTATTTCCAACTGTATTTTGTAAAGTTCACGATGGAATTTTGGAGATGGCGAATGAACCACTGCTAAGAAGGAACGGATGTATTTTGAGTGGTATAAGAATTTCCATCCATATATCGCAATGTTCGGAATTGAGAACGACTCTGCCATTCCATTTTGAACCCTACATGTACAGACTGAAGCTGTATTTCGCAACACTGGATAGGTGTATAGTTAGCAACAAAAGTAAATTACCATTTTCTATTTTTTAACTTTTTTATTAGGTACTAGTTATTGTAGAGTTTAGATTTGTCTACATTTAAAAATGCCAAACAAATAGTATTTGAAAACTCAAAGTGATAAGCCACAGATATATATTTTATTTAGGAAACTAAAAACATAACCTCATATAATGAACTCATATAATGCAAAGTTGATCAAAAAAAGTCCAATATAAAAATTCATCCATAATTTTCTGGGTATTTTTTTTAATAAAATTTATATTTATATTTTACTTGAGGTATAACCTAAAAATATAATCATTAAAATCGGTTCACAATTGGCAAAGGTATTGCGTAATATACACACAAAAAAGAAACATCCGGCGAAACGAGAACCTCCTCCGTTTTTTTTTTTATTCGATATCGACTTTATTCGATTTTCACTAAAATCAGTAAAGTTTGTGGCAGTAGGAAAAATATATGTTCACTATAAAAAAAACGTTCATCATATTACCAAAAAAGTTGTTTTTTACAAAACAACATTAAAAAACATTAAAATACTTGCCAATGTTAGCTCAAAAATAAATTCGAAATTTGTATGTGGCTAATTTTATTCAGCACCTGTCATAATCTAGTTTTGTGGCTGACTGTACCATGCGTGGTGACGACACAGTACAATTTGAATTTTGATCGAGTCGGTATTGGAAAGTGATACTCGTGATGAAATTGGTTACTGGATTATCAAGCATTTCTATTGAATTTGTTTTGAAGAAGAACGAATGGTTTTGGTGACAGAATAAAGAATTCAAAATTATCGATGTAAGTAACAAAAGTAACAAAAGTAGGTATGTAAGTAACAACAAATTATATGATACTCGTAAAGGGTATTTTAGAAATGGATATGCGTTCCCGTTAAGGAGTTAATTAATTAACTACTTTTTTCTCTATGAATTTCCTGATAACATTATAATCGGTAAATATAATATTATTAATTTATTTATTAGCTAATTTATCTAGAGATTCTTTTTATCTATCTATAGAAATATATGACTTTATGGGATCAGACAGGGTTTTTGCTTTAAGTCCGTAGCCCATCCGAATGTTGACCTAGCGGAAAGTCGCTGTTATCGAAACTTATAAAATATTTTTACCAATACAAAAAGAAGGTTCCACCGAGATTTGAACTCGGATCGCTGGATTCAAAGTCCAGAGTGCTAACCATTACACCATGGAACCGGTGAGTCGAGCTCCGAAATATTGCTAGAAAAGAAGGTCAGCCTTTCACTTTACGTTATACGATGTGATAATAACTATATTGTAATTCCGAGGTATAATATAGATAAACTATTATATAACTACTAGTTATAACTAGTTATAATCGTGGGTCATCATCACGATTGTAACTTGTTGTACATTCTCATCATTGCCAAATATATTGTTCTCCAAATTAAAAATTCCATATATGGGTTCCCGAGCAATCCCATGCTATTTTTAATATAAAAAATAATGGTTAGTACATTCATGCGAGTATTGACAACCAATTTACAGCCATTTTCCTTTGATCGCCACTGTGATACCACGAGTCCTATGGTTTCAGGACTATTTTTATTTAATACATACTATGAGTCTAATTATTCATTTATTTAAAAGTAAGCCAATATTAGAGTCGCGGGATTCCAAAGAATTGAGTTCAAAATCAAAACTGTTAATCGACTTTAGTCACTGACTGTACTATTATTTATAGACAAAGTTGCAAAATATTCAGTTTAAGCTTCCAACATAAAAAAATCATAAGAAAACAATATTTTTTCTTCCAATAATGAGGCAAATCCTTCAGGGCCGTATTCAGAGGGCCAAATCTTCTCAATCTCGCGAACGCGCAATCATCGCGGGCCGGGCATCAATTATTCACAATACTGATTGCGTCCGAGACGCACGTGGATAATGTTGAATAATAAATGCGCGGCGATTTTGACCGGGCAGGGAACGGATTGAGGGTAAAAAGTTTTTTTTTATCAGACGACTATATTGATGTACGTAAGGAAAGAAGCAAGACTTTTTTTTTTAATTTACGTTCGTGCACCATTTTTGTGTATTTATGTTATTTAATCACAAAAAAAACCTTAGTTTGGCTTAATAAATATACCTAGTTTGTTAACTTCACTATTTGGTTGTAACAACAATTAATGTTTAAGAAGTAAGGATGTAGAACAAACTATATTTATTTAAGTATCAATCATTACCATTTTTTATGAAATATAATACAAAAATCAGGTTCCACCGAGATTTGAACTCGGATCGCTGGATTCAAAGTCCAGAGTGCTAACCATTACACCATGGAACCGATGATGAATGTCTTACAAATTGACCATACTCATTTCTAGTTCAATACCGTACCGTAAAGTACCGTAATAAAAGTTAATAGTAAATTAGCACCTAGTGAATTAGCACGATCGTGACTAGATGGAAGAAAGCGATAAAAACTATTCACTATTACCTTATGGTAACTAATTTACTGTAAAACCTTTGAAACGATTATGATAAATAATAAATAATGCTGGACATTTTTCACACAGCATCATCTAGCCCCAAATTAAGCAGAGCTTGTGTTATGGGACTGATATACTACTTATATACTTTTTTTTGTAAAATACACACTTATGTATAAACATAGAAAACATCCAGATCCCGAGACAAATATTTGCATATGAAAACATTTGTCCCGCGGCGGGAATCGAACCCGCAACCTTCTGCGTCTCAGGCGGGCCTTCGCCCATTTCGCCACAGAGATCAAACATATTTTTACTAACACCGGGATATTTACCAGGGTCAGTTTTGAATGTTTTCTGATATTTCGTCACAGTTGCATGTACCATGATCACGAGAGGATCTGAACATACTCGTATTTATAAATTGTTGATCTTTTTCGCGTTCACCTTTTATTAAAGGAGCCGTGGTGAAGGGATGACTCAAAAGCATTTAGTTTTAATAATTTTATTTTGAATACAATTCGAATACGCACCTGGACCACAACAATGCGTATTCTGGACTGCGTGCTAACAGGCGTTTAGAGTCCAACCGGGTCCCGGGAGAACGCGTCCCCGCTTTACTATAAATCCAACTTGTTCCTTTCATTCTATATGTAAGACAATACAATACAGACTTACAAAAACATTACAAACAAGAACATATTATTATAGTTATTATGGACTGTCTTGTACGTCTGTTCTAGTTAAAAAAAACTGTGTTACAGACAACAATCAAGCTCATACTATTGTGTAGAATATAAATATATAATATAATATAAAAAAGTTTAGGAAATAAAAAAAAAATGAAAGTAATTATGTAGATTAGTTTAGGTAATGTAAGCGCAAACTATGTGCTACCATGATTTTAAGTGTATTATAAAGAAAATTATCTTTGTACCTACTATGAAAAACACAAAGCTTATACAACCTATATGACTTTTAACTAAAGCAAAAGAAAAAATAACAAAAAAAAAGTTAAACCTCTGTCTGCAATCAAATAAACTAGCTTCACTTTTAGCGTCGACTTTTTATAAATAAATATAAAATCACTCAAGAACACAATGTGGAAAACACCCTAACAATGTAATAACAATAAAAAGGTTAAATTAAGATTACATAATAATTATGTAGATAAATGCAATCGAGCGAATGCAGGCAGCGAATACTCGACTGCATTTATCTACATTTCATGATCTCTTCATCGGCTTTTTATCACCACCAAGCGGGCGAAGCCGTGGGCAGCAACTAGCGAAAATCGATGTACACAATTCATTCATCCACGTAGAAATTAACACAAATTTAAAAAATGACTCATTTTTTAAATTTGTGTTGACCAATTTGGCCACTTATACAGCCTCATCGGTTGCCTCTATGAGATATTCCTGGGCACAGGTGATGGGGCACAGAGGGCAGGAGAACAAGTGTGCCATATTCTGTATGAGTTCCCACACTCACACTGGACATGGGTTGGGTGAATTATCCCCCATTTGGCTAGATTTAATGATCTGCACAATGATTAAAGAGGAGACTCTCTAGCTCAAGGTTTGCTGGAAGAAAACTCTTTTTATGTTTAAGCTCGCCTTTGTACATGGCATTTTAGTCTGCCTTTCGTAAGTGTTTATTTGTATGTATAGTAATTAATAAAGATGATTACAATTTTTATGTCAATTTAAAGATTGATCGCTCCAATCGCCCATCAGTGGTAATGAAACAAACAATTTAACCATTAGGTTAATGATAGATCGATCATAACTCCGCAAACAGACGAAGGAATCAGGTTCTGTTAATTGGATTAATATGGGATCTTTTTACATCTAAAAATACACGAAAATTCTGGGAATAAACAACTAAAATACTAACTAAGATTAGACACAGTAGTGATACGTTTGTTTTTACCTCTGTGGCGCAGTATTTCGCCCGCCTGAGACGCAGTTAAAAAGCGGGTTCGATTCCCGCTGCGAGACAAATGTTTGTACGATTAGCCAATGTTTGTCTCAGGTCTGGATGATGCCGTGTGAAAAATGTTCAGCATTGTTTATTTATTTATTAATGTGTATATGTACGTTGCTTTTTATAGGTAGTTTAATACCTCTATTTCAAACCGTTAAGGACAGGTTGCGCTATCTATAGATCGTTTGCAACGGTCTTTAGATAGCTAGCTGTTTCATCTGTATTTTTTGTAAATACCAACTTGTACATGTTATAGTTGTATGAATAAATACTAACTAGCTATTCACATGTTTTTTTTATTAACTATGATCAAGAGTAAGGACTTCAATGCTGAGATAAATAATGCCACGACCAACGATCGTAAGCCGTCTTGCTGTCCTAAGATGACCCCAGCAGACGTATAAGATGTACAATAACTTAATGCATTGGGTGAGAAACACAAATTTTAATAAATTCACGCGCGTCCCTTTACCTACTTGGTCCCTAAAAACGCCACTTTGATTCTAATGTGATTTATAAGTAGGTATTATTAAATCACAATAAAAATCACAAAATGGCCACTTTATTGAATCTTTATGATTCGCATGCTGATTCATATCAGTAATTCCATCTATACCTATGACAGTTTTCCATAGAGATTCGTAAAATGGCTCACGTCAAATAGCGGATTCATAAAGTTACTCGAGAGGTCCTTTTTTCAATTCATTTCGTCGATTTAGTTGAAAGATAATTTAAAAATGGCAGATTTTAGGTCTTTATGAAAAATTTCTAAGGCACGCGCGTTTTACGGAGAAAATTTTATAGCGTCAGCAAAGCGTAGATCTTTGATAAATGGAATTATTAAGCTTTTGAAATACCGGATTTCGAGTTTGTTTCTTTATTGGGTCTTTGTTGGGTTACCAAAAGCCATAACATTGTATTTTCGATTTATCATCTTACCTAAAAGCTTTGTCAAAATTCCCATCTCATTACAATGTAACCTAAGACGTAGCTTGCTACAGATAATAAATCGCCGCCTTGAGATAATGGAGGAATGAAATTACGATCGCGGTTACACTTCTGCATTTATTTGCATAATTTCAATTTCGAGGCGAGAAAAGCCTTAAGTGGTGACGTAGATTATATAACGGGAGTCGAGTGTTTTTTGGGATGGAATAGGTAGGTAAGTATTATAATATGATTGTTCGTATTTTATTGTGTTGTAATTTTTTTCTAGCAAAAATATGTTTGTTCAAGGGCTTTGTCAAAGCCGACAAAATATTAGAAAAAAACTAGAAACTGTTTCATTTCTAATTTTGAAATAAAGGTGTATAATAATAATATTTGTAAATAAAAAATGTATTTGCTTATATTTTATGAGCTAAGCTATATAGCACTATCTTGTTTGTCAGGAAAACCATAAATATCAAATTAAATTTTAGAAGTTTCTGTTTTGAATTGAGTAATATATCTATCTAAGCAATATAACCTATGTGGGTAATATTGCTACCAGGGGCTCTGGACATTTTTTTTTTAAATTAAAAATATTTCTCGAATATTCCGAATTAAAAAAAAAACTACTTCTGCACAGGGGGTGTCTCATAGACCACAGAATAGTCTATGTAAGTAAACTTAAATTTTGTATTTTATGAATAAGCTAGGTAGAGATTTAAAGTAAAACACAGATTCTATATTTGTCATATATTTATTGAAGTGGTAGTTGCTTATTAAATACTTACGATATATTTGATTGCACGTTATTCTTTGGGCTTGTTTAAAACTACTTTATACATTTGAACATTATATACAGCATGTTTAATAACATCACAAATAAAATAACTAAAAAAAAGACAGTGCTGAATTTACAGTAGTTTTTGCATTATAAGAAGATAATTAAATTTATTGTTTAAAATAATATTTTGCAATAATTAAGAATTGTGCTTTACAACAAGCACTAACTACGATATTATAATTATTACAAAATGAAAATATGATATTTTTTTTAACAATCTCGTGAACTATATATTTCGTATACTTAATAATCTATTTTGACAATGCTTACTCGGTGGTCAAATAAAAAAGATCTATTTTTACTAAAAACGTGTGATTTTTATTTTGGTATATTTTTCAAGTGGCTTTGGCATAATGCATTTCACATATTGTAATATTAATTATCACTAGAGCTCTTAGCAAAACTTTGAAATACTATTCAAATAAGTATCGGAATATCCCAACGCTACGTACTTTATTGAAAATACTTGATAAAATTTGCAGAAATATATACTTACTAAAAGTATTCAAACTTTTATAATATACAAATGTTCTTACATTAACTTGGATTATAATACAGTACATTGATATGTGAGTATTTGTTACGTACAATTTGTGGACTTACATTATTTACTATTAAGTTAATCAAAAACCTACCTATTAGGAATGCTAAATGGAATTAATGTTACATCTGGAAATATTAAATTTCTTAAAGTTAAAATAGACATTTGGAATGATCAGTCCATCAAAATAATCATAATATTTGGATTTTAGACAAAATTTAAAATAAAATTAATAAAATACTCTAAATTTATATTGTGCACTCTGCAAGATTATGCATACATTAACATTATACAATAGCTGGAAAGTTAATGTACCTAAGGACCGTTTTGGAATATGATGTACCAAGCAGAAATCACTTTTTTAAATAACATCATTTATATATATTAAACGAAACATATTTTTAATAACATTTGAGATCAAAAACTCACATTTAC
Organism: Perizoma affinitatum; assembly: GCA_961405105.1. Lineage (NCBI taxonomy): Eukaryota > Metazoa > Arthropoda > Insecta > Lepidoptera > Geometridae > Perizoma > Perizoma affinitatum. The sequence continues at coordinate 2,884,027 of OY560191.1, read as the reverse complement.
AAAGCGTTATTCGTAATAATAACTTGTTACATTTTAATTTATTGGTAACATACCTTATAAGGTGCTGATTGAAGAATTAACTATCTTTTTACTTAGTTTAATTTTGTCTATCTACACCCGGGTTGTCTTCAGTTTTAGCGAAAGGTAAAACAAAAAATAACAGTACATCATTTACTGTTATTTTGCTATTGGGTAGATTACTACCTATTTAATTATAAAGAGCATTCTGTAAAAAAATAAAAAAAAGCTTCGACCACGTTAAATAAAAAAAAGGTTTCCAAAATGTTCCATTTTCAAATTATAATGAAAATTGTATTTTTTTTTATCTAGCGATTAAATAAGGTTTGATGATCGTTTCAAAAACAGCCATCGCTTTAACTTCAAACATTTAGCTACTCAATTTCGAACTCTATCCTAACCCGTTCCGGGTGTGCCTCAGCGCCAATGTGGCGCGAAGGCGGACGTAGTTCAGGAAGGCAGCGGCTGCAACGATGGTACCGGCGTCAAGTGCGGGCGGAAGTCATGTGGGGGTCGTAGGTCGTGTGGGGGTCGTAAGTCATGCGGAGGTCGCAGGTCATGCGGAGGTCGCAGGTCATGCGGGGGTCGCAGATCGTGCGGAGGGCGAAGATCGTGTGGGGCACCGTGTGGGGGGCGGAGTTCTGAAGAAGAAATCACCAGGTTAGTTTTGAATCATTACGACGGAGCGAAGTCAAAGACAAATATCACTTTTTCAATGTTTTCAAGGACCTGTGCTTCCATACGGCTCATCAGATTGTAAGCGTCGTAAATTTTTCTTGCAGAAAAATCCATTGGTGCACAATCGGGTTCAAGCACACGTCACTACGCTAATACAGCTCATAGTAAGCGAAAAAAGTCACAAAGATGTAGCTAATAGAACCTTACCTATCCGATGGTCTGGCACGTGCATGTCAGGATGCATGTGTCCTTCAGCAGGCATATGCTGGGCGCGTAGGTCAGCATGCTGTGTCTCTCTGTGCCTCCTCAGATCCACCTTACGCTGGAAGGCTCGGCCGCACAGGTCGCAAGCAAAGGGCTTGAAGCCGGTATGCTTGCGGGAATGCGTGATCAGGTTAGAGCTCTGGCTGAAAGCTTTGCCGCAGACTTGGCATTTGTGGGGCTTCTCGCCTGTGGACAAGAATGTTTGCATTAGATAAAGGGAGAGAGCTAACTCTTGCAAACACAGGGAATCCAATCGCGAGACAATAATTGATATGTAAATTCCAATGAAGTTAAATGATTAAATTAACATACGTTTCGCAGCATATAAGCATACATATATACTTTATTAGTAAATTGTTTATATTGTTCATGCAATAGAAAACCCGAATTAATGTTATATCGTGATTGTGAAACTGTGTCTAATAAAATAAAATAATGAATCATTATTATTATTATAGTGCTGTTCAAAAAACAAAACCTGGATTTTGCTAAATAAAAGACATACGTAGTGTTGCCTAATTTTCTAGTAATACCATAATTGCGAAAGTTCTTAGGATGTTTGTAGGTTTGGATAAAATATTTGTATTGGTATAGTTTGTGAACTAGAATAAAGTGAGAAAGCCCGCCTGTGACGCAGAAGGTTGCAGGTTCAATTCCCGCCGCGGGACTAATGTTTATATGATCTGCAAATATGTATGTATTTACAAAAAAAAGTATATTTGTGGTATATCAATCATATAGTTCCCATAATACAAGCTCTGCTTAGTTTGGGGCTAGATGATAAAAAATATGTGTGAAAATTGACCAGAATTATTATTATTAATTAAAGTAGTTAATTCATTAAACATATATCATAAAAAATTCTTAACACCTAAGTCGCTACATCTTAGAAAAGCCAAGTGCAGAAGATAAATGTTAAAGTACTAAAAAATGCTAACACTAGCTTGGAGCTAAGAAAATGATAACACTTAATTTAGAGCGATACTGCGAAGAGATGTGTGGCAATAAAACCTATCTACGATCTATCTCGATCGAACCCGCTTTCAAAGAAACAAAACAAATTGAAATTGGTCTATACATTATGCCATTCGAAAGCGGCAAAGGCATTAAAAATAAAACATCTCTTTTATTTCCAAGAGTTACAATTATATATCGTTCGACTAGTCTAGACTAGGTTTATGTAGGTCAGTGAAAAGTCAAATAAACCTTTCTGAAAATAGAGGTACGACGACCTGGTTCCGGTTCCGGTCGTATCGATCCGAAAAACCTGCACGTGTGGACACCGAGCAATATCAGGGTTGTCCCTTGTACAAGCGGAAAATAATAACGGAATTTATTTTATGGATTTATCCTCAACAAAAAAGCTTAACGCTTTTCTATGTCATGTAATATTGTAAATGTAAAAAAAACTAGAAATGCATAACTCGCATCTGCCTATGGTTTTGTCTGCGTTTTACCAGGATATAAAATAGTTTATGAGTTATTACGGACTATAACTGTTCGAAATTTTATCCAAGCCGTTACATAGATTATTAACATCCAAACGTTGACATTTATAATATTGTTAGGGTGTTTTGTAAAATGATGTCTCCATTTTTGTAACTTTCCTGGAAAAAAATAACTGAACTATCCCTTTTGGACGTTTTTCACGGCAATCTGGATGTCTATGACCAGCAGAGGACTTTTACAAGTGTTGAAGACGGACAAATATCAAGTGAAAACTCGCATCGTATGACATCCCTAACTCTCAAAATTGTACAGACACGTATTCGCGTCATATTAATACACGTCCGCGTAATCTGTGCGGCCGCATTAAGGATGCGAAACGCGATCGGACCGGACGAAGTGGAATCTCTGGTGATTGATATTTGTGCTTGCCTACCTAGGTGTCTACTAGACACTGTCTAGACAAATACCTCGTGCTTAGTTCGTAGTGAACACGCTTAGTGTTATGGAAATTACATGACTGATAAACTACTTATATACATTTTTTTTGTAAAAACATTCATATTATACATAGAAAACACCCAGACTCGGAACAAATATTTGCAGAACATAATTTTGTCCCGCGGCAGAAATCGAACCCGCAAACTTCTGCATCTCAGGCAGTACTTCGCTCACTGTGCAGAGGTCGTCGAGATCGTACTATCCAAGCCAAATCTCACTTAAGGTGAAGACACCTTAAATAATATTTGCAAAAAAGAAAACTCGAAATTAGATCAAATTCATATTCTCTAGGAAACTCTGGATTGTCTGGATACACATAGGTAAAACCACATCGACGTCGTGATTCCAGTATCCGACGCGGTAGGAATTTAATATCGGCTTTGTTGATCCACACTTTGATCTCCAGTGTAGTTGGTACCTTAGAATACTGCCGTGTTAGACGAAAAGGGCGCATCTACCATTTTCGCCAAAATTGAGTTAAAATTCTAGTGATCAGTAAAAAAAGACGTAAATGTCATATCTTTTTATCTCATTCCTAAACTTAATTACCTATAAGAAAAAGGGCGCTTCTACATTTTATTTTTACTTAAATATTTTTCTCGATTTAATTTTTGTGGTATATGCGCCCTTTTTGAATTGGAGGGCAGAATATAAGACTATTGAGTACCTTCTTGAACAAACGGGCGCGGAAATTTAGTGTACAAAAACGGTTTATGACCGTTTGTCGTTACACTCTTTGGGGAAGCGTGTTTAGACAATATTTAATTAGCAAAAAAGGCTTTGTTTTTTGTTCGGGAAACCACTTATGCCTGAAATTATATATGGTTATGATTCGTGTTTTTCCTGTTTAGGACCCAGTACCTAAGTATCTAAGTATAAACAAGTGGCTTAATTCAATTCAAATTGTAAAGCATACTACCCTACTGTACTTTTTCTTTGCTATGTACCATTTAATGACACGTTAAGCACTTTTCTAGCTTTGTCTTAAATAAAGTAGCTTTGTCCTTCCTACTTAAAGCGTGTAGATTCTGGTGGTACATGTATGACGTAGTTTAAAAGTAGGCATTACATGATAATCAACAGGAAAGGAAGCCAAACGCCCAATACCGCGCGCTTAATTACTAACAAATCACAGCGCGATACAGTCTCGCATTTCGAAAAAGGGCCGCGGACTCCGTCAATCAAGGCACTGGCGACTGTCGACTTCATTAGCCAGAACGAGAGCGTCGAGGTTTAGTAAAGTTCTCTCGCTCTAGCATCAGTGTCGCATCGCGAGAGCAATTCATATCCGTCGTGCTATTGGGCCGTGATTGCAGCGACTCCTCCCCGCGTCGCATAGCAACGGAGGGGGGATACCCACCCCACACTCCCATCCCACTTTATGGATCGCAATTTTCCTTTGAATTGGAAATCAGAGCGAGCGAGCCTCGTTAGAAGACTCCATCTTTGCGATACTTCTGACTACAGATTTTTACTGGCGTAGTAGAGAAAGATGTTCGTTCGCTTTGTGCCGCAGTATAGCTGAAATTGGTTGGGGCTTCAAATTGTGATGTTTGCTTTCGTCGGGTAGATATTTTGTTCGTTTCACACAACACTTGGGGTAAAATAACTTCGAAGATATTCGTGAAAAACGTTGCATTTTTTGACCGTATCAAAAACGAGTGGTAGTTTTTGATGTATTTCCCTACTTATAGGAATCTCATAATAATAACAATATTAATAAAGATTTAGTTAATCTCACAAAGGTTTTTTTCCTTGTCTTAAAATTATGTGTACCTACATAATAACCTGTTTTGTGAGAGACCGGTGCCTGAAATAGGTTAGAAAAACCTGTATTACAGGTCACCAGTGGTCTCGCATCACGGATTAAGCGTAAGGAGACGTTATATGAGGAGACATATGAAAAATAAAAAAATAAACGAGAAAGTAACTAAAAATAAGATTAATTGATTCCTACGTTTACAGGCAGTGTTGTGTGTGGGGAGATCTTATGCCCAAGATATACCAAGTATTTGTGTGTATGTGTGTGTAGATGTGCCCTGGTCATACGGTCAACACTAGCATTATTTAAACTTATTTTGTCCCAATTACCTATTATTATTATACTAATTTGAGGAACCAAACCAATAAATCCAATAAAAATATAGATAAATAGCAACCTAAGTACCCACATGGGGGGTAAAAAAAGTAGCTAGCCCATATAAAAGTCCAACATTTAAAATCAAGTATCCTCTAAACCCAAGTAACACCAGACTCTAAACTACAGCCATATAAAATAAATCACTAACTAAACTACATAGTACAGCGGAACCTCTCGAAGGAATAACGCTAAATTACAAGACGCAGAAACTCTCAAGTGCGTAAAATCTTCTCGACTTAACGGTGTAATTACAGGGTGGAGGGTGCCTTAATTGTTAGGGGCTGTGAATGAATTGAAAGATCTTTGAATTATTGATTTTTGGTGAATGATATTTTTAAAGAGTGAAAATTAAGCTAGGTATTTCTCATATTTAATAAGCAGATAAGTCTCGGTTAGATATACGTCAAAATCGGTATTATACACAAAACAATTGACAAGGAGACGGTCAATTGATTTTTTTTTCTAAAATATATACTTGGCGATTTAAAAAAAAAGAAAATAGACTGACACGCTTTTAATTATATCGAGAATTTATTAAATGAAACGAAAGAGGACAGGATCGTATCAAATAAAATTTGTAGCCTCTGCTTACCCTTGTAATTGGTTGTGAAATAATCACCATCAAAATTTGTCCGGTCAAAATATTTTTACGGATGATTTGGATTTAAATATACGCTTTTTGGAATTTAATTCAAAATAAATGTATATTTATTTTTGAAATATTCCATTTGCCAAAATCCAGGGAATTATTGTAAGTAACTTTAAAATTACATCATGAACAAAACAAACACGCTCACGACTACGTGGAAATCCTCAGATCTATACTCATAGGCAGATCATAGTGAGGATACTGTAAGTAGGGGATAGTCAGAGCTTCCATTAACTTAATTTCGAAGAGTTCGTGGCAGAACCCACAGAACTGTAAACGAACTCGCTTTACTCATCCCTTCACTAGCCCTAGCTCGTCACTTCACTAGTTCTTTAAATGTCTTGATCAAATAAATTCTCCCTTTTCTAATCTCGTCCATATACAGCATCCTAACTCTCGTTATGTATTATAAACTAAGCCGTTATAGCCGTTACGACCTTCGCAGAATTCTTCACAGATTTTTACTGCGCCGTTTCTTTTATCGTACGTAAGGCCTTCATTTTGAAGGCCTTCTAAATCATCATCATCGTCACCATTAACAGCCTATAAAAGTTCACTGTTGCACGTAGGCCTCCCTAAAGAGTGCAATGTAGAAATGGTGACCGAAGCCTTACATAGACAGACAGACACACAATATACTTTAAACTTATTAAAAAAACCGACTTCTAACTCGGCATGACACATGTTACTCTTCAAAAAATAATAACATTTGAGAAGTTCCCTCAATTCCTCATGTTCATAAAAGCGGTACCAATTTTAAAGTATATCCTTTCAAATAAAAAAATAATTTATCAAATCGGTTTATAAATGACAGAGTTCTGAGGTAACACACATAAACAAAAACTATTTGAGAACCTCCTCCTTTTTTGACGTCGGTAATAAAATATAAACTTCAACTTTTTATAAATGGCTATGTGGAAAAAGTATTAATAAAATATAAATTTCCAGTGGAAATTTCACAGTGGAACAACTCATTAGGTCTGTCAATGTCACATCGCGTGACAGATGTCAGATTTTTCGCAATTATCAAAGTATTGAACCACTATTCTATGCTAGCCTATTTAGGCTTATTGGAACAGTTCGAAAACAATTGAGAACTTTAATCTCTACTCAGTAACATCACATGCTGTCAAAACTAAATGCATTTTTCTCGGATAAAGTAATATGAAGACATATCAATAAACCTTACGCTCAAAACTCAAGGCACGATGGACGCGTTAAGTATTAAGTTTCCTGGTTGTGATTGAACTCGTACGGATAACCGATAACCGTAAATCCCGGGTATAGAGCCCGGAGTACCCGGATATGCGCCAGGGCCGGATGAAATGGATAAAAGTATAAATAGAACAAACGGATACAGATTTTGAAAGATAAAATGCGTTTACGAGATGAAAATTCTCTGTAAACGTATCACTGCACTGCAAAATCTGATCGAGAAGCGAATAATAATAATAATGCTGGACATTTTTCTCACAGCATCATCTAGCACAAAACTAAGCAGAGCTTGTATTATGAAAACTACATGTCTGATATACTACTTGTAAATTCATAGGTACATATTATACATATATTATAACTTGCTAACACGGGGTTCCAAGTCCCAGACACTACATACCCTTATTGAAATTTGGATAATTGTCAATAAAACCGCCCTACGATCGATTCTCTATAATACTATCGTCACCAAGTTTGTCAAGCTCAACGTCTTGGACCCCGATTTATTTGTGTAAATTATGATCATATTATTCCTTTTTTGTTGAGATATAAATCTTATGCTCTCAGATCAATCTCATTAAAAGCTGTTGTGCATAATGTAATTCGTTAGCATCCCTAGTGAGTCGGTGACAGCGAATATTCTATAGCGTAGTTATCAAAAAATGTACAATAATGATACACTTGGCAATGAAAATTATAATCCAAGTTCTGATTAGATTCGGAACTTAAAAGTTTGTTATCTCGTTATAACTGCTGGCCACTTCCTAAAAGCAATATGTATCGCTTACAAAGATATTACATACGTATTTAATAGTTTGTAACTAAGTTAAATTACCAAGATCATTAATAATCGCCACGTATTCCTACGACCTTGAATTGGCAGCCAATGACACCAATCCATATATCAGTATCAGATTACCCAAAAATCATTACCGCCCATTATCGGGGCACTAAAGCGAGATTCGCAATAAAACAGACATTAATATAATTAAATTACCCCAGTCCGGCCCTGGAGCGCTCATCTGCACAGTATCACACAGCCAGGGATTTTTATGGGGACGTACTTTAGGCGTTCCCTGAATTAAATATACGAAGCTTCCAACTTAAAGTGCTCCGCTGGTAAGATTTTGCGAAATATGGTACCGGCGCTTTTAGAGCTCCGTACATACCGGGTGGGGAATTTCAGATTTTTGGGAGAGAGACTTCTATTTCGCTGCGATGTTTCATTATCATCAATAGCCTGTAGAAGTCTACTGCTAGACATAGGCCTTCCCGAAAGAGTGCCAAAACGAGCTTATTCCACCTTCATCCACCGAATACTAGCTACCTTTGAAATGTCGTGCGTCCATCACCAGACCCCACCAGGGGGGGGAAAGTTGTTGTGCGTCCATCTATTGGGGCAAAAGTACTTTGTAAAAGTATAATGCTAAGAGGCACCCATATAATTTTAGTCAAATAGTGAAAATTTTATAGATCTGATATACACATTTTTTTTTAATATAGCCTCTGCCCACGGCGCGTGATATCCGTGTAAAATTTAGCCTTTGTATTATTCTAGGTGACCAACCTGTTATAAACTTCATTTAAATCGGTTCAGCCTATACGGAGATAATGTTAAAAAACACAACTAATACTAAATTACAACTAATATTTTTTTTTATACAAAACATATCTAAACATCAAACTTTTAAATTTAAATATTCAATGCGGGTTTCTTAAAAATGCTTTTTTGGTAGCCTGTTAGGTTTCTCTCATAGAGTAATTTTATCCCTAAACTTGTAAGATGTAGTTGTCTACATCACCTTCACAAGTCTAGTTGGCTTCAAAACTAGGTCAAGTCAGCACTCTAAGCTGAAGTATCCCAAAGCGTGCACTTTTAATCTTACACCTGGTTCCGGTTAAGTGCAGCTTATATTCTGACTAGAAGAGCTTAGTTAGAGTAGAGACATGACTAGCCGTTTTCTACGAAACATACTGTCACTAAAACACGAGGATTTAGGAAATTTACCAAATTCAATGCCACCAATTCGTCTAATGCACTAAGCTTTGGGAAGACTTAGGCATCAGTGACAGATTTCATAAAACAAAGAGAAACATTTCGACAAATAACTTCCAGTTCAATATCATCTTTACAACACGGGGGTGTTTTTTTAAAAGATGCTAGTTACTTATTACTACTGACTATCGCCATGGTAAAGTTGTTAAGATTCTTAGAATAGGGAAAACGCGTTTCTTTAAACACATACTGGTGGTTAGTATCTTGTCTCTTTTTGAGAAATAGGCCCCTTTTAGTACTGTGTCACCGCTACCGTGACGCAAACCGCCTGCAACGGAGTGAATAATCAATGAACATGTAAATGCAGAGAATTCATGAGCCCTGCCCACCCCCAATTTGCGAGAGCGTTTTTATAAGCCATTGAATTATTAAGTCGGTTAAATTATTGTTATGGTTTTTTGGGGATGCCTTGTTGGTGTCTGATTTTTGTTTTAAGATTTTTATTCAACATAAAATCTTACCTTTTTTTTTTTTGAAATTTTTACGAAGGCGAGAAATAATCAACACTGTTTTTTTTTTTGTTTTAGGATCTTGGAAAAACAGGCTCGACCTTTTAGCAAAAGTCATAGGTATTTCGTGTTTCTTACAACATTTTTCACTGCATGTTTAAAAAAAACATGCATTCGACAACAATTTATATAAAAGAATAGAATAAACGTTTATTTGACACAAATTATAAAGTTATACATAGTCCGATAAGTATAGGTAGTTTTTTTGAAATTTTTACGAAGGCGAGAAATAATCAACACTGTTTTTTTTTTTGTTTTAGGATCTTGGAAAAACAGGCTCGACCTTTTAGCAAAAGTCATAGGTATTTCGTGTTTCTTACAACATTTTTCACTGCATGTTTAAAAAAAACATGCATTCGACAACAATTTATATAAAAGAATAGAATAAACGTTTATTTGACACAAATTATAAAGTTATACATAGTCCGATAAGTATAGGTAGGTACTTAAAACTAAAACAAACACAATACAATTTTTCTTCGGCTCAGATTCATACTCAGTAGGTACGTAGATCCATGAGATTATCGAACAGTAGATATACTCTGGTACTCTGGTGAACAGAGCGACACAACGAAGCAGCACTCGTCAGCGCAAACGGAAGTCAACCGAGAGACTGGCTGAATCCAAGCAAGAGTTTGGTGGGAGGCACATCCAATCATATATAAATCTGATGTTTATGTTTCGTATAGTACTAACTACTATTAGTTTCAATTTTTCATATGGAATAGTTATACATACTATACTATAACTATTCCATATAAAATCAACAAGCCAATCGCCGGTTATCATATGTTTGTTATGTTATACCAATTAAAAAGCTTATCTTTAATAGAGAATGTTGTCCAAAATGTATTTTAGCATAAGCATCAACAAAAACACTAGACAAATACCAGTGCCCGAGAGTATATTCTGAGTTTCCTAAAGCTTTTTCATCTTCAGCAAAAATATATAAGCTCACCCAACATTTCAACAAATCCAGAGACGTCGTGATTACCACTGCTAGTGAAGTACGGATTTTCCTGAGAGAATCCCGGTTTACGATCCACATGCCAACCTCCCCTTAACACCCCCTCCCGAGTCAGGGGAGGGATGACCATCTATAGCTATAGATGTGAGATTTGAGGATGGTTTGTATAACGTAACCTTACGGAAGGTTAGCAAGTAAAATGCATCGAAAATCTTTCAGTGTTTTCAATACAATTTCATTTTCAAGAACTTTGTCGCTTTGAACCTTTTATTACTAGCTGGTAATGTAACCACCGTATATTACCAGCTAGTAATTAATGAATAGCTAGTTATTTAATTACTGTTGTAAATTGACGCCCTATCGTTTTTCTATCAGAAACTGCCTCGTCATTTTATGCTAGTTATGAAGAGGCTTTAGTGACTTTATTTATGAATAATATAATCTAAGTTACTAAGGAAATTGTTACAAAATTTACAACGCTGTATTCTCCAAAGCGATTTGAATTTAGCTCCCAATTATATACAAATCCAGCCGCAGTAGTAATTTTGATTGAGCCAACAAACCATTCCAACAAAAACAAGTTTCCAATCTCTAGTCGTCGTTACCAAAACACTCTATCCTCGTTCTAATGGAAAATTGGTACTGTCGACACAATCTCACGGAGAGGATGGCAAACACCGCCATCTTGGGAAAACAAAACTCAATTTTCGCTTTTTGTGCAGAAACTGCTGCGTACGGTGAATAGACAGAACCGAAATAGTGGAATCAATTTCGTGGTAATCATTCTTTTGCTTTTGTTTGGCGAGTTTTTGTAGCTATGATGAGAATTCCATGTCAGATTCTGTAGATTTTATTTTCAAAATTAAGAATTACAGGATCAAACATGTTAACGTTAATGAAGTAATGCTGAATAAAGGATAATTAAAAATAAAACCAAAAAGAGTTTTTTCTTGATTCTTCAAGGCTTTTTCAGCAGGCTATAGTTGATAAGTGGTCGATTCTGTATGATTAAAATTTATAAAAACTTATTAACTTTAATTTTGGAAAAGCTATACTGTGCCCTAATAGATTATGACCAAAACCAAAAACGATGCCGTTCTATTAAAAAAAAAAGCTACATTATAGATAAGTTTTGCTATATAGCTGCGTGTCAAAACTGGTGTACATACACCACGTTTATAAATAATGTTGACAGAGCTATCAGAGTTTTAACAGTCTCAGATGACCTTATATAAACAAAACACTCTCGTTTTTGTATAGAGTGAAAGACAAATTCAGTTTATGTATATTCAGTACATGGGTTCTTACTCGAACATATATAAGCGCAAATCTTACCACCCTTTTTCTACAACCCAACGTAAATAAAGACGCACAAAGCCGGTCACACAAACCCAGGCATTTTCTTGCAGAAAACAGGTGTATATATTTTATATTTTTTTAAAGGTATTTTGTGATGGATATTGGGACTCGTTTTCGTATTTCTCTAACCATGCCCACCATGAATAGGTGGAAAAGATCACTGAGAGGAAAACTCCCTTTTTACCAGTAGTATTACTTTTTAAAAGAGTTATATCTGGAGTATCTTTGTAAGCGCCGGCAGACAGTCCGCAGACACCAGTTTTATCTGTGAATGTATTCTTAAACCCGCGTTCACACCGGACGTTTACGATTTGCGTCAGGATAACGTATGTGCCGTGTAAACGCCACTTACATGGAGATTTACAGCACTGACTGCCGTATGTTTTAAGCATTTGAGTGGGTTTTGTTATGGTCATGTTTTTGGTTGTATGCCTGCAATAAGTTTTTTTATTACAAAGCATTACGTGATTGAAAAATGACCAACTTAATATCATGTTTCCTATGGAGATCTATATCTACTGCGACACTTTTCTCTTGCTTGGGGCATACTTTGAATGAAATAACTCGATAGGCATGAGAGTCGTCTCGTTTAAAGCATTTCAGAGTCCGATGAATGTCCTGTGAAAATTGTTGAAACATTCGCTGCAGTGCAGAAGATTTACTACCTAAAAACCGTTATGTCTAAAATCTCCATCCAACCCAAACCATTTGTCACCGCGCCTAATAAAATACGTCGTACACGTAATTGACATGCCACTGTGAAAATCATCGGTCCTCAGAAAAACTAATAAGGTCCTTCCACAGTGACAGTTGACAAATTCGTTAATTCCACCCCTGCCCAGGGGTAAAAGGGGGGAACTCGACCCACCCGCACATGGGAAAATAAAGGAATGTTTTTGGCAGGAATTCGTTGGTTGCCGAGCGCGATTGATGATTAAGTTTTATGAGATTTGCTCTTTCAATGTTCTAACCTGTGATGTGTTACAATATCTTTCGTTTGTTGTTAATCTTTGGTTCTTTTTGGTCACTTTGCCCTTTATAAGTGATCTTGGTTGTTGTTTAGGTAAGAAAAGAATAGTGGCGACAGTTCTCAGTACATCTGTCATGTTGACGGCAGTCTACGGATTCGTAGTTTTTTTTCTGCATCCGAAATCTGTTCTTCTGTATCTAAACCTACTCCTTTTGGATCGAAACTACTTCCAACTTGTTTGGCATGGCTTTTCAGAACAAGGCTCGCAGAACATTGGAATTCATCAAAGCTGAAAGTCAAACAGACTCGTGTCCTAGTTTCAGTTTGAATAATTTAACTGGTATACGCCACGTTTTGTCACTCGTACAAAAAGCTGTTATTTTGCATGCTGAAGCCAAAAATGCAACGGTACTGTGTCCAAACAAGGTCATCAGAAACTTTGTTGATCTCTGTCGCAAAATACTTAGTTTACTATAAAGCTGTACAAAATGTACAGAGCGGTCAAACATTGCCACCTCAATTTGCATTTCTGCTGGAAACCCCTTTCCACGCCAAATTTTTGCTGTCATTTCCATTCGCATGTTTGTGAAACGTACCGTTTAACATGCCTCTGACAACATTATAACCACAATGGAAGAGAAGAGACTTAAATAAAACACCAAAACACAATATGAAACTATCCTTTTTAACTAAAGCGATCTGGATTCCTGTACAAAATACTGTTTTCTTTCAAAAAAAAAAACTTTTACTGGCAACACTCAATAGAGAGGTGTGGTGTGGAAGGGGACAGATATTAGCCTTGCAGTAGGCTTATAATATTAAAAAATAACAAAGGTTTTTTCTAGAAGTTTACTCTCCTTAATCGTAGAGTAAACGTTTAAGGAGACGTTTTCAATTGTACAGTGCTGCTCTTTCTATTTGCTGTACTGTATTATACAGGGGTCAAGGAATGCCGCAGATTGTCGGATTGCTAACGGAATGTCCGAGTCACTTCACTTATTGCTGTGTGTTCGCGGGTGGACGGACGGGAATGTGACGATTTTTGCTGGAACTATTCTGTTTTATTGCATGTCGTTTGTGGCTTGCATTTGCTTTTATGCATTTAAAATGTTTGGTTGGTAATGTCTTTTGTTTTATAAGTTGTATCATCTACGATATTTCGTGTAACCATAAAAGAAACTGAAAACCAAGACATTTTAAAATTATAAGTTCTACTTGTGGGTGTTTCTCGCGTTTTTTTCCCGACGTTTCGACTATATTGCAACAGCCGTGATTGCAACGCCAGGATGAGTCAACCCGTGAAGTGAATAATAAAAAAATGTAAACGCGATAAAGATCCGTAAAACTAATAATTATTTTATCTAATCGCGAAAGATTGAAAAATACTAGTTTAAAATTAACGTTCAATCAATTATACGTAACATTGTTTTGAGAATTGATAACTAACTTAGTTAAAAATAAATAAAAGTTGGCGCGCTTGTAACAGGTTATGGGACCATCAACAAAGCGGAGAAAAAAAAAAGGAATTATTAAAATCATGTCACAAAATTACACTGATTCGACCTTTTACGAAAGAGTTTCCTCAAGATTTCTTAAGAGTGTAAAAATGAAATTTATCACACTTTCATTTTATTTTACCGATCTCAATTTGACAACTTTCTCACATATAATTTCGCTTTGTTAAAATCAGAATAGGAGCCCTGCTGATTTCTCTAACTACCCTCAAAGCAGTTTGGTGACGGAATGCGGGAGTCACTGTGCTTATTGCTGCCATGACAATTGATGCTTATAGTCCTCGCATTTTGGGACAGGACCCTTCGCTTGAATCTAAACTATGATGTGATGTAGACGGATTCATAGTTAGTACTCATAGGTACCTCTGCATTTTGGAAGTTTGCTTTTTAATAGACTGCCCAAAAGGAGGGTTAGATTTTTCATGTCTAATCCTTTAACTCTCGCTGTAGCCTAAATAAAGTGTTAAAAAATCGAAAATGGCGACTACAAACGCCACAAACGATTTCCCATATAAAAAAAACAATGAAAACCGGATGTTTAAATATAAATTTGGTGTCATTGGATTGGTCTTAGCCTAGAGAGTGACATAGGTTGAAATAATAGAAAGTTGAATTTATTATTCAATTTGAAGATTAAAGAACCAGATATCGGTTTTCTTTGTTTTTAAACTGATAACTTTTTTATCATCTCTACTTTCCGCTTTGATGGTTGGAATATAGCCAGTTTTCGTGTAAAAGGCAGAGACTTGAAAAATTATCATCTACCACCATTCTCTTCCACCATTCATTTTGACCCTGTACTTTACATTGTCAAAAATCTTGGATGCGTAGATTTGCGTGATCGTGAATTCTTGTTTGCCAAGAACACGCTCTAGAAATCGTCCCCGACAGCGCGTAGGGTCGACATGACCAAGCCCATGGACAAATAGGCATAAAAAAATAACAACATTCCAATATGTGGTAAGTTGGTGATAAGCCACGAATAAGTTGTGATCGTAGTCGAGCCTGAAATCCGTGTATACGGACCGCGCGGTTTCACAAACACATTATCAAAGTTCTGTAAGGCAAAACTGAGATGCTCAAGAGAAAAGGCTTTCTAAACAGAAAGGAGACAACAGCACCTGAACTAAACTGTTGATGTTTTCAAAACTGGTCATATTAAATGAAACTTTTTTTTACGTAAATTATTAAATACGGTACGACAGATTATTTTGAGTTGAGAGATCTATTGTGTTGATATTTCAGCGCAGTTGCATTCGCCATGATCCTAACCATGGTAGTTTTAAAAGTTACTAGTATGTTGGCGAATAGTAAATAAATATCAAGCTCTCGACTGTAATCCCCATGGGATATCCTCAGATCCATACGCAGATCTGTAAGAAAAGTAAACCCAGCTGCTTATACATAAGTACTGGTATTTTTTACTTGCTAAGTTCCTGACACACCTCTTTTGCTTCTTACTCATATCACATTCTTAATCTTGCTTAGTGGTGAAAAACTGTAAAGACATCCATGTTCAAGTTTAAGCCCTCGACGGACGAGGATTCTCCTCTATTGAGCAGACTGTACTTGGATAGTAGCCAAGTGTGTTGTATAAACATTAATCTACAACAAGTTCAGTAGTTGAGGGGATTGAAGTGCTCTCATCAGAAGTGGCACACACCTACTATCAATGAATGTAGAGTTTAAAACTCATACATTGGTACTAATAAACTCGACTATTCCATTAATATGCTATCTACTACTTATAATGCTGAAGAGTTTGTTTTATTGTTTAAACGGCCTAAACTCACGAACTATGTTATAATCGGATTTGAATGCATTTCATTCAATTCTTGAGGAAGGTTTAGGCTATTTAACATCACGCTACGATCCTTAGGCAAAAATAAAAAAAAGCCAGAAAGAACTGGACCAACTGCAATGAATAAATAAATACTCGTAGTAATAAATAATAGTTGTTAAAAATAAACCCCCAACAGCCACATAGTCCTGACCTGCATACTAGGATTGTCTGTGACTGGGTTATTTCTTTGTAGGTAAAGAAGTCTCTCAAAAATATTTATCTAGATCGATCAGGTAAGTTGTTTTTCCCAACACCTTAAAAATACCGAACAAAGTCGATAAGTTTAACATCTATGTAGATGTATTGCGATTTTGCAAATTGGAACTTCTGATCAAAAATCATTATTTTTATTAAAAAAAAGTTTATTAACTGAACTGTTCTAAAATCATCAATCAACGTATTAAAATCCAATTCGTATTAAAATCCAATTCGTGTCACCAAAATGGCCATCTGATAACTAAGATGACTCGTATCATATTAGAATTTGACACCCCATAAATTGCTAATCCATATTACATCGTCCAATATAAAGTGGATACGACAAATAAATTGGTAGTAGACAATACCACAGACAATAAGAGCAAGGGTTGGGCATCGTTTTGCGGGATTAGGTATATCGACAGGGGGTTACTTACACTCTACGACTGTTTTGAACTGTAACCATCTTATTAGGTAGTGGGTAAGTGTGAATTCGTACCATGTTCACAGCTTCGTTGATTATAAAATTAGATAATATCGGATTGGTTAGTTTTATTTTGCAAAGTAAGCGTTTAATTTGAGACAAACACACACAGCGATGTACCTAGTAATTAAAACTCGCAAAACTGATATTTACAGATTAATTGGTTCTATTTCTATAAGATTGGTGACAAAAATAATTAATGAGAGAGAGATTTACATACTAACTTATAAAGATTTCGCTAATCAGTTGTTCTGCTAAATCATATCAGAAGATGAAGATATAGTTTTCATAGGTATTAGAAAAAGAAAGCAATGTTTCAACTGTTTAATAATCTTTAAAAGTAAACCCCTTTAAATTTTACGCGTGTATATAATCAAAGTTATCCTATCATGCGCTTTTTCCATTGACGATGAAAAGAGACAACAGATTTTCGTCGAAGCTTTTTTCTTGGATATCACAGCATAGTTGAGGACAATAATTTTCTTGACATATGAAATGTAACCTAATATCTACCGAATGCTAAAGTGAAACGCAAAAAAGCAAGATTTTTCCACATTTTATTTCCTGTGTAAAAATGATTATTTTACAATGGAAACTGTTTTTAAATAATAATATCAAATATTAATGATAACAAATAAATAAATCGTGCCCGAATCGTGTCGCATGTTAAAAGTGTGTCGTCTAATAGGATCATAATCGTTATTACAATGATATAAATCTAGTGCGACATTACGAGGGCCCAACTCCATGGTAACATGATCCTCCGTGGGTTTGCATATTTGGAAGCCATTACACTTCAGAGATTGATTACAACCGACTTAACGTTGCTAAGTACTAACTTCTGATCCCGGCTTTGCTTGGTACCCATATGCAAAGCTTGTGATAATCTAAGACATTAGGTATCTCTTTCCTAAATTTTCGCAAAATCGGTTTAGCCAACGTTTATAGTTAGAAAACATCGTTTGCTAGCATTGTATTTCGGTTATAGTGTTGTGCAGTTTATTCAAGTTCCTTAAAACTATGTGTTCCGTACGTTCCATATTTAAAAAATCTAGTTTCACGTTCCTGTTACCATTTATTAAAATTTTCCGATCTATTTCATGACCGATTCAAAAATATCAGGGATGGTCAATATAAATAGAAAAGCACTGACACCTTTTCAATATTGTTGTAACAAATGCAGTCACATTTGTAACTATTATTCTTGCACTTGAATTGCACCGGTTAACGTTTTATAAAACGCTATTGCTATTGGAAATACACTCAATTTTCAACCTTTAGACGCTAGCGTAAGAATTATAATGAGACTGCGAGCTTCAAGTGCTCGGTTTGCTGAAGCACTTGGACAACTGGCACTGGCGTTGTCGCACCGACGAATCAAAACACTCCAAAAGCATGCCAAACGAACGGTGGCCAATCAAAACAGAGTAATTTGATTATCGAATATGCGGTTTGTTTTGAAAATGGAACGGGTGTGCGTTTTGATAATGCTGTGTGTTTTGGGTACCTTTAGAAGTGGCCTAAAGTAAAATCCACTACAGTCGAAAGTGTCAAATCATCAGCATTTTAGTCAGTTTTTCTCGTTTACTTAAATTATCTACTATTACTTTAGTTTTCTAAGAGGTTCGAAAACAACAACTAAAAATATTTTCATAAAATATTCATTAATCTTTTGGACTACGTAGGTACTTTCCTAACTTTTCTATATTATACAAATTAGGTTACTGTATTTTTTATACAACTAAAGTGGTAAACAAGCATGCCGCCCACCAGTTGGGAAGCGGTTACCATAACCTATGAACGCTTGAAACACCAGAGGTATCGCTTGCGCGTTGCCGTACATAAGACATAACATAATAACTTAGTAATTAATTTAAAATGGTAACCCTACTTCAAACACAGAAAGTATTTAATCTAATAAGACAAACATGATTTAAAGGGTTCCGCATTACAATCTATGACGTCATAGTCCACCAAGCCCAAACTAGGCCTAAGCATCGGGTCTTCAATTGCTTTGTTATCCGTACAACAAACAAAGGTGCAACATCATTTTACATCGGTATAATTCAGTAAAAATAAAAAAATAAATGTGTTTTACTCCGATATTTTTTTAGATTTTACAGATAAATATTTCTTGTTACCAGCGCAATAGTATTTGTTCAATTTTCCAAAAAAAAAATATAAATCAAACGACACTTTTAATTGTAGGTAAAATTTAAATTACTTATTTTGTGCGTACACGTTTTGAAACCGCTCTCACATCAAGGCAATTTACAATTAAATTTATTGTTTAAATAATGACATCCTGTTGGTGCGCGCGCGCTTGACACGTGCTCTCCAACCGATTCCCAAAGACCCCTAAATATGTAATCCATATTAAAAATGGGAGGTCAGGTCACTGATCAATCTTTTATTTTACCATCTTGGACTGTAAGCAGTCGCGATAAAGTCGTCTATGTCTGCAAATTATAAAATTGTTTGATGTCATTCAAGGATACACCCAGATAATCGATGGTTGAGTTTTTATGGTAACAGTTGGCAGACGATGAGTAGTATCGAATATGCCGGTAGTTAATTTTAATGAAATTAGTAAACATGTTAGAGAATGTATTTTCTGTATTAATGAATTTAGAGCTGCGGGCGATATTGAAACAAATACTGTTTTATGAAAAGGAATGGTTGTCGTTTTTGTATCTAGCAAGGATTAATTGTAGGGCAATATATTTATTGCTGATTACGAAACATTTCATTTTAGAGACTCAAGAGCCAAATTACTTGAAACTATCAACCCAATAATTAACCGAACACGTTGCCCCTTTTCGGCGAAATGAAACTGATGACCAGTTTAATTTCCCCAAAAAAGCCCAACCCCAATAATCAGTGGCCAATTTGAATAACAGTCATGATGAATATCAGCGAATCAGCTGACGAAATCACTGGTCCCTTGGGTTTTGGTGCTTCGGAGCCGCTCGGGACCACTCGGGCTTCATCGGGGCCATTCGTGAGCCCTCGGTTCGCAGCGGGGGGGTTCGGGGTAATCGTGATAATGTGTTTATTGAATTAGTAGGCGCGTGCGACAGCCACGTGTCAGGCACTTCGCCAAGTGAAGTTCCAGTTAGGTGAGTACTCGTAACGAGGGTGATAGATGGCTCATCACTGATTTTTTAGTGGTGTGTGGTTTTGATTCCATTAGAAATATTGGAACTTGAGATTTTGTGAGGGTTCGATTACGGGTGTGGTGCAATGCTTTCTGAGAGTAATTCGATAGAGAATCATTTTTTTACATCGCAAAATTCTGATTTGATCACAGATTCTGAAGCTCAAAAATGATCAAATCACGCTTGATCACGAAATCTACGCTTGTAGGGTAAAGCTAACAACTGACTTTGTCCTAACACGGAGGTTAGAAAAAACTTTTGCGAGCTCAAAGTATCAGCGATCTTAGATATATTCAAATGTATCTCTAACTAACAAGGAAGTATCAGTATTGATAACACATTTTATTCGCACAATAAATCTCAAAGCAACAAAGCTAAAATAGTACCTAACACCAAAGAAACTCACCAGAAATAAAACTATGGAGTAAACAATGCAGGTGTCGAATTACAGACAGCGAAACGTGGGGCCAAAGAGGGCTGAGGACATTAATTTAATTATCCTTCTCTCTTGGGACAGTCTAATATTGTATGGGAGTGAAACAGACAACTGCTCGGCATACGAAATCAACTGTCATTTTTTCGCGTGAGAAAAAAATCTCATATCTGATTTTTCCTCGGGAATCCCCCGAAGAGATCAGGTTGCGTGGATAAAAATAATATAAATCTGGATTGTGATGTTCCTTGACGTTTTTGTTTAGGTTTTATGTGTGGGAACGTGAAGAAAATTTAAAGTCTCTTGAGATTTTGAGTGTTTGTTACCAATAATCTTCGCAACAGGTAAACAAACTTGGATGAAATAAATAAACAGCCCACAGTCACATGCATAGTCCTGACCCCAAACTATGAATCCCTGTGCCATGGGTATCAGGAACTACAAGCACGGCGGTACTACGACACCCAGACCCGGAAGAAATATCTACAGAACATGCAAATATTTGTTCCGCGACGGGAATATAACCCGCACCTCTTGGGTAGTAGCTGGCTAATAACCCGCGCATTCAATAAAAGTAAGATTTTTTGCAGTCTAGTAGTATACGGATACACTTTATTAGGTAAGATTTTTTCGGTATGCAAAGTTTATCCAACCCATCTACTATGTATTTTAATCCGTGATGATCTTTTAACAAACTAAGTTCTATCTTTTTGTTACAATCATCAGTTTTATACTGTTTTTTTTTCTTTCAAAACAAATCAGGCTTTACTTGAATCCCACATTACTTTAATAAGCTATACTTAACGTTAAAGAAAGCGCCACTAAAATCGAAGAATTCCAAGCTCTTCAGAGTCCTTAATTAAACTCGAGGCACGTAGAACTCCTTGATTCAGTCCCGAGGGAGAGGCCGAACCCCCTCCACTGTCCTTTACACCCCTTACACCCCTTCCTTATGGACCGCTTAGATTTCCACCCCCTTTAGGTTAGGTATGTGGACGGAATACTCGAAGTCTGGAATCTTGTACGAAGAATTGGTTTCGAAAGATTGGACAGTTAGTTTTATAGCTGGTATTTTTGTTGAGCTTGTGAGGTTTCGTATTTTTATCTGTAAATAAAAGGTTATTGACCGATCCATTTGCAGTAAATA
The DNA here is from genome assembly GCA_961405105.1 of Perizoma affinitatum. Lineage (NCBI taxonomy): Eukaryota > Metazoa > Arthropoda > Insecta > Lepidoptera > Geometridae > Perizoma > Perizoma affinitatum. The sequence goes on along the minus strand of OY560191.1, from coordinate 2,862,478 downwards.
ACGATAAGGATAAGAAAATAAATCCGACTTATTCTTACTATTACAATGTATTTTTTTATTTTAGAGCTTCTCACTTATGCTATTAATATGAATCTTATAAAGTAGCACACATCTTCTATCTCTTCTTGCTTGTAACGCGTTATTTGTCTCATATAACGCGGGGTCGGCACAACATTTTTCTTCCACATTCCTCTATCAGCCGTCATTTCAGTACTCTTCTTACCCATATCATCCTTCACATAATCCATCTTTTCTTTGATCTACCCTTACTCATACAAGCATCCACACATTCATATCTAACAATCTTTTTGCAACCTTACTTTATTCCCTCCTCATGACATGCCCATACCAAGCTAACCTATAAAGTAGCACAAACTAAAACTTAAACCTATATTAGTCTGAAGTGTTTTTTTTTTCATGATCATTATCATGTTTGATAATGGCCGTTCCCCAAGTAAATTATAAAGTGCTCAAGCCAAAAAGAAATCCAAGATTTCTTCCTCCTAATTTGCATTTTGCTGCAATTTCCAACGGAATGGCGTCTTCCAGATCCAATTATACAATATCCTGCGAGCTCAACGAGCCTCTTAGAATTTACGTAGAAAACAGGCTATCAGCACTTGTCAGCAAAATCATTTATTTCTTTCTTTCACAAAGATCATCTAGTTTCGAGTTTTTTTATTGAAATACAATTCTAGTTCGTATCAACTTGGTCAACTTACATGATGGAATATTTTGTGACCCATCTGTATCACACCCAAGATTTTAAACAACTTTAGAGCTATGGCCAAGATACTCGTCGTTCACAAAAACTAATGTATATTAAATTAAAGAAAATAAAAAATAATTAATAATTCAATCAAGATAGAAGTTTAGTTGTTCGTTTCTGGCAACAAAGTAGCTTGTTGTTATCATACAAAGAATCATATGGAAGGAAAAAAAGTGATACCTAACAGTGCTGCGCTTGTTTGTATTTATAAATGCTGATAGGTAGGCACTAGTCTTTCTATGTAAATGCGGCGTTAGAACCACTCTCGAGATGTCTCTTTGCTATTTTTAAGCGGAAAAGGCTTTAAAAAGTAATCAGAGGGTCTGTGAACAGAAAGTTAAAAACATTTGGCACGAGCAGAGCTATTCCAAAGTATTTTATACTTTTTAATTTTGTTCTTTCTTGAACCTCGTTTACTTGTTATTTTGGGAAGTTGACATGATAAGGAATTATTTTCTTCGAAAACAAAGTCTATATGTTCTTTATTTCGCCTGCAAGTATTTAAATTTTCCGTTCTTCTACGCTTTCCTTTCCTTATTGTTTATGTCAAAAGCTATTTTCAGTCATACTTTCTTTATTATTTTACTTACTTTCCTCTACTTACTCTGATATTTTTAATTGCTATCTCAATGCGAACTAATTTCCCAAATGCTTTTTAAATTCTTCACCGCCAACCGCGGTCGGAACAAACAAAAAATAAACCGAAGTACAGCCCGGTGTAATTATTCCGAGAGCTAATGTGCCACTTGTTTATTCCCTGACTAATTAAGAGAAGGAAGAGTTTTAAAAAATGGTACTAACTGAAGCGTTTGAGTGAATCAAACATTCATGAGATGAGATGAGGAACGTCTGTGTAATTGCATTTCCATTTCTTTTTTAATTTACTGCTTTTTTTTCATTTTTCATCTCGGTAAGTGATAATCTTTTTTTTTTATACGGAATCGTCGAGACTTTATCACAATATTTGATGTTAGTCCCGCAAGGTTCAATTCTTGGTGATATTATATTCCTTGTATACATGTAAATGCTTTTAGAAGTATATGAATAATTTAAATTGCCAACTTGTGTTAATTACTTGACTAGTTAGCTGTAACTACTAAGTCGAAAATTACTGTGCCAACAACAGGTACGAGAAGTTCAGGGGTGTTCAACTTCCGGGCTCAATTAGCGAATTAAACCGGTTTCAGAGGTGACAAATCGCGATCCGCGGTCCCACGTCTTGACGTTGACTAATCGCACCGTTTAATTTGGCTGGCGTAATTATAAATAAAATTTAGACGATAAATTGTGTAGGGTACATTAATCAAGAAGTTGGGACACTGATTAAAATGCCGTTCGCACAACTATTCGTCGAGTTGATATCGTTAATAATTTACACGTAGGGTTGGATTGGGGTGGATCAGGTGTGCGGTTAGTTAATTTATATGCGTGAGGATCTAACTACCTAATCGTTTTTGTATGTTTTCTAAGCAGTTTCGCTGTCTCTCGTGTGGTGACAGGTTTTGTTTAAACAAAGAAGTTCTTGTAAACACCTTCTAAATTATTATTTTTATCCAAAAACAACTGGCAGTTATTTTGATCTGTTACTGTAAATATTAAAGAAACATGGACAGATAAATTTATAAACAACCCCGCAATTCCCGTGAAAATGTATTCATCACCTACAAACCACCCTTAGCGGAAACATGTGCTCAATAACTAACCGAGTCCGTTCTCTTTTACACTCAATACAAAATCACATTCTGTTCCTCTCACACTCACTGTCAAAGCAATGAAAACGACGAATCTATGCGCCTGAATCACAGACGATGGAGGCCCCCACCCTTATCTTAAATGAACTGGGGAGCAAGTAGGTACTACGTTAGGTAGGTATAGTGAAGGGTGTAGAGATGTCTTATGTAGGAAAGGTTCTGTTTACTATTCGCGGAAATCTATGTTGAAATGCTTACAGAAATCAAATAGTAACTTTCCTGTAAATCAAAAGGCACTTTCCACAATAAATGATTATCCATTTTTAACCGACTTAAGAAAGGGTGAGGTTCTCAATTCAGCTAGGTTTTTTGTGAGTATATGTATGCGTCACTTGTTATATGCTCTACTTACACATTTTTTACTTTGTTGAAGAGAATAATGTCTGTGTTGTCACATAAACATATAACATATTCGAAACAAAAAATGTTTTATACAAACTTCATAAAAAAATACATACTTACGGAATTGTTGAAAAATACATTAATATGTGGATGATGCGTTTGGAATAATTATAAACATGAGCATCAACAAATCCAGTTTTAAATGGTATTACAAATATTTAATGCAGTACTCAATAAAATATAAATCAAACAGGAAATTGGAAACCAAAGAAGGAAAATGAAACATGATAAGATCGTTTTGTTATCAAACTGTTATGATGTTTGTATCCACTATTGTATTACTTAACTCAATAAACACTAATTTATAATAGACATGGGTTCAAACACGGAATTGAAGAGACTAGTTTACGCCCCACTGTTTGACAAATCGTTTTATAATTAAGTATCTTGTATTGTTACAAGCGGTATTAACTGTGACTTTAAGCTATCGACAATTTTGATTAAAAATATGAAAATGTTTAATGTATTTCAAGCTTGAAAGATGATTTAATTACAATATTTAAAGAACATGACAATGACGCTAGATATAAAGAAACCTTTCACTACTTACTAATACACAATATTTTGTTTCCTTTCTGGGAAAAAAATATGAACGCTGATCACTAAATAAGAAGAAGTAACAACAGAGAAGAAATATATAATTAGAATTTATTAAAACAAAATGGAAGAAAAAAATAGGATAGAAACCAACCATTTTAATTCGACACTTGTCTTAACTAGGTTTTACTTTAGTCTATACCAAAGGTACTCCGATTTTAAACGCTCACGACAGTATAAAAATAATTTAAAAAAGAGCTATTAGGTGGATAATGTTACCAACCTCGATGAACAAGCTTCAGCGTGAGACATACATGAGATGTAAAAAGACACGAAATAACCTCAACATTCCTGGGGACCGCCAAGGCACAGCTACATATAAAGTAAAAGACTAGAGTCACTTTCCCATTGTATAAGCGACAAGACGTTTGAAATGGCGATCTGGTGCAAATTCAAGCAAAGTGTTAGAGAGACAACACGCAAACCGCAACATCTTATATTCATGAGCGGCCTCAAGATGACTGACATACGGACACGGAAGTGAGCGCACAGTGAATACTCAGATTGTTTTCTTAGGAAAACTAAAACCTTCCGACAAATTAGAGCATTATTTTCTGGAAAACATGATTGTGTTATGTTTGGCTTTGCCGTTGATTACCTAAACTTTGGTGCCCTTGAATCAGAAATTATTGATCTTAATATTTTTTTTAATAAGGATGTAAGTCGTAATCATATTTAATTTTGCAGGGCATAGACACTACATGTTATTTGAAGAGTGAGATTTTTCTTTAAGAAATAATATTTGACTCGAGACATTCACTTTAAGAGCGAAGTGGTTAAGTATTTAGTGAACCTGTTCGAAGCTTCTCTTAGAATGACTAACAAAAAATACACCATTGTATAATTTTCTCTAAAGCTGTGAGTATCAATAACGTTATACCCTAACGTAACCACGACCACCCCATTACGCTATCATCCGAAAATGCCGCCAAGGTGTTAATTCATATTAATTATGGGGGGTCTAAAGATGTTTTGACATTGTTACTTGAGTTATGGAATGTAAATGGACTTGGAAGTTTCAGACAGAAGTTGAAGTGGCAATTTGAGGAGGTAATCGAGACAGTTTGGAAGTTTGAGTTGAATGAAATGAGTTGCCATCCAAAATTCAGAATTTTTGTTATATTTTATTTTTCTTTTATCTTTTAAAAGTTTAGTGAGGCTCCACACGGTATCCTTTTACTAACGCTTACGTCATCTATCTGTAAATTAAGTTTTCGAAACTATAATTATCATTGCAAATAATGCAAAATTCAATAAGTTTTTTTTTTATACTAGTGTTGTAATATAGAGTTAATACTCGTTTATATCCATTTCGTGCTTTTTCCGGTTTTATTTTCATCATATACAATTAATATTTTGCTGAGATTGAGGAGTTTTTGGGGTTAAGGTTGCCTGGTAGAGATCACTCTTTACGATTAGACCGCTCATTGTACAACATTGTCAAAGTTTTTAGTACTTAACTAAGCTGATTTATGTGCATTTAAGTATTTTATATATATCTATATATATATTTCTATTTCGATAGCTACTTTATCAGCAGCTGATCATAGTCCCTCATTGAGAGCGCATCGTGTCTTAGTATATGTCTAAGCTTCTAAGACAGACTTGTTTATAAGTAACTATGACTCACCAGTATGTATATAAGTGTGCTTCTTCATATCAGATTTCTGGTGGAACCGCTTGCCGCAGTACTGGCAGGGGTACGGCCGGGTGTCGGAGTGGATCAGCAGGTGGGTGGAAAGTGTGCTGGACCGCTTGAATGTCTTCCCGCATTGCTTGCACTCGAACACTTTCTCCACGCTGTGCACGGCCCTGGGGGCAGAGGTAAAGTAAGATTGGAAGTTGAGGATTAGATTCATCTTAGGTTTATTAAGGTGGTATTTAGAAGGGATTTTCCTGCTTTTTTTTGTACCGCTAGGACTAGGATTAAATGTTGATGGCGGCTACTTTATTTCCCCATCATTTACTATAACGAGAAATATCACCATCATCAGCAGCCTATAAAAGACCACTGCTGGATATAGGCCTCCTCCATGTAGTGCCTCCTTAATGTCTAGCTACGGTAATTAGCTGTACAAAAGAGACTCAATAAAAATCTTCATATTATTTATACTATACATCATGTTTATATTTTACTTATACATTTCTTATTATTTGTGGAAACTTTTAATTGGCTTTCTTATATAATTCAACATTTATAGTTGTATAATATTTATTGAATACTTTTCCAGTAAGCAAGCTGTAGGTTTCCTAAGAATAAAAAAAAAACATTCCTTATTTAAATCTCACCTATGTTGACTCAGACTGATCTCATGTCCAAAGGTCTTACTGCACAATTCACACGCAAAAGGCCTCTTGCCATTATGCGATCTCCTCGCATGCACTTCCAATCCATGAGGGGTACTAAACATCTTCTCACACTTGACACAGGAATACACATCTCCAATTGGTAAAGGTCTGGATAATGGACCAGGAGCACCTAGCACAGCTGCTCGCAATCGCATCAGCTCTGGTCCGGCCGCTTGAACCGCGTGGAGGTATAAGCTGTTGTATCCACCCCATCCTGGCAACCCGAGACTACCAGCATCTCGCAGGAACTCCGCGAATGGTAGAGGAGGGTATATGAACGGTCTCTGCGGCTGAAGTCTCGGAGCATCAGGTCGCAGTAACGCGCTGACTGAAAAGGATTCTGATCTCTTTGGTGGTGATGTGGAGTCTGGTGGTCTTCTTGGCGAGGATGGAGGGGAGTCTACCTCAAGCTCAGGGGAGCTGGAGCGGACTGATCTGGGGGATGGTGGGGAAGGGTTCCAGCATGGACTACCACAGCGCGATGCAGGAGAAATCCTTTCTGGTCTGGTTTCATGGTGATGGTCTTCTTCTTCTTCATCTGTTTTGTCTCCGACTAAGCGATTGATCCCAAATTTGATTTCATCTGGAAAGAATAACCCTTGTTCAATGTTTTGTTAAACAATCGGGATCATAGAAAATATATGGGAACAGTAGTTTTTTTGTCTTAGTATCGGAGGACGATTCTGGATGAAAATTATAAACAACAAAAGGAGCGAGTTTTGTTTTGTGAATATGGTCAAATCTATTTTCAATATTTGAATAACATCATTAACTCACTCCCCAAATAAAGTTATTCAAACATTTGCCGAAACTATTGTGCCAAAGCTGCCACAATGGACCCCATAAAGGCGAACTCCCAATTGTTTGTTCACAAAGGGTAGGCAGGCAGAGCACAGGTGCCTCACTTGTCGCTCCGGATGAAATGGGCCGTATCATGTCGCTGCAACAAATTGACTTTCATCTCAGCCCTCGCGGGCCAACCCTCGTAATTAACACGTCGGGTCGAAACGACCCCCCAATCTTTTTTACAATTCTGTAATTCGCGAGCGCGACTAAATGCAAGGCCCGTCCATCCGTTTTGTTTAGTTTGTCGCGTGATGTATTGTATTGTTGCTTTTTGGTTTTTTATTGAGGATTTGATTTAATATTTGAAGCCCATTTAATTAAGCCATTTTATTATCGAGTTATGAGTTTTTGACATAACAGGAGAAATGTTTGCATGTTCTAATACCCACAACACAGAGAATCCTAGTGTGTGTTTGTTGGTATATTTAATCAACTTTATTGGTATCGTATGAAACTTTTAACGATATAATGCTTTGCAAGAAAAAAATATAGAATTAAGAAGGAACCTCCTCCTTGTTTTGAAGTCAGTTGAAAAAGTCATTTAATGTTTACTTGTTCTAAAATTATCACCAAAACAAAATGACTCTCATCCAATGTAGGGCGAATAAGAAAGAATGAATACGACGACTGGATTAATCTAAAATAATATAAACTGCCTTAGATGATACTGCCAATTTGTCCCCAGCAAATAAAATTCATACATCATCAAAGAGCCATCAGCTGAAACTCACGCTGTCCAAAACAAACATCGATCTCAGCTCAGACAAGTTCCACTAATGAAGAGCGACCCCTATGTCTGAAAAGCAGCAGCTGTCGGCATTTGGAGCGGAACCAATCGCCTGCTCTCGGCAGAATTCGGCAATGACTTCGGCACACAAATAATAGTACCTACGTGTACGTAGTTACTATTATTTCGGTGTACGACCAAACTGACAGACGGTGTGCAAATCTATGGCACGTGCGGGCGTGTCCATACATGGACGCTTTCATCTTCAACTTGCCTCTTTAAACTTTCAATGTTAAAATAAATCTATACAGCTTGCAGCTTATTTAAGACATGCATTGTTGAATGAAGATCTGCATAATTTTATATCATGTCAAAATCCTAAATGATACATATTTGTATACGAATATGAATGATATATCATTGGCAAATAAATGATACCGGATCATCGTGTGCTAGAGGCGTTAGGCCTTAGGATGCATCCTATAAGGAAGACGCAAGTTGAAAATGAAAGCGATTAGGTCTAACTATTTGAACAAAGCACAACTCAGTTGAGTAATATTTGACAGAGATGAGGATACGCAAGGATCAACATTTTTATTTGAATTTGTGATATCAATTCTAAACTGAGCGGACTAAGGTTCACTTAAAATGCAAGTGATTTAGAAGTGACAGTGCCTCCGGTCCCTTCGACCTCGACGCGCATTTCACGCCCGACTCCGATCCACAATGGGCAGCATTTAAGGGTTACTCCAGTACACTTGTTTGTCCCCTCGCGGCACGGTTTTATTACCCCATAGTATTTATTACATATTAATGGTTATTTAGATTCATTGTTCTGTTCAGACAGTATGTTCGAATTTATGGCAGTGCAAAATATTGAATGGGTACTGAGGGGGGTAATGAAAGGTTTTATTTAGATCCACTATTTTTGCAATGAGGTAAAATTATATTTTAGACTTATATTTTGTTTGCAGGAATTATAGCTGTTAGATAGATAGAAAATGCTTTACTGCACAAGATAAAATAAGTACGTAGGCGTATTTAATGCTAATTACCATTTTTTTCCCAGCTAACCTTTAAGTAATGAAGAGTGGTAGTGCGTTTGAAGGAGATTACCATTACCATTAAAATAAGATACAGTTTAATTTAATTAAATAACTAGCTAAGTACTTAAAATAGATGTTGGTATGTGTTGGTATAATGATGGAAATTATGTCAAGTATAATCAGCTCACGTTGATTCAGTGTTTTTTTAAATATGTTTTCTATTATTTAATTATTCGATTAAAATATCAAGGTATCTTCATAATATCTTCATCTAAGCCAACTACAAAGATGCCTGTCTTCCACTTGGTGCAATTAAAACAACAAATATTATCTTTAAAAAAAAACATAAAAAATATAACGTTTTTTATTTCGGTTTGTTTGGTTTCAAATCTTAGACTGGGCGAGTAGCCAGTTGCAACACAAAAAGTGCGGATTCGATTCCCACTGCTGAACAACGTTTGCGTGTTCTGGCGATATTTGTTCTAAGTCTGGGTGTTCTGGTGATGTTATTTGTAGTTCCTGATACCCACCACACAGGCAATCCTAGTGTGAGGTCGGACTAGTATTTGTATGTTGGCTGTTTATTTATTTATTTCAGGAACTATGAGTAATAAAAGACTCAGGCCCTGAACTATGTGCAGAACATGAAACAGTTGTTCAGAGCGGGAACCGAACCAGCTCCTGCAGCCGGCTTCTAGCCCACCGCGCCATCAAGTTCGTCGTGTGTTCCGTACTAAAAGTGTCAGTTACTTTGTATATATTATCTAATAAGGCGAACTCTGCCTCAGAGAGCAGTTTCCAATCAAATTACTGCGTTTTTAACCTGCAAATTGGATTACAGAGCGTCAGTATATTCTGCATTTTTCTTATCCAAACATAGAATTAGCGTCATTATGGCGCAGCCTAATGCAATTTTAATTATAGAGGCGCGCCGCTAACTGGTCGGTGCATACAGATTGTTGTTTTTCTGAGGGCTTTTAACAAATTAAAAAGTGGTGTCGTGCGAATTCGGATGCGATGCGAATTGTTCCGGTCAATCATACTTATAAACACTCACGAAACTGAATAAATAAAAATGGTCTATGGTATATTTAATTACTTAATTGTATATATATCTGTCCACGGCTTCGCCCGCATGGTACCTGGATAAAAAGTGGTCTATGTGTTATTCTGATGTATAAGCTATATTACTGTAAAGTTTCATCAAAATCTGTTCAGTAGTTTTTGCGTGGAAGAGTAACAAACATCCTTCACGTCTGTTTTAACCCCAATGATAAAGTGAAGAAACACTTTCAAAAATGCCAAAGCTGATTCCAAAACCATATTTGAACACTAGCATAGACAAAAATACTTATTAGAGAGGACTTGTTTAATATAACTGAAAAAATAAGAGCAAAGCAATGTTTGCAAAGTCACTTCCAAATCATTAATATATATTTGAGATATTTGTTATAAAATGTTCAATCAAAATTATACGGGAACCGTGACGACAAAATTTTCAACTTTTAATAAATTTAAGTAGGACACGTAATAATGACCGAGCCGTGGGTTAAAAATAATATTGTTTCTCTATTTTTAATCTGTATGTTTGTGTCAATAAAAGTAACATATTATAATGATGACTTTGAAAATTGAAAAACCTTTATTTTTAATATCACAAAACGTTGGGAATACAACAAAATTGTCTACAGAACTAACATTATAATTCTTAAAATGAGCAGGTACTTAGGATTAAAAAAAAAACCAAGAACTAATAGTCGACAAGTACATACTTCAACAATGAAAACTACCAATCGCAAATATGCATAAATCAAATGTTATTCAGAGCTAATACCTTAATCAAAAGTAATTATATGATTTTAATCCCATTTATCTGAACGGATAACTTAAATCTAGGATTGTAAATTACAAATTATTATCTGAAATCATAATTACATTATCACATCAGTGTTTTATTGAGGCGCACACATTTATATGATTTGTCTGATTGGTGGATGATTTTTAATGCTGTTTGAAGTTTTGCAGCTAAATTCCCTTCTGAATTAAAAATCATTATTTTTATCTTGAAACCTCTTGGTAATCGCACTGGATTTATGCCCATGGATTAAATTAATCAAAGTTATAATTTGAAGGTCTTCTGTTAAGAATCCAATTACACGTGCCATTAAATCTTTAGGTACCTATATTGGTACTACTTTATTGTACAATGCATTATGATGTTTAAACATTCAAACAGAGCAAAATAAAAGGAAATCGTAGATATAATAGTGATCTCTTCCAGACAACCGTTGGATTGACAGGAATTGATGTAGACTATCGTTAACGGGTTGTTTAGTGTTTAGGACCTTACTCAAAAAGATTATTTAATAGTTGTTTAACTAAAGAGTGTTTCGTTTTTTCTGCTCATAAAGCCTCTTAATGGTTAACGAAACAATAGCAGTAGAATAGAGTGCTGATCGTAATAATATCCTAAAATGATATCAAACTACGATATTTTCAATTCTACCTACGCTAATTTATGAAATTCGTTGTTATAAAAGATAAATAAACTGTCTGTTCTACCATATTAGAATAGCTGCTCCGCGCACGTTTTATAGTTGGGAAAAGTCATGTGTAAAAGTACAAACTCCATGGCTGAGTTATTTTAGAGTTAAAGTTTTATGTCAAACTTTGAATAGGACTGGTACCTACTTTTGAATAAAATTTGCCTCAAGTATGTTATGAACTCTATGAAAAACAAACAATATAATATCCACGAAATATTTCGTCACGTCCGCAGGCATTAGGCATGTCACTGATAAAAATGATAAATCAGGGCTTATTGCGGTCTGATTTGAGATATTTCCAGTGATATCGAAGATCAAGAGAGCACGCCTGGCTTGACTTCAAATGTTTCGTTTGAGATGCGTGATTGATACTGTTATAATACTACTGGCAATTTCACTTTTCTGCATTCATGATATGAATTCTGTGACGTTGTGGAAAAAACTTTAATATTCTAGTTATCGGATTACAGCAGTTGACAGTTTTCAGCATTTTCTTTGAACCAAATAGTAGGTATGTAAAGGCTGTTTTCTATGTATAATATGTATGTTTATACAAAAAAATGTATACAAGTAATATATCAGTCATGTAATTCCAATTACACATGCTCTGCTTTCTTTGGGGCTAGATGATGCTCTGTGAAAATGTACAGCATTATTTATTTATTTATTTATTAAAACAATGCCTTTTTTTTAAAGAATTCATTGTGATATCATGCCTCTTTAATTAATCGAACAGGGTTTATGTTACTGACTATTTTGGTATGTTTCAAAGTTACACTTAAAAGTAACAAAGCCATCGTTTTTCAATGAAACATCGAACTTTTCGGATAAAAAATCTATCTATTTAATAAAATAGAAGACTGCTAACTGTTTAAAGTAGGGCCTTTTTAGACCAACACTGCTTCTTAAGGGGTTAACAAACCGAATGATGGTAAATTAAAAAAATAGAAAATAGAAGAAAAAAGGAGTATAATAGGGATGTTTTTTTTTTAATTCTGAGTTATTTCTGTTCTTGTTTCTTCTTAGTGCACCTTTTGGAATTTAACCCCTAAAGTCCGCGGGATGATGAAGGATCATTATAAAAAAAAAAAAAGAAAAAACCTTAACGTGGACAAAGTCCAGTTGCACTATGCAAAACACATCTGAGGGTGGATCTGAAAACCATGATGGGATCATAGTTGCGAGTGTGTTTTGTTTTTGTTTTTAGGAAACTATAAAAAGGAGCTATTCTAGGTACAGGTTATCAACCCACGGTGACCCTGCTATCTCGACTCGGCGGTGTTTTAATGCGTCCCGATTTCTCTCAATGTTTCCATTTCCACGAATTATTTGCTAAAACAATAGCATGCTTTGTGTTTGTGTCGTTAACCAACATCCACACACAACAATCTGTACTCAAGCACAAGCACCCCTATTACATGAGCGATTATGATTCAAAATGAAATGGTTCAGTCTATGAAGGTATGTTTGTGGGAGTGACGAAACGCGACATGCGGCGTCTTTGAGATTAAACAGTCATTTGATAATTGCCAGTCAACAAACTTAGATTTGTAATTATGGAGTAAAAGAAGTTTATTCTTTGTTTTCCGTGTGCAATTGAGGACGCTGTTTGGACACAGTTTTTAAATTGTTTATATGACGTTATAGAATGTTTTACCTACCCGAAAACGAGGCCACTAAACATAAAGATTTGTGGTAATATAACTACTGTTGAAAATGCAATTCTAGAAATTTCCGAAGCGTTGAAATAAATAAGTAGATATTTATTTGTATAATTTTCTGTGATTTTTTTTAATTGCACCATTAGAAAGAACGAAAGAAACTAAATTTATTGGACACACACAATTTCACAAAAATGTAAATATCGTCGGATCTTTTGCACTTTTATTTCTGTATAGGTAAGTCGTTTATCCGCAAATGTCACGTTCGATATTTAACTGTCTTTAAGAATTGGACCAATTCATTCGTTATTAAGTTTTTCACTTCAAAGTGGAGTTTACCATCAAATTAAGAGCATTGCTTATTTCTATTGAGTATCGCCAGAAGTTAGTAATAATACCAATAAATGAAACTACCCCTCGTCAGGCCAATTTACAAATTCAGTCTAAATTTAATTGTAACAGCAAGAAGTCACGCAATGGATCGGTTGACTTGTCCGTAGTTGGGTCGACTTGGCAAACACTAGTGAATAATAGGGTAAACACTAGTGTTGTTTTATGCCATGGCAATTGCCGAAAAAGTTTTTCGGCTTTAAATCTGAATTCGGCTTTTTCAAGCAGGTACAAACTTTCTAGTCTACCTACTTATTCACTCTTATATTAATTGATTCTGTGTATTACTTTAGGTATGAATGATGGATATAAGATTTTACATAAAACATTTTGTTATCGTAATGATTGTTCCTATAGAGATGTTCGTTTGTAAAATACAGCTCGTTGTCCGATATATCCTTTGGTGGATCTTTGTTGTTCGAGTCCATAACTGGACTTCAGAGATAAGCATTTTTAGATCTTTACTGACTGAATACATTAACACATTTCAAAATGCCTCTTGAATATCTAAAAAAATCGTTTTTTTTTTCATATTTTTGCTTTAACTTCCTGATTCTTCGGCTTTATAGCACAGATTAAGATTACAGTTCAATCCCTACAACATTTAAATAGTCGTGAGCAAGGCTGACTTGCAAATATTGACACTGTGACCCGCCACGCATAGGCCAGTTCCCCCTGATTGATATAGTGTGGTCAGTGGTAACCCTAGTTTTAAGCCAATCGAGCGCAGTAATGTTTAGTTTTATTGCCACGCAACTGCGAGCAGGCGAAAAAGAATACAACACTTTTGAAACATATTTAAATAAAACAAGATGTTATTATTTAGGTGGGTAACATAGTTTGTTTCCAGTTCCAGTTCTAACCAAGCAGAGTTTGTTACCTGATTCTTCTAGGCTTGGTCGCGCGCGAGGAATCGGAGTAAATTCGCTTTAAAATTTTAAATTCACCTTGTTTTTAAGTTGACGTTTCTATATGATCCTTGTGATTTCAATGAATAAAAACCTATTGACTTTGACTTTGTTCGACAGGTTCATGCGGCATATTCACAGAAGGAATTAAAGTCGGGTGGGTTTTATTCTATCTACCCTCTTTCTCTCCAATTATGGTAAATATCCCGTTTTGATGAACATTAAGAAACAAACAGTGATAACCCTTTTTTAGACCCAACAGCACTTAGTCTTAGCGAAGTACGATTATTTGTGACGTTGGAATCAGAAACTCTTCCACGTTACCGAAACAATCTGGCCCGGAACAAATATTTGAAGATCGTATAATGTTAGCGTTTGTTTGAACACCTCTTGTATTGTCAGTTTTGACTTTGTATCTCACTGTCATATAATGTGTCTGCGTGAAAATGACAAATCCGTCGCCTCTAATTAAAGTATTAACCGATGGTTCATTATCGTACCTATATCGTCTTCAAATTATTGTTGACTGGTTCTTATCACTGTTTTGAGCCTATAAATTTATCGAGTGGAAATATACATTTGTACACTATTGACGGTTGAGTTTTAACCCACAACCTTCAGATCACTTAGTAGGCACTGCTCTCGATTACATTGTGCATATCACCTGCATCTTATCTATCTACGTCACTGCCATAAGCTGTTATATAAAAGCGCCGGCCACCATAAACCCTCTTTAATATTCGACAGCTAAATTCCAATAACATAACGCCAAATCCCACGGCTTCAGATTTCGGCGTGACATATCTAATCTACCGTCAGCGCATATCGCGGGCTAAATTACGTTTATTTTACAACTCTGATTTGCCGGTGTCACAGTACTTAGTAATAGTACTGGCTTACAGTAGTTCCACTTGACAAAGACACTGAAGGAACATACAACGGCGAGACACCGCCCAAGAGAGTAAAATAACCCGAGAGAAAAAGGTCATAGTGAATGAACTGCTCCAGTAGTATGAACACCTAAGGTTTTTTTAGGAAAGAGTAAAAACATTTCGACTATCTCTTTTGCCTGATGGAAAAGAGAAACAGATGTAATATCTCTCTTCTTCTCTGTAGACAAAACTGTTGATTTGGTACCTACTCAAGTCTGCTATCACACGCACACTTCATTTGAAACAAAGTCATTTTATTATGAAAGCTTCTGAATGATTGAATCAAAAATCAGCGCAATAAAGCTCATTTTGGTAAGGTGGGTAGTTCATAGTGACACAGACCAGCCGGCGGTGCCACAAAGGATGATAAGATTGATATGCTATCGGTATCGACTATTAACTTAAACGCGACGTTATGATGGTTGTAATTTTTCGTGTCGAACACGAATTTCGATGTGATAAGGTACGGTTGGCAGAAGCATTGTTTTGAAATTTTTTAAAGGTTTTTAAATTTACATATCAAAGTTTGTAACTAAGATACATATTCTGTTATGCATACAATTCTAGTATTATAAGGCTGGACCACTCCCAAGTAGGTAAATCTAAATATTGTTCTAGAATGATCACGAATAATAAAGTTTTTAATAAATATTCTGGCCAAGGCGCACCAAAAATCTATTTTCATTTGCTTCCATGGGTTATGCCTGTCTTTTTCACTTTATTCATAATAGTATTATCTGTACTGCCTACCGGTTGCCAACTACATATTTAAAGTAAAAAGTTTAAATGGTTTCTAAATTAATTTCACCCGTGTACGAATCAGACATCTACCATTTATTTCTTCATATTTTTCGCATTTTTCGTGTTGGCCTAGTGGGTGATACCCCGAATTCTGATCGTCGTGGGTTCGAACCCGGTCGTGCACCAAAGGATTTTACAAGTGCTCAAAACGGTGAAGGAAAACATCGTGAGGAAAACGGCATGTCTTAGAACCAAAAAATCGAAGGCATGTCCCAACAGTTAGTGTTCCAATAAGCGGCGATGGGCTTGCAACCTGTCACGTGGAATGCTTACTACTTGCATAACGCGGACATGTACCAAATGTAATGTATGGACGTGCCTCTGACTACCCCCTATTTGATACTCAAAATAACTACTCACTGAGTATGTATCTGAGGATGTCCACCAAGGGGAAAACAGTCGTGAGAGTGTTTATTTTTGTTTTTTGCCAAGTACTTATACTAGTTTTAATGTGTGAACGCTTATACATATATTTTGCTATCCCTTCTTGTTGGCCTTTTTCCGAGCATTGTAAATCCGATTTGGACATGTGTACCCTCACAAGCAAACATTAGTTCCAAGATAACGTTGGCGTGTGTTTGAAATGAATTGTGCTCGAGACGATTCGACGAAAACTCTGTTCTTAACTAAGCAAGACATAACTGCAAGACTTAAGAATCAGTTTGTCCACGATTATAATACTTTACCCATCGTACTGTGACCATATCAAATACCACTGGACTTCCGTATCTGTGAAAATACTCAAACTCGTATAATTAGTAGAGAGAAAATAGTTTATTGGATAGTAGTAAACCTACCTTAATTATTTACATAAATTAAAAAAAAAGAGATAAGATATTCGGATCGCGGATTTTGCATGACTGTTCGATTTTCGAACGAAGTTACTTTTGAAAAAAGCAGATATCCGGCTGAGACGCAAAAGGTGCGGTTTTGATTCCTGCTGCGGGACAAAGTTTTGCATGTTCTGCCGATATTTGTTCCGGGTCTTGGTGTTATGGTACCATGGTACTCGTAGTTACTGATACCCATGATACAAGGAATCCTAGTGTGGGGTCAGGACTATGTTTGTGACTATTTGGTGCAAGTTTCTGTCTAATTCCATTCCTTGTAGACACCATCGACATAAGTGTCGAGTGTCCAGTGTAGCATTAGTTTTTACAGACTATTAAATATATCAGATTAACATGAATAGAACTAGCTTTTTGAGTTTAATTCAAAGTGGCCGGTCCCCATTAAAAATAGCTAAATAGCTACGAGATAGATGAGAGCTAATAGCTGTTATTTTTTCTATGCAATCATCAAAACTTCTACAATTTAAAAATGACCTAGAGGTTCCCTTGTTAAAATTTTGGACGATTTGGACATTGCTAAGCCCTCCAAAAATAGTAGTTCCCATTACCATTTGATTAGTGCAATTAGCTACCCACGGCATCACCCGCGTGGTACCCGGATAAAAAGTAGTCGATGAAAAATAGCCCCTAACGTTAATGCAGCTACATTAAGAAGCGCATTCGCTCGAACGTTTTTTGGTCGGCTTACATTGCAAAAAAATATCCACTAAAAGCCCTTTTATTTTAACAGGATAATAAATAGCCTATGTCTACCCTAAAGGCTTACTCTAAATATCGGTGAAAGAATTTTTGAAATCCATCCGATTTCCGAGTCGTTGCGAAGATTACATAATACATATAAACTTACAAACTTTACATCGTTATAATATAATTAAGTATAAGAAAAACATTTATTCATACAACTATGTACAAGTATATACAAAAAATACACGCTATTAAAGACCGTTGCAAACGATCTATAAATAGCTCAACTGATCCAGATCACTACCAGGCGGAAGCGTTCCCAAAATACTGGCCGCATTGCCACGCTGAATGGCAATGCTAATGCGTTGACCCAGATAAGAGCCAGCCAGTATAAGTAGATTAATGAGCCGGTCTAGGTGTGGTACAAAGGTACTGTGTTAGTTCCAGATGCTCACGGTACATGGGATCCTAGTGTTTTAGTTACCTCTAACGGAGTAGATATCCTGGCTGTGCACCGGTGGTGGAGATACGCGCCTTGGCTCAGGCCGACTCGGGGCTCCCCAGAGCGACTGGCAGAGTCCACTCCGTAAGGCTTCACTGGCTGATAAACCTGTTAATAAAGAAATAAAATATTGAAATACTGATTTACAGAAATTGTTTTGAGAAACTTTCTAATATTGAAATTCTTGTTCATTGAATGGGTACGTTGGTTTGTGTTTAAAAATAAGTGGAGACTGTGGAAATGGTACGTAAATTGGAGTGAATAGTACAAAACAGAAGGAAAAAATCATTAACCAAAAATTACCGGAGACGTATTAATATGGTAGGCACGTAATACGTATAATAATACGTATCAGTATTGGGGGGAAAAGAATTAAACAAAAAGTGAAAATCGGTATTAAATCCCTTTAGAAAACCATTAATAACGACTTATATTAAACTTTACCTACCCTTTTTTTTATTAAATATTGGTATTTTAGTTTTTTACTGGATTTAGCGCTCGCTGCTCTATAAAACACTTCACACACTTTTCTTTCTTTCTTTCTTTCTTTAGTAATCGGAAAAGTAACCAATTTGATATTCATACAGTAGTTACTTGAGGATGACTATTTAATCTAAATAAAAGACAAAAACACGATTGAAGAAACTTTTCACGAAAGGTTTATTTTTTAAACTTCTCCCAAATCACGTTTTACGCCTATCATTCGAATCTAGAAGATATTGACGGTAGGTAATCTCGGTACTTAGATAAGTGGAAGAGTATTTTCGTTTTAATTTTCTAGATAATCTTTGATATTTGATATTTTTTCGTCATGCCCAAATCCACCCCTCTCACACTGCGAATATTTTGATGGAACATTACGTTTGGTTTGGCTTGTATTTAATCATATTTACCGTATTTTACTCGGTATCATGTCAATATTGTTTGATCAAAGTGTGAACCATAAAAAAACCATTCATTTAAATCTTTTAACAAAATACAGTTAATCAGAGGCTATGGCGTACTAGTCCCATGTCTTCGCCACCATGAACCAAGTATGAGTAATTTTAATTAATTGACTCCAACGAAATGAGGAAGTGAGTTACTCACGATTTGTGTATGAATTTCTATGTACGGAATAGAGTGTAGTTAGCTAAAACATATTAACTCATTAATATGTTGTAAAACATATTAACATATTAAACGCTTCCGCCTGGTAGTGATCTGGATCAGTCGAGCTATCTATAGATCGTTTGCAACGGTCTTTAGATAGCTAGCTGTTTCATCTGTATTTTTTATATATACCTACTTGTACATAGTTGTATGAATAAATGTATATACATATTAAAAAGTTTATAATACTTTAAAGTATTTATTAATACTTTAATAAATACCATAAAGTATTATGAAAATTACACTAGCTGTGGAAATATCATGTGACTTCTGCTACGTTTCGCCTTGACAAATTTGCGTTAGCGTGAAAAGAAAACTGAGCACGAATTATTTGTCTAGAGCACCCTGTCACTCAACCGAACGCAGGGTGACCTAGAAAAAACCGTTGACACGACGAAGGAGCCTATAAAGTTAATTAAAATGTTCGGGTCTATCAAACAAAATTTTAAAGGGATTATCGATAAACATTTATCAAAACACATGTATTTAGGTAATCACTGCTGTAACTACACGATAATAAGTATAGATAGGAAACCGGCTCACCGATATCGATATAAGTAGTTAGTTGTTACTATAATCAGGTTAAAATTCAAGATACTGGGTAACAATTTTGATTGTACTCTGCCGTAATTTACCTTCCGAGTTAACTACAAAAATACTAGGGTCAAAATAGAGTTATATTTTTAAATTTAATAATTTCTGGTTATGAGCCTAGATTCAGATATAAACAAATAAATAATGCTGGTCATTTTTCACACAGCATCATATAGCCCCAATATAAGCAGAGCTTGTGTTATGGGTACTACATGACTGATATACTACTTATATATTTTTTTGTAAATACATACATACTATACATGAAAACACCTATACCCGATGCATATCATACAAACATTTGTCCCGCGGCGGGAATTGAACCCGCAGCTTTCTGCGTCTCAGTCGGACCTTTACCCACTGCGCCACAGAGGTCGTCTATATATATCTGATTTATCTCTCCTTGTTTTTATTATTTATAATTAAATATTTATACACGGTCGTTTGTAAGGTCATCCATAAATAGGTTCTGGCTGAAAACCAGCGCACCTTCATATCCCGGTGGTATGGACCTACAAAATATGGCAGGACATGTTAGGCTCGCACGATACGTAGATTACCAAGGTATTATGTGAAATATAAGCTACGTTTATACCTAGCTAATACTTAGCTAGGTTAATCCACCCCTCTCACACTGCGAATATTTTCGTCATCATTGAAGGAAAATTACATTTGGTTTGGCTTGTATTTATCCCTGGTATCATATTTACTCCATTTTACTCGGTATCACGTCAATATTGTTTGACTATAAATCAAAGTGTGATCCATAAAAAAACCATAGATTAAAAAAACCCATTTATATAACTTAACACAATACAGTTAATCAGAGGCTATGGCGTACTAGTCCCATGTCTTCGCCACCATGAACCAAGTATGAGTCATTTTAATTGACTCCAGCGAAATGAGGAAGTGGGTTACTCACGATTTGTGTATTAATTTCTATGTACAGAATTATTAGAGTGTAGTTAGCTAAAACATATTAAAACATATTGCGTTAATATGTACCTGGATCTTTTTTGTGTTATAGTGTTTTTCAAATTTTTTTTGTTTGACTGTAATAACATTTATTATTTCTTTCATAACTCTGTAAAATAAATAATACTGGCATTAAGTGGTAGTTTACTTTAAATATTGGATTCAGTTTGAGTGAAGGTCGCGGAACGGCTTATTGAGAGATATCTACGAAATCTCTTGACGTGATAAAAACCGAAATATGGAAATCAGTGGAAGGATGAAAGTCACCGACATAGCCTCAGAGATGGAAGTGGCAATTAATAGACGAAAAACCGTCTTTTGTAGCATTTTCTCCTATACTGGCGAGTGTAAGTGGTAGAGTGTATGAAAATTCCCCCCCCACCCCCCAATCTGATAGATCTACGTTATCTTAATAGAGTGTGTATATATATTTTTTTTATAATAACCACAATTTCTGAGTTTGAACATTTTCGGTATTTCGGCACATAATGACGGGAATTTAGCTCCAAATGAGAACTTCAAAAAAGTCTTTGCGGATAGATTTTAGTGGCAAAAATCGATCTACCCTCACTCACTCTTTTCTTGCAAACGATACCACTTTTTATTATAAATAATCACTACCAAAATTATGTTCATTACTATGATACTTTCAGAAGTTATATATATGATTAGTTTATTAATCCAATGAGAAAGAATGAGACGGGTCGTACAAGAACTCTGATTTGTATCTTTATTGCAGTGCTAATGGTTAAATTACAGTGCTATGAATATAAATCCCGGTTAAATTTTGACATGAAGAAGTCGGCACGTGACACTTGATTATTAAATTGGCCCAAGTTATAAAATACAGAGTTAATTTTTACCAAAAACAGGATATAGTCCACAATAAAAAATAAAATAAGGAAAATAACAAATTTTTAAATCCTAAATCCATAAATTCTCATGTGCCATCGGTTCGTGTTCACGTATCACGTGCTTTCTCTGCAGAAAGTGGGCACGTGCCAAATAATTATGATGTTCGGATACCTAGTTGTATCCTCTTAAATTTACGGACTAAGTTGGTATAGATAGGAGGATATACATACTATGTTATCAGATGTGTAACTTTCTATTCCATTCTATTCTAAACCCGCTTCAGTTTATGCTTTGACTCTGTCACAGGAAGCGATGTCACAATGGCGTCTTCGTAGTCAATTCAATGATGGGCCCGCGGCCGGACGATGGTCATTGATTCTTGCGCCGGCGCCGTTCGGCTTGCCTTTTGTTTTTAAACTCTCTGACTCATTGATCTAATAGTTACGTTCTTAATATGACTTCTGGGTTGGTAAATTAAATGATGGTTTTGCTATTTAAGGATGTTTTAACTAGGATGATTTTATTATTTGTATTATGGTCTATTTTTGTCAGTTCCGCCTTTTGATTAACGCAGTCAGACGAATTGGTCAGACCATAATAAAGTTTTTGTCGCTCAAGGACTATTTGTTTGAAAACAACTGAAATATTAACATTTCATGCTTAATTTCGATGGGCTTGCATTTTTAATGATGTCAGTTTACAGAAAATATGGAAAGGAACATGTGGTGAAAAAATCCATTGTTGTTAGAAACTCTTGTTAGGGTTAAGCTCGCCTTTGTACATGTCTTTGTAAAATATGTATTTTCTGTGTGTACAATAACAGAATTTTGCAAATCTGGGCTCGAACGCACCTTTGGATTGGATATCTAGGTATACCTGTATAGAGCCCAATAGGATGGGGCTTTAAAAAATAAAATACATCTGAACATAAGCCTAAAATCAATCATACCGATATAAATTGTATCTATTATATGTATAAGCTGAGATTGGTTAGCTGGTAGAAAATGCATTAGTATTAAGTCCGCTTATTGTGTTAACTTTTAATTAAATGAGAAAAAAATTGTTAATAAATAAGATCTATAGATTCTAACTACACTCTATCACGCAAATCTGTCTTGTACAAAATAATGTTATCATTCCGGCTACTGCTCTTCCGATAATTTCCTCAATCTTACCCGCTGCATCCTCAATATCCCCTACATCCTCTCTCCATATATCACAGTTTCACACTTGACATTAGATGTGTCGCCGTCCTGGCGCCAACGAATCGCTCTCTTCCTTCGCAGATATTATATAATCTGTGGTCCCGGCACTGATTGGCCTTGCTCTTATCGTTCTTATCCTGTTTCGAGATGTCCGCCCGATCTGTTACGCTACAATCAGCTATTCTGTGGTTGGTATTTGAGTATTATGTCCTTAGCGTTCCTAAACTTTTTAATTTTGGACTCGTTTTAGGGGGAATCGGGCTCAAAAAGAGCAAGGCGAAGATACCATGTCCAACCCGAATGACCCTTATGCGTGTTTTACGATTTTTATAGTTCAGGTGCTAGGGCTATTTTTGTGACCTGATGTTTATAAAACATGCATAGTTTGCTGATTTTTCACTTCATTTTATGCAAATGGTAATTCTGCGCTTGGAACAGCAAATATTAGTTGGTTTTTTAACTTAAATTGGATTTGACGTTTGTAGTCTACGACCACAATGTATGACGTAGTTACTTTAATTTCCCATAATTTTAATTTAAAAGCACTTATGTTTTAAGCATAGTGTCGTATTTCATAATTAGCCTTACAATAATTTACCTTATTGATGTAGCTGTGCGTTAAAATAATATCATTATCTGTCAAGAAAACTAACAATTGCATTATATTAATGTTTTACTTTTAAATATGTATTATTTTGATAATTATCCTTCTTGAATGGGTATCTAATTTGATACCTATTTAAGAAGGAAAGTTCCCTTTTACACAATAACTTAATAACCGACTTGTATTGGTATTTATTTTACTAGGCGTTACAACAAGGAGAGCGAGTTTTTTTCACGAACTCCAAATAAGTAAGATTGTCCCAAGTCGTCTGTATGTTGTTTTGTGTGATTGTTTTTTTAATGGGTAGGAGTGGAGGTCCCATATAAATTAGGTGAAAAGATGGGAAGTAAAAAAATTATTTTAAACTTATTTTACAATTAGCTCAGCTCCGCAATGGAGGACCGTTGCTTTGACCAATGTATCTTTAGTTAATTGTTCAAAAAGCAACAGTCATTTATTTATGGCTTTGAATTTTTAAAACGCTTGCACAATCATACTATGGGAGGACTCATTCAGATTCCGATGTGTCTAATAAACACCTAAGTACCTAGTTAGTATTAGGCGCCGTAAATTATGTCGCCCCACTGCGCATATCAGACGACGCACCCAACTCATAACGAGTTGTGTTAAACTGGCTAGTCATTTAATACACGCTTTCAAAGCTTTCTCAAGGACATATTTGGATTTATGAAACTATAAAAATATATATGCGCAGTTGAGAAAAATGGTTAAGCTCAAACTATTGTATAAAAAATCAACATAACGTCAGACCTTATGACATAAATGGGATCTGTTTAGTAGATGTTGCATGGTAGAGTTTATGTGCATATAAGAACTAATATTATCAATCTAACCCGGATCTCGTACCAGGGAAAGGTGAAGAACTGGATTCTTCAGGAAGGGAAATTATAAAAATTGCCTTACATAAAAAATATAAACATGACTTCCTGAAATAAGAACATTCTGCCCTCCAACGCAAAAACAAATCAAAGATTTAGACTAAAACTTAACAAGAAAACAAAAAGTAATATATTTAAAATCGAATGTTTCTGGTCATTGGAGACCAGCTAGCTTGAAAAAGTTACTTCTTCAAAATGACATTTTGTCTGTCCAAGAAAATATATTCAAATCCCTTTTTTATAATATTATTTTGGACAATATGTTTGAAGTACTTACCATAAAGAAAATAATATCAAGAAAGTTAAATAGTTAGATAAAGTTCTCTACTTAGAATATAAGCAGATGATAGAAGTTTAATTTTTGAAGACTTTTGACTTGAAGTTATCATTGAACATTATTATTGTTATTGTTTTATTAATAAAAAAAACAATACACCTTAAAAACTAAGTAAGTTTGCACGAGATTACAATTTTTGACCGCGTTGACCACCAACATAGATTGTGTTATCAGTAAAAAGGACGCCGCGGGAACTCACTGGGACAATACTGCTTTATTGGTCCATCAATGGGACCGGGTTCATTCATTCGATATAATTAGCTGGTAAGTACTTCAAATCGATCAGTGAATGGACAGAAAAGCGTGGAGTAGAATATATATATTTTCCAATAGTTTAATAATCGATTTATTATATTTATCACACAAATTGTATGTTTCCGATGCACTCTCTATTTATTATGTTAAATCGATTTAAACAACCTGAGGGAAAGTTATTGTATGTATTGATATCTGCAAGACTTGGGGCACTGCTAATGCGTTGCATGGCCTGAAGAAATATTTTTACATTATTCGGAAATACCTCATATTTTTGGAATATCAAAAAAATCTTGTCACTCATTGCTTCACACAAAAAATATATATATATTTTTTTTTTTTATGTGTGTTGAACGTCATTTAGGCCCGATTTCACCAACACAAAAACGGTTAGGTCCTGATCAAAGCTTTTTGACATATTATTCATAGGAATCTGTCATTATAACCAATAGTTAGACTTGACAGTCCGTATATTTTTTATATAAAAAAAAATAGCAGGCCTTAGATTTTTATACCTATAGATTTGAAACAAAACTAGCCACAAAATAATATGCTTCAAATCATCTCTAATGCTTCAATCATCTAATCGGTGTCACGTTACCCACAAAGTATGGGTGGTCAAGCACAGAGCTCGATTATTCCACAACCAGCCCACTGACATCCACTGACATCCACTGAGCAATCTAGAATTCCAAACGGAAACCGATGTCCAGTATCTTTGTCATATCACTATAGTGCATAAATCCTTCTATTCAGCATTTGACAATTACTGAAACTCATAAATGGCTCCACCAATTTTGATAACCGACTTTAGTATTATAGACTTATATGTATTATAGACTTTTAGTATTGACAGGCTTTTTTAAAACATTGTTAGTATTTATTCAAAGTTTACATCTTTTATGAATATAAATATTATCTGAATAAAATCGTTACGTGACTGGCTCACTGACTGTCTTGCGATCAATGCTCAGCTTAAACTATAAGTCCGTGAGATCTGAACGGTATGTTTCTTTGCAGGGGTGCACTAAAATGGACTGTCCAAAATTACAACTTTAGTCGGTGAATGCAACGTGAAGATGAAGTTTGTATAAAATGCCATTACTACCCATATAAAACTGCATGACTGACTCACTGACTGACTGACAATACAATCATAACTCAAGCCATAAGTCTCAAGGACCTGAGTGAATGAATGAGGGAGCACCTTACATATTAAAAGGTTCATTCATTCATTCAGCAAAATAACGTGAGTTTTTATGGAAGTCACGAGAGTGACTCTGTATCTTGATAACATTTCCTTTTAGGATATCATTAATGATTTCAAATTCTCAAAAGTTTCTAAGATTATAAATAATAAATAATTCTTGACATTTTTATACCGCAAATAGCCCCGTAAAGTAAGCAGAGTGTGTTATGGGAACTACATGACTGATAAACTACTTATATACTTTTTTTTACTTAGTTTATATAGAGATGTGTCGATATGATAAAATTCTGCATGTTAAACAAAGTAACTCTCTTGGGCGAGGGCGTTATCGTGGTGACACGCTGTCTACCGAGCATCCCTTATCTCCTTCGGAACACAGACCTATTGTTGGCGTATAGCCTGTATAAAAGATTCCTTCATTTTTAATGACCAACAGGATCACTCGGGGTCGCGCCTTCCTGGCCACTGGATTATTAGCGGAATTTTATACGATAACAAAGTATTTAATTAGGTTCTCGTTCTAGGAAAAGGAAACTGATTAGGTGCGACATTCGAACAAACCTTGCTAATTAAATTGTTAGCTACAAAATCGGTGTATGTTCGTCATGCGAAGATTAACGCACCTGAATTTGAGCTTTAAAATATGTTATTTTAACCTAATAAGGTTGGTTTCTATCTACACTTAAAAACTATTATTTTGTAAATTATAAATTGCATACGGCAGTTTAGATAGTCGTATCACCGCTTCCGCTGACTTTTCGCAAAATAATTAACTAATTAGGCTAACCACCTACTACTTACATAACTAATTTCATATTTTTGTATTGAATAGGACTTTTGAACGACCCGATCGGCGATCCCGACAGACAACTCACTACCAGTCCGTCGTCGCTAAGTTTCCACGAGCATCGATTCTTGCACGCTTAACTTGAGCCCAGGACACCGTTTTGTCTACGAAGAGAAGTTAAAAAATATTTCTATCGTCTATTCTGTTAAACAAAAGAGAAAGGATAAATACTTTAAGTCTTCTCGTCGGTCGGTAAAACGTTGTCTTGGGTCGTCATGATAAGCAGGCACTTGGCATGAGGACCCAAAACAACGTTTTATCAATGATACTCCATTCGCGTAACTGCAGACTAATTACCTTGTCGTCAACTTTCTATGAATTTGATAGTTTAAAGTTCAATTGCTGTGGTTAGCAGTCTACGAAATACAGAACAGCAGTGAAAAGCAGTCACTCAGACTCTCACTTATAATGTATATATATATATATATATATAAAAACCTAAATATATAATGCTGTCGATTGGACCTTCAGGGTTTGCATAGACTGTAATATTATCCCGTTAAAATAAAGGGAAATTAAAAGAAAGCCGTGTTGGCCTAGTGGGCGATACCTCGACTTCTGATCCCGAGGACAGAAAACCGGCATGCCCTAGAACCAAAAATTTAAAGGCATGTGCCAACAGTTAGTGTTCCAATAAGCGGCGATGGGCGTGCAACCTGTCACGTGGAATGCTAACTTGCAAAACGCGGGCATGTATCAAATGTAATGTTTGGATTTGCCTCTGACTACCCCCTACTTGGTATCCTCAAAGATCTACTCACTGAGGATGTCCATGGGGAAGACAGTCGTGAGCGTGTTTGTTTTTTAAAATAAATAGGTTTTTCGTGGCGGCCAACTTTGGAATTTGAGTCGACGAAAAAAAATGCGTTTCTTACGAACGCTGCATTTACGATAAGATTTACCTTCAATTATCTGGGTACCTAGTTTGTAATACAATTACAATGTGCTCAAACGCCTGGGTGTCAAAACGAAGTCTGTCTGACTCATTGTTTGCAAAAAGTACCATTAAATCTTAAACTAATCCGTTCCCACGTCTCCGCCTACTCTTGATGGACGAACACAGTGAGTAATCCACAAGGTTTCCTTCGTTATAATCAAAAGAATCAGTTGAAATTAAACAAAGACAAAGTCCACTGTCTGTGGCCTCTATCTTAAGGAGACGTTGATGGTAATTTCCATCGTTTTATCCTTGCAGAATTATATTGTGTAACGATGAACACGACTTTGCTTTTGGTTTCTTGCTCAAACTCTTCAAAACAAACCTTCCTTCCATAGGTGTCTTATCAAGGATTGCCGATCTGATAGCAACTAAGAAATAATATGCTGTGACTAGCTATTCTTTATTAGTAAATGCTCAAGAGACAGTCTCCAACTAGTTCGGAGGGTAGAGTATTCTCGAATTTGGCACTCCATTCGTAACCCTTATCCATAAAGCATAAGTTTATTGCTAGTATGTAAAGATTCTAAAGTTAAAAGTTCGAGACAATTCTTAGTTAGTTTTCTAAGAAAATAAATAAATGTTTAATTTACATAAATGTATAAATGACTCCTTAAAAAAATAAGCATCATATAACGCGATCACGACTATAATCTCCATATTATGTATCATCAGATCTATGTAAATACAAGATTTGAGATGAGATTACGAAGAAGGGGAACCATATCCAAACATATTTATTATATTTTTTTTATGCAACTACTTTAGTTGACCAAAAAAACCATTCGGTTTACCTGTTGGTACCGTAACCTATGGACGCTTACAACACCAGATACCTAGCCTCCTATCTACAGGCCTAGAGATATAAGACACTTGTCCACTTTTATTTCATGTTTATAAATCGAATTCTTCCCATTAATACTCACAGGGAATCCTAGTGTGGGGTCAGGACTATATAATGTGTCTATGGGGCGAAAAAAAAAACAGGTGATAGTTATGTAAAATTTTGCGACGCACAGTGTGGACTGTGACCCATTTCCTAGCGTATTTAATCACCCATTCATTTTCGGGTATCGTCTGGCAAATGTCTCATGATCGCAGTTGCGGTTCTCACGCGCAGTTGCCACCACTCCTACGCGTATTAGTCACCGTCATATGCTACTTTAATTGAACTAGAGATCTAGTCGTGAATTAAATCGTGGCTCATCATTGTACTGTGTGAATATTCACGATGAAAACGACCTTCGAGGAATCTCCATTCATGAGTAATGAGCGTCTTTTATGATTTGTGTGTGGATGGTGTGGTTGGATCGTGAAATTTAATATTTGAGCGGAGAGACGGATTTATAAACAGAATCGCTTAAGAATGACTTTATTAAGGCATCTTCCAATAAAGTACGGTTGTAGAAACCACTGTTAAAATCCTTGAATCCATATATGTAACAAAAACCTGGTTATAAAGCAAATGGTGCCTTTTTAAATAGGAAGAGAATACTTATAAAGTTATCTATTTAGAGAATACATTTAGTAACCCGATTCTCGTTTTTTTTACAAAGCATTGGCAAACAGGAATATTGGGTATTTATATACCTATTGGTAAGCGGTTAAAGGTGTCATTTACTGCTGACCCTGAGATATATAACGGGTGAAGTATTATGTGCTTGTACGAGTATTTAAGTATAATTGTGTCAGTTTACTTTAAAAAAAAACATTGACAAATACTTAGTTGTACTTACAGACAACCTTGGGATAAAAATGATTCTATGTGATTTTGAATTGGACGGAAGTGTAAAATTTGGCCAATTTGGCGTAAAAACATGATTATTTTTATATGGGTAAGTCTATAAAATTGCATCTGACAGCCAACGACCAAGCTAAGAAGGCAGATTGGTAAATATCCTAGATTGTTTTCAGAAGCTCACTAAACAAACAGTTTGTCAACAATTAAATTGTACAATCTAACGGCATTGGTTGATTGTCGTGCGAACGGGGATCGGGTTAAGAGGTGTTAATTGTGCGGGATTGAATGTTTTCTCAGGGCAGAATCTCAATTGATGGCAATTGTCTGCGTGCTTTTTGTCAGTGCTCTCTGGTTTTGGTCACAATGTTCAAAAAATGTGTCAGAAAGTGTCCTTTTGGTAGTCGAGCCTTACCTTCGAATGATTTCTTGAAAGAGTTTTAACATGTAGACTAGACATTTATTAAGATAGTCTTACATGTATCTATCAGCATTTAAGAGTGAACACACATAATGTCAATAATTATCAAATAACTTTAAGTCCTGGCTAACGCTCTAATTGTATCTACAACAATGATTAACTTTTTTTGGGCACTTCTTCTGTTGTAAATCAAACTATTAATTATTAAGCAATGTATTTTGTATGTGACTGTTTGTGCCAAAATACAAATAAATAAAATAAACTTTATTTTTATTGAAAAATGTATTATAGTAAAAATCTGGTGCATTGGTTAAAATCTTATAGATTAAATATAAATTCAATAACCATTGACTATATTTTTCAATCAGAAATACATTTGATTTATCCTGTTATTGCAGTCTATCTACTCGTATATATCTATATATTTTATGCCGGAAAATTATTAGGCAAAGAATCACCAATACACTGACGTGATCTGCACTTAACTAACGAAATCTGTTTGCAACTTTTTCCTGTTTTTGCCATCGATATCAACCATTAAATTATCATGTAATTATTATAAATACATAATTTAACAAAAAAAAAAACTTTACCTAACTTGAAATAATACCATCTTCTGTACTTTTCGTTATGATTTTGTTTTTTGTCTTGGTATTAGGACTTTCATAATTAATGCATCAAATTTCATTATGTTTCCCGAAGAATAGATCATATATAGAGACTCACACTCTCAAGGTTTTGTGGCTATATAAAGTGTTCAAAGAGTCTGCGAGCGGCCACTGTGACTTCTAGCCGCTTAGAGACGCCTCCATTGTGCTAGGAGTCCAACCATATGCACCAGTGTGTTAGGAGTCCAACCACATGCACCAGTGTGTTAGGAGTCCAACCACATGCACCAGTGTGCTAGGAGTCATGCAGGGCACCTGACTGCTTTGTCGTCTAGAAGCCTCGATGTCTAGACACCTGCAGTGTTGCCACTTTATAAAAAATAATTGAAGTGGAAGTCGGCTTTAGACCATTTATAAATATTTGCGGGAAGGCATCCTAACAGAGGTGATCTATGTCTGATGACGATAATTATGACTTTTGTATTGACGCAGAGCTGCTGTTATCCTCGATATGGCTGAAACTCACAACATAGAAAATATTTTGTGAGTTTCAGCCAAAAATATCGCTTCAATCTGTAACACTTACCGACAGCTAGCTAGCTAGTCCAGTTTATATGAATGTATATACTCATAGTCCGATTCTAGAACAATCAAAAAATCTCTCAGTCGGCGAATTAACAATCATGAGTTGATCAACTCATGATTCACTGTCAATTGGTCTGATCTATGCCGCCTTTGAAGTATTCGGCTTTTGCAATTGTTCATAAGTATACTGACTTGTACGGGAAGATCGAATAGGGTTAGATTGAAGCTTTGGGCCGATGTAGAAAGTATTTGATCAGATTGGTATTTCCTTGAAAATTTCATCTTTAGAAATTATGTAAAGATTTGAATTATTTGGAAGATGAGGGTTGAAATTTACTGAGACAAATTTAAATTTAAAAATTGTATTAAGTTTTCCACTATAAGAATAATTAATTAATAATTTAACTTGTTTTAACGCTACAGATTCTGAGTACCGTTAAATCTATCGAGATTCAATTCTTTTAAACTTTAAAATCATCATTTTTTTTCTTGTTTCTTTTTACCACATTAACTCCATTACCCATTAAAAAATTAAGCGTGAATCCTTACGCTTGAAAAGACCTTTGTCGCCACCTAAAAATCCAGCGCAATCAACTAATCATCTCCTTGTTGGCCCAACCGCTTCAAAGGGCCATTAATTATGAATTTGGCCAGCAAATCGCCTCACACGACCAAGGGATTTGCGAACGCCACGTGTGAGTCATTAGCCTAATGGGGACCCTGGAATCTTTCGCCTTTTATAACGGTTTTGAATCTTGATTTCGACTGGCGAAAAACGAAGGGAGCACGGAGAGTTGCTGTAAATTGAACCTTATTCCTTTTGACACACCAGTATTAAGCTAAAGCGCTGATATGACTGTGACCCTAACTTTCGATCGAAGTTGTAGGTTTAAATTCCGCCGATCTTTCACTGGAGGATATACGAAGCGAAAGAGTTAGGTATGCGATTGGAAATCCGTGGTTTCTGCCTACCCCTCCCTGAGACAGGCGTGACCTTATGTAGGTTGTATGTATTCCACTGGAAAATGTGAGCAATGCTACAGTATGAAAATATCGTGGCATATCTTAGATTGTTTTTCATTATCGATCACTAGGCTCTTTTCAGGGCCACCGTTCCTCATTATGTTCAGATTTTCGGCCTTGGTGACCAAGATAGAACACGAATAGGGCTGTCTAGCACAAATTGGATAAGGATAGACATGCGTGAAACTGATTAGGTCAGTTTATTATAATGAAATAAACTTACAGCTGCTATTACCTACCCATAATACATACAATCAACAAAAACAAATACGTTCACGACTGTATGATCCATGATGAAAACCCTCAGACATACTCAGTGCGTAGATATTTGAGGATATCAAGGAAGGGGTCTCCGCATTTTGCAATTAGTTAGCATTTTTCTGAATGGTATGATGATCACACTTCTTTATTTATTAATTTGTAAACACTGTAATCATTTTATTTGTCTTTTCTACTAGTGATGCACGTGATAGTCACTTAAAATCATGATTCCATAAATGATTTAATGGTCATGTCGTGAGCGTGTGAGAATCGGATGTCGGATGTAGCCAAGGACGGCGTATTGTCGCACATGTGATGTGCGTCTGCTAATGTTTTGTATTTGTTGTGGTGTAACACAAGCCTATACGGCTGATGATCTTGGCAGTGAATTAAATAATCTGGCAAGCTTTATTTTCAGAAATAAAGAAGTCTTTTCGTTTAATGTTCGCTTTTACATGTCTGAAATCTTGCTTTATATCAATAAAAGATAGATAGTAAGTTCCTTCATGCAAATAAATGTAGTTCATAGCCATAAATAGGTGCCAAATAAGGCACAGAAAGCACAGAAAGGACAGGTACAGAATAAATAAAAGATAGTTAGTTTATACATAACAATAAGATTTTCACTAAAACAATGAGGAAGTTTTTTGTGCTCAGTGCTAGAAAGCATTCTCTTCTTGATATTTACTGTGCATTGTGGAAAAAGATGTAATGTAAATTAATCTAAATAAGTTTTTTACCTAACTGTACTGATCTTTTCAATGGTCGAACATGAATTTGAAACTAATCGGCAACATCGGGAGACAGTTTTTTTACCTAACTGTGCTGATCTTTTCAATGGTCAAACATGAATTTGAAACTAATCGAAAACATCAGGGATCTAACAGGGACATCTGACTCCAAGATATTAATCTTATTGGATCTAACAGGAATTACTCGCTTGTGGAGTTGGGTATTTGTAACAATTCTGCCTTTCCATGCTTATAAAATGGAATACTAGTGCCATGAATTTTGAGAGTTGTGCGTGACTACGAGTTACAAACTCGTAGTCACGTCAGCAGAGAGACTGAAGAGAGTGTATGCGAAAGAGATTAAAATAGGTATTCTTTTTTAACTACAAAATGCGAAACACTAACAGCCCCGTTTTGACGCAGTGGTGGTGGCGATCAGTACTTACATACGCGAACTTACAACCACTTGATGATAAAAAAAACAACATTTATGCTTATTCTTGCCAAAACAACAAAGAAACTACATTAATCCTTATTCTTGCTATTAAAAGCCGTTTCGTGTGTGAAAAAAGCTTTCGAAAATGGTGTTCTATATTTGTTACTTCGAAAAAACGCTAAATCGATAGCCATTTTAAAAGCTTTAGGTACTTATTATAAGGCAAAATCAAATAGTCAATCGCACGTTCTAGCGGTGAGTCTGCCAGTAATTGAGTTAGTAGCGACGCGTGGAGGGGAATTAGATCTCCATACGAGTATGATGGATCGGACGAACGAAATATATCCAATGACAGAACTAAAAACATTCAATAGATCCATAGTGGTACTAAGAGTTAATATAAATTCTGGTCATTTTCACACAGCATCTAGCCCGAAACTAAACATTCATGTATGGGAACAACATACTGATATACTACTTAGATTTTTTTTTAATACATATATATTAAACACCCAGACCCGAGACAGATATTTGCAGATCATACAAAAATGTGTAATGCGGTGGGAATCGAACGCAACCTTCTGCGTCTCGAGCGGGCCTTCGCCCACTGCGCCACAAAGTTCGACAAAGATATCGAGCCTAAATCAAATAGAATCTCATACGACAGTGGCGATATCTCACGCGCCAGTAGTCGCGGCAAGTGAGACAGTAATAATGTTTGTTACGACAAGGCAAGAAACATGGTCACCATGTATGATGGATCAGACGAACCAAATCACGAGGCGTCAGTTCTAAGAAAGGAGAGAAAAAAGAATATTTGACTCACACACACAAAGACACTAATAAAATGATCTAGGTATGTACCTACATATAGTGTCTCTGCCGTTATAGAGATATAGGGAAAGAATACTTGAATCCTCTTCGTGACGAGTTCCATTTTTGAGGTTTGTATTGTACAAAAGTTGTTGAAGGTAAAATATAACTTACTAGCTATAGTTGTTAATTGTAATTTTTTGTATATCTCTTGGGAGTTTGTTATACACTTTAAAGCGTACACCTTGCCCTTTAAACGATTTACTAACTTTATGGAGTCTACAAGTGGCAACAGCGAGTTTATCTTTATTTCTGGTATTAGCATTGTATTATCGCTTTTTTTCATAAACAAATTAATAATTATAGAACTCTAGAATTAATGTATACAAGTATACCTACATTAATTCTAGAGTATTATGCGATAAATACATTTAAGGCAGCAATCACCTCGACGTTGCGGCGCCCTCGGTACGGGGCGGGCGATTAACCAGCAGCGAGGACAAAGGTGCTGGTTCAATTCAATGCGGGACAAATATTTCCATGTTCTGCAGATATTTTCCTGTTCTGCATCGTAACATGGTACTCGTAGATAACTTCGATACAGGGAATCCTAGTGTGGGGTCAGGAGAATGTCTTATCATTCAGTATGGGTATACCTACTTAGGGATACATATTTATACCTACATAAGTAAGGCATATTACCAACACTAACTATTATATGTGTTAAAGTTACGTGACTTTAAAAAAAACACGATGCGGTACTTATTTTATGACAATAAAGTCGCACGAATTCTTGTTAAAAGTCGCGACAACTGCATTTTTCAAATGTTTTTTGAAAAGTTTAAGCTTTACCATATTCGAGCGTACTTTGCACTACGTTTTATGAGCTAACAATATCTACCCAATCTCATTAAAATCAATGTCTCGTTGCGTGGTGTACGAAAATAATGGCAAACTCAATAACGGCCGGTGTTCGATCAGCCAAATCCGATTATGCCCGGGATCAGATGTCTCTCGGAAATTACGGGATTACATATCCTCTTATAATATCAATTGTTTTCTGTAATCTGTATTGAGAGATTTTAGTTTGATAACAACGTTGGTTTAAATAACTTATTTAGTTGTGCAATTGAAAGGAAAATAATTATTATAATAGAATAAAAGATAATATAAATGTTTATTTGACACACACACAAGAAAAGAGTACTTTTGAGGTACAATCAAAAACAAAATCAGGTGAGTAACTTTTGAACCTATCATGGTTATAAATATGTTTTTACAAAAACGGGATGTTTACCATATTTTATGAGTTAGAATGTTTCTATTTTTTTTTTGTAAAAATGAAATCAGGTACGATCAGTAGACACAAAAATATAATCTATTTTGATACAAATTGTTACAGCCGTTACATTTTATAAAGGTTACAAACATCCTAGCATCCAAAACATACTTTCACATATAATATAATACAAGCCTCTGCCTACAGCTTGGGTAGCCACCCGGATTAAAAGTAGCTGTGTGTTATTTTAAGTGACTAATTGTAACTCTTTTCATCCGTTACGGAGATTATTAGAAACAGACCTCCAAACTTCAAAATTTTTGTATAATACGTACGAGTAGGTAGGTTTTTTTTTATCACGAGTATACCTTCATTTGACCATATTCTGACCTGATGGGAAATGGTGACGAAACCACGACGAATGAGAATGTCTATTCGTACCATTATTTTACGCTCAAATCATTCTAACCAAATCTGATTCAATTTTTCTTTTTAGCACTTTAATCCCGCATCAAAAAGAGAGAGGGTCGGTATCAGAAAAAGAGCATTCACTCATCAGGGGCAGTTGGAAATTGGAAATTAATATTTCATATCTCCTTTGTACGTTTTAGCCAGTCCGCCTTTGACCCATTCCTTCTAGCCTTTGAATTAGAGCAATAGGAGAATGGGAACGTGGCGAAAGAATGTATACTTGCAGGTATTATTGGGGAAGCCTTATTAAGTACAGTCAGCGACAAAAAGCTGATTCACGTTTTCTCATTGTTAATAAAAAAATACGAACACGATCACGACTATATTGACATCCTCGGGTATGTATTCAATGAGTAGATCTTCGAGGATAACAAAGGAGGTAGGCATAGGCACGTTCAAACATTACATTTATCACGTGGAAATATGCAAGGGCATCGCCTCTTATCGGAACACTAACTGATGGCACATGCCTTTAATTTTTTTAATTTGAAGGAAAATATTATAAAATATATATCGTATTATAATATCTGTTCAAAATATTGGGCATTTAAAGATGTGCCTTCTTGATCTATATTACCATTTTCATTTGAAAGTAGAAAAAGAGCATATTGAATCTAAAATAATTAACATCTTTTGTCGCTTACTGTACAAACCTACCTCTTCATGCAAATTCTGCGAAATATTGAAGCATACAGAGTAATCTATATAAAAAAAGATAATAAACGGTACAGAAATAAAGACGACCTCGATGGCACAGCGAGATGCAACGCGAAAGGTGCGGGTCGATTCCCGCTACGGGACAAATGTTTGCATGTTCTGCAGGGATGTATTCCAGGTCTGATACCACGGTACTCGTAGTTCCCGATACCCACGACACAGGGAATCCGAGTGTGGAAGCTATGTTTATGAAGGATGAAGGCTGTTTTTTTTTATGAATCCGAGTGTGGGGCTATGTATGTGTATGTTGGATTAAGGCAGTTTTTTTTTATTTAAAGCGGTTTATTTTTGAAACTATAATATTTTTTAAAGAGTAATCCAAATTGTGTTTGGTGTCTTCTTTCTACTGTTGAATTTGAAATTATATATATCAAAAAGAAACAAAGAATTGTTTCGACTGTTTTAACGTTTTTTTATAAGTAAAGCCCTAAGTTCGCCTTTGTAAAGAACAAAGAGAGTTGATACCTAATAACAGATCGTTTTGTCAGGGCCTAAGGAAAACTAAAGGTCCGGTTTTCAGCCTTATTAATAATAATATCAAGCGCACCGGCACTAATTGGAAAATTGCATGATTTGGTTGATGGATGGATTTGGATGAAAAAAAAAACACGATAACGACTGTATTTCTTAAGGTTCTCATATGCATATTCAGTGCGTATTTTTTTATACCATGTGTACCATGGTTTGGCAGACGCTCGCGTTTTGTAAATGGTTAGCATTCCACGGAACAAGCACATAGCCGCTTATTGGAACACTAACTGATGGAGTTTTTGGTTCTCTAATAAACCAAATTTTCATCGGTAAAGCCGTTACACAAACAACCAACCAAAACCTTTTTCGGCAAACGCATATACGGGCTCCTTATGTCGCGGGTGAAAATTGTTTGCGGTTTTTTTAATAGATTATTAAGTAGGTACGTTATGTACGTACCTATTTTTTACGAGTACGTAGTTAGGAATATTATTTAACAATTTCGAGAATCTCCATTTCCTGACATGACTAATTAATTATTTCCGGGTCCATAAAACTAAAAAAATAAGCTTTGATTATTAATTTTTCTAATAAAATTATCAATAATACCTATAGTACGTTAACTAATAATGCCAGTATCAGGATAATTTCAGATAAAAATAAATACATCAAATTGAATAATAACCAGATCAAAAACATTTAATCAGCCAATTGTTTTGGATGTTTCAAAATATGTTTAAGTAATATCTGTTGATTACGTATCTTTTTGAAAACAAAATTATAATACAGGATATATTATTATTGAAAATTAATTAAAATATAATTTTTTTGTGATTAAATGTTTATCTTAAATTGTATGTAAGCGTTTTTTATAACGTGGGTTTGAAAAGCTTAGGTAAAAATATCGATTTATTATATAGATTAAATTATTCGAGGAAATGGATCACAAACGTATACTTATTGGAAAATTACCGTATGAACTTTTCGGACAGTTTAGTACCTACATTATTTTGTATAAAGCTCAAGTAGAATCACATTATCATAATCACTGTATAAATCGTGTAATCGTCTCTATTTCGACGACCTCTGTGGCGCAGTGGGCGAAGGCCCGCCTGAGACGCAGAAGGTTGCGGGTTCGATTCCCGCCTCGGGACAAATGTTTGCATATACAAATATTTGTCTCGGGATCTGGGTGTTTTCTATGTATAATATGTACGAATTAAAAAAAAAAGTATATAAGTAGTATAACAGTCATTTAGTTCCCATAACACAAGTTCTGCTTACTTTGGGGCTAGATGATGCTGTGTGAAAATGTCCAGCATTAAAAAAAAAGACATCATAGATTTCCTGTGTCGTGGGTATCAGGAAGATACTCGTAGCCAACGTACGCTAGCTACGAGTACCCGCAATAATTATCTGCAAAATATACAGACAATAGGCCCGCACCGGGAATCGAACCCGCACCTCTTCCGTCGCAGTTGGCTACTCACCCGCAGCGCCGAAGAGGTAGCCAAAATTTTGGTAAAGGTGGTTCCTAAACATAGCACTTCAGAAACTAAAAATACAATTAAGAACGTAAACTTAATGAATAAAAGCTTATAACAGGATACCTAGTTACGCTTACGACTCATTTAATAGTTTGGTACAGGTTTACTTAAACTTACCGACAGAGTCGCGGTCGAATTCAATCGAGATCCCGTGACTCTATCAAGTTCCGATGCAGCATCGGCCTATTCTTCTGAAGATGAATGGTTTGATGATGCATTGGCACTACGGTAACAGGGAGGAACTTCGATGGATTGTTGAGTCGGTATTACGTTGGCTTTCGTCCGACAGACCCCTCTGACTCTCCCAATTACAGCCGGAGGACATGCGTAAAGGCATTTTTCCCATCGTATGAAAAAAAAGGTTTACTTAAACTTAACAAAAGAGATCCGAACCCATTTATGCTATTTGACTGGTCATTTTGAATAAGATATTTTGATTTTGATTCTTTGGTTTGATTTGATGACGCCCGAGCTCAAGTCAATGGGTAAATTCAATGAGATCCCAAGTATCACTTTGGCCTGGATACACCAACACAATAACGGACGGTTAGTTCCTAATCAGAGCTTTTTGACACATGTTTTTATAAGAATCTGTCATCATAATCAATGGATAAACAGGATCGTCCGTTCATTTTGCTGGTGAACTCAAGCTTTAACTTTTCAAAAGAAAACGGTTGTCTTAGTTTACGTGAGTGTACTGATCACCACCGCCATATTTTAAAAAATATGGTGAAAAAACAATATGGGTCTCTTCAAGGTATGAGTACCTTTGAATCTTTGAGACCTTCATACTCCATCGTCGACCATATAGGTATTATCAGTCACCAGGATGAGAATTTGGCCAAATAGAGCATATAACCCCAAATAAAGTACTTAGAATAAATTTATAAAATTTCAAAAACATAAACAGTTTGTTAGTAATATCTTTCCTTACAAAACTTTCTAAACGTCGTTGTTGAGTTAAGTCCAAATTTCTATGAAAAACAGCTTAGATTTTGTTATTTGTTTACATAAAAGCTTCTAAATTAAGTAGAATATTATAAAACGTACAAATGAAACATGTGTATGTAAATAGTAATTAAATGCTTAATAATAATATATAATTTATTTAGATCATACATGTTGACTTTTCAGAGAGAAGAATTCATCCAAAGATGAATCAGCGCAGTTATCTTAAGGACTATTTCTACCTCGAAAATTTCCTTATTTTTTATTAATAAGTTATTTAATAGATTTGGTAGATTAAGGCTTTTTATTTATAAGTATAAAATAAAGTAAGAAATTACCCAGAACCGCAAGGATAAATAAATACTGAGGACGGTCAGAGGCAAATCCATACATTTACATTTGGCACATCCCCGTTTTGCATAGTATTAGCATTCCAAGTCTCAAGTGTAAGCCAGTCTCAAGTGTAAGCCATGACCAAATTTATAAAAATATTCACATTTTTATTTTATTTAGAACTGACAAAAATCTTAAATAATTCAATTTACGATTCGTTCTGTAAATACAAATATCATTTTTGAAAATGAGTTAATATTTTCTAAGTTTTCAGGTTTTATTCACATTTTTTTTTATTGAGAACTGACAAAAAATATTTTATAATTCAATTTACGATTCGTTCTGTAAACACAAATCACATTTTTGAAGATGAGTTAATATTTTCCAAGTTTTCAGGTTTTATTCACATTTTTTTTTATTGAGTACCTACTGATAAAAAATCTTAAATAATTCAATTTAGGATTCGTTCTGTAAATAAAAATCAAATTTTTGAATATGAGTTATTATTTTCCAAATTTTCAGGTAAAAAGAGTTACCTTTGGGTGTTACGACTCTGAAAGCGCTGTTGGAGACCGGTCTCGGCGACTCCCGCAGCCCAGCTCCTGGAGACCCGCTTCCACTCCTCACCATGGAGAAGTCCAACGGCATCGGTGGCATGGCACTTATTTCCATATTTATCCGCAAAACAAAGTACGAGACATAACACTTTCAACTTTTACAGCCACTCGCGGAGCGTGCGACTCGCGTGGACTCCGGGTATGCTTTAAGCGGGCACACATTCAGACCGCGTGTTCACGGCTTTCTGTCCTATAAAGCCGAAAATCTCTAGAATCTCCATAGACATTTCGACCTTATCGCTCGGCTGGGTGTAGGCGTGGCGAGCGTGGCTCCGCCTGCTGCCCGCCGCGGCCATGTAGCTAGAGTGACAATCACTTTGTATAGGTAACACAATAATATGATTCTTGATGGATTTTATTGTGCTACCGATGCATTTGTTCAGGAGTAATTTTCGCTCGAAACATGGGACGCTATGCTAATGTTTTCTTTGAGTGTGTAGGTAAAATAATATGAAAAAATATATGGAAGACACAATTTAAAAGTACAATTGAAACAAATATTAACAAAAAAAAAAAAAAAATAAGTCGTCGTTTTTTGAGATAGATAAATTGTAAAAATGGATAAAATATTAAATTATGACGTCAAAGTATAGCGATAAAATAATTTGGTTCCTAGAAAACTTGAGTGGATGAATTGAAAGATAGTTAGTACCTTTTACTTGTTTGATATGAATTTGTGGACAAATAAAATAAATATTTAAATTCTGACGTTAATGTTTAGAAATAAATTAGATCAGTTTTTTTTTAATATGTTGTCCTACAAACAAACTTCCCATGATTGATATAATCAAGTTAATTCATTTTTCTAAGACTGAGAAGAGAAAAAGTCTACTAGACTTCTGGGAGTTCGAATTTATATATTTTAAGGAGAATCGGAACTATCTGTAACTTTAAATGAACTATGCAGATTGTTAAAAATGGATGAACTTGATTATATCAATCATGGGAAGTTTGTTTGTACCAGTATTTCGAATCCACAACTAAAACCAATCATACTGGCAACAGTATAAAACTCGTCGAAAGCTGATAATATTGTATGACGTCTGAAATGGAACCCATGATCCTCGACATTTAAAACAATGAATGCTTCAATTTTTCACAGTTGCCTGAGCCGCACTAATCCGTGGCCCTGCGGGGGACTATTCTGGAAACAGTCATACAAAAATAACACATTTTATACAAGATTTATCATTTATATTATACATAGAAATTCTCCCGTACCGTACTATTGGTGAGATTAAAATTATAACGATGTTAAGATTTATCATTCTTAAAATGTATCTTTTGGAAACGTAAAAAAATGATGATGATTATCTATAGGTACATCTACAGCGGTGCTTAGAGAGCTCAACTATTTCATTATTTACGGACTAAGCTATGTATAAGTATTATTAGTTCTGTCAATAAAAAAAATACTTTAGTTATTTTCATTAATTTTTTTCATTCATTCATTGAAATATATAATTGTTGAACGACTTTTGCTAGCGTTGGTTTTCAAGCGTAAATTTGTTGGTTTTCAAGCTCAGCGTACTAAATGCTACGCCGTAGCGAAAATAGTGCTTGAAAGGAATTGAAATCTTTCTTTTCATACCACTAGCTGTTTAAATAGTCTCTATAACAATTGTGTTACTGTCTAGAGACAAGTTGAAGACTAGTTTGATAAATATTCATCATACACATGGCACGTCTTTAAAATTTAAACTCTTCGGTATGACAAGTTTCTTTCGCCATTCGCCAGAAAAACACCAATTCTTGATATCATAGATTGCAGCGCCCCTAGTAATGCGTTTATCTCGTGATATTCCGCCTTTCTACTATGAGTGTCTCTTGTCTGTCAGATCCGTGATTGATTTGAATCCGTTTGTTTTTTTTAGTATGTTTTTTAATAGTTAACCAACCATTCTTTATTGTAAACACAGAAAAAACAGACAAAAAAAACTTACATATAGGACATGTACAAAGGCGAGCTTAACCCTAACAAGAGTTTTCTTCCAGCAAACCTTTGAGGTTAAGGACAGGTGAAAAATAAATGTCTACACCGACAGATAAATTCTGATAATATAACGAATCTACTTATAAATATAATATAAAAAATATATATATGATATATATAATATGTATGCAATACTCACAAGGAGAGATAGTACTCTTTTACTTAGCTTGAACGCACTTAGCGATGGATATCACGGCATAAACGACATAAAAAACATCCAGAATAGGTACCTATCAGGCTTTTGCGAAAACTAATTACACCTCCGGTCCACAATGATAAAGCAAAGTCCTCGTATAGGATATTTTTATTCAGAACAAAATGAAATTCCTTTCTCAAGCCAATCTATACTCTACTGTACAAAAAACTGGGTATATTTTTGACTAGTAAGAGAGGTCGTTCCAGCAGTATTGCGCAAAAATTTTTACTACGCTCTCAGTGTAAAATAATCCAGACATAATCTCGCCGGGAAAATCCCATTATTCTGATCATCCCTTCAATTGCAAAGGATAATGTAGGCTGTATAAATATTTATTAACGTAGCCAGATGAATTACAGAGAATATAGGTAGGAACATATTTAAAGAGAGTGGACAGTGAAATAAGGATTGGCGTGGAAATAATTCAGTTCGATGTAACAAACAAAATCATTTTCCAACATTTGTGCCTACTTTTTAGAATATTATTATGACTATACCACGTACTTTACTATTCTCCTGCTGACGTTCGTTAACCAGCAGGAGAATAGTCGTCTGGAAAGCGACAAGATCAGAGTGGTGTGTAAGCAACCTTACGTCACCGATGTATGCGACGAAGAAAGGGTCCACAGTAATAATATTCTAATATGATACCAAACTACGATGATTTTAATTTCATGCTTTGTGCCTAAGATGTTTGCACGAAAATCACATTGTTTTCATATTTAGGAAAACACTTCGTTGCAGTGTATCACAACATGCTCCACAGTCTCTTCAGTGTGGCCCCAGTGGGCCACAGACAGTGGACTCTGTCGCGGTTGTCTCTTGGCTTTTTATTTAAGACTGCTTAAGGAAATGGTGGATTAGATCACAGTGTCCCGTGATGATGCCCACCATCATCCTCAGCTCGTCGCGTTTCATTTTTAGTAAAATGTTCGTTATTTTGCCTGCAAACCTCCTGGTGCTCCTTTTCGGAGTTCATTTTCAGCCTGTTTTTTATTTCTGCCGTTGGAGTGCTAGGCTGATATCGTCTGGAATTGGAGTGAGTTTAGCTCTTTCCTTCGCCAAGGAGTCGGCCCTGTCGTTATCTGAACAGCGGCCGTGACCTTTTGTCCATTTTATTATTACAGTGTGTTTT
This sequence comes from Perizoma affinitatum, assembly GCA_961405105.1. Taxonomy (NCBI): domain Eukaryota; kingdom Metazoa; phylum Arthropoda; class Insecta; order Lepidoptera; family Geometridae; genus Perizoma; species Perizoma affinitatum. Next base: position 2,818,523 of record OY560191.1, on the reverse strand, counting down.
TCAGATAATTTTTGGAGCGCACTATGGCACTCTGCTACGGATTTTGATCTTGTGTCAGGTCCATAAATGAAGTCAGGTCGAAGACGGGACTGCAAGAACTCATCAACACATGCTCTCCGTTATCATTAACTGAGAGGAGATTAGGGATACTGGAGTGTGCAGGTTGGGGTCAGGTTAGAAGGGGGATAATGCACAATACACCCCAATGCGGGACGTCAGTGCAGACCTTAGTTCCCCCACTTAAAATTAGAATTAGAATTAGAACACTTAGTTGCGCCTTAATCCCAGGAATTATACTAATACAGATAATTTTTAGCACGCTGCTAAAATTAGTGAGTGATTGTGAATAAGAGGGTTAAATTTTTCCTGAAACAAATATAAGCATTATATAATAAGTTAACTAAGCATGTGTCGTGGAGTTATTATTAATAACTCCACGACACATGCTTAGTTTTCGTATCGCGCTAACGCAAATGCGTCAAGGAAACCTTGGCAGCAGTCACGGGACATCTCCAAAGCTAATGTCATTTTCATATAATACAATATTTCCGCAGGCGTTAACGCCAACAGAAGGTGGTTGTTGGCTAAAGGTCAGGTCCGGCCCGGATTTGATCATAAAATAGGTAAGCGCGGACGGAATTTATTACGATTCGGTTTCAGATTTCGAGGATTCAGACGCAGCTACGATTTTTACGTTCCTTAGGATGAATTCGACCAAATACCTAGTAAGTTATAGTAATGTTATTATCCCTGGAATTGATTTAGGTACCTACTCATTGAATTTACTCTAGGATCTGGCATTGAACAAACCGAAATTGAATGCCAACTTAATTTTGCCGCAGTATAATAGTTCATGTTAGTCAACTTCACAGTAAGTTGACTAACAGGTTAAGTTTATAAAAAAGTGCGACCAAAAATTCAAAACTTTACTTAAGTAAAGTACGTTTCAACGTATTAACGGCTTAATGAGGGTTTTTTATCTGTGGCAGTTCAGTTTACTAGTCTATAATTATAATAACTGTTTCAAATAACTTGGGAAAATATTGTCATACTTTTGTTATACTATCTTGGCTGAATCCACCAAAATGGTTTAATTTCTAACGATTAAAATGTATTACAAAGTTTTTCAATGTATTTATTACAAAAAAAAAAAATAACGTGGAAGTACCGATGGGGAGCAATGAATAATTCCCACCCATAAACTACGCGAGCAAAACCAAGCGTCGAGCAATTAAAAAATAAAAATAAACTTTTGTTCTTTGGAACAAAGTTGTAGGTACTCCTACTCCTTAATTTAACCTCATTTAATTTGGTCAGCAGACCACCAAAACATACACGGAAAATAAACTCTACCTCTAAAAACATAGGGCCAATATTAAACTTAATGCAAACGGCATAAAAAGAGAAAATCGCCTGCCTCTAATGTCACATCTAGATGCAAATTATTTCGGCCCGGGGTATTTATCTAAACTCTAATTTACCCCGGTAAATACCGCAAGGGTTGAAAAGCGCTTTTTACACTTTAGGCCCGCTATCCACGTAGAAAAGCTAAGAAGAGAAATATATACCTATGATAGTCTAAATAAATAAATAATGCGGGACACTTTCATACAGCAGCATCTAGGCCCAAACTAAGTAGAGCTTGTATTATGGGAACTACACGACTGATATACAACTTACACATATATTTTTAGCTTGTATCGTATACAATTATAAATCATAACTATTTCTGTTATTCATGTACAACCTCAAGACTGTTTCCTATCTATTATTAAGTTCGCCTATAAAATATTTTTTAGTGCTATATATATATATATTTTAATTATGTATGTTACCACGTAAAAATACGCAGAACCGTCTACCGAAAAGTTTGAATACCGACCAAGAACCAGGAAACGCTTTTGCAGTGTTGCCCCTTTAGAATTAGTGGCGGTGAATCAGCACTGGATGGAGACGTAAGACATTTCGTTTTCTTTAGGCGAAGTTTATGTCCAATGGACTTCTACAGGTTCCCTTCCTCCTTGTGATTTCAATGCATAAAAACCTATTGTCTTTGACTTTGATTTTGTTGATGACTGTAACGATTACATCATGTTTGTAAAAGTTCAATCTTCTTTTACAATTTCTCAGTAACAGTGTAAAAAAAAAATCACAGAGTAAACTAAGTTTGGTTTTATACTATTAAATTACTTGATGTGCAATTCAAATCATTTTTCACATAGCATCAACTAAACGAAACAGAGCTTGTAATATGGAAAACACATGACTGATATACTACTTATATATTTTTTGTATACATACATATACATGTACATAGAAAACACCGAAACCCGAGACAAATATTTGCAATTCATACAAAAATTTGTCGCGTGGCGGGAATCTAATTTGCAATCTTCTTGGGCGACCTCTATCCACCGACTTTCTGCAACCTTTACGATATTAACGGTACATTGAGGGTCTTTATACGCTGCGTCGACTGGTTCGTAGTCGCCATCCGAGAACCTTTTTTCTCCAGCGGTTATCGGTTCTGTATAATCCGGCAGTTCTCACTTCTACGACCATTGGATAGATTGCACTTTTACACTACACACTTCGCTTTATTAAACTTCTATACATTAGCCTTTATAATTTTTCACCCATTTTTGTCGTCAAAGGTAACAAGCCTTTTGTCGCGAACGGAATGTAGTTTGCAACTTGTTAAAATTACTTATACTGAAACTGGAAATTATAGCTTCAATATGCAAAGTGATATGCTACTTTCGTAGAGTCCTATTTCTTTTTCATTTAAATATAATGCAGAGCTACTTAATTAAATCTAAACCTAACCTTCACTGCGACTTTTTGCGGTAATACAGTCAAAAAAGATCACAATACAGTCACGGTGAAGAATACAATTGCAGATATTGCGATATAAAACATTGAAGCCGTCGCGATGTAAATAAAAATTACAAATGTAATTCGCTTTGTCATTTTAACGGTTACTGCATCGCTTCTGTTGCGCGATACAAATGCGACAAGCGACTACATATAATAGCGATACTATGTTAACATATCCATTTCAACATTGGAGCAGCCAAATTTCTCTTAAGCTGGCTACACAAAGCGCTTTTAATACAAAAGGGCTAAAAGTCATTAGAAATAAAATTTCGACTACGGATTAAAAGTAAACATTAGGAGTAGGGTAATTCTGTAAAACGTCTCTCGTAAGCGAGGGCCAAATGATTTTTGAAGCGAACTACCTGCTTGAAGTGAAGCTTTTGGCAAAACGGTGGGGCTACGATACGTAGTAAGAATGCTCTTATAAATAGCCAACTTTAGATTGTTTCCATATTTACTATGATTTGTCTGTTAGATTGTGACGACCTCTGTGGCGCAGTGGGCGAAGGTCCGCCTGAGACGCAGAAGGTTGCGGGTTCGATTCCCGTCGTGGGACATATGTTAACATTTGCAAATATTTGTCTCGGGTTTGGGTGTTTTCTATCTATAATAAGTACGAAATTACAAAAAAATATATATAAAGTAGTATATCAGTCATGTAGTTCCAAAAGCACAAGCTCTGCTTACTTTGGGGCTAGATGATGTTGTGTGAAAATGTCCAGCATTATTTATTTATTTATTGTTTCCAGATATTTTGTCACAATGCATCTATGAACACGGGAGGAACTAAATAAAGTCTTTGAGGGTCCCATGTTATTGGCAAACGATACCACGTAAAAGTGGCGTGACGAAATTATAGATAATTAGTTATATTTGGTTTCAAAGTTTTTTGACCACACGAAGTTTTTCTTCAATTATAGCTGAAACGACACTTACCTTTAATATCAGTAGAAAAAAAATGACGCATCTCTTATAATTAAGCCAGAGATTTGGCAATAGGCGTTCCATATCGCTCACAGAAGCGACAACCGCTTCAAATAAAGGTTCTCGAAAGGCAACCACGAATTGGATCATGCAGTGTAGGGAGGGGGGCCTGCCCGATGGATCTGTATTTTAAAGCTTCCGGAAAGTCTCTCGATGGAGGTAACGAAGATCATTTGTCGGACCATCCAGTGTAGGAAAGGGGGGTCTACCCAATGGACTGGCACTTTATTGGTTGTGGAAAGTGGATGTAGGTGACGAAGATCATTCGTCGGACCATCCAGTATAGGAAAGGGTAAATACTAGATTGATCGAGACTTTAAAATCCTTTTTCGCTATGACACTCTTTAGGGGAGGCTTTTACAGGCTATAAGAATTTACACAAAAAGTAGTTTTCATGGCCACACCTGTAATGTTTTGTATTAATTAACTCTGTATAATGAAAGTGGTGTGCTAACTGTCCGACGGATCTTGCCGTTTACGATGAAGACACTGTGTTATTTCACATACTTTGTACAAAGTTTACTTTGTCAAATTAAAAGTCGTGTACTTTATGGCAGTATGTATCGAAAAATCCCGCATCTGAAAGTGTAATATTAATTCGAGTTATGTGACATTAAAACTGATGTTATAATTAGATGTTAATAACAATTATATGAGTATGTACTTTAGTCTCAACCCTAAAAAAAATCGATAATTTTCCGATAATGGGACTTGTCTGACAAAATCTGTAATTTTTTTTATAGAATGTATAATGTGTTAATATTTTGATTTTAAAATTTGTCAAAAATTTACTATCGCATATGTTTCTCCCGTTGAGCCGAAACCCTGGCATTGCTGTATTGCTGAACAGTTTGTAATTGGTGTCGGTGAAATGACAGGTAAATAAGACCTTTATACCTTATTCCAGGCAACTCATCTGCAAATTCGCAGTGTCACAGATTATATACAGATAGGCGACGGTACCCGCTGACCTTGTTGCAGATATCAATAGGAAAGAGTAACTACTTTTCATCAGATGATGGGCCGTATGCCTGTTTGCCTCGATATTTAAAAAAAACACTCGTTGTCTATATAGAGGCTTATTACGAAAGATAAGTAACACAACAAGCTTTTAAGTTTCACACCACTTGTGTTCCGAGCCCACTTTGCTCGTTTGCCTATAAATAGCCCTGCTATCCAGAATTTCAAAATTATAAAGGCAATATTAAAACAAGGGATTCCAGCTTGGGCAGGTGATAACTTTATATTGTTCTGCGGGATTATTTCGGCTGAATCTCTTGTGATGAATAAATTACGAAAATCATTATAGGAATCAGTATTTTTCGGGTTAATTAAAAATGTAGGGTAGGTTAATTTTGAACAACAAGTACAGACAGAAAGCAACCTCACGAATATAATCCCCGTTATGGACATCTTCAGATAGATACATAGATCCGTGAACAAAAAAAAACAGTATACCTACATGAAATAATAATAAACAGTTAATAGATGCGTATTTGCATGTTGTGCAAATATTTGTTCCGGGTCTGGGTTTTGTGGTACCACGGTACTCTTTGTTCCTGATACCCGAAACAGGGAATCGTAGTGTGGTGTCAGGACTATGTATTCGTCTGTCAAAGTCAGTTCGTTTCTATTAATTTAAATCACATGGATCATATAGAAACGTCAACTTGTGAATTTACAATTTGAAAGTGAATATACGCCGATATCTCGTTCCTGCAAACGCTCCTATCCAGTTGGGTGTTTATTTAATTTGACATACATATGCCTAGTCATATATGTACCAGTTGGCAGGATCCTACGTAAAAAAAAATACCCTATTTTGGGTTTTCTTTCAGTTTATGTTTGTCTTATCTTGTTATATGCATAGGTTTGATAAACTAGGTACCTTAAGGTGATAATATTTAATGGGGACATTTACTAGTGTACCACGCCATTTCATGACATGTAACCTTATTGATAAAAACTAATAATATGTAGGATACGATACTTGTAGGTACGCTGGCGGCCTCTCACGTTTCGTGAGCAAAAAACCTTAAGAGGCGGAAATACGCATATATCTGCGATGAATTTGCCTCTTGATTTGGAAACCTTTAAGTCTGTTCTGATGCGTGGCTCGTTTTCAGGGAAATATCGAAGCGACTGATGGACGAAGTTAAAGTACTGGCGCTTAACTCGGTCAAAATTAGCATTGCTATTCAACAAAGTAATACCGACAGCCTTTCGGGAACCCTGCCTGCGGTCGGTGACTTAAACTCTGTTTTTAACCTGCAGTCTTATTACTACAGTTAGAAATCAAACTTTTTTTCCTAGTTTAGTATAACGAAGGTATTTAAATAGATTTTTACTAGTTTTGAAGAAGTTGTATTTTTATGTCTGTAAATAAAATATGCCTGGTTTGAATGAAGTTAATTTCAAAAGAAGCTAATTTATTTCATCATTTAATTAATTCAACATTTAAACTTTTCTATCTGTGACAGTTTCAATTACTGCAACTCCTAGCCGGGGTCGACGACCGCAGCACATGACCACCAGACTTCCTGTGCCGTTCAGTTATTATTTACATGTGCGAATTATATTAATGGCAATCTCGGCCTTCGTGCTTGTGAGAAGTTGCGTGGGACTTAGATATATACAAAAAAAAAACAAACACGCTCACGACTGTCTTCCCCATGGTGGACATCCTCAGATATATAATCAGTGAGTAGATCTTTGAGGATACCAAGTAGGGGGTAGTCAGAAGCACGTCCAAACATTACATGTGGTACATGCCCGCGTTTTGCAAGTAGTAAGCATTCCACGTGACAAGTTGCAAGCCCATCGCCGCTTATTGGAAGACTAACTGTTGGCACATGCCTTTGAATTGTTGGTTCTAGGGCATGCCGGTTTCCTCACGATGTTTTCCTTCACCGTTTTGAGCAGATTTTAATGCGCACATAAATTTTTCGAGTGGAAAAATCCATTGATGCTTGACCGGGTTCGAACCCACGACCTCCGGATCAGAAGTCGGGGTATCACCCACTAGGCTAACACGGCTCTAGATATATACTTAGATTGATAAAACTTGGAGATAAATATTTTTCGAGTTTCGCCCTTCGATTTTGATTCTAGTAGGTCTAGTCTGTCTATTTTATCGTTTTTTAGACTAACGACTTGTCTAGTTTCTCGTAGCGAGTCACCTTTGGCCACTTTCAAGCCATTGAACAAGACGCAAAGCTAAGCACTAAGCTGGGACAATGTCTATTCGGCCCAAACGATACAGATGGGACTAATAATTACCATAAAAAAAACTTCATCCTTGTCTATTATTTATACTCGTAGGTTCCAATCAACACAAGTACTTCTACAGCAGGCCAGAGCAGATAGCACGCTCTATGAAGACTGTACTCAGAAAGTACAAGGTGGAGCAATTTGATGTATGAAGACTCGCACGACGAAGTGAATTCAATAAAATCTCTGAAATTAACACAAAAACAAAATTCTTACTGTTATCTCTAAAGTGTGTATTTTATTTATTTTTTACCTGTCTTTTCTGTGATTTAAAGAAACCATATTCTATTCTATTCATTTCTGATACCACAAAATCGTAGCCAAGTGGGAGTCGCGAAACGCGATTCCATTCTGCTGTGCAGCCGTGGCCTTAGAAAACACTGGACTCTCAGTGGCCCCTATTTTATGGCACAAAAAATATGCAAAGACACATACATGTACAGTAGTGGACCAATGCGGGCAAATGATGATGATAAGTTTTATCAAAAATCAGCGCCCGAATTTCTCTAACAAAATGGCATTGAAAAACGACTTATTTCTCCATAGTAACGTTCAAAGCTTCGAAAACTAGCGACACTTTAAGGCACAACAAAACTACTCAATATAAATAAATATGTACCCTACAAATATAGGAATACTTTTTCCACAATACACAAAGGTTATCTGGAAGAGAATTTTTAGTATTAATTTCGCCTATATATTACTATTTTTTGCAATAAAGAATTTTATTTCTATCTATATGTGATAAAACGTAAAAATCGTATGATTATTTGGTTTTTATAATGTTAACCCACGCATAAGGGAAATTACCAAAAATCAACTTGTTGAATGTTTTCGCCGTGGTAACTTTTTATATACAATCTTATAAAAATCCTACTTATGGATTAGTCCATAAAATTAACATTGCTAATCAGAAATGTAGGTTCTCAGCGCATCCATCATGGCATCTGACATCATCGGACAGACAATTGTCATTTCTAGACATTTTATAATCCTACTGTCATCCAGGGAACATTTGTCGCAGTTCATGATAATTCAAATCGAGAACATGTGTTTTACCACAGAATATTCATATTAACCCGTGGCTTGCACAGACTGATGGGCGTTAATACACCTTCTCACAAAAAACACGCTCACGACTGTATTCCACATTAATGACATTCTCAGATAAATAGATAGATAGATAGAAGATATAAAATACTTTATTACACACCAAAGAACACTTTGCAAACTTTAATAATGTTGTACAATGGGCGGTCTTATCGCTAAATAGCGATCTCTACCTGATAACCTTTGGATGGAACAGACTGTAATAAAGTATACAAGGGGTTTAATTGTTTTACTTACATACTATGAATATACTCAGTTAGTAAATCTTTAAGGATACCAAGTAGAGGGTAGTCAGAGGCACGTCTAAACATTACATTGGCGCAAGCCCGCGTTTTTGCAAGTAGTTAGCATTCCACGTGATAGGTTGCAAGTAATGATATTTTTACTTTTTAAAACCGCTTATTGGAATAGTAACTGATGGCACATGCCCTCGAATATTTGGTTCTACTGCATACCGGTTTCATTAGTCCTCGACCGGGTTCGAACCCATGACCTCCAAATCGAAAGTCTGGGTACCGCCCAACAGGCCAACACGGCTAGACTTGCTCAGACAGTTACTACTATGTGTATTTTTCCTTTTAAAACCGGTTAGTATGGATCCATGTTTATTTAAGTATTTATGTTATAAATACATAGCTCTCTAATTACACTAAAAATGGCAATGAGAACGAGATATAATAGCACTTATTTTTTTTGGAAAAAACTTCTAAAACTTATAAATGAGAAAATTTAGGCTGAAAAGTGATCCCTGTACTTTTAGAAGCTTTGGACATGTACCCGACCTGTACTATACTGCTTTGGAAAAATAAGTCATACCTCATCGTCATTTTGTAATTTAAATAGAATCTTATAAATTCTGCTACAAAAGATACCGAAGTAACATTTTACTATGTACCTAATAAATATATTGACAAAGGTACTATAAAATACCTAATATCGGAGTTCATTTACCGGTATTTTGTTCTGCGTTCTAGATAAAGAATATTATCTAAAGTATGCACGTTTACTCAAGCGTCTATTTAGTACTAATCTGTGGTGGAATATTCTCCACAGATTAAAACAGTAGTCATTGCTCGTATACGAATTGCGATTATGTAAATGTGGTACCTTATTCTTTAATAAAAATTGTTCATCTATTTTTATGTTTCACCACCACATGCGAATTTACAGTCACAAATCATTCCACCACGGATGCTCATTGAAACAAAACAGTCGGCCGGAAACCGATGATTGTGCCACTCCCTCATACATACATACACTCATACATACATATATACACATGGCGACTTGTTGTCTGTATAAATTGATATGATTTCATTCATTAACGCTCATAATCAACGGGTTAATTATAGATCATGAACAGAGCGAACGTTTTGAAAACTTTTGCTGTATTATTCGGTATCAGTAGGTATACATACAGAGAAACAAAATTTCAATAAAAAAATCATAAACATTCAAAGATTTTGTTTGCCGATTTTTTTTCAATTTGTTCTTTGTAATTTGCTACGCAAGACTAATATTAAACGATAAAGGGTTAGCATTATACTATGTATTGGAACTTTAAACAGTTTTGTTGGATTACCGAAAACAGCATTATCCTTTTATCAAGGAAAATAGTCAATTTTCCAGATATAAAAAATTACTAATTAGATCTGTGGAGACCTCGGTGACCTCGGTGGCGCAGCGGGCGAGAAGTCTGGGTATTGTAGTACCACGGTACTCATAGTTCCTGATACCGACACAGGGAATCAGTAGAAATGTAGGGTCAGTAATTAGAATTTATAGATAGAACATTTATTGCACATAGTTCATAGGTGAACTTTATGCTAAAATGCATTCTCTTCCAGATAATCTTTGTGTATAGAATGAATACATAAAAAAAATATGTAATGTTTAACGCAAATACTTAAATACTAAGGACATATTTATGTATTCATTTATAATACATATTATGGGACACCTTGTGTTGTCAGAATATGTTCTCTTAAAAGCGTTTAAAACAAACACCCTCTTAATAAACAACTTTTACCGCGTTCGCCATTACAAAAACCGCGAAGAATTCTCGGAACGCTCAAAAATGGATTATTGTCATAAAGAGAGTTGTAATGCCCGTTTGTTGGAGTTTTCTCGTAAAGTTGCTGTTTATTGTGTTCTACGCACCATCGCGCCCGTGCTTATAAACTTGTACGCAAGGAGCGAAGCAGTCTGTCTACTGAAATTATGAAGACTTGCTCCGGAGAAGAGAAGAGACACCTATATTAGAAGTGAAATGGGTTTAAGGATATTATTACGACTCCACCACGTATTATGCTCCTGCTGACGTTTCGTCGACCGTTTAGAGGTCCTTCTCATGAGTACCGGGAACTGAGTTTCCGTCTCACGACCGTTGCGTGGTCGTGGAAATAATGTACGGAATCATATCAAACCACGATTTAAATTATATGGTTTGTTTGCGAGAAGTATAAGTATGTTATTATTTTCGTACAGTTGTTGTGATTCATTCAAAATACTTTTTTAATGTTTTCGTGGCAAATAGCCAAATAGTTTATTAGATGGTAAGCGGTCTTCATATTGACATTTCGTAGCCTCTCTTTTAGACAAAGTTGAAAACTCGTATGCCTTTAATTTTATCGTTTACTTTTTAAACACAGCAAAGCGAGAAATACTGCTATGCGGCAAAAAAACATGTTTTGTTCCTTTAAATAAGTTAAACTATTTATTATTAGGACTGAGCACTTCTGGGCATATTTTTATTTCGGTCGCGGTATTTCTTCGTACATTAAACTATAGCTAAACTATTATTCTTGCATTGAATTCAACCCATTTAACCCTCAAATCATGTAAACTAAATAGAATCCACCGATTTGAAGCGAACATCAAAGCGATAATAACAAAGGAACCCTAAAAACATAATGAGACGTCGATGGCGCAAGTGCTCCTGTTCGCAGGGTCCCGTAGCAATTTCGGGATCTCATAAATATGTATAAGGCGGTACTCTTCTTTTCCTTTACTTATCAATTATGGGGTCGTTTTGGCGACACGCGGGACCAACCGGCGGAAAATATGCCGTTGGTTGCGAAGGGTTAACTGGTTCACTTTACTGTTTGCGCTTTGAAGATTTTCGTTGCTTTTACAAGTGGTGTAGCAAAAATATTATTTGCTTTGTTTTTTAAAAGGCTTTAGGGGTAAACGAGCTTATTGAAGACGAAAAAACTTTAGTGATGGGAATCGGTGTAATGAAGTTTGTGCGTGAAAATAGCCGCGCAATTCAGAAACTAACGCATACTTATTGTTGGGGAAAGATTAATAAAAGCGAATAAAAAAATACTTACTTGTACCAATTTTCTTTGTTCTACTAAATAGTAAGTAGTTCTTTAACGATCACGTATCTACTTCCAACTTTTTTCTAAGTTGACTAGCTAGTCAACTAGATAGTTTACTAGACTAGATAGTCGTGTTTTGGGTAGCTACCCAAAACACGACTATAATGCTATTTAGTATATCAATATTTCGGCCATAAAAGCAAACAAGATTTTCTGATGAACACGTAGAATTTTCAATATTAACACACTTGAAACCTGATGTTTTTGGATTTTGAACATAAAGGTTTATCTATCTGAACGATATTATAATGATCGGAATAAAATCTAGATAAACCAAAATGTATTTACGAAACGTAATGTAATTCAAGTATCTTTACCGGTATTACAAAAAGTATTATCCCTTACATAATCACTCGGAAACCATCAACAGAGGGCGCTAGTGTGGCGTAACCTAACCGCCCAGGGCGTGAAGGACCCCTATTTTAAAGCAGGGGAGCAGTTTTATTGCAAAAAATACTCGGCAATTTCACGCGGGTACAATACGACCCCGGTGTCCCTGAGGTAGTTTAGAATCGGCTCGATTATGTTTAGGGTTAAACGTCATTTATATTGCCGATCGGTGGCCGCTGGAGGGTTATTCAATTTTTCCCGTCTCTAATTTGTATGGCCCGTGGGCCTGTGTGGCCTGGCTTTAGATGGTATCGAAAACAGTTAAATTTTATTTGGACCGGATTATCTGTTTTCGATTGATGTTTTGAAAATAAATTGTATACAGTATCTGAAAGTGGCAGTTGGCTGCGACTAAATATATCGAGTTCTACCATTGTTCTAGCTAACAAAATCTGCATTAAGTTTACGCATCTGCCAACCCATTAGTGGTTTCCGTGACGTTTTATTTATTTAATTAGAAGCACTAACTAGCTCGCATATGCATGTCACCACATGTCTCATTCGTCAGCCTAGATCGTTAGTTCTCATGCACATTATACCAGACTAAGTACTAATGGGACATAAATGATCTGAAAAACATGGGTGACCAGATTGTACATTTTTATGTTTTGAACTCGAACGAAGGAAATAAAACCTAGAAATTTTATTTATTTATTTATTTTTAGGAAAACCAACAGCACATTATAACAAAAAAACATATTAATATTTAAGTTTATTAATTAATTAATATAAAAATAGCTCAACTTTTCGTTCTTACAGATCAGCTAGGTTATGCTTATTTTCTCCTAGACGAAATCGCTGTCATGGGTGCAAACTGCAAGTTTGTTAAACTTGTAACATTAGAAACTGAGCGCTTCTTTGTTCCGGAGGGCCTGTTAAGATGTCAGTGCCGGCCAATAATTATTTTTAAGGCCTTCTTGTGTCCTAAAACGCCGACAATCCCCGACCAGATTTGGTTACCCACTTTAACTTAGTTTATAAGCATACGTAGCGCGGACAATTTCAACACATGTCATGAGATTTTTAGACATAAATGTGTCATAATCGTTAAAAACTCGTAAATAGCTTGATATTCGAATTACAAAATTAAAAGCTTAAAGCCACATGGGCTATCGGACCGTTAAAGTTAATTAATAAATTGTAAACAGTAAAAAATCCTACAACCCGCATCTGAAAAGAGCAATCTTTAACTAAAATCGTAAACGGAATCAAACTCAGCCGTTTTAGCAATTTACTGCTGGCTTTACTGGCGGGTCTTTTTTACCAATTGTCCAGATCGCTGATAAGTTGCGCCCGCATGTGCGCACACGCAACTTTGCGCGTGTAACGATTCATAGAGCAACGGAAAGATAGGACACATGCGGTTAGGAAGAGGGTTCTTGATTTTTATGATCTAACTTCATGTTTAGTTTCACTCGATTCATAATTAATTGTTTGAACACGTTTAGTGTGATCAAAGACTAACATTGTATTTTTCAAACTGTCAGTCATAATTAATAATAGTTTTTAAAAATAAACAATAAAAAGGTTACCGCGATAAAGACCCGTAAAAACCTAAAAAGACATGCCATTATTACGTCCATTCATTCAAACTAATTCCGTCTGCTTGAAATTATTTTTGACATATTTTCCCGCTATAAATTTGTTTTAATTCTTAAAGATATGATAGGAACCTTGCAGTCAGTTAGCAAATAGACGTCCTAACTGTTCGATAGTTTCATATAATTATTTCTTATCTGCGCTTCTAAAGCTGTAACAAAGGTGTAACCTAGCACGGCTGCTAAAAAAAATTGTATTATGTTGGGTCTGAAATTGTTGTTTTTTATTGAATTTTAAATGTATTTAGAATATTGTAATGTAGTACTTACAAACAACTTCATAAAAAATAATATTAGATTACCTACCTACTATACCTAAAACAAAAGTGTTTTTCGACTATATTGTACTTTTTACTGAATAAATACTTATACTAATACTTATTATTATACTTATACTAATATGCAGAATATAGGCATTCCATGAATGTTTATGATGAGCGTTGCATCTATACTCATTAATCTATGTCACACAGGATGCTCCACCGCAGCCAAACAGATTGTAATTATCAAATCGTTAACATCATGTATTGTCTCATGGTGGTAGCTATCTTTAGAATATGATTCGAAGGTGGTTGTATGATTTATGTTTTTGACGAGTGATGGGCACGTGATGGTAGCCACATTGTGGATGTGTGCCTGTGATTAGAGAGATATAAATATATTTCGTTCTTCATGCCACTGGTTCTTTATTGGTCACCTCGCTTTGGGGCAACTTTATTATACAGTTCTAAGGGCAGTTATTCAGAAACTGCTTTTGGTGTGACCTTGAGGTCACGTCTCATAGTATTATGTTTTAAGAAACAAAAGGAAAAGGTAACGTTTTTTTTTAACTGAGAATACGCGGAATTTAAGTGAATATGAATAATAAATATAAAAATAAACTATACAGGACGTAACTCAATTGAAAATTAATGAATTATATATTTATTTACTTACTTACTTAGGTTTTTGTATAAGTCCTACTATTTTTCTTAGTTTTGCTGTAGATTTGAGGCTGCATCTGAAACTCATACTCGAGGACAGTAACATAAATATCTGAAAATAATGATACATAATATATTCATCTATTAATTACGTCATGTCAAAAATATAAATAAAGAAAACAGCAGGTTTTATAAAACCCTCCTTCCTTCGCATCAAAAGACAATGGCGTACATTGAACAATTTTTGAACGATCATTAATTAGAAAATTTTGATTGTATCATCAAGAACACTCTTAATAAGCAATCTGACGCGTCACAATAATTAACGTTATAATCAGTTTTAAGTGATAATAATGACATGCGGGCATCGTCGCTCTGTCAGTTGGGCAATGTTTGTTTTTTGTTGGGCGAGCATTCACCCTTTGTTCTTGCTAACTTGTAATTAATCTGATGATGTTTGATCACTTTTGTCAATCGTGATGTCGCCACCGCTTTTTAAGAAACCATTGCTTCGCACTATAACGCTCTTTTCAAACGTAGATAGATTGATGAACGCTCTTTTGCACACCAAAGAAAATACAAAAACAGGAATTCATAAACAGACAAGGCACTCTTATCGCTAAACGCTATCTCTTCCAGACAACCTTTGGATGGACAGAATAAAATAAAATCAAACGACGGCGGCGTACGAGTAAGCCTATCCTAAAATATCAAATTATTAATATTTTATACCTACATACATAAAATATATATGTACATATAAAAAAATATAATAATCAGTTGATTAACGAAATATTCTGTGTATCTTGTCTTGACTCTTTCTGTTAAGTTTCATTTCAAAATCGACCGAAGAAAACCAAATACTGTTAAAATTAATATTTATTAATTATTATTTATAAGTACCTAAGCATATAAACACCCTTTATAGCGTGGGCAAAGGCTAGATCATTTTTATGGGCAAGTTAAGTCATTAATGTTCATGATACAAACTTTGTAAAGACCAAGAAGACCAAAAACCGTTACTAGAAAACTAAAAACGATGATTTTCACGAAGAAATCATATGTTTTGGGGAGCTTAGTCTAACATTAAAGCTACAATCAAAACTCGTGTTCCTTTGAAGTACGTTTACATGAAAACCGTGGAGTAAATATTCTTCAGGTCACAAAAACTCCTATAGATTAATAAAGAATATTGACACAAATGTACACCATTTTTATGATTGCTGCCATCACAAAGCTCAATCAATTCGCACTAAAACCCACATAAAACTATCATAAACAGAGAGAAAACAAGAATAAAACTTAATAAAGAGACTGTAAAATTAATTATCCAATTTTTGGAAGGAAATTAAAACGTAAATACCCGTAGCAATTGGTCAGAAAACAATAAAAATCGTACCCTGTTGGTTGTTGATTGAGAAAGATGACTGCCTGTGAGAAAGTATTTTACGCCAGATTAAAAGGGCTTTTTATAACTTGATACATCACGGTTGGCACTTTTCACTTTAATATAGCATCGGAAGACATTTATTCTCACGACAACCGATGCAAGGACGAAGAAAGGCGAATTTCCCCTAAATAGTGCCAAAACGAACGATCTTAGGCCACCTCTATCTACAGACTTCCCGTAACCTTTGAAATTTCATGGGTACATCGGTGCGGGGGAACTTCTAGCAAAGCATCGTCACCCAGTTTATGGATACGAGAACCTCTGTTGTAAAAGTCGTAGCATGTAAAACTCCCAATAGAGCACTGAGTCACTCATTAGTGGCAAGCTGTGCTTTAATCAGTGGAATAACGGACAATTAGTTGATCTGGAGCGGCTTTCCTGCGGTGACCCTTTGACTAGTTGACCGGATGAATGAAAGTACACATTTTGCTGACTGATTCATGTTAGGTACCTAATCATAGGTTGATCTATCGGACACTAATAATACAAATCTTTCGAAATGGATACCATGAAGAGCTTGTATCCCTTTCGAAAGATTCAGTTTTATTTCTAAAACCTGCAGATAAATATCAAAGAAAATAATAAGATATTATTCTTCGTTATTATAAAGTCTCATTTCCGTAGCTAATATGTGTTTGGGGTTAAAACAAAATTGTTAATTCGGTTGTTACATTTGCCAAAACGGCTTAGGCGATTGTAATGCGGTTTTTATTATTAATTCAAGGGTGCAATAGATGTGAAACGACGCGGCATAAGTATATATTTTTTAATCGATTTCGAATAAGTTAACATAGGTAATTTTTTAAGTCACACAGCCGCAAAAAATTACTTGTTTTACCATATTTTAGTTAGTATAAGTACAAAAACAAACAAACACTCTCACGACTGTCTTCCCCATGGTGGACATCCTCAGATACATAGATATTTGAGGATACCAAGTAGGGTGTAGCCAGAGGCACATTTCAGAGATAGTTTATGTACATTTCATTTAATTTATTAATAGCTCTAATGCAAATACATGATTTATATATGTATAAATTATACGTTAAATTAATAATAATTATATTTATTTATTGTATACAACAAACGTTATTATACAGGTAGGTACAATCTTAAAAGTAGTTAAATTGTTGATTTAATGTAAACCTAACGAGTTATGTAAGGGCACTGAAACGTGAGTCCGATCACGCAGATTCGTGTTACAAAATAATACAATTACAATTTATTCATATTGTGAAAAGGGAATACTCACTGTACTATCGGTGAAGGCACCGACTAAGTTTCGACTCATTCCGAGAGTCCGATACGGAGGGAGAGCGTCGCGACCACTCACCTTGATGAAGACTCTCGGAATGAGTCAAAAGTTAGTTTTTTTTATACTCCTTGGCAAAATAACGCATTGGCTACCACAATGATCTACTTTGTAATCTATTTTTTTTGGAATCTTAATCTTACTTGTAAAATGAACTTTGCAAGCTCTTATTAAGTGAATTAAGCTAAACTTTCCTTATAACAAGTAAACTACGAACCCATTGGCAATGCTTTATTGCCGCAAACAAGCAAACAAGAATATAAGCACGGAAGTCATAAACCGGCCGTGTGCGAGATATCAAACAACCGTTTTCAAATTATTTATACCTATGGCAACCACTATGATCGTTCAAAAATTTAATGATCCCTACCATTGTTTTCAATCGCTATTTTTTTTCAATCAACAAATCTCATTTTAAAAAACTTACTAAGAAGGTTTCTCATATTATTTACGAAGGCATTGTTTCAAAGAACTTTGTAAGAAATAATAATACCTAATGCTGGACATTTTCACATAGCGTCATCTAGCTCCAAAGTAAACTGAGCGTGTGTTATGGGAACTACATAACTGATAAGTATACTTTTGTATTATTTTTTTTGGGAATTCGTTATTATACATAGAAAACACTCAGATCCGAGACAAACACTTTTCAGATCATTCAAACATTTATCCGGGAATGGAAAGCGACCTTTTTTTTTTTTCTATTGTTTGCTCTAATTTTATGATATGTCATTGAGATTAATATAAATGCCATTGAGTTCACTAGATGAGTAGATTTTTGATAAAGCCAAAGCTTATTAGATAAAACAGATTATTTTAAATAGTCGTGAACGCAAATACTACAAGAATCAATCGACAAATATTACATGGATCTTTTTGGTGATTTTTTTTCAGGATATGTGAATTACATTCGCGAACCATTGGTTCCTATCTAGTTCACGGAACTGAAACGGCAATTTTCCCTATAAGCAAACACATTCGTCCGATTTTTTAATGTACCAGCAATTGCCGGTCACCCCGCTGTTATTACTGACAATATATCAAAATATGCCAGAATGGGGTAATTTCTCTGTTTGCTTGCAACTGCACCGGGTAAAGGCTATTTGCTCAGGTTACGTGCCAGTCACGTGCCATGTAAAAGCTCACTCATTATGGATTCAACATGATTTTCAGAAATTTTTGTGTAATTGTCGTTTGTTTGTATTGTAAAGAATGCGTCGGCAAAAATAACGTGTCGCATGTGGGGAGAAATTACGAAGGTTTTTTGGAAATATTTATACAATGACCAGCCGTAGGTCAAAAACAACATTAAAATAAAAGTAAAATCTGTCACTTTCCATTCGTTTGTAGTATTAAAAGAGCAGATTGTGTATAAATAATCAATACACAATCGCGCCCTGAAAAATATTGACTTCTAGATTTCATAGCCTGTATGTGTTTTTACAAAAAAAATGTATATACGTAGTATATCAGTCATGTAGTTCTCATAACACAAGCTCTGCTTACTTTGGGGCTAGATGATGCTGTGTGAGAAATGTCCAGCATTATTTATTTATGTTAAGATCTACATCTTAAATTATTCTCTTCTTCTTCTGAAGTTCTTCGTTAAATTCTTTAATTTTCCAGTAATATAGTTATCAACACACACATGCCGCGATAACAACCTCTCATAAACCCATGTCATAATAAACCAACCCTTATTACTCACGATGTCTCTATTATACTCTCTATTAACCCCTGAGTTTTGTTTACCTAATAGAATAATGACCTATCGTATAATAAATTGGAAGATTTCCATACTCGATAGCACGTTCTATCATTTTAATTCTGAAAGTGCCCCTTGGGCATCACTCAATGACGTCGTTAGCTGACACGTTTTTATAACAAACTTCTAAAGAAACTACCCTTTTTTAGACAGGCATTGGAGTTTCAACTATATTTACAAGAGGGTATGGCTACGAGGGAGTTTCATGTGTCTGTTTATAAGTTGGTTGTCACACAAAAATAGGGAGTAGTCAAAAGTTTGACAGAAAGGACGTGTTATTAAAATGTGATACAAATTACCTATCCAATGGAAAGCAATGATTACCAGTTTTATAATGTTGTTAAAGTGAATTACTGTTTACAATAGGGGTCTGTTGGATTTGTGACAGAAAATCGTTAAACATCATATTTTTAGTAGTTATTAGAAGCGAACTGTTTCATTAGCTTTACGTTTATTTAAAAAAAAATATGACTCTACAACATTTTGGCCTGATGAGAAAATATTTAATGGCTAGATCACTTGGTTCTGAAACATATAATACAAGTGTCTGGGGTTGAAATATGTGACATACTTTACCAATCTTCTAGGCTAGGTCAGTTTATTTTTGTTTACTGACATTAATTTAGATAACTTAGTCCAAGCATAGAAGACGTCAGCCATTTCTTTGCCGTAAAGTTAAAATAGCGTTCAACGTCCGTCACATGACGGGTTCCATTTCTTAGACTTTACCAACATCATTGTTGTATTTCAGTATAACTTGAGCCATTCTCCTAATTGAAATAAACCGTTTCCCCGAAACGCGAGTAAATGCAACCAAAAAATACCCCGTACATCTTGCACTGCAGGGTGTAGCCACATTTTCCGCTAAATTGAACTCAATTTTAAAACTGGCCACACTGTGTTTTTGTTGTATGCTGCTTGTGGAAATAAGGAAGGGTATTGTGCGCGTGCTGGGAGACAGCGGGTGGTGATAAGTTGATAAATATTTTATTGCTGGCCTTTTGCAGCTTTCAATGATAACTGTTATCAGGGTAGAAGTAAACGCTTGCGTTTATTTTTAAAATAGCTTCTGCCCGCAGCTCTTAAAATATGCTATTCCATGTCACGAACTAGATATACAGTACATATATTTACAGCTTAGTTTCATTTCTTCTTCGTCGTCACCGGTTCTTTGTTGGTCACCGTTAGGTCATTGATCTGACCAGGTTATGGCCTTTCAGGGCCTTAGTGCTAGTAGAAACGGCTGCCCTGCCATGTATGAATTAAATATTTTTTCGCGGCGGGGCGTCGATTTCGTTTTGTAACAAACCATAATTAAACAAGAGTCAGTTGTTCATTTCATAACGTTTCCTACATATATACCTTACCTTAAATACCTTACCTTGATGTACTATATAGGGGTACAGTGAATCACAAAATATCTCCCGTATATCGCCCTCACTCTGACTGTTGTTCAATTTGGGGTAAAACGCTTATATGTTGTAACAGCGACTCGGTAGTCTCATTCCAGTCTAGTTAGCCGAGCTTCGAAGTATAATTCAGTTAATTTGAGCTTTTGACGTAGGTACATGTACACTGCTCATTTTGATGCTTTTGCATCGTTTGTGTTAACCTAGTTTTGGGCCTAGACCTTGAGAAACTAAAGTGTATTATAAAAAGGCAGTATTTGTTTTGTATGTTAAGTAGGATGCCAACAGCACACGGCACATCTGATAAAAAGCGGTTACCGTCGCCTATTACCATTGTTGAGGCAAGAAGGATGTTTTTTTTATAGCGGTTTTTTTACTAACTACTTAATTAACTATGCTTTGTCTAGGGTTTTCCCGTACAAGTTTGAATGAGGAATTCAGTGGCTTATGACGCCGTCTCCTCGTTCTAGCTTCCTATTGGTCGGTAATAGATTGCTTGTATCGAAGACGATATGATGTGTGAACAAACGCTTTTTATACATACTACAAGATCCATATTTAAAAATATTCTTTGTGAATATGACAACATTTTATCCGCCCTGGCACCACCCATTTGGAATACGTTCACTTGTCTTCAGTTAAGTTAATACCAGCTGTGGAATTCTCATGATGATACAAACGATGATTGGCTGATATTACACATCTCCACTTTGCTCAATTTCTTTCCCCGAACACTAAACATCAATTCTCATAGCCCAATCAATTCCTGATTAAATGAACAGAAAGGTTTCATTTAATAAAAGCTTCATCTCATCAGCATCGCTCAACAAGCTCAGATGTCCTCTGCACGAATCCGAGAGATTGGCACAAAATCGTAACGTACGGGAACGTACGGAATTTTTGCAGGGTTGGCAAATACCTCTGTGAGGGCTAGTTTTTTAATTAGATTTGCAGTTAAATAGTTATACCTACTTAAAGCCCACCAGATAATAAACGGTTGCCATTGAAACTTGCTACACTAATGCAATCAATGTTAAACCATGTCACGAAGTTATAATCAGCTCAAATCATACGTAAAAAAAACGGAATTTGACTACTTATTAGCTAAACGAATTGATAAAAAAAAATTGCCTTGAAACATAAAAATTTCTCACCAGGTATGCTAAATGAACTTTTCATACATTTTCACGTCACAATTTTATAAGGACATGGAATAAGCAATCCCTGTTATTTTAGAAATTGGAGCACCGATGATGTATTGGATAAGATCGTTTTGTACACAGACCAGCGAAGGACCCTTTGTTATGTAGTCTGTCTGTAATTGTATTAAATCAAATCAATTCAAAATAGAAAATAACAATACAGTTAACACTAAAGCCGTTATTTCTATCACCTTAAACACTAAACTTGGTAAATAGTAATAAACTTTACTAAATTTTGACACTGGACAAGTAATTAAGTAAGACTTTTTAATGAACATTAGACATCAAACTAAATACATTTATGAAGTACTAGCTTTTGCCGACGGCTTCGCCCGCGTGGTACCAGGATAAAAAGTAGCCTATGTGTTATTCTGATGTATAAGCTATATTACTGTAAAGTTTTATCAGAATTTGTTTAGTAGTTTTTGCGTGAAAGAGTAACAAACATTCATCCCCACAAACTTTCATGTTTATAATAGTAGTAGGAAGTAGGAGAGAGCGATATTCAAAGGCCAAGGTTACCCCATGTTGCAGCATTTTAAACAACAGGGCATGATATAGGTTTAAAAAACCGCTGCCATCTAATGACGACCTCTGTGGAGGCCCGCCTGAGACGCAGATGGTTGCTGGGTCAATTCTCGCCTCGGGTCAAATGTTTGTATCTGCAAATATTTGTCTCGGGTCTGGGTGTTCTTAGGTATAAATTTGTATGTATTTACAAAAAAAATATTTAAGTAGTTTATCAGTTTCCATAATAAAAGCTCTGCTTAGTTTGGGACTAGATGATGCTGCTGTATGAAAATGTCCAGCATTTTTTTTATAAAAACAAAGTACAGAGAACATTTGAAACAGAGTTTCAACCCTAGCGTTAGACGTTTTTAACAGAATTGGTTCCACAGGTGCGCGTGGCCCGTTATCTCGTGATTTTTGCTAATCAATGGCTCCGATAAAGTGATCTACCGGAAGCAATTTCTTAGTTCCGGCCTTTATTGCCACATGTGGAAGGATATGTATATAAGGGTTTACTCAATTAAGCCTTTGTTTTCTAAGTAGCGATGACCGTGACATTACGGCTGAATAAAACGGACAACACTAATTTAAATTTTTCTACAATAGAACCCGCTCAGAGATTACAACAAGTCAAGTCGGTGAACGAATGAACCAAATTACGATTCGAAGAAAAAAACAAGTTCACGACTGTATTCGCAACGGTAGACATCCATGTGCCTTCAGCATTGTGCCTTAAAATTTTTGGTTTTAGGGCATGCCGGATCCTCGCGATATATTCCTCAACTGTAGTAAAAAAAAATAGTAACAGATTTTAACAATTTTCGGTATGGTTGGGACCTTCATTAAGTTGAAAATACTTATGTTAGAAGGCCCCGCTCTTCTTATATCTAATAGTATAGTATAGTTACAGTTATTAAGATTAGTAATCGTTTATGCTATTTAAGAAAGATTAAATAGGTGGGTGCGAAAAAGGTTATTTGGTTAAGCGCATATACATTTTTGAGTGGAAACATCTATTGGTGCACGATCACGATTTTCTGATTGGAAGTCGGGGTACCGCCTAGCTTCATTTCTTAGGAAAACATAAACTTACTGGTTAAAGAGAACTATTAAAACTTATGATGCACTATTAAACCTTAGGGACAGTGGTAATAAAGAGTATATTATCGTCTTTTTGGTATCTAATATTAGTAAATAGAAGTCAACTATACTCTCTTTCATAGTTTCGTAGGTGGTAAATCGGTTTTACTGGAAAAATCTAAGACTAAGTCACTACATGGCTTTCTAGTATGCAAATCAAATTAACATTATTTTCCATTTTATGTTTTTCTCTCCTGGACCACATCTGTGGCGCAGTGGGCAAAGGCTCGCCTGAGACGCAGAAGGGTGCGGGTTTGATTCACGTAGCGGGAAAAATGTTTGAATGATATACA
The DNA here is from genome assembly GCA_961405105.1 of Perizoma affinitatum. Classification (NCBI taxonomy): domain Eukaryota; kingdom Metazoa; phylum Arthropoda; class Insecta; order Lepidoptera; family Geometridae; genus Perizoma; species Perizoma affinitatum. Next base: position 2,794,907 of record OY560191.1, on the reverse strand, counting down.
AATATTTGTCTCTGGTCTGGGTGTCTTTCGTGTTATATATATAACACAAAAATATCAGTAAGTTTTTATATTACTAAATAGGCAAACAAACTAACGGCCTACCTGGTGGTAAGCGGTTACCGTAGCCTATTGACGCTTGCCGAGACATCAAAATAAAAGATCAAATGTTTGCATATTCTGCAGATATTTGTGTTGTAGTACCTCCTCTAGTTCCTGAAACACATTACATACAGGGAATGTGGGGACTAATATATGTGTCTGTTGGGCGTTTTATTTATTTATTTGTATTAAACGCATATTTGGGATCCTTACGACGCGATTTAAAAAAACCTTACGATCGTATAGCTTAACTTCGCTGTTTCATTCACCACGTCTAATGAATGAACCAGCATAAATACAGTGGTCCGGAGTAATTACACCAGCAATGTGTAATTGCTGTGCTCGCGAGTCGCGTCCTGATTACCGCTTCCCGGGGATTTGTTATGATCGGGCTGATTGCTGCATCCCGAGGTTCCTTCCTCATTAGGCGCCCGTGACGTCAGCTGCTGAAATAACTGGAATAACATGAATTTAGTGACAAGTAAGATGGTACGAAACCCATATAGGAATTGAGGATCCTACGTGACGTAACATCCTGTATTAATCTGAACCAACCTCATCTTCGAAATCGGATATTTAAGGAGGTAATGTTTAGTTTTATATAACAAAACTGTTTTTCTTGTAGCCCCTATTACTATAGGTAGGAACTAGGCTTATTTTCCTACTTATTTGATATTAACAAATAAATAAATATTGCTGCATATTTTCACACAGCATCATCTAGCCCCAAACTAAGCAGAGCTTGCGTTATGGGAACTACATGACTGTTATACAACTTATATACTTTTTTTTGTAAATCATACCTCCTATGCATAGAAAACACCCAGACCCGAGACAAATATTTGCAGATCATACAAACAGTCCCGCGGCGGGAATCGAACCCGCAACCTTCTGCGGCTCAGGCGAGTCTTTGCATATATTGAATATATTATGTAGATAGTTTAATTATTTGTTTCTGTTGTATTATTCTACAGTGGCGTTGATTCTCTTGTACACCAACTAAACTGAATTTTAATCTAACACACTGTTTTACAAGCAGTTACAAAAGAAAGATATAGCACCAATTTGAATGCCGTCAAATAAGTCAGTTTTAAGTTTTCTATACAAGTTTAGTCGTGATTTCAAAACATGCTGACTATAAACACGAAAAAGAGCGACATGTATACTAATTTAACAGGAGTAAAATTATTGTCATCTCTTTCTGGCGCACACTATCAGTAAAAGAGAGCGACAGTTTGAACTTAGTTTAGGTGTACTAGAGAATCGACGAAACTGGTCATACGCCGGGATTTAAAACCATAGCCTTCCTATAATAGTTAGACTCATTAATTAGTGCTTTTCGTAGTGATTTTATGGATCTAAGTATTTTTAACCTAATAAAACTTATTCATCATCTAACTGTTTTAGACTTTGATTAAAACAAGGGCAATGAACAATATTTCATGTGTCGTATCATGCGTAAATAGAGTAAAGCAGGGTCTACATGAACGCCGTATGTAAGCAAGGTTAGTGCGTGGTGGCTCAGGCCATGAATTATATATGGCTGGCGTAGAAGATGCCCGATTGCGTGTGTTAAAGATTGTGAAAACTATGGACTAGAAAATATTTGGTGATGTTTGTTACTCTTTCACGCAAAAACTACTGCACGGATTTTGATGAAACTTTACAGTAATATAGCTTATATATTAGAATAACAAATAGGCTACTTTTTATCAGGATACCACGTGGGCGAAGCCGAGGGCAGAAGCTAGTATTACTATGAAAATAAGTTACACATTTGATATCATATTAAAAATATTGAACACTACTGACTTCTGTTTTTTGTAATGTTGCTGACTTTTCGTAGCCAATTTTATATTGAGCACCGTATGCGACTATTATTAGACTACCATTATTATTGCTAGTCTATATTTAAACAGTTACCAATAACATGTGCTTTAATTATATATTTTATAATCATGTGACCAACAATTGTTTGTTAATTTAGACTTGCTGACGACTCGGACACAAAATATTCGGACACTGTGTCCGAATTGACACATATTAATTTCAATATTTATTTCACGGATTCGGACACCGATAAAAAGCACAGTCAGTAAAAAAACTTCCAATAACTACAATAACTTCTTTTAATTGTAGAAATCCGTCCTCCGCCCAACCTTTAATGGAATGTAATCGAAATTACGAAATCGAAAAATAATGCTCACCGGCCTGGCGAACTTTATTATACATATATCTTATAATTATACAAACTTACTTTCATCATCAGCCTGAAGAAGTCCACTGCGGGACAGGCCCGAAAGAAAATAACTAGCGAGAATCAATCCCATATATTTCTTGCCTGTTTTGTTTAAGTTAATAATGATAATTAGTGTTACTTAATTTAAACCCTCTGTTTTCGTAACTAACGTTGCGAATCTTCAATATCAAATTGGTTTGGATATTTTATCGCAGGCATAGCTAACCTACCTATCTGATGATAGGTAGTGCCTATCTGATGAAACGGCATAGCCAAAAATAGTAAAAAATACTATTTCAATCATCACATGTCATGTCCAATCCATTCCGCACTCCTGCATCGAAGTACCTACCACTTATTCTGTGGTGTGGGCCGTATTCAAAACAATCCACGAGCAAATAACCGATTCTCTGTCCCACGGGTGTCGTTCGCCGCTCGCTTTACTTTTTCACATAAAGGTTTGAGTGTAACAACGGGGCGGACACGGTACGACACGGAAACAAAACTAACAAACCTGTTCTTCGTCCTCTGTGCTCCATTATAGTGTTATTTTCATCATCAGTCAAATGAAGTCAACTGCTGATCATAGTAGACCTTCATAATTCAACAATAGATTGTCTTATATTCCATTGTTTGTCGGCTCTGCGAGCTGTTTGGCTTGCATATTGCTAAATCTGCGTTAGGTTGGAGAGTGATATTCAAATGAAAATCAAAGGACGAAATGTTGTTTCTAAAACATTGGTAGACATAATTCCTAAAAGATCACAAGTTTTTACAGAAAGTTAATGCTAACATTCTTCAACAAGCATTAAAGTAGAATCTACTGTTTATCAGTAGATTCTACTTTAATGCAAAGTTGAACGGACTACGTATTACTATTTATTAAATTGTATCCTTGAAAATCTGTTGGTTATTTAGTCTGTCCGTCCCGTCGTAAGTAATAAGTAATTTTTTTTTTATTTTACTGTGCGTTGCGGCGCCGACCCCCATTACCTAAGAGTTTATTTTTATGAAATGCGAGTGTGCTTTACAACGTACGCGAGATTTTGTAATAATTATTTCTCAAAATGCCACTGTAATTCTTGAGGACTCCTGAGAGTTCTAGACAATGATATTATGTCGAACGTTTTACATATAACTCACTTCTATTGTGTATTTTTATAAAAATTACAATGATTGATTAAATTATTTGTTACAAATAGTAACAACAAAAAATCAATTATATGTTCAGAATACAAACTAAGTAGGTAGCTTAGATAATTTGTTAGCAGATTTGTTTTTTTTGCAGTCAGTATAGGTACCAGGCGCACAAAGTCAGGGCAGAAGCTAGGGCAGAATATTAGGATTTCCACAAAGACGTTCCTTTGAAATCATACAGTCCGCAGACGGCGGTATAACATCATTTATGGCGATTTGAATCTCAAAGATTTCGAATTTAAGTTTCGCAGCGCTCCGGGGTTCTTATTGTGGTGCAATTCACAGGAAACTGGATTTAACAATTTAATCCAGGTTAAGGTTTTATTTAAATTATACTTGTAGTTCCTGATATCTGCGTCACAGGGAATCCTAGTGTGGGGTCCAAACTGTATACTGTTGGGTGATCCACGAATGCCTCTTAGGCTCAAAGGAAAAAATTACAAAACGATCATAACACCTCTTGCATTGTATGGATCGGAGTGTTGGGCAACCATAAGGATTGATGAAAGAAAAGTGCACGCAGCTGAGATGCGAATGTTGAAATGGATTTGGGGAGTTACTAGAATGGACAAGATAAGAAATTAGTACTATATCAGGAGAAGTTTAAAAGTAGCATCCGTGAGAGAAAGGTGCGTGATATGGGCACGTCATGAGAAGAGTGTTAAATATGAATGTGGATGGGAAAAAAAGCAGAGGAAGGCCAAAGAAAAGATGGATGGCTTGTGTGAAGGATGACATGGTTAAGAAAGGAGTGAGTACTGAGATGACGGCTGATAGAGGAGAGTGGTAGAAGAAAACATGTTGTGCTGACCCCACGTAATGCGGGATAAGGACAAGAAGATGATGATACTGTTGGGTGAATCTTTAAATATATTATTCTTATAAGTATGTTCAAGTAGGTATATATACAGAATATAAATGAAACAGCTTGATATCTAAATACAAGTGCAAACAATCTATAAATAGGTCAACCTATAAATTAGGTTAGCTATCAGAAAAAATATTCATCAAAATAATGAATCGTCTTTAATAATTGATCCAAAAAAGTTTACACCGTACAGCTATTTTATACATGGTTTGGCTTGCCTACGTGATTTAAAATTAAGTATGCTAATTTTAATTGTGCGAGTGGAATGGCGAATAAAATACAGCGTCAATAAAGTATTCTTTATCTAAAAATCAACAGTACTAAAAGGTGGCACGCACATAAACAGATAGTTGTGATCGTTTCCAAAATAAATAATTACCTCACACTCCTGCAACTTGGAACACCCCCTCTTTTTATACGCAATATTCAATTCTAATATCCTTTGAAACATCATCTTTATGTATTAGCCAGTCAATCTGCCCGCTTCGTTGGAATACTCAAGCAGAAGGTACGGATGATTTTCAATGATTATTTCCTTTTCATAACTGTAATCGCTCACGTTAACGAAAACATCCTGAAAATAATAATATATATAAATGGTAGACATTTTCACACAACATCATTTAGCCCCAAAGTAAGAGCTTGTGTTATGGGAACTACATGACTGATATACTAGGTACTTATAAACATATTTTTTTGTAAATACATACTTATTACAGATAGAAAACACCCAGACCCGAGACAAATACTATGTAGTGAATAAATTTTATTTATTCACTACATACTTACAGGGATTCAATAACCTATAACTATATGTAGATACATATTTCTTGTCTTGAATAAATGAAAGTACTTTATTTATGAGATAAACAAAATGATCAATAAAATATTAAGCTTATAGGTACAATGGCCTTATCGCTTAAAAAAACGAATACCAGCAGAATAGCAGCGCTAAGTAGCCATCTAGGTAGATGCTAGGTAGCATTATGCTGAGCTGATATCTTTTTGGTGCAACATTGAGCTGTCTAGGTATATAGATTAGTAAGGTGCGTGGGGCATTTCTGTTTCAGTTATACTTTTAAGTAGGCTATTCTAACTTATATATATATATTATAACTTATACCACCATCCTAACTATGTTGCAAATTATATTGCTTTTTTTAGTCGTGCTAAATAAATTTTATTTTCTTTCTAACGACCTTTGTTTTATTCTCGAATTACAACGTAGGTAAACAATTTTCTACTTTATTCGCTTTTTAGACTTACCTGTTATTACCCCATTTGGTCGACGCCACTGGTGACCAGAACGCTCAAAGGATTTCTTTGGCCATTCAGCGATGGCGGGAATACCGTCTGTCAAAGTCAAAGTCAAAAAGTTTTTATGCTTTTTTAACACAAGGATCATATAGAAACGTCAGTGCTTTTGGCAAACACGAAATTTATTATTCAGTACAGCTCTAAGTTTCTCCACTTTTTGTTTAAATAAGTTTACGTTTAATGTTTTAAGTTGTTGTTAATAAACAATAAACTTACTAAGAGACACAAAACGCAATTGGCAACAAATTGAAAAAAAAACAACATATGGCGTGGTTTTCTGTGTTTATGGAGGCAATCCCACTGGGTCCAAATGTATGTAAATATAATGGTCCAAGTTTAATCTTCCAACAAATCGGTACGATGTGTTTAGGTATCTGTTAGCGGCAGACGTTTTATGGTAATATTATTCCTATACGGAAAGTAATCTGCTATTGTACGGGTTTATATGAGAAAAATGTATGAGATTACTTTTCTGGCAGGTGTTGTGTTTTGAGTTATACGACTCTAGGTACTTACCTAATCAACAAAAGAGGATGTTATTTTTTCGTCTGTTGTGCTCATCACAATGTCATCCAACGTTTTCTATTTCTTTTTCAGGCAGGTTAGGCAAAGGTGTACTGGAATGCTCTTGTTAGGGTTAAGCTTGCCTTTGGGCATTCATATTTCCATTTTTCGTATGGATTCTCTACAATAAAGAATAGGTAAGTAGGTAGAAATTATAACGCTTCAACGTTTTCTAGAATTCAGATCGAACAATACTCCAAGTTTACATAATTTTCCATTGTTATTTTCTCTTGTAGGTACCATCTTAAAAAAATCCCGCCCACTTAATCTATTCCACAGATAAAATATCACCACAGATCCTGCGAGTATTATCACCATGTGTTTGTCATTCTGTCAAACTCCAAGTAGGTAGGTTGGATACTAGAAATCTTGGAATGCCTGCCGCTAGCTGATATCCGCTGCTCCAAAGAGGTTTCAAGAGCGTCACATTTCATAAAGTTTACTTGAAAAAAAAATGTGAGGACGAAAACATCCTTCAAACCGGTACAGCTACAATTGTTGTCGCCCGACCAAGTAACGCTGACGATAAAGACTGAAAAATAATATCTTTAATTAATTTGAAGGTTTCCTAAAATGACCTGCCAATAATACCCCGTGGTCATTTTCAACGCTCAAACATCGGCAATCCTAATTAAGTTAACCCTTCGCGCACTGCGGTCACCGAAAAGCATGGTAAACATGGTCCAAGTAAGGGTGGGGCTGGGGTAGGTGTATGCCTTTCTCAGGCTCAAGTGGTTTAGTTTTTCTAGGCTTGTCAATCTGATAGATTTTTATAAAGATAATTAAGTATGTGAAAAAAATGGCACTAAGTATTAAAAATACACTAATAAGGGCGGAATGGGCGTAGCATGTAACACCATTTTTAAAAACGAACTTGTGATCTAAAAGTCAGCGAAATTTTTGAACTTATCTCTAAAATTAAGATTAAATTCAAAAAAGGATAGGTATATATTTATAACCTGTTTTTCTATACCCAATTGTGTATGAGTTTCTATGCAAACTATGGAAACCCGAGTTTAAACTGAAAATAAATGCAGAGAGCTAAATCTATATCAAGTTCATTAATAAGGATTATAATTTAAAAACTCGCGTTGGTAGGTTCTTCACTTTTTATAGAAACGTACGTCAAAAAACTAACCAAGAAGTTTTTAGACGTCCATTTTATAAAAAAAGCTTCATGTTATCATTGGCTTATGCCCTCTTTGGTAGGCAACAGTTTTTTTCCTGCTCTGTGTAAAACAACTGGTATTCTCTTTTTGAATTTACTCGGCTTTTTCCTTCGCCGGTATTTTTGGTTGTAATCTTGCCCCCTTTGAATTAACCCTGGCTACGATCATACCCACACACGCGGTCCGAAAGGCCGGTGTCTATCCAAATTAGCGTCCGGCGTAACTATCGGTCCGGGCGCGCACCTCGCCCGTAAATTAGACGGTTAAGTACTTCCATGGGTTTGGTTTGTGTCCATTGTGGTGCTGTACGATTTTTTTCAAAGCATTGACCTTTACACCCTGGATTGTACGTAATAAGATTAGCACAGGATCGGGACTAGCATAAACATAAAGAGGACAGTGTCTAAGCAGTGGGTTGAAATCAAAGGAAATAATATACTTAAACATTATATTTTATAACATCATTGTGTGACTGACTGACAACCTTATTGCGTATGTTTTTTTTAGATGTAAAACAAATAAGTTTCAGAATTTCCATAGATTCAAGCAGGTTTATAATGTGCTGATGGAAAAAACTCAACGCAGTCAAGAAGTCACGTTTCACTAGTTTATTTGTAAGATAGCAGCCAAAACTTTTAATGCAACGTTACATGACCTTGGATGGAAATTTTTGGGGCCCATTATACTTCTAATATCTGCTACAAGTAGGCAATTCAAAATGACAAAAAAATAAGTATAATATTTAACTAGTAAAGCAATATGTTGAAGCCAGAAATAATGTTTTAGTGTTTTATTTTAAAATGTAGAAAAAATCTACTATTTGTGACTTAAAAAACACTTTAAGTTAAATACTTGTAGCTCCGTAGCACTTGCTACGACCATGCTACGTATAGCGTGATCAAATTGTCACATCACTGATTTTGTTGCAGACTATAATACAATGTTATCCTTATTTCCTCGTTTGTAATCAGAAGGTGCATGGTGACAGTGGAAACAAGCTATAAAGCATGGACCATAGACTTTTAATCAATCTGCACGAGCGGTGTAGAACTGCAAAAATGGCGGAAGGTATAAATACCTACTGCGCGGAGAGCTTAATTAAAAACATAAGGAAAATTCGCTCCAGTGTTCTGGTCATCTGACATTGTTTTTTTAGAGGAAGGTTGCAGGCCGACGCGTCGCTAAATTAGCTTTATTAAATTAGGGTTAAGTTGCTGAAAACAAAACAATTGTTTAACACTAGCTTTTGTCCATGGCTTTTCTCGCGTGGTACCTGAAAGAGAAGTGTTATTCCAAGTCGAGATCTATATTATTGTTTTCATACAAATCTGTTCAGTATTTACGAAGATTATTAATGTAACAAACATCATATCCAATTGCGTTCTTTTTTAAATGGCACTAACTGAATAGCGTCCAAGGACCGGCTACAGAGACCGCCGTCCTGCGTTGGGATGGGCAGATGACATCGTAAGCGTTGCCGGATTGAGGCTGGCACTGGATCGTGAGGAGTGGCACGGACAGAGATAGGCTTATACTCGGCAGGGGGTGACTAATGACATATAAGTAGAATTAAACTGAAATGCCCTACTCACATTTTTAATCCATCTAGACAGTTCAATGACGCGCCAAAAAGCTATCAGCTCAGCATAATTATGCTACTTACTTAGCGCTAGTATTCTGCTGACCTTAGGCACCTCAGAGTATAGATCTTAGGATGTCAGTTATGATGTTTCAGTCGTAAAAGTGTCAGTTATTAGCAGAATCTCCTGAAGAAAAAACACGGCCTGCACAGTGTCTCACGCACAGGAATTGACCATGACAAATAATGATAACAACCAACGTTTAGATACCAACAATTTCCACAAGCTTCAGTGTCATGTGCGCTGGTAGCACCCACTAACTTAGCGGATAACTGAGCGAGTGAAGGGAGCAAAATAATACCTATACTATATAGATATAGTAAAGGTATAATTTTGAAGCTATTGTTTTATGTTTCTGGTAAGGTGACAAAACCCTTGTTTCGCTTTCTTTATATAGAAATGCTAAATGTTTGCGGATGACCTGTATTGATATTGCACTTTTTTTATACAGGTCATCCCTGAACATTTGTAAAATATCTTGATTTTTTTGCTGAATTTGAAAGTGAACATGTTCTCCTGGTTAGGTTTTCGCTGCAGGTTAAATAAATAGATTTAAGTATTTCTTATAATTAATTATCAATAAGGAATCTGCGTACATTCACTTAACTTTTAAATACCTATAGGAAGAGATTGATAACCATTTATTCACACCACCATATATTACAAATTAAATCACTATATGGTTGACTTAATATCCAGGTAGTATGTTGACGCTTTGAGATCCTTGTAGCTTGAGTTCTTGATTGTGGCATATATATGAATAAAAACCGATATTAAATAAATTTTAGATAATGGAGCCATGATGAAATCGCGAGTTGTTGGTGGATGGAGATGGTTATAGACCATTTGTCACGGCACACTTTAAAGGAAGCTTATGGCCAGAATTTGACTGCTCCCGCAAACAGTGCCACGACAAACGACATAACTGAAGATCACATAACACTATTAGGTTCTCAAATCTACTGAAAAACTAATACTATGATTGCAAAAATAAAACAAAAACTCATGGCCACACGCAACGTCCAAAACATCTTACCCTCGCCAGGATAGACGACATCATTTGTCATCGTCGTTGAGCATTTGCTTGATAGCTTACAGAAGTACCGGACACCATTTAGGAGATTATTGTAGAGTGACCAGTGACTATGTGCTTAAATTATATGTGCTATAATGATAATAAACCAGCAGAGCGTACTTATGGCTAGTGTTCATGCGTGGCGACATCGCGGAGTCCCATTACTCCCTGTGGTCGACAGAGACCCTTGACCCTTGGCTTGCCTTAGCCTGCTGGTCGGGGGTGGAGGCGCAAGAGCAGAACCTATGCTTCAAGAGTGGAAGTGATAAAGGCATAAAGTACTGGAGTAAAGTTAATTGAAACTGCAGCACACCTCTCGACATCCTTTAGCCGTTCACTTCAACGTTGCCCCTACTCTGCCTATTACGACAAGTCATCAAATCATAGGTAGGCTTGATTTGATTTGAATTTTAGTTAGAATTGGCAGGTTCAGTTTCATCCTACATAGGCCAGCAACAACTCCATAAGCGTATACTACTGCAATAGCCATTTTTCCAATAGCTTCTATCAGTTGCCATCCACAAGTTTTTTTTTATTTGAACAATGTATTTTACAAAAGGTGTTAGTTTCGGCTCCACGAATGCATGTAAAGGTACATTCAGTTAATCTAGATAACTACGTACCTAATTAATACGTCGGCTAATTTAATGATTTAAATTTAAGATGTAATCTTCATAAATTTAAGATGTATCGCGCTGCTATCTAAGTTTGTATAATGACAACACGCCTGACTAACTATGCTGTAACCAACCGAATCAACGTCGGTATAGGCTCTGCCACGTGTTAGTGAGGACTGTCCAGTGAGGATGTATACTCACCTCCGAGATACAATTTTCACACTAGTTCGGACACACACACTAGTGTGAACAGACAAACTGGCCGTTTTTTTTTAGAAAAAACCTTGGTTTTAGTTTTTGGTATAGGAAATGGTTGTCTGGAACAAATCGCTGTTTGACCACCAATTGTCGGACTTATGTAAGATGTATTTTTTGTAATGGTGCATAATATGTCAAGTCCTCAATAAAGTATTTTTATTATTATTATTAACCGTTCAACTATTTTGACGAAACATTTTGAAATACTTATTTAGTTGAGATTTTTTGTATTTTGATTGAGTTTATTTTATATTAAGTTATTAAGATATTATAAAAGTAAGATTTTAAATACCTACTAAGTTACACAATTTGAAATGCTATTCGAATTTTATTATAAGACCAATTTCACACAATTAAAATTATCAAGAACGATAAAAAACTCATTTTTTTGTTTTAGCATCAGATACGATATAATTAAACTAAAGCAGTTATAACTGTATCAGTATATTTAAAGTTAAACATAATTTAAATTTTCATATGGACCAAAATAAATCAACCCAATAAATTGACGCTTTTTATTTTCTTCAGTGTCGTGTTCTCCGATGCCAGATAACTTTCAGGACCTGATGGTCCAGGATTTTGATTTTGACTTTCCGTGCGTTCTTCATGGTTCAAACCTAAAACATCTCTAATTAATTTTTATAATTCTTTAAAGTCAGCGTTTCAGCAAAAAAAATGTCTAGCATTATTTATTTATTATTTAAATGTCCGCTACGAAAGGATTTTTAATTTTAAAGGGGGAAATGGGGGTGAACGTTTGTACCTATGGTAGGTTAATAGGTTAATACCTATTAGGTAATAGGTAGGTAAGTACCTACTTTTAAAGCTTTTAAAGAGCAAATAAATTAAAAAGAAAATTAACCTACTAGGTATTTATAATATACTCACAACACATTAGACATGCCCTCTCGACTATCGGCCATCCAAGTGTAATCCAAGTGTATTTCAAGAGTTCATAGAGGTGCCGTTGTTGCGAGGCAGACTGGAGAAATCTGAATTCATAAATTAATTGAAGTAAATACGTGTATTGAGTAGTTTTTGATAGGTATCACTGTTTATAAAGCAAACCATAAAATCAACAGAGACAGAGGTAATAGGTACCTATTTTTTCAGATAATTTTAATTTTTGAGGCACTGAGTGCATTGCGCCATCTATGTTAGGATCCCAGCAACGTTTGGTTCAACGACACAAGATAAGTTCCATTGATAATACATAGAGAGCAGTAGGTTCATAAATTCGGTCTGAGACAGGTTGAGATTAAACTACGATACACTAGGATTTAATTTTACTAAAAAAATACAAACAGTTTTAATTTATTATTAATTCAAAACATAAGGTTCAAAACCTTTTCAGAGTGGGCTGACAGACTGCAATCATGAAGGATGACGGCTTGTCGGCCAGCTGATTTTCGAATTTGACGTTTGCAGGTTCCTTTTTTGTTTCGTTTCGTTCGCTCGTCTCGTCTCGACAGTCGGCTGTCCGACCGTCGGACCAATGTGTTGCCAATTTAGCAATTTTTTGCTTAATCTTGGCCAGATTAAGCGTTTAACATATATTTAGATAAAAATATCATTTTTAAATTCTAGTTATTATTCTTGTAGTTATTATATTCTGGTACATACCTTAGCCATAATTTAAATATATTCTAATGAATTACAAGGTAAATGCTACATTAGCTCATTCACAATATAGCTGATCGAACATTTTCTATGGACTTTTGCAGGGATTCCCACCAGCCAAAGCATTACTAGGCGTGGATTGCTTTCCTTCCTTTTTATTTCAATGCTTCACACTCGAAGAATCGTTGTCGTGAGTTGTAGATGAAAATGGATTAACATACTAAGTATGACTTTTATTTAAATATACTATACCTATTCGAAAAATAATCAGATATTTTTTAAGGAGAAATAGGCAGGCATAATGCTTCCACAATTAAACGTGTTCGTTTATTTAGTTGAAGCAAGCAGTGTTCTAAAAATTGGAAAGCAAAATAATATAATTTATTTGTGTCTAAAGAACCAAAACTACCAATATCCAATGAATATGCCATTGAATTAGAACTTTAATTAGCGGCGATGGGCTTGCAACCTGTCACGTGGAATGCTTACTACTTGCAAAACGCGGGCATGTACCAAATGTAATGTTTGGACGTGCCTCTGACTACCCCCTACTTGGTATCCTCAAGGATCTACTCACTGAGTATATACCTGAGGATGTCCACCATGGGGAAGACAGTCGTGAGTGTGTTGTTTTTGTTTGTTTTGTTTTTAATTAGAACTTTACCTACTTGATACAACGTTCCAAAGTTACTGACTTGTGATTGATTTTGTTAATCAATCACAAGTCAGGGCCCCGACTTGTGATTGATACAAACAAAAGGGTACCTACGATAAACATTCTAGCACCTTTTTAAACGTCTTTCTGACCAATTCTTGTTACATTACTTGGCAACACCTGAGGTTTCGGAAACGAAAACATAACCTCCCTTCCGTTCGCGGCTTTTTGTTTTGAAGTTGTTTCTTTGTAGCAGATATTGTGTGTTTTATAAAATTAATGATTTCACGTTGGTGTACCCTTATGGTCACCTTTTTCGACCGCGCAATTCAGTGTTTATCATCCAACCACGTGTATTTTGTTTTTCTGTATCATCTTATTTTTTTAAGTCGTTGATAGGTACGTGTAGTGAATTATGTGTTATTGATAAGTTCGTAAATTTTAAGCTATAGATACGTATCTTTCTAAAAATAGCCTAGCTGGAGCATATATGATAAAAATCCTTCAATACTTAATAAAATCACCAATAACTTTCTTTATCAATAAGTCTACTTCAAGTAAGTTTTATATCAAAAACTTTTTAACCATGGCTGGGGACAGTGTGAAAAATAAAAGTGATCTAAACTTAGAACATTTGCCAGTGAAAAAAATCAAAATCAGTGATGATAATGTTAAGACAAGAACTGTGGCAACCATGTGTGGTGCTTGGAGGCCTGATGAAGTGGACGGAGGGCTCATTTTTGTGTTTAAAATGAGGGAAACATGCTTGAGTCCGGACCCCACCAAGGAGTGTGATTATCCTGAGAACATTGAGGATTTCTGGGAGGCGAGTTTGATGATCAACGATGATTTACAGGTCAGTGAACATGTATTCACTTTCAAAATATACCGTTACTTAGTAACCCGGTTCGAAGAATTTTACCATGGGTGTTTATTTTCTTAACTTACTTTACAGCGCCATCTAGTATGTTTGTATTGGACTATGTCGCACTTAGGTTGGTGTAGTGACTAGGGGTACTGAATGGGCAGAGTTCGGACATAGGTTAGTAAATTCTTGCCATTTAGTTTGTAATGACACTAACAGATGGCAGTAGTGGTAGCCAAGTTTTATCCGCGAACCTAACCAAACTTATTACCTAGGCATCTATATTGAAGGAACACTTAAAGGTACTTTCACTTGGCACTTTTTTTACTTTGGCTCATACAGGTAGATACCTACCTACTGTCTTTTCTTACTCAACGTTTAGGTAGGTATGTGGGTAAGCTAAGTAATAGGTACCTTAAGTAGATATGTAATCTACTTGGTTAGTAAAAAAAAGTAAGTTTTAAATATTTAAATAGGTAGGTATAGGCAGGTATGCTTTTAAATTCCACTCAGAGGCTAGGAGGAACACACTTGAAAACATTCCTTGCATCAAAGGGAGCACCGAAGATAATAACTTCCAAGTTACGGAGCCACAGCCGCACAACAGTTACTATGTAACAAAACCACAGCTAAGTAGTTACTAAGGTAGGTAGATACCTAAAGTAACAAAACGCCGAAATGACAACCTCTTAAAGTAAAAGAATCCCGCGCGGGTTGACTTCGTGGAATGCCGACAATTTTGTTCATAATTTCGCGAGCTAAGTAAGTAAAGCAAAGAATTCACCTTTTTCATGTCATAATATTTTCGCATAGGCTATATTATATACATATATAGATATTATATTACTAGTAGTATAGGTTTATAATATCTGTGGACTTACCAACATGTCGTTCTGTTCATACAAACGTATTTACCTAATAGAGCTACTCAGAATCTTTGATTGTTTACATTGTTTTTTTTCACACTTAATTTTTGTTTAGGCGTAGGCAAAGTGAATTATATCAATATCAAAGGGATTGTTTCGAAAAGTATCCAAGCATTCCATCTCGAAAAAAAACTTCATACGTTGTTTCCCACTCGCATCCAAAACATTTTTGTAAGTATTTAAAAAGTAATAATATTTTACTCCCGCTGCCATCCAAAGGTCAAAAACAACTGCATTAACCCCAGGGGCGCGGTGGGCGAGTATCAGGCTGAGACGTAAGAGGTCCCGCTTCGGGATCGCATGTTCTGCAGATATTTGTCGCGGATTAGGGTTTTGTGGTACCATGGTACTCGTAGTTCCTGATCTGTAATACTAGGTTTCATTACAGGGAAACCTAGTGTGGGGTCAGGACTATATATATTAGGTGTTTATTTATTAAAGTTTGTCATTTAATATATTTTCAGGCATAAATCTGTAATCGAATGTGATATCCTGTAAATTGGTTACCACGCTATCAAAGATTTGTCGGAGAAATGAGAAACTACAAGCAAGTGTGGTTTCTCGGCTACCTGCAAGTCAAGATTGGAATGTTTCGGTGGTAGTTTGCAAGTCAATCTTATTTGTCGGCAAAAACCCTTTCAGAACTTTTCACGAGTCACGAGTTTCTATCTCGCCGGTATATTATGCAAGTTGTAACAAATAAGGACATCGTCGCGAGTTGTTTCTGCAGTTGACTGTACTTAGCTAATTCATGTGGATGCAGTTGGAACGAAAACGTGTTTTCTGTAATTTATGCAAATTTAAGTTATGCAGTGGATGCGAGCGGGAAACTTTTGGATGCAATGGGAACTACCTGTAACAACCCTATCACAGTACAGGGTTTGGGGAGCCTAAACGATTGCAAGTTAAAATTTAAAGCTAAGATCAAAAATGGCGTTATTTTGAAAAGGGCATGAGAGCTTTTAAAAGAAAAGAGCGTCATGAACTCATGATAAGTTCCATACAATGATAGTGTTGGAAATAGCCGAAATAATATTTCTGCTAACTTCGCTATGAGGACTCTGTATCTCTGACATAAGGTGCGATGAAGATGTGAATACAATTTTAATTCTGAGAAGTTAAGAATTAAACTATGTGTTTCTTAGTGTTTTAATACACTAAGAAAACTTTTTTGTGTATTAAAAAGGCCGTACAAACGTGTTAATGTACACATTCTTAGCTATACATTTTTTTACTATTTTAATAATTATTGATACAGGGGTAAATATGCGACGCTATTATTATTGTAAAACGTGCATTCCCCCCTAATGATGGCAAAAGGAAACAGGAAATTAATTAGAATTACAAAATTTGGACTAACAAGGGAATGCAATTCGACACGTGGCGACCGTCGACGTGAAAATCTCAGTCGATCTATTTAACGAGGTGGGATCGAATGTTGTAGGGATGCCCCAGGCTGTTATGCCATGCGAGAGCTAGTGGAATCCACTTTGTTACGGAATGTTCAGTTTGCAAAATGCCCAGCAGTTGCAAAACGTCAAATTTCGCAGAACGTCCTTTCCGCAAAATATGCAACTCTTAGAAATCAAATAAATAAAGAAATCATAGATGGTTATTTTGAATACAAAAAACCGGATAAATGCGAGTCTGACTCGCGCACCGAGGATTCCGTACAAGCTTGTAAAGCACCAAACATTGCTAACGAAGATATAAGTCGGATCGAAAGATAAACTTAACTTTGTATTTGACAAAATGTTCGCCCATACATCGATATACGTCATGGTCAATTATGCAACTGCAAGTTTAAGTTTGTAATCACGAATACATATTTTTAATATAACAACAAATTTACTATTTTCTGACTTTTTCTATAACTTGTACTGTGAGACATTGCTTCTTGCCAAAGTTTATGAATCTAGATCAACGGGAAGTACCCTATAGGTTTTGGTTACATGGTCAATACGTCATGGTCAATTATGCAACTGCAAGTTTAAGTTTGTAATCACGAATACATATTTTTAATATAACAACAAATTTACTATTTTCTGACTTTTTCTATAACTTGTACTGTGAGACATTGCTTCTTGCCAAAGTTTATGAATCTAGATCAACGGGAAGTACCCTATAGGTTTTGGTTTATTTGCCAGTATCAAAATATGTCAAAATGTAAATGGCCGTAGTTTGATTTTGCGTTGACTTAGAAGGGAAGCTCCAAGAGACCATAGATTTGATATTAATTTCAACTTTATACCTACACGCGTTCCTGAGAAAAATAATCTTGACAGACTGACAGACAGACGGACGGACAACGAAGTGATCCTATTAGGGTTCCGTTTTTTTCCTTTTGAGGTACGGAACCCTAAAAAACAATTAATATAAATATTAACAACCTCTGAAAAACTTTTGAAATTTCCATCAATAATAAATTGGTGGTTTTTAACAATCGTTTTATATAAAAAAAATACACTTGTTACTTTGTATATCGAATCTAAGTAAAAACTTCTCGATGCATCTCTATTCCTTAGAGTTGAGCATTATTCAAATTTTACTTGTTACAAAGTGGACGTTCAGAGTAAGGCACAACGGTTTCGCTTAGAGTTCAATTGTGATTTTGGATTCACCCACAGTTCACTTTGATGACATACTGTTTTTACGGAGTCCAACTATTCCAATTACGGCTTCCAACCCAACAAACTGAAAACCGGATACTGGAATCGATTAAAACGTGTTTTGTTCAACAATGCGCTGGATTCGTGCTACTGAGTCAAAAAACTAGAATCTTATGACTATATGAATGAAAATCGGCCTTAGCTTGTACGACACGGTAGGTACAATTTTTACCTTCCCTATTCAGCAAACTATTCAGCTGAAAAGAGAATTCAAATCCAAGTATTAGATTTTCTCCCATCACTAGATATATTTTTATACCCAGTATTTCAGAGGCTGTCCCAGGAATTGAAATGGAAATTCCCGCAGATGTTTTATAAACGATTCAACCGCTTCGAAAGACAATTGATGCGTCCTCGATTTCGACAAGACTTAACTTTAAATTCCGGGATTTTCCCGTTCCCATTCAGAATAATCAGTATACTAAACTTCCAGATAACTGAGTGGTCATTTCAAATGCGTTTGTTTCTTTATTCAAAAGAACATTTTATAATTTCTCTGAACATTAAATTAATTCTGAACTTTCAGCTAAATATATGCTTACTTAGCCTGCAGTTTAATATGACGTTTCAACGTTATGAAATTATAATGAAAAAATATTGAGCAAATGTTTTTTTGTTTGTAAATTTTAGCAAATTAGTATGGGCGCGGCGGCCTCTCGTTTTTGCAAATTTATTCTCTCTGTACATTTTTAAAAGTACATAAATTTTACTTCTGTTTCATATGTTTAACTTTATTTTTCACAAAGCCATAACTTTCATAATTTTGACGGTTTATTTCTACCAAACGGTCATCTTCCTTCTAATATGAGTCCCCATTAATTTAGCGGTGCGGAAAATAATGTATTATGGACACTTTAAGTCGAACTAAGGCCCCTTACAAACAGTTCTACTTAATAGCGAACCAATATTGTAGGTTTTTCAAGGATTCTGTGTATACTATTTATTTTCCAGGTACCATGTACCTGTACCGTAGGATTTTCCGCTTCATTTGATATAGGATGAACTTTCAAGAGAATATTTTTTGTGCCGGGTTTCGGGTCCACTTTTAATCATGCATATTTTCACAAAATTGACTCTTATCCCTTCACCCCATCTTTGATCGTTCTAAGAGAGGCGATATCCATCATTACGCACTTGAAATATATGATGTAGAATTTGTTGCTCCATGTATTATAACGGCAAATCGGTTCTATTAGAAAGTGATATGAACAAAATATAACACTTTCTCGAATTCCTTAACAAACATCAAAAGGTAAGGTAACATAAGGTAATATCTTCCACTCAGAAACGCTTCAGGAATCATCTTAGCCAAGGTACAATTCAGAAAAAAGCATAGAATCTTGATGATGGAAGTGGAGTCAAAGAGGTCTGCTGGGAAGACAAAAATGTGATAAGTGTCCAGAGCTCCATCAGTGAGGCGCCTTGGTGGGACAAAGCTGAAGAACCCGTGTCAACTGTTCTTTCTAAAGGTTAGGCCTTTCTAATACCTTCATAAAAGAACAAATGGTTAAGTCTTTTGTAATAAGCTAAACAAAGCGTTTATGATAGCGTTAGCCTCGTAGCTTTGTACAACAAAGCAAAGCTGATGTACTAGGTTAATTATATGTCTGGGGAATCAGTACATTTATTTTTATTCTATAGTTTAACAAACACATCTAAATATATGTTTTTTATAAACAAATTCTACCTATGTGTGTGTGATATTCGTTTCTGTAGCTTTAAGATAAGCCACTGTCCACCTAAATTTCTTTCATTATCCTGTGTCTGATTAAAATACTTTTTTTTTTCTGCTAAGCCTTTCTTTTAGGCAGGTGGTATCTGTGTATAGAATTGTCAAACCTCGAAATATCATGCTGGTGGCTCAAAAGGGACTAGTAATTTGCCAAACGTACCGAAAAGTATTAGTTATTATATCTGTGTCCTATTATCTTTATCTTCTAGACACACAGTTAGTGAAAGGAAATTAGAAACTTTACCGGCACCTTACATTGTGCGGTTCACACCTCACTCTTTGAATAGATTCAAGGAAATATACAGTTTCACAAATGTAGGAACTTGTTAAAGATAGTGCAGGTATGCATCGTAAATATCAACCACTTTGCTTACGATCTGGGTATCAATTATAAACTGTTACTCAGTCACTAAATGTTACTCAGCAAATTAGTCGATGGAAACCCATATTCCAATGTCCGTATATCGGAAAGGTCATCGTTAAGTAAATGTATCAATGATCTCAATTACGAATCACTACGTTACAACTTGACTTGACATTTTACCATCTATCTAGCCTATGAAATTGATGACCTTACATTGCAAATTCATCGGTGATCTTTTTATCATGAGTGAGTTTAAGATCAGGGATGATATTCAGAAATAGATACAAAGGACATAAAATAATATATACAAACAGAATAGATTTTCCGCAAATTAAACTTGAAATATGAAGGTTGCTGAGTAAAAAGCGCTTGTTTAGTCTTCATTGTAAGAATGAAGACCTCATCG
Organism: Perizoma affinitatum; assembly: GCA_961405105.1. NCBI lineage: Eukaryota > Metazoa > Arthropoda > Insecta > Lepidoptera > Geometridae > Perizoma > Perizoma affinitatum. Next base: position 2,774,627 of record OY560191.1, on the reverse strand, counting down.
CACCATGCAATCCTGAGGTTAATCTTTTCATATTAACAATTTATTTTTATTTGATAAACTCTTCTGATATTTTAAAAACATTTAACGGCAGACCCTTCTGAGTCATTACAGATACAAAAAAAAACAGTTTTATGGTTAAAACATCCTGATGTAATCTCAAATGATGATGCATAAGTAATAATGTTTTAAACATGTTTTATTCTTTATTTGAGAACATTTAACGGCAGACTCTTCTGGATCAATACAAATAAAAACAAATCAAATTTATGGTTAAAACATCCTGATCTTATCTCAAATTATGATAAATAAGTTATAATGAAGTGAACACGCCCTGTTTTATTCTTAATTTCCTTTCTAAGAAACATTAACTTAGTACATTCATTTTGTTAAACATAATAAGGTTCAAACAGTAGGTACTTTGTGTAAGAAATGGATGGTGAAATATAAGGATGGTGTGTGGTACCGTTCAGACCATCGATTCACCGGTATTATTAAAACTGTTGTTTTAGTTCTGTCTTTTAAGTAGGGTTTCCACTTAAAAGGCGCTACCAACTTTGAAGATACTTTTTATCAAGTCGATTCTTAATTCCTATTATTTTTTAAAGTATCTACGTGTAATTGATTTTCATGCCAATTCCAGAAAAGTTCGAGGGCATAGTTAGAATTGAAAATATGAAATATTCCACAGAAATGAAGGAGACGATAAAATGAAATTGCAAAAATTTGAGTTCCGCGTGCAACACCTGGCGGGCATGAACTGTCAACGATTTGCTTCGTCAATATGAGATCAACTCTTTTACAAGACTAGCTGAAGCATACTGCTTCAGTTGTAGTTGAATTTAATTTCCAACCTGTTAAAAAATAAAATTAAATGACGTGATTTAACAAACCCCTTTGATATTGGTCTCAATCGCTTCAGCACATTGTAATTTATGGTTACTATCCTATTATTTAGGGTTTGTTTAAATCACATAAAAACTTTAGTTCATATATTAAACTTTTTTTATTATAGAATGTCTTCTTACACTTTATAGCCAATTCTTAGACCGAGTCATGTTAAAAAGTAAAAAAAAAATGCCATTTTGTAAAGGCAAGTGAAAAAAATGTTTCGTTCTGAATACCGCAGACAATTTGAAATAATTAGCTCCACACCTATCACTTTCTACGGTAATTTCCCCCGCCCTAAGAACTGCTTTAATCTCGCTAAGGCCTTGGTAATATTCCATTTAAAGCGTGCCAATTTGAAAATTCAGACTATGAAAACCCTCGCATCTCGTATCATTTTCTGTCCTCTAAACCTAGCTGTAATATTCTGCGGGCTCCGTCTCGATATACCTCGTTTTGAACCGCAAACCATAGAGTGGGATTTGAAATTGAATAAATTAGGTACGTACTGCTGAGATGGAGATTTGGTGGTTGAATATTGGAATAAGTGGTCTTTCCAATCCAATTTACATTTACCTTTATATGGCTACTACTACCTACTAAATCTAGTGAAACTGCACTGTTTTCGCTTTAGGTATATTATTTTATCGGAACATTTTATTCATCTAAAACAAACACGTCTGTAAATATCGCCGCTTATTGGAACAATAAACCTATGACACATGCTTCGAATTTATGGTTCTATGGCATGCCTGTTGTCCCACTATGTTTTACTTTACGATTTTCAAATTAAAAAATCTATTGTTGCCTCACCGAGTTCGAACCCCCCAGGCCTTTCAGGTCGGATTTAGGGTTACAGCCCACTCGGCCAACACAACACAATTTTATTTATATTTTCTGTTCTATTAATATTCTATTAAAATTCGACACACAGACTGATCTACGCCCAAGAATGTATATTAGGTTGGGGAAAAAGTCTTTTCGCATTATTGTATGTATGAACTTGTAATAAAATATATTTGGCTATACTATTTGTATCTAGCTGGTTTTGGTATCATTAAAAGTTTAAATTTTAAAGAAGATAATTCCAAATTCAAATTAGGAAAATGTGTGATTTTTATTTGTTTTTCGTACTGTTAAGATGAGTGAATCTAATGAAGAAATTCGATACATTTTAAAATTTTACTACAAAAAAGGTAAAAATGCAACGCAAGCCGCGAAAAAAATTTGCGATGTTTATGGACCTAGTGCAGTGTCTGTGAGAGTAGCACAAATTTGGTTTAAGCGTTTTCAATCCGGAAATTTTGATGTCAAAGATGCACGTCGCTCTGGTCGCCCTATTACGGATAAAATGGATGCCATTTTTGAAAAAGTGGAGCAAGATCGGCATATCAGTAGTTACGACGTAGCTGAAGAACTGGGAATTGACCACAAAACAGTTTTGGCGCATTTGAAAAAAACTGGGTACACAAAAAAGCTCGATATTTGGGTACCTCACGAGCTCACTGAAAGAAACCTAATGAACCGTGTTCTCATTTGTGATTCTTTATTACGACGTAATGAAACCGAACCATTTTTGAAGAAATTTTTGACCATTTTTGACCTCACACATCTTTAGCCACTCAGCAAAAATTAAGAGAGTTTGGCTGGGATGTGTTAATGCATCCGCCGTATAGTCCTGACCTTGCACCTTCAGATTTCCACCTGTTTCGGTCTCTTCAGAATTCTTTAGGCAGTGTCAGGTTAACATCACGAGAGGACTGCCAAAACCACTTGTCGCGGTATTTTGAACAGAAGCCCCAAAGTTTTTATAGCAATGGGATCATGTCCCTGCCTACAAAATGGCAAAAAGTTATCGAACAAAATGGTACCTACATACTTTAGTTAAATGTAAATAAACTATATTAAAAAATGTTTTGAATTTTCTTAAAAAATGCGAAGAAACTTTTTCCCCAACCTATTATATAGAAATACTATGAGACCGGGCATCCCCGGTATCAATCATCCGGCCAATAGCTGTCACCTGTCAGCAATCTGTGAGTTCCCGGTTACCGCGCCAATCTTGTCTCGGAGTTTTGTTTTGTTGCGATAGTTTTGGACTTGATTTATCGAGTTATGGATTTTGACAGAATGAATAGATGCTGTTGCGTTTGTTAACCAATTAAATTACCTTAGAGTTACCCATTTTGTGGTGCATGTTTCAAAAAATTCCAAATATGTGTCGTGCAAACTTCTACGACAAAATTCTCAAACTATAATGCTGCGTTTGTCTTCGAGTTTTACATTGTTTTTAGCACTTTGTGTCACGTCTGGAAATTTAGTCTCGAAGGCGTAGTATTCCGAATTTGGCATTTATGTTCCCAACATCCACATTCAATTAGATGGCAAAGTAAAATCTATTTTGGTCTCGAATCTCAGGCCTCGCCGCCAGACACGATCCTTCGCTATCATTTTCACATAACGAAATTGCGTATCTACGTTCCAAGTTCTAACTATCGTAATCTGTACCGAATTGAATTGATCTGGGACGCAATACGTCGTTTGGAATTATATAATTTAGAAAGCCTTCGTACATACATATTTAATAATGCGGTAGAATGTGACCTGACATCAAAATCCCAGAAGTTGGAATAACTCAAGATAAGTTCGGAGTTCATAATTTAAATGGGTTAATAATTTAAGCGGTATCTGAAATCTCAATTTGCTCGGGGATAAATAAATGTCTTTCAAAATTAAGGACAATTTTATACAACAAGCAATATTGCTTTTATATAAAAAGCAAATCTTGAATGTTCTGTTCAAACTCATTCCCAAAGCTAAAATTTATTGTTTAATCATAATTTAGTTGATTTTATACTTCTCCGGTGTGACATTTCCAAAACTTTTCTAAACGTTAACCCTCTGTTCCATAATTTCGGTAACTTTAGCAGCGTGCTGAAAGTTGTATACCTCTATCCTTTATTTCCTGTTAGAAAAGGACAGGGTTAGAGTTAGCGACCTATTAAGTTAGAGAGTGATTATGTTTGTAAATATTGTTCTAAAATTCTTCTGAAAGTTCTCAAAGTTGCCCGAACTCCTCGGTTCAAAATAAACGTTACCTTTTATAAGAAATGACTTGCCAGACGTAATTAAAGGTCCTGAACGTCGTTTTGCATTGATACCTCTGACGTTGATAGATCTACTCGAGTTCTTAATATAATGACAAATAATTAAAATGCCACAAGGAAACTTTATCAAGATGAAAAGGTCGGCCAATAAACATGCCTTGATAAAGATGAAAAAAATATACAACTAAGATCTTAACTTAACATTAATTATTTAGGATAAGAATGTCCGTTTTACAATCCTGGTGGGGGCTTATAATGTTTCTTTGCAGTTCCCTCAACGTCAAAATTCGCCACCGAATCTATCGTATTCCTTACATTTTATCTCCGCCATACACGTTTATTTTAAGTACATATCATAAATGGCGGGAGTCTTGGATAAAATGAGCGAATAAGGGATTGTTATGATTGAGTAATGATACTACTTGCAAAATGCGGGCATGTACCAAATGTCATGTTTGGACGTGCCTCTGTCTACCCCCTACTTGGTATCCTCAAAGATCTACTCACTGAGTATGTATCTGAGGATGTCCACCATGGGGAAGACAGTCGTCAGCGTGTTTGTTTGTTTTTTTAGTGATGATATAAAGAACGAAAAGCCATATATAAAGCCGTGCCATTGTGTTGTAAAACAAAACTCGATCAAATCCATTTCAAAGGCGAGAATAGCATGTTTATTTTAGCGCGAACTTCCAGCGCCCCACATTATCCGACAAAGACAAATGGAAAATCGGAAAACTGGATTTACGCCGGACAGTCGGGACACCATCAATCAACATAAAAGAATGCATTAAACCCGTAAGTGGCTCTGCTGGCTCTACGAGGAGAACTGTCGCAGATGCTTTCAACAGTTAAAGTTGCTAGCCAATTATCGGAATTTACGCCCTACGAGCAATTAAGTTTAACGTCATTTTTGTGAAGTAGGCCAATGGCTGCTTAAGATTTCTCCGTACACAGGAATCACGATTGTTAATCGTGCATGAGTTATAATAGGATATGCATGCGTAATCTAATACAATATTATTTTGTAAAAGTGTATACTGTTACAACGTCCTATCTGTTTCCTTTATAAAATAAACTAGCTCTTCTACGGCCGGCCGCCCACGGCCCCAGCCCTCCACGTCGCATTTATAAACAAAAAAACAAACTCTTCAGCTTTATAAAGTTAAATTAAATAAATAATCAATTTTCACACGGCATCGTCTTACCCTAAAGTAAGCCGAATTTGTGTTGTATGGGAACTACATGACTGATATACTTATATACATTTATACAGAGGTCGTCAATATTAAGTTTTTATAGAATTAAAATTATCGTGGTTTGGTATCATTTCCAAATATTATTACGCTTATTACTTTACTCATTCTCCTGCTGACGTTTCGTTGACCGTTTAGAGGACCTTCCTCATGAACACCGTCCACGACCACGCTCGGCTGTCGAGACCGGAACTTACTTGGCCTCGACGTTCTGCCATTCAACACGGTCAGCGCGGTGTGTACGCAGCCTAACGTCACCGATGTATGCGACGAAGAACGCGTAGAACGCGCATCAGAAAGGACCTCTAAACGGTCAACGAAACGTCAGCAGGAGCATAGTAAAAGTACGTGATATAGTCGTAATATTATTCTCAAAACTTTCCTTTGTTTCTGAAACGAATGTTCAGATGGTACTCTTGAAAAGCTTTGCCCTGCCATTCTTACACGCCACTTAACACTTTCCCGAGAGCAGTACACGGAATAAAGTACCCTTCGGCCTGTTGCATACACTTGTCTCCACATAACAATGAGCTTTGAGTGGCTGGTCTATGGGCGGATTAAAAAAACTGCTGTGATGTCGTAAGAATCAACGTACAAAGTGAGAGAACAACACAATAAAGTGTTGTGACTTGACGTTTTTTACTCTGTTGAAGGTTAAAAAAAACATCAAGTTACAAAACGTATCCGTTTCTCTTAGGATTTTTCTTAGTAAAGCGACGCACAAACACTGTTTTGAAACGATAAATAGCTGTTTTACTAGCATAATTTTTTATCTTGTTTAAATAAATAAATAATGCTGGACATTTTTCACACATCATCATCTAGCCCCAAACTAAGCAGAACTTGTATTTTGGGAACTACATGACTGATATACTTATATACTTTTTTTTTATAAATAGTCTTATCAGATCTTGGACTTAACCGTCATCCACACGAAATAGCCGTATACACACCACCAACTGATGAGTTGGCCGATCCGACTTATCGAAGATGGGGACAAAATAAGATTTCTTTATGCCTACATTTTTTTTATGTTATCGTCGAGAGTGGGTTTTATTATTTAATTCTCTGCATTGCTGAGGTTTTGAGGTGGAAAAGCAGTAAACTGGCTATTTTGAGAGAAGAGGCAGGGGTCCAGGGAGGTGGTACCTTGTGGGATCCTGTGAAATTTCGTAGTTATTGTGCATCCTACTGACATTTTTACAACCTATTCATGTTAGCAAGACGTACAATCACCCGAGAAATGGAGCACAGGACATAGCAAACAAAATATACATTTATACGGAACATAAAATTAACATTCAACGTTCATCTACAGTGATCTCATAACGCGTAAACGACTTTACGACTGTATCACAGTAATGTGGCTTTTAAAAGCAGAATGGACACTGAGATTTTGGTGAGTAATAGGGCAGGACGAATCTATGTCTACTGAAATTTATTAAATCTTTGCATTACTGACTCATTTACTCAATCACTGTTAATCAAGGAACAGTGTTAAGTCCTATAGCCCTACTATTTGGAGAGTACCTTCGTCGTAAAACGTAAAGTGCACACTGAAAATATATAAACGATATAAGAGGTCGACAGGTGAAGAGGTGGAGGATGCAGTAGCAACATGACATTTGTAGAAACACTTAATGCGGACAAAGTCGCGGGCATTATTAATACACTGTTTGGTAATAGGTGTCCTCTTTAGGCCGCCATAGTTTCTTTTAGCCTGCGCGTCATTCATTTGCTTCTAGACGCGACAGGCGAGAAAACCTAATTCAATCAAACCAAGGTTTGATCTGAAGAGATCAATGGATCTCAAGAGATCTATACTGGCTGTTAGCTAGTGGTTTTTAAAACTGGTTGTATAAGATCTGTCCTATTCTGCGACTGAATCAATTGTAATATGTAACTTCTCCGTTGTTGATCGGATTAATGACCAGCGAAAATAGTTTACGCCTGCTTAAAGGTGCTAAACTTTTTGGCGACACTTTTTATTGGTCATAGGTTTGAATTACTTGTTGATGCATTCTAATGTGGTAATGAGAAACTCGAACAGCTTTTTCACGACGGATTATCGTGTACCAAAGCCGCCGGTAGTATCTCTCGCCACGCTAGCCTTAATGATATCATACGCTGGGCTTTTACCAGCGTCAACGTTCCAGCTGTTTTCGAACCGAATGGTCTACTATGTGACGATGGTAAGCGGCCTGACGGCATGACTCTTGTCCTTTGGGAGACGGGAAGGCCTTTGGTATGGGACGCCACATGCGTAGATACCCTAGCACCATCTCATCTGTCGGGGACATCAGTTAGAGCCGGTGCAGCGGCTGATTCGGCCGAGGATCTCAAGAGGCGCAAATATAGAAGTCTCGACAGCTTACTTATTTGAGCCTTTTGGGGTTGAGACCCTGGGTCCGTGGGAAACGGGGGCCCCGTTTCCCACGGCGCGCGTTTTCAAAGTTATTTCAGGGCGAAGCGTGACAAGAGAGCTGGCTCTTATCTGGGTCAACGCATTAGCATTGCCATTCAGCGTGGCAATGCGGCCAGTATTTTGGGAACGATTCCGCCGGGTAGTGATCAGGATGAGTTGAGTTATCTATAGATCGTTTGCAGCGGTCTTTAGATAGCTAGCTGTTTCATCTGTATTTTTTTGTATATACCTACTTGTACATAGTTGTATGAATAAATGTTTGTAACATTAAAGAAAAAAAAATGAGAAACTTTTATTAATATTATTAGGTTGCGAATCTAATAATATTTTTTCTCATTCCGGTTACTTGCCTTACCGCAATTGGACAAACTGGTCTCACTCACCGTCAGTTTTTCTGTGTATGATTTATTTGAGTCAACTAATTTGAAAAATAAACTCACTTAACAAGCAAAACCCTGTTTTTATCGGATTTTGAACGGAGTGCAGAAGCGACATCCGAATTCAGTCCACGTATCTCGGTCCAGAGAAACAACGGATAGAGAATAGCCTCCATCCATTTTTCTCGGATTCCAATCGGACTCAGTCCACAAGCGCTCTTAATCCATCTAAAATAGAAACAATAAAAACATCTGAAATTAAATCTCCAGCAATTATCAACAGTCGTGTGTACGAATCCAGTAAGCTTGCTAATGAGGAGTCCGTTTCATTCGACCTCCCTTCTAATTATGGAGGGAACAAAGGCCGGTGTAAATTAATGCAGGTTCATGGACACGAAATTTGTTTCAAGTGCAGTGTGGGATTTATACACTGTTTCTGTGAGGAAATATTAAAGCGAGATTTCAGCTTAGAATTCTGTAACGATCTGGGCTGTAGGCTTGTCCTAGAAAATCTAGTGAAGACGTGTTCACCTATTACAAAATATATCGTCTCATGACACGGTGTAAGCTCTGCACACTTACTTTTTCGAAATTGTGTTCAAGATGGCTGTGAACGGAACATTGTTATAAGGAAATATATGAGATTCTATAATATATGAGTATCTAGAATTAGAAATATTTATGATATCATCATTTTGAATAGCGCTTAATAGGATGCGCACCCAAGTTGGCCGTTGCAGAAGCAATCTAGCCAAATGGGGGATAATTGACCCTACTCAAGTCCAGTGTGAGTGCGGGGAATCCATACATAATATGGTGCACTTGCTCTCCTGCCCTCTGTGCCCCATCACCTGCATCCGGGAACATCTCATAAAGGCAACCGATGAGGCTGTACAAGTGGCAACGCATTGATCAAAACATATTTTATTTGTCTAATTAATCTAATTTAAATAATACAAACATATATTGATAGATAGATAGAAAATGCGTGAATGCACAAGATAAAACAAATACATAGGCGAACTTAATGCTACTTAGCATTTTCTTCCAGCTAACGTTTGTCGTTCATAGTCATGACCGGTAGGGTAGAATACCTGACCACAACATTCAGACCTGGATCAAATATCTGTAGAACATGCAATTATTTGTCCAGCAGCTGGAATCGAACCCCCAGAATCTATCCCGCACCTCTCATATGCACGCATACTATTAGTATGAAATTCACAAGTCCAAAGTAGGCCAGGATAGATAGAATTTCATGACCGGTAACCTCAAATTGAATTACACAATCCAATATAGCGCGATCTCTCGACATCGCTCGAGTTAGTCGCTCCAATAAATATGCAATGAGCCGAAGCCAAAGACGATCAATCCACGCCAGTTGAGAGTGCAAACTGTTTATTATAATACCTTTTGAAGATGAGATATATTACTTATTGGGTGGGATATGACACGGGAAGTATGACCAGGTTAAAGTTTCGTTTGATAGGAGCGGAATTGTTGTGGTTATTGTAAAATGTTCACGGCGCCACGGCCTCTTATATCTTGAATAAAAAATCGATAGCCAATTTTGACTGAAAGATTTCGTTCTTAGCGATAAGACTGCGATTTGGTTGGTAAGATTAGTGCTGTAGATCTGGTGTATAAATTGAGATTTATGTAAAAAGGTTTTTCGGTTGACCTCTGTGGCGCAGTGGGCGAAGGCCCGCCTGAGTGTCATTATTCATTACCGTTAGGGACTGCGAAGACCCAGAACCTCCGCAGTCCATTATCTCCCTAGAGACACTTTGAAATTTAATATTATTTTCATTCCTATAAGGGACTGTCGACGCCGACTTTTTTTTTTACAAACTTAATTATATTCAGTAGAGTCGTAAAAAAATATATTATGGTAATAACTGTCAGAAAAATAAAATTTTGTCAATACTGTCCTACCTACATTGATAGGTAGCTCTTACGTACTCAAGTACGTTACCTTTTACATGACACTCCTCGTGGACTGAAGTTAATCACGACTTCAAGACTAGTTTTTTTCAAATGGAAATTCACAAATTCACTGCCGTATGAAGCCGCTTGCCTTCGTACCGTAGCTGGTAGAGTGACCTCATTGTTAGGAGCTTCAACAACACACAAAATCATATCGTTATACTCCCCATTGGTCTTTTAAACATTCTTTACAAAAAAACTTTTGTTAGCTTCACAAAAAAATCCCTCACATAAGTGGTCGTTCTGAATCTCTAAGTACTCTATTTTTAGTTATTTAAGTTTTTATTTTTATTGCGTCTTTATATAGTTTAAAGAGTATACATAATCATACTCATAATCTGCATAATACTTAAATATATGCCGTGTATCGCAGTTGATGGCCCGCACGTCCACCGGCGTCACGGAAGACCAGCGTTTTGGTGGCACAAAGTGCTTCCTTAACATAGTGCTGAGTGGCGGCCGTTTTTGTTGTCAATCTCATTTTGTTTATTACTTTTACGTGTACTCCTGTATCCTTTATTTGACACAAAATAAAATATTTTTATCTTATCTTATCTTAAATAAAAACTGAGATGACACCAAACAAACGACTGAAACAATTAAACAATTGTTTCAGTCAACAATTAAACCAACTGATCAATGTCATTTGAACTTGTCGAAAATTTTTTGGGGTTAATTTTTGTTATGAATTATTTAAAACCCCTTTTTTGACATGTGCCGCGTCACTGATTATTACCTATTCGCCATGATCCTTACTAGGTTGAGATATTTGAGCCCTGAAAATAATAGTACTCGATGGTTGAAGAAAAAAATCAAGTGCGCAGAGGCTTCTTTTTAGTTAAATAATGTTATAGTTCTTTTTAATAAATGTTATCGGATCTGGTACTCGCCGGCCGCTACCATGGCACGCTTTGCATTATCTTGATCATAGATAATTGTAATTATATCTTGTGGAATACTAAAGCTACAATCTTTAGTACTCCACAAGAGCAATCTTCCAAGACCTGTTAACCCAGCAATGGCAAACAAGCTATAATGTACATTGAATGGTTCCTAACGAGAATCTTATTTACCCAGGCAAGGGAATAAGAGTTACCCACTCGGAAATAATTTGTATGTACGCGTACTTCATTTATCTACAAACAACGTGAGAACGTGTGGGCTTAGATAAGTTACAAGTACGTTTACGGTTGTGAGTTAGATGTTTATTAAATGTGAAATAACTTCCTCGTTGAAGTCGGTCGAAAATATGGCGCGTATATTCAGAAGACAAGAGTTTTTTTTTCATTCTGTAAGAAAAGAGTTGGTAAATTTTTACTAGAAACGGCATATTAACCATGATTTGGGAGTTTTATTGTTTTATTTCGTCCCGTGATCTTGGGCCATGCTGAGTATACAGTGTATACTGTATTGCGAAACAATAAACCTCTCAAATTACTCTACCTCGTGGATAAATTTGTTTAACACAATTGTTAAAGGCGTGTTGGCCTAGCGCTCGATAAGCGTCCGATGCGGTGTTTTAGGTGCTTGGGTGTTGGCCACACTCGACCGTTGTGTCCGTCGGACAAGGACCGCGGCGAGCTATGTTTCCGTTGCGGTAAGGAGGGGCACAAAGCTGTGACCTGCACAGCTGAACCTCGCTGCGCCGTATGTGCGGATGCGCGACGCCCGGCGGGTCACATAATGGGTGGCAAAAATTGCAACCCCCCAGCTGTTAAGGGTAAATTGGCTGTCGCGCCACGATTAACCCCAAGATTGACCCACAGTGTTGAGGTGGGGGAGGTTCTGATGTCAGACTAATATGTTTAGGTCAAGACATCACAACCTCCTTCAGGCGAACTTGAACCACTCTGCTTGCGCCCAGAGCTTATTTGTTCAGGCATTGGCAGAGTGGTCTATTGACGTCGCTGTTGCTGCCGAGCCGTACATGGTTCCTGACGATCCCAACTGGGCCGGCGCCTCGGACAGCTTGGTGGCTATACATACCCCTCATACTGCCCGTTCTCTTCCTCTTATAATAAGAGAAAGGGGGTCGGGTTATATAGCAGCAGCCTGGGGTGAAGTTATTATTATAGGGGTATACTTTTCCCCAAATAAGAGCTTAGCAGAACTTGAAGCCTTCTTACAGGTGCTTGACGGTGTTGTGCGAAGGAATTCCCCTTCGCAGGTCATGCTGATGGGGGACCTCAATGCCAAGTCTGTAGCTTGGGGATGTCCTGCAACCAACGGACGTGGTGAGGCTGTTCTAGAATTCGCATCTGCAGCTGGCCTCGTCCTCTTGAACCAAGGTTCTACAAGCACGTGCGTTAGACAGCAGGGGGAGTCAATAGTCGATGTTACTTTTGCAACTCCTGGTTTAGCAGCACGTGCGGGAAACTGGAGGGTACTTGAGAGTGAGGAGACCTTATCAGACCACCGCTACATAAGGCTCGAGGTCTACTCCTCGTCTGGACTCAGAGGTACCTACACTCCAACCAGATCGATGGCTTTTCCACGATGGGACGTGGAAAAGCCATCGATCTGGGACGCCTAGACAGAGCGCAGGTAGAAGAAGCCGCAATTGTACAGGCTTGGTGCCCTGTTTCTAGAATACTTGCAGTGGATGATAGAGCAGATCAGTTCCAGGAGGCCCTGACGGCAATATGCGATGCCACTATGCCCCGCGCAAGGAAGTTGCCGGAAAGAAAGCAGGTATACTGGTGGTCGGGCGACCTCGCATCTCTCCGGTCAACTTGTATTATCTCGCGCCGCGCATATACGCGTTGTCGCAGAAGGCGGATCCGCATCGCTGACGAGGAGACCAGACTTTATGAGAGCTACCGTCAGGCCAAAGAGGCCCTCAAAGTGGCTATCTACAGAGCCAAATCTGAGGCTTGGAAGGAGTTCATAGAAGACCTCGACAGGGACCCATGGGGGCGTCCCTACCGCTCAGTGCGAAAAAAACTAAGTAATCAGGCGCCTCCCACATACTCTTTTGACCCCCAACTTCTAGATAATATAGTTGTGGGGTTATTTCCCGCCTGCCCGCCCCATGAGCCACCTTGCATGACCTCCACTGATCCATCCCCTGATCGTTCCGAAGAGATTCCCCCTATCTCCGAGAGAGAATTTGGCAGCGCGTTACACCATCTCCAGATGAAGAAGACGGCCCCAGGACCAGACGGCGTGCCGGGCCGCGTTCTTGCACTTGCCCTGAAGCACCTGGGTAGCCGAGCTGTGAAGCTTTTTGACTTGTGCCTCGAGTCGGGTCAGTTCCCCAAAGTGTGGAAGGATGGCCGCCTTTGTCTCCTTCGAAAGGAAGGCCGACCAGCTGACTCCCCCTCCGGCTATAGGCCTATAATTCTTCTCGACGAAATGGGCAAAATGCTCGAACGCATTATTGCTGCCCGTATCGTCGAGCATCTGACATCTGAGGGCCCTAATTTGGCAGAGGAACAGTACGGATTCCGAACTGGACGCTCCACCATTGACGCACTTCTTCATCTTAAGCGTATCTCACAGGAGGCAGTAGCGAGAGGGGAGCGCGTACTGGCGGTATCTTTAGATATCGCCAATGCATTTAACAGCCTCCCCTACGAGTGCATCGACGAGGCACTACGGTATCACGCAGTGCCTGCATATCTCCGGAACTTGGTAGAGCACTACCTGAGAGGCCGGGATGTGCTCTACCTTAACTACAAGGGCGAGGTCTGCACTAGGCGCATGACAGCCGGTGTTCCTCAGGGATCAGTGATGGGCCCCTTGCTTTGGAATATCGGCTACAACTGGGCGCTACGTGGTGCACTGCTTCCCCGAACGCACGTATTATGTTACGCGGATGACACGCTGTTTGTCGCTCGGGGAAATAGCCATGAAGAGGTTGCACACTTGGCCACAGTGGGATCAACCCTATTGGTCGGCCGCATCCGGTTGCTGGGACTAAAAGTTTCCCTGAACAAAACTGTGGCCATGTCATTTTTCGGTAGGGGAGGTAGGCCACCAGCTGGTGCCTACATATATGTCGATGGCGAGCGGGTAATGGTGGCACCCCAAATGAAATATTTAGGGCTAACCCTTGATAGAGCTTGGAATTTCTCCGAGCACTTTCAACAGCTGATGCCCAGAGTACAAGGTGCGGCAGGATCCCTTGCGCGTCTTCTACCCAACCTGGGCGGCCCCAGCGCTCCATGTCGTCGCCTATTTGCAGGGGTCATACGGTCGATGGCCCTGTACGGTGCACCGGTGTGGGCGGACGCTTTAACCTCCACTAATAGGGCACTTCTGCGGAAACCTCAAAAGATTATGGCGGTTAAAGCGATACGAGGCTACCGCACCGTATCGCACGGTGCTGCTTGCGCCATCGCAGGGTCCCTGCCATGGGACAGAGAAGCCACATTGCTTGCCCAGGCCTACTATGATAAATTAGAAAGACGTGCGCAAGGAGTCCGTTTGGCTCCTCAGGAGGTAGGCCACGCTAGAGAGCAAGCTCGTAGAGTCGCTCTTCAGCAGTGGTCAGAGGATATGGCGTCCGCCACATATGGTCGATGGACCTTAGACGCCATAGGGCCTAACCTAAAAGAATGGGTAGAAAGAGAGCATGGTGCCCTCACTTTTAGACTGACGCAGGTCTTGTCGGGACACGGTTGTTTCGGACGGTACCTGCACCACATAGCTAGGAGAGAACCGAGTCCAGTATGTCAGCACTGCGGTGCGGCCGAGGACACGGCGCAACATACGCTGCAAGAGTGTAGTGCCTGGATATTGCAGCGTCAGGCACTCGAGGCAAAAGTGGGCCAGGACCTCTCGCTACTGAGCTTGGTCAAGGCCATGCTTGATAGTGACAGAGCCTGGCAGGCCGTGGTCTCCTTTTGTGAAGACGTCATGTTAAAGAAGGAGACTGCGGAGCGGATACGAGAGCAAGACCCTCTCGCTCCTCTCCAACGGAGGAGGAGGGCTGGAAGAAGGCGGCGGCAATTTCGCCACCTTCTTCCACTCGATGGAGGCCAGCAGGGTCCGGGTGCGAGGAGCCCCAGCCCTGCATTGCACGGGCCTCCGCTGCTGGGGAATTTATTATATATTCCGGGGAATCCCCCTCCCCCGCAAAGGGGAGACCGAAGGGTCCGCCCAAGGCGGACAATCACCGACAGGGCCGCGGTCGAATCCGACCGGGAACCCGTAGCCCCGTCAAGTGCTGATGCGCCGTCAAACGAATCGTCTGACGACGAGAGGTTTGACGACGCACTGGCACTAAGGTGAGTGTCGGAAAATCGATGGGTTTTTAGTCGGTATGCCACTATCCACTAGCTCCCCTGTTAGTGGATTAGTTGGTGAGTCCGACAGACCCCTCTGGCTCTCCTCGGGCTCTCCTCGGAGGGACATGCGTAATGCATTTTCCCATCGGAAAAAAAAAAAAAAAAAAAAAAAAAAAAAAAAAAGTGGGTGATACCCCGACTTCTGATCCGGAGGTCGTGGGTTCGAACCCGGCCGTGCACCAATGGATTTTTCCACTCAAAAAATGTATGTGCGCATTAACACGTGCTCAAAACGGTGAAGAAAAACATCGTGAGGAAACCGGCATGCACTAGAACGAAAAATTCGAAGACATGTGCCAACAGTTAGTGTTCCAATAAGCGGCGATGGGCTTGCAACCTGTCACGTGGAATGCTAACTTGCAAAACGCGGGCATGTACCAAATGTAAAGTTTGGACGTGCCTCTGACTACCCCCTACTTGGTATCCTCAAAGATCTACTCACTGAGTATGTATCTGAGGATGTCCACCATGGGGAAGACAGTCGTGAGCGTGTTTGTTTGTTTTTTTGTTATATTAGTTTTTGAAATCAATTGATATGACAACAATAGTTATATTGAACATTCACGCAGACTGGTTCCCGAGTGCTACCTAAAATGATGTATGTATAAGGTTCGTATTCCTGTATTCAGGTAGGCGGTAGATAAAAATTACTACTAAATTCCATATATCCCTTTCTTCACCCAGGTGGTGAACCTAGGTGGAACACAGACCAGGTCCCTACAAATTAAAAGTTGACGTATGCACAGGCCAGAATGCATCGATAGCCCGTTCTAGCATATGGTCGAATTTACTAACGCCATCTTCATCATCAGAACTCGACTTCTGTCAGAGCCACTTAACCGAGGTTTAAATAAACTTTATCGAAAAAATTGTTAAATAAAACCGCGGGATGTCCGTTTGATTTAAAAACACTTCAAAATAAAAAAAAAAGAAGCATAATTTTCATACTCAAAAAGAGGTTGAGTTATGATAGGAATAAAATAGGCTACATCCAAGCCCATTGTTCTCGGAAAAGAAAACTTTCATATTAGTTCCCAACCACACCCACGAGCATTTTAATAATATTTTTTCAAAATATTTTTGTTCATACATTAGTTCCCACTCACATCCATGTTAAAGGAGAGGTAGAGTCAGCGCGAAAATCTTCTGATAGTATATAGGCCTAAGTAGTTAGATAAGGTACGAATACTAAAAATATTTCTAGTTTATCTTTTAGCAGTTATTTGTGGTCAAACCTCTTTTTGAAATGTCAAATAGACAATGGGCAATTTTTTTCAACAATTACTTTTAAACCTTGTTTCCTTTGTACAACAATTTGTCTTGAAAATCAGGATTCAAGGTCTAAAAGATATCGATACCGATTTAAACCACCTTTCGCAATGAGTCCCATAAAATTCTTGTTTTAATCTTGAAAATTCGGTCAGTTCGTCATTGGGTCTTAAATTGATACTGCTTCTGATCTCTGATCGCAAAGCCAGACTCTTTTTGATAAAAATAATAATTAAATCGTGCCCGTTCCTTTTTAACTTCTAGTGAGTTATCAGGTCAAGGCCATTGGTATAATGTTTTTAATGCCTTTAAAAGTGTTATAGAGGTTAATCTATCAATTTCCACTTTTTTCATAGTCACTTAGCCTTGGCCATTTATCCAAATAGCCGACTTCTGTTGCTGACTATCCTGTCGCGATATGACATAATTGCATTGTGCTTAGATACGAAATACGGCGATACAATTGAGTTCCATTTGTCGTAATTGTTTTTGGAATGGATACAATATCTGACTGACAGCGAGGAATGTAATTAATACAAGTAACTTAATTAACCCTCGACGCAAAAAGAGGGGTGTTATAAGTTTAACTGGTGTCTGTGTACATGTGTGTCTGTGTATCTGAGTATCTGTGTATCTGTGTAGATACACAGATACACAGACACAGATGGAGATGTGTATCTGTGTATCTGTGTGTCTGTATATCTGTGTAACTGTGTATATGTGACTGTGTATCTGTGACTGTGTATCTGTGTATCTGTATATCTGTGTCTGTGTATCTGTATGTCTGTGTATATGTCTGTGGCATCATAGCTCCTAAACGGAAGAATCAATTTAGTTTTTTTTTTTTTTTTTGCTTAAAAGATGACTGTTCAGAGAGTGTTCTTAGCTATGATTCAAGAATATCTGTTTCGCCGTTTCATGATAATCAGCTCTTTTCTAGTTGTTGAAGTGATGTAAGAAAATTCTACTAGTCTGATCGATTCGAAATGAAGTAAACTTTGATTTGATGATTTTAAAATAACATGTTTGACCTTGACCTGATGAGTTCTGGAATCAGCAGGATACCTAATTCCATACTAACTTACAGCAGAAGCATCGTGTTTTGGGCTCATTGGAATGGTCTCAATTAATAGGTTATAGATAGATTAGTGATCAGGGCTTGGTGATGGAGCAGGATAGAGAAATGAGGATAAATAGATGCGAGATTCTAAGACTATACGTCGGGGTTTTAATTTTTTTGTGAAAATTTACTTTTTTTGTATATGATGATACTTTTTTGATACTAAATAATAAATAAATCATATATAAACTCACATACACGCTCGTCAGTTTAGGGTACTCTTGATAAGGCTCTTGATGCTCTTCGCTAACGTTCCGCGGTGATTACGTCTAATGAACACGGAACCCTTTTTTCTAGGCTTTATAACCGTTTAATGTTTGTGACGCAATGCAGAACACAGGAAAAAAGCACGGAAACCTTTGAAAACGTCAAACACCAAGTAATATTTACTGTTAATAATCCAAACATCACCATAACATAATAACATTACATATGCACAAATATGATGTTTGGACGTGCCCTCTGCCTACCCCTCACGCACTAAGTATGTATCTGAGGATATTCATCATGGGTAACACAGTGTGTTGGTTTCGCTGTTTTTAGGTTTAGGTTTAAATAACTTTATTCTCAAAAAGACAAACAGATGTCACTTATATGAGAACAATACAAACTTAATTACTAATCTTAAAGTAGGTCGTTCTTTTACAGTTATATGTTTAGGTTGTTCCAATTTAACGTGTCTTTAGCAGTGATGCATCATTGATAATATGATGGGCTAATTTGTGTTTAAACACGTCAAATGAGCAAACACTTTTTATATTTGAGGGTAGTTTATTATACAGCTGTGCGCCTTCGAAGACTATCATTTTTTTACCGTAGTTTGTTCGAACCTTTGGTAGAACAATAAAACTGGCTCGGCGAGTGCTTCGCTTTGTGATTTGCTTAATTGTTGTAAAGGCTAGGTTAGTATGGATCGTTTTGTTTAGGATTTTTCGAATGAGGATGCACGTATTGTATTTGTATAGTTGTTTGACATTCATTAATTTAGTTTCTTTGTAAATTTTGTCTGTAGGTGTTAGGTAGGGGTAATTAAAAGTAGTTTAATAATTTTATTTTGTACAGTTTGTAGTTTAGCTAACTTAGTTTTTACGGCGCCGCCCCAAATCTCTATCAAGTATAACAAGTGAGGCTTGACCAGGGAATTATAAATTGTATAGCGTATTTGGCGTGGAATACATTTCACAATATTACGTAGTGACCCTGTCAGGGATGACAGTTTTGATTTTATGTGTTCTATATGTGTATTCCACGTCAGAAAGCTGTCCATGCGTAGACCAAGATATTTTTCGTTAGTTTTCTCTTGTAAAGCTGTATTTTCAATAACGAGTGGGGTAAACGGGGGGATTTTCTTGTTTTTAGCCTTAAAAATGATGTAACAAGTTTTAGAAGCATTGATTGTCAGCAGGTTCGATTGGAACCAATGAGACAGAGTGTTTAAATCTTGCTGAGCATGTGAAAGTATGTCATGTATCGAGGTACCAAAGTAAAACAAACATGTGTCATCCGCGTACAAAGTTATTTGACCGAGTAGGCCTATCTCGTTTATGTTGTTAATGTAGATCAGGAAGAGTAATGGACCCAATATCGATCCTTGGGGGACCCCGTAGGTTATTGGTGCAGGTTTGCTTTGGACGTTATCTATTTTGACTACTTGTGATCTGTTTGATAGATATGACTGAAACATCTTTAAGGCAGTACCACTAACACCAATGCATTTCAGTTTTTCTAAGAGTAAAGTGTGACTCACCGTGTCAAAAGCCTTTTTTAAATCAATGTATATGCCAAGCACAAAATTTTTCTTATCTATATTAGACTTGATTTTGGTAACTAGGTCAACTGTGGCTGCAAGGGTGTTACTTTTAGGTCTAAATCCATATTGCTCTCCGTAAATACAATTGATTGAGTTGAGGTATTTTTCAAGTCTCATGTATAAGATCTTTTCTAGAATTTTTGAAAGTATAGGCAAAACTGAAATAGGTCGGTAATTTCCAGGGTCTGTTCTAGATCCTGATTTGTAAATTGGAGAGACTTTTGCGATTTTTAACGAGTCAGGAAACTCACCTTCTTGTAATAGCTTGTTGAAGCAATTTGTTAGGTTCGCTAATATAAGGGGTTTTAAACATTTTATTGATTTGGTATTGATTCCATCTAGTCCGGCGCTACTATTTGTATTGAGCTTACTTATGATTTTGTTAACTTCATCAAACGTGCATGGGTCAAGTGTTGAAAGTGCATCATGTGTAATGACGTGTGGCAAAGCTTGTGTAAAATTATTGTGAAAAGATTTAGGTATTTGTTCAGCTAAGATGGAACCAATGGTTGAAAAGTACTGATTAAACTGCTCACAAATGTCGTTTGCATTGGTAATTATCTTAGAATCTATTAATAGCTTCGGAGGGGCACAGCCTTGTATGATTTTGTTGTTCGCTAAATTATTTATAAGCTTCCACATTTTTTTTGGTTTCCCTGTGCATTTTATGAATTCGTTATAGTGATAGGTATTCTTCGTAATCTTTATAAGTTTCGCTGTATACTCTCTTTTTGCTTTGTAGTCTGCTACTAGAGTTTCGTTTTTAGGATCTCTCCTTAGTTCTATCCATAAGTGGTTTTTTAGATTTAGTTCAGATATTATGTCATTATTTATCCATTCTTTTTGTGGTAGGTTAAGGGTTTTAGTTTTCGTGCTTTTACTTCTTTGTATGCCAAGTTTTATCGTACTTTCCAGTAGTGTGTAGTCATTGTTTAGGTTGTCTAGTCCGTTATCTTCCATAAGGTTGAATAATTTTGTATAGTTTAAGGCTTCGTATTTCGTCGGTATCTTAGGTGTAGGCTTGATTTGTTTCATTTCCAAGTAAATTTGTTTGTGGTCAGACATGGGCGAATTTATAATTGCCATGTGGAAGTTATCGTTCTTTAAATTCGTACTGACATGGTCCAAAATCGATTTTTTTGTCGTACAATCGCGAGTGGTATATTTTCTGTTGACTTTATTCAGTATTTTATGTCCAGCTTCGTTTAAGAGTTCTTTGTATTGTTTGGTATTTTTATCGTTTGTTAGTAGGTCGATGTTGAAGTCTCCAAAAACGATCGCCCTTTTTCTTTGCTGTAATTGCATATCATAGGTTTCGAGGAAGTTTTTGAAATTGGTGTCTCCTGGGTTATAGATTACTCCCACCTCTAACGCGTACTTTTCTAATTGCACCCATAGGTAATTGTTTCCGTCTATGTAATTTGACTCTGACATACTATGTTTTAGGTTATTGTGAATGTATGCCGATACTTACTACTTATACTACCGTTTTATGTACTTTAATTTAATTTTCAATGATTTTGATTGCACGAATCTATATTTACTTTCGTTTTCAATGTTACCTGGACTAAGTATTAAGTAAAATTTTATTGTTTTCTTCTCACTTTTATTTTTATTATGTATTATGTTTTATTTTTATTGTTGTAGAAACACTATCTTTTTTATTTAGAGTATTTAATTTCAAGGTTTTTATCGCTCGTCCTCACCCTAGTGAACGTTAAAAAACAATCTTACCTAGGGCGTTACAGTATTCCACATTCATATCGTGAGGTGTCTTCTGTTGAAGTTTTCAGATCCAAAGTTTACAATCACTTTTTAGCTCTTATGCACGAATCCTACAAAATCAAATAATCAGTCTCTAAGTATATTGTGAGTATAATATAAGATTATTTAGTATTATATGAAATATTAACTATAACTTGTAAGGTTAGATTATGTAAGTAAGTTGGTATTATGTTTATATAGGGAATAGTGTTTTGTAACTTAGTAATAGTATAGCTCTATAATTTATAAAAACAAAACAAACAAACACGCTCACGACTGTCTTCCCCATGGTGGACATCCTCAGATACATACTCAGTGAGTAGATCTTTGAGGATACCAAGTAGGGGGTAGTCAGAGGCACGTCGAAACATTACATTTGGTACATGCCCGCGTTTTGCAAGTAGTAAGCATTATAAGCATTATAATGTTTCTTATTATTCCTGCAGTACCTCAAGAATTTATCCATAATACACAAATGTTAGCTGGAAGAGAATGCTATCTAGCATTAAGTTCGCCTAAGTACAGTATAAGTATTTATTCAGTAAAAAGTACAATATAGTGAAATAACACATTTGTTGTAGGTATAGTAGGTAATCTAATATTATTTCTTTATGAAGTTGTTTGTAAGTACTACATTACAATATTCTAAATACATTTACAATTCCATAAAAAACAACAATTTCAGATACCTACAAAACACAATTTTCTTTTAGCAGCCGTGCTAGGTTACACCTGTGTTACAACTGCTAAATACTTCCTTATGTTTGGGCTACACCTGCCACAATGTAGCCCAGGCTTAAAACTAAACAACAAAATAATTAGGTTGGTAGGTAGTCATATAGTCATATCATATATTCACCTTTGGAACACAGGGAGCACTTGGTTTTTTTTTTTTTTTTTTCATACATAAATTCTTTAGCGGCCTGTACATAGGCCTTGTCAGATTGTAGATAATTGTAAAAAATAACACATAATTAAATGAGACAAAACAAAACAAACATTAGCAATAAAATTACAATCAAACAATAAGTGTTGCCATGTCATATACAAATTTTCTACTAAAATCCTAAGTCAATTAAGTTAGCGGCTGTAAAGAGGCCTTGTCAAACAAAGTAAATGGAAATAATAATAGCTATGATACTCAAGATAATTTATATTACATTTCTATTAAGTATAGTTCGTCTATGTTTAGTTGTGCAATAAATAATTTTCTATCTATCTATCTAAAGTCATACCTTAATTCAATATTGTTATTTATATACGTAGGTAAGTATTAGAATTGCGTACAGGCCGACCGATCACGTATTACTGATGGAATCTACCCACACGGACTATGGGACTTGATTACTTTCATAGAAATAATAATCTTATTGGATGGTCATTCATGGACGGACAAGTTTGTGTTACTGATTAAAATGTTATTGGAACATTCTTTTACGCTAAGGTTCGTTCATTTGTTGGTGGTGTGGTGGGGTGCTGCGTGGGCTCGCTTAGCTCAGTCAATAGATCATTGGATACGGTAGGGGGAGGCTTCTGCCTATAAAATGGACAGCCCCACATTAAAAAGTAATACATTATTCTCTATTGTACACACGGAGAATACCGACAAAACGATATGCATATAGGACTTGTACAGAGACGAGCTAAATCCTATTAAAAATGCTTTTTACTATAAATACTTAAAATCAAAGTCAATAGGTTTTAACTCATACAAATCGCAAGGATCATATAGAAACGTCAACTTCAAAACTGCGTGAATTTGAAGAGAATTTATGCCGATTCCTCGCGCGCGGCCAAGGCTAGAAGAATCTGGCATAGATAGATAGAACACACCAAATAAATAGAACAAACTTTGACATTCTTGTCTTATTGACATTGTTGTAGATCTCTACCAGACAACCTTTGGATGGAACTCACTTCACTCCCGTGATTAAGACGCATCAATTGTCATTTTATTTATCAGAATCCATCAAGCCGTTGTGGGTGCAAACAGAATGAGTTAAAGGATTTGTGGTTCATCGAAAATGGAATATGGCGGCTTCGTATTTCTTGATATTTTATGTCACTCTCGTGATCAAGACATCTATTGACACCTTGTTTATCAAAATCCACCAAGCCGTATAGGCTACTAGATAACCTAAATAATTTTTGGTTCGTTCGAAATCGAATATGGCGGTTTGCAGCCGCCATATTAGATTTTTTTACACTTTGTATATCCTATGTTAATCCCGAGATCAAAACGAATCCAATGACACATCATTAATCAAAATGCTTCAAGCCGGTTAGGCTACATCGAGATCCAAAGGATCAGACATACATATATACACCCGAAAAACAATACCCTCTTTTCCTTTTCTGTTAGTCGTGTAAAAACAAAATTCGATTAATCCGTTTAAGTGTTATTTAATAATCTCTAACACTTGCGAAAGCCTAAAATAATATTATTTTAGGTTTATTTGGTTTTAAAAGTGTTATCACATACTTAAGGCAAATCATGAGAATTTATAATTCCCGAAATTCAACGTCTACGGACTCGTACCCACAACAGCCTGGTCTTACTTTTTCAATGATTATTTGGTTCGAGTCCCAACGAGGTAAAATTTTTTGGCTATAAATTCATATTACTGTTTAACTATTCATATCCTCGAAAATACTATTAAACTTTATTTTTTTGTTCATAAATATATATCACTAGCTTCTGTCCACGGCTTCGCCCGTGTAGTACCCGGATTAAAAGTAGCATATGTGTGATTCTGATGTATAAACTAATTATATTACTGTAAAGTTTCATCAGAATACGTACAGTAGTTTTTTGTGCTTAAGAGTAACAAACATTCATCCTCACAAACTTTCACGTTTATAGTACTTAGTAGGATTCCAAAAACGGTAAACAGAAACCTTTTACTTTCCTCTTTAAAATCTTTTGTGCACTCGACTTTTGTAGGAGTTCGTAACCTTTCACTCGGGGTGCGTGTTTGGGCGGACAAGTCAACTAAGTAACAGGCATGTAAAAGCCTGTCACAACTTATTGGGGTACAGTTCACTGTTTACTTTCTGCTTTATTGAAACACGATCAATGGGTTCCTACCCTTCCGGTAAAGGAATTTGACGCAGGAAGATGTATATTTTGATTTTTTGCAGGTATCCTATAACCGGCATGCCCTAGAATCAAAACTTCGAAGGCATGTGCCAACAGTTCCAATAAGCGGCGATGGGCTTGCAACCTGTCACGTGGAATGCTATCTTGCAAAACGCGAGCATATACCAGATGTTATGGTCAGACGTGCCTCTGACTACTGCCTACTTGGTATCCTCAAAGATTGTAGAACAATGTTAAAGTTTGTACTATTTATTTTATCTGAAATATTTGGTGTGCAATAAAGTATTATCTGAGGATGTCCACCATGGGTCAGACAGTCGTGAGCGTGTTTCTTTTTTTTCTTATCCTATACCTACCAAGACCAATATTTGCAACAGCAGACATTTAACTTAACTTTAAATATGTAACCTATAGCCAAAAATTCTAAAATTCTTCTTAATTCATGTGCCATCAAATAGTGGCGCATGCCTCCTGGCAATACGAGGGTATGTGCCAGCCCCTAATTGGTACCATCAAAGATCTACTTACTGAATATGTATCTGAGGTTGTCACAGTCGTGAGCGTGTTTGTTTTTTGTTTTTAAATATTAAAATAATTTATCGATCCATCTCACGTGGACGTATATTCAATGATATATTCACAAAGTTTCATAAGATTTTTCACTAACAGGCATTGCCCTTCAAAAAGCGTAGTTAATCTAATCTATCAGAAGTATCGGCGAATTTACTCGATCGATTACTCTGTACAAATTGCTTTGTGATGATGAGAGGCAAACACTAGCTTCCAATAAGGGGACGTGAGATGGATCGATCCTAATCAACAATGCCTGATCGCTGTCAATACTACTCGTAATTAAGGAAGATTCGAGTTAGTTCAGAATCACAGTAATGTTTTGAAATTATACCACGCGCATTTAATCTTGAAGGCTTACTAAAAAAACGCTTGACGCTGGATACGTTGTACGTAAATACAAGACGTACAGAAATCTCAAATTTACCATTCATCATCATCATCGTCGCAACAACCTGTAGAAGTCCACTGGAAATAGGTCTACCTTAAAGAGGACATTCTTATTTCACGTCCCCATTGTTCTTTTACAAAAAATATGTGGCTGTGATTTTACAATATTTAATTAGTTGCTCCAACCTGACTCACATGAAGCAGACGTAAGCAGGTAGTTAAATTTCTATGTTCATAAAAAGTTAGTTGTAGCCTCAGAATATATTAATCCTTAGTAATATGTTTCTTAAAAACAGACAAGGTAATCGTATTACAAATATATGTTCATTTATAGGAGGCCCTTACCCGAGAGGTAGCGTTGAGGTGTGTGGATGTGAATCTCTCACGACTTCTAAAAGTATCTCAATTTCCTTATAACTAAGCCTCAATATCCATTCATTTACGAGATGAGTTTACATTGATGGGTAAATGTTGTTCGTTCTATTGGTAGTGTCATATAGACGCGAAACTTGTGCATTAAATTGCCGTGATGCAAATTTTAAGGGAGCAGTTGTATTAGGCGCTATTTTTTCTCTTTTTAAGTTTTGTGGAGTCGTATAAATACCAGTGTAGTACATATAGTTTTCTAACTGTAAGTTTACGCGAGTTAATGCAGAGCATTTCTGTAGAGTATCTGTGGGGCCTGAAATACATATTTTTTATTATAGATCTTTGTGCTATTTCTAGTTCTAAAAACTTTGTTCTCATTTAAATATGTATGTATTAAAAAGTATATTAGTAGTATATCAGTCATGTAGTTCCCATAACACAAGCTCTGCTTACTTTGGGGCTAGATGATGCAGTGTGAAGATAATATATATATATATATTCATGCCTTCGAATTCTCGGGTATGCCGATTTGTTCACGATGTTTTTCTTGACCGTTTCGAGTACCTATGTGTTAGCGTGGAAGTGGAAAAAGGATATTCATAAATCCAACCAGATAAACAAGGTTACGAAGCGACGCATGACAATAGAGCTGGCTCTTATCTGGATCAACGCATTAGCATTGCCATTCAGCGTAGCAATGCGGCCAGTATTTTGGGAACGCTTCCGCCTGGTAATGATCTGGATCAGTAGTGATCTATCTATAGATCGTTTGCAACGGTCTTTAGATAGCTAGCTGTTTCATCTGTATTTTTTATATACACCTACTTGTACACAGTTGTATGAATAAATGTATTATTGAGGTTTATCTAACTGTCTTTATAAGAAGTTACTTCAAACATTGTCGTAAGGGTTATTTTACGTTCAGCAAAATCAAACAGTTTTTTAATAACTTTATCACGCCTCTCTGTTTTGTTCATTCGGTGAACTTTTAATCAGGCTAAAAATGCTTAAAAGCTCGTTATTTTGTTTGTTAAATTTGTGTGTACTTAAACTTTTTTCGTTATATTTTATAGCTGCATAGTGTTGTCAGATGTCCAGCATTTTAGACTTATCGGGCCAAATATATTGTTATCCACAAAACTCAGCGCTTTAACTATAATAAAATTAATATCGATAAGGTTCGACAAAAAATAGATGTATTAAATTTTTTGTATTTAGATATAGTGAGTGCCAAATGACGATTCTTGGAAAACATGACTATCTTTACTATTAGTTTTTGCAATACAGACATAGTTGTGTACGGAGGCCTAGTTGGAGAAAAGGCGAAGCACCCTTATATAATGGGATACATTTTTGACCTAAAGACTCATTTAAAACCTTGTTTGTTTATTAAGCCACTTTTTTATTTTCCGGCTTTTCTGCCGAGGTTTCATACATCCTTTTTCATTATTTATGAAATTTCATATGTGGAGAAATAGCTTCTGTAATGTATTTGATTATTATCATAGGATTACAAATCTTGTTTGTCTATTAAGCCCGCTTCTTGTTTTCCGGCTTTTCTATCGAGTTTTCATGCAACCCCTACGTTACGCTAGATAAATGAAATGAATTCAGAGGTGGAGAGATAGCTTCTGCTAATGTATTTGATCATTAGTGCCGAATTGTAGATGTGGGTTGCGTTTTTTGAGGTCAGATTTGCCAGCGTTTTCGGTATGAATAATTTGGAATTGTTTTCTGCCATTTTAATAAGAGGACAAATGGTTCCGTGACTGCGTTCGCCTTGTCTTTTTCCATAGAAATTGTATCTTTCCGCTGCATCCTCTATGGGTGGATTCCGAATAAATATATTTTAATACACCCCTTAATCACCCCTAATCATCATAATCAGGATACATTAGTCCACTACTGGACATAGGCCACTTCTTTAGTTTTATATTCACGTAATTTAGCAACTTTTTTTTTTTTTAAACTGTATTTACGCCGAATCTGATTGTCACTATACTGTAAAAAACCAGTAAAACCACCATCTCACACCCTATGCCATATATATATATATATATGTGTATATATGGCATATGGTGGACGACATGGTATCCTCATAGATCGGCGTTATGAGTAAGGAACCAAGGATCTCCATCCTGGAGATTACAGTCGTGAGCGTGTTTGTTTGTTTTTGTTTTGTTTATTAAACTATATTTTATGATTAGTAGTCCTTTACGTTGGCAATACATACAAGAAAAATCCTGAATAAATATAAACTACGAAACAAATTTTCATAAATAATCTAGCTAAGATATGAGTTCATAATTTTCCATTCCTGTAAATACCAGCACGCTTTTACAATAAATTGTCACATAATGGTGACTTCGGCACGTGCGCCCTTGCCTCACCTCTTGTTGGGAGTCCACACTCTTGGCAAGTCGCTTTTCGCGCCAGCCCAACATATTTCAGGTAATATACCTACGGAAGGCGAATGATCAGCGTTTTGTTGCCATATGTATGGAACAAATGTTGGGTTGGACGTTAATTTGTGTCGTAGTTTATCGGACGGTGCCGCGTGGAACATTTGTGTATATTTTATGCCTTAGGTATTTATGGTAAGCCGTGTTGGCCTAGTGGGCGATACCCCGACTTCTGATCCGGAGGTCGTGGGTTCGAACCCGGTCGTGCACCAATGGTTTTTCCACTCGAAAAAAATATGTCCGAATTAACATGTATTTAAAACAGTGAAGGTAAACATCGTGAGAAAACCGGCATGCCCTAGAACCAACAAAATCGAAGTAAATGTTGGCACATCAACAGTTAGTATTCCAATAAGCGTCGATGGGCTTGCAACCTGTCACGTGGAATGCTAACTACATGCAAAACGCGGGCATGTAATGTAATGTTTGGACGTGCCTCTGACTACCCTCAAAGATTTACTCACTGAGTATCTGAGTATGTCAACCATGGGGAAGACAGTCGTGAGCATGTTTTTTTTGTTTGGTATTTATGTTAGTTTTTGCAAGCGTGTGACACACGGACGGACAGACGCTCAGACATGACGAAACTACACGGCCGCAAGCGGCAGCGAGAATGCAGACAAACTATCAACACCATAGGAAAATGCTTAGCCTCTGATTCATGATTAATCTTGCGGTTACAATCGGTGGATGTCCCCTATCACTCCCCTATAAGACAAAAGACCGCACGCACGCAATGCAAGCAGCAGACGAGCTTGGAGAGTTGCAATAGAACTCGGCAAGCGTGACCAGGCTCCACATTCATGGCAAGTTCGCCTAAGAACTTGCCATGAATGTGGAGCCCTTTTCATATTACGTTGCATGTGGATTTCCCAGATATTAATATCTCGCTCGGCTCGTGTCGCGCTCCCGTGAGTCGAATGATAGACCCTTAAGGCCTTTGTACGTGTTCCCGTTTTCCGGGAAAACGATCTAGAGTAGACGTGTATCGTAGTACCCGTTAGATAGATGCTGCTAATTAGGCTATTAACTAAGTATTTGTCCATTGACACTATTCTTACTGTCTCTATTTAAGGGCAAGACCCTTTATTTGTATGTTCTGTATAGCTCTTGCACGACTTTCACTACGTTACACTATTATTAATAGATACAGCGATTGTATTGTATTGTATTTAATTATTCGTCCATAGACATAATACAAATTTACTTAGATATTTCAAAATACAAAGAATCTTATAAACCTATTTATATTCTAAATAGGTTTTTAAACCATAAATTAAAATTTAAGCTAATTAATAAATAAAATAAGCCTTACGCATTGTCATATTGAACACCTAAATTAAAATAACAATGATGTTATTAGTTAAATAATATAAAAATAAAGTTAGTCATAGTAAAACTATACATATATTCAATTATATGTATAGTTTTTACAACCGTGTTGGTCTAGTGGGTGATACCCCGTCTTCTGATCCGGAGGTCGGGGGTTCGAACCTGGTCGTGCACCGGCTCAAAACGGTGAAGGATAACATCGTGAGGAAACCGGCATGCCCTAGAACCAAAAATTCGAAGACATTAATTATTTGAATGATTCCATGGGGAAGACAGTCGTAAGCGTGTTTGTTTGTTTTTTGTTTTCATTCATTGAAATTAGATTCAATCATTTTATCATCCGCAAAAGCTTCATCAATGCTATTATTGTTACTATTAAATACATTTAAATCAGTATGTAATTATTTATAACGTGTTTCAAAAAAATATGAATTAGATCACATCCGCTACCGATGTCGTAACTTAAATTAAATACTCATTTTCCTTATGTCGTTAAAAAACTTTCTGCGATCGCCATTTTTTCCCTCACCTCCCTAAACAAAGCAATCTTATAAGCTTCATTTTCAGAACCCTGTGTTTGACGTGAAACCTGCGAGGCACGATTCACGGCTCTTATTAAGGTCGTTGTATTCAAAACGACCTAAAAGTACTTGGGTTTATGTTTTTTGATTAAAAAGCTGCCATACTCAATCTCTTTTCCTTAACAACTCTAAGGTTGTGGGCACATTAATGTTATGGAATTAAAATTATCGTGGTTTGGTATCATTTTAGAATATTATTACGACTATACCACGTAGGTACTTTACTATTCTCCTGCTGACGGTCAACGAAACGTCAGCAGGAGAATAGTAAAGTACGTGGTATAGTCACATGAATGTTGCTCGAATTTTGATTATCTGATTTATTTGTCGTTACCTACCTAATTAGGTATTTTCCAAATATATAGGTTATAAGAATCATAGCAGGCTGAGACGCAAGAGCGTGGGTTTGGTTTCGTTGCAGGAAAAATCTTTTAATGGTCTTCAAATATTTAGGTCCAATAATACAATAATTTCAGGGTTGAATAATTCAAAGACAAACTCAAAGTCAATAAATTTGTATTCATTAAAATCACAAGGATCGTATAGAAACGTCAAATTAAAAACTACCTGAATTTAAAAATTGAAAGTGAATTTACGCAGATTCCTTTAGCGCGACAAAGCCTAGAGGAATCAGGCAACAAACTCTGTTTGTTTTTTTAAATAATCCTTCAATCAAAGCTAATTGAAGCTACAAAAAAAACCTAAAGTATTATAGAATATTTCCAATTCTGCTGTCCCCTACAGGGGTCGAACGAGGGGGTCTACTGTCCCCCGGGTTCAACTCAACTTATTTTGTAAGTAACAACTCAAGGGTTTTATGTTCCCCATTTAATCCCATAGGAAACGAATATTTTCTCCAAAACGGTAACGCTAAGCAAAACGAAGCATTTCATCGCTAACATATACATTTTAATCTGGCTTCGCGGCGTAGCGTACGTAAATAATTACGTTTCACGTCATATCAGAAGCCAAGTGTGAGTTGGACTTTAATCGAAGGTTCTTTGTGACTTTAAAAAGTTTGTTAAAAAAGTCACGCCGAAACACTGCACTTCATGTTAAGCTCGTTCCAACTATTATTTTCATCGCCAACCTATGCATCCCACCGCAGTCCACTGGTGGATATAGGTTTCTTCATGGCGCGCCACTGGGCCCCGTTTTCGACTCTCCTCATCTATTAGCTGGCAGCCACCCTCGCAAGTCGTCGCTCCATCCTACACTGCGTCTACCTAGACGCAGTCTCCACTCAAGAACCCTCT
The DNA here is from genome assembly GCA_961405105.1 of Perizoma affinitatum. Classification (NCBI taxonomy): domain Eukaryota; kingdom Metazoa; phylum Arthropoda; class Insecta; order Lepidoptera; family Geometridae; genus Perizoma; species Perizoma affinitatum. The sequence goes on along the minus strand of OY560191.1, from coordinate 2,743,280 downwards.
TACTACGCTCTATGTCGAATAAACTCGTTTTTGGATCCTCTCCCTGAAATAAACATCAAAAATACCCCTTTCCATACCTGGCTCTGAGACCCAACCGTCCGGAAACCCATTGCAAATTCATCATATCCGCTAGTAACTCTGGCGTCGGAGCTGTTACATTGCTTTATCGATTGTTGACTGATGGCCATGCCTACCATACTTTTTAACAAGCCTTCTGAAGACAGAAGTAACATATTTTTTAATGCTGCTACCGTCCAAATATTTGGTTGGCTAAATGGTCCCCTTCAATGGTAATGGACCCCTAATAAGTCTTTATTGAACGCGCCCTGCCCGAGATGGAAACTGAGTTAAACCTGGGAGGAATTAACAATTTAGAGCTGAAATTTAATATCCTTGCGATGTTTTTCATAAATTATCACGTAATTTAGTGGAGGAATTGAAATTATAAATCGGAGCTAGGGCGCGTAGTGGTACAGCCCCTAAATTGTTTCGGTTGTAGAATATCTCTACATTATATAAAGTCCTACACACCTGTGTAGGTGTCCCAAATAGTAGTAATTGGAAGTCTAGATGCAGAATAACCTATCAACTCGATGATGGCTAGTATGATTTTAGATGTGCCTGTTTATTTGTAGGTTTCTCTTTTTTCATTTATCTTCGAAACTGTTTATCCGATTGAAATACGGTTTTTTTGCAATCGTTTTTGTATGACTTCAAGGATCGTTCTTAGGAACACTCTAAATTTAAAATCACTAAACACATGGCATGAAGGTGATTTGTTCATGGCATGAAGTGATGTTCTTTGGACTTATGTACTCGTATCAAACTAGAACACGATAATTTAGGCTTTTAAATAAATACGACTATACAATTACACCGTACAAGCAACGCTGCTTTTCTTTTAATTCATCATCTCGTAGTTCAAGAAACTTGACAAAATTCATTGCGAACTCCAGAAAAGATCTTAAACAAGGAGTTGGTAAACTCCGGACGTACTGAGTGCTTTAATTTATACAATGTACTCGTAAATTTCATTTCCTAGACTAGGACCGCTGCCGAAGTAGAAGCAAATTTAATTTACACTAAGCGAAATGTAATAAACCCGAGAACAAGCCAGGTACAGTGAGGTGCTAGCCACAGGGTACTGTGAGCCAGTACTTCAGCTACAAACATTGTTTCCTAGACGTAGCTTAAAAAAAAGCATCATGAAATGCTAGCTTTAAGAGTTCGTTTCTAATTAGCTGGTGTTTAGTTAATCATGGCATTAAAAAAAACGTTAATATTCGTTTGATATTTCTAGTCAAAATCTTTAAACCTCCAAAACAATAATCACGATTTGATAAAAAAACCTGGTGATATTATGGAGAACACGGTTGGTATTGTCTCCTCCATTTGCTGTGGGGAAGATCTTCCACCGGGCTAATCCAACTGCCCGGGTTCCTAGGACTGACAGTTGTTTGGAGGTATTATATATGTTGAAGTTGAGTGAACACTTCGCTTGCGCGATCTAGACACTCCGATGCAGTGACATCTGTGTTAGCTCTTCGTTGTTGGATGTAACGTAGCTCAGTCATGTGGCGAGAGATGTCGCTACAGATATACAATACAATATTTAAATGTTGTATCAGTTGACGCGAAAGAAAAAAACACTGGGATATTTTAATCAGTACGTCATACGTATTACCTATGTTTAGCTGTTAGTCCCGCCAATATCAATTCAATAATAAGCGGGATCGTTTCCTCTATGCTATTTTCTTTCAGTTACAGTTTATGCGGTTGACATACTGCATTCCTGTTTTACTGTAACACTTAACTTGGTGTACTGTGAATCGTAGATGACTGAGCTAATGAGAATTTAATTGTTATATATACCTCTACAAAATGGAATTTTCACAAAACTTTTACATTGATCGCCTTTGGAAAGTAATTGTATTTTGTCAACGTTTTGGGAGTTAGGATTGAGTTTTCATTACCAAACTAAAGTACTCTTTGTAAAGCGATGAATTGAAATCTGACAAAGCCTTGGAAGTCAATACTGAGTTCTTTTATACTACTGTGCAAGAAATATGAACCCTGCCCTTGTTACAACTTCCTAAAATCGGTGAAAAGGAATATTTAGAAATTGCGGTTTTTGCAGAATTAACAGCCGTTGGGTATAAACGTTCTCGAATGGCGACAGTGAATCCAAAATTCCTGTTTTACCTGATAGATCGGTCACACTACAGCGCAAGTCAGATTTATGGCTAAAAACAGTTGGGAGTCATGAGCAATTTGTTCTCATGCAAACAAATGGTCCAGAAGTAGACTTCTTAGTCTTCTTACTTGGTGTTGGTAAAATTACATTTCGTACATACTGAGTACGTATCTGTTTCTTTCCTATTACTCCGCAAACCTGTCTATACGTTACGCTGCCCCAAAAAGAAATGCTCGTACATTTTACCGAGAAAATGAGAAAGGGTTCGCTCTTTTAGAACCAGCTAAGACCGCAACATTCAAGCTCGAAGATGGTAAATGGGTATTTTAGTATGAAAACGTTAGACTTACAGCACTTACGACTTTTTTCATAATTTTGCGTGACAAACATAGTATCAGAGTTATAAACGGAGTTGGTTTCATTTAAAAAAAAAGCAAAATTACTGGCATATTATTTGAGTTTCCAACTTTGTCTTAAGGTCGCATGCATAGCTAAAAAATATATGAAAATACTGTGAATTACGTTGTTTTCAGTCAATTTTCTGGCTGGTTTTTGACTTTACGGGGCTATTTTAGAAGCTCTTCATCGTTAGCACCCGCCGTGAACGGATAAGACGGAGATCGACGAGTAAATAAACTCAGTCGTAACCAAATTCAGACGTAATTTAATTTAAGCTGAAAAATAATATGGCTGGACATTTTTCACACAACATCATCTAGCCAAACTAAGCAGAGCTTGTATTATGGGAACTACATGATTGATATACTACTTAGATACTTTTTTTTTGTATATACAATTATATATAGAAAACACCCGAGACAAATATTTGCAGATCATAAATATATTAGTCCCGCCGCGGGAATTGAACCCGCAACCTTCTGCGTTTCAGGCGGGCTTTCGCCCACTGCGCCACAGAGGTCGTCTTGTGCATCGTGTCTGTTCAATACTTATTTTGCCATCTATTGTTTGTGCAATTTGCGTTATAGTTTGACAGTTTGTTATAGTGTCCAATTGCCAATTATCAGGCAGTTTGTGGCATCTATCTCTCCAAAATGTCCACCTAAAACAAAATTACTGGCCTGACCACAGTTATCCCAGCAATCGTCATTCCCCAAATTTCACTGGCCATTACTTTCCGAACCCCAAGATTAAGCTCTCGGCTGCGGGCCGGGTCGGGTGATTACATATGTATGTATGTGGCCCACGCGCTAACAATTTGTTTAAACGAGTTAGTGCCTCCGGTCTATAAGGATGCATGGAATTTATCATGAGTATGAGTGATGGATGGGGATGTTTTTATTATAGAAAGCTTTTGCCAAATATGCATTAGGGAATGAAAGTAATTAATGAAAATACTTTACTGTACACCTTAAACAAATTACAAAATACCAAAATCCAAATAGAAAGTACAATGGGCGGTCTTATCGCTTAGAAGCGATCTCTTCCAGACAACTTTTAGGGAATTGTTTCTAAAGACGACGTTTTAGTGGTTAGTGACCAACTCGTTTACGTATCTGATATATTCACTACTGTGGCACCAGCTGTTTCGACTTCCGAGAGTCTTCGTTATGAAAAATGATCGCGAATTTACGATAAATTCGCGTCTGCTGCATTAAGTTTTTTTAAGGTCTAGACTAAGGCGTGTCTAACTGGCGTTTGTTCACACATTAAGACACGAATAAGTATTTTCCCAAAGTATCGTATTGCATACGGGTTTAACTGTCGTTTTTTTATAGAAATCGTAAGTACCTACCTACTGTTTATAAAATGAAGAGATATGGATGCTCAAGTCCAATGTGGTCAATACTTCAATACCACGCCCACAATAAAAGTGTGTTTTGCATAAATTCTCTTCAAAAGAAAAGCTAGTAGCTCAAACTTGTGATGAAATTAGACTAAATTCTCTTAGCTTCTATTTTTTCGAGAAAGGGTGCTAAATATATACACTCAGTATGAAGGTACTTATTTCAAAAGCTAGATATATATTGTAGTTTTAGAATATTATTACGAATATACCACGTACTTTACTATTCTCCTACTGACGTTTCGTTGACCGTGGTATAGTCGTAATAATATTCTAAAATGATACCAAACCACGATCATTTTACTTCCATGATATATTGTAGTGTTAGATAGATAGAAAATTCTATATTGCACAAAAAAAAATATGAGTACATAGGCGAACTTAATGCTAAAAAGCATTCTCTTCCAGATAACCTTTGTGTTTTGTGGAAAAAGATGTGTCGGTAGTGCGCAGAAAGGATTAAAACAAAAATATTAATATGTAGTAATCTTTAAATTTTTAAATTTTTTTGTGTTTGTATAAAAAGGACTCAAGATAAATCGTAAACCATGGCTGGCTTCAGAATTTTAATTGCATGTCTCCGCGTCGATTCAAAAGGGAATTTTCATCATCGCATTGCTATACGCTACGATTCAAAGGAATAAAAAAATTGCAGACGAGTTCGCAATGGAAATAATTCCACTTCGCCCTTTAGCTATACCGTCCGTGCACGCCACGGGTAACTCCACGCAGCAATTTGTAAAATTCCTTGCAGGTTTAAAAAATACAAGATTTCTTGCAAAGGTAGATACGCTTCGTTTAATGAATGGTGTATGGTTAAACCTTTTATTCCGTTACCTATTCAAAGGCACATAGCATTCTTGACTGAAATTATTCACCACCAAACCCTCTAAAAGTATTTGCGGTTCGTTTGCGAAGGTCTGAGGATCACCGCAGACCTTCGACCCTTGGAGATTATTAGGTGGTTTTGAGTGAAAAGGTGCAATTCATTTAATTCAATCAAAGTTGGGGGTTAATCTCCATACCGTAGGGTCTTACCACGTATTTGTTTGGCTCGAGTTTTTCTCCCTCTTGTCTTATCTATCTGATCAGCGGGTAACACAAACTGCTGAGTAAAAACATCTATATTACGCCACTCCTGGCTGTATTGTGTTAGTCGGATCCACGAGACATCTAACCCTCTCGACGATGTCTTCTCACCATCCAACGTATAGCTTACGACTTCTGTGGAGCAGCAGGCGAAGGCCCGCCTGAGACGCAGAAGGTTGCGGGTTCGATTCCCGCCGCGGGTCAAATGGATCTGCAAATATTTGTATCGGGTCTGGGTATTTCAGTCATATAGTTTTTATAATACAAGCTCTGCTTAGTTTGGGGTTAGATGATGTATAATAATAATAATGCTGAATAATGTCCTGCATTATTATTATTATTATTATTCAAAATTTCCATTTAAAATGATGTGAGGGTCAACACACCGCGTTCTATGTATTCCCATGATCATATTTACAATTTGATGCATTAGTTATCTAACCTAACTGTTCGCACACGGGACATGAACTTTCAGCATTGAGGTGCATGGAAATAAAGCTGAATATCATGTGCAGTAGTGGTAGGGAATTTCTGCTATGCTGGCCACTGACATGGCCGATTGAATTAGTTCTGGGCGTAGTCATGTAGTATTTTGATCGATGGTCGTTGATATGGGTTTTGGTATTGTTTCTATTTTGCGCTGTATCATTGGGTCGAGTGTGCGATAGACGAGTTGGGGAAAGGAAAGCTTTATTTCTGCAAATATTTGTTAAGGTTTTTTCTATATATAATTGTATGTACAAAAAAATCTTTTGCTACTGTAAAATATGTAAGTAAACTCGTATAGAAGTAGTATACTATACTTATACATACAATACAGATGATTTATAGAAAAAATAATATGTTTGTTAACTTTAAGAATCCCCAAAAATGAGGATTTAGCGGGACTTGAACCCGTATGTTCGACTCTAATAGGCAATCTGTCGAACAATTACGCCATGAATCGAGTAACACTGAGTTCGAATGTATTCGAAATTTTCTATTGAAAGCACTGATGGATGCTTGAATTTAAATAAAAATAGTAGACATTTAATAGTTGAATATTCTGGCGACCACGATGGTGTGTCGCCGGCTGCGACGCAAGAGGTGCAGGTTCGATTCCCGCTGCGGGACAAAGGTTTGCATGTTCTGCAGATATTTGCTCCTGGACGGTATTCCTGATACCCAGGACACAGAGAATCCTAGTGTGGAGTCAGAACTATGCATGTGTCTGTTAGTTTTATTTATTTTTAAAAATCATAGAACAAAAGTTGTGATTCTAACTAATAAGTGCGAGATCACTCCGTTTCGGGCTAGTACACATTTCGGGACACCTCTTATATCAACCGTGTGTGAATTTAAGCTCGCGCATAAGTTAGTCCGCTTTCCTTTTAACAAGGTAAACAAAAGGACGAATTTTCATTGTATTGAAGACAGCCATTTCAGCGAGTCTTAACAAGCCAATGTAGGAGTACTAATGCTCTTTGCAATGCTATTGTTATTCACATTCTGCAAATGGGCTTATAGAGTTGATCCTCTTCCACAATAGCTGGTATTTTGCTGTTTGCGCGTCTTATAATTCGATTTGGTTTGTTGGTTACTTCTCATTTAATGCTGTCGATTATGCGTGGAGTCTGTGATGCGTGGCAAAGTGCCTTTACGCCGTCAAAGTCATGTTCAAAATAAATAGGTTTTTATCCATCGAAATCACAAGGACCATTATTCTATATGATAAAGAAGCGTCAACTTATCTGGTACTTATCAGGTAACAAAATCTGGTTTTGGTTTATTTTTGATAATCATTCATTCAGATTTATTGTGTTGCTAACAAGTGAGCTCACAATTTAGTTTTATCAATAATACCATGTGTAAATTTCGTCGCATGTTGAATGATTTGTGGGCAAAGTTTACCGTGGAGTTGAATCTACGAGATAGGAAACGACCACGCGGCTGACCACGCCGAAGATGGAGCGGTGAACTGGACTCATACACGAAAGACTGGCCAACAAGCACTTAATAGGAAGGAAGGAAGGGGGGAGGGGTGCCTTTGCCATGCAGTGGGATGTCTAGTAATAAAACAATAATATATTCGGTTCAATTCCTATTTCAAAAGTATTATCATTTATTCTTTGTCCCATGTAAATTATTTCATTTGGATTTTGCAACGTCGCTGTCTCCAATAAGCGTTTTATTAATTCTAATCTACGAGCTAGCTACGAGTAGCGAGCACCGACGGGTATAATATCGTAAAATATTGGTCTCCATATTTTAAAACGATGCTCATTGGCCCTCGCCCAAACAGAAAGGCTGCATTTCAGTGCCAAACACTTTTAAACAATTATAAACGCTTTTTTTCACGGGTCTTTATCGCGTTCACCTTTTTTTATCATCTCCCATTCATCCTGTAACCACGGCTGTCGTAACACAGTCTAATAGTCGGAAAAATATAAAATAGTAAACGCAATTAAGACGTATAATTAAGTTAGCTATTGCGAAAGATTGAAGAAAAAATACTATAAATTTTCGAGTTTTACATTCTATACTTAATCTACTCCGAAATAACTTTTAGCCGGCCGGAGTAAAAAAATGCGTATTTGCTCATAAAAGCAAAGTTGGAAAGTTAAATGATCGTTAATTATATTTGAAAGCCACTGAGGATTCACTCAAAATAGAGGAAGCCCTATTTAAAAAAAAAGTGTCTGTAACTTTCTCCCACAAGCGTAGAATATGCGTTCATATTACATACATATAGCTACATATATATTTTAGCTATACTTAAATTCTATTATAGTATTTTTTTAATGGTTAGTACCTTACTCTCAATGTCAAGACAGTGAATCCAAAATCAGAGGTCGATATCTATCTTAGTCTGCATGAGTTTAAATAAGGTTTTGATTGAGGCTTTGCCAAATCACTTGGATCGTTGGGCAGTTGAGTAGGTACTTTGGAAGTTCCTTTGACGTAACGGAGGTACGGAAAAAAATATTTTTATGGAGTAAATTTTGCTGTAATCATTTTTGGTATGTTTTCCTTGCTGGCCGCCTGAAGTAAAAATTCGGGTTGATTTATTCTAAAATCAACAGTAGGTACCCGTATGTAATTGAATCGTTACGGGATGTTTGAAAGCCAATGAGGATTCATTCAAAATAGAGTAAGCCCTATTTAAAAAAAAGTGTCTCTAACTTTCTCCAACAAGCGTAGAGTATGACGTCCATATTATAGTTTATTTGGTTTAATATGTAAAACACTAATAAAAAACAAAAAAAATAATGCTGGACATTTTTCACACAGCATCATCTAGCTCCAAAGCAAACAGAGCTTGTGTTATAGGAACTACAAGACTGATATACTACTTAGATGTTTTTTGTGTAAATATATACATATTGTACATAAAAAACACCCAGACCCGAGACAAATATTCGCAGATACAAACATTTGTCCCGCGGCGGGAATCAAACCCGCAACCTTCTGTGTCTCAGGCGGGCCTTCGCCCACTGCGCCACAGAGTTCGTGGTGATAGGTTGTAGAAACACAAAAAAAAACTATAAAACAATATATATTCAATTAAATAATAATTAATACCGAAGACATTGCCTATACCGTGTTTGCTAATGTAATCTGATCAACACTAATGGGGTCAATTTTAAGAAGATATGCTAAGAAAGATTATATAATTAATGAGAGTAAATGTTTGTTAGGGACTAAAACATATATTATTAAAGTAAGCCGTTGTTGTTGTTCCCATAAGTTCATCATTCATTGTAGACTTATTTTTACGTAGAATTTGTATTTTTGCACTAATATCCGAAGATTAAATATATCCCTAACTGAATTTGAATGTTTGGGACGTTTGTCAATTTTTTTTTTAATTGTTGTGAAATGTAAAAAGAAATATTTACTTATATTTCTCGTTTTGATATAGGTCAAAACTTCGCGGACCATCTTGACAAGTTCTGAATAAAAAAGCTTTCCGTTTTTTTTGAGCATTTTACTGTTGAACATAAATGTGCTTATCGAATAATTTTACTCGTTCTTATAAACGAGCGGGACGTTGCCAACCGCAGAGGCAACTGCAGCCGTCGGCGGTAGCCGTGGACGTGTAATCTACCGTCCAATTGTCGGCTGCCGTCGGCGGTAGCTGCCGTCGGCATGTCAACATCGTACAGGAGCTAGTTGCAAAATTTCTTCCGAAGAAGAAACACTTTTATTGATTTTACTCTCCCAAAAACACGTGACTAACTCCGGAATGATTTGCAGTCTACTGACTAAATGGCGGACGCGGCACGCTACAACTACATACGTCGAGTGTCGCCGTCGTTACAGGTCGACGGCTGCCGCTGGCGGGTGCCGACGGCTTACCTCTGCCGTTGGCAACGTGCCACCCGTGTATAAGATGCTTAGTTTAAATGTGTTCTGAAAATTCCGATTCAACAGGACTTAAACCCGCATCATCGCTTCTAATCGACAATGCGTTGGCCAGTTACGCCATGAATCGAGTGACGCTGAGTCCGAATTGATTGGGCACTTTTTATTCAGCTTGTAGCCCTAATGTATACTACGGCGGTACAAGTGTCTCATTCGGATACTTTCCGAATTTATTGCAATTTATTTGAACACATTTAAATTTAACGTTCTACATAAGTGTCCATTTTACTTTAAAAATACCAATAATCTGACTAAAGTTTTGGTTGTTTTCTCTAGATGAATCAGGAAGGTTGGTTGGGCGTTCTATTAAGTAGAACTGCTAATTATAAGTAGGCTAGGTACCTATTTGTTTTACTGTCCCAATTTTATAAGGTAGGTCACCTAATCTGTTGATTTTTTTTTTCATGTTGTGCCAAATATAAATGTTTTTAATTTTTTTTTTATTTCATCCAAATCCGTTAGCTGTTACGGTGATATTGATTTAGAAATACCTATCCACACGTAACCTAATAAAACATATATAATCTAGTTACTGAGTATAAAACATTCAGAATGATTATAAAGACGACTTTATTCCTTTATATACCTCGAAATACGATATTGCAATTTCAAAATATTAGGTTGAAAAGTTCGCTGTTATTAAAGTTTTACTTTATCAAAACAAGTCGATTCTGATCCCTGGAAAAGAAGCTTTGAAACTAGAAGTTTCAAAAATATCGATGGAAAAATGTAATGCTTGCGAATTTGGTTGCACTTTCATGAACTAAACATCCGTTCCCACAAAGCGGTGTATCGATTTGTATGGGTTTGTATGGGTTAGGTACTCTTGCAATTCGTTCAGTCTTGTTTGAAGGTGTAGATGATTTATCATTCGCTTGAGGGAAAAATATGAAATCCCTGATGTGAGTTCACTTTGGAGTTATTATTATCGATGGAGCTGAGTCTATGAGCGAGTTGACGTAAGAAGCAGGTTGACGCCGATATTTTTTTTAAGAAGAGAATCTATAAACATCGAGATTAACCTCTTCGTATGGCCATAATCTCACCTGATGCCAAGAGATGATATAGCCGATGATGGAACATGAAGGTCTAACTCGAACATACTTATTAGCCGCTGTAAAATTCAGAAAAAAAAACAGAATTCCAAACTTCGGTCCGAAAGTCGTGAGTTTGAATACCGTTGTGCACCAATGAATTCATCCACCCGGAAAGAGTTTTTGCACTAGGCTAAGAAAAAAAAAACGCAAACCGGCATGGCCTGGAACCAAAACTTCGAAGGCATGTGACGTTTTAGTCATGGTGTAGTGTTAAATTGTAAACAGAAATTAACATAATTATGGTCTTTTCCGTAAACAAAACGGTTGTATTGGAGCTCAGTTTACCCTAAACCTGTGTACCGGTAAACAGGCGCCGGAAGCCGACATTCTACCTAAATGCGGTCTAAACCAGACAATACCTTAGATCGTAGACGCATCTCTACTCAATCTTTCGTATTAATTTATATAAACGATTTGTTTTATAAGACGTTTTGAAAGCATATCAATTTTATTGGGGAACTTTGCTCCTTCGCTTCTTTTTTATGGTGAGTTTACGTTGGAAATTTTTCACATTTACCAGATTGGATATTTTGTTTTATATCTTGATGTTTGTGATCTTAAACTCAGAGTCAAAGTCAATAGATTTTTATTCATTGAAATCACAAGGATCATATAGAAACGTCAACTTAAAAACTACGTGAGTTTAAAAATTTTAAGTGAATTTACGCCGATTCCTCGCGCGCGACCAAGCCTAGAAGAATCAGGCAACAAACTCTGCTTAGTTATTTTCTATCTTGTGGACCGCAGACGACTTCCACCGCGTGGATTTTTTTAATGAAAATTTCATGCTGATTTTCGTACTTTCCTTTCATCTCCATCACATAAAAAGGAACCTTTCTACCGGATTTCAGAGGACCTTACCGCCAAGTCTTATCGCGATTCTATTCAGGCAAAGATGTTGTATTCAGCTTTGCGATTGAGGACTCTACGGCGTTGTCATAGCGTCATCTATATTTGCCTGAATGAAAACGCAATAAGACTAAATGGTTAGTTCACTGAGACTAACGGCTCAGGGTGTGTTGATTGTCTGTCAGTTAGTGAGACAGTCCTACATTACACATATTTATGATTAGGATAGCAGTAAATTTTTTCAGCAAATTCTATAAAAAAACGTTTTTCGCTTTTAGTAGAAACATTAAATTAAAATATTACACTAACCAAACAAAGTTTGTAAAAACTTACTGAAACTTGTATTAAAGCAATTATTCCCTTGCCCATGTACACATACAGTTCAATTATCAAACATAATTATTAATTTCCTTATTTTTTTACACATTTAATCTCACTGTTAATTGTAATGCAAACAGTAATAATAAAAGAAGATAACTTAATTTAATAAATCTTTGTTCAAATTCCCGAATCTTTTATACTGACAAAGATTATTGAAACTTGGAGTTACAAATACAATATAAAATTGAGAATAGACACTCCCGAACGATCTTCATAAAGGCTAAAGTAGAGTTCTACATAACAAATAATGCACAGTATATCCCCAGACAGAATACAAACTTAATTAGTTATGTTTATTGTTGCAGATACCGCATAATATATTCACTCGACCTACAAAAAACTATTTCAGCTGGCAACATAATTTTCCTTGTGTTACTAATACGGTTCCGAGTCCCACAATAGCGGTCACTCGCTCTACGTTAATATGTTACGCTGCAAAGACTAATTTCATTGCGCTCGGTACTCGAAGCATAGTCCAAAGAGGACATCTCGCTCAATCACCTGTGTTACTTCTAGTAACGAAATAATGATCACGGTTATCATGCTTAGTTGAAGCTGCGAATACTTAATTGCGTTCTACATATGTCTGACACTGTATTGTATATAAAAAGTTGCGTTGCTAATAATAACTCGGGTAACAAACTATAATATTTACTGCTATCATGCACATCTGAAGCTAAGATTGCATTTATTTGATTCAGCTTCGTACGCGGGACACAGCGTTAAAAAAGCGATTTCTCAGGGAAAAAACTAAATATCTTGTTAATTTTCATCCCATCTATACGAAAACCTAAATTTAATTATTCGTCACTACCAAAAGCATCTCTTATTTATTTTTCTCATAGAGAGTGATGAAAAGCAGAGTGTGCCACACGGTACCAACATTATTTAATCTCGAGCGACGTCCTTTGAATCCCGAAATTTTGTCGGATATCAAATAATGTTTATGGCTATATGATGACTTCTTAAAATACTAACGATTTTTTCGTACATAATTTTTGTTATCAATTTCAACCAACATAGATAATTTTGTTACTTATATAATTGAATAATTCTAATATTAATAACAGTTTCATAATAGTTTAGACGATATAATATCGGTATCGATTCTTGAATTCCAGTTTAAAAACCCCTCTGTGTACACAAAGCATGGCCTAAATCAAACACTTCAAGTTCATAACAAATAAAATTGGGCACTCGTACCATCTATATAAAAGTCACCTAGCTATTCCTACTAGACTGTGTCAAAATGGTAATATGACAGCTAACAGTAGGTAACAAATTGAATAGCCAAAATGAGTACTTCTGTTGATAATCCTGTTGGGATTTATGTCGAATTACGCGCTGGAACTAAATGCGGTAGAGATTAAATTTATGGCACTTTGGTGTTTGATTTACTACCCATCTACACTAAGCTTAAGCAAAGACTGAGTGACAGATTTCTAGAAAAAAAACGTAGGACACGTTTACAGTTAGCTTATAGTTCAGATGGGCATCATTCACTGTATTACGCATCTGTAGTGTCGATAGCTACACTAAACTTTAAAAGAAGAAACCTTTAATTTCCTTCAGGAACAAACTTATGATTGACTCGAATTTTATCGGAATAATAAATCTACCCATAGATAAGACCTATGGCGCGCAGACATGGTCACTGAGTTGCAGAAGTCCAGGCTCAAGATTTGTTAGAGGGCAATGGAACGCAGTATTCTCGGGCTTATGGGAATCGACAGAGTGCAGAACAGTAAAGATCATTTTGTAGACCACCACGTTAGACTTTAAAACAAAAAAAAAACCGGGTTTTTTTTTTTTAAGTTATGCTATAATACCACTGCTTTTACTAACTTTAGGCCCCGGTATCCATTTAAGTGGCGTAAGTGCGCGTTGAGGATCCTAACGATATATTTTATACAAATACATATACTTCGTTTCGATTGGATGGACTACAAGACTTAAGTACACTCTACTCCGTGTACCCAACAACTGTATCGTCTTTTCAATTTGCTCTAATAATTTATCCCGTTTACAACTCAGACAGTGGTTGGTGCTACGCCAAGATCGTTCACAGTATTGATGATAAGCTACAGTAGGTAAACTACCACCGATGTGCGCTTCTATTCAGACCGTATACCGCTCCGCCGCTAGCTCGAGCACCTTGCGCAAATTAATTGAAAAAAACTTCAAAGGCAGGAAATTTATTAATTTCAGTAATCATACTAAACCTTTCGTTCTTAAATAGTTGCTGTCGACACGGCACTTTCTCAGTACAAATCGTAATTACAATTATCTATTTTTATTAACTAAAAAGTGAAACCTCGTTGCAACAACTCGCAACGGAACAGGCGCCGATACGCATCCCTAGTACGAATTACTTAAAGTTACTCTACTGATTGCTGTCGCAACTGCGATAGTATATTGCATTTTTGCAAAAAAATACAAAATTCCTTTACTGCGGCACGGAAATACATATCTCCAGCCGCGTACTGTGATAATTTGATGATGATGACCCTTAATAGCGCAGTGCTACGAATTAATAGATACAGTGCTACGAATTAATGCGATATACGCCATAAAGAGTCTGGATGAAGATCGAAGTTAAATATCGATGAAGTTGTGATACTGATTGAAACGTGTACTGTGTCTTCAACTGTGTTGCGCTGTTGCACCCTTTGTTAGTCAGGTTCTTTATGGAGAGCGCCTATTGGCTCCCAATGTTTTATGGCGAGTGGCTTCTTGTTTATTATTCTGACTTTTAATTTGTTGCGGGTGCTCTACTTTCTTGCACTGATTTGTTACTTCAGATTTTTTAGGTTAAGTTTGAATGTAAAATAAGACATATTTACTATATTACGCTGGGGAAGACAGTTTTCGAATACTGACCACGACCAAACCACATAGTGTAGACCAATGTTTTTTTTAAGGCTGCGGGGAGTTAGTTGATGAAGGTTGTCCAAGACCGTGCGTTATGGCATTCTTTGTGAGGTCTATGCTCAGCAGTGGACCTCTTCAAGCTTTTGATAAGGATGACGATTAGTACAACCGGTTATTACTTTGTTCTGCTAGAAGTATTTTGGCTATGGCTAGTGCCTTTAATTCTGACTGGTAGCATGTAAAATAATGGTTTGGTGCGCTAGGAGGCTAAATTATATTCAAATTTTCAGTTACTCCAAACAACATGAAAATACTAATGTTTTTGTATAATTAATTATGCATTCGCTACTTTAAATATCTTGCCTGAATAATTTAAAATGCAACTCGTAGCTTACAAAAAGCTAAATATAGTAGTCGCTTGAAGTTTTTAATCAGTTTTGAATTAATGAAAATACTTTATTGTACACCTTATGATATAAATAAAATAAACAATAACACATTAAGAAAATGTACAATGGGCGCTTAAAAGTGATCTCTTTCAGGTATCAAAATTAATGCTTCAACGAACTAATGTATTTTTAACGATTTCAATTTAATTGAAACTATTGCGAATTAAATCATTCATATTGTAAAACGGGAATTTTCACGACGTATCAGAAAATAATAAAAACGATAAACGCGATAAAGACCCGTTTAAAACTTATAAGCATATAAATATACCAGTTCACGTCTGTCAAAAACATATTTTCATAAAACTTGTATAAAACTTATGCAAACAACCATGGCCTATATTACCAAGCTACCGGGAAACGTGTAGACGTCAAAGTTTCCATTCAGCTAAAGGAAAGTCTATCAGCAATATGTATTACTTATCACACAACACGTGTGCAAACTGTCAAGGAAGCTACTTACCAAGGGATGCAAGACCTTAAAACATGTACTGGTTTTACTTTTTACTGTGATCTGTAAATAAATTATATAAAATCACATGATGCTGTGTTCCAGACCATAATATCACAGATCACAGAAGAATCTAGTAATTTACGATTTGAATACATAATTTGCTTCGTAAAGCTATATATATGATACGACTTTACACCAATCTGTTTTGTGTCAATTTCGAGTCCAGTGGTCAACATGTCCTAGACTGGCTTAGTTACTAAGCTTATCGTGTTGTTTAAGCCGCTTTCCGTCCAATATATCCCCAGCCACAAAGTTAAATACCTCGGGGAATATTACCTGAAGAGTTTTGCATCTTAAAAGGCTGGCTGGCTGAAAAACAGCGTGATGGAACGCTCGACCTTTTTACGTAGCAACCTACCTCAATACCTATTGTTACAAGCTAGGGTACGGGATAAAATAATGAAGTCCACTTGAACACTAAAAGAACACTGTATTAGTCAGGTTACACTATAAAATTAACTTTGACACTATCAGCACAACATAATTACACTACTTAAACAAAAGCACAAAAAACACTGAATTACTAGGTACAACACTATAACACAAACAGTCACTTTACTAATCACTGGGTATCGCTTCTTATCACTTTGATCAATTCACTTCCAAATCTCGATCGGAACTGTCGCTACGGGCCGCTCACCGCGCTTATAAATCCCCCCTAAGACGATACCTCGATCCTTCCAGAAAGATCTCGCACAATCCCGTCCTTTCTAAGCGCGCACAATCCCGTCCTTTCTAAGCGCGTGCTATCCCCTTCTAACGCATTTGCTATCTCTTACTAACGCGGTTAATGAACGATCTAGTCGGTTCCATAAGGGGCGGGGCGTCCGCTACGTGCGTGCTAGTTCTTTCTACGCGATATTAGATGGCGGTAGAACGAGTAGTGCGTCCATTTGATAAGAGATGGCGCTAGCATACCGTAGTTAGCTAGCAGCGCACGTCACACTGCCCCCTCCTTAGACATGCTCGTCCCGAGCATTGTCAGACCCGTAATACCTCGCCAAACGGTCAACATGAACGATCTTAGGGGTTCCTCGCAGACCCTTCTGTATCCGATAAGTGACATCGTTAATCCTGGTCATAACACGGTACGGTCCGTCCCATTTGGGCTGTAATTTGGGAGACTTTCTTTTTTTCCGCACTGGATTATGCAACCACACCAGTGAACCTTCGTTGAATCCCAAATTGTTTAGTTTTCTGTCATAACGGGTCTTCATCTTTTCAGACGTTTGTTGGCTGGATTGTCGGATGTTTTATCGTTCATTTTATTTCGTAAGTCGCTCGCATAATCTGTTATTGTGCGTGGAGAATCAGGTGGAATGCCAGTTATCAAGTCCGCAGTTCACGTCCAAAGTTCGCAAAGGCAGGGGTGACATTTGTGCTCTCGTGAACTGCACTTCGATATGACAGCAGAAATGGCTGAATGTACTTGTCCCAATCCTTTTGATTGGTCTCCACCACTTTTGCCAGATAATGTTCCAACGTCTGATTAAACCTTTCTACCATTCCGTCCGATCGTGGGTGATAGGAGGTGGTTCTGGTCTTATGAGTGCCCATTAAACGACATGTCTCCTGAAATACCTGGGACTCAAAATTCCTTCCTTGGTCGCTGTGAATTTCCAGAGGTACTCCAAAACGACAGAAAACTTCGTGTACTAATTTATCCGCTACCGTCGAAGCTTCTTGGTTAGGAATTGCGAAAACTTCCGGCCATTTTGTAAAATAATCCATGACTACCAAGAAGTATTTGTTCCCGTTTTCACTAACAGGAAACGGTCCAGCAACGTCCAGCGCTATACGTTCCCACGGCGCTCCGACATTGTATAACTTCAATGCTCCTTTGCTGCGCGTGTGGGGTCCTTTTACGGCTGCACAACTCGTACATTTCCGGCACCAGTCCTCCACATCATCTCGACAATGGATCCAGTAAAATCGTTCGCGGATTTTTAACAATGTCCTTTTTATTCCCATATGACCACCCGAACATCCCTCGTGGTAGAGCTTCAGAACGTCAGATATTTTGTTCCTAGGGACAACCATTTGAAGGTGACAATGATCTCCTCGAGCATTTTCCCATTTACGGCACAATACTCCATTATGGACAACCAGACTGTCCCACTGTGCCCAATAACTTTTTGTAGTTGTGCTCATTCCAGCAACATCACTCCACTTAGGTTTGGGGCTACCAGCTTTGATCCGTTCTACAATTGGCTTGAGATCG
Source organism: Perizoma affinitatum (assembly GCA_961405105.1). Lineage (NCBI taxonomy): Eukaryota > Metazoa > Arthropoda > Insecta > Lepidoptera > Geometridae > Perizoma > Perizoma affinitatum. The sequence goes on along the minus strand of OY560191.1, from coordinate 2,725,407 downwards.
TTATCCTCCTGCTGTGCTTGCTGCAGGGCTTCCTTCCACTCCTCGCTAAGGTCTGTTCTCAGCATTCTTATGGGTACTGCTTCTTTGGACTCCTGTTTGACACAATGCTTACAGTTTTCCAGGCAAGGTCTTCTAGAGAGTGCATCCGCGTTACCGTGAGATTTTCCACTGCGATGTTCAATTTGAAAATCAAACTCCTGTAGCTGTTGGACGGAGGCGCTAGCCCCCTGTTCTCCTTGAGGCCGATCTTCCCCTCTCGAAGTGCGTTTTGGGCAGCTAGACCTCAGGTGACCTTTTTCTCCACACTCGTAGCATCGAGGACTAAATTTAGGGCGGCTGAATCTGTCACTGGAAGGAGATGCCACCACTTCCCTGACGCGGTGCGCTCGATGGTCCTGACGTACGGCCTCTACCTCCAAAGCATGGGCCAAGGCGTTCTTCAGAGACTCGTGGTGCCCAAGCCTCACAGTAGCTCGTACTTCCAGGTCACGTATTCCATCGACGAACGCCTGGATCAAGATTCCATCAATGAGCGCAGGTGAAGATTGATACGCCTTCCGAACCAGCTTTTCAATTTCCAAAGCCCACTGTTGTAGGTTCTCGGTGCTCCGTTGGCTTCTGTCCTTTAGCTGAGCACGGAACACGTGCTCCAGGTGTGCGTCGCCATATCGGGACTCCAAAGCTTCCAGCAGTTGCTCGTAGCTGACTTCCTTCCCCAGGGCTTCTAAGATGGTGAGCGCCTGGTCACGAAGGCCTAGTGTAAGTGCAGTCATGGCTTGCTTCTTGGTCCATCCATTTGCTTCAACAACAGCATCAAGCTGGATCTTGTACGCTGACCACGAAGAACTTCCATCGAAGGGTGGGACCTTAAAACCTCGAACCGATGTAGAAGTTACTACAGGAGCCACGTTGCCGTCGCCAGATTTTAGTACACCCAGAGCTTTCTTCACGTTGGCGATCTGAGTTTCGGCCTCTGAGATACGATTCTCGTGGTGCTTCACCTGCTCCTTCACTTCTTTGAGGTCTTTTCCAATAGTCACGTGTAGTTCCTTCAGAAGGTGAGCTTGTTCCTCCTGTCGACGAGCCTGGTCTGCTTCCAGCTGACGGAGTTGCTCCTCCTGCCGACGAGCCTGCTCCTCCTGCCGACGAGCCTGCTCCTCCTGCCGACGTGCCTGGTCTGCTTCCAGCTGACGGAGTTGCTCCTCCTGCCGACGTGCCTGGTCTGCTTCCAGCTGACGGAGTTGCTCCTCCTGCCGACGAGCCTGCTCCTCTTGACGACGTACTTGGTCCGCTTGCAGACGTGCCTGGTCTTCCATCATAGCCATTTAGGCAGCAAAATCAAACGAAGCAGGAGATCGGGCCACAGTCGATGATTCTGCAGATGATCCAGCAGCTGACTCTATCTCCGGCTGAGGTACCCGCCCAGGTTCTTGTGATGGGGAACCTCCGAAACGCCTTCCATCGACTTCTTGCTGTCGTTGATGTCTCGTCCTGACACCCTCCATACTGTCGTCCTTTGGTAGAATCGGCATTATTTTATCCCACTTCTGACACCAAATTGTTACAAGCTAGGGTACGGGATAAAATAATGAAGTCCACTTGAACACCAAAAGAACACTGTATTAGTCAGGTTACACTATAAAATTAACTTTGACACTAACAGCACAACAGAATTACACTACTTAAACAAAAGCACTAAAACACTGAATTACTAGGTACAACACTATAACACAAACAGTCACTTTACTAATCACTGGGTATCGCTTCTTATCACTTTGATCAATTCACTTCCAAATCTCGATCGGAACTGTCGCTACGGGCCGCTCACCGCGCTTATAAATCCCCCCTAAGACGATACCTCGATCCTTCCAGAAAGATCTCGCACAATCCCGTCCTTTCTAAGCGCGTGCTATCCCCTTCTAACGCATTTGCTATCTCTTACTAACGCGGTTAATGACCGATCTAGTCGGTTCCATAAGGGGCGGGGCGTCCGCTACGTGCGTGCTAGTTCTTTCTACGCGATATTAGATGGCGGTAGAACGAGTAGTGCGTCCATTTGATAAGAGATGGCGCTAGCATACCGTAGTTAGCTAGCAGCGCACGTCACACTATTTAAAATGGCGACCTCGAGGCACGTAGCAAGCTGCAACGTAAGAGGTGTGGGTTCTTTCCCGCTGCGGGATCAATGTTTGCACGTTCTGCAGATATTCGTTTCGGGTTTGGGTATTCTGTTACCATAGTACTAGTAGTTTCTGGTACCTACGACACAGGAAATCCTAGTGTCAGAACTATCACTTGAGATTATCACTTGAGAATGTTTTTTTTTTGTTTTGTTCTTAATTACCAGGGGGGGTCTACACAAATACCACTTTTACTGTTGGCGTTAACGCCTGCGAATAGATTGAATTGTATGGGAATGACATTAGCTGTGGAAATGTCACGTGACAGCTGCCAAGTTTTACCTTGGCAAATTTGCGTTAGCGTGAAAGGAAAAGTGTGAGGTTTTTGTCTAGACCCCGGTGTTGTATAAATGCCGTTTGTCTGTGTTTCTGTAACAAGTCTGTATTTTTGATCGAAAATTAAAATCGAGGCAGATGAAGATCGCGGGAGCACGATACCGATGAACTAAAATAATATAAGACATTAAATGTCATAAAACCGACTTCCTCACGTTACGTTATTTTACTCACTTGGGATGACACTCTTTCGAATAAAAAAACAAAAAAAACAAAAGTAAAATAGCCAAAGAAAAATGTTTCGGCGAGTCGTGATTCCATTAGATGATGAGGTTTTTAGTTTTACGGGGGAAGTAGCAATCCCTCAGGAATAAATCTTTTATGGGACCTCTTCGGCATCATTTTATATACAACAACAAAATAATTATCAAATTCGGTTAACATTTGGTGAATTAACAAAAAAGCAAGTGAAAAACTAAAAAAAAACAACCGAATGAAGATCTTCAGCTTTTTTTGAAGTCGCTTTGAAAATAAAGGAATATTGCCCGTTGAAGTTCTAGAAAAATCATATTACTGTTATAATGACAGATAATAATAAATTAACAAGTGATAATAGACACGTGGCTTAGTGGCTTTTTTACAATGAACGTAAAATACAAAATCATGTTGCAGAATAATTCACTCTAGCAAGTCGCTAAATCTAGCCCTGTCCTTTCTTTTCTAACACTAAACAAAGGATAGAGGCTGGCAACTTTTAGCACGCTGCTAAATTTAGCGAGTGATAATGAAACAGAGGGTATGTGCTTATATTGTGTAATGTAGTAAAATGGACCTTTCCCTGGAAAAGGGACGATACAGATTAAATAAAAATATGTAGCCTGTTGGAAAGTTTAACAGAATATTTTACGTCATCTAGTTCCCATAACACAAGCTCTGCTTAGTTTGGGGCTAGATTATGCTGTGTGAAAATGTCCAGCATTATTTATTTATTTTATTTTATTTAAATAATAACAAATTTACACAAAATGAATATACATTAAATGCTGTTCATATGGTAAACAACTAAATCCAGAGAGCTGGGTTAACGCATTAGCATTGCCATTCAGCGTGGCAATGTGGCCTGTATGTTGGGAACGCTTAGTGATTTGGATCTGGAGTTGAGCTACCTATATATCGATTGCAACTGTCTTTAGATAGCTAGATGTTCCATCTGTATTTTTTGTATTTACCTACTTGTACATAGTATTATAAATAAATATATGAATTAACACAACTATATTGTTACAAAATGATTTTGTGTTTTTATTGTTATTAAAATTATTTTGTGTAGTGGTCATGCAACTATCTTGTTCATGTTGTGTGGTGAAAAGGAATTCTAATCAGACTTGTACTGGGCCGTTATAACGTCTTCAACTGAATTTAATCAATAAAACAACCCCCTGTACGCTTCATCAAAATCGTTCGAGCCGGTTTACAGAATTTATGTAAGCATAAAACAAAAGAATATCACGTTGCTTGCTCATTCAAAAAAATAGTATATTAATTGAAGTCTTTTAATCTCTAATGAGGTGCGGGTTTGTGCTGGATACATGTATTAAAACCTTGCTAGCTCTGCCCGTCGTCATTCCAACTTTATGGCGGAAAAACTATTATTTTCCAACTCCGTTACAATTTTGTTGAAAGTTTCACTTCCGTGTTTCGTTTCGAAAATAGTTAGGTGTATTCCAGGTTAAGTCGCACTCCGAAATAACCAATTATAAAAGTTTGTGATTTTCTGTTTCTGTTATGTGCAACTAGAATGTTTAGCAAGAAATTTTAAATATACAAGGCAACTTATATTTTTATTTAATAAAACAAATCTGTATTAACCCCAGTTAAAAGTAAACCAATTACCAAGAGAAAGAATAGAAGCAATCCTTTTTTTTTTTAAATACTTGCAAAACATCGCATTAGCGCAAAATCATTAGTTTTAGAAGCAAGGAAGTTTTTGAAGCTTCTGTCAAAATTCAGTATATTCCAGCGAGCGTAATGGCGCGCATAGAGACAATAATTGTTTTGCCTATCATGTGTGCGTCCTGAGGTGAAATTGGTTTATCTACGTTCACAGCATTCATATCCGTTCATTGGTAGTTCTGGCGTTTTTAATTTCATATTGACTCGTTTTGTTCGAGTGTTTTATTCCAGCAGTCTGCGAAAAACAAAATATTTATTGCGGCTATTTGTTTGATTGATTTTTACAGGGGTTAGTCGAGCAATCTGGCTCAAAAAAAGTAGTGTCGTTAATATTAGTATAGATAGATAGGTAATTTATTGTACACCACATAATATGTTGCTTACAAATAACACAGCGATCTCTTCCAGACAACCTATAAATTAAAGTAGTAATATCACAATCTAGCCTTTGTTAGGCTAATCAGTAATTTAAGATTGACCTAGTTTTATAAAATAAATTATAGAAAAGAATGTGTCTATAACGTTTCTTACTGTCTCTATTTAAGGGGAAGACACTTTGTTCATATGTTCTTTTTTATAGGCAGCACTGACACAAAGTTCACTACATTATACTATTATTGACACTACACTAACTCAAAGTGTTTGTTCTCAATATGTCCGTGTTGTCGAGGAGCTGGATTACCACGACGTTCACATGACGATGAAGTATATGCTCGGCCTCTTATATTAATTTAAATAAATGTGTCACAAACTTTCGATATAACTGTACTCGAACCCGCATCTTTGGCGTTAATCAGCTAGACCAATTCTGTCATGAATCGAGTGACGCTGAGTCCGAATTTCTTTGGCAGTTTATATTCCGCTAAGTGCTGATGTATGCTTAGGTTTCCTTTAGTGTAGTTTTTACATAAAAAATAACAAATTTAAAAAGATAAATGCTTATTAAACCATTTTTTTTCAGGTACGTACGGGATCTGAAGGACTTTTTCTGCTGATCAGAGTAACTTCAAATTAAGCGAGGTAAGCGCGATTACATCAAAGGTTTAACGACACGATCTTAAGCTTCATTTAAGGGATTCGAAGAAAACTAAGCTCAATTTAAAAAGCATAGATATTGAGAGAAAGAAATTGTCTGAACGTGCACTTACCTTTGGTAAAATTCAAGAAGCTCATTACCGCTTTTTTCAAACAGTACTATTTTTAAATAGTTTTCGATAACTGTATAAGACTTAAATCGAGTTTTATATTAAATATAGAAAAAAATACACATGATTTTTACTAGCAACCATGACGTAACTGATAGTTTTAAAAGCTGATTTGACTCTTAATATCCGCAAGGGTAAAAAAATCCTTTAATTTTATATGCAACAAATGTATACCAAGTATAACAAGCATACCTATAGGCGCTTGTAACACCAGAAGGGGAAAAGGCAGTGTCTGGGACTTCACATGTGACAATGCATTTCAAAGTCTCAAATATGTCACGTGACTTCTGAATGCCGCATATCAATCATGCGTGGATGAGCCCTGTTGCAAACATGTATAAGAATTTAAATTCAATAATATAATTTTTTGCCACCAGGCATGTGTCTAGGGTTAAAAATACATATCTTGTTAACACTTTTTTATCGTCATCATATAAAAATAATTATTACTTACCGGCTCATTTCTCATCCGGCAAATAACAAATTAAAATGTCAATGTAAAACTTCTAACTTTCTACTGCACAGGCGGTTAAATTATGATCATTTTGTCAAATAAAGTAAGGAAGAACGGTAAAACAAAATGGCGTCTGGATATAAATTAGCAGATTTACAATTCACGACATTCTGTTATGCATTAATACGAGACAAACAATTCATAAGGTTATGTTCCCGAATCGTCTCCAAAAGAGCTTTTTGTCTTTCACATAAAACGAGAGGGAGCAGGCATGACATTACTGTATGTCTGCCACAAGCAATTATCACAAACACTTAGTCACAGCCGCATGGAAACCATTACCCCTCGTAATAGAAGGGATGCTTTCTTGTACTTAGATATAAAGTAGGTGTCACTAGATGCTGCGATAGACTATCTAAAACACGTTAGGGGTTTTCAAATTTTCCAGAAATTAACTACCGAAAAAGTTTATAATTCTAATTCTAAGTGGGGGAGCTAACGTCCCGCATGGGGGTGTATTGTGCATTATCCCCCTTCTAACCCCAACCAGCCCAACTCCTTGAAGTAGCGGAGAAGGACTCTGGATGACGGCAGTGTTCCAGTATTCCTAATCTCCTGTCAGTTAATGATAACGGAGAGCATGTGTTGATGAGTTCTTGCAGTCCCGTCTTCGAGCTGACTTCATTTGTGGCGGTGCAGTGTATCATACATGCTCCACAGACTCTTCAGCCTGGAGACAACCTCGAAAGAGGCCTCTGTCGGTGACCCCATTCTTAAAATGGCAGTCCTCAGGACGTCGCGTTTCATTTTTTTCAAGTGAAAATTTTTTTTTGGGAAACACTGCCGCCCCTTTTACTTCTGCTTACGGTAATGTTCACGTTGCTTTGTTCCGATTTGAAGTATGAGTGCCGTTGAAATTACAGGTACATGTGACTATAAAACGTGTTCATTAGGACAGTCAACGCATTAACAATGCATCTGATGATGCAGATTTCAATTGACGAATGGCAATTGACAGCTCTATTTAGGGTCGAAAGTATGTTTGCCTGCGAAATAACAATATTAAGACACAACTTACCTGAAAAGGGACACTCCGATGTAATACAATGTGACTGCGGAGACGCACAAACGATGTCTTAATTTACTGTCTTGTCAATGGTTCACTTTAAAAGACATGTGGCTACAGAAATGCCATTATAGTGGCCAAATGGTATATTTTCTATATATATCTCTAGCCAGTAGACGAAGGCCCGCCTGAGACGCAGAAGGTTGCGGGTTCGATTTCCGCCGCGAGATCAATGTTTGTATGATCTGCAAATATTTGTCTCGGGTCTCGGTGTTTTCTATGTATAATATGTATGTATTTACAAAAAAATATAAATTAGTAGTATATCAGACATGTAGTTCCCATAATATAAGCAATGCTTAGTTTTGGGCTAGATGATGCTGTGTGAAAATGTCCAGCATTATTTATTTATTTATCTATATCCGTACTAAAATTAAAGCTGAAAAACTTGTTTTTGTTTTTTGTTTAAACGCGCTAATCGCTAGAACTGACAGTTAGATTTGCTAAATTATTTTTGTATTTGATAGCCGAATTCTTGAGGAAGGTTATGAGCCGAGCAAAAGAAGTAATAGCTCGGTCGGCAGAAATCACGCGGCGGGCTGGGGATCGAGGGCAGCCGTGACAAAGTTAGTGATCTATAAAAGAACAAGACTTATTTTCAAATTTTCTCCAGGTGAAAAATGACATTAAGCAAAGCAAGGACTGAATAAGACGTCGCCATGACAGTTTCCATTTCACATTCACTCCGTTAAACACAGAACCAGTCTGGTAATGATTTATCCCTTTCACGTAAACTGAAGTAGCTATACGTTTGGTTGAGCACTTAATTCTGTGTTTTTAATGAATGTGGCCCTCAGAGCCGACGGACCTCATTACCGACTCACTTTATTTATTTGAGTTGGAAAGGTTTTATTGAAACCATGTATTCCAACGATGTACATTTTACCGGGTTTGAGTTATGAACTGTTTAAACTGCCATTTTCATTAACAGTTTATTTATTTAAGGAAAACCAGAACATACAAAAAAATAAAAGGAAAAAAATATAATAGAAACAAAGGCTATTAAAGGTTTTCACGAGTAAGATGAATAGTAGATACATGAAAAGTGTGAACAAGCAAAGTAAACAGATAACCTACAAGATAACAATTAACTTAATACATAAAAAGCAGGTACATAATAAATTAGATAAAAAAAACTAGTAATAATAATCGTACTTTACAACAAAATATAATAATGGAATACAATAGACTACATCACTCGGATGGCATGATCTCATCATCCTCGCCGGTGAGGAAAAGTCAGAGCTCAACCGCCGTCTCACGGAATTAACGCTGGAAAGTCAGATAATTAAATGTAAATTTTTTGAAAGATTAGGTTTAATGTTTTTAAAATTATATTTTTTTCTTACTTAGTTGTGCATGTTGCTCTCACTGCATCTAATATATACTTAGTAAGTAGTATTAGAATATTGTGATTTTTCAGTAAGCGATTTATATTGTAAATGATTTTGAGAAATAAATGATCTTAAACCGTATATTTACTTAAACAATATGTAAAGCAATCATACTATTTTTTATATGTATTGTATAAAAGCCTCTTAACTGCTGTGATGGCAAACGCATATGTGGGCTCTTGTCGCCGTGGGTAAAATAGCCGCTTCCAACTATTGACTTGAGCCAAGTAATTATGTAGCTTAATTTTACGATGCGAGTGAAATAAATCCAATTCATTACTTACACGCTCGGCCGTAATGGAGATATGAATTGTTTTATACGATATTCTGTCAAAATTCAATAAAAAAAACCATTATGTATCCCAAACTGTTTGTATTTAATTTAATTTTTTGAAAGAGTTTAATTTTTTTTATTTATGTATGATACCGTCGCCAATTACTGACTGATAGTAATGATTTTTCTTTTCCCTCTGGATGTGTCAGTTGTTTTGACGCGTGAGAATTGTCTTATAACAAGTAAATTGTTAAAAAATCTTTTAAACCCGACGGGTCCATCATAATTCCATCACTCATTGCAGCGCTAGGGGTTAGTGAAGATCTTTGAACTGCTATAAAACTGCTTGACAATCGGCTCAGCTGTTTCGGTTGAATGTGGTAAAAACAAACAAACTAACGATCGAACAATAAACATCTTACTAACCAAACACTTATCACGCAGCTCAGTTTTTATTAACGAACTTTACGTTAAAAAAAACTGAACTACGCTAATAGTTTTTGTGCGTATGGTATGTCTGTGAGTAAGAAGGATCTTATAACATCCGAATAGCTCTATGAAGTTATTGAAAATAATTAAGACATTTAATGTCAGAAAACCGAATTCCTCACGTGCTTACGTTATTTATCTCACATGATGAAACTCTTTCGAATAAAAAACAAAAATAAAATGGCCCCCAAAAAATGTTTCGGCAAGTCGTGATTCCATTAGATGATGATGTTTTTTGAGTTTTACTGGAAAAGTCGCATTCCCTCAGGAATAAAACTTTTATGGGGCTATTCTCTGTGTACACAAAATAATAATCAAAATCGGTTCACAATTGGCGAAGATATTAACATAAAAAAATCATAAACCGACAAGTGCGAGTCTGACTCGCGCACCGAGGCTTCCGTACAAGCTTGTAAAGCACCAAAAATTGCTCTAAAAATATAAGTCGGTTTGAAGCCAAACTTAACTTTGTAGGAAAAAATGATCGCCCATACATCGATATACGTCACGGTCAATTATCTTACTCGTACTAGGTACAAGTTTAGTGTAAGTTTTTAATCACAAAACCATATTTTTTCATATGATATAAAAACAAATTAACTATTTTCGGACTTTTCCCTTTACTTGTAATGCGAGACCTTGCTTCTTGCCAAATTTAATGGTTCTAGGTCAACGGGAGTACTTACATGATTCTAACGGGAGTTAGAATCATGAAATTTTCCTTTAGGTTTTGATTTATTTGCCATTATCAAAATGTGTCGCATAAATGGCCGTGTTTTTTGTTTCGTTGCTTTAATGTAGCTCCAAGGGACCGTTTTTGATATTAATTTAAACTTGATACCTCATCGAATTCCTGAGAAAAGTGTATTGAAAGACTGACAGACGGACGGACAACGAAGTGATCCTAAATAATGATAGTGATTTATAAGGATTCAGTTTTTTACCTTTTGAGGTACGGAACCCTAAACAAAACTAATTGAGAATTGAGATCCTCCTATTTTGAAGACGGTTAAAAACTGGCTTAGCTGATGTAGGCCGGTCGTTACTGGGTGGGCGATGTGTCTCGAATTCATCCAGAAAATTAGGAAAATCTAGTCACCCATTGTTAAATAACGGACGACGAATCTCCGCGGTAGATCAAGATAGAAGTGACGACCTAATCCAATTCCAAATGGATTGGCAATGGACCGCGAGAGATAAAAAAAAAGAAAAAAGATCGGTACACCTTTTACAAGCGCTGGGACAATTAAGGTTGCTTTTTAATATAGTTCCGATTCCAGATTCATGTAGATATTTAAATACCTACTTTGTGTACGCTACCTACGTAATGCCTATACTATGCTTAGATGTAAACTCACATCTATATGTGAGTCATCCCTACACATCTTAGTGGCTTTTGTGAGCAATTCCAAGTTCATTTTGATAGTAAAAAATACCACATTAAAAACATCGCGTGTAAAGTTTTTGTCTTCAATTTTCAGTGAGCGTATACAAGTTGACCCAACTTTTGGCTACAATTTCTCTAACAAACTACAAAAGCGGTAATGTGACAAAATGATTCTCGTACCGTACGGTACGAGTAGGTACCATAGTTATTAATACTTGGGAATATGCGCATAATTCTAGCTAAGACGATAGCTCGTACAATGTGTTGGATTTAGTGACTTAGCGGTATAAGCAGTTGGGAACGGAGTTAAAATAAATTAGTATAGCAGGAATTTCACATTAGTTGCCTCAAGTATATTCATAGTTCGCTAATACGCCGACCTTGGTGGCGTGAGTAGCACGCAAGAGGTGCGGGGTCGATTCCCGCTAAGGGATAAATGCTTATGCAGATATTTGTTCTGGGTTTGGGTGTTGTGATACCAAGGTACTTGTAGCTCCTTTACCCTCGACACAGGGAATCATTGTGTGGGGTCCGGGGTATGTGTCTTTGAAAAAAGCTGGTGTCGGAATGTATAAGCCGCCAGAAGGCATTATCATAAGACTGAAGAATAGGGCCGATATGGCATCTAAGTTGCTTCACGTAAGTTCGTAGGGTTGGTGATAGCCAATGCTGGTGTGGATTGTATAGGCTACCCGCAGCCCTTTTTAATAAGCCTAAGAAGTCCACTACTGGGTAAAAGGCTTCCACCCTATCTAGGCTATTCACTCTCGTCTTGAAGAGAAATAAATATTGTATTTTTCAGGAAATGCAGACGTCGTTAATATGTTCCATTCCTACGTCGATCTCATTATAAAGGTGGAACCGAATAAAATTAAATTGGATAATATTTTGGGAGGAGAATGGGTTATAGATCTTCGTCCCCACAGGCATGTCCCTCTGTTCCCCGAAGATCAAAAATAAGAAGTTTTTTCAGGCTGTCTCCCGGTCCACATTTTTGTTATCAGGTTGAAATCAAAGATGGCGAACACGAATTCTATGTTGGTAATTTCTATAAACGAATTATTGATCGGTTTTAAAGATGCTGATTATAAAAATGAGGTTCATTTCGATATCAAAGATGGCGCATGCGACTTTCCTACAGTTTATATTTCTATCGGATCATACTTCGCATATGACGAGCTACTAAAACTCCTTTCTCTGAGGGTGTGGCGGGATTACAGGGATTCATTAACGGCACGGCAAATCTTGCAGAGCAGCTGTCTGTTTTCAGATATCTATGCACGTTTATAAAGAGGATCATTGTATACAATTATCAATTTAATCAAGCATTTCAGAGCAAATAAAATCATGTGATTTTACTGTGTATTATGTGATTAAACTTTATAACGTGCTACTTAAAATCTGACAATAAGGACCGGTGGAGGAGGCGATTAATACATTTAAGGTTGTCAAAGTCAGTATGACGGGACGCACATAATCTAGTTGCTGAAGTAATGCTGAAGTTCTACCAAGTAACCTACAATGTTAGTTTAATTTAAAGGAACATAACTTTAAAAAACGCTTGCAAACTTTTTACTTTTTTCAAGTTAAGAACAAACTGCCTAACTGCTGGGGGAATTTTAATTATGTTTGCATTCTTTGGGAGGGAAAACATAGTCGGCAGTTTTTCACGGCGCGCCTTACTTAACTCACCCAGTTATTTTTACTAGAGACGAGAGGGTATTTCGAATATACCAAATAAACGTTTTTTGCTATTTGTTCGTACGTTTGCACATTTGTTTGTTATTTGTTTATCTTAAAAGCGGCTTGGCCGATTGTAAAATGTTTTTTTTGCAATCGTTTTCAGTGATTTCAAGGATGGTTCGAAGGTGTAATGCGCCGTAATCGATGATGGAAATGAACTAGTAAAAAAATCTGAAATCAGTTAATAGTAGATTGTGTCACAAGGGACCAAAATAATGTAATGAGGGCGAGAGCGATTGTTTGAATCCAGAGCGAAGCGAAGTATTCTAGAGTTGAGTTGTTTTTTTTAATACTTTTTATCAAAATATTATAGATAATTTTAATTTTACTCACACAAATTGAATAAAAGATGATTTCTAGTAGTGAAAGTGGAATATTAATACCAGAAAGTGTAAAATTAAACAATTTAGTACCAAACAAATCGAGAGAAAAATATCTAAGAGCTTATGAAAATTTAATTACATGGAAAAATTTACAAAATCAAAGTTATTTATTAATATAAATTTGTAATTTGGTTATGTGAATATAAATATTCGTCACTACTACAAGCATATCTTATTTATTTTTCTCATAGAGGGGGATGAAAAGCAGAGTGTACCACACTTTACCAAAATTATTGAACCTCGAGCGACGTACTTGAATCCCTCGCTACGCTTAGGATTCTACTCAAGAATCCTTCGCTTCGCTCTGGATTCAAACAATCGCTCTCGCCCTCAATACATTATTTTGGTCCCTTGTGACACAATCTACTATTTGTTACCCGCGATGTCGCCCATATTATGAGTTTTACGAAAGAGGTTGCTTGTTTGTTATTAATTTATGAGACGGCTTATACAAATGAAATGCAAACGATTTGTGACTTTAATAGTGATAGTTTCAAGAGTGCTGCAATAGACGTGGGCCGTAAGTTTGTTTGCCTCTTTTAGTATACAAAAAAGATCGAAGAAAACTCGTCCGGGGTTTTAAAATGTCGCAAATATTCACTTCTGTTAGTTTTGAATTGAGTTTACAACTTTAGCTACTTCGAAGCCTTATATTTTCTGATCATGTTTGATGAAAATCTTTTAAGCAGTTAATAATATTTTCTTGAGATTATTCTGTTTCCTCATAATTCTGTCACGTTAGGTTTCTGTAGGCATTAGGTAAGTAGTGTAACTACTTGCAAAAAGGCAGGAATGTGCCGAATATAATGTTTGGACATGTCTCTGACTAATCCCTAACTTGGTGACCCCAAAGATCTATGCACTGAGGATGTTTATCATGGGGAAAACAGTCGTGAGCGTGTTTGTTTTACCCTGGCTTCCAAAAGCTCATGTATCGTAGTAGATGGAATAGAGCTTCATCAAACTCTGCTGTGTGGTTTTCTTTTATCGAATTTAAATATACACCTTTCTCATTTTTTTTTGTTATTCGGAGGTATATAGGACCTCCAGACGGTTTTCGGTACCTATTGTCTTATGAATTCCACCCTGGCGTAATTCGCAGATACTTTAACACGAAAACCTAGTACCTATTAAACGTTTTCGAATGCCAAGATTGAAGGTGTTTCAAATTTCACACATGAAAGTAAACAAAAGCACCTGACTTTACTGAGAAAGCTACTAAATTGAAGAACCTCGAATAGTTTTATATATTTACACTATTCATCAAGACATACGCGACTGGACCACTACCATTTGTTCTCGAACACGAGTGATAAATGTGTGAGGTTTTTGCTGTGAGCTCACGGACGCTGCGGCTGCGTGAGATAAATAGGTCAGTATTAGTGAGTTGTGGATAATTAACGGGAACGTTAACTTGGGGGTTTCTCAGATTTTTCTTGTTCGACTTTGTGTGAGGCATGAAATAACATTTAGAGTATGTACTAGAGTAGTAGATTTTTTTGTGGAAGGGCATGTTTTGGGAAGTGCTACGACCATGTCTATTTATGCCGCCGAGTAGTAATGTTCTTATTGCTGTGTTCCGGTTTGAAGGGGGGTATGGGAGTCGGTGAAATTACATGCAGGAGATCTTTCTTCATGATATCTCAGGGAGGCAACGCGTCAGTGGAGTGATACCTCTGGTATTGCAAGCGTCCATAGGCTACGGTAACCACCAGGTGGGCCGTTAGTTTGTTTGCCTCTTTTGGTGTAAAAAGAGAGAGAGAGAGAGATTTAAATAATTTACGCATACGCACTTTTATTGAAATCTGAAAATACATAAAAACTGAGAAGACGCTGCCGCTAAGTAAAACCAAGTCTCCGAAGTCTACTGCTGGGAAAAGGCCTCCTTATGAGACACATTAGTTATTACGTTTAAGTCTATAATTTCTATCTTATAGTTAGCAATCCAGTTTAGCACGCCAATCTCTTTTTTCTACCTCTAAGGACGGTATAAAAAACTGTACACAGTTTTTTATTAGGTCCTACCTTTGTTTGTGTGAAATAAAGAATTAAATAATAATAATTTAAAACTTTCAGGTTTCATTTGTTTTTCTGTAAATGTATTCCTAAAACCCCATGAAAAGAGAGTATGTAGATACTGTGGTAGGGGTAAGCCGTGAAAAGAATGAATAAAACAGTCAAAATCCTAGGTCGCCGCGGGTTTCACGTTTCCACCCGTTGCTGTCTGGATAATAAATCTCGCTCAGAAATCGAATGCCGAAGACTTGTTCTCAACGGCGATGACTTTGCCTAGGATTTTAGGCTTTCTGAGTTCTTCATCTGAATGTGTTTCTCACGCG
Organism: Perizoma affinitatum; assembly: GCA_961405105.1. Taxonomy (NCBI): domain Eukaryota; kingdom Metazoa; phylum Arthropoda; class Insecta; order Lepidoptera; family Geometridae; genus Perizoma; species Perizoma affinitatum. The sequence goes on along the minus strand of OY560191.1, from coordinate 2,710,204 downwards.
AGGGTTATCATCAGGCAGACCACCAGGCAGGTGAATGCGGTGGTAACTCACGGGGATCAAACCCAGTGTGTTAAAATGAGCCCCGTAACGCAGAGCCGGAAGGAGGAGCTGGAGAGGACATTTGTATACTGCTGGCCCACCCAGCAGTATACAAATGTAGGCTAATCATTGTCTTCAATGAAAACATTGAATTCATAAAAGTCTTAGAAAATGTGTTCTCTTGATTGTCGGGAATCGCCCTGACAATCACGATATAACATACTGGGTTCTGGGTTCTGGGAAACCCTGTATAAATACAATAAAAGCAGCTACTCGTACATAGTCCGGACACCACAATAGGATTCCCAGTGTCGTGGGTATCTGGAACTACGAGTATCGTGGTATCACACCCAGACCAGAGGTCTAGAGAAATACCTCGCGCTTAGTTTTCCTTTCACGCTAACGCAAATTTGATAATGTAAAACTTGGCAGCAGTCACGTGACATATCCACAGCGAATGTAATTTCCATACAATTCAATCTTTCCGCAGGCGTTAACGCTAACAGAAAGTGATATTTGTCTAGACACCCTGGAACAAATATCAGCAGAACATTCCAAGCATTTGTCTCGTAGCGGAAATCCAACAAACACCTATTGCATCTCAGCTGGCTACTCAACCGCCGCACTACCAAGGTCTAGGAGGTATATGAATAATAATATTATTAGGAAGAAACAATTTCAAGTTATAAAAAGGTTATCAACGCCGAAATGGCGTATGCTCGTAAAGCGTAACGGACTTCGCAAATAATTATTACATTTTTATTATATTTTTAACATAGTATAAATAGTATTTCATAAATAATCAAAGACAAACATATTCTAAAAGTAAGTACTTAGAAATTTATTAGTGTTTGTTGCAGCATAATAAAAAGGCCATGGCTCAGTGATTTTTGTTTGCTTAAAAGCAAAAGGTTTTTGGATTTTCAGCCCAAAACCTCTTGAGACCAAGCAGAACGAGTTGCACGTGTGTGCATAAGTGTAATTATTTTTAATTATTAAGCCTTATTGAAGACCTAATAATTAAAAATAAAAAAATAAAAATTAGGGTTGGCCACAATCACTACCAGGTTTTATATCGTAATAATAATGCTGGACATTTTCACACTGCGTCCTCTAGCCCCAAAGTAAGCAGAGCTTGTATTATGGGAACTACATGACTGATATACTACTTATATATATATTGTATTAACGTACATATTATACATAGAAAACTCCCAGACCCGAGACAAATATTTGCAGAAATACAAACATTTGTCTCGCGACGGGAATCGAACCCGCAACCTTTTGCTGCGCCACAGAGGTCAAGTTACTTTGATTAAATCAAAATGATCTACGAATTGATAATCAAATTCAAATAATAGTATTGGAATTTCCATTCAATTATCAAATAGTAGTGCAATTGGACATTATCCAAATTAATTGCATAATTATTGCATTGCTCCGTTTGTTCAGTGGTTTATTGAGACAAATGTCGCTTCGTGAATAAGAGTTTAATTTCAACAACTATTTTGCTATCGATCGCTGTGTTGTGAAAAAAACAGCTGTTTTGTAAAGAGATGATGCAATTATGGATGAATTATATTCCAACAGTATCTTTAAAATACAAATAAATAAATAAATAATGCTGTACCTTTTTTTTTGTAAATACATACATATTATACATAGAAAACATCCAGATCCCGAGACAAATAATTGTTTATGCAAACATTTGTCCCGCGGCGGGAATCGAACCCGCAACCTTCTGGCGGACCTTCGCCCACTGCGCCACTCGTTTAATCAGTTGAATAGCTATGCAGTTAATTAAATACATTTATAACTTAGTGTAAGAATTACCTTAGTCTTGTTTCAAACTTATTTATTACTAATGTTAAGTTTATAGTATTTATATTGATGTACAATATCAACCGTTTGTACCTTTTACAATTAAATGAAATTAATACTTAAATAAATAAAATTGATTTTTATTCATCAATCAATGGATTATTTTTTTTGTAACGTCTTTAATAGGTTAAAGACGTATCGTGTCACTGAACCTAAAATAAAATAGTTCTACTCCATTCTACCTACCTACTCATATATACATGTCCATTTTAGAATTTGGATGTTAGCTCGATAATCGTCGTTACGACCAAACCGCTCTGGATGGAATTTTGAATTATACGATGCTACTTTTTATCCAGGTACCACGCGAGCAGAGCCGTGGTGAGAAACTTATCATGACGTCACGGTTTCACTGTACCGTCATCAGGTTTCAAATAAAATTGTGCTCCATACGTTCTGCCCTAAATACTTCTGGAATTAGAAACTCCATTCGTCCATCGTACACAGTGGTGTCATTTACACAGAAACCTGTCAATCTCAACGTCCATTTGTTGCCAAGAAACGGTGTATATTTAGAAAATTCAATTAGCTTACCGTTCAAGTGTAGGATTACAGTCCAAGGGACACATTAGCGTGAAATTACCACCGGCTAAAATGTCAAAATATCATCTTCAGGAGGGCGAGAAATTTACAAGTGTTTTAACAGCTCAAGTAAAGTGAGTATCGCGATGTTATCCGGTAAACCACGAAGAAGTAGGTAGGTATATATATATAATATCTTAGGTATAGGTTAGTTTTCAGAATCAAAATTGACAAGGTAGTTTTATAGATGAAGAAGATTTTTTGCATAAATCGGGAACGCGCCACGCCCGCCTGCTTCCATGGTTCGCGAAGAAAAGTGTTACCAAGTTTGTAAAAAGCTTTGATTTGTTTGCAAATTGAATAAGTTTATTTTAAGGTTATAGATTTTAACCATATCATGAAGATCGAATACCATTATAAAAGGTTACGATAGCTATTTAACTACATAATGGATGAGTTCATAGTTTGCCAAATGGATTTTGTTTCATGCCTTTAAATAGATGATGGAACTAATACAGCCATCAAATCTGTTCTTCAATCACAATAGTATAGTATTTTGGTTAGGAAATGATGCGGAATGGTGGTGGAATCTCGTGTTTCCGTGACTTGAACCTATCAAATGTCGGGTGGGATCGTAAAAAGTCAGTTTAGGTGCGCCTTCTATGTCCTACGATGTGAATTTGCATTATTCTATCGTGTATAGTGGGGAATAAAAATGTGAAGACGGGTCGCTTGGTAATCCTAAGCTCGGGACTCGATGTTTTGTGTTATTTTTATGTAGTGTCGTTTTCGATTTACTTTTTTTAAGTCTTTTCAATTTTTAAGTCAGTGTATACCGTAGTTGGTTTTTAAAGTGTTAACAGACACTTAAGGGAAATACAAGAATGTATAATATCCTAAAAATTAAACCTCGGTAGGACTCGATCCTGCGCTCCGCTAAACACAGGGGATAGACCAACTAAGCCATGAGATCGTTACCAGGCTGGTTAAAATTCTTGGGATGCTACGGCTCGAAGGGACGAGGCTACAGGGAAAACTTTGCTGTTATCCAAGCTTGTTCAATGGCTAAAGTTATATTTAGTACAAATTAAGAGGAGTGTTACTTTGCTTATTCAAATTATAATATTACCAGGATATCAGGATATAACAAGGTTCGATTATCACCGAGGTTAAAATTTATTGATTTTATAATAGCACATAGTTACATAGTTTTTGAGAACTGATATATCATCTCTTTTGTTTATTGCATGACATAACTGCAGAACTGACAACCGCTGATGAGTAAAGGTTCCTGAATGATCGAACCTGCTAGATTAGGTACAGTCAAGAAAAAAACATGTTGCGACCTGCCAGAATATGTCCTTTTTTCGTTATATCCTGTCCTCTATTACCCCATTTCCTTGACGACTATGAACTCTCGGTCTCGGATCATAGAATGTTTTATAAAAAATGTCGTATCTTAAAACTATAAACGGTTTTCAAATATTTTACAAACTATACGATAGATAGGTAGGTATTCAAGTCGTTAATCTCTTGTGGTCGTAACATAAACTCATATTATGAAAGTTGGAAAGCTATTACGAAGGCGTGTCAAGACCTCTCTTTTGATAGCTATAAGCTTAATATATTGGACCAAGAGCCAACTGCAACTAAGCTTACCTGATATAAAAAAAACATGCACCCAACACTTGCATTAAAATGCGTCAATACGCGTTCTATCTGCTTTCTTTAACGTCAAAAACTCGGCTCCGTATATAAAAATGGACAACACTAGGGTATTCAGTATATATAGTCTAGGATTCAATGAAATCGCATCATCAGATATAACAACTTGAGATTGGGGCCAGAAATATGCATGTCTGATCGATATAGGCAGAACATTCAAGTTCATAGAAAAATACCCATGGTATAGATTTATGTGTGCATTAATACGTGCTCAAAACGGTGAAGGAAAACATCGTGAGGAAACCAGCATGCCCTAGAACCAAAAATTCGAAGGCATGTGCCAACAGTTAGTGTTCCAATACGCGGCGATGGGCTTGCAACCCGTCACGTGGAATGATTACTACTTGCAAAACGCGGGCATGTACCAAATGTAATGTTTGGACGTGCCTCTGACTACTTGGTATCCTCAAAGATCTACTCACTGAGTATGTATCTGAGGATGTCCACCATGGGGAAGACAGTCGTGAGTGTGTTTGTTTTTTGTATTCATTTAGTGGTATTTTTTTTTTTGATTTGGTAACTTGGGACCATGTAGTGCAAGTTTCCAAGCTGTTGGCTACTGCACTATTATAGTGTCCCCACTTCTTTGAGGCTCTATCGCCAAGTCTATAAAGTCGGCCATGCCCGCGGTCATCTTTGCACGATGGGGGCTCTGAATTCTCTTTGGAGTAGTCTTGGTACCTTAGCTAAAGAATTTTAGTAGACCTTGGAAACAGAATTTACGTGGTTCTACGATGTTTTAGCTCTTGCAATAATTCCAAACAAATGTCTCACAATTAGGTTTGGAAGTATTTCTAAATGGGAAAATCCATTCATTTAAGATGATGCTAAATGAATTAATGAATGAATTATATTTATTTGCAAGAATATAGGTAATTGCTTTAGAATTTTACATACAGTTGTTAAAGCAATTTAAAGTCAATAGTCATAGTCATATAGTCATATCATATATTCACCTTTGGAACACAGGGAGCACTTGGTTTTGTTTTTTTTTTCATACATAAATTCTTTAGCGGCCTGTACATAGGCCTTGTCAGATTGTAGATAATTGTAAAAAATAACACATATTTAAATGAGACAAAACAAAACAAACATTAGCAATAAAATTACAATCAAACAATAAGTGTTGCCATGTCATATACAAATTTTCTACTAAAATCCTAAGTCAATTAAGTTAGCGGCTGTAAAGAGGCCTTGTCAAACAAAGTAAATGGAAATAATTAAGATAGAATTATAATTATCCAAGAAACTAAATTAAATAGAACAGTAATGTCAGCATCTTATTTGATTTTTGTGTTTTCCAGCGCAGTGACAGACATAGTCCAAATATTTTTATCACATAAGTAGTCACTACACTTATAATAAGCACTTCTTGTTAAACAAGTCTTGATGCATCTTTTAAATCGTCTTTCACTTAGATCTAGTATATATTTAGGTATTTTATTGTAAAACCGTATACAATTTCTGAGAAATGACTTGTTACATTTTTGAAGTCTACATTTAGGGAAGATCAGCTTATTTTTATTTCTTGTGTTAACTGTGTGTGAGTCACTCTTTTTCATAAATGTACTTATGTTTTTCCGTGTGTACATAATACACTCGTATATGTACAAGGATGACAAGGTTATAATATTTACTTCCCCAAATATTTTTCTCAGAGATGTTCTAGAGCCTAGGTTGTAGATCGCTCTTACTGCTCGTTTTTGGAGCACGAAGATAGTTTGAAGCCTAGCTGCTGTACCCCATAACAGTATACCGTAGGACATGAGACTATGGAAGTAACCGTAGTATACCAATCTTGCATTAGATACATCCGTTAACTTCCTTATCTGTCTTATCGCGTGCGTGGCAGAGCTAAGTCTTTCACTTAAAGCGTTGATGTGAGGATCCCACTGTAGCTTGGAGTCTACCGTTATACCCAAAAATACGGTTGAATGCGTCGGTTCTAAGGTTTCGTCGCCAATCTTTATACTTGGAAAAGTGTTAATATTTAGTGGAGAGAATTTTAAATATTTAGTTTTATTAGAATTTAATACTAAGTTATTAGTTGCAAACCATTTGTTTAAAGAGCTCAAAGTATTATTTATATTGTTAAAGTCATTTTGTTTCCGGCTAATTTTAAACAATATTGATGTATCGTCAGCAAACATGACTATTTCAGTTCCAGTTTGCTTTTTAATCATATAAGGTAAGTCATTGACATATATTAAAAATAAAAAGGGGCCTAGGATAGAACCTTGAGGTACTCCTGACTTGATTATCGAGCCCGCTGATTTGATTCCGTCTACTTCTACCCTCATTTGTCTGTTAGAAAGGTATGATGAAATCAGACCTAAAGCTTCATCTGATAGACCATAGTGTTTCAGTTTGGCTAATATCCAAAGTTCTTAATTGTAAATAGTTTTCATTTAGCAAAACAGTGTTTTCTTTTCTACTGGTGAATCTGAAATGACATATATTTCAGAAAGAGAAAGGACAGTGTTTTGTTAACGACTTCTTAAAATCTTTACGAGTAAGGAGAAACGAAGAATTGAAATTTTATTTTTATTTTTTTTATTTTTTTGCACTAAAAAACAACTAGTTATAACAAAATGACATTGTTAGAAGTAGGCTTAAGGTGGTATTAGTAACTAATTTAAGTGGTACAACTGATAGCCTAAACTAGGATAGTAAGTATCCTGCGCGATAGGTACTAGCGCCCACTCTTAAGCGATATAACGAAACATATAAGCCAAAGGTAATTTAGAAAACTTTTTATAACTTGAAGTTTTCAATGCATATGCTTCCTAAATATTCTGCCGTGCTAAGGATAATAGCCGTAAGAAGCACTTTTTGCCGAAATTGAGTTAGTAGCATATTCGGAACCAGCGTATCGAGATCAATAACTTTTAATTTGACAGTTAAAAAAAAACTTCTAAAGGCTATGTTCAATTAGCCGTAACTACCGATTTTCTTTATGGTCGCTTGGAATAACAGTCGTAAGCGCACATAACACTGTTATGCCTTAAGCTTAATAAATATAGCCTATCGAGTCCTTGTCATAATCGCAGTTACTGCCTACAATGACATTATGCTAAGGATATTATGACGACATCTGTGGCTCAGTTTTATTCTCCTGTAAGTGAATTCATTCATGAGAAATGAAAAATCATAAATCTGAACATGATTGATAAATATAGCTCAAGTATGATGAGATTGATATATTCCTTGTGTAGTAATATAGGATTACAGTTCAGTCAAAATCACGTAAACTGTTTTAACAAAAGATCTCAGAAACCATACACCTTTTAAACCAAACAAGTGCCTATCAATCTCCTGACAAATTAATACCATTTATTAAATCGCTTTGTGTTCGCCGTCAGTTAAGAGTATTAACTCAATCGTAAAAGCTTCTACCTCGTGATTGGTCTGAATTAATGATCAAAGAAAGAATATTGTGGCCGGCCGGCACTCATTTATTATTCTTGACCTAAAACCTGTTTTCATGTAGGTACGTTATTATATTTGAGGGGTATAATGTTTTTTAGGGTTACTTCGGGAATATAATCGAAAATTCGATTTGACTAATTAGAAAGCACTCTTAATAGAACCTTAAATACTTGAAGGCTTTGCGTTTGCGTGGTTTTAAGTAAACTAATTAAAAGGTTGTCTGGAAAATATCGCTTTAAGCGATAAGACTGCTCATTTTACCGTGCATGTTGATGCATACATGTGTTTTTGTATTTATATTTTGTAAGAGTATTTTAACTTGTAGTTTCTTAGACGGTCGGTAAGGGTTTAACTATCTGATAAACAAAAAATTTTTTTTTTTATGATCAAAGACGTTCTCAAATGTATGCCCTTGATGAGATTACGACAGATTTAAACTCAGTGCGTATATTTTTGAGTAGACCGAGTTAAAGGTAGTCTGAGTCACGTCTAAACATATTTTTTTAATATCATGCCGGGTTCCTCTTGGTGTTTTCCTTCACCCTAGAGAACTAGCATTGTGAGCATGATGATAATGAAAATCTCCGACTTTGCAGCGATGCTTTAATGTCACTTCCTCGGTGAAGACAAAGATTGAGCAATTTGCCCTTTATACCAATATGATTTGAACAGTTTATATGTGTATATATTGTATATGACGGCACAAGCGTGGGCGAAGCCTATAGACGGCTATTTACCACCATCTCCGGGTATAGATTATCTTTTAGGGTACTCAGGCAAACCAGTAAAATACAGCTCATACAAGTTTTATTGTAGAAAACAGCTTACCAGGTACAATACTCTTGAGATAGGTAAGTACGGTGACGTGATAATTTCGATGCTCAGAGTTAGGATGAGCCGGGAACATCTCATAGAGGCAACCGATGAGGCTGTACAAGTAGCAACGCATTGGTCAAAACAAATTTAAAAAAAAAAAAAAAAAATAGTCATTGACACGACATGAATGAATGAATGATGCTCAGAGAAGTGTTCCGATCTGTCTGACACTCCCAAGCAAAGTGAAGCGTCCGCGCGCAAAGACTCTATCATCGAGTGGGGGTATCCAGCGACACTAGCGCCACCACTCTACGTTCACTGTACTTTTTAATCAAGCGACATACTAGTCAAGTCAAACGAGGTACTTTAAAGTCAAGTTACCGTTTTAAATAATTTTTAATTTCTTACTAAACTTAATATTACGACATATAGATATACAGTGGTGGTTATATAATTATTTCATTGCAATTGGTGATGATCTTATCCGACAAAGAGTTCTTTACAGTATGCAAGTTTTCTATCGATATAAGGATTTAAGTCCGAACTGTTAGCAGGCGACTGTCACCGATTGTTCGCTTAGAAATGCTTTTACACTGTTAATAGTGTGTTTTGGGTCATTGTCGTGCTGAAATATCCAAGTAACTGCTAAATTATCCTCGGAATATGGGATCATCGTCCCCTCTTATATACATTTGTACTGGTACTGATACATTAGTCCTTCAATCTTTCTCACGGGACCCATCTCGTATCCGGAAAAAATCTATTCAATTCAATTTATTTCGAAAAACATCCCTATACTTTTATATATCCACCGCCGTGCTTAACTGTTTTTAGTGTACTCCCTCGAAACGTTGTTCAAAGCCGTTCGTTGGTCGCCTTACTTATCATTTTCCGTCAGAATTCACCAAATTTATTTTAGTCTCATCTGAAAACAAAACTTTCTTCCATTGATAAACAGTCCATCTTCCATATTTTCTAGCGAAGGCTTGACGGTTTTCTCATTTCATTTATTCATGCTTAATGTCCTACATACAATGGTTAAGCTTAGGTCTAATGCAACTCCAAGTAGGTTTGTAGGTACATCGGCCCTGACAGGGTTTAGCAGAGGTTTACAATTAATTATTAAATTTAAATTATTACAATGATGAATTATGCTAGTATACAAAATAAAAAATGACAATAATTATATATAATGTCAAAATTATAATAATTTGCAATATTAGTATACTTATAATTATCACGAAGTAGGTAGGTAGTTCAATAATCAATGTCAAAGTAGGTTAAGTTATGGGATATTCTGTAGATCAGTAGGTACGTCATATTTTATTAAATAAAAATGTCGGAGTCAAAGAATGGAATGTTCATTAGTAGGTAGGTTGTTTGTAAGCAGATTTCTATATATTGCCTGGTAAGAAGTGGCAATTTACTAGCAAGTCTTCCAAACAAATACTATAATATAATATTTATTTTCGTGTAACATAACCTGTAAAGGGATCCTTCTTAACATAAGTCTGTCTTCTTGAACGGTGGTCTACCTTGGTTTAACTTTTCTAGGCACTTTGTCGGATGTTTCATGTTGTTTGTAATATGCAATGGCGTTAAATATTTTCTTTAAAGAACACTCTAAATGTTTTGCGATCTTTCTGTATGTACAATTTTGTTTGAAATGTAAATATAATTTTTTTACCCAATTTTAATAGTGAAATCTGTTAAAAGGTAACCTAATCATATGAGTTAGAAAATTTGGCAAAAGGTATTTTTGTTTTAAAATTCAGTTTTATAACCTAAGTCATACTTTGTTTCTAATTAGTTGTCCGACTGCCAGTACTAAGGATATGTCAACTCTTTCTTTAAATTGATATATTTTTTATTAAATTATAGCATTGTTTGTGTCTTAATGTTAATGCACATTATTATACTAGGGATATGAGTATACGTACATTGTGATTTACTAAATTTATCTATGACCTCTAATTAATTGCATAAAAAAAATTGGTTACTTAAAAAAACTATTAAGTGTTTCTAATTATATGACCACCACTTAAACTTATAAATAGTAAGTATATATGTAGTTACTATTTATAAGTTTATTTTATGTTTTATTTTCTTTAATTTATGTAATTATGTCCTTAGTATTTAAATATTACTATCAAATATCTAGGTATATCTATACATTTGCGTTACATTATTACTACTTATTATTTTTGCATTAACAATTTTGGCACTACCTACATATTTTTTCCACAATACACAATGTTATCTGGAAGAGAATACTTTTAAGCATTAAGTTCGCCTTTGTATTAGCCTGCTTGTTCGCCTGTGTACTATTTTGTACAATTTTCTTTTTATATATCTATCTTTACCGCATCGCAATATTGTGAAGGCCTTTAGATTACCAAGGTTAGAAACTACAAGGTTTCGTGGAACTATCAAGGTCTGCACACAAATGCGGAATTTCCGCGGGACTTCCAAACATCTGGGTGGCGCGTACTTCAGTTTTATTTGAAATTGCGTTTCTTCTATTTTCCGTGATTCTAGAAACCCAGACTGGTTTAGAGCTCTGCTTATTTCTTTATAACTTGCATGTGGCTGTTTGCTTGCATGTTATATTTCGACATTCATCATCGACATTATATCATTAGATATAGTATTCCTTACTTCATTTAAGACAGAATGGTTTGAACCTCCTCCATTCACCGACATCTAGGTATCACATGGTTATCGCATTTATGATGCTGTTGCTACTACCGCGGAGTCTGCTTAGCAATGAGGCTGTTTCTTTACGACCATATGTCTTTACACAGAAATGAAACCGGAAATTCTAATTACGCAAAATTACTCCTACTGTTTACCGTCGAATGCGGTCGCGGGCGGTGCTCATATATTGGTTTATTTATTTTCTTCTATTAATACGACTAGTTGCCCAATTACATTATGAGGATATTTATGATGAATACCTTTTAAATTTGCTACGGAACGCTAGCAAGTTAATTAAAAACAGTAGTGATTAGACGCATCAACGCTGGAATATTGATGAAAGAAAATTATATAATTCTAACAAAACCCTCTTGTTGTTCAATTATATATGTTTAAGTATATTTGAACCATATATTACATAAGAGACATTCCTACTTATTCACAGCAGGTTCTTAATAGCTAGAAATAGGTACGTTACCTACCAATAGCATTACTATTGTAGGCAAGTATGCTTTATAATAGGTAGGTAATTATAAATCTTATACTAGCCAAGCATTATAAAATCACAGGCTCAAACAAACTAGGAGTTTCTGACTACATAAACTTGGGTAATTTGCCATATTGGTTGGCGAAACTTTTGAGACCATGAATATACTAAGTTAAGTTAGTGTTGGGTGCGTTGCGCAAAGCAGACGCTTAAGTTAAGTGCTTAAACTATCCTTTCTTTGGTAACAAGAAGAGGTATTGATTAATTTCCCTGTTTCTGTTTTCGCTATATAAGAGTGTTATAATTATGAGATACAGTGTGTCAATTCGTAAGTATAGATTACTTTAGAAATATTTGCATGACTGACTCATTGACTAGTTAAAAATCAACGCTTAGTTTTCGAAATTTGGTGACAAAGGCCCGTATTGTTGTTTGTTTATCTGTTAGATAGATAGATAGATAGATAGATAGAAAATTCTTTATTGCACATAAAAATATAAGTACATAGGCGAACTTAATGCTAAAAAGCATTCTCTTCCAGATAACCTTTGTGTTTTGTGGAAAAAGATGTGTCGGTAGTGCGCAGAAAGGATTAAAACAAAAATATTAATATGTAGAAATTATTTAATGCAAATCTATAAATACAACTGGATTATTGATTACTTAAATACAGGATATAATAACATAAATAAAAGAAAATAATATATACATATATATACAAATAAATAAATTGCTCAAATATTAAAACTACAAAAGGCAAATTGCTCAATTTTTGCCTTCACCGAGGAAGTGATTGTAGACTCTAGCCCTGAACACTTCAACTGAAGGAGCTTCACGGAAAATGGTTGGGATATGATTCCAGAGACGGGTAGCTGTTATTGTGAATGAGCCGGCATACGATGCCGTATTAAACTGTGGAGTCATCAATTGAAAACGTCGGGTAAAACGAACTGGTCGGCCTATTGATGATACGTGAGGGAAACGCTCACTAAGATAGCTGGGGGAAAGGGGGTTGCGAAGGACATTAAAGAGGAGTGATAAAATGTGAGCTTCCCGACGTGAACGGATTTCGAGCCACTTCAGCTGCTGACGAAAAACAGAAACATGATCATACTTCCGCAGTCCATAGATATAACGGATACAGAGGTTCTGCAGGCGTTCTAATCTATTTAATTGTTCTTCCGTAGCATCTGTTACCATTTATCTCAGAAATGGTTTAACGGATTCTTATGCGTTTTTTTTTAAATTGAATTGTATGTCATCAAGGATGGTTCTCACATATGTTTAATAGCCACAAGTCACTGTAGGTGCTGTAATCGATGATAGAAAATACGTCGGGTGCATTCATATTTTGTACAACACAACTATGATGTGAAAGGGTGCTAAGAAAGGAATCTATAATGTTAAAGGAATCATCGCGTGAGTTCTAATAGTTACCGATAAACTTGGTAACGGCTGAACCGGTTTTAATTAAATTTGATACTACTACAGCTCTCTTACTACTATAGCTTGGTTATTTGGTTTTAAAAGTGTTAACTTACACAAGTAAGGGAAATTACAATAATTTTTCGAGTGGAAAAATCCATTGGTGCACGATCGGGTTCGAACCCACGACCTCCGGATCAGAAGTCTAACCTTACCTAACCTAAAAGTTCGATCTGGCGAGACTCGAACCCGCGACCTCCCACTTTGTACGCGGGGGCTATACCAAACGGGAGGTCGCGGGTTCGACTCCCGCCGAGTTTTATTTTTGAACTATAGCTCTTATTCCGGAATCACATATAGGCTCAATTTTATCCTGGTGAGATCGAAGCCGTGGCTAAAAATAAGTTTTGTCATAAACGAAGCGACATTAACATCGCTAATATGCGAAGTGGTGCTTAGCCAAATGTAGTTTATATCTGCAATTGGAGACTGGACGAGCGAATAAAACTTAATAGGTAATGGTAGTCCAGTGGTTGTCAAAGTTCGCTTTAGTTTGACCAGGCCCTTAGTGGTGAAAATAGTGGTGTTAGCAGGCACATTAAGGTAGATGGAAAAACTCTTAATTGCACACCAAAGCAAAATTAAAAAAAAAACACAGGTATTCATAAAAATAAAAAGTACAATGGCCTGCCTTATCGCTGAAAGCTATCTCTTCCAGACAACCTTTTGGCGGACAGGATAAAACGGAATCAAAGGACAGCGGTGTACGAGTAAACCTCTAATAATATATAATATTAATGATAAATACCTACATAAATACAATTTATATACATAGCCTATTAGACATACATACAAATAAGATTAAGGTGAGATAATAAGTATGTAATCATTAACTAATAATAATAATGCTGGACATTTTTTCACACAGCATCATCTAGCCCCAAACTAAGCAGAGCTTGTATTATGGGAACTATATGATTGATATACTTACTGCTTATATACTTTTTTTGTAAATACATACTTATTATACATAGAATATGAAATCATTTATCGCGACTCTTACGTCCGGCTTCTCGTCCGCTGCACCACAGAGGACCGACCGGTTCAAGACGGTTCAACCGTTCTAAAATTCATAGTCAAAATTAATTAATTCATTAAACTCATACATTCAAAATGCATTCATTCATTGAACTCGTTCATTCAAAATTCATTCATTCATCACAAGGATAATTTTCAGACGTCGGTTTTATCTACTGCCTATTCCTCCACGACAAAGCCAGGAAAGAAAGGCAAGAAAACAAGGCTGGTTATTCTTTTTAATGATCCTTTTACAAAACAATAGGTGCCTATATTTTTGATTGAGTTTCATCATTTTCAATCCCAAGAGCTTATGTCATCTAAATAATCAGATATTTTATTGCATGCCTTGATTTAATGCTATACCCAATTTAAAATCTTGAAGCTGTACAATCCACTTTTTAATATGTAAGACCGAGATTAAAACCATTTCAAATAAAAAAACATATTTCTTTACGATTTTTTTTTAATAAGTTACCTACCTCAAACGGGAATTAACTTTTGAGACATGAAATCCAACAAATGAGTTCTTTGAAATTAAATTAAGATGAAACGGCGATTCGTTAACACTAAGTCGATTATTATTATGAAGGGCACGCGATTCGGTTTTCAATTTGCAATTTTCATAATTACTTGTTTCGTAAAAAAACACTCGACGTCGCTTTTAAAAAATGTTGTAGTGTTATATAGAAATTCAACAAAATATCGTCTAGTATTCTACAAGAAATCTCTTAAGAACCATTCTATTTTATGCAGTGGCGGTGGAGGTCAGAGAAAAAAATATTGTTCCCTGAATATATTTTGAAAAAAAATATATTCAGGGTGAATTTGGTGTTCCTGACGGACCAATCAGTATGTTGTATGATGTTGTGTGAAAATGCTAGACATTTTCACACAACATCATCCAAAGTAAGCAGAGCTTGTGTTATGATATAACACAAGCTCTATTACTGATATACTACTTTATATTACTTTATATTAATTTTTTGGTAAATATGTACTTAATAAAGATAGAAAACACCCTTACCCGAGACAAATATTTGGAGATGCAAACATTTATCCCGCGACGGGAATCGAACCCGCAACCTTCTGCGTCTGAACCTCAACCAGTTGTGCCATCCCAAATATTAGTTCCTTGGACACAACTTAGCAGAACTAGTTTTGCTATAAGTATCCTTACATAGAATTGTTCCATATGACATCATCCTTTCTGGGTCATAAAAAACAAAGAAAACGACATTAAAAATTATTAAAAAAAATAATTAAACTATCATATTTTCTTTTTTTTATATCGCTCGCCCCCCAACTTCATCATTAGATGGCGGATCTCCAACATGTAGAGATCTATCTATATACTACGTCCACCGCTGTTCATTCTCTAGGGTACACTGCAGATATAACGCTAAATACTTAGATATTAGGTTCAATAAATCTACATCTGAAAACTGAAAAGTACAGCTTTTCTTCAATAGCTGGAAAACAGCTGGTGAAAACAAAATAGCTTTCTTCCTAACAATGTTTTTGTTTGGGTCCTGCTTATCGAAATATCGTATTTGCCTTCCTTAGAGTCATAGGAATGCCAGGAATTATGAAAGAGTTAACATTGACCTCTTATAAACAAATATCAAAACTTGAATTCAGAAATCTGGATTTTGAAAAACCATCCATCTTTTTTAAATGTTAAAAAATAAAGATACCCAATTGGCCTTATTTTTGGTGGCTATTTCCGGGCAAGTTGTTCCAAAACTACGGTCTGAATACCCCGTCCTAGTTTGTGAAAGTAGTCCTTACGTTCCATATAACACTTTTTTATTATGGTAGTCACTACATGCCTTACAAGTTTTTTTTTTATTACATACTGCGTTGGCATTTCGAACAGCTTGGCTGCAGGTGATGCCACCGCCGTTTTGCGGCAGCTGATCGAATTACCAAGAAAATGTGGGAATTTTCCTAGAACTGACGTCACTATGTATGTTAAACGCACACGAAAAAGTGTAAGAGTGTACGTCAGTGTTGTCTCGCTAGAAGCGTTTTGTGAATTTTATATTTGTCACTAGTATTCCCTGCGGGTGTCAGAAATAAAACCGTGACACCACAACAACCAGATCTGAAAACGTTTGTACCGCACCGGGAATCGAACTCCTTAAAATGTATTATATACATTAAAAACGGTACATTTAAAAAAAACAGGCATGCCATAGAAGCAAACATTTGATGGCATCTAACATCAGTTAGTGTTCCAATAAGCGGCAATGGCATGCAACTTGCTAAATACGGGCGTGTGTGAAACGTAATATCAGTTTGAAGTGTCCTACCTGAAAAAGCTACGACCCGAGTATGTATCTCAGAATGTCCATAATCGAAATAGAGTCGTGAACGTGTTTGTCTGTTGGATAAACTAGATGATTTATCTTGCCTACGTTTTGGTTATTCATACAAGTTGTTCACTATTTGAGAAGAATCTCGTAGCCGTGCTACGCAGGGTCTACGACACCGTCTACGAAGCTGATATTCGTAACGAGGAGCGGAATTTGGTTTTTCGAATGATATTGTACATAAAGACTTGCAAACTGTAGGTATCGAAAGCGTAGAGATATATTATCGGCCTTAAAAGTATTTATCTAGTGAAAGTTCTTCCCATAAGAATTCTAAACCGTGAAAAAAGGAATTTTACCTTTAAACTTGACAGTACATCATTAGGAAACCTTTAAGCTCAAGAAATAAAAATGCTTAGATGCGATTATTTGGTGTCCTAATCTTACCAGCGATAGGTTTGCAACCTGTCACGCGAAATAAACTAAGTATATACTATGAAAATATAATATTTGGACGAGTCTCTGACTAACCCCTACTTGGTATCCTTATGGATCTAGGTACTTGGTATATCTAGATATTAAGCTGCGATTATAGTCATGACCGTGTATCTTTGTTTTTGTTGACCGAAAAACATCAACCTGTCACCACACTATTACATTTTAACCAAAATATCGTGCTTAGAAAAAAAAAATATTTTCAGTAAAACACAGTATGGAATTATTCCCCCGCGCAGGACCACCACAAAACAGCGATAAATAATTATATAATACCACTACATTCATTTAAGGAACTGTAATGGTAACTGAGTAACAGACATTTAATTCCCGGATAATAATACTGTTTACAGTTTGCTGCTGTTGCTATGGCATATCTGAGGCACAAAAGTGTTTGGTCTTGAACGCTGTCTCATTGTTAATTTAGACATGTAGAAAAAATATAAAAAACAAATACAAACACGCTCACGACTGTCTTCCCCATGGTGGACATCCTAGATACATACTCAGTGAGTAGATCTTTGAGGATACCAAGTAGTCAGAGGTACGTCCAAACATTACATTTGGTACATGCCCGCGTTTTGCAAGTAGTAAGCATTCCACGTGACAGGTTGCAAGCCCATCGCCGCTTATTGGAACACTAACTGTTGGCACATGCCTTCGAATTTTTGGTTCTAGGGCATGCCGGTTTTCTCACGATGTTTCCTTCACCGTTTTGAGCACGTGTTAATGCGCACATAAAGTTTTTGTTCAAATTTAATTTCAAAATCCTACTAATATAATAAACGCGAAAGTCTGTTTGTTATCACGTATGTCCGTAGCTACTAAACCGGTTTTGATGAAATTTGGAATGTAGATAGTTGAGATTCTGGAATAACACATAGGCTAATTTCTAATTATGAAAATCAACCCCTAATGGGGTTAAACAGGTTAGCAAAGTTTCTATGGAAATTTTTATTCCTTGGTTAGATTCGCTCAAAACTCGGTAAAAATAAACTTTAAAATAAATAACACGTTTATTTTATTTTTTTTAAACTATAGTTGGTGTGCAATAAAGTTCTCAAATTTATATGGAAAAAAATATTCCCTGGTTTGATAGTTCACAGAAAAGTTGGTGGTTTATCAACTTACCACGGGGGCGAAGCCGCGGGCAGAAGCTAGTAAAACAATATAATTCTTGATGTGATAAATAATTATTAAAGAAGGTTATGTATTCGTTCAATATTTGCATGTGGGCTCACCTTTTATGTGAATTAAGCTTGTTTTAAAGTCCCTAAATAAATGAAAAAAAAAAAACTTGTTTTGGTTGAAAAAAAAAGGAAATACGTCTCACTAGTAAATCGAAATGGCCATCTTGGTGGATCACTTAACAATCAAGTGTCTAGTGCTGTAGAGTGATTAACTTCGCTTTCACTTCTGGGTCGAGATATAACCAGCATCACGACTAACAAATAATTATAAAAGCCGAAGGTTGCCGATGATTTCTACGAGAGAAAATTGTAACTATTCTCAGAGCCGAAGTTTTCCCGAACATAGCTTTCTTTTATTCACTGTGTGCCACGGCAACAGCCAAAAAATATAGTAATTTTACGAGCAATATAAAGAGCCATAAAATATGCAGTATTGTACAAATTGCGATTTTATCAACGTTTCATAAAAACGGTGTTAGGAATTATTCGGAAGTAAAACTTGAGTGTTTGATGACGTATCGTAATTATAAGCCAAATTGTTTTCGTGACAAAGTACTTGTAGTGGAAAACGTGTTGTTATTTAAATTGCCGTGACGCTGGATATTTACGTTTGTTTTACAATGTTCATGATTTAATGAAAGTCACTCTTGAACTGCCAGTTTGTCGCATTTTCTTCGCTTGACTACTTTTTACATCGTTAAATTTATTTTTATTTATAGTTAGGTATATTATGTAATATTTTATACATTTACTAATCGTTATATAAGCAAAAATCCGCAAAATTAAAAAAATATACTACATTCTCATGCAAACTTCAACTCATTGCGTTGCGGGTTTAATTCCCGCCCGGGACAAATGTTTGTATGATCTGCAAATACTTGTCTCGGGTCTGGATGTTTCCATGTATGTATTGACAAAAAAAAGATATATAACTAGTATATCAGACATTTAGTTTCCATAACAAAAGCTCTGCTTACTTAAGGGCTAGATAATGCTGTGTGAGTAATGTCCAGCATTATTTATTAATTTATTTATTTAACTAAAATTCTACAGTTCAATTACGACGTGTAAGGCTCGAGGTAGACCGAGTTTCGGTTAGCAGTAAAATCGTCGTAAAATAGAGTATGTGTCGCCTGCATCGCGCCTCGGGGCTTACACACCTGTATGGACTATCCAATTTTAAATACAATTTGTTAAACCGACTCGATTGGTTAGAAACTAGTAAAATGTTATTGGGTCAAGTCTTTTGTCTGAAAGTTTTCTTATTTCTCTATGTAATAATCAGCTATTTGATCAATGAGACTTAATAGTGATGTAAAAAAGCGAGGATGTATGAATGACGTGCTGTACAACCTCATTTGTACGTGACGGTATTACTGTCTATACTTTGAAAACGAACCTAGACTTAAGGATACTTCTGATGATCATCAAAAAAAAACTAAATTAAAACTGCCTCTAAATAAAAATTTAAAGTACTTATCATAAAGTATAAGCGAAGCTAGGCCTCTTCAGTAACTTGCTACAATTCATATTCTTCAGCGGTACCACGTTTATTAATAAAAGGGTGAAATAAACTGAACGTGCAACAATCACATAACTTGCATTCCCATTTCACACGCCAGTTTAAATTTATTCTAAATCCAATTGCCACCGGGTTCGCTGTAAAATTGGACTGTCCGTACCGGATTTTATGCATTCACCGCCGATAAAATAACCAAATAGTGTACCGTGGAAAATCACATTCTCAGGGTTATTCCGTTTGGATGTTCCGTACCGGCGATTAGTTGATCTCCGGGCTAGGTTTGCTAAAAATGTAAATTGTTTTTTTTTACCCCTGAATTTTCTTGCTATTTTATGAGATATTTTATGTTTTAATAAGACACACGTGCCGTATGCCGCTGGATAAATTTTGTTCCTATAACTATCGTGAATTAGATGGATAATAGAAGAGTTTCGCCATGTGGTCATTTCGGCATCTGTAGTGAAGTTAAATTCTACAATCGTTATCGCTAATCTATCTAATCAGCCGGTTACACCCACTGCTGAGTAAAGGCGTCTTCTCAATTACGCCACTCCTGGCGGTCTTGTGCCAGCCGGATCCACTCCTTATCTACTGCCCTCACAATATAATTTGACCAGCGGGCAGGTGGTCGAGGCCGCCGCATATCTCTCGGCGACGCTTATAGAAAACTAAAAATTTAAATATCACCGTCATCTTGTCCGTATCCCACATTATATGGGGTCAGCACAGCTTTTTTGTTACCAGTCTGGGACTCAGGCCTAGTGTGAACGGATCTTAATCCACGCTTGCCGTAATCTGCCACACGGCTTAGAGCAGATTATTGGGTGTCGCATACCATGGATTTTTTGTTCTATAAGGAAACTGAAAGTGCAGGGGCAGCTAGGTGAAAATTAACCTGCGTTCAATTAAGCAAATGCACACGAGGATAGTCTGGGACTAATTCGTACAGATAGCGAGTCTACGGTAGGCACTTAGAAGAGGACTATTTCGTTCCCCTTAGGCAATCAGCAGGTTAAATCTTTTTATTTTGAAGGATGTTCAAATTGTTCAAACCATTGACAGACCATTGAGTAAAATGTCTATAACCCTGTACCTCAATTTCACTGATTTGAAGTTCTCTACTTTTATGTTCATCGCTTTTGACTTTTATGAGCAGACCTCTGACTTTCTTACGACCGAAGTAACCTTGAGTAATGAGTAGTTCTTAGGTCAGGAAAGGCCTACTCTGGTGTTGAAGTAAATATACCGCCTTGTTGAATGCACCACACTAAAGCTGAATAATGGATCATCAAAAAAAGCAAAAAGTGTTTGCTGCCTGATTCTTCTAGAATTAGTCAAGCGCGAGAAATCGGTCTTAAATTCACATTAAATGTTAAATTCACGTAGCTTATACTCGTAAGTTGACGTTTGTATAGCAATAAATGTTCGTTTATTGACTTTGCATAGTAATGCGAGCATTCCTGCTTGGCGGCAGAAATAGGTATTGTAGTACCCTGGACGAGATCTTTCACAAGAAGCTACTACTTCCAACCAGTCAATCGAAAGAAAAACTGCTGACCGCAGTCTCTCAGTTTTCTCGTCCCTCAATAATTGTATTAAATACATTCGCAGTTTAGTTCATAGAGAGTTCATAGACAGTTCATATTAGTTGCAAATTCCTGAATGATGTGAATTATCGAGCGATGAACTCGAGCAACTAGCGATCCACCCTGGCTTCGTACATGTCTGTTCTCATTGCTTGTTTTTTAAGTAAGTTCTGTAATCTACTCTGATAAGGCTGTCGATCTCACTTCAGCCCAGCCTTCCCTTTTTAGGTGGTCAGGATACGGAGAATGAGTATTCATGGTTTCAATATATTAACTGAAAACGTAGCAGGTACTATAAAAAAGGCAAGTTTTTCAATCGGTCCGTTTTTGGTGTCAAACGGGAGACTCATACGGAATATCAAAACATCGATTATTGGTATCTAGAAAAAAAAATACGAGTTCGATGAAAGTATTTTAAGGCAATGTATTTGAGTTCTCCATCACGACATCGCAATGCATTCAACTTGGATTTAAATGCATTGCGATGAAAATAATTTTAAAAATGTGTTATTGCGATGTACTTGTAATTAAATGTTCTACATAGAGATGTTAGTGCAGTATGCTAGAGCGATGTACTTAATTCGAATGTTCTCCATCTTGCACGTTACTAAAAAAAAGTATTTTAAAGCGATGTACTTGAGTTCTCATGTTCTCCAAACAAACAAACAGGCGTTTTATTAGTAAACTGTATGTGTTGTTGTCTCCAACACATTGTGTCATCCCCTGAGTTCGAGGGAAATATTAAAGATTCCGCTCACGAGGCGGCTGGTGGTGGTCTGGAGTCCGATGTCGTTGAACTTTGCTATGGTTGTCACTGCTGATAACACATGAGAGGTTATTTATTTATTTAACCAGGATTCACAGTTTTCTTATGGTAATTTATATGCTTATAAGTAGATATATTGTAAGTTTTTTTTCCTATGCTTGTTTCTATTCGGCAAGAGTTTTCTTCCTGCAAACCTTTGAAGTGAGAAAAATAATGGTGGGTATGTGTACACAGATGGTAATTTTAAGAATATAACTAATTATAAGATACTATTATACCTGAATACATAATGTATATATAATATATACATACCATATATATAGTATAGTTTAAGTAACCCTGTATTAAAAGAGTTCTCTCTTTTCTGTGGTTCATATACGTATTACGTTTTGTTCACCTTTTGTATCGTACGTATCGTATCATACAACTATTCGATAGGTAAATATGATCTAGCCGTGATTCAATATAGGTTTAATTTTTGATCTGTGGTCATTTATTTGCCTTAAACCTCACATGTCTGAGTGGCGTACAAAACTAACCGGGTTCGCCAGCTTTAATCTTTTATGACACGAAACTACCCTCTCTTGAAATAAAAGATGAATCTTTAACGAGTAGCAGCCCTACTCTACTGACCACAGCGTAGTGTAGGTTACAGTCTACTGCCTTGATGCTTTCAGTAACACTACCTAACTAATGAATAAAATAAGAAAAGTTACTGTCAAGCACTCTTGCAATGTGCACTCAAAATGCTTTATTTAATACTTGGCAGGACTGCAAGAGGCTGGTTTCGTATCTCATGGCTTCACATTGAGAAAATCAATGCATGTTAATCGACGGGATCGGCTCGCTTAGACACCGTGAAACAATATGTAGATAGACGTACCTACAATGGTATGAAAACTAAAAAAATATAGTCCTAGGATTTTTCTATTACAAAATATAGTCTTAGGATTTACTGAACCTACCTAAACTCGTGGCATTGGGTTGGGAAAGAAAAATACTATATTTTTATATTAAAAATGGCATGGGCTTGCTTGGGAACCCATGTATGGAATTTTTAATTTGGAGAACAATAGATTTGGCATTGGTGGGAATGACCCTTTCGTCACCCGGCTGTCGCCTCGCTTAGCATCCTAGACGCCTGCAGTGTCAAAGCTTGACGCCATTTAAGTGTTGCTTACGCCTTACTGTTATTAATTTGAAGTTTAGAACGAAGCTGATGAACTCACGGGCTCCCATCATCATCATCATCATCAGCAGCAGCTCGTAGTAACCCACTCCTGTCTATTCTGGGCCTATCTGCTCTAAGTTTTACCGTAAACGACAACGATGTCGTCCATTCCTAGCTGTTGGTCTGCCAAGGCCCCTTGTGTAGATCCTCGGCCAAGTTTTTGAAGTTGGTATAATGTCCTCTAATGT
Source organism: Perizoma affinitatum (assembly GCA_961405105.1). Classification (NCBI taxonomy): domain Eukaryota; kingdom Metazoa; phylum Arthropoda; class Insecta; order Lepidoptera; family Geometridae; genus Perizoma; species Perizoma affinitatum. Next base: position 2,686,813 of record OY560191.1, on the reverse strand, counting down.
TAACATATCGTTTTCAAAATAAACTAGTTCCATTATTCATAGAGAACTAAATGGTTTTTGATTAATTGCTGGTACAGTTACATAAATTCAATTGGAATTGTACTCTATCGCAATAGGAATTCGCTTTTAGTGTTATTGCCATGTTCGTTTATTTTACATTGTTATTTTGTTGTTTGATAACAAACCATTTGTTTAGCGTCGTCGTATTTTGACTCTACTTACTTCTATGTGGGATTAGTAAGATGTATAAAAAGATATAAATTATTAAAAATTATTAATCCCGCTCTCTCTCTTTGGTTTGCTGGAAGAGAAATACACAAAAGTGCATCGGTTTTTTTAGGCCCGTATTTCATTACAAGAATCAGTTCGAATCTAGACGATAGAAAGTTAAAAAACGTTGACAAATAAAAATACTCAAGTTTGACGACCTCAGTGGCGCAGTGGGCAAAGACCCGCCTGAGACGCTGAAGGTTGCGGGTTCGATTCCCACTGCGGGACAAATGTTTGTATGATCTGCAGATATTTGTCTTGGGTCTGAGTGTTTTCTATGTATAATATGTATGTATTTACAAAAAAAAAAGTATATAGGTAGTATATCAGACATGTAGTTCCCATAACACAAGCTCTGCTTACTTTGGGGCGAGATGATGCTGTGTGAATACGTCCAGAATTATTTATTTATTTATAAGTCTAGTTTAAGTTAGATGTGATTCCTGGAATGTCTAAAAAAGGTCAAATACCTACACGCTCAAACTCTTGAATATATCCACGATTTGTGTGTTTAGTAAACACTTAATATTTTTATACGCGTAGGTTTTAGTTTATTATTCATAAAAAGGGTTAACTCATCCATAATTTCAGGTTTACGACGGGTATATGAAAGTTTTTCATCAGAAACAACATTAAACTGCTGTAAAACGAAACAATGTTTGAGTAGAAACAATAGATTTTATACTAGTACCTACTACCTATGCGTATAATGTCGCGGTCATAGAGAGACAATATCATTGAGCGCTCCTGAAAACCTCTGCTGGGACGAACGTAGGCTGCTTTCCTTCTCTCCTTTTCAAAACGTATTTTTTCTGTAAGTTAGTCTCTAGTGAGTTTATAGACTCGGATGGTATATCCTTTTCCAAACCTGATATAAAGGCTTTCTTTAGTGACTGTATAGTCGGTATTTATAGCCTTACGTGCCCTTCGAAGCAACTGTTGGTAGTGTTATATCGTCTTGTGAAATGTAAGCATTCTATATTCGTATTTGTATTTGCTGTTTTTAGGTACATGTATGTTTAAGTTGCTGTTTGTACGTACATATTCATTTAAGTTGACACTCTGACGTCGCGGTCATATAAAACTGTTTTACGACGTTTATATTCGTCGTTTTGAACGCCATGCTTGCGGATGATAAGCTTTCGGTGGTCTCGAAATAGGTATTTTTGCAACGTATAGTTGAAAATTTAGTTTCATCGTATAAAATGGAAATCCTTGATGGGAGATTCTTCTGCATTATGGACTTAACTGCTACAATGCTATAAGATGTTGATGTTTTAATAACATAATTGTCAGGAATGACTAATGATATTAATAACATAATTACTACCAACACAACACATAAAGTATTTATTTGCTGTTAAATGTTGATCGTGACGTTTCAAAGCGATCCTTGTGATTTTAATTGATAAATTAATTTTGACTTTGACGTTGATCTGTTACCATTTATTTCCAAAACTGCTCAGATTTGTGATTTAAATTGGGTTTTTGCAATCATTTTGTATGCCTTTAAGGATGGTTATTCGGGGAACTTTTTAAGGTTATATTACGCTATGTCGCTTTTAAGTCAGTATTCAGATTGAATAAAATACCAATTTCCCATGATATTTTATTTCGAAAACTGTCGTGAATTTGAGATAATTTAAGTTGTAAAACGGGAATTTTCACGTAAATAAACTGACTTTGTTCCGATTTCTCTTTACACGTACTTTCGCGCCATCATTATTTTCCTCAGATAACATTTATTATCACCACTGATCCTCGATAGAATGACATTGGCACCACATGCCAATGTCAGTCTGTCAAACTTCAAATAGGTCGATTGGTACCAGAAATCTTGGACTGCCGCCTTGCTCCCGCTGTTCCAAAGAGATTCCAAGCTGTATGCGCGTTATAGTTGTTTCTAGAACGATAGACAAGGTAATACCAGAAAACTACGCGTTTACGGACGTATCCGAAATAAAGCTATCCCACGCCGAAATAACGCCTCTCAAATCTCTTAAATTGATCATTTGTCAATAAATGCACCATTTCTGAAATAAGTGTGCTCTATGTTTATAAAAGGACCCATTTAATTATGTATATGTGAGAAACATATACATAATTAAATGGGTCAGAGCAGGAATGTCAATTGTCGATACAGTGTTAGAAGGGGTTACTGGCACTAAAAATAAACTAGAACTCCATTGTATAACCGTTTAATGGAAAATTATACCCATATAATTTTCCACTTTATTTTCACTTCCACTTTTAATTTTCATCACACTGGAGTACTTAGTGCCAACGGTAGATCAACATTGGTTTGTAATATAACATATGCTTATATAACTCAACATTGGTTGTGTCATATTTGACAAAGTCATATATAGTCGATTGCGTCTCAGAATGTATCAGAATGTCTTTATATAATAAATAAAGAAATAATAAATAATTCTGGACATTTTTCACACAGCATCATCTAGCCCCAAAGTAAGCAGAGCTTGTGTTATGGGTACTACCTACATGACTGTTTTACTTTTTCATAATTTCATCATTCCGTACTGTCGATCAATCTTAATTTTAGAAAGTTACGTAGTTATTTCAGTTATTGATATCAAAGCGTGGTGGAGCCTGAAAGAAAATTATTCCTTCTAATATATACAAAACCACAAGAAATATGAAATACAAATGATACATTTTAGAAAGCGTTTTCATTATAATATTCAAAATAGTATAATCAAAATTTTATTTGGGGATGTTAGAAAGTCAATTCTTGTATCAAAGGAATTTATTAAAAAGAGGAATTTAATTACAAAGTTTGAATTTAGTGGAGGGTTAAAACTGTTTCCAAAAAGTTGCAGTATCGAAAGTTGCAAGGGTTAGCCTGAAATAACTTCGTGATCGGATTTGTAAAATGTGGAATAAAAATGCTCTGTCAGCAGCTCGTACGTTTCGTATTAACAGCATTTATGGTGATATAATTAGCTTCAATAAGGTAAAATTGTTGGCAGTACAGCCAATAAGAAACTTCTTAAATTTTGTCCTCGCTAAACAAAAAAAAAAACAAACACGCTCACGACTGTACTCACGATCCCTGTGATAAACATCCTCAGATGCACTCAGTGCGTAAATCTTTGAAGAAACTAAGCAGGGGGTAATTTGGCACATAGCAGTGATTTTCAAGTAGATATATTGAAATTGGAAATATTTACAGTATCAATATTGAGTACAGTAACATATTGGTCAGTACATTTTGACCCGTGACGCAGGGATATGTCTTTGGGTTAAGAGTTTGTTTCTTTGTAAGGGAATTTTTATTGTAAACATTATTCTCTGAAACGACTTGGAAGTGATTTTTATGGCTTAGGGAAAGTTTTCGTAAGAGTTTTATCGCCACACGTCTAGTAGACGCTGCAATTAATGAAGAAAGACACATTTTTTTAAATTTGCTGGTGTAATTTCACATATGTACTTACACCGGCGGTGTAAATAAATATACATTGCGTATTGAAAAAAGTAGAAAAAATATTTAAAAGTAAAACTGACTATTCACTTCACTGTTCCCTAGCTCCCTGGCCCGTCGTTACAAATCATTATAAAAAGTTCAACACATGTCAAAGATTTTTTAAATTTGCTTGGGTAATTTCATTTATTTACACCGGTTTACATTCACCGGCGGTGTAAATAAATATAAATTGCGCATTGAAAAAAGTAGAAAAACTATTTAAAACTAATACTTTGACGATTCAATTCACTGTTCCCTAGCTCCCTGGCCCGTCGTTACAAATCATTATAAAAAGTTCGTCTTCCAATGCCTCCAAATTTCTGATGACAATAGCAATAAAATCAAACAAAATAACGAGGGGAAAAGCACTCGGAGGGAGTTATCATTATTCGTGCAGGCCAATTTGGTCGTTCCATTAATCTGAAACTAATTTATTAAATGGGTCCTCCCAGATTGCTTCGTATTTCACCGTATTAGCGTAAGCAAACGGGACAAGTTTAAGAATATTGGGGAAATGGCTCAGGTACTCCCACAGGGGGTTCTTTTCATTTGGAAAGGATGTATTGGGAAAATCATGGGCGACCGCAGCAGATTGCAAAACGCAAACTGCAACGTATAACTGAAACCTGAGTTGAAAAATAAATAAAATAAAATACAATATCAGGACACCGACTTCAAACTAGGAATGACAGTTTCGTTTAAAAAATAAAAGTTAAATCACCCGCAAAAAATGTTTCCGATTGCTCGTGATTACATGTTTTTATCCCTCAGGTTATTTATTCCCTTTTATGGGACAACCTCGTGATCATTTTCTATACATTAAAATCAGTTTTTAAATGACGGAGTTCTGAGGTAACAAAAAATAAACGATTTGAGAGCCTCATTTTTTGCAGTCGGTTAAAAACTGGTATTTAAGAACCGGTTTCTTTTGTTTCTATGAAATACTAGCCTCTGCCCACGGCTTCACCCGCGTGGTACCCAGATAAAAAGTAGCCTATATTACTGTAAAGTTTCATCAAAATCCGTTCATAAGTTTTTGCGTGAAAGAGTAACAAACATCCTAACAAACTTTCACGTTTATAATAGTAGTAGGATAGGATAGGATATTCGAAACGCGGTGACAGTGGTAGACGGTAGTGATGTGTTTGCCTGCCGCAGCGTCTACCCCTGCCTGCTGTGTGTTTGGTTTATGAGTGTTCGTTGATTAGTGTTGTGTGTTACCATTTTCCTCCGATGGTTTCAAGGTTCTTAGATATAAAGACTTCTTAAATTTTATCCTCGCTAATAAAAAAAAAAAAAAAACACGCTCACGTCTGTATTCCCTATGATAAACATCCTCAGATGCATACTCAGTGCGTAAATCTTTGAGGGTCTGGGTGTTTTCTATATATAATATGTATGTCTTTACAAATAAAAAGTATAAGTAGTATATCAGTCATGTAGTTCCCATAATACAAGCTCTGCTTAGTTTGGGGCTAGATAATGCTGCGTGAAAAATGTCCAGTATTATCTATTTAATTAACCTAGCTCAATATCATAAAGCAATGCGTTTATTAACCTCGAAAATTGAACCGTGCTATGGTGATCAGCTCACCAATCCCTTTGCTGCGGTGATGGGCGGTATTTATGATTGCATGCAGTTTTGCTAAATGAACACAGACATTTCATTTTAAAATAAACGTGAATAATTTAACGGACAGAGCTGTTTTTGTGAGGTATAAATTAATACAGAGGCTACATTTTTAAATAACCGTAGAACTGATTATTATTAATATTATAATAATCATATTTTGTTGACTTTGATCATTATTTTGTTGTTGTATAGAGATAGATAAAGAAAAAATATTTCTATTTGAAGGCAAAAAACACAAACATGGGAAAATACTGGGAAAGAATTAGCCTATAGAACATATGTGTTGCTTGAGGTCAAAATAGGTCCCTGTCTCAGCTTGAAGCATCATCGTGTTAGTACGTTGCTGCGCTGGTTTTCAGACCTTTTGTGGGGATAGTTAGATAGATAGATAAATCATTTATTTGTTACTAATTATTAATTAACATTTATTCATACAACTATGTACAAGTAGGTATATACAAAAAAATACAGATGAAACAGCTAGCTATCTAAAGACCGTTGCAAACGATCTATAGATAGCTCAACTGATCCAGATCACTACCAGGCGGAAGCGTTCCCAAAATACTATTATTAATTAAGTATATAACTAAGATGGTTGCATGAGGCCGCAATGATCCTGAGGTGGTCCTATTAAAGTTTTGTTCTTGGAGTTATTTCTTAAAACTTGTTAAATAAAACAAAGAAAGAAGAAAAAAAATAAAAAATATGTATTCATCTGACCAGTACATAACAACAACAACAACAACACACACATTTAGTCAGAGTACGTTCGCCGTTCAAGTAGACAGTTCGTTATAATTATAATTTAAATTAATTACTCGCAAACGTCAGCATAATGTCATTCAAAATGTCACACAACAATTTAGTCCCATGAATAACCAACGCTACGCTTTATCCAGACTTGAATAGTTGAATTTCTGTACTATCGTGATAAACATTCATAAATCAATTACTGGATTTCTCTCCGTTGACATTGTCATTATAATAATTGACAATACGACAGGTAATAGGAAATAGCTCGTTCAGTTTAATAATAATAATGCTGGTCATTTTTCACACAGCATCATCTAGCGCCAAAGTAAGCAGAGCTTGTGTTATGGGAACTACATGATAGACTACTTATATACTTTTTTTTTTGTTAATACATACATATTATACATAGAAAACATCCAGATCCCGAGACAAATATTTGCATATGCAAACATTTGTCCCGAGGCGGGAATCGTACCCGCAACCTTCTGCGTCTCAGGCGGGCCTTCGCCCACTGCGCCACTTTGCCACTGCGAGGTCGTACATTGCCTAGGTTCCGAATTAACGTCTTTATAACAGGCAGGTCATATCTATCAGGTATGACTTCCAGCATGCTATTGGTGCCCCGATGTCTTCTGAGCAATGAGGCAGTTTTTTTGATGATGATGATGTTGTGAAAACCCTCAAAAAATAATGGCAGATGCACTGCAGAATCGAGGTAGCCAGATTATAATGGCATTATACTGAGAAAGCATTAGATATATGTATAACACAAACGATGGCCTTTGAATTCTTGATCATCCGGTTATTTAGCAATAGTTTCCTTAAACGTATTTAGCGACACGTGTTGCGCAAATACATTTATCAAATATAATAATAAATAAACATAAACAAATAGTCATGGGCTAGATGATGCTGTGTGAAAAATGTCCAGCATTATTTATTTATTTTAATTAGTCTCGTAGATACTGCCTAATTACATAGCTACAACACTAATGCAGTTTTTTAAGTGATACTAACACAAATGAACCATTATTATTGTCCGAGTTAAATGACTTTAATTTAATTTAATCACCGTCACAGCTGAGATCGTTTAGTTTATAATCGATGGTCATCTGAAGCTCTTTTTGTTTCAACCGGACCACCTACGCAGATTAGAGTGACAGTTAAATCTAACCATCATAAAGGGAACTTTCATATGCACATGATAAATTTCAGTCCGAACTAAACACCGGCAAGAAACTCCTATAAATATGCGACAAAAGACCGCGATGCTTTTTGCAATGCAACAATCTTCTGTTGAAGTTCAACAAAACTTCTTCCACAAAGAAAAATATGCATTACAAAGTTTAACTGCAAAACGTTCCCCTCTTCCCATTTCCTAGGATTGCATGAGCAACAATTCTAATTCAAACTTATATTTTTAAAGTCGAGCACTTGCCAACAGCGGATATCAGAAACTGATTGCGAACTTGAAGAAGAAATAAATCTAAACAGCTGGAAATAGGAATGGATTCGATATCTAGTGACTCACCTTTGAGTTTTAATTCACCTTCGCGAATCGAACTAGTAACTTGATAAGACCTATTCCTACCGATACTCCAAACGTTGGACAAACCGTATCTTTCCTGCATAATTAGACCCTATATCTAAGACATACGATTGAGAGTAGAACGGAATGTTTTGTGGTCCTTATGATAGTTTCTAGTACGTTCGTGTATGGCGTGTTACACGCAGACCATGTAACATAGACGAATAGCCACATCGCGCTGATGTGGGCCAATATAGATTCTGCTATTCCGATAATACGCAATTATAAACTTTTTGTTTGCATTTGTGTGGTCCTTAATTGGTTTTAATGCCTTGGAGTTCGATGTTAGCAATAAGCAATCTATGATCTCATGATGAAGGAGCGTTTAATAAATTTAATGCCCATTTTAAATCCGACCAGCCGATTTTAAAGACGATAATTTACACTATGCAACCGACAAACGTATAAGTGTTTATGAATTATGAAGAATTCCCTTTATGTAGTCGAGCTGATCATCCTATGAATATCGGCAGGCTGTCACTGGATCCTGTATCTTACTAAGGTACAGGATCCTAGAACGCTCTTCGTACCAAGAGGGTGATTTGATCTCCGTTGGGGTTGGATTTTGTTTAAGATATAAACTCTTGAAAATAGTATAGAAGCGATGGGCTTGCGACCTGTCACGGGCAATGCCAACTGCTTGAAAAACGTAGGCATGTTACAAGTATTATGTTTGGTAGTGCCCTTAACTACCATTTACTTCGTATCCTCAAAGATAAACGCAATAAGTATATATATACATAATAGGGAATACAGCGTTGTAGTTGTAAGCGTTTGATTGCCATTTGTACTGTAAAAAAAACTGAATAAAATACTATTTGTAACTTTACTTTGACCCTTATTAAAGTAAAATAAATAATCACCCAGTCCTGACCCCACGTTAAAGTTTTATTTAGTCTTTAAAATGCAAAACAGCATGTGTTGTCATACATATATATATACATACACAGGATCTACGATCACCTTAGTACCATAGCACCCATACCCGGAACAAATATTTACAGATCGTAAACATTTGTTCAGCGGTAATCAAACCAGCATCGCTTCCGTTTCCGTTTCCTGTGGAATAAATGCATCAATCAAGATCTCGACAGACTGGTGATTAGCAGAGATTTAACTGATACTTTTATAGCAATTAATGTCATGTAATTACAGTGAGTCGGGACATGTATCTTCATCAGACATCGGAAATATATGAATTGATTTATCTCTGATGTACGACTGTATTCTAAACATATTTTTTTGGTAACAAATCAAGGCTCTTTATTTGAGACTAGCTTCTGCCCGCGGCTTCGCTGGTATATTGATAAATCACCAACTTAAGAACGAGCATTGCATTTAATTCATTTATCCCACCTGTAAGTTACACAATGAACAGTTTTCTGAGTGTGTATTTTTGTTTTCAGCTAATATGTTTAAAAAACAAGTGTCCCTCATTTAACATGCAGGTAACTGAATATGTACCTACTTATATTCATTTATTTGTAAACTAGTTTAAGAAGTACCGTCTTAAAAAACATTTATATAGTGTTACTATTAGCAGCAGTTTAATTGGTGTAAGAATTGAAGAATGAATCCTTGATATTGTAAACCGTTTGTGCCTTAATAAAATAAAAATAAAATACACTTTTGAGTGTATCAAACCACGGATTATGTTTTTCCATACAAATTTCAGAACTTTATTGCACACCTCCTAAGGGGTAGTTTTGAAAATACCAAAAATACGTGTTTTATTATTTATTTTAAAGTTCATTTGTACCGAGTTTTGAGCGAATCTAACCAAGGTATTAAAAATCCATAGAAACTTTACTACTCTGTTTAACCCCCTTAGGGGTTAATTTTCGAAAATTAGATAAGCATATGATATTCCAGAACCTAAACTTATCAAAACCGGTTTAGTAGCTACGGATGTATATCCGTAGCTACTAAACCGGTTTTGATAAAACATTTGTGACAGAGCATAAACAGAGCATAGACTACTTATAGACTACTTATATACACACACACATATTTTCGCATTTATTGTATTGTAAAAATTACTAACTAATGGATTACGCTTCCGCCTGGTAGTGATCTGGATCAGTTGAGCTATCTATATATCGTTTGCAAAGGTCTTTAGATAGCTAGCTGTTTCATCTGTATTGTTTGTATATACCTACTTGTACATAGTTGTATGAATAAATTTAACATAAAAACTAATGGATATAGATGAACTTCTTTCTACTTAAAAGCGTCTCCAACTTGCCTCTTCCTAATAAGGCACGCGGCACGCCTCAAAACTAGTTGGGCGTCAGTACACGCCTGTAGCGCACACCAACCCTGCGACAGATTTGTAAGAAGATTAGATGATGCCGTACGGTTCCGCACTCGACATGAAATAAAAATGTCAATGCGCGATGTTTAACAATGCATGCCCTAGATGTAAGATTTATTGAAAGATGAAAGAGGCAAGTTAAAAGTTTAAATGTACAGACAAGCTTAAAAAGATAAATATAATTCAATACAATTCCTTAGCCTGTTTATTTTTATCTATCTACTCGTTTTATGCTCGAGGTGAACGGGGAAAGTACTTACAAAAACGATTTTGATGTTTTCGAATGGTTTTCTTATTGTTTATTTTAATGGGTTTCTCTTAATTATGCTCGTTATTTTAACACCGCTATATGTTAAGAAGCCATATTGGTCAATTCCTGCTCCTCAGTGACGACCTCCGTTGTGCGGCGGGTGTGTAGCCAGCTTTGATTACTTATTATTAATGTAAACATTGGTCCCGCTCTCCATTGGTTAGTTGGTTAGTTTTTTTTAGTCCGTTTCTGTGGTACCACGGTACTCGTAGTCTCTGAAACCCACGACGTATGAAATGCTAGTGTGGGGTCAGGACTATGCATATGTGTCTGTTGTCTTTTCATTTATTTATTTATTTTATTTTCAGGTACTTCTTTATAAAATAATGAAATTCAGTGGATGACATTTATGTTGGTCGGGTAAGTTTACACAAAAGTAAACTGAGTAATCAAACCTGAATGGAAAATAAAAAAACTTAAGTTACGGTCGTATCGGCATAGATTTGATGGTGAATTAAGAAACTAAAACGCAAGGTGTACTTGTTATTTTAAATAATGTGTAAAAAAGAATTGGGTTTATACCATAAAAAAAAAAACTAAATTTTGTACAACACTTTTTGGAGATATAACAGGTGAATAACAGGTTTTTTCATGTGAAGCAATCAAGTTTATTTTCTTGGTTTTTTGTATGGCGACCAATTAAATTAATGAGAATTAATGAGATTACCAGGGATTATCAGGGTCTTGCATGCCATATGAAACCATATTTTCGACAGCCATTATTTCAACCCTATTTTTCAAACCTAACCTAACGAACTGTTTTCAGTTTTTTATTCGTTTGGTCTCAGTCAAAGACCGAGCTCTTAATACTAGTAAGATAAGGTATGGTCATAGTCACCAAAACAACAAACCACTCAACATAGATTATAGACAGACGCACAGTAAATAAAACAAAACAAACACGCTCACGACTGTCATCTCCATGGTGGACATCCTCAGATACATACTCAGTGAGTAGATCTTTGAGGATACCAAGTAGGCGGTAGCCAGAGGCACGTCCAAACATTACATGTGGTACATGCCCGCGTTTTGCAAGTTAGCATTCCACATGACAGGTTGGCAGGGCATGCCGGTTTCCTTACGATGTTTCCCTTCAACGTTTTGATCAGACACATTTTCGTGTGGAAAAATCCATTGGTGCACGACCGGGTTCGAATGTACGAAGGCGGGGTATCGCCCACTAGGCCAACACGGCTATAATGTAAATTAATAATAATAATGCTGGACTCGCACAGCGTCATCTAGCCCCAAAGTAAGCAGAGCTTAATATTTATTGCAGATCATACAAACATTTGCCTCAAAATAAAGCAGACAACCAAGAAATAGCTAATTGTACTGAACCCAGTGATGAAATCAAAGATCCTACCCCACCTGCCCCATCTCTGCATTCTGTAATTTTCTAATCAAATCAAAAAATCAAAATGACCCAAAACATAATTAACTATAATAAATATACATGCTGGGTAAATGTCAGCTGAAGGCCAATTATAAATTTCCACTTATAGGTTACTAATTAGATGAAAAATAACCCCATCACTAGACATTGTCATTGGTGCGCAACGAGGAATAAAAACTTAACATTTATACCTACTTAATGAAATGCACCAAAACGGGTGCGCTATGAGGAAGTACTTTGGTGCGCTTCATCTGGGTGCACTACGAGGAATGCCTCGTTTTTATTTTCTATAACTGGTTATTATTTTATTATATCTTAGGTTGGGACTTTCTGGTAAGTAAACAATACTTGTGTCAGAAAGCCCCGCTCTTCCATATCCTATAGTAGGTATCATTACAGATTATTAAGTAGATACTTAATATCTTACGAATGTAATAATTAATTACCTGAATGATTGGTATATTATAATTGTGAATATATATAATGTAATATTATAGTATATATTATAGAAAAAACTACAAAATTACACTTGCCGCACCTCCAAAAGATAATCTCTCATTGGATTTCATCAACTGATGTACCTACACACAATTTCAACCCGTTTGCATAAAAAGCATCCCTTCGTTAGCAGCTACGAATGAAAGAAACTATCCAATTAATTACAATGCTGAGTTCTACTTCCACCCGTCTCGTTGCTTCTAAAGGGGTTCGTCTACCACAGCGTTACATGGAAATAACAAGCCTGCTTACAAAAAACAGACAAGTGCGTGCCGGGCCTCGCGCAGTGTACGGTTCCGTAGTTGCCGGTCACAATATGCGGACTTAGATAGGGGCTTAGCTATATTAATCTATATTTACTACCCGTTTTACACAACAAACAACTTCATCTAAGTAATTAATTAATAAATTAATTAATGGAATTCGTACAATATTTTCCTTTTTTCTTCTCCATGTACATTTTATAAGTTGGTCGACTAATACTTGTTAACTTGTAAAGCTCACTTAGCTGTGATAGTTTTCCTTTTAACATATTAGATGAGACATGTACATATAACGATATATGTACATGTCTCACCTAATATGTTGTATATATTTATATATACTTCATATTTATGTGTGCAATAAGGAGAAGGAGAATTATAAGGAGTGTGTAATATTATTAAGGTCGTAAAGTTAGTATTGATTTTTTATTCCCTGGTTCGTATCACTCGAAACATGGTAAAAATAACCTTGAAAGATGTTTGTTACTCTTTCACGCAAAAACAACTAAACGGGTTTTGATGGAACTTTACAGTAATATAGCTTATATTACTAGAATAACACATAGTCTACAAATTATAGTAATATTATGTGATTTGGCCAAAGTATAACGATAAGTATCAATTAAGTCAGTAAATAATATCGGAAATATCTATACCTACTTATATGTTTCACGGCTAAACCGCTGAGCCGTTTGTGATTAAATTTTATATGGTCATAGTAATTGACAGTACTTTCAAATTTAAATGTTTGCCAATATATTTCATTTCGATATTGTATAGGTATTATAATTTTTAAAGTGCAAAAATTAGCACGTTTTAACTTCATATTTAACGGATCCCTAAATAGAAAAAATGGTTTTCACACACCCGCTACAAACAAAAACATCCACACTTTATAAAGTGGAGTAACCCCACATTTTTTTTCTAGATTTTAATTTTACTTTTCTGTAGTCGTGATTAATATGTATACCCATGGTAAATTACAGCTTTCTAGTACTAAAAGTCTCTAAATTAAGCCGTGGACAAATAGAAAAACAGACGGGCATGGCGAAACTATAAGATTTCATGATTTTTTTTCATGATTTGGTGTAGACAGTGTCTTTTTTATACGACTAAAGTGGCAAACCACGTTGACGACCCTGAGACTTAGCGAGAATAACATCCGAAAATCTAGTGTTGTAAAGAAAAACGTAAACTGTCGTTTCTCAGCCCGTGTTTCGTGTGGCACATTATGCTTTGAGTCAGTGTCCACATCGTGGCCCACATTCGGTCCAAGACCAGCCCAGTTCGGCAATCTATTTGAGTTACCATCGTGCAAACGGAAAACAACCGCAATCTATGCATGACACGCGACGATTTCAACTGTCTAGACTGTAACCAATTGTAAATTTGGTCAAATGAGGGTATAATGTGGCGCTGTCAGCGAAAGGACGGATTGGTTTCACTGAAATAAACTTGTCACACGTTCGCGTGCGGTTTTTGTGCATTGAAACAAATGCACAACAAATTTGACCGACGCGGTCATAATCATAGTCAGAATTCTGCCGTATGATAATGTGTTTGTGAAGCAAACAAAAGAAACGCAAAACGCTTGAACACGTTACCCCCTTGTCTGCGAAAACCCAATCGGATGGTCATTGTTACCTAAATTCACCCGCAAGTTGCGCGGTGGCGATCAGTGGCTTTTGTAGGATGCGAACTTTGATAACCTTTTCTCAAAAGTTGATCGCCACTGCCTTCGCTCCAAATCGTATATGCCTCGGCAATATACGGTTCCATTGAAAGTTTTCCCTTATATGTTTTCAAAGTTCTAATATCGGCATACCACTAGTGACGCATTCTGTCGAACGGAGGGTGGACGCAGATCTATAAGATTCATTGCGTGATGTGCGTGTGGTATGGCCGTTGCTGGCCAACGGACGCTTGCCTTTATCCAGCTACCGATTTATAACTGGCATTAGCATACAGATTGGAAAGTTAGCGATCAAGCACTTTCCTTCCTGATTCAACCGACGAACTATAACCACTTTAATGTCGACGCTCCTGATTGCTGATTTAAAATGTTCGATAGATGCTGAAGTTTTGAGCTATTTATTTGAGTTTAGTCTGGGATTTCAATGATATTCAAAGTGAATTTGGTTCAACAAACATCATAGGGCAATCAATGTGAGAAATGGCATTATTTAAAAATTATCTGTGTTGTATTTTTTAAGAAATCAGCGACGGAATCATAGTTTTGTCTCAGATACCTAAAAGAGGACGACTATGATTCGAGAGGCTTATTATACGATATTATTGAATAGTGGGTAATCCAACTTCTACAATAAACTCAACCAAACGTGCTTACTAGACTGCTAAAAGACAAAAGCATTATTTTGCCAGGCGGTTAAATCGAGTACTTGTGACGTAAATATTCTTCAAAATCGTAAAAATTACATGAAATTTCAATCAAGAAATCCTTCCTTTATTGGGATAGCATCTAGATGATATCCCTAGGGAAAGCATCCTCATTTGCTTTCAATTATTTCCGGTATTTCAAACACCGCTATAGCTCTAATTAAAAAAATGCGGAGTCATTATCCTGATTAAAAAATTTAAATTAATGTCTAAATAAAAAAGATATTTAAAAACTACTTACGTTCGATATTTAAAGTACTTGCCTTTCACACATGGTATAGACGTGGTATACTGTATACCGTATCGTTCCGTCGTGGTTAAAAATCATGAACGGCGAACGGTGGATAAAGAAATGCACAATTTTCACGGCAATATCACGACCGTATATGAAGATAACAGCTAAGGGAAACTGTCTTTATGCCGTCAGAAACACCTTGTTCCATTAAGCCAACCAACAAAGATTTCTATTCATTACTAAACAATGTCTCGGCTCGCTTGAGTGTCCATTTCGGGACCTTCACTTGGCGGTAAAACAATTAGTGACTCGTTAGATCCCTTCGGAATCTTTTATGGCGTCGTTTCGGAGAAAGAAATGCTTTCAAGAATTCGTCTGCTCTTTTTGAAGGTGACTTCGTCAATAGAGCGAAAGATTTTTTGGTGTAATTCATGGAATATCTTGATGAAATTATATGGGTTCGTTGTAGGCTCCTTCCCTTAATAATAGCAGACCAGCTAGAACCCATTGGCTATGAGACATCAAACGTTTTCAGATAATAGTATTAATAGTCAGAAGTTTGTTGCTAACCATCTTCGTAACGGCTGAACTAATTTAGATGAAATTGTCACTGGCCTAGGCCAGTCAATCTACTTATTTCACGAACTGTACTCGTATCCCACACCACCCACACAATCTCGATCCCTCACCAGGATTCCATGTGTGGTGGAACTACCAGTGAAATAAGTAGATTAACAGTTTAGATTTATATTTGCCAAATATTTATAAAACCCGTACACTTTAGTTCAAAATATTGGGCTGTATTTATAGATCCACTTTTTCCCTTAACTACGAGTATTTGCGATCTAAAGTTACCATTCCCTTGCTAAGTCCAAACTAAATAAATAAGACAGTTTCACACGGCATCATCTAGCCCCAAACTAAGCAGAGTTTGTTGTATGGGAACTACATGACTGTTTTACTAAATACATACATATTATACATAGAAAACACCCAGACCCGAGACCGATTCAACTTTTCACAACGATTCACAAACACACAAACCCCTATGTACACATATATACACCCCAATATGCACTCACACACCTACAAGATGCCTATCTTGAGGATTCCAGTTTAATAAATAATATATCTATTTATATTATAGGCCTTCTGTGAACAAACTTCCGCTGAATTCCTCTCGGCAAAAATCATACCATAATTTTATTAAAACATTTTCCAGATCGAAGCTCAGTCAGATTATTTTTGACGGAACACTAAAGTTCAATCTCCATTAGCCGAACTGCTTGCCGAACCGCCGGCTAAAGCACATTTAAAGTGGAGTTAAAAATAATCTAACTCCTGCATTCGATCGTCCGAATCACTCTGGAAGTTTGGATTATAGTGTTTTAGTGCAGTACGAGAATTAGCCAGAGGTTTGTGCTTACTTCGTCACTTGCCACTTTAAATATGTATAAAAAAAACGATTGCAAGAAATGATTTACCTACAAGTAATAGTAACAGACAAACAACGCATATGTAGTCCCTTTGTATCGTGAGTGTTCCACTGAATTTCGACAGTTCCTTATTTCGACACGTCGCTAACTTCGAAAAAACATAGTTCGACAAGTCATTGTTTCAACTGAACATACTTCGACAACACACACATTCGACCACTACTTCGACAGAATCTACTGCGACATGCACTTGTTCGGCAGATAATTATTTCGACAGACAGATAACGAACCAGAAACAGGTACAGTTAGCGACCCGAGGACAAGTAGTGTTCCTTGACCAAGGATTTTAAAATAGGAAGTGATTAATGGATACCATGTTGCTATAAATTATTGATTCTCTTGATAGATTCGGTCGATTCAATTTCACAGGAAGCGTAAAAATTCTAACAGTGTGGCAAATTAACGATAATTTAATGCGATATAAAATGCGTGATCCCATGAAGCAACAGTTTGGTGTAGCGATTCCAAGTAATTGAAGATACCGTATCGTTCGCGGCCACAGCGTCGATGTAACACCTGGCTGCTATTCCATTAAATAAAACTTAATGGACCTCAAAATTCCATTTAAAAATTTCACCTAAAAAAACCATTTATCACTCGTCGCGTGATTTAGCTGAAGCAACGTTGCAGGTATGGATGGGGTCTGGTAAAGGTATCTAAAATTGAGTGCTGAGTTTCGTAGAGCTATAACGGTCGTAGGCCATATGGAAGAAAGAAAAAACATTTATTTAGCACGATATAAAACTCATAAATTTTATATGTAAGGATGGTGGGATAAGTAGTGAAAATAATAATAATAGGTAGCAATATCTAAATAAGTTAGAATAGCGTACTTATAAGTATAACTGAAACAGAAATGCCCCACGCACCTTACCAATCCATCCACCTAGATAGTTCAATGTCGCGCCAAAAAGGTACCAGCTACCTACTTAGCGCTGGTATTCTGCTGACTTTATTTAAAGAAATAAAGTGTTTAATAATTATTATAAATGTTTACTTCTTTAAAACTGTAAACTGTGTTCATATCGGAATCTTTTAGCTTGTTGACACGTGTTTTCATAGGAATCTGTCAGGCGGCCTAAAAACTCTTATACCAGAGTTATGAACTCATTAGTTTACCCAATAGACATACGTACTTACTTAAACCTATCATTTAGTCCTACAGCTGTGTCTCATTTGTTTGTCACTTGATCTTTCTTGGTCACCATGTGGTTGGTCAGAGGCTTCGAGACAGTTGGAAAGAACCAATGTAGTAAAAGGATTCATTGCGATAGGCAGAACTTCTTCGTGTCTTCTGGATTTTTTGGGTTTTGGTGTAGCCGTTGAAAGCATATAATCTTTGTGAATATTTGTTTACGTTGAATCATGTTTTTTTGTGGAAGACCCATGATTCAACGTAGCGAGTTTTGAACCCGCGTCCTTCAAATTTAAAGTTGAGGTTACTGAACACTACACCACCAATGCTCTCCACAGTACCACAACCGTGATTACCTTTCATTAAATAAACTAGTAAAACATTAAAATGCCAAGCGCATATTTTGCGTTCCACCAGTCAGTGGTCAAATTAAAGTGTACTTTACGACAGGCCTTATTTTTAATAAACTCTATAACAATTTACAGTGAAACTATCAACCGCACCATTTCACAATTAAATAATGTTCTTTTGGAATTATCCAATTAAATACTAGACGCTTTGCTCGAGAACTAGGATAAAACTCCTTATGGCAAGCTGGCATTTTGGTGCCGACCCCGCGTCGTAGTGCCCCTCAATGATGACCAGGGATTAGCATCCCTGGGGTAGCCCCCTGGCACTCGATACAATCTCAATTAAATTCTAATTCAGTCCACTTGCGTTCTTACTTTTAAATTTTCCGGCCTGTGATATTTATATCGCAAACTCTACTCGAATCTCGAATGTCAACGTCAAAAGTACTTACCAATAAATAGCATAGTCGTTTTTTTTTTGCCTTCAAGAGTACGTGTTCCATCGTAAATTGCACGAATTCGATCCTAATCCCAAATTGCGATTAGAATCGAATGTCAAGGGTAGCCCACCATGGTACTGAGGAACCTCGGAGCTTTAGCTGTGATTCGACGAATAATAGAAGCATTTTGACGAAAATAACACGTGATCGGACATCATGCTAGACTAGTCTCCGCTGTCTGAGCAAAGAGTTTGAACAACATATACACGCTGTTCTCTACATTCAGCTCAAGGGATAAAAAAGTTATATGGTTTTACCCGACTGAGAAACTATCTCAGACCTAGCAAAGTCAAAGTAAATAGATTGTTATTCATTGACATAATATAGCCGGGTCGTATATTTTCGAAAACCCTATCGTGTACATCAAAATAGTGGGATTTGATAGAAGATTCCAGTCCTCAGATATGCTAGTTGAAAGAAAACAACGCTTTAGAATTTTATTATGCAGTATCGTGGCAAATATTGAAATGTCATTTCCGTAGGATCATGTTAAATCCCGGGCCCCGGCTGCAATCCCTTCGGAGCTTATCCAATTGTCGTCACGCGCGGATAACACCACCACAGAAGGAATACCCTCGATTCTTGAGCCATTGGTAAACCGGGGCGGACCAAAGGTTTAACCGGTAGGCTCGTTGCTATTCCGGCTAGGGCAGGTTATAAACCAGCGAGCCACATTCGATTATTCGAGTATTTTTTTCAGCTGACTTAGAAAATAAAGATGTTCTAAGTTCGTCTTTATTTATTTTTTGTGTATATGTGACGTTATATTTTTGCCAATTGTGAATCGATATTAATGTTTTTTCATTATACTACAAGGGTCTCAAATATTTTTTATGAAATCCCACCCTTAGGTGAAAATTAGGGATGCTATTTCGTATTAATTTTTTATCAACCTCCCACTACTTGAAGTTATATTTCCCTGCAAAAATCATATAATGTCTTTAGTAAAGACGATGAACCCCGTGTGTTTATCTTCTTTTTCTTGACCATTCTGTTTGACAGTGACAATTTTAAATATATTGTCCCTGCTGTAAACGCAGGTGTGGGATTTTATTGCGATTTCAGTGCGCACTATGCTAAGTTTTTTTATGAGAGATAAGTTTTTTCATTATCTTGATAAATGTCCCTACGGCTATGTCCAAGTAAGTTCTCGGATGTAAACTGAAGAAGCGTTCTATGATGTAAACAGATTGAAATTCTAACTGGTAGTGCATTCCAATAACATTGGTAACAAAGCTTTTATGAATTTTCCAATTTGTTTTTTTCGGAGCAGGACCGTAAAGTGTCATGAAATAGATGTTGGAAAAGGAAATAAATAATTCTGTTCCGTTATTAGAGTGCGTGATAGAGCAATTTTCGTCTACAATTTTCCAACGAAGTTCTACGAATTGTATTCATAGTCATCCTTATTATCTAAGCGATTAAATTGACCTCAGTGACCTCGATTTGACCCGAAGGTAAATTGCTTTTTTTATAATTTTATAAATGCTGGACATTTTTCACACAGCATCATCTAGCCCCAAAGTAAGCAGAGCTTGTTTTATGAGAACTACATGACTGATATACTACTTATATACATTTTTTTTGTAAATATATACATAACATACATAGATAGAAAACACCCAGACCCGAGACAAATATTCGCAGATACAAACATTTGTCCCGCGGCGGGAATCGAACCCGCAACCTTCTGCGTCTCAGGCGGGCCTTCGCCCACTGCGCCACAGAGGTTGACAAAAATGTGTTTATGTTGGATGTCATTCATTGTTTTAACACGACTATATTATAACCTATGATGGAAATTCAGGACCAAAGGGTACAGGACATGGGCGAGTAGCCGGCTGAGACGCAAGGGCAGTTCCAGATACCTACGATACAAGGAATCCTAGTGTGTGGTCAGGATTATTTAGGGCTGTTGGGCGAATACGTACTTGTAGTATATGTATATTAAAATTGTACAGGCTATATATTCAAAAAACAAACATACAAACAAACACGCTCACGACTGTCTTCCCCATGGTGGACATCCTCAGGTACATACTCAGTGAGTAGATCTTTGAGGATACCAAGTAGGGGGTAGTCAGAGGCACGTCCAAACATTACATTTGGTAGATACCCGCGTTTTGAAGTAGTAAGCATTCCATGTGACAGGTTGCAAGCCCATCGCCGCTTATTGGAACACTAACTGTTAGCACATATATTCACTAGCTATATATTCACTTTACAAATAATCACGTAGACCTCCGTATTTCCTACATAAGCCTAAGAGTGCCATGCAAAACGATCCATCCACCATTTTCCCCAACCTATATGGTGCCATCGATCAATTTTGAGGTGTTTTTGCAAAACTACTAACCGATTACGATTAAAAAAAACCTTCAAAGCAGGCATAAACTACTCGTAACGCAGTTTACATATTGCCATTTTAAACAATATTTAGCTTTGCCTATCGTCCTTCCCTTGAAACGCTGCACCCCATTACAAATTTACAGCAATCCTTTGCATACCGTTTTTCAGGCACTGAAATATGCACTTATAAAGTATGTAGCACAGTTATAGCTGGACTATAAATCCGTATTACAGGGCAATAAGTCGTCGCCGCTGACGGGAAAGGCAATAAGCGGACTACATGCTCGGACAGACTTGTTTAGAGGACGCTGGAAAAATGCACGGTCTGTGAAGTTGAATTATAGAGCTGTTCGGTGTTTTCACGTCATTTTACACCGACTAAAAACACCGCTACAGACGGTCGTTTTAGTTTTAACGGGGAGATTGTTTCTACCTACTAAAACAAAAACAAATACGCTCACGACTGTATTCCATATGATAGGCATCCTCAAATAGGTACACAGTGCGTAGATCATTGAGAATACCAAGTAAAATGTTATATTTGGTACATGTCCGCGTTATTGAAAGTAGTTAGCATTCCACGTGACAGGTTGCAAGCCCATCGCCGTTTATTGGAACACTAATTGATGGCTCATACCTTTTGATTTTTCGGTTCTAGGATGTCATCACGATGTTATCTTTCCCGCTTTGAGCACGTGTTAGTGCGCGCAGAAATCTAAAAAGTTAGTGTACACACGTAATACCTAATTTGAATCTTTTCCGAAATTTTCACATAAATATAGCAGTAATTAGTTTGAGATGGGTTAGTTGCGGTCCGTTTCGTCACACATGGGGCGGGGGTGTGCCAGTGAGATAGCGGCCACGCATCGCTAGTCTTAACAAGGATGTAAATATTGCGGAAGAGCTTTTGTAAACATCAAGTCAAAATCATCATCAGCCGCAAGAAGTTTGATTCTATATACGAATCGTATTAGATGCCAGGGAAGTAATTATCCTGCCAACCTCGCATTGCTGTTTTCCAGTTCGAAGGGTATAAAATGCCGGTGAAATAAGGGGAACATAATCCATCTCTCTTGTCTTAAAAATAATGTAAACACTTTTAGATGGATCAATCAGGTGTGCAGGTAGATTAGACGAAATATGCCTCAAAAGATCTTAATAACTATTACTACTGTCACAATATAATTTAGTCAGAAACGTTCCGATTTATGCATAAATAAATAATAAAAATAAATAATGCTGGATATTTTTCACACAGCATCATCTAGCCACAGACTAAGCAGAGCTTGTGTTATGGGAACCACATGACTGATATACTACTTATTATACAGACCCGAGACAAATATTTGCAGATCATAAAAACATTTGTCCGGCTTCGGAAATTCAACCCGCAACCTTCGGCGTCTCAAGCGGACCTTTGCCTACTGCGCCACAGAGGTCGTCATTAATCACTCACTGTGCCTTAAAGCCTAACGTTATGGTGTTTCATGTTGGATTTTGATGACTTACGGTGCCGAGATCTGGACACTCATAGTAGGGCTAATCCACCAGTTCAAGGTTGCACAGCGAGCTATGGAACGAGCTATGATCGAGGTTTCTCTGGAACATAAAATCCGTAACGAGATTATCCGACAGAGAACGAGAGTCATCGACATAGCTCAGAGGATTAGTAAGCTGAACTGGCAATATATGCCGTAGAACCGACAACCATTGGGGTAAACGAATTCTTGTGTGGAGACCGCGTCTGGGCAAACGTAGTGTGGAGCGATGACGCAAGAAAGGCAACGGACAGAAAGTGGATGATAAGAGCCGAAGACCGGACTCAGTGGCGCGTATTGGTGCAGAGCAGTGAGAGCCTATGTCCAGCAGTGGACTAATGTGGGCTGATAATGATGATGATGATATTCGATTTATTTACTTTTATATAGGGGTTTGAAACTGTTGAGAGAACTTTGTTAAAAAATATGTCGCATCTAGTATTTTTAAACTTGTGTTGCTAACACCAGCACCTCGTTTACACAGTCCTGTAGCTTTGGTGGTGATTAAAATGCTTGTGTGTGTCGAATGATGTGTTACACTATGTTATCACAGGCCCGCTGCGGTATTTGATTTAGTCTAGCGGTGGAACTGTGAAAATAGGAACTGGTTTTGTATGGGCTTGTCTCTTTTCACCGCTAATCCTAGGAATATACAAAACTGCGTAGAGTTGGAAAAATATGAGGCAACATTATTGTTTATGTAAAACTGGCTGTGGTAAGTTTATTCAGGTTCATTCCAGTTGTCACGTTATAATGGACGTTTTGGATTATTCTCCGAATGGTTATTTGGTTTTTACAGTGTTAACCCACACTTAAGGAAATCACGATTTTATATTTCAAAAATGTAACCTCGGTGAGACTCAAATACGCGGGGCTTTGCAACTAAGCCACGAGATTATTACAAGCCTGGTCAAATTGCCGAAACCGACGAACTGTTTCAACTAAATTCAATACTACTTATCAATGTTTTAAGAGACCACAAAACTATTTCAAGATTCTGTCAACTTATTAACAATTTACTTAGTAAATTGAATACCCACGCCCCTAATACGTACCTTATTTACGTAGTTCAAAGTTGTGGGCTTTTATTCTATTTATTCAATGAAATATTGTTCTTTCATTTCTTTCAATTCATAAATAAACATCCAACAGAAACATGCATTCATAGTCCTGATACTAGAATTCCCTGTATCGTGGACTACGTGTACTATCAGGAACTACGAGTTTCGTGGTACAACGATAGCCGGATCAAATATCGGCAGAAGTTTATTTAATTAATTAGAAAATGCAAACATTTGATACGAAGCGGGAATCGTAACTGACCCCTCTTACGTCACAGCTGGCTGAGTTTTGTACATCAAAAATAGCCGGAAGCAACACTTTTAAAATTGAAATACATCACCCCTCGTCAATATAAAAATCTATCAGCTCAACATTAAAATCCAGCAATTTAACTTTGGAAACACAGAGAGAGCGCCAAAATGTATCTCACGTCAGACATGAATTGTTAAATGAGGAAATTGACATGGGAGCCCATCGACCCTCGAACTCGTAGTATCCAAAGACCCCTCGTCTTTTGAATTCATGAGATTGAAAGAGTTGTCTGTTTGTTTCCGTTGTGCCAATGCTTTGTTTTGGCATTCGATATTGGGGTGTTTTCTCGTCACACTTTTTGCTGTATCTTAGTGGTCACAATATTATAAATTATTCTTCAGTTGTGTTTGTCAGGTGTCAAAATAGACGGATGTCGATTACGAACGACGAGCATTAAATTACACAAAATAAAATATGTACGTTAAATGTATAAAATATTATACAAGCATAATTAAAATGAGTCTTGCGCAGGACTACACAATCGCACCTCTTTCGTTTCGTCATTCCACCCGCCGAGCCGCCACCGAGGTCGACGACGTAGTAATATGACGAATAGCCTACTTATGAGTAAAACTGAATCAGAAATGCCCTACCTGATCCATGTGTTAACTGTGTATATAAAACAATTCTTTAATATATACATATTATGAGATGTGTGACCGTTAGAAAACAAAAACATGAGTTTGTCTTTTGGATGGTCGACCTGACCCCAAGTTGTTGGTTTGTTGTGAGGTCAGGCGGGTTATTTTTGAATGAAACATTTCTAAAACCGTGAACATATCCGGAGCGGTTATTGCCTGTGATATGAGGCTTTGGCTTGATGCGCCACGCTCATAAAATATTCATGCATGGTTTGGCAGATGAACTGAGAATGGGTAGCACAGTGGGAACTAACTCGACCCTTATTCTGAAATAGAGTTCGTTTGGGTTGCATTCTAGATAACGCTCAAGTTTTAAGTCCTTTCTAAAAGACTGAAATACTCGTAACAGGCCACTGAAATAACATTCAAAAAATGTTTAATCACGACCGCAAAATAATGGTGTTGGTTCTATGAACTCCATATCAAAAAAATATAAATTGTCGCAACGGTGTATTTCGAAAAAAACAGACAATTTTGAAACTAGTTGCGGCCATATTTGACTTCATGTACTGAATGTCGCACATAATGTACACTATGTATTAGTGCTCTAACGATACATCATTCCGTATCCTTAGTAGCTCGTAGTAACCCTGTGCATAAGCCAGCCGCCCTCAAACTTTACTCCAGTCGGTTTTGGGCATTTTGTATCCAGGCCTTCCGATGTACATCAACGATTTCTATACACCTAGCTCTAGCTGTTGGTCTGCCTAGGCCCCTGGTGTATCCCCTCGGCCACGACTCAGTCAGGCCCTAACACTACCTGCCATCGCCAAATATTGCCAAGTTTCTGCCCAGCACCCTTGAGTTTTGTAGTACTGTGTAATAGTCTCCAATACCACAGTTCTACTC
The DNA here is from genome assembly GCA_961405105.1 of Perizoma affinitatum. Lineage (NCBI taxonomy): Eukaryota > Metazoa > Arthropoda > Insecta > Lepidoptera > Geometridae > Perizoma > Perizoma affinitatum. The sequence continues at coordinate 2,661,440 of OY560191.1, read as the reverse complement.
CAGATTTCCTTATTACAAACTCAATATATCAAAGAAGTGGCGAGCATGGTATGCGCAATGGCCTTTTGTGTGACTCTCATCCTGTGACGTCTCCTGAGTGTGCATTCATTCCTGTTTGAAATATGTTTCTTAAACTAGATTACAACCAGCAAACGTCGATGTTATAATCAGTTGCACTGCGGGTGATGCACTTCGCCCTCGCTTCTGTGTTCCAAATTAAACTTCTCATTGTGAGATGAAACTTGGCGCTGACTTGTCCCTTACTACGGGTTTATAATGTACTTTTGCTGTGCAAAGCTTACAATCGTTACTTGTTGGCGTAGTATATTTATTTAACGTATTAACGGAGTTAAAACAGAGTTAGAGCCATTTTGTAGGCCTATATTTCCCAGATGGAACCGTAAAGCCAAAAAAAGTAAAGTTTTTTTTAATATAGACACGTTTTGTATAAGTTAAATGAACTTAGGAGAACAATAAAATACTATTTTAAGTATGGCGGTGCGCAAAAAAGATTTCACCATTTTGCTTCGAAACCTTTTAAGAAGATGATCAAAACACCGAACTGAACAACGCAATGTAGAAAGGCCCCAACCTGATGGAACGATGACATCTTACGATGACGACCTCTGTGGTGCAGTGGGCGCAGGCCCGCCTGAGATGCAGTAGGTTCCGGGTTCGAATCCCGCTGCGGGACAAATGCTTGTATGATCTGCAAATATTTTTTATTTATTTATTTACATATACGTCTGTTTCTCGGAGGAGTAGGCAGATACCAAGGATATCACTTGCTACGATCCTGGCATCGCTTCGTTCATCCTCATCAAATTTTTCATACAAGCTCGGTGGTTTATTGTAATTCTGACCTGGCCATTCTCTAGAATATCTTCAATTTGGTCAGAGTACGTTCGCCGACGCCTTCCTCTTCCAACAATCACATTCACGCTCGCCTTGTATATTTGTTTTGGTAATCTTCTTTCATCCATCCCAAACCATACGCCCAAACCATCTCAACATACCTTTCTCAACTCTCGTTACTACATCTTCATTCACTCCACACTGCTCTCTTAACACACTGTTTCTCACTCTATCGCTCAAATTTACACTACACATACTTCTCAAAGCTCTCATTTAATTGTTTATTTATTTTAAAGCTTGCCGGACGTTGATGACTGGAAGTTCGTCATTTTACTTATGACACTGATCAATCACTGATCACCACTCAATAATGCTGAGCATAAGTGATCATGTTCTAACTATACTTTCAGAAAGTGTCAACATCACATTCTATAGATACTGCTGGACATAGGCCTTCTCCAAGGAGTGTCATGTCGAATAATTTTGGGCTACATGAATGCGGCTTCCCACAACCATCGGGTAGGGGTTTTCTTTCACTGTGTCTTCCGGTACATGGTCGCCATTCGAGAACTATTCGAGAACAGAACACGTAGTAGAGGGTATTTGTGTCAGTCAAAGTTGGGGCGGTGCTGGTTCTTTTATTGTGGCTGCTAGCTGTCGGCTCCCATGTAAATCCATCTATTGTTATGACTACCGGCTTGCGAATGCTCTGCTGCATTTAAAGTATTCTGAAATTGCTTTTGTTGAGCAAATTAAGTTATGTCTATGCGCCCGGAAATATTCACTTTGACACTTCATTTAGTTTATTTATTCGTCATTACGTTGTCTCTTTAAGCATACGACTTTTGATTGTATTTTTAAATGGACCGGTATAGAGATTTGTTTTTTTTATCTTGATTAGACCTACATTCAACCAAAATCTTAACTGATATGGCCTGCTTTAAAACACGATAAGCATGTATTTTTCACCACGACGATTATTTAGATCTTCTATCTAAATAATCGTCGTGGTATTTTTATTATTATTAGGTATTTTTCCAATATATGTATAATGAAGCACTTGATTCTAAATTGTTTTGATAATATTATCATAAATATGATAATATTTTTCCTGCTGACGTTTCATTAACCGTTTAGAAGTCATACCTCATGAGCCAAAACAACCCACGATAATTTTAATCAGCCCAGTTCCCGTACTAAAACAGTTAAAGTAAAATGTTTATTTAATAAACCTCAAAATCGGTATTCTACTCAAAGACAGTTGGCAACCCTTCCTACGGAAATTATGATTGATAGTGGCTCGAAAGTAGGCTAATACTTACTCATAACATAGCGATCTGATAACTTCCTAAACCCTCATCAAAAGATCAACGTTTCTACCAATTTCTGTAACATAATCATAGATTTGACGTCACAGTATACATTTTATGATCTCGATACAACCTCTCAGTTAAACTCGGGTATAACCACAGAAAAGATAATAGTCACATTTGATCACGCTGATGCCGGCCTTCGACTTTGTGCAAAGCGAGAATCGTACGGACTTCATACGACTTGCAATGGTGACCTTCATAGAAGGGCTACCACTGCAAATGTACTACTTTTTAACCGACTTCAAAAAAGAAGGAGGGTCTCAATACATCTGTATTTTTTTGTGTGTTTTAATTATTTTTTTTACCCTACCTAAATTCTTAAGGCAATTCCTTAAGAATTTTATGAAAAATTCCCACCCCTAAAGTTGAAAAAATGGAAATTAAATTTATATTAACATTGGAGTTTTATTCAACTACCCGTTATTTAAATAACGTTTTTATTTTTACCTGAAAAAAAAATCAATTAAACTGTTTTAGTGAAAGGATAATACTAATTTACTCCTTCCCGCTCGTTTTTTAATATCACTCATAAATATCACTAAATCGGCCGATAGGCGCAGATTTCCCAAAGCTAGTATTTCTGAAAGCTCATCTGTGACATACACAGTTTCTGTGACTGTGATACTGACAATGTTTTCCTTCACCGTTTTTAGCACGTGTTGAATTGAAGCAAACACATAAATTGCAAAATTCATTGCTTCGACCTTTCTAATTTGAAGGCGGGGTGCAGCTCAATATGACAACACACTTTTCTAAATATAAAAAAAAAATAAGCTATATTGAGCTTTTAGTTCAGCACGATATAGCCCACTTCACATTCGAGAGATCCGGAGTGAAACAGGCCTGCTAGGGGACATTCAGACTAACGCAGCAAAGTGGTCGTTATCTGTGATTTATTCGGAACTCGAACGGTTGGCCCAGGTGACTTTATTAACATACTTGTGTAGATTGCGCTTTTTATTCAATTCCGGTTCGCGAGCTTCCAATTGATAAGTGGTTGGAATTTGGGAGTTATTCGAATACCGCTTATTTCAAGGTTATTGAACAAAGATATTGATTTAAAATGTTTAGAATACTGACAACTGTTGGGGAAGAAAGGTCCAAGCCGGACGATGTAGTCTAGAAAGGCTCTCCACCCGTTGACACCTTACTTGCGGGTGGGTGGAGGTGGCCCAAGATCGTTCGTCATGGCACTCTTTGCGGGAGGACTACGTCCAGCTGTGGATTTCTATAGGCTGCTCACGAAGAAAAAGAAATGACAATGAAAAAAATATTTATTTGTCACAACATGGAAAAGAAAAAACCTACCATATTAAAATGAAGAAATATTTAGAAATATTTATTTTTGACATAATAAAATGTTACAAATTGTATATGAATCCATAGAAGAGGATGTTACGACAGATAAGCTTTTTTTTTTAGCTAACCTGTATCGTCCCTGTGGGGCAAAGATCTCCTCCAAATTATTCCATCTATTCCGGTCTCTAGCGATGATTAAAACTATTAAAAAAAATAACAAATATGTCAAGTATGTATTTAGTCTACTTATACTTGACTGAACAGAAATGCCCCTCGCATCTCTCTTATACATGTTCTACAATTCTACATGATGATTTAGAACACCCTGTGTAAGCTTACAATAATGATGCTGAGACAATCTCAATAATAATTCAGCGTTTACGACCGACCCGGTTAAAGGTTGACAAAATTTAACTGTCCCATAAAAAGTAGGTTACCATACAAATGGAGAGTCCTCCAACCTTTTCGAGTGTCGTCTAAATTCACGAAGGTCATGCGTTAAATTTTAGGCTCTGTTTTAAATTAATGAGTATTTAAACATGTTAAGTGACATATAATTCATCGCTGTGTTCTGAGTTTAATTAAGTCTAGCTGTATTGTTTAGGGAATGCTTGACTTGAAATATGAAATTATAAAAAAATACTAACAGACCGCCTGCGACTTCGTGCGCGTACAATCTTCAATCCCACTAAATAGCATTTCTTATAGGGGCCGAAAAATAGTGAAATTAAAAATTACTTGTATTTGTAGAATCTACTTTTAAAGATTATTTTAGGTCGAGAACCATCATTTTATATAAATGATGATACCATGTCAAAAATTGGAGCTTTTAAACTGTATCATTATTTTCAACATAAAATCTGCCAAATGGTCCTAATGATAACAATTGGCCACAAAATGCCTACAATATTCTTCCGAGTACAGCACTCAGCTACGCCATTACATTGTGATTCCAAAGCCCCCCCACCTCCTCAATTATCCTGCTTACTTTACCCCCCTCTTTACCCTACCTAACTCCGGGGTAAGACAATACGAAGTTTTAATTATTAACAATTAACAGCAATATTGCATTGTTGTTACTATGTGGGTATCCCAGTGATACCATAGTATAACATAGAAAACAAAAGGGATTCCCCTTTTGTTTTCCGGTGATAGTGATGTGTAGGCGAAAATTCTTATCGAAATGTGCCCGGAAAAGTATTTGCTTTTAAACCGAGTGGCCACAGTCATAAAACCTACATATCGAGTACTAGGACCAGTATTTGGTATGAAAAGGCATAAAAGAACGTATGCGGCTCGGAGCCACCGGCATAGCTTGAGTGTATTTAGGATGAATTTTGACTAAAAACGACACGTTTTGTCAGTTTACGGTTAGGTGTGTCATATTAACACGACCTCTGTGGCGCAGTGGGCGAATGCCCGCCTGACACACAGAAGGTTGCGGGTTTGATTCCGGCTGCGGGACAAATGTTTGTACGATTAGCTAATGTTTGTCTCGGTTCTGGGTGTTTTCTAAATATAATATGTATGTATTTACAAAAAAAAAGTATCCATAATACAAGCTCTGCTTAGTTTGGGGATAGATGATGCGGTGTGAAAAATGTCCAGCATTATTTATTTATTTTATCCCATATATGACCAGTTCTGCTGCTCGATATGTAGGACGACTATAGTCACCGCGCTCCAGTCTATTTCGTAATGTAAGTACCTGTACACAATAACAGGCGTTAATGTTCTAGATCATTTCATTTGAATAACAATGGATGGATTGAATCAAAATGATGAGCTTGCGCTAAACTGCGGCCGCAATAGGTAAACTTACCGCGATGATGCCAGTTCAATGGTAGACCCGCAGCCGTCACCCCAACTGCCGTATATCAACCCTATCATATCCACGCGTATGTGAAGTTTACATCATTTTTCCGAATTAATGTAGACTCGTATGTATATAGATACGAACGTATAGAAATTTGTAGCTTTATTGAATATCACCGTAGTTAATATGTTAAGGTACCAGTATCTCAACTTTATGTAGCTTGCACTCACACATACATTCATCAGTGTATTGAATTGTTTGCATCATGATTTTAAATGTTGTAAGTAAACGTAGAAAAAAAAACATTGCAATGCATAAAATAGCAAGCTAACTGAGCCACGGGGACTGTCGGAATCTAGGTTGATTTGGGATGAATAAATTAATTTGACTAAAAATGAGAGGTTTTTTTAGATTTTTGCTGTGATAATAAAATTTCAAATTTTAAGAATCATTCAAGAAAACTAGGTTTATATCGTAGGTCCGTATTCCAGAACGAATACAAACAAATGTACATATTTTGTGACTTATTTGAATTTAGAACTGACACAACAATTCTATTTGAGTCTAGAATCTGTTTTTTTTAGGAGTACAGCTTTTAAATAAAGACCAGGACAGATATAGGAAATTTGTTATAAATCTATCAAACAGCCATCATCAATTTGACGTCAGATTTGAAACGACATGGATTTGTGAGTAGTCTGATATTCGCTCCTGCGTATCCTGCATGTAGCTTAGCTACTGATTACCCATGAGTTACTGTGGCATCATCGTTGATATTGCACCTGCGGTCGTCGATATTGCCTCCGAGCGCTAGTTACGCAATTTATAGCTATGCGGGGAAGAATAGTTGATTTTAAAATGAAATTGTAGAATTTGATCACGTAGGGGATGTCGGATACGAATGCATTAAGTTCCAGGGTAACAGATGAACACCTAATATTAGTTATGGGGTTTTTCGGTATGATAGGCTGATTTACGAATATCAGAAAAATAAAGATTTTACAAGACCTTCACAGTTTAGAGTCATTCTTTCCAGAGCTCAGACAGTAGCTAGTATTAAGAATGAATGATCTATATTTAATTGTATCTCGTCAATTTTATCCACATTTTATTCAAAAAACTTGTCCTCCTAATCTAAATATATAAAACCATTGCGTGACTCACTGACTGCCTGTCAACGCACAAGCCAAACCATAGTTTCATATTTTTATTTGTGTGTGTGAGGGTGCACCTAGAATTTTCTAATTCTAGAAAATTTGGAATTTTCCTAGGTGCACCCTCCTCCCTCAGATATTTCCTCCCTTAAACCTTCCGGCGTTAGGTGAAAAAAGCTAGCGAGGTGCGGGTCTGATTTTTCAAAAGTCAAAAGCACGCAGTTGTTGCTCTTGATTTTTGCAAACACAGACACGAACAGGTCCCGGTTAAGAATACGCGTCGCCCCTCCCTCACCCCTTAAAACTGTGTGACTTGAAAAGATGAAAATCGGTGTGTAATTTCCATGAATTTCCTGACTCCCTAACCGGAAGCAAATTGATTAGCCTCAGACTTGATCCCTGAATCTCTTTGAGACATGAATGGGAATTTAATACAAATTTCTGAATATTTCACCTATTATCTTGGAGTGCCAAGATAATAGGTATCTCAATGAAATAGAGTACCTACCTTATCTTTTGTAGTTCGAGAGATTTGTTCATAGGAAATATCAATACAAATCGAAATAAAAACGGCATTTTTATTTTTTTGAAAAACGGTTGTTAGCCTAAAAAAATATTTATACACTATTTAAAGCGTACATCTTTCATCTTTCTACACGTGCAGTCTGTGGGCTAAATATACACAGAAATCCTATAATGCCCTACGGATCCAATACAACAACGGTTTCAGGACGCTGCTGAGGCTGCCGCGTTTCGGCAGCGCATCGGGGATGTTTGCAGACGCACACACAGACGACTTTTATGCGATTATGCGCTTAAGAACCGCATCACTGTTGAGCCGCTTGCGCGGCAGCACCAACAGCCTTGTGACCGTTGTTGCTAATGACATGTACTCTATTCTAATGAGGCGCTGGCTGGTGGAACTTGGGCCGATCTCTCGCCTGGTCTTCAAATGGATGCATTAAGTAGGTTATAATTTGTAAAAAAAAAATATATTTAAGTGATTTAATTTAATTAACTAATATAGTTATAGGTACCTTTTATGTAATATTAACTCAATATGAATCTTGGTCTGAAATAAACAAATATTATTATTATTATAGAAAAACAGTAGGGCTCTATTTCTCATCATGGTTCTACAAAAGTGCCTTTGACCGAAAGGGAAGATTTGTATTAAATTAATTCAGTGCGCTTCTCAGATATTCATTGCATGGACGGTCATTTTGACGGGATGATATTTTTCTCACCAATACATTGTACATCAAATTCTAGTGTAAAACAAGTCAGTTTGCTTAATGAGCTACAGGGTGGTACCTAAGTGGTGGCCCCGAGACCGTTAAATGAGCGCATTTCGTCCGCTGGCAAGATGGGTTTGCGACATAGTAAAAACCGCAAGTGTGTCGGATGGTACAAACGAAGAGAGACCTATGTCCAGGTTTAGACAGACTACATTATGAATAGAATGATGATGGAACTAATTCAGAATGCTCTAATCTAAGCAAAGACTGCATGAACTCGATAAAGACTGCATGATCTCGATATTCCAAACATACCGAGCAACTACTTCCTAGCGAAATACCATAACGACTATACATTTAGCAATATTGAGTGCGCAATATTATTACTCGACTTTGCTAAGTTCTGGTTATAACCGCGACCAAGTGTAAAAGCCCTGTTTTTCCACGCGACTGGCTGGAATGCCAGTTCTTCTGAAGTTGGTCGTGGGGAGTCCCCCGTTGAGCCTTTAATGGAGCTTTCGATTTCTTTGCCGGAGTATGAAATATTTTATTTTAGTTTCGATGTTGTGTGGCTTTTTGGTTTACGCGCGTGATGGGAAAAGTTGTGGCTTAATCTAAATGATGCATTATTAATAAAAAAGGCTTTTGCATGGGTTAGGAACAGTGAAATGATATTTCTTAACGCTATTTCCCGCGCGATTATCGAAAATATCGTCGGCGTAGCCGGAAAACTAAGATTAAAAAGCGAAAAAAATGGATTGAAGGACTAAAAATTAACTAAATTATACTGGTAACAAGTGACCTGGGAAAGCGTCTTGCTACATTTCGAAAGCGCTAATATAATGCTGCAGCGTTCAAAGTGTTTGTTATTTATTGCATACATACCTAGATAAATTCACACCTGATTCTCGGAAAGCTGTGTCGGCCTAGCGGGCGATACCCCGACTTCTGATCCGGAGGTCGTGGGTTCGAACCGGTCGTGAACCAATGCATTTTTCTACTCGAAACATTTATGTGCGCATTTACACGTGCTCAAAATGGTGAAGGAAAACATCATGAGGAAACCGGCATGCCCTAGAACCAAAAATTCGAAGGCATGTGCCAACAGTTAGTGTTCCAATAAGCGGCGATGAGCTTGCAACCTGTCACGTGAAATGCTTACTACTTGCAAAACGCGGGCATGTGCCACATGTAATGTTTGGACGTGCCTCTGACTACCCCCTACTTGGTATCCTCAAAGATCTACTCACTGAGTATCTGAGGATGTCCACCATGGGGAAAACAGTCGTGAGCGTGTTTTTTTTATTTTTATTTTCGGAGTAGTAGATACAGATTAAGGATTTGCACTTGCTGCGATCCTGACATATCTTTTTTGTTTCATTCACTCTCATCTCATTCTTCACCAATGACATAGCGCGGCGCTTACACGGTTGAACAAGCAGATGTACGGATAGGACTGGCTTCAACTACCTTAGAATAATTACGAGTATTAACAACCACACTTTGGTCCTAAAGATACAGTCTCTGTACAAACATTTTGAAGATCCACCACTGCCGTATAAATATGGCTATTCAAATAATATTTTAGGGCTTATTTTACTAGGTCTAAGAAACTATTAAACAATATTTTGATATTACCTCTCTGAGTAATAATATGAAACAGTCAACAGCTTAGAAATTAGCTGACCGTAAATTATTATAAAAGCAACAGATATGCCAGTTGAGCGAGGATTATCAAAACACTGTGTGGATTTGTTTGTTCATGTAATCATTATTCGAATTATTTTATTTTGTCGTATACAATTTACTGGTGTTCATTTTAATTGAAAAGTAAGTTTTGTGGCGGCAAATAACTAGAAATACTTTTTTAGGCGTTAAACAAAATTACAAAAAAACCCTGGAAAATGTTGTCTTTAACTACACTTCATAATCTAGATAAGAGGTGTGGGTTCGGTTTTTGCTGCTGCATATATGCTTGCGTCATCTGTGAACAAAGTTCCTGGTTTGGGTTTGGCAATCCAGGGAATCCAAGTGACTGTTATATGAGTCTTAGTATTATTGTCTATTATCGAGCCCACAATGCATTCGTCGTATGGTGAAAATCTACTACGTTGTCGACAGAGGAATAAATCAATTTAAGTTGAGCAGGACACTTGGCCATTTCATTGAATAAAATTAATGAAACGTATGAAACGAATTATTGTACACCTTAAACAAATTACAAAATAACATAATCCTGTTCTAAAAGAAAGTACAATAGGCGATCTTATCGCTTAGAAGCGATCTCTTCCACAATACCTTTGGATGTAGATGCTAATAAGAGATCAATGACCATGTCTGGCCTTTAGCAAAGCTTTGATCGGGTGGTGGAGTCACCACTCCGCCTCCAACACTCCGTCTGGACGAAAAAAAGGGGGTTGAACTGTAGATAGATCGATAGTTTTTTATTCAACACATACAAGTAAAAACGACAAAAACTAAACAATTAAAAAAAAGGTCCTATCTCAGCTTATTGCGGTACCGAAACGTTTGCAGGGATCACCTAAACGATATACACACAGGACAGTGGAGCCTTCGGGATTGAGATGATAATGATGATGACGGGTACCTCCCATTTGTTCTATGGAACAGTGACGTCATAGAACTGTTAACATTTTTCTTTCCTAGCAGTTCCATGGTAGAACTATTGAGATAAAAAAATTACTATTTGTTCTATAGAACTAGAAGCACCTCAAGTTTCGCATCAGTCCCATAAAAAAATATTTAAATTCTTTTAAATATAAATTTTTAATTGAATTTTAGGTCAAGAAAGCAAGGGCTATTCTATGGAACTAAAAAAAATATTTTTTGTTTCAACAGTTCTACTATGGAACTTTTGGGAAAAAAAATATCGCAACAGTTCTATGACGTCATAGTTCCATGGAAAAAATGGGAGGTACCCATGATGACTGAGTTCAGAAAGAGAGCTCTAAACATCTGGTTTACCATAAATAGTATCAGTTTAGCTCGTAACCCAAACAGTGTCACCATCATATCGCCGCAACCGCAGACTAACACATAAATCATAAACTTTTCATTGAATATACTATTATGGTTTATGTTGGTGAAGTGTGACCACAATTCCCGATAAATATTATCTTGATCTTGCAAGTTAGGAATGATGTTACCTATATTATAGACTACAGGTTCGAAATAGTCTTGAATAATTCTGCCTTATTTTGCGGTTAAAACAGAATATTTACCATGGTTTGTGAGTTTGATTGTTTTCTGATATTTCGGCATCTTTGATTGTTAACGATATATCACTATTGCCGGTTACATTAATATTGCATAACCATGTAGTTTCCATCTTGTAATTAAGATCTTAAGACCTTAGCAAAAACGTTTAAAATGTGGTTTACCAAGAAAACTCTTGAACACTATTATACGGACGAGATTGAAAAATAAATTCAATAAAGAAATTCCTCAAGAATTTGACCCCGTTTGCGTATCACGGATATTCAAAGCCAGTTTTTTTTCAATTCCGTTTTCAAAACGCTCTAAATAATATCCTCCATATAAAGTTTTGTAAATATCAGCTTTGTAACTTTGACCTTTACGTTGCGGATAAATATGTCTGCTCAAAGCACTTCTATTATACAAACAGAGCATTTTGTTTTAATTCGACACCTTTTATTAGAGAGCCGTTTATCTAGTGATGTTCTTTATTTTATTTTAATATGTTTTAATTATGGTCGGAAGTAACGCTTGACCTATGGATATTATAGTTACTAATACATGGACAGTATATTTTTTTATGACATATTCGTGTATCTAAAGGCCTCCTTTATTTCTTCCAGACTTCGCGGTCTTTGACTACGTCTTTCTAGTTTTATCAGGAATTGCTTCTAACCGCCATCTAATAAATAAATAAACAACATACACAGTACTGAGACCACTAGGATTCCCGGTATCATGGGTATAAGGAACTACGAGTATCGTAGCGGGAATAGAGCCCTCTTGAGTTGCAGCAGACTACTCGCCCACGCGCCAGCGAGGTCGCCTTGTCGCTGAGACGCCACTCGGTAACTATTTATATTTATTTATTTATACTTCCGCACAAACAATGTAATGCTAGGAGGACTTAATGCTAAAGCATTTTCAACCAGTTATCCATCTACTATCTTTGCCCACGGCTCACAGACAAAAACAGAGAAAGCTTATTTAACCATAAAGACGAGCGTAGATATTTATCTTTTTACGCCGTAGATAGTCTACGCTACGCCGCCGTCGTGGATTCTACGCAGTGGAATTTTTATAAGTACCTACTTCAAAGCTCTCTCTCGTTCCGTTAACTGGGTTTATTACAAAATCATGTGCACCCTACTAACACGTCTGTCCCCAAACTTGGTGAGAAACAGTTCAGACAGTATATTTACATCACTGGCCATTTCGACGAGGTAAGCGAGATTTATCGTTGTAACTGCCGTAGTCTTTGAGTCGCGGGTAAGAAACTTCATCTTTTAGTTTTAATACGAGGGTCCTGCAGGGGAAACTTTGTAGTAAGCCTGTTCAATAACTAAAGTAACATTTATAAGCTAGTGGAAATTGGTTAATACTTTCCTTTTATATCTAACGGGTGATTCATTTAGAGGTACTTTTTTGTCTAGGTATTTTTTGACAGATGAAGCGTGAGTCGTGATAACCTTTTATGGTATTTTTGTTCAGTATAGTTTGACATTTCATCATGGAAAGACTTAGCCCTGCACAGCGTCTACAAATTATTCAGCTGTATTACGAAAAGCTTGAAGAAAATCCACAGTTTTCACAAAAATTTTGTTAAGTGATGAGGCTCATTTCTGGCTTAACGGATATGTCAACAAACAAAATTGCCGTATTTAGTCCGAAGAGCAACCTGAAGAGATTCAAGAACTGCCATTACATCCAGACAAAACAACGGTTTGGTGTGGTTTATGGGCCGATGGAATCATTGGCCCATATTTCTTCAAAAACGAGGTCGGCCAGAATGTAACTGTCAATGGTGACCGTTATCGTGCCATGATAAGAGACTATTTGTTTCCTGAAATTGAAGACCGTGATCTCCAGGACATTTGGTACCAACAAGACGGCGCCACTTGCCACACAGCACGTGAAACCATGGCTTTATTGCGTGAGCAATTTGGTGAACAGTTAATTTCGCGCTTCGGACCGGTGAGTTCGCCGCCTAGATCCTGCGATATCACACCCCTAGACTTTTTCCTTTGGGGCTATGTAAAATCCAAAGTCTATATGGATAAGCCAGGTACGATTGAGCAACTGGAAGCCAACATTACTCGCGTTATTCACCAAATACCAATCGAAATGCTCGGACGCGTAATCGAAAATTGGAACGGTAGAATGGACTATGTTAACCGGAGTTATGGCCAACATTTGAATCAAATAATCTTTAAAAAATAAATGTAAAGAATAGTTCTTTCGTATAATAATAAAAATTACCCGATAAATTTGTTTTTATTTAAAAAATAAATCATTTTAAAAAAATACCTCCAAATGAATCACCCATTATTTCACCCTTATACATATATTTTAAATGTCATCAATAAAATACACAGTATAAAATATATAAATGTGTATATATTTTTTTAAATGTCATCCATCAATAACGTTTTGCACGGCGTGATGTAATGCTTTCTGATTGGTGTTCACCGTCACGTAACTGAATGCCTGATTTTACAGAAACTATTTTACTATTTTCTTTCTGCTTAGTTTGGGGCTAGACGATACTGTAAGAAAAATTAATGAAAAAAAAGAGTATTTAATATGTTTTATTTGTTCCCCATACACAAAAGTTGTAAACAAGACGAAACAAAAAAGAGACAAACTAGGTGCCTAATTTGTATGGGTTAAATCGGTCCCGACAGCATTATGCAGGACCAAAACCTAGGTATGTCAGGTGCGGCGCTGATTTTTTTTACCAGCATTTTTTTTTTATATCCAATTTATTCTGACACAAGCCTATTAATAGGTGTCGCTTTGCTTATTCAATTTTAAATAGGTTTTAAAAAATTTAACACACACTAAACCAACTTTTGTGTCTCAGCTGGCTACTCTGTCACTGGTCAAATAGTTTTGATGTTGTCAATAGTTTTTATAGTATTTTATTGACATTTAGAGTAATGGCCAGTCTAAGAATGTCGATACAGTAACAATCCCATCTTAAAAAGAGTCTAATAAACTTATGGACCTACAATTCCATAAGTTTTTTAGACTTGAAATAGCTAAATATATTCAAATCGCAATTGCAAAACCATTTCGCTAGAATGTGCCTCAATTGCACCGCAAACTTGTCTCAGGCCAAAACAATTAGACGAATCAATCTGACGCGCAGACAGACTTACAGCATCAGATGCACATCAAAGCCTCCCCAATTTGACAAAGCACAGCTGGTATCAACGATGATAAGCAGTATTGACGATCTTGGTTGCGCCGCAGCCGAGTAGCCGGATGAGATGTAACAAGTGCGGACGAATGTTTGCAGGTATATCAGACAGATAACCTCTGTGGCGCAGTGTGCTAAAGCCCACTAAGGTACACATATTTTCTATGTATAATATGTAGTCTTTTACAAAACAAAATGTATATAAGTAGTTTAACAGTCATGTATTTCCCATATCACAAGCTCTGCTTATTTTGGGGCTGATGCTGTGTGAAAATGTCCAGCATTATTTATTTATTTATATCGGTTCTGGATCTTGTGGTTCCACGGTGCTCATAGTTCCTGATACCAACGACAAGAAATCTTTGTGTGGAGTCAAGACTATGCATTGTGTTATTATTATTATTAGACTGATTATGTGCCAAATGATAGGATGAAGTCGCATCATTTTACTCTCAAATGCTATTTCGCATACTGAACTGTCCTTACTGCTTGTAAAGTATATCAATACTGTGCTGTCATGTTTGATTAATTAATGCTCAGCCATCTGGCTCCCGTTTGGAGTGGAATCCCATTGCATATCTCTTTCCTCCACTTTGTGGTACAGGAATATGCTTTGGCATCCTCCGTTTGAGCGTTTCCTCTTGAAAGATAATATATACCGTAATATGCTTTGAATACCGTAGTGAGTTTTATGACCGTGTTTTTTGTAAATCCAGGCCCCTTTGACAACAACCACTCTCTGTTGACGTTAACGCCTGCGGAAAGATTAAATTATGTATGGAAATGACATCAGCTGTTGAGATGTCACGTGACTGCTGCCAATTTTTTTTTTGACGATTCATCTTTCTGCTATAGTGTGGTGCCAATCGAATAAGGTGAATCGTATTAAATTCTGCTCATATTTAAAAAGCGTATAGCTATTTATTATGTAAATGACAAATCTATGAGTCATGTTGCACAAATGTTTTGGCGAGTCAAAGTAAATTGAGTGAACTTTACGTAACATTCTTTAAAAAAACTTTTGTTAGCTTCACAAAAATAACCCCTCACCCCCTAAGTGGTCGTTCTGAGTCTCTAGGTACTCTATTTTTAGTTATTTAAGTTTTTTATTTTTGTTGCGTCTTTATATAGTTTAAAAAGTATACATAATCACTCTCATAATCTGCATAATTATTATGTATAATACTTAAATAGATGCCGCGTATCGCAGTTGCTGGCCCGCACGTCCACCGGCGTCACGGAAGACCAGCGTTTTGGTGGCACAAAGTGCTTCCATAGTGCTGAGTGGCGGCCGTTTTTGTTGTCAATCTCATTTTGTTTATTACTTTTACGTGTACTCCTGTATCCTTTATTTGACACAAAATAAAATATTTTTATCTTTATCTTTATCTTTATCTAAATTAACATTGAGTTTCGAATGAATTTTTGTAAGAATAATATAGGTGTTTATTTGAAAAATTCCACTCCTTATCATAAAATCACGCTTGTTAACAGGAGTAGGCAGATACCATGGAACTCCAGTTGTTACCATCCTGACATACCTCCTTCGCTTCATTCATTGTCCTAACTTTCTTCATACAAGCTCGTTCTTTTAAATAGTTCTCTCCATCCTAAGGTTGTCTGGAAGAAATCGCTTTCAGCGATAAGGCCGCCCGTTGTGCGTTTCTTTTGTTTTTAGGTCTTTTATTATGTTTCTATGTTTTGTACTGTAAATTGGTGTTATGCACAATAATGAGTTTATCTATCTATCTATCTATCTATCTATCTCGTCGATTAAGGATACTCTTGTCTTGGTTTCCCTAGAAACTTCTCGGCAGACGTTCGTCAGGGTGATTCTAACTCTTTTAATTCAATTAAATGCATTTAAACTATGCTTTACAACTTACAGTAACCTCGGCCCACAACTTCAACCCCGTGGTATCCGGATAAAAAGTAGCCTATAAAGTAATATATAGGTGTCGAACTATATACTTCTTTATAGGCTACCTGTTCCAAATTTTATCCAAATCAGTCCAGTTAATATGGTGATAGTTCAAACATAATAAACATTCACGCAGACGGTGGCGGGTTCAATTCCCGCCGCGGCACAAATGTCTGTATGACCTGCAAATATTTTCTATTTGTTTTCTATGTTAAAATGTATGTATTTACAAAAGAAAAGAGTATCAAAGTAGTATATCAGTCATCTAGTTCCCATAAAACAAGCTCTGCTTAGTTTGGGGCTAGATGATGCTGTTTGAAAAATGTCCAACATTATTATTTATTATTATTATTCAAAATTTCATATTTAGGTACACATAACTTTTGCATCGACTGATGATAATGTAAACCCCTTTTTTACCTCCTATTTATTACAGTATAGTCTGAGCTCAACTTAAAAACTTCGTCTAGCTCTCAATAGTAAAAGCCTGTTAGAATACGACCCTCCCTTTATAGGCTTCATGTGTAGCGAGGAGCAGCCACTTAGGTATGTGTCTTAATTAAGAGAATGCGTGGAGCCTGCATGTGGCGTCATATGAATCTGGCACGAAACGCTATGAGTGGAGGTTTCTATGTGCTACTAGCTTCTGCCCACGGCATCGCCCGCGTTGCACCCGGATAAAAAGTAGCTTACGTGTTATTCTGATGTATAAGCTGTATTACTGTAAAGTTTCAGCTAAATCCGTTCAGTAGTTATTGCGTGAAAGAGTAACAAACATCCATCCTCACAAACTTTCGAGTTTATAATAGTAGTAGGATGTTTCTTGGCTATATATCAGTACAAACAAAACAAACACGTATACTCGTTGAGTAGATGTTTGATGATATCAAATATGGGGTAGTCAGAGGCACGTTCAAACATTACAATAGGGACATGCCTGCGTTTTGCAAGTAGTTAGCATTCCACGTGACAGGTTTTATTGAATCGCAATAACAGCTCATAGTAAGTAGCTCTGACGTCACTGAGACTTGTTCGCTAACAAATCCGATAAGCTTATACCTACTTGATATCCTCAAAAATCTACGTTCTGAATATGTATCTGAGAATGTCCTTCATGGAGGACAGTTGGTGAGCGTGTTTGTTTTTATAGTTTTGTTTATTTAAATAGATAATAGATAATGCTGGACATTTTGCAACATCATCATCTAGCCCCGAAGTAAGCAGAGCTTGTGTTATGGGAACAACATGACTGATATACTACTTAAATACTTTTTTTTTTGTAAATACATACATATTATACATAGAAAACATCCAGATCCTGAGACAAATATTTGCATATGCAAACATTTGTCCCGCGGCGGGAATCGAACCCGCAACCTTCTGCGTCTCAGGCGGGCCTTCGCCCACTTCGCCACAGAGGTCGTTGAGATTGATTTGTTTTGTAACAAATCAATCTCAAAATAAGAATTATCGTGGTCGCTGCGACCTGCAACCGCAAATATGTAAAAAATGTTTTAGCCTCAGTTTCAGCTCAATGAAATCCAATATTTAGATGTCTGAAACATCTTACAATATTATTACGACTATACCACGTACTTAACTATTCTCCTGATGAAGTTTTGTTGACCGTTTAGAGGTCCTCATGAGCACCGTCAGCGGCCACGCTCGACGGGAAGTTCTCGTCTCACGACCGTAATAATAATATTCTAAACTGATATCAAACCACAATAATTTCAAATGCCTGAAACATCGCTTGAATCTCCGTCGTCACAATCCAATTCAATGTCGAATTCAAATGAATTCCAGACGAGCGGCATGCAGTCGGCGCAGAAAGACGCACTCGCTTAATTAAAGCACGTATCTGAGGCTAAATCTTTGCGGGTGGAGTGGTTTCAAAAGCAATGAAGTTTCTTCTTCAAACAATGTAGTTTCAATAGTCGTTTTAATTATCTTTAATTAATTTTCAAACGACTTTAAAACAGGAGGTTGTGAACCTCTTCGTCTGTTTTTTTTTGTGTGTAGGTTACGCGATATCTCATACCCATAGTGAATTGATTTTAAAACCTCACTCCTGTGGGTGAAAAAATTATGGACATATTTTTATTATTGGACTTTTCATCGAGTTCCCGATCGGTTTTTATCATTTCGTAAAATAAATTATATTGTGTATATTTTTTCGCGATGTCATCACCAATTGTGAACCGATTCTAATGATCATTTTATTAAAGGTATACTTCAAGTGTGATCCCATATAAATTTTATAAAAAAATACCACTTCTAAGGTTAAAAAATAAAGCATAAAATTTAGCATTGGGCTTTATCAATTTCCCGTTATTTGAAGATGGTTTTTATTTTTTCCTGAAAAGAACTTTTCTTTTTTTGTTTCAGGTATGAATCTTGTTGTCAAAGTGCACTGTGGGGCTGCAAGCATACGATTGGTAAGGGGTCACCGTTGCCCAAGCATACTGCCCACCTGTTGGTAAGCGTTTATCGTTACCTATGGACGCTTACAACACAAAAGGCATTACAAGAGCGTTCCTGGCCCTTTAAAATGCCCTTTTTGAAGAATCAGTATGGCCTGCCGATGGCAAGCGGTGCGGTGATAAACGGTAGAAATCAGGTCAATCGTCACATCTCACTGGACAAATTGGAAGAATCAAACAGTATCCTTATTTTCTTTAGACGAACACGTGATGAGTATCTGTGACCCTGCAACACAGGCTCTTTGAGACCTAGTGTAGGGAACAGTGCTCCTTAAGGTACATGTCCAAGGTACATGTTTGAAGTGTACCAAACTGTATTTTTTGTAAAAATAAACTTTATCTTATCTTATCTTATCTTAATATATTTGCTTGTTTGTACATTATCGAGAACGGCACATATACAATCTTTGGTTCTGGGCCATGTTGGTTTCCTCACTATGTTTTCACCGTTTTTAGCACTTGTTCATGTAATGCGCACATTTATATAAATATTGACAAGTCTTCAGTTAAGGTAACAGCTTATGCAGAAAATATGTGTATGCTTGATTCACTCGGCGCCGCCTTTTCCTATAAGCGCGCGGTCTGATTTTCACGTTTACCCATAAAAGGGTGTGATGAGAATCTTGAGTGCGTCCTTATGTATAACGGAACTCATGATCTTATGTAAACTTTCTAAAATAACTTAACCTAAAAACTTTAGAAGCTTAGAAGCGAGGCTGGGTGGATTTAGGCTGACTGGTCATCTAGCTAGGCTTACACGCATTAAAGACAACTTAGAGTAAGAATTCATAAAGTACATTAATATACTCGTACATAGAGTATGTGATTTTAAGAAGAAAACCAAATTATAAAGACTGAAAAAAAAGGTGAAATTTTTATATGATGACGCCTTTTCGTATCTAAGAAGGTGTCATTTCTGTTTCAGTAATTTTTGGAATGTTTCCAAAATGGTTCGTTCGATTTCTGTATATTTTAATTATAATTTCACTCAATATTACATTATTCAACGGCATCCATCATCTGTTGTTTGAATTGTTTTCCGTTTGTTTAGTCTGGACCCATTGAACTCGTTTAATTAAAATAAGACAAAGGAGTGTTCTGGCGTCAGATTTCATTTCGATATATCTGTAGATACAGTCGCTAGCATAAATAGATTGGCAAAATCAATTGATGAGTATTCGGAAACTAAGTGTTGTTTGCGCCTTGCGCATCTTTCTAACTAAACATTTATTTTTTCACACATCATCATCTAGCCCCAAAATAAGCAGAGCTTGAATTAAGGGAACTACATGACTGATATACTACGTATACACATTTTAATACTTTTTTTTGCAAATACGAACAATTTATACATTTATACCCAGACACGAGACAAATATATTTTCGAGAATCGAGCCCGCAACCTTCTGCGTCACAGGTGGGCCTACGACCACTGCGCCACACATGTCAAATGCCCACAGAACATGCAAACATCCCACAACGGGAATTGTTTCATTTGTCTGCATTTCAATCTGATAAGCCGTTTCGGAGATAAATGGTAGAGACAAAGAACCTCTAATGGCAGACGGTTATACGGGTTCCTTACGTCACGTTAAAAATGAAGGTTCGATAAAAGCTATCTTTCTAATGACCTCACACTTATTACTATAGATACGCTATATATATGTTCGGTTTCAAATTAGTCCTGTGACTATTCAGTTGGAGCATTCTTAGTCGGTGGACACACAGACAATAACTTCAAAACAGCCTACAAAGATCGGAAAAAAGGCTAATATTATGAAAGAAATATGATATTATAATATTTATTTCATTATATTAGCGGTATCCACCAATAAGGAAATCAAAGAACCTTTGATTTGCCCTATGAAAAATAAGTTGTGAATAAATATTTATATCTCGCGGAACGTCAATAAAACGTTCGTGACAGAATCATAATCTCGTCACGATTGTGCGCCTCAAATAACGGATTGCAAAAGCCTTCTGCCGCCGACTGTACATGACCACGGATTTCGATGAATTATTTTTGTTACGGCCACGAACAAGAGATTACTGGATTTTGTGGTTTTCTGTTTGAGTTCAACGTTGGTTTGCTTAATTGCAGGAAAATATATGACTTTTGATGCCTGAAATGAAACGCTGCTTGAATTGAATAACTTGTATTAAACGCCGTCCATTTTCACAGAAAAATCATACAAAAGTTTCTAACTTTTAGAAAATAGTTTAGATTATATATATTGTGTTTCAAATAGAATTGATAAACTTTAAGATTAATACCGTTCATTATACTTTTAATTTTAATATGGTATTGTTTATTTCCATAAGGTGTAAAATTAAGTATTTTCATTCATTTATTAAGGTAAAGAAACAGTGATGGAAAACATCGTGAGTCAACCAGCATATCCTAGAACCAAAAATTCAAAGCATGGTACAAGCTTTGAATTTTTGATCATAAAATAAGCGTTCTGCAAGGCACATTAAATTGTTCTCATCATCTTGATATGAGAAAATATTTTGATCAAAGTCACCTTGACCTTGTGAAGGTACAACGTCGCCGAGGGTATGGTGACGTTGACCTGATCATGGTCACTGAAGTATAGAACCAGTGACACTACGAATAAACGAAGGGAGAACGTAAATAGGTTATTATTGTTATGGTCAAGATGTAGGATATAACAGATTGGTGTTGACCATTAATTGAAGAATCTCCGATGCAAATGGCCGACGTCCTCCGTCTTAGACAGATACGTTTCCGATGAAAGTTTGCCCCGTATCCAACAAAATGAGTTGTCCCCATTGCCATTTTGTTAGTGTAATAAGGGGGCTGGTCGAGACAAAATATATTTAATATGGGAATTCCAGCAGTTATAAGTCGAAATGTTTAAATTAATCCAAAAATTCAGAGGTTCGGATCTTTCTATTAGGCCCGCCTGAGACGCAGAAGGTAACCGATTCCCGCCACGGCACAAATGTTTGTATCATCTGCAAATATTTGTCTCGGGTCTGGGTCTAATATGTTTATAATAATAATATGTTTTTATGTACAAAAAAATATATATAAGTATCATATCAGTCATGTAGTTCCCATTATACAAGCTCTGCTTACTGGGACTAGATAATGCTGCGTGAAAAATGTCCAGCTATATTTATTATTTTTATTATTATTTATTATAATAAACTATTGGGATTGAAAATGCTCCAACTCTTTGTTTTGTAAAAGGATCATTAAAAAGAATAACCTGTCTTGTTTTCTTGTCTTTCTTCCCTAACTTAGTCGCGGAGGAATAGGCAGTACATAAAACCGACGTTTCAAACTGATCCTTGTGATTTCAATGAATAAATGAATATTGACTTTGACTTTGACTTTTCCGTAGCAACTGAGCCGATTTTTCGTTTTGTAACCTAGAACAATACATAAGCTACCTACGTTTAATCAGCGAGCGAAGCCGAGGGCAGAGGCTAGTTAATGAAAAATAAACACCCAACAGTCACATACATAGTCCTGACTCCACCCTAAGATTTTCTGTATTGTGGGTATCAGAAACTAAGGGTACATGGTACTACAACATCCACACCTGGTACAAATAAATGCATTATATAAAAACAATTGTCCCATTGCGAGATCTAATCCGCACCACTTTCGTCTCAGCTGGCTATTCGTCCAACGCGCCAACAAGGTCGTTTTGTACTATTTTATACTGCATTGTGTTTATTCGTATTTCACGTTCGCAGAACCAATGACCTAATTGAATATCTGACATACCAATCCGCTTCGCTGGTCGACTTGAAATGGCGAATCGTTGAAATGGCTGTCGAGTGCTTGAAGTGGGCAGAAGCTGATCAATAATTCTGAGAACATCTGATGTGAACTCTATATTCAGACTGTTTAATTCATGTGCATTATACTGGTGGGCTTGTTCTAGTTGATATAAATAATAATAATAATAATGCTGGACATTTTTCACACAGCATCATCTAGTTCCAATCTAAGCAGAGCTTGTATTATGGGAACTATATAACTCATATACTACTGATATAAAGAAGAACTGTAGGCATTTTTTTGGATATTAATCTAGGAGAACGGGTCTTTCATATTTTTATTCATTTGTTTTATTATTAGTAACATCATCATGCATAATTGTTAAACAGTTAATAAATATAAATACGTATACATTTTTCTGGACATTTTTCACACAGCATCATTCTAGTCCCAAACTAAGCAGAGCTTGTGTTATGGGAACTACATGACTGATATACTACTTAGATACTTTTTTTGTAAATACATACATAATTATACATAGAAAACACCCAGACCCGAGACAAATATTTGCAGATGATACAAACATTAGTCCCGCGGCGGGAATCGAACCCGCAACCTTCAGCGTCTCAGGCGGGCCTTCGCCCACTGCGCCACAGAGGTCGTCGCTTGTTTAGGATTTAGTTTATACGTTATTCTAATTACAGATGAACACAGCGTACGTTTAACAGTATGGCACAAACATATTTAATAAAGAAAACCGTTTATGTACCATGCTTTCATGTACAATAAATTCAGTACATTATGTAGATAAAACAATAATTTTGTAAAAAACGGGAATATTTACGACGGCTATTCGGTAGGCGGTATTGCAGAGCGTCGCGATCACTCACCCTTATGAAGACTGTCGGAATGAGTCGAAACTTAGTCGCTGCCTTCACCGATACGTGACAAATCCGTGTAATATAAATTATCAAATGGACGATATTATTTATAATCAAACTAGGGATACATCAAAGAAAGGTTTATTCTGTATCTGGTTTATTCTCCTTTGTATAAACTCGATGCAAAAAAGTACAGCAATTTCCAAACTTTCACAATTACATACCTTCTTGACATCACACACATTGTAGGCAGATATTGTCTTATGGCACTTACTGGTCTGTAAATAAATGTATTCGTTGAAACAAGTTACAAGACAACAGATACATGTCTTACAAACTCAACTTGAAATTCTGTATGAGTTTATTGAAGCGTTCAAGCGATGTCTTGTTTATGTTTAGCGGAATTTATTGTTAAGAAAGCATTCGAAGGCTGAATTCATGTAGGAAGCAGGTTGTGGGTGCCTGTCTTTTGAATGCCTTCCTTTCTAAAACAAACAAAAACAAACACGCTCACGACTGTCTTCCCCATGGTGGAAATCCTCAAATACATACCCAGTGAGTAGATCTTTGAGGATACCAGGTAGGGGGTAGTCAGAGACACGTCCAAACATTACATTTGGTACATGCCCGCGTTTTGCAAGTTAGCATTCCACGTGACAGGTTGCAAGCCCATCGCCGCTGCAAGCCCATCGCCCATAGTCTTCCTTTCTAAGTATAGGTATATGTCATTATCCTACTACTAAAGAGCGAAAGTTTGTGAGGATGGATATTTGTTACTCTTTCACGCAAAAACTACTGAACGGATTTTGATGAAACTTTACAGTAATATAGCTTTTACATAAAAATAACACATAGACTATTTTTTATCCCGGTAACACGCAGGCGAAGCCATGGGCAGAGGCTAGTATATTATATTTTGCATGTTTATGTGTATCTGTAGTATGTTTTATGCATACCGGCCACTTCGAAATTACATATAATCCTCTCCATCCAAAAATAGTCTGGAAGAGATCGCTTTTAAGCGATGAAACCACCCATTATAACTTTATAAAAATGTGTTATTGTCTATTTTGTGTATATCATACGGTGTACAGTATAGTATTTTCATTCATTCATTCACTCTAGTTCGTTGGTTCTTCTGTCAATTTGTTATTGTGGTACTGTGGTTCCTGATATCCACATTACAGAGAATTTTAGGGCTATGTATGTGACTGCTATTGTATCTTCTCGTTGCATTTTACACATTCCATTTTAACTGTCCCAATATCCTATTTCTATCGTATGGTAACCAAATTAGTTTTTATTTTAAAACTAAGTTTACTCTGTTCTTTTTAAAAAGTGTAATTTACAAATTAGTTATATCTGGTAGAATATACATGGAGTCTTAAGGTTTTCGATATACCTACAGCCCATACAGCTTATGGCCATATTTCAAGCAAGACGACCTCTGTGGCGCAGGGGGTGCCGCCTGAGACGCAGAAGGTTGCGGGTTCGATTCCTGCTGCGGGACAAATGTTTGTAATGTTAGTCTCGAGTGTTTCTATGTATAATATGTATGTATTTACAAAAAAAGTATATAAGTAGTATACCAGTTACGTAGTTCCCATAATACAAGCTCTGCTTAGTTTGGGGATGGATGATGCTGTGTGAAAAATGTCAGCACAAAAATAAGCATAAAAATAAAAAAATGCAAAAAAAATGCTAATTTGGATGATTCCAGCGATTCCAAAAGCAACCGACGAAAAAAAAAGAACCTTATGTTCTTTTAGATAGTTACATAAAAACAACAAATTTTGGAAGTTTGGTTAACTAAGACTTAAATGTTAAGTAACTTTATTCATAGTTAAAGGTTATCAGGAGACTTCAATATTGACAAGGTAAAGAGAACATGAAATACTGTTACTCGCAATGCTAGAATATAACTTCCAGCAAACAGTTATAGCCCCTATCCGGGTAATTAGTTCTAGGTATTACTTTGTGTATTGACCTTCTGTTTACAAAACTACGTGATCACCACTACATATAAACACGAAACAATACACTAAGATAAACAAATGATTATACCCATCTTAGGAAAAAATCTTCAACGAAACTAACATTGAAAAATGCATTTAATAATATAAATTAGTTAACTATGCGTTTTCATATAACTTTGTTGCTTTCGTGTGGCACTTGTCGTGTCACAATACTAAAAAGGACACTCACTCTCAGAATATCAGTGCCATGACGAGCGGGACTTTTAACAAAATTTATTAAAACTGTTTTTCTTAGTAGAGGGGCGGGGGAGGTATCATGAGTTGGTCTATACTTCATATGCTTAAGGTTATTTCTTCGGTAAAATCTTTGGGCTTGAAACTAGTAACTATTTGCCATTTTTTCTGTAAATAAAACTGTTATATTTACCTTGTTATTGCTCAAAGAAAAATGTGATTGAATTGATTCCCTAAAGGTCTGCGCCAATTGACTTGGTAGCTCTGACCAGTAAATACTGCAGTAGCGTTTGTAGGGTAGGCAAACTTTTACAGTGGGCAGAGCATGAGCACCCAAGACAACGTTTTGTCTACGGAAGAGAAGAACTATTTCTGTCGCCTATTCTATCAAACAAAAGAGAGGGACAAAATATATTTTGTCTTCTCGGCGGTAGACAAAACCGTTGTCTTGGGTCTCCATGCTAAGCAGGCTGGTATCCAAGACGCCCTGCAGTCGTTGACGCGAAAACCTATAAAACTTAACATAATAATAATAATAATAATGCTGGATATTTTTCACACAGCATCATCTAGCCACAAAGTAAGCAGAACTTGTTCAAAACATGATTTGAACAGATCAACACACTCAAGTTTTCAAGATCAGTAAATATAAGTTTTACACTGGAGTTTATCGCGTACACCCTTTTTTATTAATCAGCCGTGGTCAACCCGTGACCACGGCTGTTGCAACCCAGTTGAAAATAATAAAAAAGGTAAACGCGGTAAATGACTATATGACTTGCAATAAAATTAAACTAAAAAATATATGTCAAAGCAAACGAGATAGGAACATATCATTTCTATGCATTTCTTTCTTTTCTATTTGCTAATCGATACATACATAGAATGGCCTGTTTGCTCGCGCGTTCAATGTTGATAGTCACCGCCATGGTCATTGGCAGCGCCAGCGCATCACCCAATTTTAAGTTATATATCCACAAAAATTAACACTAATAAAAGGCAGAATAATATTGCATGTACATGGCAACACGTGCTCAAAACGGCGAAGGAAAACATCGTGAGGAAACCGGCATGCCCTAGAACCAAAAATTCGAAGGCCATGTGCCAACAGTTAGTGTTCCAATAAGTGGCGATGGGCTTGCAACCTGTCACGTGGAACGCTTACTACTTGCAAAACGCGGGCATGTACCAAATGTAATGTTTGGACGTGCCTCTGACTACCCCCCACTTGGTATCCTCAAAGATTACTCACTGAGTATGTATCTGAGGATGTCCTCCATGGGGAAGACAGTCGTGAGCGTGTTTGTTTTTTTTTTATGGCGAGCTTAATCCCTAAAGAGTATTATGCTATCATTATTTCAACATAATGTACACTCCATTAGTACAGTATAGTTCGTCTATGTTTAGTTCTGCAATAAAGAATTTTCTATTTATCTATCTATCTATAATTTATCAACTCGCTCCCGTTCAAAGGCTTTAGCCAAAAACGTGGAATGCTAGCGCCAGCTGGTTTCCAGGTTTCCTCACGATGTTTTCCTTCACCGTTTCGAGCACGTGTTACTGCGCACATACATAGCGAATCAGAAAATTACCGATTTAAAGAGTATTAAACACAGGTAAGTACCCCATCTGGAGCATGTGTTTCATTAAACACAATTAATTTTCAGTTTAAGTGAGGTATCATATATTTTGCAGTCGAATTTGGTCCCTACATATTGCGCTAAAGGTTATATTTGCCGTAGCTGATTTGGAGTTTCGTGGAAAAATTCTTAGTAGAAACTAGCAACTCATGCCACGCGAGTTTCAAGACTGTTCATAGGTGTAAAAGTTTGGAATTCTATAGCAGAATTGAGTATTTTAAAATATAAGCGGTTTTGTCAATATTAAAGTAAATTAGCTGGGGTTAATTGCCGTTATGATACCGTTAGGGTTCATTACGAAAGGGCGAAGGTATCTTAATCCTAATTAATCGATCTCAATCCTAAGGGCGCTTGAGAGTTGTCAAAATATACAGATGGTTAAAAGTACCAACAGACTCATACATAATAACAAATATCTGCAGAGCTTGTAATTATTTGTCACGCAGCGGAATCGAACCCGTTTCTCTTGCTTCGCAGCTGGCTAATCTTCCACAGCGGCACTGAAGTCCTCATACATATATACAATCTTTGTAGCACACCACTGAAAAAAACAGGAATTCATAAACGAATAAGGTAAAATGAGTGGTCAAATATATTAGGTTGGGGAAAAAGTCTTTTCGCATTATTGTATGTATGAACTTGTAATAAAATCTCTTTGGCTATACTATTTGTATCTGGCTGGTTTTGGTATCATTAAAAGTTTAAATTTTAAAGAAGATAATTCCAAATTCAAATTAGGAAAATGTGTGATTTTTATTTGTTTTTCGTACTGTCAAGATGAGTGAATCTAATGAAGAAATTCGATACATTTTAAAATTTTACTACAAAAAAGGTAAAAATGCAACGCAAGCCGCGAAAAAAATTTGCGATGTTTATGGACCTAGTGCAGTGTCTGTGAGAGTAGCACAAATTTGGTTTAAGCGTTTTCAATCCGGAAATTTTGATGTCAAAGATGCACGTCGCTCTGGTCGCCCTATTACGGATAAAATGGATGCCATTTTTGAAAAAGTGGAGCAAGATCGGCATATCAGTAGTTACGACGTAGCTGAAGAACTGGGAATTGACCACAAAACAGTTTTGGCGCATTTGAAAAAAACTGGGTACACAAAAAAGCTCGATATTTGGGTACCTCACGAGCTCACTGAAAGAAACCTAATGAACCGTGTTCTCATTTGTGATTCTTTATTACGACGTAATGAAACCGTACCATTTTTGAAGAAGCTGATAACTGGTGATGAAAAGTGGATCACGTACGACAAGAACGTGCGAAAAAGGTCGTGGTCAAAGGCCGGTCAGGCTTCACAGACTGTGGCGAAACCCGGGTTAACTCGCAACAAGGTGATGCTGTGTGTGTGGTGGGATTGGAAGGGCATTATTCATTATGAGCTGTTACCACCAGGCAGGACCATCGATTCTGAACTCTACTGCGAACAACTGATGAGATTAAAACAAGAAGTTGAGAGAAAGCGGCCGGAGTTAATCAACAGAAGGGGTGTGGTTTTTCATCATGATAACGCTAGACCTCACACATCTTTAGCCACTCAGCAAAAATTAAGAGAGTTTGGCTGGGATGTGTTAATGCATCCGCCGTATAGTCCTGACCTTGCACCTTCAGTTTTCCACCTGTTTCGGTCTCTTCAGAATTCTTTAGGCAGTGTCAGGTTAACATCACGAGAGGACTGCCAAAACCACTTGTCGCGGTATTTTGAACAGAAGCCCCAAAGTTTTTATAGCAATGGGATCATGTCCCTGCCTACAAAATGGCAAAAAGTTATCGAACAAAATGGTACCTACATACTTTAGTTAAATGTAAATAAACTATATTAAAAAATGTTTTGAATTTTCTTAAAAAATGCGAAGAAACTTTTTCCCCAACCTATTATATCTTCCTGACAAACTTTGGATGTACGGGTGAATTTAACAAAAAGATGGCTTCAACTTTAAATTAAATTTTTAATGGAAAAAAATATCATCATCGTTAAGCCTACCAGTAAATAGCTTCCGCCACTCCATCCGCAAAACCCCGCCAAAAGTACGGTCTAAACTGTAAACATGGGACGTCACAGGCTGGTAATAATAATAATAATAATTGATAGCATTATGTACGCACTTAAAGATAAGATTGCGGGGAACAGCTATATTTTAAAAGCTTATTATTAAACAGTCGATTAGCCTATGTCTAGAAGTGGACTTGATAGGCTTGATAGGCAATGAGGATGATGTTTTTTCTATTAAAAGTTGAAGCCGTCTTTTGATTCAATTTCATTCCCGTACATCCAAAGTTTGTCGTGAAGATATCTCTTTGAGCGATACGACCACCCATTGTACCTTATTTATACCGAGCTGCATACACTCCCTAGCCCCGAATTCCAATTAGAAACGTTAAACGTCTCGTTTCCCTGTTAAGAACTGTCAAAACTGTGGCTTGTCAACGTTGACAGTTCACAGCTTTGTCAGTTTTTCAGTAGGAAAATCGAATCGTTACTCGGTGACGGCTGTAATTGGAACCCGGCTAAGGTAATGCTTTCTATTGTTTTATTTACATGTTACGTGTCAGATGTCTGCTTTGCAGCAATCATCAAGGTCGTTGACAATACGGTGGCATTGATAGGGCAACACCTGCATCTTACATTAAATTAGATGGTAAAATGATTGCGATCTTTTTCTAATACACTGAAATTGAAAGTACGGCTATAGTTTTAGCAAGTTATTCAACGGCTGTTAAGAAAAGGCGGGCACCGGCCACCTTCCTTCCTTAAAGACGTTTATGCTTTTAAAGGTTTTTTTTATTTTCAGAATGTCAGTTATACCAAAAATCATGTGAAAATCAGCACTTTTCCTTTTCATGTCTCTGTTGACGAAAATATAATCTCTAAATTCATGAGCAAACCATAAAAATATACATTTGTGTCCCAGCAACGGCAGCAGACGCAGATGTTGCCCAGCTTCTTAATATGGTACGCTGAGCACTGGAGTTTTAATGGAAATGCCTAAATGACAATTTTATTGTGAAAGTTTTAACTAAATACCTGCCACCATATCTTTTACAACTTGTCACAATTTATTAACTGTAAAACTTGGGAGGGCACGGAAGGTCGACCATTTGAGGCACGACTTGAGTTGTTACAAATAATACTTTTCCATATAACCCTTGGTTGTGCACGACCGCGTATCTTGCCACTTTGGCACACAGATGGATTTATCGCTGTTGTTTGTACTAAGCTGGTTCGTTTTAGGATTACGTGAAAAAAAAAAGCCTTGTTGATTCCAAAACTAAACAGTTTTGTTGTGAAATCGTGTGAATCTGGTGAATGCTGAATGGTGAAAGGGTCTGGTGAGTTCTATTCAAACTTTTTCCTGCATCGAGGTTTTGCGATAGCAAACCTCGTGACACTAAGACAGAGCTCATCCACACATGATGAAACATGACTCTCTCGTACTACGCGCTTTACGAGACCCTTTCGTCTTCGGACATCTAAACTGTGGAATGAGCTGAGTTCTGAGCTGTCCGCTGAACTATAGCATGACCCGCTAAACATTAAATGTAAACAGTTCTTCAGAGCAGGGAACGCATCAATGCAATGGTGTTGCATATGCCAGTAGGAGACGTTAATCGCTTTCCATCTAGTAGGCCGTATGCCTGTTTGCCTCGACATAATATAAATCTATGCAGCATCTGTAGCCAAGTTGAAATTCTACATACGTTGGCGCTTATAGAAAACTAAACTAGTGAAAAGTAATATTCTCACGTCAAATTTCGATAGTATCATATATTTTAGTCACATTGCAGGACAAGGGCCTTATCTTTTGCGGTCTTGTATCATATATATTTCTCAAACACATCTACTTTATCCTGCCGTCTCAATGTGGGTTTGCCGCGATGCCATCTTCCATCGTTGAGAAAATACTCAATCGCTACTTTTGTCCTGATTACATCGTACAAGCATCTACAGATATGCCCAAGACAATAACATTTCAATCGAATAAACCGGCGATATTGCGCTCGGTAGCTGCGCAAACTGCCAAGCTATACCTGTTAAATTGCCGTTGTAGACCAAAGTTCACAGGTTATTCTAGCCTCTCTACTAGGGATCGCAATGCTGGATCCAGCGGTGCCGTTCCGCAATCAGCTTAATAAATATGTAACTAACTCACTTACTGGAACTAAGATTGATATATATAAGATATTGAAGAAAGAAATGGCATTTCATGAAAGTGGGGAGTAAGAGGTGAAAACCTAAGTTTAATTAATTGTTATTTGATGACTCTCAAACCAATCAGCGTAGAGGCTGAGTGTGCCTTTTCGCAGCTGGGTAGAAAAAAAATTGCCTTTATTTAAGAAGTAGTTTGGGAGATAACACCGTCAGTAACATTTGTTGTCCAATTACAAAGGTTGTCTGGAAGAGACTTTCTGGAACTGATCCACTACCAGGCGGAAGCGTTCCCAAAATACTGGCCGTATTGCCACGCTAAATGGCAATGCTAATGCGTTAACCCAGATAAGAGCCAGCTCTCTGGTCACGCGTCGCTTCGACCAGTCGCCTTGAAAGAATTTTAAAAACGCGAAGGGCCAGAGGTCCCCACGGACCCAGAGTCTCAACCCCAAAAGGCTCAAATAAGTAAGCTCTGTCGAGACTTCTATATTTGCGCCTTGATACCCTCGGCCGAATCAGCCGCTGCATCGGCTCTAACTGATGTCCCCGACAGATGAGATGGTGCTAGGGTATCTACGCATGTGACGTCCGATACTAAAGGCCTTCCCTTCTCCCAAGGGAAGGAAGGAAGTTAAGTTTCTACGGTAAAACAAATGTTTCATTTTCTTGGAAAATCTATAAATGATGCCGCTGGATTGCAATCCCAACTCTGCTGCTTGCAGAATAATTTATTTTTAACAATTTATATTTTTTTATGTGAGGAAAATCTACAATAGTAGACCTAACAATCTACACAATTCGTGTAGAGCGTAAATCAAAACACCTATGCTAAATTGCGTCGGTCATAAACCGACGGTTCTAAATAGTCGGGGTATAATTCGACTGTGCGTTATTGTCATTATTGTCGTTTATTGCTGTCGTCTCATTCGGTCGTAAAAAGTTTAAATAATCTGTAACAGACACGATGCCGGCTTTTAAAGACCAATAAATAAATTTAAAGGTACCATTATCTCAGCCCAGCAATCGTTTTATTTTGAAGATTGACTCGTTAAGATTCAGTTTATGATTGGTGGTTTCATGTACGGACTATCATCGCTATCAAAACACAAGAGATTTTCATTTGAAACGAATTTTCTTTAGTAGCGCTGACAGTTGTCGACGAGACTCGACTCCCTTGTAGGCAAGTGATTTACTTTTGGTGAGTATGTGGCTCTGAAGAGATTTTTTGATTGGAACATTTGATAGATATTACAAGTGCAGTGTGCTAAAGGGATTCTAAATGCTGTTCCATGAACAATTTTTTACTAAAGTATGCAATTAATGACCTTCGTGGATATGCAAACATTATTATTTAAACAGCTAGTGAAAATTGAACCAATATAAATAAAAATCGAATTTAATAATTGAATTTTAATATAAAGGAAAAGCTGATAGATTACACGTTAATGTGTTCCATAACTGTAATTTTCACTTTAAAATAATTTATTGATAATTACAACGTGTTCACGTGCAGATATGAACGACTACGAGTTCTCTATCAAATAATTTCAGCGAACAATAACAGAGTTCATAATTTGTTATTTGTGTGGAACATGTCTAAGCGAATTACCTTCACCTTATTGTTCCACTTGACACCGAATGCGGCGTCTTTGATACAAAATATAAGTACCCGACATCTTCGACTGCGTTCGATAATAAATTGAATCGAATCGCTGCTCCTTGCCAAGATCTAATTATACTAGCCTTTGTTGTGATACGAAGCGCGAACCGAAATCTATATTGAAATGGGTCAAATGACGCTGCTATAACTAGACTTACCGTAACTCATAATTACCTAAATTCGAATGTTTATGTTTGTACGTAACATACATGCGGTATTATTACTGCTTTTACACATTCGTTGTTCGCGCACGAATATTGACTGCTTCGAACTAATCTGTGGCGGAAAATGTATGAGTATTGCATTACAGATAATAAATAAATAATATTGGAAATTTTCACACAGTATCATCTAGCCCTAAAGTAAGCAGATGTTGCATTATGGGATCTACATGACTACTATATATACTACATTATATTTTTTTTTTGTAAATACTTCCACATTTTACATAGAAAACACCCAGATCCCGAATATTTGCAGATGCAAACGTTTGTCCCGTGGCGGGAATTGAACCCGCAACCTTCTGCGTCTCAGGCGCACCTTCTGGTAGTCAAAATACGAGCACGAACAACGAATGTGTAAATGCTGTATAAAAAGAAACACCTGATTTCGTTTTAGGAATAAAAACAGACTTATGACTTTACTTAGTTCTTTATACTTAGTACGTAGATCCGTGAGGATGCTATGTAGAGGGTAGTCAAAAGGCAAGTCCAAACATTATACTTGGCACTCGAGCATACAACGTTACTGTTGCATGAAAATTGGAAAATCCAATCTTCAAATTGTCGTATCGAAATGAAACTTTGTATGTATATGCAGTTCGGATGACAATACTAAGAGTATAATTTGGTATCTTGGAGCTGATCTGATGATGGAGCCAGGAGGTGGATAGTGGAACTCTTCTGTGGCTTCTAGCAAACCCCTCGAGTTTGGGCGCATATGATTCGTTTTCACGAGTCCAATAGATTTGGTTTGGCAACGAGGGTCTGATGATGAAGCCAGGAGGTGGAAAGTGGAATTCATTTTTTATAATTTTAGCGCGTTTTACAGTGAATTCTAGTGTTGAGTTAGGACCATGTCCGTGACTGTTGGACGTTAAAACCAAAAAAAATAATTCGACCTATAGTTTTATTAATTGTCGTGCGCTCCAATCGCCGGCGATTAATTTACTTCGGAGTTAATGTGGGTGCCAATGCAACGGGAATAGAACGAGGAAGCGGGACGGCGGCTATTATCAACGATCAAAAGCGCAAGTCGGCTGTCCGTTCTCAGCGATGTTTCGTCATTGCTTTCTAAGAGTTTATTTTGGTTCTAGTGGAAAAGCACAAATAAATTACTTTTTTCTATACAACAAGCATAAGGCCCATCGGTTGGTAAGCGGTTTACGTAACCTTTGAACGCTTGCGTATACCAGAGGTATAATTCGCTTCGACCCTGAGGAATAACTGGTGAAAAGTATTATGTATCTGTAATTTCACCGGCAAACCAGAACACAGCAATGCGAGAATTACTGCTTCGCGGCGAAATAGGTATGTTAGTACTTCCCCGGACGGGCTCTTTCACAAGGATCAATACTACTACTACAACATTACTGACATTTTAATAATCCCTGTAAAAAAATATAGTCCTAGCACCTTCACTAGAATTCCCAGTGTGGTGGGTATCAGGAACATACGAATATACTATAACTGCCTAAGATCTATCGAAAAAACCTTCACCACTATGTAGGGTAAATCATCTGGTCGGCACAACACTATAACTGAATGAAGGATTATCCCAAAAAAATCCAAGCAGAGTTTGTTGCCTGATTCTTCTAGGTTTGACCGCGCGCGAGGAATCTGCGTAAATACACTTTAACATTTTAAATTCACGTAGATTTTAAGCTGGCGTTTGTGATTTCAATTAATAAAAATGTAGGTATTGAATTTAACTTTGTTTCTGCATTAACTCAAATGAAAACGACGATATCAAGTAACATACACAAATATATAAGACAAATAGAGATTCTCCTCCTTTTTAGAAGTCGTTTTATAAATAAACTTAAGTTCTTGTGCGTTCTAATTTATTTTTCAAGTAATACTCCCATTAGTCTCTTTACTCCCTTTTCTCCCTGTACTCTCTTTACTCTCTTTCTAAGTGCAACATCGAAATAAGTAGGCTTAGTAAACATTAACTGAAGTATAACTGAAACTCCGTGATAAACTTTTCAAATTGGATGGTCTTATCTCAAATCTCTATCACCCAACCCTTTCATAATCCGTAAACGTATAAATAGAACCTTTCGAGTATTATTCATTCATTGGAATTACAAAATCGGTATCGTAGTGTCCCATCTGATCCCTTGCTGGGGTCCCAAACTAAGTCATTATTCTAGCATATAGAATTATAGAATCGCATCTCATTTCTTATTTACTTTCTTTCTATATAGATAAAATTAAAAATAGCGCATATAAATACTACATACTTAAAATTATTGATCCGGAAACAAAGTTAGTTATTATGTAGTTTAGGAATGGATTCATTAATAACTAATTAACATTTTCGATGCACTGTTGACCGTCGCCTCTCTACAGCGATAATAATTTGATAAATATCATGTGTAAACGACTGTGTTTGTAAAAAAATTGAGTCTAGGTCTGTTCACGTAATTTAGGTAGTTATATTTTTTAAGCTTTTTTTCATGTTTCGCCTGTGACAATAAAGATATTCTATTCTATTCTATAAACATAAAACAGTCAACAGACACATTTTTTTAGGAAAAATTACAACGATTGATTAAATTATAAAAAATGAGAGGTGTCAAGGGACACCCGGATTGAACGAAGTTCCTTTCGATTAATTAGTGAAGGAATTGTAATTTTTTTTTTTTTTAGCAAGCCAACTTAAAAAATAATAATAATAATAAAATAAATGAAAATATCTGGCTTGCTTTCTATAAGAGAGAGAGAGAGACAGACAGAGAAACATGCGCACGCCGCATAGCTTACAATAGCTTACTATAGCAAAAAGTGTCGTTACAACTTTACGTGAGATTTTTTTCCGTCTGGCCCCCTTTCACAACGCGCGATAAAGAACTTCGTTCCAATAAAAATAAAAAAACCCGTTCATTCCAAGAAAGATTATTTTACAATTCATGCAATCTATTTAGATAATTTATGTTAAATGCCTCCTCCAGTTCAAGGAGTGATTACATATACATAAATACATGTATACACACATATTCTTAAGGCCAATTAAAAGTTTAAAATGATATAGTAACAGACTTAGGTAAGAACACTAGACAATAGACGACAAAGATTTATATCAGAAATTACTGAGTACAGTGGTGCCAGAACATTTAGCGGGTCT
Organism: Perizoma affinitatum; assembly: GCA_961405105.1. Classification (NCBI taxonomy): domain Eukaryota; kingdom Metazoa; phylum Arthropoda; class Insecta; order Lepidoptera; family Geometridae; genus Perizoma; species Perizoma affinitatum. Next base: position 2,625,233 of record OY560191.1, on the reverse strand, counting down.
ACAAATATATGTAGAACATACAAACATTTGTCAAGTGGTAATCGAAAAGTTCAAACGCTGAGCCTAATTCAATTAGCACTTTTTGGCTAGCTTATTTGCAAAAAGATTACATTAGTAATAAAACTTTTTGAAGTTTAAGAATCTCTAAACAGCCAAGCTTTTATTTTTGTTGACAACCTCAATTAGAAAGTTCTCTGTTACTCCTAATCCGAGCGGGTGAAATTAATCCGCTATTCCAAGGCAACTTCGCATCTTCAATGTTCGCGTCTTGTCTAGCTTCATTTAATTATACTTGGCTTGTGTTACGCGGTAAAGCGACCAAGCTATGAGGAACTTAGTTTTATGTTTAAATTATCGTTTCCAACTAAAGCTTTCGTGTATCTTAATCTTAAATGTTAAAATTAAGCCCACACACTGTCAGTTTCTTGATATCCAGTGTTCCGTTGAACCTCTTTTGTCTCCAAGTTGAGATTAATGCGTTTTTAACAACATATTAAGTTTGTATTTTATATTAATACATTTTATGTAAGTGATTCGCTTCCTGCTTTAGGACAAATATCTGTATTTTCTGAAAGTATTTGTTCCGATTCTGGGAGTTTTGGTGTTTTTACGAGGGCAATCGTAGTTCGTTCCTGATACCGACCACACAAGGAATCTTGGTGTGGGGTCAGTACCATGTATGTGTTTAATTTATTTACTCCGAAGTTACAAGAAGATTTTACAAAATTCTAAACCCCAGTGCCCTAACCCTTAGTGACGTGTGGCGTTAAAATCTATATAAGAGCCTTTCCGAAAGTTATTCAAAACAAGTAGGTATTAACCGCATGACTTTCGGTAACGTCATTTCACATTATATCGTCTATTACGGCATATACGGGCTTTTTGCGTCATCCGTAATTGAATTAATTCATAATTGTTCAAACAACCGGGCGACAACTTATCGGAATAAATATCTTTTGAGATTACAAATGCCTGTAAAGACATTTGTAATCTCAAAAGATACTACAAAGGCCACATCAATCGACAGCCGACACTCGGATGGCTCCATAATTTAACTAATAATAACAATTCCGCAATTTTAATGTCGTTTGATGTCTTGTCTTGAAGCATGGATAAAATTTATCAAAATAGCCATAGCACCGATATTCTAAACAGGTTAGCAAAAAAATAAATATTCTCAAACTTTTAAATCCCTTAAAGTACAATACCTATGGGCATAGGGTATGTTCAGTAAAAGAGCCTCTGTAAGGGTCCGTTCAAACTGAGGCAATGGCGGCGGCTATCAACTGAGAAAACGAAACAATGGCGGCGGATATCAAAAGAAAATGGTTGTCATAGTTCCCGTGGGTGTATTGATCGCCACCGTCTTATAATTCTTAATTTTACACACAAATATATATATATATATATATATTAGGTGAGGCATGTGAAAAGGTGATAATTTTTAGGTTAACCCTAAAAAATATTTTCTTCCAGCAAACCTTTGAGCAGAGAGAGAGAGAAATGATGAATGGACGGTACAAGACAGAAAAGAAGTATAATATTTCGTTTATATTATACTTAAAATACCACTATATTTATAATCAGATTCAGATTATTTTATTGACCATTTCGTTATAACATAATTATAACATTGGCATGTCAGATGAGTATACACATTCACAGAAAATGAACAGTTTAAATATTCCGATACACTGTACTATCAGTGGATTTTAGATTTTTTTTATCTTTGTTTTAAATTGGTTGAAGGGAAGCCGCGTTACTTAATAATAAGGGCAATTTATTGTACATGACATGTTTCAAGCAGATACCATGATTATTGGAAACTTTTTCTTTATTTCTTGTGTTGTACTTGTGGATATGTAGTTTCGTTGGGAGATTATGTTTTTTCAAATGTACTTCTAGAAGAGAACGGTTAATAAATAAGGATAATAAATAATCAGAATGATAAACTAATACAAATAATATATACATTATGTACATATGAATATCATCATCATCATCATTGGAATTTGACATCTATTACAGATGATTTAGGTGGCATCAGTCAGTTTAAACTGTAACTAGAAGGAGTTGAACACTTACGTTCGTGACTAATGAGACCTATATGGGAGTGGCAGCCGCGGCCACATTTTTCTCTCTACTACTCTCTATACTCTAGATAATACTCCTTCATTTTGTTTTTTTTTTCACCGCCACTTTCTGCGTGGCAGTTTAAACGTTCCCTAAAGCGCAGAAACCTTTTACCACAGCTCTTTCACTATCAGTCACTTACCCCTTATCAGGGTCACCTTAACAAGGTCACTGACCTACCGCAGGGTGACTAAGAAAAAGGGGGTAACACGATGAACGAAATAGTTTTATCGACAATCATTTTATGCAAACATCCTAATAGGTTTGCCAGCGCCCGGATATAAAAATATGTGTTTTTCTAAATCATGAACTCTTCATAAAGCCACTACGATGTATAAAATCCACCTTTTTGCTTGAACGCGCTAATCTCTGGAACAACCTGTCGTATTGGAAACAATCTGAAAGTTGTTGGCTTAACAGCACAAACTTTAACAGCACGCTACGACCCTTAGGAGCCGAGCAAAAGAAGTAAAAGTGCGGACGGGCGATCGAACGCGGTGGGTCAGGGGTCGAGAGCGGCCGTGGGATAGCTACCATTATGCTGATGTCATTCTGTCAAACTCCAAGTAGGTTGATACAAAATATCTTGAACTGGAAAAAACACAGCGCTTGTAGGCGCTGTTCCAATAAGGACGCATAGCTGCTTGAAGCTATACCACTATACTTCTCATTTCATCCAAATCTGTTCAGTCGTTACGAAGATCCTTCACAAACAAGCATTCTATTCCGGTATATATAAGGACCTAATTTGCTTTGATGTGTCAATATCTATAATTCATCGGTAAAAAAACATTGCAAATTTCAGCAATTAAAATTAACAACTTAATTTTATTAATTTTTTAGGGGATGTGCTAGCTGTGTGTCCCTTTTCACAAAGGATTGCTGGAAGAAAATTCTTGTTAGGGTTAAGCTCGCCTTAGTACATGTTCTATATGTAAGTTTTTTGTCTGTACAAAAAGAAAAAAAAATGCTAGTCATTTTTTACACAGCATCATCTAGCCCCAAACTAAGCAGAGCTTGTGTTATGGGAACTGGATGACTGATATACTACTTATATTTTTTTTTTGTAAAAACATACATATTATTATACATTGAAAACACCCAGACCCGAGACAAATATTCGCAGATACAAACATTTGTCCCGCGGCGGATTTAAACCCGCAACCTTATGCGTAATACACATACACAGTATGTGTATTTAACCATATTTGCAATGAATGATTAGTTCAAATAGTTTCAACTCATGAATAACTCGACTCTCCTGGCTGTATAGCTTATTTACATCTGTCTGTGACATTTATGGCATTTCAAGTGTGTTTTATTTGCATTCATTTGAATGTAAGGCTGTTTCTATCTGTTCTTTGTTTTTGAATTTTAATGACACGCAACGGGATGTCTTTGTTAACGGTGGTAATGTGGGGAAAAGTGTCTCGAAATGAAGTGCTTACGAGTGTTTTATTGCCGGTAGCCGTCATGAATACTGCTTTAGTTAGAATCGTTTAATTTAGTAGAGGAGCTCCTTGTGAAAAACTCGTCCGGGGAAATAGTACCACGATACCTTTTTCTGCCGCCAAGCAGTAAGGCTCGCATTGCTGTGTTCCGGTTTGAGGGTGTGGGGCGCCGGTGAAATTACAGATACGTGAGACTTTTCACAGATTACAGTAACCGCTTACCAACAGGTGTGCCGTATGTATTTTGCTTGTGTAATTGTATAAAAAAAATACTATTTTTGTCGACCTATTGCTGGGAAACCCTTAATTGTTTAGATTTTGAACTTTAGGGTTCAGTAGTCAACAAGGAACCATTCTGTCTGCGGCTTAGCAGACCCTTAGTTCTAGACCCTTAGTCTTAGTTCTTCTGTTATTTGACATGGGTATACATATTAATCACGCCGACAAAGTGGTAAAATAAAAATCTTAAAAAAAAAATAATAATAATGCGGATGTTTTTAAACCATTTTTCGTTTTAGGTATGAATCCGTTTGCGAAATATTAACTGTCAATCTTTGTCAAGTTAAGTGTGTGTGTCGGAATTAGCCGACATAGTTTCGGCTCTTTCCGAGAGTCTTCATCAGAGCGAGTAATCGTGACGCTCTCCCTCCCAATTGCGTCGTCACAAAGACTCTCGGAATTGGTCGAAACATAGTCAATGTCTTCGCCGACCGTCACGTACCGTACGGTACGTGACGGTAAATTCCCGTTTAACACTATCAATAATCAAATTCACGATAACCCTTGGCAATCTTTGCTGATCTGTGTAATGTAAATCTGCCAGTATTCTGCTCAATAAACATGATTATTTATAAATATTCAGAACCTTTCACCTGCTTGCATAAATATCTCAGCGCGTAGCAAGTGCCGTCAGCTACGGCGTAGCACGTCTACGAGCGGGTGTTAAGCCATGAAACGTTTTCTGGGACTTTATTTTCGATGATAGTTTGCGGATTTTAGCTTTTTAATTATTTATGGAAAGTTTTAAAATACATTTCTATCGAAATATTACCGACAGCTCTCTATTTCTACGGCCAGTAAAGAAATACTTGGAAATATTTACATCTATTGACAACTTGAAGCCCTCTGTTGGGTTTCACTGGGCAACAGAAACTTGAGATTTCATAATATTAAAAAAAACTTCGGCAGTACTCTAACCCGTAACCCGTGACTTGGTACGCGGGGGCTATACCAACTAAGCCACGTAACATTAAATAAAATTGCCGAGGTTCGCTTTGCTTATTAAATTATTAATTGTAAAAAAAATATGACCCTAAAGCCCTGCTTAGTTTGGGACTAGATGATGCTGTGTGAAAATGTCCAGCATCATTATTATGGTTATTATATGGTTTTTAATGTGTTAATACGTATACCCCTTACAAGTGTGTCCCTTAACTGGGCTTATACTCTAAAAAACAAATAAACATCTAGAGTTGGCGAATCAATTTAATAACCTACAGAGGTGTTTCACAAGTTTAAATCCTCAAAAGACCATGAAAATAAACTTATTTAATAATTTATCGATAAGTTTAATTTCGCAACAGCCTAGTCTTGTAGGTTCTTGAACAATCTTCAATTTTCGCGTCTCAGCGTTTCTTTTTCCTTGAGAATTCTTCGGCACTTTAGAAGAATCTTGGAAAGTATCGATGATGTTTTTTTGTGCTCGTTCAAACTCATACTGAAAGAGTTGTGTAATTGCTGTCTGTAGAGCCATTCAAAATCGTTAGTTTTTAGCTCGGAGTAAATAAATATGAACAACGCTCAGACATCAATTTCGATTGAGTACGCGTATCATAAAAGTTTTATTAATTTATAGTGATATAACTTACGTTAATGTTTGGACGTGCCTCTGACTACCCACTACTTGATGTCCTCAAAGATCTATTCACTGAATATGTATCTGAGGATGTCCACCATGGGGAAGACAGGCGTGAGCGTGTTTGTTTGTTTGATATAACTTATGTACCTTTCTAAGGACTTTATTACGTAGTTAGGTCCGTGTTTAGGTAATACCTCTTTGTTCTGATTGTTTTTTTTATCGGTACTTAGGGTCATAGGAAAACTTGGTACCTGTTTCAATTAATTGTTGTAACTTATATGAAAGTAAGTGAACTGTTGCCGAACCTGATATATAACAGGAGAAAAGTTTAATGTGCCTTCAAACTGGAATTCAGGAATGCGAGAATAACTGCTAGGAGATAGGTAACAAATTAATCATATTCCGTTTATTTTATATATTTCTTTATTTTCATCTGTCTGAAAATTATCTCTAACAATTATTATTATGAGCATTACGTCTTAGATTAACCTAAATTTGTCTTGATAGCTAGCTTGTTGGTAAATAAAAACGAGTTGGCTTTGGCCTATGTTATGTAGACCAGACTATTACGTACTGTAGGAAAGTAATATATTTTGTTTGCCTGCCTAAGCTAGACAGATTACGGCCAAGCAGTGGTGTGTTTCTACCTCAATAGTGTCCAATATTAAAACTAGGCAAGGGCGGGTTTCAGTATAAGCCTGGAAACATATATATTTATAGGTATACAATTGTGTATTGGACTTAGACAAAGAATAAATTGACGCAGTTTAAAAGGTCCTGTGAAATGGTGATGGCGTGATATACCAGAATAAATTCGGTATGAATAAAATGGCGACGGTAATAGGAAATTTTACAAAACGATCATAAGACCTTTTGTATTGTATGAATCTGAGTGTTGGGCAACAAAAGGGATTGATGAAAGATGTGACACGCGGCTAAGATGCGAATGTGGAGATTAATGTAATATTACAAGAATAGTCAAGGAATGGGTATTGACTGAAAAGTTTAGGAGTAATAGATTAGTGGTAGATACGTCATAAAGAGGGAAGAGTCACATCACTAGCAGAGTGGAAAAAAGGCACAAAATGGTCGCAGCTTCTATCGAAAAAAGATCATTGAAAAATATCGAAAACAACTGAATAAACTCGTAATCTAAACTTGTATCATTCATACCGCGAAAATATCTAAGCTTTCCAAATTCCCGAGGTAGTAATCTCGCTGTGAACCTATCTGAACGCACCTTAAGAGGTAATCTAGATCTTGGCCTGACGACTCCCGGGGGTCGGCTGAATCCGTTGTATAACTGTAATGTTGTACCAATAACAGGTGGCTCCAGTATTTGTCTTTGAATTAGAGGGTTCATTTCGTAATGAATCCACCTTTTGAAATGAGGGATGAAAGCTAAAAAACTAAGGACTTACTCTAAATTATTTCCCACAACGTTAATTTCTAAAGATACTCTCAGATCCGTAATTTCGTCTTAATAGTCCATTGATTTTCAATTCATTGAGTCCAAAATAAATAGAAAACAGCCATGTTACCAATGTTATTAGAATCATTATTGTAATTATTGTGTAATAAACACAAGCAAAGAGTATGTGTGTAACATTAACAATAACCCATTATTTATTATACAAACAAAATGAGTAAACATTTAATGGGTTGCTTTGATTTTGCATTTTCTAATACACAGAGATAATATACAAGCATTGACTGAATTAGACTGTTGAGTTAAACATACCTACTCTACTGTGGTGCTCGATTGACTTCTGTGTTTTTTTTTTACGTCCAGTCCCTACCGATTTTTACGAACACGAACAATCCACTCAATATAAATATTTCAATTCAGAGTAAATACGACAATACGGAAATCCGACCGTACCGTAAATGGATAATTCAGTGACACCCGTGAAACCAGGTCGACACCTTATGTATGGAAATCCGTCATGCCATCCCGGCTACTGAATAAACACAGGCGTGCCTTTTTGTGAGCTTAGAAGTGATATGCCGGCATTACGAATTGGAAAAAGTTTTTTAAGTATTGAATGAATGAAAATACTTTATTGTAAAAACAAGAGAAGAGTGCAATGCGATATACAAACTACTAGATAAATATAATTACATACTACATACACAGTAATAAACTACACAATATATAAATATATATATATATATATACATGTATGTACATATATTTGTATTTTTCTACAAAAATTGGTTTCTAATTCGCAATGCCGGTTGTTGTATTAATAAACTAAATTATATATCATTTAATAGAATATGGTTTATTTTACACAACAACAAAGCACGTAAAGGACAAAACTAATAATAAAAATGCTTTACTAGACATATTGATAGGTGTATAATACTGTATATGTACTAGCACATAGGTAGTTGGTCTAAGAGAGGGGAGGAGTGTCCAAGAAAACACCGCCTTGTTCTAAGTGAATTTAATTACCAAAATGTTGACAAGCTTGTAAACGAACGTTCGAAATACATCGATAGCGCGATCTAGGATTCGGCCTTTAAACAATAGGTGTAAAGTATCTTTTGTTGCTCGCTGTCCGGTCAGCTCAATCGGATTCGTACAACACTCACCTATAATGTGTCTACTGGCACGTAGGTAAATAATGTGGAACCATCGTGTAAATTAACTTTAAACGCTTCAAGTTAAAAGGAAAAAAGTTTCAAAACGTTTCTTACGAGGTATATAGGCGCCTATTCCTATTTTGTTTATTCGCGCAATAAGTCTTGAAAACCAATTTCATAATTATTTACAAATAAAAACAAATAACAAACACGCTCGCCACATTGGTACATGCCAGCGTTTTGCAAGTAGTAAGCATTCCACGTGACAGGTTGCAAGCCCATCGCCGCTTATTGGTGTTCCAATAAGCGGCAAAAAAATTCGAAGGCATGTGCCAACAGTTAGTGTTAACTGTTGGCACATGCCTTCGAATTTTTGGTTCTAGGGCATGGCAGTTTCCTCACGATGTTTTCCTTCACCGTTTTGAGCACGTTTTAATGCGCACATAAATTTTTCGAGTGGAAAAATCCATTGGTGCACGACCGGGTTCGAACCCACGACCTCCGGATCAGAAGTCGGGGTATCGCCGACTAGGCCAACACGGCATAATTATTTACAAGAAGTAAAATGGTTATAAAATCAATTTCATAATGATTTGAACTCCGAATTCATAAAAATCAATTAATCCTATTTCATATTTTTAAAAGGTTCGAACAACTCTGAATCTAGAGTCTAACATATTTATTTTTTTTACTTTAAAAAACCTATACTTGACTCCAAGCTTTGCTGAATAATCTCTTATACTCTTCTAGTAACGATTTATGCACTAGTACCCTTTATAAATCAAACATGGCCTCGCTTGCTAGGTACCCAGATAAAATGTAACATATATGTGTTATAAGGTGACGAACTATACCCGGTCTAAATGCGGCGCAGTGGGCGAAGGCTCGCCTGAGACGCAGAAGGTTGCGGGTTCGATTCCCGCTGCGGGACAAATGTGTGTATCTGCGAATATTTGCCTCGGGTCTGGGTGTTTTCTATGTATGGTATGTATGTATTTACAAAAAAATGAATATAAGTAGTATATCAGTCATGTAGTTCTCATAACACAAGCTCTGTTTACTTTGGGGCTATATGATGCTGTGTGAAAAATTTCCAGCATTTATTATTATTATCTAAATCGGTTCAGCCGTTACGGTTATTATCAGCAACAAAGAGCTTTTATATGTACCTATAATATAAGCTAGTTATGATATGATAACAAGAAAATCAATCTCGACGACAAAGCTAAATAAAAAAAATATACAAATATGTAATATAAAAAAAAAATGCAAATTTTGATTGTGGCTTTAGCCTGGTGATGATGATCATCATCATCAACTTTTAAGTTTTATGATGAATCTGACCTTATAGTATATTTTTTCTCTGCCGAATTAATTATCTACCTGAACACTGAAACCCTGGAGATAATATACACGCGAGTTGGTAATAAAAAATGATGAACGCGTACAATAACGCAGGCAACACTGCCTGATGGCAGGCTGTAAATTGTTTTAAGCTTTTATTAAGATCTACGTTTCCCTGATATCAGGTCAACTCTCACCAATCAATAATGCCTTAATATTTATGTTCATAAACAGTTGTTGGTAATTGATATGTTGGAGTTGAAATCGAAGACTGTAAAACGTGTATTTATATAATACAGACGTTGAGATAGAACCTGGAACACAATACATACAAAAAATACATATCATACCGTCTTTACTTCTCGATTTATCAGTCGTGGCTTTACCCAGTTTAACTTTATACAATGTAGTTACATTAAAATACATATTTAAAACACGTCAAACGAAGCTATGAATAAAATATGTCGCTAACCTCATTGCAACGTTAATATTTTCACGGAGAAAGTTGAACTTGTCCCGACGCAACCACTCGCCGTTGCCATCGAAGCCTCCGCTAAATCTTCCCCAATCGAATCCCGCCTTACCCTAGCCACCCGCCCTACAGTGCCCGTCAGTTCGCTGAGTCGGTCGCACGCCGCCGCCCGCCTTGCCCGTATCGACCGCGTGTTTGTTTCTGTGTCTGTTGTTCTGTTCGTTCGTGCTTATAAACACGGTAAGTTGGAAACACAGAAGCTACGGCTTTATGCTGTTGAGCGTTTTAATCGACGAAATACGCGGGGGTAATTCGAAATCTTTGATAGTTTACGACTTTTGCGGTTCAAGCCGGTAAGCATGTTTAATGCTGTATTGCTTATTGAAAATGAATGCGTTTTTACGATATCAAATTTGTGTTAACCAGTCTCTATTTCTAAAATATTCAGGACAAGTTTACGGTGTAACTTTGTAAATAAATATTCAAACATTGCCGGCGCCTCTGAATACATTGAATCAACAAAGATTCGCTGCGCTGGTTTAGGAACAAACTCTAGTTTGTAACATTGAAATTGAGATCGTAACTTTGGGGAAGCATAAGGCTTTCGGCTATTTGGAATGCTACGTGCATGCTTTAAGTTTATGGACTCATAAACATGTGTAGACGAGGCGGCGTTTCAAATATTTTATTAAGAACATATGTACTGTATATTTGTGAGTATTGAAAGTTGTCGTTGCTTCAGCTCTGTGAAATATGTTTTTGTGAAATGTAAATTCATTTTATTTAATACTAAAGACTGGGGGCAGGGAGATTTCTGCCCTGCGGCCCTACTGTGGGGCGCCATGAGTATCTAATAAATAACAAATTTTAATGAAGAAGTTGGTAATTGTTCGCAGTTTTGGACAAATCCTTTCTGTAGGTACATACTTTTGATTATATTTCAGCTACGTTAGGAGAAACTTATTTGAAACTTCAGTTGTTTGAAGTTTCAAAAATATTTATCTGTAAGCTATTGTAAATGATAGTGAATGTCACTCTCGTCTGTTAGGGGTAGATTCCCAACTGTGATAACATGATTTTATTTTATTTTTATTAAGGCACAAACGGTTAAAATATCAAGATAAATGGTAAAAACTAAAGATTCTTACACCAATTAAGCTAATGTTAATAGTAACACTATATAAATATTTTTTAAGACGGTACTTCTTAAACTAGGTTACAAATAAATGAATATAAATAGGTACATATTCAGTTACCTCCATAGCTGTTCAACAAATGGTTAAATGAGGGACACTTGTTTTTTAAACATATGCTGATAAAGAAATGTGTGAATGTCACACAGAAAACTGTTCATTGTGTAACTTACAGGCTCGTTGGATGAATGAATTACATTTATAGTTCGTTCTTAAATATTCTAGATTAAATAGTTTATAAGTATGACGGACATTTTAAACCAATATGACCTAAGATATGGGGAGTCAACAATATTATTCAAAATTTTAAATAATAACATTTGATCTTTGATGCGTCTGCTTTGTTAAAAATAATCCGTTGATTAGATCATGAAATTTTGTATTTCAGATGCTTCAAAAATTTATTCTGAATTCGCTCCAAACTATTGACATAAATTTGATATTGAGGATTCCACGCACTTGAGGTATATTCTAAGATGCTATAGATCTTTCTATACGGACTATTTTACTGTCACTAATCGACAGGTTACGTAAATTCATTAATTTTATTAATTGAAATCACATAGATTATTTGAAATTTCCGTCTATAAACTAGTTTTATAGACGGAAATTTCAGCCAGTTAGAAGAATAATATTATAGACAAACACTATTGACCTTCATCAACTCAGAACACAATCACGGACTTATTAAACACGTCGTTAAAATCATTCAAAATCAGGCATTCATCTCTTTGAATATACTTTGAATACCTGATGGCGTATATGATCTAATTTAACGACCAAAAGAATTAGCAAAACATTTTCATCGTATGGTTCGTAATCGCCATTTTTTTCTTCCTTTCACACCTCTCTATTGAGTGCTGTTGACCAGGATTTTGTATAGGAGCTCAGTCCATTTCTCCATCTTTGGCGCGGTCTGACGCGCGGTCGTTTCCTGTATCGTGGAATACAGTCCTCGGTAAAATTTTCACATAACTTTAGGTAACAATAGGTTAATAAGAAACAAAATAATAAACATGTTTAAAAGCAACAAAACTCTAGTTAAAATACAAATTGTACTCGTTAATCTATTAATTCCTGCAGGATCTTAAATTTAACCGACAAATTCAAATATTAACACTTTATTTAACGGCCGAGGAGTTTTGAAAGGCGTTCCTATTTAGGTAGGTATTCAATTATAATCGAAGTTATAATGGGGTCCGGGCGTTTTGAATATTTAGCTAACAATGAATGCTGATGCTTTGAACACAGAATACTGATGTCTACTAAGCTGCGAGATGCTGGGTAGAATAGTTTTGGTATACCTTGGATACCACGAAGAATTAGTACAGTATTTGACTTTACTTTTGAAACTATCATGGCTAAGAATTTTTTTTTTACTAAAGACAGGTGGACTAAGGAATTTACCAGGATTAATGAGTTTGAATGTTATTCTTTGACACATATGCATGTAAGATTTAATCATCATCAGCCTGTAGAAGTCTTCTGTGCTTCGTCCCCTAAACAGAGCAATGAAGAACGATTTATAGCTCCACCAACGCAATCTATACTCATAATAAAGCTGAAGAGTTTGTTTGAACGCACTTATCTCTGGGACTAACAGACGTATAAGAAAAAAATAGTTTTTGCATTTGATTGCCCAATTCTTAAGGAAGGTTAGATGCTGTTTATCCTCACGCCACGACCTTTAGGAGCCGACCAAAAGAAATTATAGCGCGGGCGGGCGATGCGACGTGATGGGTTAGGGGTCTGTGGGCGGCCGTGGGTGTGTGCCACGGCCGCCCACAGACTAGTATTTAATATGTCGTTTGTCCTTCGGGTGAAGGTCCTAACTACGCCTGCATCGACCAATTTTATTTTTCCTACCGGAAAATCTTGAATAACGTGATTTTTTAATATTTTATATCGATGATATATACCGATGACATATTAAAGGTTGCGGGAAGTCTGTGGACGGAGGTGGCCCATGATTAATCGGATCATTCGTCATGGCACTCTTTAGGGGAAGCCATCAAAGATAATGTTGTGGTTACAAGAACGGCCGATGGATAGAGATAAATATATAGATAGAATCTGTTTTATTACACAAGATAAAACAGGTAGGTACTAAGGTTACTATAGCATTTTTTTTCAGCTAATCTTAAAAAAACAGGACATTTATATACATTATATAAGTTACAAAAAATAAACTACATCCCAATATATACTTAGTTTAATAAATATGTATTATTAATGCTAAATTTTGTTGACTACTTTGCATAGGGATGAAATATGAGAAAAGAAGAGGAGGTTTGATAATAATGTCCTTAAAAAACAAGATTTTACAAAGTGTCATCGATATGTTTGTCTGTAATTGGCCTACGTTATTAGAACTAATACAGGGGCCTCGGACAAATATCACTTTCTGTTGTCGTTAACGCCTGCGTTAAGATTGAATTGTATGGGAATGACATTCGCTGTGGAAATGTCACGTAGCAGCTGCCTTAAAAAATGTACGTTAGCGTGAAAGGAAAAGTAAGCGTTAGGTATTTGTCTAGACCCCCAGGAATCTTTCTTCTTTGGAATACAGGTCTTTGTCCAGCAGAGGACATGAAATTACAATTACGAGAAAGTGTATTAACTTATGTGTTTTTTTTACAAATGTCATAGTGTGATTATACCATCTTGTTTTTACGCGTATTTTTTTAAATTAAATTGATTTCACTTATCAAATGAGTACTAGGTAATAACTTGAGCTTATATGCACATAATACGAGATGACCACAGAAGGCTTAGTTAATAGTTTAACCAACGGTGCTAGCTTGCTATATTTAGGGCATAAAATACAGGATATTGGACACCGAGGCTTTGTACAAAGTCGCCTTGAGCACAGTCTGAAGACACCGGCCGACTGAGAAATAATTAATAGTGTAGTCTGGCGCATAGTCTTTTCATAAAGGACGAATCGATGCTCTGATGTAGGTCACTTTCAAGCGTTTGAGAGTTTAATAACTATCTAAGCAACCGTGCTGATTGAAGCTAAATCCAGATAGACTGCTAAGAATAAACATGCTAAGATTATTCTGGTTATTGTTGTAACAGTTCCTTTTAGTTCCTGATACCGTCAGAAGCCAAGACTATTTGTTCAGTTCAGTTTGTCAGTTGGTGTTTATCCATTTATTCATGTCATCCCCCACTAAATGGGACAGCTGATAAATACAATAGCTGTGCAATATCCGTACACTATTAGGTCATTCATGCGTACTACGGAACGTTCAACCGGCACGAAACAAATCACATGATTTGCATAGCCACAAAACGGAACGTAAAACTGAAATATTTCTCGTTTTCGTGCGATATTTTATCAATAACATGCGAGACGGTCTCGTGCGTTATTTTGTCACTGAATACGAAGTGTCACAGTTTTTATAAACGAAGATGATGTTCGTATATTTACAGTCGAAATTGTTTTCGGCGCATGCCATTTTTCGTAAGTAACTTTCCACACGAGATTGCTTGCTAGCTTATCGCTGCCCGTAAAAACGTACCTACGTACTAACTATAAATGTATCCATCTATTGCCAATTCGATTTAAACCTAAGAGTGTTCCAATAAGTTGCGATGGGCTTACAATCTGTTACCTGGAACGCTTGCTAATTGCAAAATGCGGCAAATGTTATGTTTGGACGTGCCTCTGATTAACTCCTACTCGGTATCAATGATCTTCTCCTTGAATATATCTGAGGATGTCTATCATGGGGAATGCAGTTGTGTTTTTTTTTTAATTTTAAAAAGTTTTATCTACTTTACCTGCTACTATGTCGTTCTCTCGATATATTTTATCCGTGACAACATAATCGTCGCGTGTCTCGGGAATAAGCACCGCAAACTTTTAGTAACGTAAATCGACTCTCCGGGCGTTTTAATTGTTGTTCCAAAGAAATAATTTAACTTGAAACTTCCTACTTTCTGTTTATTGTATTGTGAGAGTTTTTGAGCACTCGTTATAATAATTCATAGCTGTACAAATGTTCAGACATGTTTCAAGGGATAAGGAAAGAAAAGTTTGCCGTAAAGTTTGGGCGCGACAGTGCCAATTCTTTGGTAGTGGCGTGTCTGTTCTTTCTTCTTCTTTGTTGGTACATTTTTTAAACAAACTAGGGGTTTTGTCCGTTTTATTTTTTACATACAAACTTTATATTTCCGTTGAACCCCCTAGAAGTGGAATTTTGGAGAATCCTTTCCTATTGCAGGTAGTGACCAATGTTTGCATGTTTTGCAGATATTTATTACGTGCCTGAATTTTGTGGTACCACGATACTCGCAGTTCCTGATACCCACGACCCAGAGCATTCTAGTATTCAGTCAGGACTGTACATGTATCTACTCTTTGTAAAAAAAAGTAAAAAATTATCACATAAAATAGATTGTAACTAATCGTCCACTATACAGATACAGATAATTTATTGGTAAAAGTTCATTTTACAAGTCAAATGGGTAGGTTTTAGTTATTATGTAGTAGCTTGGTAGGTATACAATACAATTAAATATAATATAAATTATACAAAAACAATATAGTTTACTCATTGGTAACATCATTTTTAAAGTCACTGACCGAATAGTAGGTATTTCGTGTCGACATTATTAGTTGGTTCTTGAATATAGCGTAATTATACGAGTATCCTATATTAATTTGTTTAAGAAAAAAAAACTATAATCACAATGTTAATACCAGAAATTAAGATAAACGCTGTTCCCACTTGTAGACTCCATAAAGTTAGTAAATCGTTTAAATGGCAAGGTGTACGCTTCTATAACAAACTCCCAAGAGATATACAAAAAATTACAATTAACAAATTTAAAAAGGTAATTAAATAACATCTGTATAAAAAGACATACTATAATATATCAGATTATTAAGATAATAAAAACTCTTGGGATTGAAAATGCTCCAACTCGTTTTTTTGTAAAAGGATCATTAAAAAGAATAACCAGCCTTGTTTTCTTGCCTTTCTTTCCTGGCTTGTTCGCGGAAGAACAGGCAGTAGATAAAACCGATGTTTCAAAGTGATCCTTGTGATTTTAATGAATGAATGAATTTTGACTTTGACTCTTACTAAGGTTACATCTCCTATAAATATGTGGCTATTATAGCGCACATTTTCTTCCCATAAAACCTCATCTAGTTTAAATGGCATTCCCAACTACCACAAAAAGCTAAGCCAAACCCAAGGACCATTCTCCAAAACGATTTGTGGCAGAGAAAAAGTTTTTTTTAGGGTTGAGTGAGAAACGATAGGACTAACGACGCACAGAAGACGCATAAAACAAGAACAAACACGTTCACGACTGCATTCCCATTAGATGGATACCAAGCAGGGGGTCCGTGGCACGTCTAAACATTGGCACATACCCGCGTTTTACAAGTAGTTATTATTCCACGTAACAGGTTGCAATCACATGGTATGAACAAAACGTTTACTAAATAAACTTATTAAAACTTAATTATTTTTTGTGCCTCCCGTGATCATGGTACATGCAGCTGTGCCGAAATATAGGGAAACATTAAAACTCACAAATCATGGTACCGCACTATCGGTGAAGGCACCGACTAAGTTTCATCTCATTCCGAGAGTCTTCATCAGGGTGAGTCATCGCGACGCTCTCCCTCCGGGTCTCCTTACGCCGCGGGTATAAAAAGTTATATTTGAAGTAATTATTTAAAAAATAATAAGTATGTATGTCAGTTATGTTTGACAAAACTATATGAACGCAGCAGGTATCCCAACTTACAAAGTTTGAGTTGCATTATAGCCAATTTAAATTTAAAGTAAACGGAATAAAGCTCACTTAACTTTAAATGTTTTGGAACACGACCGCAGACCGCAGACGACAGCGTCAATGCAGCTACAAACTGTCAATTCCATAGAATGTTGCCGTCGCAAAGCCACTGATTAATGAACAGTTAATACGACTTTAGTTGCGGTCTGCGGTTAATACGATTGCTTCGGTTGCTGCCGTTGTCTTCGGAATCGTAACTTGAGAGTGAAATAGCTCAATTAAATTTTAAGCTAAATGAACGTTGAAGGCTGATTAAATGTATGATTTATAATAAGACCGCAGATCGCGAACGGCAGCGATAATGCAGAATCGTACCTTAAGAGTAAAATAGGTCTGTCTCAAGTTGAAGGTGGTAAAAAACAAATGGATTATCTTTGTTTGAAGCAATGTGAAAATTATTGGTTTTTACAGTTAGATTTCGATAAAGTGAAACTTTTCTTTTTTTTTTGTTAGTAAATTCTCGGAGTCTAGACAATTATGCCATCAATTATTAGTGTATAAGACCACCTTTCTTATACACTAATAATTGATGGCTGAGATTTTCCGACGTAGGGAGCCCGTATATGCGGTTGCCGTAAGAGGTTGTATATGTTTATCTAATAACATTTTTCTCCGAAACGACTTTTCAAAGAATAATGTGGGTTCAAACTGTAGGCGTGTTACTACATTTTTTTGACACAGAAAAGGATAACTGACATAAAAATATTTTAATAACAATAATCTATAACATGAAAATATTATAATAACAATAAACCGAACGTTTTATAAATTCACATAACTTTGTCCTTTCCTTCTGTCCTTCTGTCTATATGCGGTTTAGTTACAAAGAAATTATCTTTAATCGTAGCAACTTTTGATCTCACATGACTTCCAAATGTTATGTCCGGCATGTTAATATATTCCACAACAATACATCTGTACCATTTCAATCATCCCCCGGGGTGGTTACAGGGAGATCTGACAAAAGACTTTGAAATATCGTCAAGGGAAATAAAAAAAAAATTCTTGGAAAATTTTCATGCACGATATGCCATCAAAGCGAAAGCAGTTGCTTAAAAATATTCAAACCGGTTCGTTTTTAATTCATTTGGAATAGCAATAATTTGTTACCTAATGACACATAGGTCACTTTTAATCTGGGTAACACGCGGGGGAAATACATTAACGTAAAAAAAAGTTTACAACTAAAAGTACATTATGTGTTAAGGCTTAAGAGCGATTGGTTTTATGGACCATCCATAAGTTGTCTGAAAGCGATCGCTCTACAAGTGACATCATCTCGAAGACAATATTATCCGGGAATACGGGGCGCTAGAATAACCCGAATCAATGTAGGTCGTTTGAGATTTACAGCTGATTTGGGACAAATGTCGTTATT
This sequence comes from Perizoma affinitatum, assembly GCA_961405105.1. Lineage (NCBI taxonomy): Eukaryota > Metazoa > Arthropoda > Insecta > Lepidoptera > Geometridae > Perizoma > Perizoma affinitatum. Next base: position 2,606,995 of record OY560191.1, on the reverse strand, counting down.
TTGTCACAGGATAATGAACTTCCTCCGACGGGACTTTATGACTGTTTTACTTTGGCTATAAATAAGTCTCTAAGACTTTGTAATGAAGATTGGAAAGGGAAATCTCGTACCTCTTGTAGGGGCGCCATTTATTTTACGTGTATTTTATCTTGAAAAAAATTATATTATCAGTCACTGTGTCCACTGTGCTGGGCTGCCCAAAATACTGCCACGACGAACGGCCCTAAACCATATCCATCTATCGATCTACCGTCCTCGCAGTCAATCGAGTATGGGGCCTTCCACCGTCGTTATAGTCGTCACGTTCAGAAAAAATATCTGTTTGGACACGTTGGTACAAAACAGAAAAAAACCTTATTGCTGCGATACTTTTTGAAGGTGACGTCATTCGTTCGTTTTTTTTTAGAATTTTGATGCCGTTTTATATTATTTCACTAGTATTTTGCAAACTTTCGCGATTAGATAACATAATTATAAGTTTTACGGGTCTTTATCGCGTTTATCCCGTGACGGCTGTTGCAATACAGTCGAAACGTCGGGAAAATAATTAACGCGATAAAGACCCGTGAAACTTATAATTATATTATCACACTAATCTGTCAGGGAATGGATTTGGCAAATATGGATAATGATAAAGTGTTATTTGGTTGAGATCCGTCCTTTGGCGAAGCAGGGCATAGCACACATTCAAAATTCTATCAAAGCGTTGCGTTACCCAAGTGCTGGCTCAATGCATTAGCATTTCCATTCAGCGGCGCAATGCTCCAGCATTTTGGGGACGCTTCTGTCTGACACTGCGTTTTCCGTTTGAAAGCTTGAATGGGTACAGAAGGTGTTTTTCAAAGACGTTATTAAAAAAAAATGAGAGGTGTCAAGGGACACCCGGATGGAACGAAGTTCCTTTCGATTAATTAGTGAAGGAATTGTAATAATTTTTTTTTTTTTTTTAGCAAGCCAACTTAAAAAAAATTAGAAAAATGAAAATATCTGGCTTGCTATCTATAAGAGAGAGAGAGACATACAGAGAAACATGCGCACGCCGCACAGCTTACAATAGCTTACTATAGCAAAAAGTGTCGTTACAACTTTTCGTGAGATTTTTTTCCGTCTAGCGTTTCACAACGCGCGATAAAGAACTTCCTTCCAAAAACGTAAATTTACTAGAAATGTACTTTAAGTTGTATGCAAAATATGATTCCATTGTTAGTTGGAGGCAATTATGTGCAATAGCACTGAGCAGCTGTATCGATCCGTTGTAAAAAAGGTGAAAGTGGACGGTTGAAATGTCAGCGTGTTGGCAGACACACCTGTCGGTTAATGTATGTGCATTTGTTCAAAGACTTTCTTTCTACCCGCAACCCCGCCTAGGGGTTATTGACACTACACTGCAACTTTCTTGCATGGGAGCTATGGCAAATAGAATAGGATAGAATGTAGTCTATGTGACTCACAATAAAGCATAGAAAAGACTTAGTTATGATATAAAAATAGTGTACGTTTTTTTTTCATTAAAAAAACCGACTTTAATTAACGGGGGAAAAAACAAACACGCTCACGGCTGTCTTCCTCAGATATATAATCAGTGAGTAGACCAAGTAGGGGTTGTCAGAGGCACGTCCGAACATTACATTTGGTACATGCCCGCGTTTGGAAGTTTTCCAATATCCAATTTGTCAAGCATTCCGTGACAGTTTGCAAGACCATCGCCGTTTATTGGAACACTAATTATTGGCACATGCCTTCGAAGATGATAAAATGTCGAATATTAAATTTCATCCACCATTTTTTCGGACGACACTGTAACACATTGGCCATACACTGAATTGATGCTGGAAGGTTTTTAAGCAATGCCTATTATTGTGGGTTGTAACGTTACAAATTCCTGGGAGGAGGAATTTGTAAGGTCACACTATTCCTACCTATCCTCAGATCTGGAGGAGAGTACGGTTCAAGAGAAAAAGGTGAACAGTATAACCAAATATATTAAAAACAAACACTAGAAGAGGCCAGGGGAACCGGGGCACGAAATGTTAGCGTGTTCACGGGCTTGTATAGGAGAGAGGCCTCTTGAATCAGGTTTCTCTCTCCTTTTAGTGGAGGGCTAAGCGTCCCTGGAGTGTCCAGGACTAGGTAGAGCCGGCTTGGCGATCTCCAGAAGGCGTCCAAAAGAGAAGGAAAAGGCGTCAAAATAGGATGACGCGTCGTTTCACTTTTTACTCCGACATCACTTTTATACGCGTAGGTAGTAGGAGGATCGGACTCTCTGTTCTCAGCTAGGAGGAAACTGCCCTTCCATCCACTCCTTTCTATTTCACGTCTTGCCGGCTTCAATTCCAAAAGTAGACTGCCCGTGCTCCCCCGTTCCCTGTCATCGTTTTTCCTGATGAAGGGCCTGTTATTTATTTGAACCAAGGTTCTAGAACATAAAAAATAAAGTGTTTTATATGCAGGTCTAATATCAATTACATAGAACCTTAAACTCCTAGCTCCAGCGGTGAATTAAAAATAAAATCTAGGCTTGTCATTAACTGACATTACAGAAAGTAAACAAACATTGAGAAGTCTAAAATCCACAGAAAAACCTTAATAATACAAATTATAGAGCCCTAGGAATGCTTAACCTCCAGATAATGCACATGCAGTTATCTGGAGAGAACTTATGTTTCAATTTCAGGTTATAATAGACAAAAACGTAAGTATAAAAAGACGAACATTACAGGGTTCATATGTTAGTCTTGCCAGTCTACCATGGGAAAAGTCGGATAGTCCGGGATAGGGACTGACGGCCCGGCCCATGTATTTGACTTCTAAATTCATTTTACTGGCAACTCTAGCCGTGAGATGTGTGAGCTAACTTCTAAACATTGTTTTGGGGGCGCTTGTTAGAATTATGTATGTATGCGTAAGAAGTTTTAATGTCATTGATTTACATTAATGAATTTATATTCATGAACGAACACCGCAAATACATGGATTTACCGTAAAAAAAAGTAAACTGCAACATACCAGTACTCTAAAAAAAAATTTCGTCAAAATATCTTCATTTGAAACAGTTACATGTGATTAAAAATAAAATGAAAATGATGATACTAGTATCATTTTTTTTTACATTGCTAGAATGTAAAAATACTCTGTCGCAAGCATCAACGCCCTCCTAAATTAAATAACAAAAATGCTCCGCATCATATGCTTTTAAAACACCACAATTAGTTGATCAGTAAAATCATTAATGTAGTGACATTTACTGTTTTTATCAAAACTAATGTCCCTATGGCAAAATTATCCAAGTCCTTCCTCGACGCCCCATGTCCCAACGTCCCAATACATTTACAGCTCAAGTTTCGGTTCCTGCTTAATAATTCCACTAGTGTTTTTGTTCGTCCGTTTGTTTGCTAACTAGTACCAATTAATTAGTCGACTTTTTGAGGGTCTGGTTTATTTTTTTAGCTGTACTTTTGCGTGAGGGTGTTCTTGAAAAGTAGCCTCATTACCTGTCCACAGGGGTTAGCCAAAATAGCAATCCGCTTAGAATTAAGCGTTGTCGCTATTTCAAAACCAAAAAATGTGTTGGACATGATAAATCGAAATTTGAATGTCGATTGCTTATGTCAATCCATTGTTAGTTCTACTATGAGTAGAAATCTGGACGCTCTGAAAGACCGCAGGTGTGTAGATGCGTTTGAGACGTGGTGTCAGAGACGAATGCTGCGAATCCTTTAGACAGTTCGGAGAACAAACGGGTCAATACTCAAGGAATTCAAGATAACTAATATATCTTCCATTTGCCTCCAGCGAGTTATTGTGCATTTTGGTCATATATATAGCAAAAGCAGTGAAAATAAATCTTTAAAAGCTCATTCTCGAGGAGAAGAGGCCACCAGAAGCCAAGCAGTGCACTGGCAACAGATCTCGATGATGCATATAGGATAAACTCTACAGAGAAAGGGGTCACGACCCTCAGTATTGAGGAATACGACGCAACGTCCCACAAAAAAACACATAACGTCCCCCCTATGATGGACATCCCCATATCTGCACTCAGTATGCAAATCCTGAAGATACTAATTAGGAATTAGTCAGAGGCGCATACAAAGTCCAAAAGAATATATCTAGCATACGCTCACGTTTTTCATAGTATTTAGCTTTCTGCGTGACATGATTGGGATATAAACCCACGAATTTAACATTCAAAATTATTTCCTCATGATGTATTCCTTCACCGTTTTAAGCACGTGTTCGGTTTTTATCATTTTATAAATCAGTTTCTTCTGAAGAACGCCAGATTTTACCCTTATCCCAATATTAAACCAAATATTATCCCTTCTAATCCTCTATAAAATGAACCTCAAATTTGATATTTTCGTTAATAATTCCTAAATACAGCCATTAGGTACCAAGCGGGCTGAATATGTTTGAGCGAGTGAATTAAGGAACAATTTTAACCGTTTCAGGTCCAAGTTGCCCAATTAAGGCCTTTCTATGCATAACGATACCTTAGGGTCTTTATACACTTTTCGATAAAGACATACTACAACACGTTGACTACAACAGACTTGCTACCCACATTTATGCGTTTGCTATAACAGGTTGTTTGTATCGGTGTTTGTTTGTTTCTCTGTTGCAATTAATATCCCAAACGGTTTATCGGGATTGTAATGCGGTTATTTACAATAGATTTGTATGTCTTCATGGATAGTTCTCAGAAAGTTTTTATCACCACTAGCCACAAGAGTCCGCCGCTATCAATATTTAAAAAATGGTGGGTTTTTTTTTTCAAATTCTTTAAAAAATAACTTGTGTTATTTAATAGCCCAGTATTGAAATAAAAGGGTGGGGTTAATTCAAATTCTTTAAAAAATTACTTGTGTTATTTAATAGCCCAGTACTTAAATTTGGAACAAAATCAACATGCCTAAAATGTGCGACAAGTATAACATATTGGTATATAATATTTTTGTCCAAACAACGGTCCGATAATTGAACTTCTAGTAGCTGGAAAATAGAGCTCTTATAGTTTCGTAATGCCTGTCTGTCTGATTTCTCGCTCAGTTGACAAAATTAGTTGTACAAAAATGTTATCTTAAAAAGCAACAAATAGGAGAAAATGAAATAAAATAGTAAAATTTCCGCGCACCCTCCAGTACTTGTTAAGTTGAGGATCGGTCTCTTTTCTCATAGCATCCCGCTCATGTGGAACATCCTACAAGAGCGGGATGCGATGAAGCAAAAAACCCATTGAACAGAACTATGTAAATAAGATAAGATTCACTTTATTCCATAATCGTGTGTCGGTATAAACATAAATATTTAATAAGCATTGGATTTAATGTCTCAGAGTGTTAAGACTGAAAAGCCTGTATAGCAACGTCACAGTGATTCGGCAACTTTGAGATGACCTTAACCATTCCCCATCCAGGAAATAAAAGCCTTCAAAGTAGCTAAAGTGGTCCCCCACTTGGTATCTTTTTAAACTTGTGCCCTAACAAGTAAGAAACAAAGTTTAAAGGCGCAGTGGGCGAAGGCCCGCCTGAGACGCAAAAGGTTGCGGGTTCGATTCCCGCCGCGGGACAAATGTTTGCATCTGCAAATATTTGTCTCCGGAACTGGGTGTTTCCTATGTATAATATGTATGTATTTACATAAAAAAATAATTATATGTAGTATATCAGTATATCGGGCTAGATGATGCTGTATGATAAATGACCAGCATTATTATTATTATGTAAAAATTGACAACGATAATTAGTTCGACAGTGAGCGGACTATTAGCGATAAGACCGCTCATTGTAATTCCGCGATTAGCTTATAATTAGCTCGGTTTTAATTTGTAAGCAACATACCATAATTATGTGCTGTATAATAAAGTGGTCTCTCTATCTTATTCCTAGTTGATGACCGCCGTCTTAATCGATAAAGTTTTTCTGACAGAAATCCAGGGCTCCAGAGGCTTAACTTTAAGAAGTGGAGTAATTCAAGAGATTTTCTTTAAAATTTAAATTAAAAAAGAATTTAAATGTAAAGATTTTAATTAACTGACAGATAATATAATTAAACGAAATTAAAACAAAACAGTGAATTGGTTTCTCGTAATTTTTAGTTTAATATTTTGTACATAGTGGTTTTTAAAATAACAAAAGAAATATCTTAACTTCTAAAGTTCTTTCGGCCAGCTTTAAAAACTAATCAGACTTCAATCTTCACGATGAACAATCTGAGGTCCGCAAATCCTAAAAAAATAAATAAGTAGTCTTGTAGTTCCTATAACAAAAGCTCTGCTTACTTTGGGTTAGTCCGTTAGGGACTGCTAAGAAAATATGGCGCTAGATGATGTTATGTAAATTTATCCAACATCATTATTATTATAACTTTCCTCAGTCGAGCAAATAATATTTCTGCATCATCTCAATCTATCTAGTATTATCTAGTTTTCTTCATCGAGTAAGTGTGAACTGAATTTGTGCGTCCAGACGACGCGCGCCGGTTGAATTATGCGAGTCTGAAGTTCTTATTAGCGAGTGGAAACAACTATGGGCTGCCAATTTTCTGTCTAGTTTTCAAATAATTGACCTATTATTTATTGTTACAGGTAACCTTGTTTGTGGTGTTATCTGTTCGAGGGAATATCGTATCGCGAATAGGTAAGTGATACAAAGGATTCAATTGCAATCATTCATTTTGTAAAAAAACGTGTATTTTCTTACGTGACATCGGTGTAAGCATCGACTATTTCGACCTATTCCGAGAGTCCTTGCACTATTTGCATATTTCATCCCATTTGACAATTCCTGTCATTCTGACACTAGCTGTCTCTTCACATTTTGATTCCTTTTGATAAGATCATTAAAATATTGTGTTGTGCGAATGGTAATAATTATGGTTCACTCGCAATAGTTTCTAATTTGGCTTTGTAATAAATATTGGTACTAGTGCCCATAAACTAAAATCTAAATTCGCAGTGGTACCAAATTGGTAATGTTCATTGGTTTTACCACGAATGATCGATTAAATATATAGCTTGTTCGGAAAAACATATTTTTACAATAAATCTCGACAAGAAATAAAGTCACGCAACAAATGATAGTATTTCAAACTAAATTTATACAAATGATTACTTATGAGGTGAGGTTTTACATGTTAAAAATTTGTATGTTCGCTTATCAATAATTAATTATTAAAATTACCTGCGTGTTTAATTTCCGCTGAAATAATTGGGTGTAATCGCATTAAACGGTAAGTATAATTGACTAGGAGGTGAATAATTAATGTAAAAAAAATATTCACCTCCTAGTTAATTATATGGTGTAAATTTAACATTAAATCAAATTAATTAGAGCATATACCAAAGAAAATTTATTTGTTTCGCAAAGTCTTAACTATAATTACAGCAAAAACAAATTATCGTTCATAATTTCTTAACATATTTTTTCAATACAAAAACACTCATTCTTTTACCTGACTATGTATCTGAAAATGTCACGGTGGGCATCCTTAGATACATACTCAGTGCGTAGATCATTAAGGATAACAAGTAGAGGGTTGTCAGAGGCACGTCCAAACATATTTGGCCCGCGCCAAATAATAGTTTTTAATAATCGCGTTTATAATAGTGTTTTTTTTTTTCAATCATAGCCGAACAAACCGTTAGTGTTCATTTAACTAAGATTTTATCGTTTTCGGTTTTGTTACACACCAAACAAACAGCGCTCCAATAAGGCCAGTTTATTTCGAAACAATTGCATTTCCTTTGCTCAGTTTACGTTAGCTATACCGACGCGTTTGGCACGGCACTAGACTATATCCAGAACTATTCCCAGCCGAGATAAATGGGATTCCGTTCGTGCCTACTAACCTTTATGTGCGTCAAGTCTCTAGTGTGGGTACAGTGAAAGATGAAAGTGATTCATATCTCTCAAAAACTGATCCCTATCATCAGTTACACTGATTCACTATTTCAATCACACATTTTGTTATAGATAGATCTTTATTGCATACACCGGAATTAAAAAACACTTTACATAGGATCCTAAGCTAAGTTGGGGATACAATGGCCGGCCTGTTCGCTAAGAACTATGTTTTTTTTAAATATATATTTTTCTTATTTCTCTTATTGCTTTTTTGGAGATTTAATGATTTAATAATGTGAAGAGAGGTGTTGTATCCAACTTTGGTAAGTAAAGGAATAGGTGGTCCTGGATAAGGCTAGTCCCTTATTAACTGTATAAAGAAGGTCACTGTCCACCTAAAATCCTTTTTTTTACTAAAACCATGTTTGGTAAAAGTAAAAAAATTATATACAACCATGCCAACGACTGATATGTGATTCCCATGATGAGTATCCTCAAGTCTATACTCAGATCCGACGTTTCCTGACAAAAATATAACGTAAATACAGTATTTAGACCTGCTGCCATACTTACACAACGACTAAATAAATACCTGTATTATTCATAAAACTTTGTAAGTATATTATACAAAAAATACAGATGAGACAGCTGGCTATTTAAAAACCGTTGCAAACTTTCTATAGATAGGTCAATACCCTGTAAAGTTTAATGTAACTGTAATTATCACCGGGCGTAACCAACCTTGATTAAGTTCAGATAGCGCTATCAATCAGTACCTTTTAGGCAACTTGTAACGAATTTTTAGCCTGAGACGCAGAAGGTTGCGGGTTCGTTTCCCGTCGCGGGGCAAATGTTTGCATCTGCAAATATTTGTCTATTGTTTCTAGTCTGGGTGTTTCCTATCTATAATAAGTATATTTTTACAAAAAAAAATATAAAGTGAGAAGTATGTCAGTAATGTAGTTCCCATAACATAAGCTCTGCTTACTTCGGGGCTATGTGAAAGATGATGTTATGTGAAAATGTCCAGTGTTATTTATTTATTTATTTTAAGTAATGTTTCAGAATGATACAAAGTGATACCAATCTCTTTTCTTTTCAGTGATAGTTGCCACAAGTCTAGCCTACATCTCTTATTACATTTGTCGCGTGTTAACAAGAGTCCGGTAATGGTTGTAATTATTTATTCTTTATTGTAGACACAGAAAATACAGATAAAAAAACTTACATATAGGACATGTAAAAAGGCGAGCTTAACAAGAGACCCTAACAAGAGTATCTGCTCGTTATAAAATATATTGTTTTGTTGTTTGAAGAATTTGTCAGATAACTTTTCCGAAATACGGGGGGAAGGCTTTATCCTGATATCACACTGCAACGCAGTTCTAAGTTTGTTAAATTGAGCGGAAAGAGAATGAAAAAGATGTTTTTTTTTTCGTTAAAGTTGCCTCCATTTGGTAGGAAGTGTTCACTCAATTTATTCGAAGTTCTCTGAATCTTCTTCGACTGACTGCAGTGTGGTAACAGCACGACATTATACTGTTTTACGTGCCGTCTATTCATAGGAGTGTTGCAAATACCTATGAATGGTAGAGTCATGTACTTATTATTAAAGAATTCCTGATAATATTGATGACCTCGATGTCGTATCGGGCGAGAAGCCGGCTACGACGCAAGAGATATATGGATGTCGCAAAGGGACACAAGTTAGCATGTTATGCAGAAATTTGTTCTGGGTCTAGGTATTGTGGTACCATGGTACTTATTGTTAATACCCACAATACAGGGAATCAAAGTGTAAGCAGGAATATGTAGGTTTCTGTTTGATGTTAATATAATTATTTATACAGAGTCAGGTAATAGTAATACTTTTCTTAAATTTGTCACAATGACAAATTAAAAAAAATTTGAATACAAACTCCTTTTCTTAGTGTGGTATATTCACGTATCCTAAAAAGAAGTTGGCAAATCCAGAAATAGTCCTCTTCAGAACTGGCTATAACAAGATGTGGTCGAATCCAGAATATATTTTGAAAAAGCCTGTAAAGAAATAGATACCGACTGCCTCAACGTTCTCATCGCAGTACACTTAGTTATTAAATTTTATCATATCGGTAGGACGAACGCAAAAATTTCAATTTCATTTTAAACGCAATATATTTTTATAGGTAATTTTCAAAGTATGTGGAATATTTAATCGATGTTATATTTAATCAAACCTATACTTACTTGGTATATAACCTATACTTACTAAAATAGGGATTTATGCTTAGTTCTCTTATTTTATAAGTAATGTGAAAGTCGTCTCCGCATCTTTATTCAAAATAATCAATATCGAGGTAACACCCGTTTTATTGTTTCAAAATACCAACTTTACAATTACTTACCATGTCATTTAATCATATTTTTTGTCTATTTATAAAAGGTGTGTAAATCTGTTTGTGTGTGAAATAATCAAGAAATCATAGTTGAATTTATCTTCAATTTGGTGTGTACTCGGCTAAATCTGTCCTCCGATGGAATCGGGGGACAGCGGAAACCCTATTTCAACATGGTTTTGCATTGAAGCTGTTAATGTTGTGTGTATAATAATTTAATTTTGATCAGTGGAAGGTCTCATTTCATAGCTCTTAAGTCTGATACTAGAGATGGCACCGTACTTACTAAACTTCTGACATTCATTGTCATTTAGTAAGTTTCAAGGAACTAGTCTCGGTAAGGGCCACCGATAGTCCACAATGTAGCGAAGATTAACTAGCTACATTGTCTATGACAGTAAATAAATGTGTCGTTGTTTACACACACATACACACATTTCGCTTATTACGTTCGACCTTTATCATATACATTCATATCTATTACCCTATCGTTATAACACGCGCGTATGTGTGCGTGACTCCAGACGAGGACGCTGGTGCGTAGTGTATGTACAAACTGTATATACATTCATATCTACGAGCATGAGTTTCAGAGTAACATAAGCCAAGTAATTAGACTTGACACATCTAGATGTTGACACGCGGAATTAGAACCGTGTAGGAATGTACGTACGTAGGCACTGAAAACAACTTTTTTTCCCATTCCGACGCCTCTGCCTGTATTAAATGTTTATTCTTTGACGAAGTTGTGAATAAATTCGTGATATCTTTGCTACGGGGATTCAATAAAAATGCTTGATCACGAAGTTGGATGGCTCATATCTTCTAAATTTATCATTGGAAATCTTTCAATCCAATTTTCGTCGGTGGTTCCTTAAATAAACTTTACTAAACTTTTTAATCAGACTCAAAGTTGTTAAATAGAAGTTTAGAGAGGTAGGGGGGGCATAGCTTTAGCTACTTTGAAATATTCAATGATATTGACACACAGATGCGAAATTCACCCCCATGACAAAACAAACAGAGTTCCGTTTTCGTAATTTTCCTTCGAAACCATTTAGGGTTCTTAAGAAGTTAGTTTGAGTTGAAATCTTAAACGTAATCGAATACCCTAAATCCAAAAACTCGATATGCATGGCATGTGCCATCGGATAGTTGCGATGGGCTTGGTGCTAACCGTGGAATGCTAACTACTAGCAAATCGCGGGCTTGTGCCAAATAAAATGTAAACTACATTTGACGTTTACATTTGGTGTACAATGTAAACTACTAATGTATTGCAGGATTTCCATCATGGGGATTTGGTTCAAAATGTACACTTAACAACGTAAATATTTTTGGTAGTCTCCCTGAGTTTATTTTGTTAAAAATTTGGAGAAATGTACCAGCGAACGACCTTCATTGACGACTTCTGTGAAGCAGTGGGCGAAGTCCCGCCTGAGACGCAGAAGGTTGCGGGTTCGATTGCCGACGCGGGATCATATTTGTCACGGGTATATCTATGTATAATTTGTATGTATTTACAAAAAAATGTATAGGTAAGTAGTAAATCAGTTGTGTAGTTCCCATAACACAAGCTCTGCTTACTTGTGGGCTAGATGATGCTTTTATGCTGCTCAAAGCTTATATAAAGACAACTATATACAAGTAGGTATATACAAAAAATACAGATGAAACAGCTAGGTATTTAATGAACAAACGATCTGTAGATAGCTCAACAGATCCAGATCACTACCAGGCGGAAGCGTTCCCAAAATACTGGCCGCATTGCCACGCTGAATGGCAATGCTAATGCGTTCACCCAGATAAGAGCCAGCTCTCTTGTCACGCGTTGCTTCGATCAGTCGCCCTGATAGAATTTGAAATCGCGAAGGGTCCCGGTTCCCCACGGACCAAGAGTCTCAACCCCAAAAGGCTCAAATAAAAGACTATACGTTAGTCAACCTCAAAGCGTGACGTCATCGGATCTTACAGACGGTAGAAATGAAACCTCGTAATGTTGATCAACTCAACTTGATTTAATGTATCTCTTCAAAGAATCGTAACTTAAAAAAATACCTCTTCACTAGAAAAAGCTAAAAGAGCCGTTTTGGCCTAGTGGGCGATACCCCGACTTCTGATCCGGAGGTCGTGGGTTGGAACCCGGTCGTGCACCAATGGATTATTACACTCGAAAAAAATTATGTGCGCATTAACACGTGCTCAAAACGGTGAAGGAAAACATCGTGAGGAAACCGGCATGCCCTAGAACCAAACATTCGAAGGCATGTGCCAACAGTTAGTGTTCCAATAAGCAGCAATGGGCTTGCAACCTGTCGCGTGGAATGCTTACTACTTGCAAAACGCGGGCATGTACAAAATGTTTGGACGTGCCTCTGACTATCCCCTACTTGGTATCTTCAAAGATCTACTCACTGAGTACGTCCACCATGGGGAAAACAGTGGTGAGCGTGTTTGTTTTTTGTTATTATTCAAACTAAAATTCTGTGATTGCGCGATGTAATTTTGGATCTCCCGCTGGTTTAAATATATTTTATTTGTGACTACGAGAGAAAAAATTAAGAGAGCTCTGATCGTGACTGCAAAGTCCTGACCAAGTGGATTATAGCTTCGTTCGTACGGTTACCCTATATATTTTGGGGTTTGTACCTAATCTGGGATTTATTTCTCTTAAATTTGGTCGTTATTGCAGATGTCAATAGGCGACGGTAGCCGCTTTAGACCCGGTGAGCCGTATGCCGGTTTGCCTCGATATAACATTAAAAAACTTGTCTGTTTTGACTTAATTTCTACTATCTCAAGTTTTACACAAGAACGTAATAGAAATTTTCGTTGATGTTACACTTAAAATTAATTTTCATAGACGTTTGCCTGTTATTAATAAGATTTAATAATAACAGGCCAGGATTTATCAACATTCTAACTTTCTCTACACATCCCTCACGTTTTCTCGATTTTTAAGGGTAATGAAAACTCATGTGAGCCTTAATGTTTCTTTGAAAATCAGTGGTTTGAAACAACCTTTACGCGTAGACCGTGTTTTTATATTGTTTTGAATAATGAAATTTCCTAAAGATTTGGCAAGACGAAATTCGGGGAAGAATATATAACTTTTTTATACTATTAACGTGGCGAACAAGCATACGGCTCACCTTTTGATAAATGGTTACCGTAACCTATAGACGTTTGCTACATAAGAGGTAACACTGGCGTGTTACCGACCCTGAGGCAACGGGTGAAAAGTAACTCCGACAATACAACTTTACAAAGATACTAAGATGTAGGCACAAATATACTTTGCAGGAACTGAGTGCTATGAGATACCCAAAACTTGATAAGACGTTTTAACTCATCTGATAGCGTGGCAAGGCATTTTCACTTTTATTCAAGACCCTCTTCTTATTCGCCAAGCACCGCATTTTGATAACACTTCTGATGTTGTAAGATGTTTAAAATTGTCTGATAGCGTGGATTTTGACTTTTATTCTAGACCAGCTTTGTACGTGATGTGCGGCTGAGGCTTAAAAGATGATTTGAATTAAGTTGGGGCTGAGGCGGATAAATTACAAATTTTCGAGGCTAGGCCGGTTCGCATTTTGAGGATAGCGGTCTGCCGGGTAAGCCTGTAAAGCGGAAGGACTTATTCGGCTCTGATTGTTTTATTGAAGCTCGTTACTTTAAGAGATTTCCACTCTTTGTTACGTGTAAGAAGAAAAAAAAGTGACGTATGGCTAAGGATTGGAAGTAAATCATGTATCGCATTCATTAATTAAACTCATTAGCTATTAGGTATTTCAGTATGATATGTTTTCATTTGTGTATGTAGTTTACTTCTATTTTCAGTATTTGGTCAGTGAGACGAACTGGTATTTAATTTAATACATTTTTCTCTTATTTTAGTAATTTCCTTCAAACGCACTACCATCACTAACGCACTTTCGTATCTCATACTACTCTTCATTACACAAAAATTAGCTGGAAGGAAATGCTACTTAGCATTAAGTTCGCCTATGTACTTGTTTTAGCATTTTCTATCTATCTGCAATAGACGAAAAGAAAAAAGGGAGTATGCAATTTTGCATCCACCAGATGGATTGATGATATCATAAAGGTTGCAATATTTACCAGCCGTGGACTTCTACAGGATGTTTATGATGATGATATATCGTAGGAGCTAGCCAACCCTATAGTTAAAACAAACAGCCTTACGTGCACTCCGAATTACAAAGGCGCTCAATTCTTAATGCCCTTAACTAGTTACCCATCTAATTGCTGAATGTAAATTAATCTGGTTGTTCTGTTAAAATGGTCAGGCAAGCTTCGTTTACACCCATCTTTTGCACGCAAGCACAATGAATTGAAGTCTTCATCGATCTTCTTACACCTAATTATACATCTCTTAGATTTTATTCGAGCTCTTTGAAAATATTTAATGTGATTTGATGTCCTAGGAGAGCGAGACTGCGCGATGCTATGCATACCTATACAATATACAAAAAGATAACTAGTTCCCAAGATAAATCCGTTTGTTCATAATAGACCAAGCTATTATACAAACACATTATCATCACCTTCATCATCATCAGCCTTTTAAGGAAACGCGTGATTTCACTACGTTCTTCGTTGCTTATAATCGCATCGCGTATTTTGTAGGACGGTGTAAAAGTGGAATCACGAGGTACTTCCGCTATTGGCATGGAAGCTCACGTATCTCGCCCACTTTTATAACAACGTCCATAGTATACTTTTATCGATTTCCTAGATCGTGATCTACATGACACCTTTAAGATGATTTCTTTTTGGTACAGAGGATTTTTTAAAAACTCCGTCAGAGTATCTAATTTAGGGTAAAAATGTATGACAACAAGGAAATAGATTTACGACGCGAATTCGCAACGTTGCAATCTTGTGCTCATTTCAGTTTCACATCGTTTACTAGATTAGTTAGTGTTTGATTTCAAGACCGGAACGTTCAAGGACCACGAGATATTGTATTGCATCGCCCGAAGTTAGAGGTACATTCGGATTAAAGTTTCGCCTGTAATGCCATCGGAAAGCTCGCTTTCAAACTTCAGCATTGGAAGTTGTAAACAAAGCGAGCATTGTTGACGGTTAAAATTCAGCTGTGCTTTGTAGACGATTTGCTGAATCGACTCAACTATGCATAAAGGGATTATTTCTAGGGCCGCCATACCTGAACCTGGTTATTTAACTTGAGCTGGGGACCAATATCTGCAACTATTTGACTCGAGTTTGGGTATTTTCTAAGTATGATATGTATGCATTTACAAAACATATATATGTGGTATATCAGTCATGTAGTTCCCATCACACAAGCTATTTTTATTTTTTGGCTAGATGATGCTGTGTGAAAATTACCAATATTATTATTATAAGAAAAAACTAGTTACTTTTATTTATTTAACACAAATCCACAGTTACAATTTCACACAGTCACAGTCGTAAAAGCCTGTGTCATCCTTTAACTTTCCCATGGCTACTGAGACTAGGTTGTACCTACACTTCTATAAGCTACTAGCCGATGCCCGCGGTTTTACTCGTGTGATAGGATTACCTTTCCTATTACCTATACATACTACCTATTACCTATATAGGGGAAATTCGTCATCAAATATAATTGCCATGCTTTGCACCCTTAAGGGCTTTTTTTGAATATCCTGATACGTATTCAGTTATTTTGCACAAAGTTGTTGCAAAGTTGTTCAGCCCTTTTCACCCCCTTAGGGGTAGAACTTCCCAAATTATTTTCTTAATACACCCCTTCATCACTAAAGAAATTTGGAGAATTTTGGGGAAATTATTATAGAATGCTTTTATCATTTGGATTTGAGAATATTTATGTGAAGTTACAAGAATGTAAGTTCTAGGAATAAGATTTTTCATACAAAGGTTTTCAGCCCTTCTCACCCACTTAGGGGTAGAATTTTCCAAATTCCTTTCTTATTGCACTCCTACACCATAAAAGGTATATACCCTCCAAGTTTAATGTTTCTAGGACTTATGGTTTGGGCTGTGCTTTGATCAGTAACGGAACAGTTTTATATATATGCTTTGACCTCGTAATAATATCCTAAAATGATACCAAACCACGATGATTGCAATGCCATGATTTAGAAGTAGACTATACCCAGTTAAATAAGTATCACTGACTTTCCCATCCCCATTTTGCTAGTGTTATTATGTAGACCAGAGCCAAGAATGACCAGGTAACGTCTAGTAAACCCTGGGATTACTTCAGAACTGCGTTCATTATACTACAACTCTGTTTGCATACCGAGTTCACAACTAATACGGAATCTATTTTTCCCATTGCGCGATTATCGGTGTACTTCCCTGTCGTGTTCCGATAGTACGCAACAGGTGTGCTGGAACGTAGCCAGCGACGATCCAGTCGACATGCATTCAGGGCTTCAAGTTGAAGGGGCAGCTGTTTCTTGGAGAATTTGTCGACTGCTAGGGGTCATTGGTCAGTGAGATGAACTAGTCTGAAATTAAAAGGAATTTACCAGAGGACTCAGCGCGAGATAGATGGATAATCTATTTATTTTGTATAACACCAATTTACAGTACAAAAAACAGAAACATAATAAAAAATCAAAAAACAAAAGAAACTCACAATGGGCGGTCTTATCGCTGTAAGCTACTTCTTCCAGAGAATCTTAGGATTGAGAGAACTATTTAAAAGAATGACGGTGTTATTGCCGGAGAATAAACATAACGCAAGTTTGTTTAGTTTATAAGAAGAATCCATTATTATAGCGACGGGCACGTAGCTACGCTCTAGCTACGACGCAAGAGTCGTGAGTTCGATTCCCGCGGCAGAATAAATGTTTGCATGTTCTGTAGATATTTGTTGTGGTATTACTGTACTTATAGTTCCTGATATCTGCGATACAGGGAATCCTTGGGGCCAAGACTATGTATGGGTCTGAAGATATCTATTCATCTATCTATTGCTGATTCTGGCTGATATAATGATGACCTTGAATCGTCTACAGATACCCTGGCAGCTGATTTTATCTCGTTGTGAATTCGATCATTGATCTCTTTATTCGTCCTTCGCAGCTTGTTTGTAAAGACCATAGGGGTCAAGTCTCAGTTGTATAGTACCGATTGTCAATATCTTCAGTTATCTATATATTAGATCGATGCTCTGACTCCGTTTATTGTTCTAATCCTGGCATCTCGCCACGGCGGTCACGATGTCTTTTGTCGCCAGTGACGTGGGCGTGGCCCTTGGTAGGCGTTATTGTTTGACCAATCATCTGCCACTCATTATAACGCGTGCGTGGGCGCAGCTATGCTTGTCATAGGTGGCTGTAGGTACACTTTATTGTACCTGGTATCTATTTAGAAGACACCTTTTCAAATGTCCGAAAACTATTTTTAAAGCGTGTTCAATTTATAGTCACTCGTATATTCTAATGATCGCTGTTCATTTAGTTAACAAAGTATATTATAAACTATAACATCTTACGAACACATACATAGACCTGACGCCTCACTAGAATTCCCAGCCTCAAAGATAAGCAGCAGGAATTAAAAAAAAAACAGAAAGTTTCGATGTTTATTTTATTTTATTGATATAGCCGTAGAGGTGACATTTACAGTGGTTCATAATAAATCCTGTCATACTCTGCACTTTAGGGCTCGATAAATAAACCTGGAACAGCCTCTAAGTTAGAGGGTCTATGTTGAGCTTGAAACATTTCGATTTGGTCATCGTATCGACGATTTTATAGCAATACTGGACAATACAATACCTATTCGACATTTTTTTTATTCACCATATACTTTCAGTAATTCTGAGTTTATAAATATATACTAATACTAATATAAATATTTACTAAATAGGCAAACAACCGTAGCCTATGTACGCTTGCATTACTTACGCGTTGCCTCCCTGAGATGTCAGGGAAATAGGCATGGTGGTAGGACTTCCCTTACAAGCCCTTTCACAGGACATACATATAGTCCTGATCTCACATTATGATTCCCTACGTTTACGAGTTTTGAAAGTCAAAATTGAAAGTTGAGTACCGCACGTCTACCAACTTACGCTGATGATGTCTACTAATTCGTTCTCATGCAGTACAACAAATAACATAATTTGATTTGCTAATTCTCTTCGTGAATCTACCTAATTGATAGAGGTTCAAGAAAAGTGCAAATAGAGCCCAAAACTTCTGGGCCGACTGATGTAGGCGGAAAAGTTGGAAAATCCAAGTTGTTATTTACAAATCGTTTTGCGGAATCTACTGATATGCTTGTTATTTTTTTTTATTAAGGCACAAACGGTTAACAATATCAAGATAAATGGTAAAAACTAAGGGTTCTTACAGCAATTGCGAATATTTGTCTTGTGCGTTTCATCTAGACGACTGTCGTTGGGTTTGGTTGTTGCGATACCACGGTACTCGTAGTTCCTGTTACCCGCGACACAGTGAATTCTAGTGTGGGGTCAGGACTATGTATGTGCTTGTTGGCTGTTTATTTAATGTTACGTTCTTTCATTAATCAGATTAATCACATTAATCTTGTCCCTTGGGAGAAGGGAAGGCCTTTGGTATGGGACGCCACATGCGTGGATACCCTAGCACCATCTCATCTGTCGGGGACTTCAGTTAGAGCCGGTGCAGCGGCTGATTCGGCCGTTGATCTCAAGAGGCGCAAATATAGAAGTCTCGACAGAGCTTACTTATTTGAGCCTTTTGGGGTTGAGACTCTGGGTCCGTGGGGAACCGGGGCCCTTTGCGTTTTCAAAATTCCTTCAGGGTGACTGGTCGAAGCGACGCGTGACAAGAGAGCTGAATCTTATCTGGGTCAACGCATTAGCATTGCCATTCAGCGTGCCAATACGGCCATTATTTTGGGAACGCTTCCGCCTGGTAGTGATCTGGATCAGTTGAGCTATCTATAGATCGTTTGCAACGGTCTTAAGATAGCTAGCTGTTTCATCTGTATATTTTGTATATACCTACTTGTACATAGTTGTATGAATAAATGTTTTGACGCCATCAGATGATAGCAAATCATAGTTTACAAGTGCATGCGCCCGCGCAGTGATGTAACTAAAAGCGCTCGTGTATCGCGTCAGTCGCTAAACGGAGATTGAGTTATGACTTCTTCATTATTAAGCGGCCGCTTTCCATTAGGTGGGCCGGAAGACAGTTTGCCTTGACATAATATTAAAAACATTTATTTGCGACGCTAAGATCTAGAAACAAGAATAAATAACAAATAAATGTGGGATTGGTACATAAAACGAGGGGGATTTTGGCAACGAAATTACTCGGGTATATTGTCTTCAAGGCTTTTAAACTATTTCTCTTCCGCACGCACATTCAAATCCACGGGTTTTCGCAGAGAGGGAAAAAACCCCTTCACTCACTCACTCTTCCATCAATCCCTTTCGTTCCATTCATTCCTTACACACGCTCCGTTCAAAAACAATAAAGTAAGTACAATGCTTAATTAATCCTACATAGAGTTGAAAAGAAAGAAAGATAATATTGGACTTTCTCAATTATATCGGCTTGTTAACAAGCTCAAAATAATGAGCATATGAAAACGTTATAAAGGACTGAAAGAAGAGACTCCTATTGGTGAATGACGACCTCTGTGGCGCAGTGGGCGAAAGCCCGCCTGAGACGCAGAAGGGTGCGGGTTCGATTCCCACCGCGGGACAAATGTTTGCATCTGCAAATATTTGTCTCGAGATCTGGGTGTTTTCTATGTATAATATGTATGTATTTAAAAAAAAGTATAAGTATCAGTCATGTAGTTCCCATAACACAAGCTCTGCTTACTTTGGGGCTAGATGATGCTGTGTGAAAAATGTCCAGCATTTTTTTTTTTTTTTTAATGATGCTGAGAAGATACAAATCCGAATGTGATATACTTTTAGTAATGTCATTACTAATTTAAATTTAAATGTGTACCGAAAATTCCGATTCTGCGGGACTTGAACCCGCATATTCGCTTTTAATCGACAATGCGTTAGCCAAGTACGTCATAAATCGAGCGGTTCTCAGTACAAATTTATTGGGATTTTTCTATTCAGCTTATAGCGTTGATGGATGCTGTCTACAGGTGTCGCATACGGAAACATTCCTGCTGAAAGTATCTCAATAAGTGTTAATTTATAAATAAAGATTGTCCGTCTCTTTCTGAAAGAGACAGCCTGTTAAAGTGAATTAGTAAGTTTTGTATAACGAAACGGTATACTGCTATTAATAAGGGACATTTAATTAATAGAAAACAAAAAAAAACTTCTATCAAGAAAGCATGTTGCCGCCAAGCCTTATTTCTTTTTGAAACTTAACTTATGTTAAGTTATAAGCTTTTAATTATGTTACGCTTAAACATTTAATTCATTGAGAATTATGAGACATCCGTAGGATTTGGACCACTTTACCTATTATTTCTGCAGCGTTCTTTGTTTTATTTTCAAAGGCATTTTTATTGGCTGTTGCGTGTACTGATATAGGTTCTGAATAGGTTATGCAAAATCATTAGTCCGTGAAATTGATGTTCTAACCCGCATTGTCTTTATAAATTATTGACATCAGCTGTTCACCCCAGAATAAATGATAGTTTAGATACAGATTTAATTCGTGGGAAATGTTAATCGTTTTAACATTTTTTTTGTGTTATTTTATTAGATGAGCGAGCGCTTGCCGGTGACTGCGTTTGCATTCGAAGTTTTGTTTTTGTAAGTGAGGTTGTATGATACAATCTGGGGTCTGATTAAAATGCCCTTTTTTAATTAAAGAAGAGTCTTTCGGAGCAAGCAAAGCATCAGCCATGCCCCGGGTATTGTAGATTTCAATAGTCGACGGTAACTGATTTCCATGAGGTGAGTCGTATGGCTGTTTGCATCGACATAAAATTGATAACGTTAAGCTGGAACATCCTCGGGGCTGCGTAGACTAGGCTTAGCTTCGGAATTGTATTTAATCTCAATTTACTTTCTCAAATTTCTGATAGGGAGAGAGAACGCTGTTCTGTTATATTCTGAGGCTACGCCGATTCTCATCGGGTCGAGTTCAAGATCTATTTTGTTGTTTCAAATATTTTGCAAGACAGTTTGTCTGTTTCGAAATTCGAAACAGACATCCATACTTTCGCATTTATAGTAGTAGAACCGGACTTCATTTTACGAGTGCTTGTACGTGATTTCTCTGTGAGGTAGGTTGCTTACCTGTTTAATAGTATAATTTATAGTAGCATTATAATTTTATTGCTGTTTATACACGTTTTATCTCAAAGTTTCCATTAATTTATTTTGCTTTGACAGAGCACGGTAAGTGGTTCAGAAAAATATTGCTATGCGTTAAGTGAAATAGTTTATTTCCTTGCTAGCTATTTTAATTAATTAATTTACATACAATACATACCAAATACCTCATTGTCAGTGTGTCATAAAAATATTGTACCTTATGAACCCTGTGTTCCTGGTACTGTGGCGCAGTGGGTGAAGGCCCGCCTGAGACGCAAAAGGTTGCGGGTTCGATTCCCACTGCGTGAAAAATGTTTGCACGATTAGCTAATGTTTGTCTCGGGTCTGGGTGTTTTCTATGTAAAATATGTATGTGTTTATTATAAAAAAGTATATAAGTAGTATATCAGTCATGTATTTCCCATAATACAAGCTCTGCTTAGTTTGGGGCTAGATGATGCTGTGTGAAAAATGTCCAGAATTATTTTTTTATTTATTTGTTGTTAATTAATGATTTATTTTTTTTACCAGCGACGTAAGGAACCCTATGTGTTTGCCGTAAGAGGTTGTGTATTGGTTTGTTTGTTGGTATATTAATCATTTCCGGTTCGGTTTCTGTAATCGATTTGTATGACTTCAAGGAATGGAAACAGACGATGTAAATTATGTCGAGGTTCCGTCTTCAGTTAACTTTGGTTAAAGAGGGATTCTTAAAGTCATGGCTTAGATCTGTCGATCTATTTTAGTAGGGTCACGTGAAAATAAATGATGATGGAGACAGGTCATGATGACTTATAGGCGCGTGATGCATGTCGACAATGTGTTTTTCAAAAACTATAGATTGGTCTAAGAAAAAAAAAACGAGCATAATTGAACTCTAGCCAAGTTAACTTTCTAGAAACGTAAACGCTAATAGAGAACTAAAAAATATCACAACATTAACGATTGCAAAATCAAAAAGTCGTCGAATCTAACTTCCTGTTCACATCCCTTGGTCGTAAGTTAGATTATTAAGGTAAGAACTGTTTATACATAAAGGCTGTTGATTTTGTTTTAACAATAAAATAAAATAAAAAAAACCTTTTTACATAATACCTCATTTCGGTCTAATACGTTTTCAGTCGCTTCATTTCGGCTGTGGACTGCTTTGTCCCTGAAAATTAAACAGATCGACTTAAAGTAGTCATTTAAAAGGTTGCTACGGGAACACTTTAGTTTTGCACGCCCAGGACAACAAGAATGCTTTAGCATTAAGTTCTCCTAGGACTACATTGTTTGTGTGGAAGACGTTAATAATAACTAACTAACAAACTCTTTTATTTGCTGTACAGTATTTAAGCCAACTCGGGGAATGCTTGTCTATAGGCTTTGATAGAGGTAAGATCGGTCTTTTAATAAAATAATGCGTTACATTACGCGCGTTGATCGTCTTCTAATAGTCGCTCAATAGCAGATAAGTTATAGCGGTCAGCTGTGCCTGACCCACTTGTAGCGGCGATAAAACGAGTGTCTGTATGTTTAGGAGGGTGTCATAAAATGTACGTTGTCTTCGAGATTGTAAGTGGATACGAGCAAGATCGTAAATAATAGCACTAATTATTCGCAAAATATTGTTATGACAATAAAGTCTCACACTAGGTTTTCCAGTGTCTTAGACACACAACATACATAACATACTACTACGAGAACCATAGTACCAGTAATAACTGGATTCAGAGAAAATATAAGTATCTACACAAGTATATTTTAATTCTTACCCGTGGGCGAGAGATTCTCGGAAGAACTTCGAGCGTAAGATTCGAATTGTAAATCTAGCAGACTATATTTGTCGCAGAAAAGATGAACATAATTGAAACAATCACTCGATTGCATGAACTATCTCATTTGTAAAACAAAGTGAATTATAACAGAGCCACCTGTTACCAAAACTTTTCCAGAACAATCCAATACATGGCCAACGGGTAGATAAATTATATTTGTATTACAATTGGTATCGAAATAGACTAGACGTTCCATTTACGCATGTGTTTCTATCACTCGACAGCAGAAAAAAAAACGCATTTCGAATTCGCAGATGTGTCTTTGTATTAGATTACACTGCGATACACGTTGAATCCAGAGCTGGTTTTTTCACCATCAGAGCACCATGAATTTAAACAATTTCAATCATCTTTCGTACTTTTTACATGGAAAATAATTACGAAAAAAAATGCTAGCGATAAATTGACGATGTTCATTATAAAAAGAGACACGACTTGTCTCTTGGAATGCTCGTTTGTTTTCGTGTAATATGCACAAATTAATGAATGATAAATGTATTAATACATATGATACGGTGTAGTCCATTTGCTACCCACGTTTTCTAACCACAGACATTAATTCTACGCTCTGCCCCGAAAAGTAGTCTACATTCTACCCCCAACAATAAATCTAATTATCAATGTATTCTCAACCCAAATTATTGTCAATTTTCTGCCTACTGTCTGCAACATTGAATTTGTATGGTTACAAAAAGTATGCAAGAAGAAACACGCTCACGACTGTAATTCACATGTTCTCAGATTCATACGCATTCTGCAGGAGGATATAAAGACAGAGAACCTAAATATATGGGCGCATTCTTTCTTCAAGCAAGGTTGGAAAACATTTGACACAAACGATGTATATTCTTAAAAATCATACGTAGTCTTTTGACGTGTTTCTTGCACAAAGATAGTCGTTTTGTCTACGGAAGAGAAGACAAAAAATACTTTTTACCTTATAAAATACCATTATTGTTCGACAAAAAAGAGACAGAAATCATTTTTGTCTTAGAATATAACAGACGGTACTCGTAGTTCCTGAAGACAACGACACAGAATCTTAGAGCGAGGTCAGGACTGTCTGTTGAGTGTTTTATTTATTGTATACTCTTCCGTCGTCAAAATCGTTGTTTTGGTTGAATACTTACCGTGATAATAAGTATCCATTTTGACTACCGATATTTGACAGAATAGTAAAAATCATTGTCACATTCCATTTTACCGACTTAAAAAAAAGGACGGGGTACTCTATTCGGTTTTATTTTTTTATGTTTTTTTTTCTTGATATCTTCGTCATTGTTAACCGATTTTGATGATTATTTTGTTTATGTATATATTTCAGAATCATTGTTTAATGATTCCGAAAAATTCCAAAAAAAGTTTTAATTCTGTGGGATTGCTACTTTTCCCCGTAAAACTCAAAAACATCATCATATGGAATCACGATTAGCCGAAACATTTTTGTGGGCCATTATACATTTGTTTTTTATTCAAAAGAGTGTCATTCCGAGTGAGCAAAATAAAGTATGGAAGTCGGTTTTTTGTTAGTTAATATTAAAGTTATAAAACGTTAATATTAGTAAGATACACCATTATACTTTAAGTATATTCCTAGACACTAACAAAACAAGCTAATCAGCATTTACGCAAATGAAGAATGCGAAATTACGTGTAACACGTAAATAGTTATTTTGCCTTTTTTGTGTTTGGTCTACAGATGGCCTGGCCCGACGCCAGCACGTCGATCATCTGGCGCGATGCCAACTAGAAAGTTAAGAAATGGAAACAAATCCCCATAGACGCACACACATTCTATAAGTAGAGAATATGGGACATGGGTTATACTCTTTTTTTCTAGACCTCCAGGACTAGTTTTAGGCAACGTGCAGCTAGATTATATTAAATGACGAAAAATGTATAATCCCTTTGAACGTTTCCCAATATTTCAGTTTAGTAATCTAAGTCTCGACAGAGCTTACTTATTTGAGCCTTTTTGGGTTGAGACTCTGGGTCCGCGGGGAATCGGGGCCCTTCGCGTTTTTTAAATTCTTTCGGGGCGACTGGTCGAAGCGATGCGTGGCCAGAAAGCTGGCTCTTATCTGGGTCAACGTATTAGCATTGCCATTCAGCGTGGCAACTCCGCTAGTATTTTGGGAACGTTTCCGTCTGGTAGTGATCTAGATCATTTGACTATTTATAGATCATTTGCAACGGTCTTTAGATAGTTTCATCTGTATGTTTTGTATATAACTATACTACTTGTACATAGTTGTATGAATAAAAAAGAGAAATAAAAACTCGATATTACTTATTTTTGGAAATATTTTTACTAGTATCTCTAGTATTTTTAGGCAACGTGAATTCAGATTTAAGAAAAAGGCACCTGAATATCGGCAGATGCAGGTCACCTTTGTCATGACATCATTTTAGGCCAGTGGTGGACATTCTTGAATGATGATTATCCAGAAAATGAAAAGTGGATGATGTCGCAAAAAAAAATATTTTCTGGGATATGTTCAATAATCACAAATCGTCAGCTATGAAAAAATCATCCGTCGCAAGCATGAGGAAATCTCAAGATTTTATAACATCCCAAAAATGAAACCTGGGCGTGTTTCGATGGGCACCTATCAGAATAGGACATTATAGAGTAAATATGTTTAAACATTAACGCTACGATTCTGAAATCCAGCTGGGGCATGTCTAGATAATCCACTGAGAGTAATTTTAACTTGCGGTTCGTGGAATTCACTGATAGGTAAGTAGTTAAACTGTACTGTAGCTTGAAATATACGGGAACTGGTTCATCGGATTCATATTTTTAAACGACTTAAAAAAGGAGTAGGTTCTCAATTCGTCTGTATGTTTTTTTGTTCACACAAAAAACATAACACATTCACATGTTTCGCGATATTTTCGCCATTTGTAAACTGATTTTAATGACTCTTTTTGCAAGTGCTTGAATAGTGGTACCATATACATTTTGGAAAAAACACAACCCCCCTAGGGTGACAAACTAGGAGATGATATTTCATATTGTACTTATCAACAACCCGTTATTTAAAGTAGTTTTTTATTGTTTCCTGAAAAAAAAAAAACTTTTATAGGTTGTACCTACTGACTTGGTAGGTAATTAGAATTTTAGTCAACAGCATTTTGAACTCTAAGGCACTGTTTCTTTAACTATTTCTCGATCATAAAAATGGCAAATCAGATTAATGACCTTGTGCCGCGCGTACAACTTAAACCTCTTTGGAATAACAGGTATTCATTTTATTAGTAAGGCGACAGTCCAAGGTCTTTGGTATCCAACCTACTTGGAGTTGGTAGAATGACATTGGCATGTCTTATCTGTGACATAGCCAGAGGCAGAACTCTATTCAATACTGTACTTTTTTTCTCTCATTATTTTACCGGTCATATTTTTTGTAACCTCAAATCTCTAAAAGTTTATGACACTATGATGAAACGGACATTGGCAGAATTGTGACAAATGTCTAGTTGCAAAAGCCATAATCAAGAAGTGAAGTAAAGTGAATACTCTACTTGTGAGAATAAAGATGGAAAATTGTGTAAAATTGGTGTTTTATTCGATTTGAATTCTAGAAAACGTTGTAGAATGAAAAGTAAAAAAAAGTATCAAAATGTTATCTATTTAATATATATTGTTATTATTATTTAGTCTTGGTTATACCACGGCACGGCAAAGGCCTCCCTTCCTTTCTTCCACCCTTCGCGATCCAACGATATTATAATTTAATAATAATAGAAAAGACTCATTCAGAAGGTCAAACCTTTCCAAAGTTCATCCAATATACCGTAAAATAAGGCTTCTTTGTAATATAATTCCTTTATGTTCCTTTGTAATATAATTGAGCCGTGTTGGCCTAGTGGGCAATACCCCGACTTCTGATCCGGAGGTCGTGGGTTCGAACCCGTGCACCAATGGATATTTCCATTCGAAAAAAATATGTGCGCGTTAATACGTGCTCAAAACTTTAAAGGAAAACATCGTGAATAAACCGGCATGCCCTAGAAACAAAAATTCGAAGGCATGTGCCAACAGTTAGTGTTCCAATAAGCGGCGATGGGCTTGCAACCTGTCACGTGGAATGCTTACTACTTGCAAAACGCGGGCATGAACAAATGTAATGTTTGAACGTGCCTCTGACTACCCCATACTTGGTATCCTCAAAGATCTACTCACTGAGGATGTCCACCACGGGGAAGACAGTCGTAAACGTGTTTGTTTATTGTTTATTTTTTGTAATATAATAGTCATAATATTCTAAGAGATGTGATACCTACGCTTTTTGATAATGATAAGGTATCGCTTAACCCTGCGCCCTTATAATCTCAACAGGAGGCCAACTCGGCCTCAAAACAATGTAACAAACGTATCAAAATATGTTATCTCGTCAGAAAAGAAATACACCCACTTGGCTTTCCGTCTGCTTTTAGTAGGTTGTACCTACTCTGTTAGTTATCTAAATAAAACAAAAAAACACGCTCACGACTGCATTCTTCATCATATATGTACATCCTCTGATACATACTCAGTGTATAGATAAGCGTCCAATAAGCGGCGATGGTCTTGCAACCTGTCACGTGGAATGCTAACATATTGCAGAACGTAAGCGTGTGCAAAATGTAACGTTTGGACGTGCCTCTGACTACCCCTTACTTGGTATCTTCAAAGATCTACTCACTAATTATGTATCCGAGGAAGCACATTATGAGGGAAATAGTCGTGAGCGTGTTGGCTCTTTTGATT
Organism: Perizoma affinitatum; assembly: GCA_961405105.1. Lineage (NCBI taxonomy): Eukaryota > Metazoa > Arthropoda > Insecta > Lepidoptera > Geometridae > Perizoma > Perizoma affinitatum. The sequence continues at coordinate 2,578,955 of OY560191.1, read as the reverse complement.
GAGCTCTGAACACAAGCTCCCACTTTAAGGTTCCATGTGTTATGAATAGCTAGGCTCTTCCAGGAGATTATAGACAGGTACAAGAGTTAACATTAAATTAGTTAACATCAATTTAGTTTATATTATGAGTATAAGATAACCTTATTACAAAGAAAAGAACAAGCTCTATCGTTATTATTTAAAATAGGACATAAACACAAGTCATTAGAAATAAAAAGTACACCGAGTTGGCGGGAAGCCACGACGACACGGCCATCGAACTGAATCCCAGACAACATTAATAATCATTTATTGGATGCGACCGATGCCTGCTTCGTGTCTGGTTGTAAAACGTGTAATGAGAAGCGCTGGGATTGGCCTTTCTAGTCCACTATAATGCGAGATTCATGGGCTCGTCGCGTCACTAACCTGTTTTAGTGACGACTGGACACATTACATATGCTACAAAACACAACAAAAAGAAAACTCAGACCGCTAGCTTTGCTTAGAAACTGGGATGAACATACCACTATATATCGCGGTAACAATGTCTGCGTTATTCCTAGCTAGATCCCCCATATTATCCAATATTATCAAAATACTTGCTTCTGCCCACGGCTTCGCCCGCGTGGTACCCGGATAAAAAGCCTATGTGATATTCTGATGTATAAGCTATATTACTGTAAAGTTTCAGCTAAATCCGTTCACTAGTTTATGCGTGGAAGAGTAACAAACATCCGTCCTCACAAATTTCGCGTTTATAATAGTAAGTAGGATAGTAGGATTTCTTGATATTCTCGTGATATTTTCGTCAAAATACGACGCTTGCTGAAAGTCATGAAATAATAAAAACTCAATAGAAGAATACATAGCCCTGACCCTACACTGGGTTGCCTGTGTCGTGGGTAACTTCCTACCATAGTGCTATCGGCGTTTTGCATGGTAGTTAGCATTCCAGGTCACAGGTTGCAAGCCTATCGCCGCCTTTTGGAACACCAAATAACCGATGGCATATACCTTCGAAGTTTTGGTTCTTGGGCAGTTTGCTCAAGATATTTTCCTTTACTGTTTTGAGGTTTTTCTTAGCGCGCATTTAGATTAAAAAAAAAACATTGGTGCACGATCGGTTTCAAACCCACGACCTTCGCATCGAAAGTCGGGGGAGTCTGTCATTTCCATCTCTGAATTTCATTTTATCGAAGACTAAAAGGTCGGAACTCACATCTAGTGATAAAAATTAATTCCAAACATTTTAATAGAAATAAAGCATCTTAGAATGTATATATTAATCTTCAAATTATATTTTGAGAGTCCATTAACCTATTAATTCTGTGAAACAGGACCTATAAGGAGTGCCTTCGTAAGTAAAATCGTAAGAGTTACTCAGGGCTTACTTTCATTTCGTATTTTTTATTCGGCAACATTTCTCGAGATATACGCCGTACAGGGTACGTTATTGTTTAATAAAGTCATTTAAATACGTAAATTTGTGGTGTGACTCCCTGAATGACTCACCGACACTACTCTAACAGCCTAAACAAAGAGTCTGTAATTTGAAAGTGTTTTCCTTTGTATGTAGGTAAAGAGGTATGCACCTCACACTTCCCGACGTTGTTTAAAATAATGGATGGACATTTGAGTGGCTAAGAAACGATTATCCGAAATTCCTCCCATAGAGGGTACAGCGGGAAGATTTTTTTATACCACTTAATTGGAAAACAAGCACACAGTAAACTTGTTTGTAAGTGGTAACAGCAGCCTTGGATACTTGCAACACTAAAGATATCACTCGTGCGTTGCCGACTCTTGAGACATAATGGTGAAAAGACTCATGTACCTATAATTTCACCGACACTCATACCCACGGAACACGGCAGTCTTAAAACGTTTTTCAATCTATCATCGTTAAAAATATTTGGTGTTTAACTTAACCAAAAATAACTTATGTCATGTTCGCAGTTCGGTAGTTTCAGCAGACAGTGGAAATAATTTCAAGCTCGACTTTATCAAAACACTAGCCTGGCGGTTACTACAAACAAGGTTTCCAATCAACTGCGTGGCGTCAAAAATGTTTCATGGAAACGCGCTCCGAAATCTCAATCAAACTCCAGTATTGTTCGGAAAACAATAGCGTCAACGTCAGCACCAAGACATTATTTCAAAGCGCGCTTCAACAGAAATTACTGCATCGCTTGCGAAAACCTCGCGAAGCATCAAATAATTCAAATCCGTAGGACAGAGTAATCCAGATTTCATTGCAATTCCATATCAACAAGTATGTCGTTTAATGGCGATAAAAAATTGAGATGTCGTATTCAACATAGTGGTAGTGCTGCCCTCGATGGGATGGAAAAAGCCGGAAATCGTCTAAATAAAATGCGTCTATTACATACAAAAACGTGCGTTTTTGCGGCACATGCTGATGGCTACGTGCCTATTTTACATGTAAATCTTGTCGATATGGTTACCGTTTTGGCTTGTTAGAAACTCAGCATAGACACTCGAATACTTCTATAGATCGTATCCAAGCTGAGCTGTAATTTACAGAAAGTCTCGGCTCTCAAAGTCTCGTTGTCGCATTCGCCTTGTAGCTCAAAAGTTATGTATAAAGCTGTAGATGTTTATCCGGACATAATTATACTATTGTGTCAAAACAGCGTCATAATGCTGTATCTGACAGCACTATGAAGGGGTTCTACAATGTAGCTGAATTCAAACAGGGGGAGCAAAAATGCTTCGAACGATCGTCGATTGAGGAGTGGTGGATGTTTGAGTAAATACCGCTCTATGAAACAATGGTGCTATGATGCTCGGTGAACATGTCTGCTGAATGGAGAGGATGTCTGGCGATGAATGAAAAGATAGTTCGGAAATACGAGAGGGATTCGGAATGTTTGATTTTTCTTCCATTAGGATATCAAACATTCGGTATTGAGTCTGTGGCACATCATTGTCAGTCTGATAGTTCACTGCTGGACTTAGAGTTTCTTGTGAAAGAGATCGTCAAAGGAAGTGCTACATTCCCAGAAGAAAACGTATTAGGGATTTCAGGAATAATCACTTTTATTGTTATTCGCTGTATGGCCTTCCATTGTCACTTAAACCAGCCAGGTAATTCTGAGAGGTAGGTTCAGGCCCTCACAGAATGGATACCCAGAGAACGCAAACGCAGCACTGGCAGACCACGTACAAGATGCGTCGATAAAATTGAGAGGATTACTGATAAAACCCGTATGTGATTAACTTAAAGAGGGATGACTGGTACATAATGGAAGAACCAGTTTTCAGCTTGTACTCACCCACTGATTCATGACGATGATGATGATTATATCATTTTTGTCTATATACATATACTGGATATTAAATTACATTCAGCTTTTTGCTCCAATTTTGAGAAGGAATCTTGTTTTTGAAAACAGACTTGCACGCGAAAAACTATCATAAAAAACTCCCTTCCTTCCTTCTAACCAACTTTATGTATCTCGCATACAAGCTCTTTGCAAAGAGCTGTTTCAATCATGTTTCGTACTGTGTGGTAGATTTGTTTTAAGTTGCTGCGTCAAAGAGCTTACTTCTCATTCAGAACGGGTCTCAACTTAAATTGAGATGTAACGTGCATATGTTGCAGGATTAAACCTAGGCATAAGCTGAACCAGCTCAGCATTGGACAGCTTGCTCAATGAATCATAAAGTTCAAACGATTTTAGGACTGAGAAATGCAACGTTCCATTAGATTATTTATTAAACAGCCAACAATACACCCTACGCTAGGATTATCTGTGTCATCGGTATCAGGAACTACGAGTATCGTGAATGAATGAATGAATGAAAATACTTTATTGTACACCATAAGAAAAACAGATATAACTTATCAAAAATAAAACAACTGAAAGTACAATGGGCTTATCGCTTAGAAGCGATCTCTTCCAGACAACTTTTGGATAGAGAGGATGGTAAGAGGACTGTTAAAGGTAATGTAAGATCTAAAATAAGACGACAATGAAATAAGTTTGTGATACATTGTGATCGAGATTTAGAGTTCTACTTTAACTAACCCAAAGGTTGTCTGGACGAGATCGCTTTTAGCGATAATACCGCCCATTGTACCTTTTATGTTTTTGTATTTCTGTGTTTTTGATATTTTGCTTTGTATCTATCTATCAAGAGAAGTGCTGGTTTGATTCTTGCTGCGGAACAAATTGCATGTTCTGCAGATATTTGGGGGTGTTGTGATACCACGGTAGTCGTAGTTCCTGATATCCATGACACAGGGAATCATAATGTGGGGTCAGGACAATGTAGATGTCTGATAGCTATGAACAGAAAACTGTACAAGTTTTATGGTGAAAATCTAATCGTATAGTAATAATCGCTTTCCTTTGACACTCAGAGTAAGCAAATATTTTTTGGAGCACTGCCTCAATGGAGTAACAAAATTATAGATCCTTCATACATGTAGAGTAGACTGAGCTAGCTGTTTTAGTCCTTGGGGCTGCTTTATTTATAAGCTGTGGCGCTAAGCCGCAATATGCAGGAGTTTGTAATTAGCTTGCAGCTGTTTTAATGAATGCTTTTAGGGTGATAGTATTTAAATGTAAACGAAATGTTTTCGGTGATATAAATATTATTTGAATCTTAAGATGAAATGTGGGTAGTGGGAGCTACTGCCTGTGTTTCTCGACGGTAGCTCCATATACTCCAGTCAACCCGTCATACCCACGGCTTTTGAAACACAACCAAAGTCGGGAATTTAATAAAAAAAAGGAACGCGAGAGAAAAAAAAGTATATAAGTATTACATCATGTAGTTCCCATAACACAAGCTCTGCTTACTTTGGGACTAGATGATGCTGTGTGAAAAAAAACAACGTCCAAACGTCCAGAACACGTCCAAACCGCCAGGGCCAGTTTGACGCACCTTATAAAAATAAAAAATATGAATTTATTACATACAACATTTTATTATAGTTATAAGATGACTTCCTACTGGGCGCAGTCCTTTATAGGTTCCCATAGGTTATTTCGATCAGCGGTCACAATGAGAGCCTTGTTTCAGTGACACAAAAATAAAATTCAACATAAGTGGTGCGCTGATGAAATCTAAACGCGTTTCTATGTTTGACTTTACATCTCTGCTGTAACAGCCGTTAATTGTCTGTAAATACATAGAATGCTTTACTGCACAAATTAGAACAAGTACATTGGCGAACATTATACTATTTTGCATTTTCTTACAAATAACTTTTGTGTAATAAAGAGTAGGTCTATAGCGTTTGATGTAAAGTATAGACAGCGTCATTAACCGGCTCCAAACTATTTAGATGACAATGTATTTAAATGTTTGATGCAAAGCATAGACAGCGTCATTAACCGACTTCAAACAATTAAAGAGACTATTTTTTTTAGCGTCTTGTATCCGTCGATTACTCCATCGTACTTGGTCATTGTCTTATGTTGTATTAGGGATTATCTCGCTGTGGTCTATAAATATCCGAAAAATAAGATCTTGAAAATTAAATTGGCACCACACTACAGCTGAATGAAGGATCATCAAAATAAACCAAGCCGAATTTGTTGCCTGATTCTCATCTCGCGCGAGAAATCGGCGTAAGTTAAATTCATGTAGTTTTTAAGCTGACGTTTCTATTCGATTCTTGTGTTTTCAGTGAATAAAAACCTTTTGACTTGCGAACTTTTCAGAGTGTATGATTTTTTTTCTAGTGCTCTGAACAACAAATAAAAAAAAATGCTGGACATTTTTCACACAGCATCATCTAGCCCCAAACTAAGAAGAGCTTGAATTGCATGACTGATATACTTTTTTTTTAGTTAATACATTTATTTTTCATAGAAAACACCCAGACTCGAGACAATTATTTGCAGATGATACAGACGTTTGTCTCGCGGCAGGAATAGAACTAGCAACCTTCTGCGTCTCAGGCGGGCCTTCGTCCACTGCGGTCGTCACAATTGAAGTCTGTGTTTTTGTTGAAAAATCTATTTCTGAGTCTCCATTCATGGCAATATATAATATAGGTATTGCATGCCTCCTGACACACTCTCCTTCCTCCTTCATCAATAATCACGTAGCTGTTTGGCATTATTAGTTAGTCAGACAGCCAGACAAAGTTAGATTGAGATGTTGGTGGGTAGATGGGTGCAATCTCGAGCGGTAACAGCGTTTAAACTCGGCGGCTAGCCATGTGTTATTAACGGCGCGGTAATCATTTCGAAGATGTTTATAAGAACTAGATCTTGCATCTAGTTCTTATGATACTGACGGGTCAAATATCTTTGCGGGTACAGAAACGCTACTGTGACATCGACAGACGCTGCTGAAAAGGCGAAGTTTTTGTGACAACACCAGCAAGTGTTTTAATTTTAGTGAAATTTCATTTCATTTATTCACATCCATTGCGCATTCTTGGACTAGTCAAATTAACAAAAATTAGGTACTTGATATACGAAAAAGATGTATTATTTTTTTCGGGAATATAGTTTGATTTTTTATTACATTAGCCCCGCTGGTTTTTTGGTCTTTGTTCTCAATAAGTTGATATTGAACGCAGAAAATGTTTGATATCGGTTTATATAAATTATAATAAACACGCTCACGATTCCCAGGATGGATATCTTCAGATACATAGTCAGTCAGAGCCAAATCCTAACTTTTTATATGCCTTCATTTTCTTAGCTTTTCTACGTGACACGTGGCAACCTCCTCGCCGCTTATCGACTTATTTTCGTATCAAATAAGACACTCAATAATAATCTAAGGATTTTAACGTAAAACAGATTTATCGTCAAATCGTTGCCTGATGAAAAATGGCTCATCTGATCCAATAAGTTTTTAATCTATTTCGAAAACCAATTTATCAAGCAAACACGCTGAAGATGAAAAACGCGAATTTAGCAACATAAATCGTGAGTACATCTAAATATTGAAACATTTCAAACAGGGACCGACTCAATTATTTACTTTCAAATTCTGTATTGGATATTGCAACCGAGTTCTTTCTATTCGATGTCGACTATTCTGTGAATTTTTAAAATGTATAAAAAAAAAAAATATTTTTCATATTGCTATTTGAAAAATCGCTTGCGAGTTTTAATTAAATCTTTGTCGTTGTAATTTTTCATAGTTTATGAATTTAATATACATATATCTGTATTTTGTTGAAATGGCTTATCTAAGAACATGACATTCTTCAGTACATTCGCGCGAACTTTGGTTAGCTCTTGACAACCATTCCTATGTGATGGTCACCGCCACCGCCATGCCACCGCGTCAGTTTAACCGGACCTTTACGCATTTCAGTTTCAGTTTATTCATCTTTTGACAAATAACATGTTCTTAGATAAGTAATTTCAGCAAAACCGTTCACTTTCTAGTAGGTAGGTAGTAATATTGTTTTTAAACGGATTAAGATGCTACTTAAATTTGAAATTTAAGTACGGTGAGGTTAATAATTAATACTAATCTACCATATCATCTACCATACTTCTATATATAGGTTATATAGGTTATAGGTCCTTTAAAAAAAAGACTTTTCAAGCATATTAGTTTTTGTACAGTTTGACCGTGCCTTAAGTGAACCGTTCACTTTCTAGTAGTAATATTGTTTTTACCGATTTAAGATGCTACTAAAAACTGAAATTTAAGTATGGTGAGGTTAATAATTAATACTAATCTACCATACCCTTTAAAAAATAAGACTTTTCAAGCATACTTAGTTAATAACATTGTCTGTTTTTTTAATGTTCGTATTGCTCTTTTAAATTTAACTTGAGACTCAAAACATAGCAAACATTTTGTTCGAGTATGAAGAGCATATTGAAGGTAGGTATCAGAATTTCGGTTCCCCAGGATTTTGATTCCATCTGATTTTTTTCCATGTTTATCCGAATTATAAAGACATACATGGCTTGGACGTTTCTATTATCCTTCTTTCATCTGAAAGGCTCTTACCCCCTCCGGCACTGCACTTGGCCAATCTGCTCGCATATCCGGTGATTATTGGAGCGTAAAACCCAATCCGGGTTCAAAGACAAAGTACCTACCTACTGACCGGCGTCGTACGATTCGATGAAGGATGCTTAATTTTCCCCCTTAGTAAGGTTTGTACCTCGTCTACAGTAAGTTTTTTAAATAAAACTACTAGGTTTAGCCGACGGGTTCGCTCGCATTGTATCCTATCAAAGGGCATTTATTTACTTCGCTTTAAATAAACATACCTCTTCGAGATTTTTTTTAAACTAAATGGACATACTAGCATACGATCCACATGTTGGTAAGCGGTTACCGTAACCCATGTACACTTGTGTGTCATGTGCCTTTCACTGGCCCCCATACTGTAATACAGCAATGCGAGCATTGTTGCTTGGTGGAAGAAATAGGTATGGTGTCTATATATATCAGAATTTTTCACCTTCATAGGTATTTAGGTAGAATACATTAATTTATTTTAAACTTATTGACATGATAATTTTATTCTAACGATCCAATGATAATTGATGATTAAAATTAAAAAAAAAAAAACAAAGTTTTTGGACACCGTCGTCCAAAATCTGTTAATATCCTCTATATCCAAAGTTAGTCTAAAAGAGATCGCCTCTAAGCGATAAGACCACCCATTGTACTTTAATAAGGAAAACAATATATTTTGTTATTTTTCCATGATGTAAGTTTTAAGTCAAACATATGAAAAACGTATATTTACGGCATGATGTACAATAAACTATTTTCAGTCATTCATACTTGATATGAGAAACGAATATTTACGGGACACCTAATAAAAACTTGAGTGAAATTCAACCTTTCAAATCTGTCAGCTGTTTATTGGTTCAGGTGCAATGAAATCTTGTTTGTACAATATTGTACAATATTGTACATTCAACTAAATTGAATTTTATTCAAATATTCAAATAAGCTCTAAAAGCAAATATGCAAAATGATAAGCCTCTTTCAAGCGAAATGTTGCATAAAACGCGATTTCAATGTGCACGTTATTTTTCAATAAACCCCCATCGCTCTTCAGTTCAAACTCATACGAATGATTTGAATATAATATAATAACTGCGTTTCTCACGTCGGAAATATGAAGGTAGGGTTGGGAAATAATGTTATATTCCCAACCCTATTTATAAAATTGAATTATCGTGCTCGGCTATCAAAACTATTTCCATAGAACGACGTCTAATTGTTTTGCTAAACAAGTATTTCCTTTAAGTATTTCATTTTACGTCAATAAACTAAACAGATTTTATCCAGACTCATTAACTAACAAATATAAGTTATTTATTAATAACTTCATAGTTACAAGTCAGAATAGCTATCATTATTAAAATATACTACAAATTAAATACTCTAATATTCCGTTTGTAATTTAATAATGGATAACGCCTCGTTTAGACATTCTAGGAAAAACATTGCGTCGTGAGTTTGCAATAGTTTTACAAATCAGTTATACGTAGATAAGTAACATTATACCCTCCTAGATCAATTAAGTAAAACCAAACACCAGTAAGCACCTTCTAAACTGCAACTAGAGTAGGTACTCTTGGATTTGTTTAGAAAGTTGTAAAAAGTTATTACAGAAATAAATCAATATATGATTTGGATATTAAATTTTTCTTCTGTATATACTGTTTCGCATCTCTAGTTATTTTTCTGTACGTGATGCATGATTATATAAATATTCAAAGTATTCTGTATCTCTATTCGTCTAGATTTTATACGGACTTTGAAAAGTTGTACCTTGGAATTGTACAGAATTTCATAAAAGAAGAATTTGATTGCTTCACGATCGCAATGTGATACTTGAGTGAGCATTCTTTATGTATGTTTCATTTATATAAAAGCACAAATAATGTATTATAACATACATACATAAAGTCACGTATATTTCCTTGAGGGGTAGGCAGAGACCATGGATTTCCACTTGCTTGGATATAGGCTTTTGCTTCATTTATCCGCATCATAAAACGGTAAAAAAAATGAATTATTGACCTCGATTTTCGCTCCCATGTTTCATGTGGGTTTCATTCGAAACCCACGGGGCACTAATATTGTTATACTCTTATAATGAATTTGCACAATGCTCTGAAATGGTAAAGGAAAACATTGTGTTGAATCCAGCTTGTTTCAGTATTAAAAATTCGTAGTCTTTAAATAAATCAATTCCTAGAAAAGCTATTGAAAGGAAAATAAAAATATTCAAAAAAAAATGATCGCAAAGTTTTAGTGTGTGTATTTACTCTTACTTTGAAGAGACCCAGATTAAAATTTACAGGAAATACAGACGATGCTAGTATGTTCCATCCTTCAACATGAAAACAGACTACGCATGGGTGGACGGCCCTTAGGCTCTTCTTTAACGCAGGAAGATCAAGAAACCGTTGTCACGGCATGCAAATATAATATTATTTTTTCTTCCTTGCCTTCTTTTATAAAGGAAGGAATGACTAATCAAATTGTATTATTCAAATTATGGACCAATTTGTAGGTGTCTTGCAAAAAGCGTCCACAATTCCCCGCAAAAAGGGTGATTATCACTTTTGTGCATTAGGATTTTTTTTCCCATTTTCCTCTTTCCGTGTTTTTTTTTTTAATCTTAATAGTTTAGGTATGCTAATGAAAGGGGCTTCAATAAGTTTGATTTTATAGGTGGGTTTGTTTGTCCCAACTGGAGGCTAGCTTACACTGGGGGTTGTAATGAAATTTTGAGTGTTATTAGTTTGACTTAATTTGGAGCTGTATTATTTAAGCCGAGGTTAAACTACAGGCAGATATAAATAGATGGATGGATGAGGAACGAGAGGGACGTTCTTGAGGAAGGAGTGGAGAAAAACGTTCTTTAAGGTAGTTTGGAGAGGTTTTTCGTATCAATAATAGACCTTTATTTTGTCATTATCTCACCTGATAGAAAGTGATGATATGATCGAAGATGGATGAAGGTCTTGACCTATTCACTCTTACCTAGAACAGACCCAGATTGTTTTTTGCATGAAAGACGAATGATAGTAGTGTCTTCCGCTCCCTCGTTAACTTAATTGTCAAATTGCATATCTGTGGTAACATATTTTTTTAAGATTTTTTTTTTTGTTATTATTATTATAAAGCGTTTCGTGTGTTGTCTTAAGAACTTTGGTGGATACTTTTTAGACTTGATTTAATTCGTTGACTAGTTCTTTTTTTCTATAAACGAGTTCACCTTGTTCGATTGGCACCACACTAAAGCTGGATGAAAGATCATTAAAAAAATATTTTAGTAGAGTTTGTTGCCTGATTCTTCTAGGCTTGGTCGCGCGCGAGGAATCGGCTTAAATTCACTTTAAAATTTTAAATTCACGTAGTGTTTAAGTTGACGTTTCTATATAATCCTTGTAACTTCAATGAATAAAAACCTTGACTTAGAATTTGACTGTTATTGCCGGAATTCCGAAGCACGGAATATATTCTTACTTCAGAATGTCATGAGAGTGGCAAGAGTGGCAACATTTTCAAAATGTTTCTGTCTACCAAATGTCGTGAATTATATATTCAAGACATTCGGTAGACAAGGTCCTATAAGGTCCTAAACAAAACCTTTAAATTCGGGTCGGTTGGTGATGTGGTATTTCACTTTGTGCTCCAATCTCCATCTTCCCCTACCATTAATAATTATGTAGCTCGTAAATGTAAACGTCAGAATTAATGACTCATTTAATCATTAAAGTGCTTTCATCTTAGGTTTCCACATTTCAAACTCCAATATTAGATTCAGTGACCGGCTGTTAGAGTGGCACATATGGTGAACAAGAAAGAAACGGTGCGATGAATGAGTTCACCTTATTCAATGGACACCTTACTGAATCTGTATGAAGTTTCATAATAAATACAAGCCGTATGAAAAGATGGCATGAATAAGTTCTTATTCAATTTGCTGTATACAGAATCATAACAGGAACATGTCGAATTAACTGCCTTATTTTACTGTTACTTGTTTGCCTTAAGTTAACTTATTGTATTCAGAATCATCCGTGATAGAAAAGATAGCAGAACTCAAAACTGAACCAATAATTCATACCACGTGCACGAAAAGAGAATCTGCGAGGTGCTTTAAATCCTTTTCTGCACTGATTCTTTCAACATTTGTCACTACCCTTTTCAGGCCCACAATAAAGGGGACAAAACCATCTTAGGCGTAGATTAGATCACTGATCTTACGCAGGACTTATTAGGCACGCGATACGATATACCGAACGAATGTACGATATGCCACAGCCAAAGACGGGAGCTGTACGCACCTTGAATATTTTCTGGATCAGTAATTCCATGCTGAATGCTAAACTGAACATCTTCATTTGGCATTTTGCACACACGAGAAATCAAAGGGAATCCCTTCAGAGACATTTGGCATAGATTGGTGAGGCAGGAGGTGAAATATTTTGTTGATGATGAAATATTTCTTCTAAAAACGGGATAATTTACCTTGATTTGTGAGTTTGAATGTTCCGGTAAATATCTCGTGTCTAGTTAAAATTATGTTCATGATAGTGAAACGATAAATTTTAAGATTGTAAACTATTTTTTCTTTCTTGATCGCAATCTTTTAGCAATCAAATATTGTTTTTTTTTTTTGTTCCATTATAAAGACTCTTGAAAAGCTACAATCAATGAAAAACTCCGCTTAAAATTTACTTGTCGTGTAAAACAACCTAAAAATTTTTTTTCAATCACCCATTTAACCGTGTAACGGAATATTTAAATTGTTGATTTTCTGATTTGCATTTGGAGTAGATTAAGTCGCGTGAATGCTAGTGTACATATATGACATGGCAATATTATATGTTATAATTAAATGGTCAATAAATTAATCTGATTCTAAATTTGATATCTATTTCGAAACAAGTATCGCCTAACGTTGACAGGATGCTTTCTAGTTTATTAAGGATACATAATAGACCTTACCATCTTAATGTATGTGTAAGCATTTCCATCAACCCTTTACTTTGGGAGTTCTCGTTAAATCGTTACAGACATACCAAAGGAACAGTCAGTAACTTTGATTCATTAAAACGCCTGTCCTTTGTACAAGGACGTGTAAGGGTACTTTTGTTGAAAACTCCAAAGCAAAGGAGAAAGCGTTATTCTCGGGTATGATTTGAAACTGTAGGCTTGATAGTTGTTTGAAGATACAGGACCTAGCATGAGTTAGGATCAAGCAGGAACTGATCGTTTTGTCAATATAATAGAAGAGTCTTCACTCTCGTCAGAAAAGAAATATTCTATTTATCTCTCTACCGGATAAAATGTAGCGTATGTATTAGTCCAGATTACGACATATTTCAAATAACATACAAATTCTGTTGCTACGAACTTTATTAAACACTAGCTCCTGCCCACGTTTTCGTACGCGAGGTACCAGTTCAAAAAGTAAAATATTCACCCAAATCCGTTCAGCCATCACGAAGAACGTCCAAACATCCAAATTATAAATGCGAATTTATAATAATAGTAAAATAGGAGAAGATTGGGGGGGAAAGTATCCATACTTTAACTTTATGTATAATATTTATAAGACACGCTCGAACCTTCCATTATCCAACCAACCTTACGGTTATCCGGGCCGAACTCCGAGAAATGAGATCCCGCTACAATTTTTTGTCCTAGTTTAAAATCCCGTCCACTTGCCCAAAATTCGATGGATTCCTTTATACGGTATTTTTTTTGTGCCTAATAAATATTAATTTTATTTTAGTCTATTCTCCCTCTTCTGGGGCTGGTCAAAAAAACGAAGCACTTGACGCTGGGCTGTTCGTTTCTGTCAGCACCTGTAATGTAGTCATGTCATCGTTTCCAATTGTCTGCCCGTGTGTTTTCTTCATATACTCTCGTGACAAAAATTTTCTGGCACATCACTGTTCTTCCTGTCGTCTTCTCTTTTGCCCACTCCTGACAAACTCTTAAAGTATTTATTTAATACTTGTAGGCTAGTTTTTTTTCTCCATACCTCTTATCTTATTTTATCTTTTATCATACATAATGTCGTGTACATGAAACAGCTAGCTATCTTAAGATCGTTGCAAACTGCACAAGATAACTACCAGACGGAAGCGTTCCCAAAAGGCTGGCCTCATTACCATCATACATAATATCCTGATCCCACTAGGATCAGGAACTATGAGTACCGTGGTACCATAACACGCGGACTCGAAACAAATATCTGAATCGAACCTCGGGCGTCGCAACCGGCTTCTCGCCCACATCGACATCGAGGTCATCAAATCAAAAAAAGGTCGGGAAAGGTATTTTGAACCTATAGGCGTTCGTGAAGTCACCCATCCACACCGGCTTTGTCTGAAAATCTGCGCTGTATTTTCAGACTATGCTATGCACCATGTGTAAAATACACATGGTGCATGGCATACATGCCTGTTTGGCATGTGGTGCTCGGAGACTCACTTGGCACAACAATACCTACCTGTGAGGTACAACCTTCGATAATACTTCTTTATTTTTATTATAAGTACATACCTCGGTGTCTGTTTTAGTGCAAAGATGATGTCTTCTTTCCGTTCGGCCAAATAAAAATATTTTCTTTCTTTATCTGAATTCAATTTTTCCAGACATTCTATGGAAGTAAATAACCTGAAAAGCCGCTTTATCCATGCGCTTAAAGTTTCCAAATCACACCACAATCCAGAGACTCCTGTACCTAGACTCTCAAGTCCGTTCAGGGGCTCACGCTCCGCCGCGTATAGTTAACGAGCGCGATTTTATTTCACATACCACTCCTTGGGGGCTTAGAGCTTTATTTTTAGCCGTGAAATCGAAACGTTCAACGTGTTTTAAGTAAGGAAGAGTTCTTGAAGTTTAAACGCAATAATTTTCTTATATAAGATATAAGGTTATAATGCGGATACTAATAAGAATTTTGTAAATATGAAAAAATACTCTTAAAATATCTGGTGATCCCTTAAGGCGGGATGGTCTTGTGTGGTGAAACATGATAACGATTTGTAATCCAACAAAATGTATGGATAGAGCAGAATATAATAAAAAAAAAAATTAAAAATTAAAATTTTCCTTACATTTATAAAATTCAGCTTAGTTTTATCCCGTATCTCTAAAAAATAATTTAAAATAATTGCCGGCTATATTTTAAATAAATAAAATATCTAAAAGACACATACGAGTTTATAGTTCTGACGCCACTCTAGGATTCTGTGTGTCGTGGGACATCAGACGTGGGAGAGTGGGTCATCGAGGTTTATTCTATTTTACTCAATTTTCAGATGTTCCTCGTAGCCTCCTTCCTTTCTCATTACCTTTGACGTTACAAACAGGTAACAGTACAATTTCAACGCCCCCTAATTCGTTGTATTTCTTCAAACACATTTTATACCGGCATTGCTGTCTAAATTGCGACTTGGGGCTCTTGCGTTCAAATGTCAGGACGTTTTTACACAGAAAACAGATCAGCGCTTGTTACCACTTACCGGTATTCACTCGCTGGAACAAAGACATGTTCTGCTAACATAAAGGAAAACGAGAATTGAAAAGTTTTATTTGGTTTTTATTTCATAATACTAGGTTGCCTCATGCTAACTGTATATGGAACCAAATCACAAAGATTTTGTTAAATAGTACAATAAGAAACTTGATAAGCCATGGCATCGAGTAAAAAGACCTAGTTATTCCTTCTTTTTTTCATTATGAATTTGCCCTACTTCTAAATAATATACACGTTGCGTGACATACGGTCTGACTGACAATTAAATAATGCTGGACATTTTTCACACATCATCATCTAGCCCCAACCTAAGCAGAGTTTGCAATACGGGAACTAAATGACTGATATACTTTTTTTTTGTAAATAAATCCATATAAAACACTCTGACTTGAGACAAATATTTGCAGATCATACCATGTGTCCCGCAGCGGGAATCGACCCGCAACCTTCTGCATCTCTGGCGGGCCTTCGCCCACTGTGCCACAGAGGTCGTCAAAGACGTATGTCACGAGGAGAGGGAAGGAGGTCGTATTAGGAAAAATGAAACGCAAACGAAGTCGCGGGGCGTTCAGCTGTACATATTTAAGTATGTGACAGCTTTGAGCGGCAAAATCAGTGCGCGCCGGTAAGAACAGGCGGTCCACGAAACCCTGTTTTATAAAATGTAAATGCAGCCTTAATGTTTTGTTTGCTTGGGGAAAAACTGAGCGGCTGAAATGGCGCAACTCTGCTCATTAACCTCGGCTGGAGAGTCAGCCTCTTGAATGAAAGCAAAATATTGCGCTAACCAACCCAGTTGCATTGTCAGCACTTTGAGTGTTTATATTTTTAGCGTAGACTTTTATTAAACTTGTTATTCGATACGAACTAAAATCTCGCGAAGTAACCTTTTTACTCGACTACCGAACCCAATTAACCTTACAGTTCAAAATCCCCTAACGATTAAGCTAATGTATGTGAACTCCAAAATTCTATTAGTATAACTTACGTACCAAGTTTTATCAAGATTGATTAAACGGTTCGGCATTTAGCGTCGGACAAACAAATGTAACTACATACAAACGTCGGATTGCCCGAGTACACTCTGATATCTTCGTTTGCTTCACTCGATCAATACTGCTATCCCTTGTTAAAACGGATCATACATATAATAGTATAGGACTAATCTATATAATGTTCAAGTCCTCATAGATGGTGTACACGACCTATGTGGAGGGGATAGCCAGAGGCAATTTCTAAACAATGTATCTGATATTTTTATATCCTATCTAGCATGAAAGGTTGCAATACGCGTATTGTAATATTAACTAAAAGAAGATAATCCATAACAAATGCAAATCCTAGGCTATTTGACTCTACTGAGATCATATAACTCGAGTTTTTAATAATCCTACTACTATTATCGACCTCTGTGGCAAAGTGGGCGAAGGCCCGCCTGAGACGCAGAAGGTTGCGGGTTCGATTCCCGCCGCGGGACAAATGTTTGCATAAACAAATATTTGTCTCGGGATCTGGATGTTTTCTATGTATAATATGTATGTATTTAAAAAAAAAAAGTATATAAGTAGTATATGAGTCATGTAGTTCCCATAACACAAGCTCTGCTTACTTTGGGGCTAGATTATGCTGTGTGAGAAATGTCCAGCATTATTTATCAATGCGTAAGTTTGTGAGGATGGATGTTTGTTAGTTATGATTTACAGTTATATAGCTTCTATATCAGAATAACACATAGGCTACTAAAAGCTACTTTTATTTGGGTACCACGCGGGCGAAGTCGTGGGCAGAAGCTATCATATAATTTAAATCTTGTAGTATGTATAAAAAGTTTATTAACATATCTCAGCCGTCTTAGGATACCAGAAGTCAACTGCCGGCTAAAAGGAAGCTAGAACGTCGAGACGGCGTCGGTCTAGTTTCGTTCCTTTTCCGTTCACAGATAATATATTAAAAATCTTACAATAGTGCGGGCGTACTCCCTACAATCTATAATTTGACTTCTTCACCTTTAACATTTTCATTTTGATTGCTAACAAACCCAGTATATAACCACCAAAATGCCATCCAATTCTATCTCAAGAGTATAAAATGATCAACTCACTCAATCGAGATCAATCGTAACTAACACTCTAAATACCTCTCGTCGCCCAGACGAATCAAAGCGAACACAGCAGTGCAAAAATCAACGAAGATATACGAAAATTAAATCGAGAATGAGCTCTCAAAATAATACTACATCTCTCCTCGGTTTTCCACGGGTGGCAGTGTGCAGAAAAGATAGGGATTTTCCAGCATGGTTTTGGTACGAACTCTTTTTTTATGCTACCATAGAAGCAAACAAACTAACGGCCCACCTGGTGGTAAGCGGTTACCGTAGCCGATGTACGCTTGAAATACCAGAGGCTAGTAATATAATATCTGTGCCAGAGGTATCATACTCATACCTACTATTTTAACCTTGGATACATATAAGAATACTTGGTTACAATCACACGTTGCCTCCCTTAGATATCAAGATGAAAGATCTCATATGCATGTATAATTTCACCGGCAATCCTTCAAACCGGAACACAGGAATGAGAACATTACTGCTTGGCGGCAGAAATAGACATGGTAGCACTTCCCGTACCAGCCTTTTCCGGAAGCTCTACTATTAAAATTTGAAATAAAAACTACTCGCAGAAAACTCGTATATAGTATGTCGCTTGTATCATTTTATAGTCACAGAGATGGAGCTGTATCTAAAGTTTGAAAGGACTATTCTTAGGGCCCGGTCTAACTAACGCTAGCCGGTGACGGTGGCGATCAAAGACAAATTATTGTCAAGTGGTTTTCAAAGTTCGCGGTAATATACCTTATTGCCACCGCGCATTTGACCGGGCCTTTAAAAAGTTGGCTCCAGCGTAAACAACACTTTGTTATGATTTTTTTACTCCTAAACCGGGACATTCGTTTGCTGTGTAAAACGACAGACAAGCCCTTTCTTTTTATATTAGTTTGAAGCTATAATAACAACGGGTGAACGTCATTTTCTTTAATAATGTAACAGATCTGTGAAACGACATAATGTGACTGGAATTACAACATTTGAATCGACAGCTGTTTACGAGGTTCTTTAGTAAATATAATAGCTGTTTACGAGGTTCTTTAGTAAATATAATCGTATTTTAGAAGGTAACAGCTTACAAATGTATCATGCCACATTTATTTGAAATATCGGGACGAGTTTTTTTTTTTTTAATTTATACCTAGTTTATCGTAAATCCTCTAACAGTATATCCGATAAAAATCAGTGAAGACATTTATCAATTGCGGTGGTAAATTTATATAATTATAGAGCACTTGGTAGTGCTCTATAAAAACTCCAGGGTATTTTTTTCGGTCTATTTGAATTAATTAGACCGACGACCTCGGTGGCGCGGCGGGCAAGTGGCCAGCTGCGACGTAACAGCCCCTGCACCTCTTAGACAAATCTAGACAAGCTTACTTTTCCTTTCACGCTAACGCAAATTTGTCAAGGTAAGTCTTGGCAGCTGTCACGTGACATTACCACAGCTTATGTAATTTCCATACAATTCAATCTTTCCGCAGGCGTTACCGACAACAGAAAGTGGTATTTGTCTAGATACCCAGGTTCGATTTCCACTATGGGACAACATGCAAACATTAATACATCCAGGTGTTATGGTACCACGGTACTCCTAGTTCCCGAGACCCACAGGGAATCCTAGGATAGGTTCTCAGCTATGTGTTTAAAAAAAAAATAAGTATACTCAAAGATCTACTCACTGAGTATGTATCCTCAGGGCTCATGGGGAATACAGTCGTGAGCGTGTTTATTTTATGTTAAAGATAACATTTCTAACATTGTATCTTTAACAGAGACAATAATTACAAGTTTTTCATCAAAACATTACTATCCGGAAGTTAATAAAAAGTTAAACTCTGTTTATAAAGGGCCACAACACCAAAAAGGGTTTTAAGTAAGTATACATTTCTAAAACATACAGAGGCACAAAGGGTTGGGACAGATTATGAGAGAATGTTCCAAAAAAACCGCGACCACGAAAACTTTTGTTTGATTTAATTTGACGTGTAATTTTCGAGGGTTGCCTATCTCTACTGACATTTTGTTTCAAGGACTTTTCTCCACCTAAAATGTTTTAAAGTTTATTTTGAGAGCTGGCGAGAATACAGAAGATTTTTCTTTAATAAACGTTTGCCCGATATTTTGTAAGACATCATCCGCCCTAACTGTGAAGTGGGCGATACCTGTGTAACAAATGTTTGTAATGTTTGTCTCGGGTCTGAGTGTTTTCTAAGTATAATATGTATGTATGTACAAAAAAAAAGTATATAAGTAGTATATCAGGCATGTAGTTCCCATAATACAAGCTCTGCTTAGTTTGGGGCTAGATGATGCTGTTTGAAAAATGTCCAGCTTTATTTATTTATTTTATTTATATAAAAACATAGGTACAGGTAGGTCATATCCACATTGTCTACGTACGCCTTGCTTGTCCTAAACACTCTGAATCTTTTCACCACAATGGCTTATTGACACTAAAGGTATATAATAAGGTATATAAGGTATATATATAATATTGTAAGATTTGCAAGGTTGTATGAAGAATGTGATGAGGTTGAATGAAGCGAAATGATCTATTCAAGGTCAGAGTGAACAGGTATCTTCTAGATCTTCATGCTCCATCTTCAGCCAAATCATCAGGTGATATTAAGGTTAAAAGGTCTATTATCTTTTAAAAAAAAAGTTAGGTTATAAATTATAAGGTTCGTCGTAGCTATAAAAAAAATTCTCGTTAATCCAGCATTTCAGTCTTCAGATATGAAAGGTGCTTGCATTCATATAAGTAGGTACCATTCAGTAAAGTGTTATATTCTATTACTTACTACTTAGTAGGTAATTCAAGTGTACAGTATTCTCATTTAACATTTTTATTAAAGCTTGCATTTTTTTTTGTGTTTTTTTGTATCGAAGCTATCTGCTACTGATATTGGGAGAGGATGGAATATCAGCGCGCTACTTACCTTTACCAGGTCTGCGGTGCTTTATGCTGAGTCCCATCCGAATTTGTGGCCACTTACCTCATCAGAAGTCCAACCATATCTTCTAAATATATAAAACTGTTCCGTTACTGACTGATCGATCAAAGCACAGCCTAAGCCATAAGTCCTAGAAACATGAGTATATGGAAAATTCTACCCCTAAGGGGTGAGAAGGACTGAAAACGTTTGTATGAAAATGTTTAGTTATATACTTAATTAATAAGTAGTTCCAAATAAATGGTACATCTTTCTAACTATCGAGTTTTCAGTAAATCGTAGGAGTGTCTAAGAAGAAATAATAAGAATAAGAATAAGAATATATTTTTTTGACACACACACACACAGCATTACAAGACATAATACATGGAACAAATAATCTAGGAGCCTAGGTACTACTATATAAATAAAGAAAAGTAAAGTATAAAATAATTTGAAGATTACAGATACAGAGACAGTGACACAAAGATATACAGGGTATGGGCAAGACAATTAGAAGTAAGTACCTAGATCCTACGGACACGTCTATCAGTCTTTCGCTGCGAGTGTGCGGCCAAACAGGCCCAGTCTCAGCATAATGCCACTCCCAACAAAGTAGGGGAGCAGCTCTGGTTTTCAGACTGAGCCTTAACAGGGTGACGTTATGGGCTAAACAACACACACACAAACTAACAATTGACAGAAACAGAAAGTACAAATAATAAATACATAAACAGGTATATATATATATATATATATGATTGCAACTAAACCTAACAGAAAATTAACATTCAAATGACATTGACAGAAGTATAAGTGAAAACATAGCAAACCCAGACATCAGTGCGAATATGAATTTAAAAAAAGTGGTCGTGAAAAGTGAATGATTTTAGCTTTTTTGAATTGCTAGTAGTTTCTGTTTGAATTTTGTCTTGAAACTATTTAATTATGAGATTCGTATTCATTCGAATTAATATAAATAAATAAATAATGCTGGACAATTTCACAGCATCATCTAGCCCCAAACTAAGCAGAGCTTGTATTATGGGAACAACATGACTGATATACTTTTATTTGTAAATACATGAAAACTAAGCCTTTATATACAAAACACGTTTGAGCTCATTCGCATTTACTGAGCCTATACATGTATACATGGCACAAATACAGAAGCATATATATTCTGAAATGATCAGAACAATAGTTCGCTAAACTAACTGATAAATCCGCACATGTTATTTTAAACCGGAACATTACATCATTGAGCGTATTGTCGTATTTCATCGAACAGTCAGCGGAGTTTCCAACATTGTCGGTTTATAGTTCCACGGAAAGTTAACTCCTGTGTAGCCGGGCCTGTGTCACTTATAGCATTACCAAAGTCTAAGAACTATATAATGGATGAAAAACTGGGTGCTAGACAAATACGTGAGGTATTACTTAGTTGCCCTTTCACGCTAACGCAAATTTGTCAAGGAAAAACTTGGCAGTAGTCACGTGACTTTTTACACAGCTAATGTCATCTCCATACAATTTAATCTTTCCGCTGGCGTTAATGTCAACAGAATATGGTATTTGTCTAGACACCCTGACACCCTGACACCTTTGTCTAGACACCCTAGTGGGAAGATGGTTAGAAGCTCATGAGCAATCAGCTTATTGAAATAACTGGAATAATATATCTTCCTCTATCCTTGGCGATCTCCCACCATTCCGTCTGGTACGCATCACGACCTTCACGGCAACGCTTTCGGGGCCGACCACGACGTCGCGTCATCTTCCCTTCTCAGACAACCAAGGTGTTAATGCGTTTGCCCACTTTTCGGGCTGCATCCGGCTCATTTGACCCGATCTCTCCCATTTGAGTTAAGCTGTTTCCTGCCGACATCAGAAATTCCAGAAAATGCTATCAGTTTGCTTCAGGAAACATCTGGATTTTTTTTCTCCTCTCTGATGAAGCTACTTAGCTCAAGCAGCATATTTAAAAAAGAATCTGTAAAATTATATGATACCTACTCGTAATATCATCTGAAAAAAAAAACAATCAGACTCGCGCTCATATAATAAAATATATTTTATTCAGATTACTTAGATCCACAAATCATTAAATTAAATTAATATTTTTAATTAAATATTTTTCTAATAAACATACTAAGTTTAGCATGGGGAGTATACCATACATCAAAAGTAATTAGTACATTATACTCATTACATAGCCCGTGAGTTTATCAAATATAGGGGGTAGTCTGAGGCACGCTCAATCATGTCTACATATATGTTTTTCATAATAGTTAGCACTCTGTGTGACAGTTTGCAAGTCCATAGGTGCTAATACACTGATACCCACGATATAGGTAATCCTAGTGGAGCCAGGACTATGGATGCACGTCACATTCACACAGTGAAATGGCGAAGGCCAATGAGTGAGATTTCATTACGATAATACTAATATTAGTTCTATGGCTTTACCGGAACATAAACCGCCGTTCTAGCTGTAAATCATCGGGTAATGCTTTCGCCTATTTAAATTACTCTAATAATAGTATGGACTGTTTTATCGTTCATTTAGCTAATAGTTCCAGACATTTCTCATTTGGCTTTCAAATCAGTGTATTTTCTGTTAACGACGAATCGAACGTGACCAAAACTACATTGTTCTTTTAGTTTGGACTTTCATACAGCCAAAACGTTGTTTAAAAATATTATTTGACAATATTTAAATAGTTAATTGATAATCAACATCTTCAAGGTAAGCCTTTATCGTCTGCCATAAGTTAAATTATAGAATTATTTACGGTTTATTACGGCGTTCAATATAATTTTAAATAGGTCATGTTTTTTTGAAATATCATAGGTATCTGAGGCGCAGTGGGCGAAGGCCCGCCTGAGACGCAAAAGGTTGCGGGTTCGATTCCCGTTGCAGGACAAATGTTTGTTATGTTTGTCTCGGGTCTGGGTGTTTTCTATGTATTATATGAAAATTTTTCCAAAAAAAAAGTATATAAGTAGTATATCAGTCATGTAGTTCCCATAATACAAGCTTTGCTTAGTTTGGGACTAGATGATGCTGTGTGAAAAATGTCCAGTATTATTTATTATTATTATTATCATGGAATTGGCTTATTTACGATCAATTTCAATTTAATGTTTGCATTTATTAGAAATTCTGACAAATTAATTGTATATTATTGAAATGAATTTGTGTTTCGTCACATACTGATACAGCACAGACAAATAGAGATGTCAAGAAAAATCTGCAAGGGACTATAAAATATAAGAGGTGGTAAATAAGTACAAACAGTAGTATTATACGTGGATAATATGAGGAGGATATAGGATATTCTCATAGAGCGGAGTATGAGACATACCCTCCGTGGGAATTGAAGTTGCCTATGTATTTAGGTATGTAGATAACGTTCCATTAGTTACAAGACTCCTAAATAGTATTTGTCTGTAAGTTTAATGGCTCTGACGACCATTAAGGAAAATCAAAGCTCAAAGCTGACTATTACCAGCAAAATGTGAACAAGTAAAACCTCTTTGAAACAGTATATTCCTATAGGGTTGCCATACATACATGAAAGAGCGCTGACCAGGATATGATGTAAAAGTAGGTATTTTCTAACTATATCGCGGCCAAAGTTCAAAGCGTCTACCAAACTTCTATACGCAAAGTCGTATCTACTAAGTTATTACGAACAACCGTAGCTTACTTAAGAAGTCTACTTAACTACTGACTCATTTGAATTATTCTTGAGAGATATGTTCTCTTGAATTTTTGGTTCCTGAGAATTAGGCCCGAGTTGACTATCAAAAAAATATTTATAAACGATATTGTCTCGTTCGGAAAGTCTAAACACGTAATTGTTTTGTACAATCTGTTCGCGATATAATTTTCCTTCAGTTAATTTACAGTCAGCTTAGAGTATTGTATTTTTTTTAGAAAGGATCAATTCTTTTGAATTAACAGGTAAACTCCCACAGCAAAATATGATTTTCCATCATTTTACTTCGTATCATTAACCGCAACTAAGATATCTCGACGTTCTGATGAGACGTATGATCCTTCAAAATACCTTGCAAATTATCTATATATATTCGGTGGGCCGCACGCTTGTTTTAAAAGACTAAAAAAAAAATATTTTTCAGGTGAATATGAAACCCGTTTTGGGTAGATTTAAGTATTATCCGTCCAAGTTGCATTTGTCAAAATATATTTTCATATTTGTTACCCGCATATCCTCTTAATAAAAGGGTCATTCCCCAGTTGGTCCGTCACGTCTGGCAACCCTATCGGGATTTCTATCGGCTATTGTTTTATGTTTTTGCTGGAATAAATGCGTACGTGTTTCGCAACCAACACAGATAATATAATACGGTCTCATGTGCGACGCGTCCTTTTGTTTGAAGGATGTACGGTGTTATGATTATAAATATTTATTTATATAAGGAAAACCACATACACATATAAAAAAAATAAGAAAAAATATAATAGAAACAGAAGGCTATAAAAAGGTTTTATTAGTATATTATATGTAATTTAATATATGATTATTTCTGTAGATTCACAGTGATATTAGAATTTGTAATAATGTATTCATAAATTTATGTGTGCACGCATCTAAACGGTAAGGAAAACACCGTGAGGAAACCGCCATGCCATCAAATTTCGAAGGCATGTGCCATCAGTTACTAAAGTGAGCAGCGATGAGCTTGTAACCTGTCACGTGGAATGCTTCTTGCAAAACGTGCGCCTGTGCCAAATGTAATGTTTGTACCGCCCCCTACTTGGTTTCCTTAAAGATCTACTCACTTCCGTCTGATAGTGATCTGGATCAGTTGAGCTATCTATCGTTTGCAATGGTCTTTAGATAGCTAGCTGTTACATCTGTATTTTTTGTATATATAACCATTTGTATGTACCTAGTTGTATGAATACATGTAAAAACTAATAGGTAATTTGTTTGTTTATATTAAAAAAAATAACTAAAATAATAATAACATTCCCTTACAAATTCATGGGTTTTATTTCGATTTACGGGGCTCCACTTGCGTCGGTATGTTCGTATCGCGTAAGGTAATGAACTAATTTGTCTTGCCATAATGGATCCCTTAAATCTGGCCACGGACTGAAAAGGCGCCTGGTAATGACGTGTATTATGTTCAGCATTATGTTTTTCCGTAGAACAAATATTAGCAGTACGTGCAAAACCTACTCAATTTAATATTCTATAGTTATACTTACTTACTAATAATAAATAAATAATGCTGGACATTTTTCACACAGCATCTTCTAGTCCCAAAGTAAGCAGAGCTTGTGTTATGTGAACTACATGACTGATATACTACATGTATACTTTTTTTTGTTGTAAATACATACATATTATACATAAAAAACAAACAGATCCCGCGGCAGCGCCGGCAGCTATTAACATTACGATACGACTCTTAGAAGCCGAGCAAAAGAAGTAATAGCACGGCTTTGCGACGCGGTGGGTTGGTCGGGAACCGATGCGGCCATGGCACAGTTCATAGTATAAAGTTGTAAACATTCGAAGGCATGTTCCATCAGTTAGTGTTCCAATAAGCGGCGATGGATTGCAACCTTTCACGTGGATTGCTACTTGCAAAACGCAAGCATGTGCCGAATGTAGTGTTTGGACGTGCCTCGGACTACCCCCTACTTAGTATGCTCGAAGATCTGAGTATGTACATAATGAGGTTGCCATCATGTGGAATTAATTCGTAAGCGTGTATTATTTGTTGTCGGTAACAGGTACATATGTATATACTAGAACATTACTTAAATCAATGTACCTACTGGATAATATTGCAATCGTTAAATAAAAAAAACTAGTTAAATAGATATTTTAAACATAGATGGTTAAAATATTAAAAACTAGCTACTACCCACGCTTGCGTGGTACATACCCAAATAAAAAATAGCCGTAAAAGTAGCTCTTACCGTTAAGGCAGAATCGTAAGATACGCATTCGCTCGACCGAATGCAACGTAAGCTCGGCTACTTACGTTGCAAAATTGGTTTTCACGAAAAACCCTTTTATTAAAACGGGATAATATACAGCATATATCTACCCTGAAGATCCATTCTATATGTCTGTGTAATAATATTATACCTCTTTATAATATTAGTATAGATTTAGTTTGTCTTAAAAAATACGTATAAATGTCTGAGTCACTTCGCTACACAGCAAATATACTTCATCTTAGCGACGGGCACCAAACAAAAACACCCCCATCGCGAAATTACAAAAGTAGATTACATACACTCACTAAAAGCTATCGCCGCAGGAGCATGGGTGTGTTAAGAGGGCTGCAGACTTGATTGAAAACTGGATTAGACATATTTTTAAAAGGAAACTAATTATTTTTTTAATCACTGCAGTTGGATATTTGCTGGGTGGGTTTTGAGATACCATGTCAGGGAATCCTAGTGTGGGGTCAGGACTTTATATGTTTTATATGTAGTGTTTAAGGATATGATCAATGTGATTAGTTCAGTGACCTGGTTGAGGTATAGTGACCTTTAAAAGAGCCTTGTGGCCTTTTAGTGATGTTATCTAATCTATTGTAAATCGCAAGGACTTAACTGATTGCAACAACTGAAATGGCGATGAAATCAATTAATTAATTGTGAATTTTACTGGTATTATTTTTCAGAATTAAGTTATGTAACATGACGACATCTGTGGCGCAGTGGGCTAAGATCCGCCTGAGACGCAGAAGGGTTCGATTCCCACCGCGGGACAAATGTTTGTATTATCAAACATTTGTCTCGGGTCTGGGACCCGTAGTATTAATAAAAACATGTATATAAGTAGTATATCAGTTATGTAGATCCCATAACACAATCTCTGCTTACTTTGAGGCTAAATGTGCCTCAAAGTAAGGCACTGTGTGAAAATGTTCAGCAATATAAAAAAAAAATACAATCTACTTCCACTACCCACGAAAGAGGAAGTCTTAGCTAACTAAGAACTATGCTTGTGTTACTATTATCCCCCTTTGAGAAATACCCTTAAGTTACACCACGCATATCACGACATAGTATAGCCCTTCATAGTATGTATACTCACATCAAAGCGTGCATAAAACTCTGCGTATTCAATCCGAACGCGTTACCGGTTTACGTTAGCAAATTAGGGTTGTCAGACGTCTGTCGGCAACCAAACGACGCTCTAAAGAGAGCCTTTTATTCCCGAGACGGTATTGTGAAATTTAGAAAATGAGCAGTTTTCGTTTTTATGAGTTCTGTGAATTTCTGTCAAGCTTTGCATTTGATGCGCTTTTGGAAGTTTTATTAGCTTTTTTAAGATTGTCTGTAATTTTTTTATATTACTAAAGAGGCAAACTAACTAACGACCCACCTGGTGGTAAGTGGTTACTGTAGCGCTTGTAATACCAGAGGTAACCAGTCACCATACTCTTCAAACATTCATTTTGTTTTTAACTAACTAATATAACTATTTTGTAATATCAAAAAGGTTCTTCAAGTAAATATTATACAGAGCACGTACAACAGTATTATGTCGATTCATCATATTAGCAAAAGCTGCATACATGCGTATCCATAAATTATTATTACACGCGTCAAGACGCGGTCGTAAGTTCAAATAAAGACCAAGATTTCGCACAAACACGTAAATATTTACACTGTGACGTACGGGCGACAATATCGCTACTATATTCGAAATATGGCATGGTATAATAAATCTTATTTTGCATCTCGTAGAGCAGTAAATAGCACCAACTCAATATTAACAGAAGTTAATACACAATGGCAGTGATTAAATAAGTGAATGTTAATTTTGGTGTTTGTTCGCGTTCGTACAAGTTGGTATTCTGCGTAAAATATGCGCTGTGATTTTTCCCGTGAATTTATTCAGTGATTGTTTTTATTTACGATCTCGATCGGCGCAGCGGGCTAGAAGGCGGCAGCTACGCAAGAGATGCCGGTACAAATCCCGTAAAATGTTTGCACTGGAGGTATTTGTTCCGGTTCTGGGTGGTTATGGTACAAAAATATCTACATGTGCCAGCAGTACAGTAACTGTATTCAATTTTGAACATATTTGTATCAGAGTGAAATGCCACACAAGTTTAGTGGAATGTAATTCTCTGTTTGATTAAAACCTGGATTTGATTTGTTCGTCGGTATTTGGTGAGCTATTGAGTTTTGAATTGTATTGCATAGCAGATAGTTAATTTCGAACGCGACTATACAAACAAAAACAGCAGAATGCGCCGCGACTTCGCCTGCGTAAGTTTACTCATAAAAACTTTATCTTTCCACTAAATATTACCAAAGAAAAGGAATTAAAAAAAATCAATAGTTAAAAAAAATTATGTGCGCATTAACACGTGCTCAAAACGGTGAAGGAAAACATCGTGAGGAAACCGGCATGCCCTAGAACCAAAAATTCGAAGGCATTTGCCAACAGTTAGTGTTCCAATTAGCGGCGATGGGCTTGCGACCTGTCACGTGGAATGCTTACTACTCGCAAAACGCGGGCATGTACCAAATGTAATGTTTGGACGTGCCTCTGACTACCCCCTACTTGGTATCCTCAAAGATCTACTCACTGATTATGTATCTGAGGATGTCCACCATGGGGAAGACAGTCGTGAGCGTGTTTGTTTGAAACATCGTTCTGTTTACCTGTTTCTGCCACCAAGCAGCAATGCTTGTATTTCTTTGTTCAATCAAGCTCGTCACTGGTAATTTTTTTTTGAGTAAAAAATTATAAAAAAAAGAATATTATGTTTGATATCTTCGTACAGCCCGAGCTTGGTGGACAACTTGAGAGTTGTGCTGTTGTCTCGCAGGTCGCGTCTCACAGAAATATCGCAACTTAAAATCGTTTTATCAGGATTATAGTTTTGAGCTCTGTTCACAACAGCGAGCGAGCTGTAAACAACTAGCGAGTCACTCGTGCACAACTGCCTCTTGATTTGAGGCTTTTAAATTATACACGCATACGAGTTTGTTAATATTATGGGTACTGTGTACAAAAACTTAGGGAAGGAAGTTAGAAAAAACTGTTTCTTTATAACGACAAATTAAGTTGAGTACAGTGATACTTAATAAAGTAGCAAAAGAATCAATATACCTGTATACAAGTTTTCATTCATTCATTCATTCATTTAATAATGGTTGTTCCCTTTGTTCATTCATTAACTTCAAAGGAGGTTCTCAATTCGTCTGTATGTCTTTTTGTGTATGTGATGCGATATCTTCGCTTA
Organism: Perizoma affinitatum; assembly: GCA_961405105.1. NCBI lineage: Eukaryota > Metazoa > Arthropoda > Insecta > Lepidoptera > Geometridae > Perizoma > Perizoma affinitatum. Next base: position 2,549,173 of record OY560191.1, on the reverse strand, counting down.
TTGTGAACCATTTTCAATGATTGTTTTTTTTAATTGGTAGGGTGAAACTTCGAGGGTGATCCAATATAAAAAATAACATCCCCAGTCAGGGCGTAAAAACGAGGGGGAAAATGCATATCATCCTTTTTAACAACTTACAGTTATTAGAAGTCGGTTTTTATTGTTTCCTGGAAAAAATATACGGTTTTTATACAACTAAACAATTTCGGCAATTCCCCAGGTGTTGCGGAGGTCAAGGCGACCGCTAATGTTTCCACTTTTACCAAATCATGTTTTAGACTTTCATGTCATCAAACATCCAATATGTGTCCATACAGAGAATGATCCTTTACAGCAAGCAGCTTCTTCTATGAAATGAAAATGCCTAATCAGCAGATCATTATTAAATGAACATCATTTGTTTTAGTTCTAGTAAGTAATTATTATGAATTTTGACAATACCTCCTGTATCTTTCCTGTATCATAATAATTTAGATTATTTGCTGTCGTAAAAAGATAATTATTCATTATAAATACATACATACATAAGAGAATATATGAAAAAAATAAAAATATGAATGAATTTATTTCACCAAAATAACTGCTCCGAATAACTGACTATTACGTGAGAAATCCCGTACTGTACGCCATTACGTGTGAAATTCCGTACTGTACGCCATTACGTGAGAAATCCCGTACTGTACGCCATTACGTGTGAAATTCCGTACTGTACGCCATTACGTGAGAAATCCCGTACTGTACGCCATTACGTGAGAAATCCCGTACTTGTACGCCATTACGTGAGAAATCCCGTACTGTACGAATAATCGCCGAACATCACAAAATTGGAGCAAATATTGTAAATACTTTGCTGTAGTTTCCTTTGTACACCTACCTATTGTAGGTACAACAATTCCCCGCTTGCAATAATCCAGCGAATTCTGTCCGTACTTTCAAATCAGTCTTGTTGCGACGCATTTCGCGTAATGGTTGGTTTTTAAGCGGGCAGTAACCGTAAACCGAGCCCGTAGCGGACGGGCGTGTCGTCGTAAATTTGTACTGTATACGAGTTTTAAACCATTCGACAAGTTGAATCCAACTAAGTTAGATAGGGGTTGTCCGTCAATGCGTTGTGTTCACGAAATTAAAAACGCCTAAGACTGAGGAGCAGGATTTAACCAGCAATGGTTGATGCCTCTGAAATGATGATGATGCTTACTTCAACCTTCTTATCCCCTTAACTTGAAACCCTATTAAGATTCTCGTAAGAACACAAGTTGGAAGTATTTGGTTTGGTTGGATCTAACACGAAGGAAGGCGTTGAATCCGACTAAAATCCATCGTGTCACGGAATGACTGTACTACTGCAGTGAGGTCCGACGCGGCATTTACTGTTTTATGTCGGCTAGGATTAGGGTGCAAGTGCGAAAGAGACAGACTGCGCACTTATGTGTCTGAGAGATACACACCTAGCTAGTAGTTTGAACTGATATTGGCGCTAATCCATCCACAGCGAGCGATCTCCAGTATTGAGTTCTGCGTTTCGCGTTCACAAAAGTTGTGGTAATGGCAACTTTTGTGCATGCAGAGATCTAAGCATTTTCAATGTTGTGTAGTCTGAGCGAATGCTTCTTTACTGCGTTTTTAAGTTGGATTCAACATGTTGGATGGAAAAGTCAGTGCTCGATGCGGCGCCGCGCGCGTATGCGCATGCCTTTATTATGAGCGCAATATATATGGGCTACAGTGGAACTAAACGGAGGTCATGAGTTTTTATACTGCTGCATGAAAAAATATAAAAATAAAATAAATAGTTATTCGTCTTCCACCAAAACATAATTTCTAAATATTATTTTGTAAAAAGGCATTGCCGGTTTTGACTCATTCCGGGATTCTTCATCAAGAGTGATCGCGACGCACTCTCAAACCACGAAATAAGGTGCCTACTATTTCACAACTTATTTATTTATTTTATGGAAACCATCGGCACAAAAAAAGACAATTGATGGCTAAACTAGTAGCTATCAGGCCATTTCGAGATTTCCACTAATACATTAATATTATAATTAATTTTGTACCTTTTTATTATGTTTTATTTGGAGGTGGCTCATCGTTCGTCACTGATCTCCTTTAGACTATGGCAATGGACGGCGTTTTTTTTTTTATTTGAATTTTAATTCTTCATTAAACTGAATGCAACAAAACGGATATACTAAATCGTTATATCCAAAGATAAAAAACTAAATACATATTGACAAAACACACCAAAATTTAAAAACCAAATAAAGTAATGAGTTTGGAACAGCTTAAGCATAGTTTTTGTTATATTAATATTAGGTTATTTAGTTCCACCTAGGGGTGGAAATAAATTTAGTACTATTCTTCCCTCTTAACAGCCTTCCTCTTAAAATCAAAATAAATGGCTTAGATAATATATCGCAATGCAATGTCAAAAATTCATACCAAAATGCCATCGTATCTGCTTTCGACGTGATAAAATTCAAACTGAAATATCTCATGCATACAAGCTCTCTCTAGAGAGTTAAAAGCATCGCACTCCGAGGGCCCGTACCTGTGACGTATAGACTTGTTGCAATAGCGGTCTTAGAAGCCCCGAAGTGTAAGATTCATGAAACATGGGTCAGGTAACAAGGTTAATTAAATAAATAAATAATGCTGGACATTTTCACACAGCATCATCTAACCCCAAAGTAAGCAGAGCTTGTGTTATGGGAATTACTTGACTGATATAGTACTTATATACTTTTTTTTTGTAAATACAAACATAGTAAACATCCAGACCCGAGACAAACATAAGCTAATCGTGCAAACATTTGTCCCGCAGCGGGAATCGAACCCGCAACCTTCTGCGTCTAAGGCGCCTTCTTCACCCACTGCGACACAGAATCCGTCAATACATACTGTATATTGTACATGAAAAACACCCAGATCCCGAGACAAATACATGTATTTTTTTATGATTTTCAGACTTGATGTATTAGCGGTTTTAGAACCGAAAATGGTAGCTAGATATGGCACTGTCACACAAAAGTTATAAACGGTAATAAAATCCAACCTTTTCGTAACATGATTTTGAGATAAAAATATCATTGAAATATTACCAGATCGTGCTTTGAATCGTATATAAATCGACAAATACTACATAAAAAAGGACAAACAGTCAAACTGTATATGGACTCCACAACTCTCGCATATTTTAGTTTCTGTTTTTTTCTTAAATCAATGTACTTACTCTTCAGTTTTATTATACACTAGCTGTGCTCGCGACTTCGTTCGCGATTGCCGTCCCTGCAGACTAATTCGCATTTGACCATAGTTTGTTTCATACTAAGCAACGCTGTAGACTGCGGTGAAGCATCTTATCAAGAAAGGATCTTTCTAATTTGGATTTGAAAACTCCCAGGTGTATTTCTCAGAAGACAGTAACTCAGGTAGAGAGTTCCTTCGCGTTTCACACAATAAATATTGAAGAGAAGTGCAGTGCTTTGGAATTTCGACTGTTCCATTGCACAGTCTCTGAAATGTATCCCGTAAAAGACACATATTTTAGACAAAGACAGACTGATTGCGGCGATGTTCCAGTTTTTAGAGTTTTATCTTTCCTCGTTTACTCTCAGTTGAATCCATAGTCTCTAGCTCGTATAACTTTGACTTACTTTGGGATTTATCTATTAATTATGTTTACTGATCGCGAAAGTACCAGTGAGCATGCATGAAAAAATATAATGAGAGTGAATGAAGTCAAAGAGGTATGTCAGGATCGTAGTAAGTGGAAATCCGTAGTTTCTGCCTAACCCTCCGGGAAATAGGCGTGAGTTTATGTATGTACTGATCGCGAAAGTTTGAAAAATGCTGTCATATTTTCTCCTCTGTGGCGCAGTGGTTTGAGACGGTTGCGGGTTCGATTCCACAAATGTTTGTATGGTCTGCAAATATTTACATAAAATAAATATATTTTAAGTAGTTTATTAGTCGTGTAGTTCCCATAACACAAGCTCTGCTTAGTTTGGGGGCTAGATGATGATGTGTGAAAATGACCAGCTTTATTATTACAATATTCTGTAAAAAATTTGCTTTATAAATTTGCTTGGGATGTATAAAATTTCATAAAGCCAGTCAAAGTGGGTCAGCGATATTTAGTTGCACATCATAACAGCTATGTCCTGTTCGTGTTGTGTAAACAGACGAACATGTTTGCTGTTTGATTGTAAACAAGCCGTTTAGTGCGTCGATACTGAGTAATACTTCGGTTTATGAAACAAAATAAAGAGCAACAACCTGGTTTACCTGGTGGGCATCCTTAAATACATGTGCAGTGCGAAGATAAAGATCTAATTTGAGTGTATATCAAGTTTGCAAGTGTGTTTTGTTAGTAGTTAGTAATCCACGTGGCTGGTTATGAGCCCATCGCCACTTATAGGAACACTAACAGATGGCACATGTCTTAAAGTTTTGAAACAAAATAAAGGGCAACAAAAAACGAATACGCTCACGACTGGATTTTCCCTGCTGGACATCCTCGAATACATGCGCAGTGCGTAGATAAAGATCTACTTTGAGTGTATGTCAAGTTTGCAAGTAGTTAGTAATCCACTTGGCTGGTTATGAGCCCATCGCCACTTATAGGTACACTAACTGATGGCACATGTCTTAAAGTTTTGAAACAAAATAAAGGGCAACAAAAAACAAATACGCCCACGTCTGTATTTTACCTAGTGGGCATCCTCAAATACATGCGCAGTGCGTAGATAAAGATCTACTTTGAGTGTATGTCAAGTTTGCAAATATTTAGTAATCCACGTGGCTGGTTATGAGCCCATCGCCACTTATAGGTACACTAACTGATGGCACATGTCTTATAATTTTGAAATAAAATAAAGGGCAACAAAAAACAAATACGCCCACGACTGGATTTTCCCTGCTGGACATCCTCGAATACATGTGCAGTGCGTAGATAAAGATCTACTTTGAGTGTATCTATTTGTCAAGTTTGCAAATAGTTAGTAATCCACGTTATGAGCCCATCGCCAATACTTATCATTAAACATTTTAAAACATATTGCTTTCTAGGAAAACATGTTCAATATACATTTAGAATAAAATGGACCAATTTCTTTCTATTGTTTTTATGCATAAAATTAATTTAAATCAATTCCTATGGAAAAGCGCTAAATAGGAAAAAATAAATATTAAAACTTATCAAAATCGGCGCGAATTTTTTTTTGATGTGCTTGTTTGCTACATTTTTTTTAATTATATAAACAGTTTAATGATTTGCTTTCTGTTGAGTCGAGTTGAATGCTTATAATTGTCTCTTTGTTTCAGGTAAGGACATTTCCATTACAACTTCGTTAGAATCTACGAGCGCGTCCGAGTGGCTGACGTGTACAACGATTCACGAAACTGTGGATAAGTTCGAATTATTTACATAGAACACTTAGAAAAATAGGATGTTCTATTGTGTGCCAGACATAATAGAAAACCTGTTGTGTTTTGATCAATCGCGCATTGCCGATCCTTTAAACCGCCGCAAAACTCAGCAATGCGAGCATTACTGCTTGGCGGCAGAAATAGGTATGTGTTAGTACTTCTCCGGACGAGCTCTTTCACAAGGAGCTCTACTACTTCTTAAGTTCTCTACTGTCTTATCCTGTTACTGTGTATCTTGGATCTTTGTTCAGTCCCACTACAAATCTTCCTCGCCTCAGATAGACTTGCCACTTCTTAGCGAAGTAGATGTAGTCTGTAAAGTTTACCACAGACTCGCACAGGGCTCTTTTCGTGTTATTTATAAACATTGTGTAGTCTCCGTGTAGTTAAACTTTGCTGGAGCTGTTCGTGTTTTGCGGTATTTTATTCGTGTTCTCAAATAAGAAAAATCTGGTTGGAGACTTTTTCGATTGTGATGACAGATTTGCACGAAATGGAACAACGTAAAAGGTATGGCGTACAGGAAGCTTAAAAGTCCGGTTAAGCTGACAAGCGGTGGCGGTGGCGGTGGCGACAAAAGGTAAAAGTTATCAAGTGGTTTCAAAGTTCGTGTCAATGTATTAATCGCTAACGTCGGCGTGATCGCGCCAGATTGCGTGGGCCTTCCCCGCACTAGGGTTCCCTGTGTCGTGGGTATCAGGAACTACGAGTACCGTGGTACCAAAACACTCAGGCCCAGAACAAATATCTGCAAAGCATGCAGTGGTTAACCCTGGACATACCATACCTTGGCAGAATAACGAGTTTAAAGTTTTCAAACTTGATTTTTTTTCTACTCAAACAGAGTTGTACGTTTCTCTTTTATTGTGTGACTGCAAAATGCCTAAACGTATCCTCAGGATTTAATTTCCAGCGCTATAAAATCGGGGCCCATCGCAATTATTATTGAACGGTCAAATTAGCACAGATTCGCTTTTACCTGAAAGAGGTTTTGGAGAGGAATCGGAAATCGTGACTACGCGACTTCCAACTGATCCAAACGCCAGTATAAATTCGTGTTATAGGTACCACTTCCTGTCAAAAATGTTTGGTATTCACGTCGCACCCGCTAAGAAAATTGGAAGATTTCTTGCTGACATTTCAGAGAAACGAGCGCAGAGAACTACACAAGACAACGGCGAAATTGGCTTTAAACTAAACGCATTCGAACAGTGCTTTAAAGAAAATAAAAAACTAAACAAACAAACACGCTAACGACTGTATTCCATACGATAGATATCCTCAACCTCGGTTCACCCTCTACTACAATTTTCGGTGATAAATATCCAAACATTCATACTTTCACATTTAATAATATGACGCATCCACGATAGATAGGGACATTCCCCATGATGGGTATCCTGAAATACATATTCAATGCGTAGATCTTTAAGGATATCAAGTAGGGGGAAGTCAGAGGCACGTCCAAACATTACATTTGGCACATGCCCGCGTTTTTGCAATAGCTACTTACTTCTGCTTTTATGAAAATTTGCCGCTCTCTCACAAATGCCAAAATGTTGGTACAAGTCCTATTTATAAATTATTTAATTTATAATTTGCTAAAACCCTTTTACAAATATTTAACTAAAGATCACGGCTGTAGACGCTTCGTTAACTCTCAGACCCCATTTTATTGAAGTCGAAACTTCTCTGATGAATCTTAACTCGTTAACTGAAAAACCTTTTTAGAAAGTCGGAACTGCAGTGAAAAGTTGCAAAGTCGTTTAATTTGTTTGCTGAAGGTAGTTGCTGACACAAGTTGTTTTTAAAACTCGCCACTGGTATTTAGAAATTCTAGTAGGTAGCAGTTTTATTTTTTAATCTGTTGTTAAGTCAGACTTTACAGATCGCGTTAAAAACACGATACTGCGCTCAGCAACAAAAATGTTCGAAGTCGCTCAAAAAGCTTCCAAACTAAAATGGAATTGGGCCGGCCATGTGTACCGTATGCCAGACGAGCTGTGGACGAAGACCGCCACATACTGGGCCCGAGCAGATGACCGACGGCCAAGTAAAAGACCCAAGCGGTGACGGGGGGATTCCTACATGAAGGATTGGACCCAACTAGCAGGCAACAGAGAGGACCGGGAAGAGGGGAGGAAGGCTTCTGACTTGTAGTGGGACAGTACAGGCTAAATAATGTAAATAAATTATAAAATATGTGAGTCAGGTCCCTGAAACAAGTAGACAATTCCAAAAAGGCTGTTATTGTGTTTATTTCATCGATCAACCTCTGTTGCAAACGCTCTGACTTTTTGACAGTCATTCTTTTAACCTTCCCATATAACGTTATCTGTATAACTTCAAAAAACAATAAATGACACTTTAAAACAAACAAATAAATCTAATTGTTGCTGAACTTTGAGTAAACATTTTAACACGTTTGGCAGGAAGGTATTTAATTTATTATAGAATGTACTGCTGAAAGCTTACATTTGGCCTTAACTAAATTATTCTTGAATACGGACCTCGGATCTCGTATCATTTTGAATCAAACGTCTACTGTACTCTGAATATTACCCCTGGATGTTTTTCGAAAGCAATTTTATGAAGCTTTAAAACTTTGTGCGATATTGCAATGTAATTGAAAATATTTTCTCATTGGACTTGTTTTCATTTTGCTTTGTCAAAAGTTCTAGGTTGGTTTCGTAATAAACAGTGGTGAGAATCGTTCGTTCGTTGTATCCCAGGCTATGTCTTGGCCATCCTAGTTTTGTCAATGCCTAAGTTGATATATAGTGACCCTGAAAACGGATATCCTACTTATATTATAAACGTGAAAGTTTGTGATTATGGATGTTTGTTACTCTTTCACGCAAAAACTACTGAACGGATTTTGATGAAACTTTACATTAATATAGCTTATACACCATAATAACACATAGGGTACTTTTTATCCGGGAACCACGCAGGCGAAGCCGTGCGCAGAAGCTAGTATTATTATATATATGAAATATTTATTGCTTTCTCAAACAGAAATCGTTGGGATATATTTTTTTACCGCTATGTGATTAAGTAATTGATATCGCCTGTCTTTGGGTACCAGCCTGCTTAGCATGAAGACCCAAGACAGCGGTTTTGTCTACCGCCGAGAAGACAAAACATATTTTGTCCCTCTTGTTTGCCAGAATAGGCATAGAAGTTTTTTTTTTCTTCTCTTTCGTAGATAAAAGTATATCAGTCATGTAGTTTTTATAATACAAGTTTTGCTTAGTTTGGGGCTAGATGATGTTGTGTGAAAAATGTCCAGCATTATTTATTATTATTTTATTAAGTCACGCGGGGGCGCTGCAGTCAATGATGGAATATCATAAGTCGAATGTATAATACAATTTACAATGTAATTTGTATTGTACAGATTCATCAACACACATCAAATGTAATACGTGCTCGTTAAATCGCATGTTTTATGAGTTCCCCTAATTAATTTGACTGTTGATGGGTTGCCTTTTATTTTTATTTCCTAAATCAAGCCACGTGTAAAAGATCAAAAGAACGAGTGTACGTAACCGATTGATATGTTTGTGTTCGTTTGGTAATAAATAGCAAATTAATTAAGTTGTTTTAACTTCATTGGGATATTTGCCGTAAATGTTTTTATAGTATTTTCAGATTAATTTGAAAACGTTTGAGAATAAATTCGAGTCATGTTTTTAAAATTTACACAGTGAATTTATAAAGCTTAAATTAAGCTATAAAGCTAGCCACGTCAAATAAAAAGTAACCGATGTAAAGTTACTCTTATCGTCAAGGCAGCGATCGTAAAAAACGCATTAATTCGGCCGATTTCCGTCGACTTACGTTGCAAAATTGGTCTTCACGAAAATACCTTTTATTTTAACGAAATATGTAATATACAGCCTATGTCCACCCTGAAGATCCATTCTAAAGAATTTTTGAAATCGATTGTTTAATTTTGGAGATTACCACCTATATCCAAACTAACAAACTTTACTCATTATAATATTAATATACACAAAGTGTTCGAATATCGACTCCTAACTGGAGTCATGGTACGTCATGGAACTCTGTTGAAAGACCACCCAACTCTTACACAAAGGTTAGCTGGACGGAAATGCTAATTAGCATTAAGTCCACCTACGTATTTTTTATGTGAGGTCGAGGCAAAGAGCCGTACAGCCCACCTGTATTGACATCTGCAATACCTGGGGCATTGCTAATGGGAATACCGACTCATACGTTCAAGGATGTTCAAGGCCGTCCAAGGTCGCGAGTCATGTTATCGTAGAAAATTACGGACTTCCTGCGATTAAGGAATCGCTTATATCTCTACATCTATTACGCGCCAATTTATGCTCCTTCAACTCTCTTAACATAACCCTTAGATATCCATGTGAGCAAAGTCCGGTAGGAGATACGACTTGTCCTTAAGTGGTTCAAAGTTGTCAATCAAGTTAAACTTTAGTTGTGTTAAAACTCAATCCTCACGTTGTTGGCTCATTGAAAACCGATCAATCGTTCCAAATTCAAAATCTCCCGTCAAACTCCGCCGTGACACGCTGAAACTTCGAAGGCTTTGCCCCCTACCCCCTAACTTTGATTGTTCTACCCCACATACTATCAACAATACATTTCTACACCGAACACTAACTTTAGACCGTGGTTTTGCTTGCCTGCTAATCGTAGAGCTTGAATTTCGTCCTCAAGATTAATTAAATACTGACTAGATTCATTTATCCAGAACGATAGTGAGATAAACCAGGACGTGAAGTATAGAATAAATGTGGGATGGATGAAATGGCGACAGGAAAGGTTAATTTACACGTTAATCACGAATGCCCCTTAAGCTGAGAAGATGACATGGGTAAGAAAGGAGCGAATATTAGAGTGAATATATTTCACTCTAATATTCGATATTCCTAATACAATAGGCTGATAGAGTATTGTGTAAAAGAAAACATGTGTCGCCTAACGTAATGTGGGACAAGAAGAAAAATAATAACTTAAAGCCTAGTTTGTATTCGTGTATATGAAATGCACCGAGCATTTTTCCATTCAAACGTATTGCCCTATTTCCTCTCTGTTATGAGTGACAGAGTCACGTGTTATACCTAACATCCGTTCACCCTAATCACGTTGCCTTTGTCACGTGTCAAATTATCACAAAAAAACGTTTGGCGCGCACGTTTAATCGATACCTGTACGGGAAAACTTTTGCAATGACATTTAAAGTACAATTTAATTCGTACAGGGTTTCGTGGAGAGACTGTTATCAACGTCAAACGAAGGCAATACTAAGCATACAAAATAACAAGTGTGTTGAAAGGATTAAGGCGCATGATAAGGCTGAATGGCCATCTATAGACGAGTTCAACTCTAAGTGGTTATATTAGAGTTCCTTGTGAAAGTGCTCGTACTACCACCATATATATTTCTTCCGCCAAGCAGTAATACATTGCTGTATTCCGGTTTGAAGGGAATGGGTGCCGATGAAGTTGAGACTTTTCACCCGTTACGTCTCAGGGTCGGCAACGCGCTTCGTCCATTGGTTACGGTAACCGCTTACCGAATGGATGGATCAAGTTCTTTGGTGTAAATGATCGAGATGGGAAATTAAGCCTTAATTTTGTTGTGAATTATGTTTAATTTTTATGCTCACCTAAAATCCAACACTCTTATTCATAATCCCTTACTAACCTTAGCAGCGTTCTAAAAGTTGTCTGCCTCTATCCATTGTTTAGTGTAAGAAAAGGACATGGTTAGAATTAGCGGCCTGCTAAAATAGCGAGTGATTATGAATAAGAGGGCAAATTTTTCTTAAGAAAAAATTTATATAACATCATAAGAAAAGTATTTTCCTTGAGAGTCCCAACTATGTAGCCACACCCTGTACGATAAAGGTGGATACAGTTCGAGACGTGTTATCTTTGGAAGTGCTCCGCGGTAGCTTGCGTTGGCTTTGCCGAATTTAAAGCATCCGACACTCATCTTTGATTATATTAAAAGCTTTCATATATCTACGTCATGTTTTGAATTGAGCACAGATATTTTGTAGAATTAAACTGAGATATTGGGTAATTTGTCTTTCTGGATGTAATACATGTTTTATCGTGCATCACTGTATGAGCGGTCATGGTCTAGTAAGAAAAAGCTAATACGACGTAACGCTTCGAGAAAAAAGTAGCAGTCGTGCTTTTTTGCTCGTCTTGGCGAGGGCACTAGCTTACCCAGATAGGTTGACCTCTGTGGCGCAGTGGGCGAGTTCGATTCCCGCTGCGGGACAAATGTTTGCATGTGAAAATATATGTCTCTGGGTCTGGGTGTTTTCTATGTAAAATATGTATGTATTTACAAAAAAAATTATATAAGTAGTAATCAGTCATGTAGTTCCCATAACACAAGCTCTGCTTAGTTTGGGGCTAGATGATGCTGTGTGGAAAATATCCAACATTATTATATTTTAACATTATTATATTTGACACAGATTTTTACACCGAAAGGCCTTTGTATATTATGTATTAGATAGATAGATAGATATTCATTTATCCATCCACCACTTATAAATTATGTTTACTTAAGAACTAAAACATATGACTGAAAACTAAAATATAAAAAATAAAATAAAATAAAGAAGGCTCCACAGTGGTGGTGAATCGGTATTATGTTATACCCGCCTATAAAAGTACAAAAGAAAATAAATAGTTAGGATAACTTCCTACCGTAAGCTGCCTACCGTAGCGAGCTTTGTATATTTTATTAGACATACTTAAAAAAAAAGGATTTCCGCGGCAGATCAAAAAAAAAAACAGTTGTGAAAAATGTTACTACTACCGCGTCTACATATGCGTCATAACATTCCCGCACGAATGTAAATTACTTAGTACTAATCTGTGCCGAATACTTATTCATATTCCGGCAATTTTTGTAAACCAGATTAACGGGTCTTATTGCTAAGTAGGCTCTCCAAGTTAACGAGTAATAGTCGACCAACTTATAAAATGTACTTGGAGAAGTAAAAAGGACAATTTCGTACAAATTCCATACTTAAATGAAGTTGCTAGTTGTGTTAAACAGGTTGTAGATATGTACGCGTAATAGTCGACTAACTTATAAAATGTACTTGGAGAAGTAAAAAGGACAATTTCGTACCAATTCCATACATAAATGAAGTTGTTAGTTGTGTTAAACAGGTAGTAGATATAAGTGTATGGGCAACTACGGAATCCTACACTGCTCGTGGCCCGGCACGCACTTAGCCGGTGATTTTTAAATATTTTTTATTAATTTTCCTTAATAAATGGGAGAGTTATGCAATGGAAGAGTTTTACGAATGTGCCAAACTTCAAATCGAAAATTAAAGTATTTAGTTCTGGAATCCGAAAGCACTGCTCGCTCGTGTGAACCCAGCCTTAATTAAAAGCTATAAGAGAGTACTACATTAAGGTGGAAAATTATAGTTTCCAAATGAAAATTTGCGGGTTTCACAGCTGTTATGTCGCACGTCTGCACACAACTTTACAAAACATTTGCTGAGTTAAATAGGTTTTGTTTTAATTAATACTTTTAATTGCTTTCGTTGACATCTCTGAGTTTAATTCGCTACTATTATTAAAGTTTTATACGGGTATTTATCGCGTTTATCATTATTGTTTTTGAATTTAGGTACTTAAGTGTAACACCGTGGTGGTAAATTAAATTAATTTAATTTAAAATTAACGTTAAATACCCATAATTAATTTTCTCATTTTGTTCATAAAACAGAACAGGGAAGTGTTTCTCTGTTTTTTGTTTAATAATGTCTATTAAATCTATACTAGGTATGTTTGTTCCTATGTGGAAAACGCTATGCTTAGGGTTAGCAGAATAGCATTATGCTGAGCAGACACTTTTTTTTACTTGACATTGATAAAAATATTAAATGTATTTTTCCAAAAAAAGTGACTCCTGCAGTTACGATAAAATATATTAAAAACTTATTTAAAAGCTTAACAGATGTTTGCAAAAACGCCATCACAATCGCTTGAGACGTTTCAGAGCAAAATATTATAACTGCTATAAGAACGAACAACCTCTTCCAAAGTCAAAGTCAAAATGTATTTATTCATTAAAATCTCAAGGATAATTTTGAAAAGTCGGTTTTATCTACTCTCTTTTCCTCCGCGACCAAGCCAGGAAAGAAAGGCAAGAAAACAAGGCTGACCCGTACCCCTTCCCTTACGTATACCTCCACCTTACCTTGCGGGTAGAAAGACTATATGTACTATTTTAAACAAACAAAACAAACACGTTCACGACTGTATGCCCCATGATGGGCATCCGCAAATTGATATTTAGTGTGTAGATCCTTGAGGCACAAATACATTTATATCTTTAAAAAACACCCAACAGTCGTATACCTATATAGTCCAGTCCCTACACTGGGATAAAAAAATAAAAAGAATAGAATAATGTGGATATTTTCACACATCATCATCTAGCCCCGAAATAAGCAGAGCTTGTATTAAGGAAACTACATGACTTATAAACTACTTATATATATTTTTTTGTGAATACATACATATTATACATAGAAAACACCTAAATTCCCTGTATTCCCTGTAGGTATATTGGATATGAGGAACTATGAGTATCATGGTATCACAACACTATATGCAGAAACATGCAAACATTTATACCACTCTCTGTGCTCTGGACCTTTTGCTTAAAAACAAGATATTTTTTTATCTGTAGAAAATGCAAGAAAATGCTCTCATAACTAAATGAATTTACTGGTCAAAGTTTCTTCCTTTGTTATTTTTAAAACAAAAGTGCTCCATACGAACTTGCAACCAAAGCTCTTAACTTCAAAAGCAGGACTACAGTTCCCACTGCAAGCTAACACGTCTTTGAACAAAACTAGCTCCAGACGCACGTTTCCTGTGTCCCACTATACACCAGTACTAGCTAGATGATATGCTCAGCAAACAGATAGTTCACTCCTTACAAACAAACAACTGTTTTCTAAGGACTTTTTGTTGTGACCTCGCTATACAGGCTCACCAGAGACCTAGTGCTAAAAACAGAGCTAGATATAGATTATTCACGAGTTGTAGAGCTCATTAGATAAGTTACAAAATAACGAAAGCATTTTTTGTGCGGACCAATGTTTTACGAATCAAATAAACTTTTTTTTTTACCATACTCTACTTCTTTCCTTTACGTGCATTATGCGAAAAAACTTGTTGAGCGAGAGTTTGAAACTTGTTTAGTTGAGTCCTTATAAACAAAAAGTATTTGCATAGTGAGAAAACTTGGTTGCTAAGTAAGAGACAGAGTAATGGGGATTATTTTTCCGACCCAAATATCGGCCAATAGAATTGCACCATTCGACGTCACGTGGTACAACCTACATGGTATTATACTGATAATTTTTTGAAAATTTTCTCGGTTGTACCACGTGACGTCGAATGGTGCAATTCTATTGGCCGACATTTGGGACGGAAAAATAATCCCCTGAATACCACACGAGCTTCAAAATTATCTGGCATTTCCCTCAAGGTTCCCTGCAAACAAATAAAGTCGTCAAGTTTTTCAGGAAAAATCACTCGCGCTTCGCGCTCGTCGCGCTTCGCGCTCGTGATTTTTTAACCTGAAAAACTTGACTCCTTCATTTGTTTGCAACGAACCTATCGGGAAATACCCGATAATTTTGAAGCTCTTGTGGTATTATATGTGATAATTCTTAATATAATGGGGTAATTTAGGTAATTTGGAATTCGGGGTTTGAGACTGAGCTAGCTGTGCACTTAATAAGATGTGCTAAAAGCGTGTATAGCACATGTGTGTCCTATCTGATCTTGTGCTGGTATTAGGAATCCGATTACAGAACGTTCGTACGTTGAGATATTGTTTTTAATGTTCAAATCAAGCTTGATTAATTTAATGTGGATGTGGATGGAAATAAGAGCAGGGGTGGGCCAAGTAAATAATGGATGAATTATGTGAAAGATGACATGGGTAAGAAACAGTGAGTACTGAAATGACGACTGATAGAGGAGAGTGGAAGTGGAAAATATGTTTTGCCGACCCCACGTAAAGTGGGACAAGGGGAAGAAGATGATTATCAAGCTTTTACTGATGTGTAGATGTCCTGTTCTGTTCCCAATCACTACACGGGTACCATGCATGCAACCAGTGTTGTGATTTTGATTTAATTTGGAACAGGTATCATCATCTAGAATAAAACATGCTACTTCATAACCACGTACTTCATGGGCGAAGCCGTGGGCAGAGGCTAGTACCTACATAACATTTTAAAACACGAACTCAATAACCACCAAAAGCTAATTTCCTAACGGGGCGTCTGGTTGTAAAAGCGCTCTATTTGACATCGTCGCCCGTAATTCAGAATTAAGTGCCTTCCACTTTCATAAAAATGTTACGAGTACAGCCAGTAGATACTTGGGGTACAATTTTGCAAATTGCAATTTAATTGGAATACGGCCTGATACACATTTTTTATATCATTGTCATTGAATAATAGAACTTTTAAAACTTTCGCGATTAGATAACATTATTATAGGTAGGTATAACGGGTTTTTAACGCGTTTACCTTTTTTATTAGTTTCCCGAAGTTTCGTATAATCGCGATAAAGACCCGTTAAAATAATAATTATGTCAAATAATAATCTTTAAAAGAAGAATACTTGTCTATACTTTTTTTATAATCACATAATATGCTCAAAACGGTTAGCGAATAAATACATCGTGAAGAAACCGACATGCCGTAGAACAAAAAACTCAATGGTATAAAATCGAATATTATTCCAATATATATTTATTTATTTTTGCAATTAATGATAAGAAATAATGCCATCGTTGAATTTTCGAATTAGTAGCGATTGAATGGAAACCTGTCACGTGGAATGCTACTTTGCATAACGTACATAGGTATGTATCAAATACTATGTAGTACAATGTTTGTACTTTGGATCTGAATATGCCCGTCATAGGGAGTCGTGAAATGTATTTATACTTGCCCTATTATATGTTAATAGGGCAAGTATATGCTTAGGTTATTAAGTTTTAAGAAAATTCGATGAAGAACCCTACATTTAATAGATAACTGACTAAAAAATAATATTACTCAAAACAATTAAGTTGATATTCTATACACAAACAAGTTCCGCAAAACCCACGAGTTTACAAATTAGTGCTATCAAGTGTCATTGTCAATTAATGCAATAGTGTTGTCCAAGTGCTCTCGAATACCGCGGTTTCGGTCCTCGCATTTTCTTTTATTCATGACCTGAACTCATTCAAGTCCAGCTCGTTACATTATTGAATCCCTCCGAATATTTAACATGATCCTCAATGGGCTCTATTTCCCTCCAAAACCTTGTTTATTTCTCTATTCCAAGAAACCATTTCGTAGCTGAGATACGCATAGCTAGCCCACTCGACGCAGTATTGATGAACGAATATTTTTGGGTGGACTCAAATCGTACAAATAAGAGGAATTTGCAATCTGTCTAGAGACTCGTGCCAAATATACTGATTGGACTTTGAATACCCTCCGTAATCTTATAATCCACTTTCTGTGTATTTGAGGATGCTCAGTATGGAGATCAAGTCGGGTGTTTTTAATCGTCAGTTATGATTAGAAAATAAAAATATTTTATTCTGTCTAGATTATCCATTTTAAAATGGATTATCGTCGTCTTATAAATGCTACATTGTAACTACTTGCTTGTATACAAAACTTTTGCTGTGCTTGAATATTTTACGGCCTACGCCGTCGCACGATTCGCCGTGAAATCGTTAACAAAACTATATCAGATCGTTCCTCTGGTCCGTCAGTTATAGTTAGGTCCAATCTGTCCGTTACACCTTTTTCCCGAATAACCAAATCCTTATTGATCTTACTCAGCACATTCTCATCCCGGGATAGTCTAGTTAAAAGTCATATTTTTAAAGTATAAATAGTCAAATATTAATATCAGAAATGCCTGAATTCCTACAATACTTTTTTATTTTGTGTTTTAGAGTGATCTAGCTCTTCCCATTTTTCTCCTATTTCCTTTTGATATCCAATACGAATCCTTTCGGGTTCACCCAACATTGAGAACATTCCGTCCATATTTCAATCTTTTCGCATACTACTATTAGAATCTGTTTTTTTAGTAGTGTTGTTTAGCTACGGACGATACTAAACAACAGATACGGACGAGCTATTTTTATGGTATGACACTTTACGAGTGTTAGCATCTTTCTTTATTTTTTACTGTACAAACAAATAAACAATTATAAAAAGGCAGAATTAAATGACATGACAAAGGCGAGCTTTACCCTAAAAAGAGTTTTTTTTTTCAGCAAACCTTGAGCTAGAGAGAGGCAATTGTTGATCTTTCCGTGATCTAGAAATCTTTTGTATTTAAATATCAATATCGATTTTACAAAATACAATGTAATGTATAAACGTTATGAATGTTAATTATTTGTGTACAATCAAACATTACAAACAAAACAAAAAAGCTCACTACACAATGCGTAGATACTCAGGGGGTAGTCAGAGGCACGTCAAAACTTATATAGATAAGTTGTTTTATATTATTAAACCTGAAAATGTTTTGCAAAAGACAACTGATTTAAAGTAATAACGAAAATGTAACATTTCCAATTCCAGGTAAGTGTTCCGGCGAAAATGTATTGTCTCTGAGCTACAAATTCGCTCTCCTCTCACATCCAATTTCAAGAGTGACACAGACACAAATTCATACTTTGTCATTTACGTATCGGATTTGAACTGTCAGAAATGAGTGTCACAAAATCCAAGTGTTAGTGACAAGAATATCCCGTTATCCCGTCACTCCAGGAAGACTTGGCAGTTTGCCATATTTTTTGCTATTACAAATAGAACTTGAATTTGAACCTTGATGTTTTATAAAAGACTAGCTACTGCCCACGGTTTTAACTTAGTGGTAGCAGGTGGTTAACGAACGCATTCGCTCGACCGTGCTTTCGTCAACGTACGTTGCAAAATTGGTCTCCACGAAAAGAAAGCCCTTTTATTTTAACGGGATATTTTATATATTCAAACTTACAAACTTTAACATAATTATATGTTATATAGTGTGAACAGGATGCTTTTAACATACATCACAGGCCTGCTTTGAATAGTTTTTTGAGTATTAATTTAAAAGATTGGTGACGTGTAAAATCAAATTTGTGGCGTTGATCTCATATAATACGTTGCTGGCTTGTGTGTTGTATGCAATGCTAGACAAGCTGTGGACGAAGAACAAACTGGGTCTCGAAACGACGACGGCTATGTGGAAGGCCCAGGCGTAGATGGCGGAATTAGCTGGATTCCTGCATCAACGACTGGGCACAACTAGCTGCAAATAGAGAGGACTAGAAAAAAGTTAGGATTGGAAGAAGTTATAAATGAGTTTATACGGAGTGTTTTTCGAACGAATGTTTGTAGGTGAATTTATAGCTATAAGTTCGTGCCGAACTACTAGTACTAATAGTTTAAATAAAAATACATTAAATGACAAAAAAACCGACTTCCTCCGTGCTTACGGTATTTTGCTCATTCGAGATAACACTGTCTCGAATAAAAAACAAAAGTAAAATCGCCCACAAAAAATGTTTCGCCAAGTCGTGTTTTTTGAGTTTCACGGGAAAAGTAGCAATCCCTCAGGAATAAAACTTTTATGGGTCATTTCGGGATCATTCTCAATGTAATAACAAAATAATTATCAAATTCTGTTAACATTTGGCGCAGGTATCAAGTAAGATTACTGACGTTTTTATTTTGGCTAATAGTAGGTTTTATACCTACCTACTATTAGCCATTGTTATTAATTTGTTTTTAATTGTGTTTAATTGTAAAAATAATACCTACTACTCGATGTACCTACCAACCTAATTGGAGCTACATTAGATCTAATCTTAACCATTGTAGGACATTAAGCATGAATAAATGAAAAAAATAACAATAAATATATATTGAGAACCTCCTCCTTTTTCGAACTTTTTTAATAAAGGGCTTGAAATAGCTGTTCACTTGTGGTAAGTGAATGCATCTAAGTTCTTCTACAAAGATTCGTGAGAGAGATTTACTTGAAATTCCTTTAAACTCTGCTCTTAACCCATGTCTGTTTCACTGTTTTGAGCACGTAGTTGCTCGCAGTTCCGTCGGTACGTACTAATTCGCTTCACTTACTGGAATTTCCACCAATTTAAGAGCAACAAGTACATAAACTGAAGCTTGCAACTTGTACGTACTTGCAGCGGTAATCGCATTCGCCAGCTGGGACGAATGGCACGGCTTGGCACGTAATGAACATGTGCTTAGTTTAGCTTAGCTCGTGGTGCTGACGGGGGAAGTTGAGCTTTTTGGCAAGCACATTGCTGAGGCTATTATATGCCACTAGTAGTGATATTATATTCCTAAAAGATTTTATTTAGAACAGGATACATATATGCTATATGAGGGAACTCTATAAGTACTTACTTTCGGGCTAGATGATCCAGCATTATTTATTTATCTAAATGGAAAATTAACTACTGCCGTGTTGGCCTAGTGAGTGATACCCCGACTTCTGATCCGGAGGTCGTGGGTTCGAACCCGGTCGTGCACCAATGGATTTTTCCACTTGAAAAATTTATGTGCGCATTAACACGTGCTCAAAACGGTGAAGGAAAATATCGTGAGGAAACCGGCATGCCCTAGAACAAAAAATTCGAAGGCATGTGCCAACAGTTAGTGTTCCAATAAGTGGCAATGGGCTTGCAACCTGTCACGTGGAATGCTTACTACTTGCAAAACGCGGGCATGTACCAAATGTAATGTTTGGACGTGCCTCTGACTACCCCCTACTTGGTATCCTCAAAGATCTACTCACTGAGTATGTATCTGAGGATGTCCACCATGGGGAAGACGGTCGTTCGCGTGTTTGTTTTTGGTTTGTTTTTGTTTGAAATTAACTGAAATAAAGTAAAACAAACAAACAAACATGCTCTCGATTGTATTCCCCATAATGGACATCCTCAGATACATACTCAGTTGGTAGATCTTTAAGACCATATTGAGCAATCTGCCATTATATGTCCCTGACAATTACCTCCGCTCTGGTCGCCGTCGGCATCAGTTGTTTGCCTGTCCCACGGCATACCAACAATGCGCCAACATTAAGGGCGCTAACTTTACTCACTCACGAGTTCCAGCATGTCGACATATTTATGACAGCCCGTCATCAATATTGAATTCCTTAGGATTATATTTTTATATTTGACTGAGTGTCTGTCAGGAGGGCCACTCGTTCACCAGTGTGGTTTCGTCAGGAACCTCAATATCTTTACTATGATCGACATTATTACTACTATCTGGATCGTTAATTATCATCAGCATCCATTACCAGTCATCGGAGAACTAACTTACAGACTGACTTCATAATTGCAGTCCATACTTATAGATCCGGAGGCGGTGCTCCGTCAGTCCCAACCCTAGTTACATTGGTCGATCTAGTCTAGCTTGCATTTTAAATGATGATCTTGTTACCTCTCTAAGCCTTTCCTTATTAAAAGATTCTCATTGATATTCCTTCTTCAATTTTACAAAGTGTTTATTACACGTCTCACAATTTTAGATACAAGGAGTTTACAATACAAGAAATTGACAATCAACTTTGATAAACTTAGGTAACCGGATGAATTCATTGCGAGCGTTCAATTCTCTTGCACAATTATTATTTTTTCACAATTTTAACAAAATACAAGACGGACCATATTTTTCCACCAAGCCACCATGATAATCGATAAAGAAGCTTCAGAACAAATTTGAATCTCGAATCACCGTTATTCAATTACTTATTTTTAAACATGTTCCATTTTCGAACCAAAGAGAGATTCTAAACTTTGCAAAGAGTATTCAAACCTCATATTGACTACATCAATGCAAGTAGCTGCATTTCGTTTACCGAGTTCATTAAGGAGTGACTATGACTTAGAAATAGGTTGAAGGTGATATTAAACATCAGATATCTTCGAATCACGAAGGTACGCTGCTGATGTCTATTCAGACACTCCGTCATATTTAAGTTTTAACCTAAGATAATTAACATTTTTGTGTATACTGTAAGCTTACTATTTTCTGAAATAAATAATTTAAAAAAAAAATATATATATTTCTGTGTCAAATAAAGGATACAGGAGTACACATAAAAGTTATAAAGAAAATGAGATTGACAACAAAAACGGCGGCCACTCAGCACTATGTTAAAGAAGCACTTTGTGCCACCAAAACGCTGGTCTTCCGTGACGCCGGTGTACGTGCGGGCCAATAACTGCGATACACGGCATCTATTTAATTCTAATTCGAATTCTAAGGATACCAAGTAGGGGTGGTCAAAGCCCTTAATTCATTTGAGAATAACATTTCTTTAACTTAGCCTCTCATTTCATGCAATTCCTGGACTCGTGATAACAATGTTACGAAATATCTCAGCCAGTACATCTTGTCGGCAGTGTCTTGCAGCGATCCGCCCCAGTTTTCTGCTAGTTATTGTTGCAATCCTTGTCCGAGCAAGTTGGCAATACCAGCTAAATGCTGTAAGCAGAAAGTAGGTTGCGTCTGTTTCCATACATACCTACCTACACTGCTGCCAGAAGTCAATTGAGTGAACTTTATCGTTCCAATGAATGAACGTTTAATAAATATGAATGAAAATGTTCAGTCGTTTCTCTCAATTTGTTTTATTTTATGTCAGCCATGCCGCCCACCTGGTAAGTGGTTATCGTCGCTATTGATATTCGGATAACGTTGAAATGTTTGTTGTGATGTTGAAAAGTCTCATGGGAAATGTTTATTTCACGAGCAAATTTCCTTTTTTTTGCGAGGCAAATAGACATACGGCCCAACCTGATGGAAAGTGGTTTCCGTCGTTAAAATTTGTAACGCCTACACTATCATTATGTTTTTCCTGAAAAATACAATATGGGTCTCTTTATGGTAAGCGTAGAATAGGTATCTTTTGGACCTTCATGCTCCACCGTCAGCCAGTTTTTTTTTGTTATGATATAAAAAAAACTTTTATTTTACATCTCCTATTATTATTATAGCATTTAACACCTTTTTGGCTGATAATGAGATTGTTATACGCCAAAACATTGCCAACACGCAGGTTACCTGCTTTCTTTTTGAATGCCTTCTACTGAAAATCGGGAACAAGATCCAAGTACTTGATATTATCGCTCGAAGCGTTATAGCTTGTAAAACTTCGAAGCCAGAGAATTTTGTTCGAAATACTTTCTAAGTAGTACCTAAGTTCTCGGGAATTTCCCGAATATTTACGGTGCCACCAAAATTCATTTGGTGATATTTATTCTGTATTTTGATAGTCGTATATTTAGTAAGAGTTTATAACAAAAAATCTATAGAAAAAAAAATTAACTCTTGTCTTTTTTAATCTCTGAAACCCTACTACTGTATTTATGCTTGTTACTTATCCAATAAATCTCCCAAAGAAGATTCGTAGGTACTCTGCAGGAGAGTAGGCTGAGATGGTATGGTCAATGGTCATGTCAGGAAGAGGCTACCTGACTACGTTCGCAATCAGGCAAAAGAACTATCCGTCCCTGGTAGGAGACCTAGAGGAAGACCCTTGACCACATGGTCAGATGTGTCGAGTACCAGTTAGAAGTATTAAGAAGATTGCTTACATAAACAAGTATAATGATGTTCAATTCCAGTGCTATAGTGAAACGAAAAGGTAAACAAGAACCATGTTGCATACAAATGCGGGTTCATCAACAATTTTGCGGTAATATTCGGCAGTTCGTGCCTCGCGTCGCAATACCCCGAGAGAACACTGTGTGATGTGTAATGACGTGACACGTGCTAAATTAAATGTTGCTGACATCTGGTTCAGGGGTGCTATTCACTGGGACAAACATCGGTTAAACACATCCTTACATCCACACACTGACAGAGCACTTCACTTGTTGGTTTGATTCAGGTTATTTAGATTTGTCATGCTTCGTATGGGCCAGTGGGTGATGTCGATTCTACGAGACGGCAACGGACCCATAATTTCCTCAGGACAATAAATTTTCCAGTATTTTTCTAATTGTATAATATATTTTAAACATAAAACTGTTTACTTAAAAAAAGATAAAAGCAATAAATACCCGTATAAAACTTGTAATCAAATTTTCAAATGTTTACAAAAGAAATACTTATTTTTTAGTTCACCGAGCTGGCAAACAAGCATCCGTTCCACGAGTTGTTATAAGCAGTTACCGTAACCGATGTATATGCTATCAGCATCACGCACTAGCATGTTTAGATGTCGATAGGTGACAGTAACCGCTTTCTCTCAGACACAGGCTTGTATTCTTCCAATATAGATAGATAAATCATTTATTTGGAACTACTTATTAATTAAGTATATAACTAATATGGTTAAACTGCTGATGAGGTAAGTAGCCACAAATTGGGATGGAAATCAGCATAAAGCGCCGCAGACCTGGTGAAGGTAAGTAGCGCGCTGATCTTCCGACCTCTTGCAATATCGATATAAAACAAAGACTTTCTTGACTGGGTATTTATATAAGCATAAAGAAAAATAGTTCAATACATTTATTGACTTAATTTTTAACAGACTTTGTTTGAAGTATGTGAGCAAACTTTTTATTTTACAAACTTTTGAAAATTAAGTCGTAATTTATATGCAGCTTAATTGGTAATATAAATTGTTGTCAAAATAGGTGAACAAGTCTCTAGATCTACAAACTTAGGTATATTATAATCAGATAGGCATGGCCACATAAAAAAGTGCGGATAGGTACTAATAATGAAACAGAGAGTTTTATAAAGGCATAGTAAAGGCAGTATCCAGAGTCCAGAATATCACGAGCAGTGAACTTCTAAGGTGTGATGATGATAATGATGTGAAGGCTTCAACTATCAAACCGTAGTCTTAGAAACGGGTCGTCAAAGGGGTGGAGGTATACTATTCCAGCACTTGATTATTCCAGGCTTGATAGCGGAAACTACCACGGAAAGCGGTAGCTCTATGATGCTTGATTACAAGAAGATATCCGATGCCCTCGTAAAATAAGGATTGTCTGAAGACGACCATACAATTTTTTTTATATATATATCTATGATTTTTTGTCTTCATTAAATCATGAACGAAAGAAGCTAGATGAAGCTCCCGGTGAGAGGACATAATATATTTAAAAGACCAGCTTTCATGAGGAATGTGGTCACGTGTGAGAGAGCGGCGATGGGCTTGCAACCTGTCACGTGGAATGCTTACTACGTGCAAAACGCGGGCATGTACCAAATGTAATGTTTGGACGTGTCTCTGACTACCCCCTACTTGGTATTGTCAAAGATCTACTCACTGAGTATGTATCTGAGGATGTCCACCATGAGGAAGACAGTCGTGAGCGTGTTTTATTTTTTTTGTGGTCACGTTTGTAAATTAAAATCGACAACACGCATTCAGTTGAATAAGATAGATAGATAGATAAACTATTTATTGCACACCAAAGTAAAATACAAAGAACAGGAATTAACTAGAAAATAATATAAGCGGTACAATGGACGGTTTTATCGCTTAAAGCGATCTCTTTCAGACAACCTTTGGATGGACATGATAAAATGGAATCAAAAGACTGCGGTGTACAAGTAAACCTATATTAAAATATAATATTAATATTAATAAATACCTACATAAATAACATATTTATATAGCCTATATAATATACATACAAATAATAATAATGTGAGATAATAAGTATGTAACGATTAACTAGCAACTCTGAGACATGGAAAGGAAATGGTTGTATACCATAACTTTAAATATAGCGTGAGATTTTGATGTTCTAATAGAAAGAGGTAGGGCGTTCCATAGTCGTACAGCTTGTACCGTAAAGGAATTACTATAAAATTGTGAACTATGGACAGGAGGTTTCGCGGTCCATAGACTAGATCACCAAAGTCTAGCTTTGATAGCAAGAGACTTTCAATAAGTTTAATGCGGACATCTTCTCAGAGGAGATAGCTGATTTAATACAGTACTTTTAGGCGGAAGAAGCAGGTTTTTAATCAACCCAAGTATATGGTTTTTCAAGTCAAAGTTGACTATCGAATAGGATTCCTAAATTTCTAGCCGCACTGACACATTCAATGGACTGCCCTAAAATATCTGGATTAGGTGAGACTATTTTTCGAACCAAGCATCATAAATTTGAATTTTGATGCATTTAACATGAGAGCATTGCTTTCAGTCCACAGAGCTATTCTACCAAATCCTCATTAATTTCAGACGTAGCCAAATATAATAAAATTTTCATTTTCATGTATTTTCTCTTCGTAACAAAATAAAATAACCTTTTAAAACGAAGAGAGATGAACTAGAATTAATGAAACTATTTCAATTAAAGTATTTCCTTGTTCCGAGTCTTCCTAGTGGACAAGTGTCGGGTTTTTAGTGGTGTGCGATCTGGTTATTTAGTTTCGGATCGGTTGTCACGTGCTCCTTTCATACAAACATAGTTCAAGGCAAGGAAAAACTGTTGTACATTGGCTTGAAAAAAAAAACTTAAAGTAAGTTTAGCTTTTCAAACAATATTCTTTTTAATTCTTTATTATCCCACTACTGGTAAAGGTCTGTATATTCTTCTTAGATTTAAATTTAAATGGGTACCGGATTCCGAATCAGCGGTATTCGATTCGCTGTGGAAATATGCTTGGCAGACGAAAGGTTCTCGTCATCTAAAGTCTTCATTCATTAATGCATTTAATTATTTATTTATATATACTTCCGCACAAACAATGTAGTGCTAGGAGGACTTAATGCTAAAGCATTTTCTGCCAGTCATCCTGAGCGTGCAAAAAGATGGTTTGGCGTGTACATTAATGATTATAAATAATTAAATGCCTAATACAATATATATAACATAAAAATAATATGTATGAAATATAATAATAATATATAAAATATATATATAAAGTAATTGTTAGGGGGATCAGATGGGGGAGAGGGTTGAAGAGACTAAGTAATCAATGGTTTAACTCCCCAAGAAAGTGTTCCCGGACCGATTTTTTAAATGATTCCTTTGAGTCGATCTGTTTTATTTTGAGGGGCAAAGCGTTCCACAGCCGAACTGCCACGACTGAAAACGAATTAGTCCGAAAAGGGTTGAAAAGGACAAGATTGTCCATACTCACATGGAATCTCCCACAATACTCTCTCTTATTAACTTTCATACTAAAATTATATCTCGGTATTCTTTTTCAAACACCTTTGCCTGAAACGTCTTCATAAACAATACATCTTTCTTTAATCCATTAGTCAGTGTCGCCTATACAAAGATCTTATAAAATGTTCAATTTTAAAAAGGAAAATAAGCAAAAGAGTAGCTTTCAATAGTAGAGTAGCTTATATGATATATATATATATATGAAATATAAATCTATTTAGCTACTTACCTAATATCGTTTTATATTCTGCAGTGTTAAGTATAATTATAATGTGTACACATGTTTTGGAATATTGTCTGGATCAAATTTTTTGTTTTTTTTTTATTATTTATTTATTTATTTACACTTCCGCACAAACAATGTAGTGCTAGGAGGACTTAATGCTAAAGCATTTTCTACCAGTCATCCTGGGCGTGCAAAAAGATGGTTTGGCGTGTCCAGTATGACTTTAGATAACATAGAAATATAATAGTAATATAATATATATATATATACTTATAAAAGAACTTAAATATCGAATGGTAGTGGCATCAGATGGGGTAGTAGAGACAAAGTAATCAATTGATTAACTTCTATCTATGTGTTTATTCTATTTATGTGTTTGACTTTATTCTGTTCTGTCTGTCATATTAAACAAATTAATAAATAAAGGAAATTGTGGGAAGACACACCACCCGATGGACCGATAACATCATTAAGGTTGCGGGAACTCGGTGGGTGGAGGTCCCCAAGATCGTTCATCATGGCACTCTTTGGAGGAGGCCTATGACCAGCAGTGTACTTGTACAGGCTATTGATGATATTGATGATTAAACTATAAAAAAACGATTTATTTACCCAAACACGGCGGAACAAATCCCTATTTGTCCAAGCTCCATTCGGTGTTGGTTTGTACACACCACTGTGTTGGACAAACATGCTGTCACTCAAAAAAACGTTGATGTGCTTACCTTCATTTTTAAAAGGTTTTTGCTTCGAATCGGAAAAGATAAATGGTGTAATGGTGTGAATGGCGCGGCGGGCGAGAAGCCAGTTGCGACGCAAGAGTTATGGCATCGATTCCCGTTGCGGGACAAATGTTTGCATGTTTTGCAGATATTTGTTCTGGGTGTGGTACCATGTGGTCGTAGTTTCTGATGACAGTGATACAGGGAAATCTAGCGTGGGGTCAGCGGTTGAGTGTTTATTTATTTATTCTGCCCAAAGCTCCCGAGTCACTTGAATAAAAAGTAATCTATGCGATATTGGGAGGTGGTGAGATTTCTCTTGACACACGAGTGAATCGAAACAAGGTTTTGGTTGTTGATAGTAAACTCATAAATGGCCGTATTTATGAGTTATGGATGATGTCTGTAGTTCAAATGACTTGAGTTTTGTAACATTTTTAACCTCTTAAAAAAAGGTTTCTCATATGTATGTTACTTGATATCTTCGCCAATTGCCGATTTTAATGATATTTTTTAATGGGTAGGGTATCCTTTTTTTTATACATTTTTCAAAATAAAACCCGTTCCTCTTGGTGAAAAAATGAAGACTATCATATTGGATTTTTTATCAACTAATCCCGTTATTTGATGTCGGTTTTTATTTTTCCTGAAAATCTTCATATTATTAGCATATGCTGAGCTGAAGGCCGATTCACCACCACTGTGTAGCATTATTTATTTTATTTTAGTTTTTAGTAATATGTTTTACTTCTTAAGTAAACATAATTTATGGTGGATGAATAAATGAATATCTATCTATCTATCTATCTATTGCTGAGAACTTTTCATCACGTTTCAATGTTCATATCGTACTCGAAAATTTTCACTTTAAAATCCATCACACGCCGACATTTTAAAATCCATGCATGAAGTTTATAAAAATGTCTAAGCTCTCAGCTCGGAGTATGTCCAATTTGAAGGTACATGATGGCTCATGGTCCATCAATCTTCGCTGGAAAAAGGCAAAATATCGGGTAACATACCGAAAAATGGCTCGGACATAACGAAGAGGAATCGCTTTCCATATCATAAATCAAACTGTATTGAATAACTGGACGAGCGGCCTTACTATAGGAATGTTGGCTTAAGTGCTGAATGCAGTGGCATGCGAGAAGGTTTTTTTTTCCCGCGATTATAAGAGTTTGTCGTAAATGCGTTTTCCATAAGACGTTGTTTGTTTGTGAGTTTGTTTTTTTACTATTTATCTCCGAAACCGTTCATCGGATTTATCGCCACAAGTCACTAGGGTCACTAGAGAATCTATGATAGAAATACTTTTAAATTTTGTAAAAAATAACTTTTTACCAGCGTCCACAGAAGTTAGCTTTAAAATGCGTTTGCTGTAAAAGGTTTTTTGTTTGTCTGTTACCATGTAACGGCTTATCAGATCGATTTGTATGTCTTCAAGGATGGTGAAAAAAAGATTTTATAGCCACAATTCACTTGGGGCACTGCCATCGACGATGTTAGAACAGAGGAAATTTTCAAATTTTGTTAAAATTTATAATCTTTTATGAAAACAACTTTTAATAAAAGACTCAAATGTCTTGAACGATGTTGATGAAAATAAGATAGGGGGTTTTAGGGGATAAAAATTATACCGCACCCATAGCTGGTGACAAAAACCCATAACGGGGAAAACCTTGAACGGTTTTATCTAATACGTTGTAAAGTCAACGAGATGTTCTCGGGATGTGCCCATCCAAGTTCCGTTTTATCGTCATCATCAAGCTGTAGAAGTCCAATACTAGATATTGGACTTCCGGCAAAGAGTGACATGAAAGAAATAAAACATTTATCACCCCCAATAAACATTTAGACAAAGGGTGGCAAAAGACACAAACACAGAAAGTAGCTTTAAACACTACAAAAATATATTTTTTGTGCGATTATAACAAAACTAGCTTCTGTCCACGGCTTCGCCCGCGTTGTACCCGGATAAAAAGTAGCCTATGTGTTATTCTGATGTATAAGCTATATTACTGTAAAGTTTCATCAAAATCCGTTCAGTAGTGGCGCAGTGGGCGAAGGCCCGCCTGAGACGCAGAAGGTTGCGGGTTCGATTCCCGCTGCGGGACAAATGTTTGTAATGTTTGTCTCGGATCTCGGTATTTTCTATGTATAATATGTATGTATTAACAAAAAAAAGTATATAAGTAGTATATCAGTCATGTAGTTCCCATAATACAAGCTCTGCTTAGATTGGGGCTAGATGATGTTGTGTGAAAAATGTCCAGCATTATTTATTTTATAGCAGTTTTTGCATGAAAGAGTAACAAACGTCCATCCTCACAAACTTTCGCGTTTATAATAGTAGTAGGATATATGAGTTAAGTGGAGTTAGAATGTCTCTCAATGATAACTTATGATGCATCAAACCTAGGAACGGTGCAACGCTGGTTTTTGAGGAGACGAACCCTGACGAACAATCTTGGGCTACCACCTACCGACTTCCAGCTGTAATCGTTCTAGCGAACAGAACAGCCCTCCTAACACTGCTCGTGGTTCGTGGTTATTCCGATTCGTGGTCGCCTGCGTAGTAATGTCCATTAATGTGTGTGTGATCAGGGTCCTTCATACAACAACCACTTTTAAAAAGTTTGAATTGTATGGAAATTACTTCAGCTTGTGAGATGTCACGTGACCGCTGCCAAGATTTTCCTTGCCAAATTTTCGTTAGCGTGAAGGGAAAACTAAGGGTGAGGTATTTGTTCACACACGATAGTTAAAGGAATTCGAGAACATTTGGTACGGGTTTCTCGACAACAGATGGAGCGTCGTTTGTTTTCATTTCCAATTTGCTGTTGTGTGTTCTGGCGGTCAGCATTAACTTGATAGTAATTCTTCTTTGTTTCCGATAATGCGAAGCATAATTTGCGGTATCGACGATCTACGTAATTATTTATAACGAGTATTTAATCTTTTTTTTTTCGAGGATGGATCTATTAAATTACTTACTTGTAAAGCACAAGAAAACAAATTAAACAAAACCTCTATAAAACAAAAAGTACAATGGGCGGTCTTAATTAATATAGTATAAGTACAATCGCATTAAATCCTCTCCATCCAAAGGCTGTCTGGAAGAGATCGCTTCTAAGCGATAAAACAGCTCATTGTACTTTAAGTTTTTTGTTTTAGTTTCGATAAGTTATATCTGTTTTTCTTATGGTGTACAATAAAGTTCATCCATTCATTCATTCATTCTTATCGCTATGAATTATTTTTCATCAGCCAAAGGCACGTGCGTAATCCTGAACTAAAATACCACAACACCCAGACCCGGAACAAATATCTGCAGAACATGCAATCATTTGTCCCGGCAGTGGGAATCGAACCCGCACCTTTTGCGTCTCAGCCGGCTACTACGCACTGCGCCATCGAAGTTGTCACCGATTTTTCAACGTCCCATTTCAGTTTTTCAGAAGTCGTATTACGACACATCCTGTATATTGCATTCTAATAGTAAACCCTTCGTTAGAGATAACTACAAATATTTCTGTTTCACGAAGGCCTTAGTTAAAAATATTGGCCGGCTTAAGTTTACCGTGCCTTACGTCATCTTCCGGTATCATTTAATTCCGGACACAAACAATACCTTCTGTTAGAATTGAGGTGCAAACAGATAAAAGTAGCAAAGGACGGGTACAGACAGCAAATTCGAAGAAATAGGAAACACATTAACGCAGGTACAGACAGCAAATTAGAAGAAATAGGAAAAACATTAACGCAGGTACAGACAGCAAATTCGAAGAAATAGGAAACACATTAACGCAGGTAACTTCCTTCGATATAAAAGAGGAGGTTTATATACCAATGGAGAAACAATTATACACCTAATGAATGTCTATCAAACACTAAAAACGTAGCTATTCCGAAAGATTTGCTATTCTGATCCGCGATTGTGTGCTCTATTTCATGGGGATAAAGATTGATGCTGTGTGTTAGATGTCATTACAAATTAGTGATATCGGTTAGTGTACCAAGCGGCGATGGGCTTCTAAACTGACACGCTGAACTTGGCATGTGCCAATTTTAAATGTAATTTTATTTATTTTATTTTTATTTATATGATCATCATCCACAGACAGACTTCACCCACTGCAGGTTATAGGACTCCCTCAGTTTGTGCCATCCACCACGATACTTCGTCAGTGTAAACAATCCACGGCCCGCTACGTTGACTATGTCGTCTGCGCATCTCGCTGCCGGACCTCCAACGGCCTGTTACCACTCCTCGGCCACCATTCAGTCGTTGTCGTGCTCCACCTGTCATCACCACGTCTTGCAACATGTCCCGCCCAAATCCTAAAGCCGATGTCTGTGATTTGTTATATAATCTGTGTTTTTAACCGTGTTTGTTAATATAATCTGTATTTAACATAATTATAAAAAAAAACAAAGAATAGCATTTCTATGACCGAATGTACACCTAAACGCCAACGATTGGAAAGTTTCCAGCACTTAAATGTTGTAAAAGGTATTATTGAGTTGTTTATTTTTCTTTTCAAATTAGTCGTTGATGAGAGAGTAAATACGACAATTGTGCGTTTCTCTCGCATTTTTGTCCAGAGCTGAAACCTCTGTAGAACATAGAAGCGAGAACGAGAACTTCTGGACTATTTGCAAAAAGCCATTCAATATCCGCTGAGCTCGGTCCGAAGTTATGTCTCTGATTGTGTGTGTGTGTGAAGTATTTATCTGAGATCGTATGTACTTGGATATATCGCGCGGGTATTTAATGCAACGCTGTTTTGAATTGAATAAAACATGTATCCTGAAGTTTGGTCTAATTATTGGCTGTTAAATATTGAGTGATAATGCCTGTTATGTGGTAGAAATGTGGCTATCCACATTCCCACCACATACATAGTATCGTACTATTTTCACGATTGATTAGTTGGTACATCATCAGCTTAGATAGATACCTATCTACCTACCTACCTAGGTAGAATATTATGTAAGACATGAAAAATCGCTTATGTACATAAGCTTAACAATATTATTTACCAGATAACCTTTGCATATTGTGAGGGAAATGATGTAACAGTTACTGTTATTCGTCGTTCATCCTATACCTACCTAAAGCCTATATATACCTATAGCCTACATATAGCCTATATGTCCCACCTGTTGGTAAGCGGTTACCGTAGCCTATGGATGCTTGCAATACCAGAGGATACGCGCAATGCCGATAGTTTAAAAAATTCAAAACGCCTTTTTTAGAGAGCTACAAATCACTTGGGAAAATCTCAGCAGAGAGATCATACCACAACCTGAATGCTTTTAATCAGATATCAAATACCGACTGTTTAAATTCCTTTATTTACTAAAGGTTGGCTCAAGCTCTTTCGTTTTTCAGAGCGCACGTAAGGAAATTACAGTCGCTAAGGCCTTCGGGTGGCCTCAACACTCCACCAAAGTTAGCCCATACAAACTTTGCGTCGTAAACATTTTCAAGTTTCCTACGTACAATATGTTTCAAATAAATTATTATCATCGCATTTTAAACGAGGTCAGGAAGTGTAACTCACATTTCTAAAATAATATATAGCGTTATGTATGTTTATCCAACTCCGCTCAATTAAACTTCATTCTTGAAATGTACAAAATAAAACTACGTAATATTTCCAGTTTCCATTAAAACAGATGGAACGCATCACATCCGCCATTCGAACGAGTAGATCACAGTATAGAAACAAGAGCATAAACCAGTTACTACACTAACTATTAGAAATACAATTGTATCTTTAAAACACTGAAGTCATGAGACTTTTCACACTAAGTCTCAGGGTCGGCAATAGTGAAATTTTACATATAACGAATATACCACGTACTTTACTATTCTCCTATTGACGTTTCATTGACCGTTTATAGGTAAATTCCCATCTCAAGACCGTCGAGCGCGGTCACGGACGGTGCTAATGAGGAAGGACCTCTAAACGGTCAACGAAACGTCAGCAGGAGAATAGTAAAGTATAGTCGTAATATGTACAATTTCACTATTGCCGACCCTGAGACATGAGGGTGAAAAGTCTCATGAATTCAGTGTTTTAAAGATACAATTGTATTTCTAATAGTTAGCTTAGTAACTGGTTTATGCTCTTGTTACTATACTGTGATCTACTCTTCATGACTGATATACTTCTTATATACCACCTGTATCAAATAAATAATAATGCTGGTCATATTTCACACAGCACCATCTAGCCCATTGTGTGCAGTATTTAATATTATTATTGTTTCGTCCGGTACATTGCTTAAAACATTAAGAGTATATACCGTATGTACCGGTCTTTAAACCAAATAATCAACCTGGTTAAAGTACTGTTTAGCATATTTACGGTGGCGGAATAATTCAAACCAACGAAAATAAATCATTCACAGCATATAGGCTACCGCTAAATGATCCATAAAATCTCTTTGAGGTCGGCAAACGTCTAAATGATTGGAGGTATGACTATTTATAAATCATGATTGCCGGAAATGCTCATTTTTCAGATGTTAAAAAACAGTGTTTTCAGTGATGACATTTCATAGTGGCACTAAGACTTGATCGATAAACTATTATCGATACTTATCGATCTTACTTACGTCCCTCCCTATATAGCATAGCTCTAGCATATAATTTGTAACTGTTCTTGTTATTTATGCATTACCTCAAAACCGTTTTCCATATTACGCAAAGGTTTCTTGTGCGCAAATATATAAATAATTTTATATATATCCTATCTATCTATCAAGGTCGTAAATCCGTTCTTTGTAGAGAGCTTACTTACACATAAATATGTACGCCTGTTTCCCGGAGAGGTAGGCAAAACGAATTTCTACTTGCTATGAACCTGACATCTTTTTCGCTTCGTCACATTTATCCTGATCTCTTGATAAAAATATGTTTGCATTAACACGCCCAAACACACATTTGTCCAAAACGGTAAAAGAAAACATTTTGAAGAAACCACATAATATTGAAAAATCATCCTCTACACAATCCACACCTATATTGAACTTCTCGTTATGATGACGTAAAAAAATCAACAGGGATGTGATTTTTGAAATTACCTTTCGGCAATTGTGTAACCCACGGCTGTTACACTGTAGCCGAAACGTCGGGAAAATCATACAAAAGGTAAACGCCCGTGCCCGGGGTATAAAACCCGTATAAATCTTATAGTTTTGTTTACTGGTCGATACTGCTCGAGACGGTTTAAGCAACAGGTATCGTATTGTGTCCACTCAGTCGTGTGACACC
This sequence comes from Perizoma affinitatum, assembly GCA_961405105.1. Taxonomy (NCBI): domain Eukaryota; kingdom Metazoa; phylum Arthropoda; class Insecta; order Lepidoptera; family Geometridae; genus Perizoma; species Perizoma affinitatum. The sequence goes on along the minus strand of OY560191.1, from coordinate 2,514,246 downwards.
GCAGTACCTGTAATAAATATCGTAAAAATACAATATTATATCGATAACAGGTATTCACCTGCTACTCGTAGTTTTGTAGGCAGGCATTGATTCTGAACGAGTTCATGTTCTATTCGTTTTTACATTGATCTCTTTTTTAAAACAAATGTTTGAGCCTGATGCAATTCTTTCTAGAGTTCTAAACAGTTCTAAACCTGACTAACGTACGCTTGATGACATAATTCAGGTACTCGCAAACCTATAATAACGAAGCATAAAAAGGTTTGCTCAATTTATTCCTTGAACTGCAAATTGTATATGTGGCCAGTGAGACCTGGCTGTCAGCATACATTTTAAATAGGGAGCGTGTTTTATTTTTCAAAGATTCTTTATTTAAACCAACCAACCCGAGTCCGATTATACCTGTCATAGCGTATTTTAAAAGGATCACGCTAAATTCTGAGCACATTTTTAAAATGCTGAGCTACGTTTTCGTTTGCTGAATGTGAAAATATTACAATTCTGTGTTTAACCTGTTTGTTTTTATAGTTTTAAGTTTTTGATTTACTTTCTTTTATGAGAAATGCAGAATTGAAACTGGCGAGTCGGACAATTAAATAAATAGAAGGGAAAGCATTGTGTGAAAAAAGTGAGTTACCTTCACCTTAATACCTTTCAGTATTTTTCGATATCTCTAACCGTTTAGGAATTTTCCCTCACTGAACCATCTCTAAAAACGACTCTGTATACCTATCTACCTAGCCATATTGTATTATTAACTGCTGAACCATAAATAAATGCAAAAAGGGTTGAGCCCACTGAACTATAACTGAACTTAATATCAGTTCAATATGGAAAGACTCCAAATAAATACAAAAAGCATTTCCTCAGAGCAGTAAACAGCATTACACGCTCTGAAGCACATCAAACATGGAACTGCGAGGAGTACCTATCATTATATCGAACTATACTCAAAAGGAAACAATCGGACCATTCCTTAGAAAACAAGTAAATTTTTACAAAATTTGAAAACACATTTATTTATTTCCATAAACAATTGCAGCGCCTGCTAGTGATTTATGGCGATAAAACTTCAGAACCATCCTTGAATAAATAGAATATGCTATCTTATAGGCCGTTTTGAAGATGAATGGTTTAAGAAAAATAAACGAAATACCTGTCATGAGAAACGCTCTTTACGTCGTGCGTATAAAAGTACACTGATTTAAGGAAATGTTGCGTGTTTCACGACGTGATAAAACATTATGTAGGAGAACAAAAGCCACAGTCATAGTTCTAGACTCTAGAGCTAGCTAGTTGTAGTTGCAATGGACAGGTCATATAAAGACGCACAAAAAAATAAATAATTAAAATCTATAATTTATCAATAAAGTCCTACACAACGATTATAATAATCAATCTTTCAGTCTTCGTACAATATCAATTTTGTTTAGTAATTGAAGCTATATTTTGTCCATTTTTTTTTCAGAATAGGTAAGTCCTACAAATTAAAGGGTTTGGGAAGTATTTCAAACTTGAAGCTATTATTTACATTTTGATGATCAGTGAGCTCTGGAATATAAAATTTTAACTAATTCTGTGACGTTATTTCGTGTGGACTAATAGTACATTTCTAATTTCTCAAAAAGAGGTCCAACAAAATTGATTATTCACCCTTTTTGCTACTTATCCAATACTAGAATTCCGTGTATCTTTAGTATCAGGAACTACGAGTACTTTGGTACAACATCCGGACCCGGAACAAATATCTGTAGAACAAGCAAACATTTGTCTTGCAGCGGGAATCGAATCCGCACATCTTGTGTCTCAGCCGGCTACTCACCCGCCACGCCACTGTGGTTGTTAATATCACGAGGTCTCAAAAATATTGTGCTCTCAATGAGACCTCAAAAATATTGTGCTCTTGAGAAGTCCGATACTCTCCACAAAACATTCAGATTTATAATATTAGTCGGAAAATCCTCGTCTGCACGTAAAAACTGCTCACATCAGAGCCTTCAAGGCTCTATTCTGTCATTTCTCAATCCAGGCCGACCCCTTTTAAACTGTAATCCCCAGCTTTTCAATGCGAGCCATTGGAAGAGGCGACAGGAATTAAACGGACAATAGGCTGAAGTCGGGTTGGCTAAATTTTAACAAAGCTGGCAATTAGATTCGTTTTGTTTTTGTATATACGGAAATACGAATAATATGCCATCATCATCATCATCAACGGTACAGATTTGATTCGCACCACACTATAGCTGAATGAGGGATCATCAGAACATCAAGAGGGGCATAGCTATACGATCAGACAAATTTGTTGTTTGTTTCTTCTAGGCTTAGTCGCGCGCGAGGAAGCGTAAATTCACTTTAAAATTTTCGTCATATTCGTTTTTAAGCTGACGTTTTGTAATCATTGTGATTTCAATTAATAAAAAATATTGATTTTGACTGCAAAGTACGTCCACTGATGGACGTAGGCTTCGCAAACAGTTCCATGACGAACGATCTTAGGTCATCTTCATCTACCAACTTCCCGTAACCTTGAAGATGTCATCGGGTCCATCGAGCCTTCCACCACTGCGTCTGTTTCGTGGTCGCTCTTCGTCAACCTTTATTTTCCAGCGGTTGTCGTTTCTGCAAGCTATATGGCCTGCAACACTTGAATAAAAAATAAGTGATTTCTAACGGGCAACCTTAGCATAGAAAGCTATACGAAATAATGGAAGACATGATTGTATAAAAACAAATTGTAGGTACAGTCAAAACGTAAACTATATTGTTTAATTTATTCCAGTAAAAACACGAGTAACAAAACTGTCCATGAACCATTTCACCAATAACGCAAAAAAAAAATAACATTTACACACAAATGGTATATCTACTATAGAAAAGCCGTACATATTTTTAACATAATATCCAGTATGTATGGAGTGGTAAATCCCATTGATTAACTATGGATTCTCGATTATTCCGGTAAAAATATTAGTATTACAGATATCATAAAATGGAAACTCACAAAAACTGACAAGAATAGCGAGGCAAACCTATAGTTTTTTATAACCTTACATTTTTAGGCATTGTTTGAAGGTTAGTTGTATTTGTAATGATAAATAATTTAAATGTAAAAAAGGGATTTTAAGCACTGCATCCAGGTTGGTTGAAAAATCATTTTAAACAAATCTAATCACAAAAAAAAACTAAAAAACATCGGCAATTGGAATATTTTTTTTGAGGTGATTAAAGACGTACATGTTTTCAATACTACATATTTTCGCCTTTATTTGAAATAAAACACTCTCAATTTAAAAGTTAGTAGATCTCATACAACTATTCAGACCTGTCGTTCAAAATATACAAATCACCTTTGAATGGTTTTGGACGACAAAGTTCATTATTTTCAATTCAACTGCAGTATGTAAGCAGCATAACATAAATAAATAGGCTATTTCATTACCAGAACATAATCGAGAATTCGTAGTAGCATTTCAGTCATCTCAATGGAGTGGTGACGTCACAAACCAACGACCTCGCTGATTTAAAAGTTTTTTTTTCTACGTCGGCTTTGGATTGCGATCAACTCGTACGTCCAAACACATAGACAGAAATCAGGTTTTTCCGACAAATTTTCCATCGTCTGTTGCAGTACCCCCTAATGAGTTGTGGTGATAAAACCAATACAAGAACTATTCTTGAAGCTCTAATAAATAATATTAATAAATAATGCTGGAAATTTTTACACAGCGTCATCTAACCCCAAACTAAGCAGAGCTTGTATTATGGAACTACATGACTGATATACTACTTATATATTTTTTTGTAAATACATACAAATTATACATAGAAAACACCCAGACCGAGACAAATATTTGCAGATGATACAAACATTTGACTCGCATCCGCAACCTTCTGCGTCTCAGGCGGGCCTTAGCCCACTGCGCCACAGAGGTAGAAAAAACGATCTAGGATAAATGGTAACACGAACATACATGCAAACAAACTACCTCTTAAGGCAAACGCATATACTACGAGCTCCTGACGTCGGGGGTTATAAGTAGCCTATGTGTTGTTCTACGTCACGAACTTGTTACAAATTTAATCTAAATCTGTTCTGCTTTAAACTTCCAACAACGGACTTTTTCTAGATTTCTTCTAAAAAAAGACGAGTATAACTAGTACTTACTAACAACTTCGTAAAATGTTTATGTTAGATAACTACTTACTATATAAAAAAAAGAATGTAGGTAATAATAATAAAAATAAAGTAAATTAAATAAATAAAAATAAAATTTTAAATAAATAAAGTGAAATAATAATAAAGTATTTATTTGCAAATTAAAAGGTTTTACAAGGTTTCATACCTAAGCTAAAATAACTTTAAAAAAATGTGTAGATTAGGCCTAGGCCTGAAGGTAACTTTACAGAAAAACCTGTGTACAGTCTATACATTAACTAATCGCTCAAGGTATAGTATTTAGACTTGTATTCAGAGGCGAGGGACCCGAGCTTCGGCTAGAACAACAAGAAATTAGTACAAATTTTGTAACATGATACATTTTAATCATGAAATATGGCAAACATACAAGTGGTAAGTATGAATCTAATGTATTCTTAGACTTACTTATACTTGTAAGCATTGCTCAGAATAGTACCGGTAAGTGCTGGCAGGCAGATGCTTAGAACCTGCTTTCTATACGAATGTCGCCTACCATGCGCGTGAAACGTGTCCGTATCACGTGAATCTACAGCTGATGACGTAGTGCGTATGTGGGGGATAGACGTATTTTATGGACGGACGGAATGCTGAGCTTAAATCTTTTATGATTTTATCTGTTAATTTGTAGAAATTTGGTTCTCTTGCTCTCTAGTATTGGGGAGTTATTATGATTTAAATCCGTTGTTAGGTCCGTGTATCTGACTACCGCACCTTCTACAGCGTTCGCTTTTGGCATCTTGGTGATACTTTATTAACCGCGACGACAGGAGCCCGTATATGCGTTTGCCGTAAGATTTTATTATTTATATGTTTGTCTGTTAGTATTTATTTTCGAAACTACTTGGCGGATTGTAATACAGGGTTTCGCTATCGTTTTGTATCTCTTCAAATATGGTTTGTTTTATAAATAGGTTTTATCGCCACCCGTTACTAGAGGGCGCTGTAATCTATAATGGAAATACACATCGGTTTCAAATTTATATAAATAAAATATTACGCAAACCAGCAGAAAAACAAATCGATGAAAGGTGTTTTTTTTTTGTTTTAAGACATGCCGGTTTTCTAATGTTTTGAGTATAAGTTTTTATGTAAGAGAGTTACCTTTAAATCGGAAGTCGGGTTACCTCCCGCTAGTCCAACACGGCTTATCATCATGACAAAGGTAAACGGTAAATGGGTTATCTCCAATTTTATAAACATGAAATACAATTTCAAACTTTCATTTGATTCCGACAAAGGTTAACTCAATTTCCATATAATTTACCATTTAAATAAAAGCTATAATTATATATGACTAATGAACCCACAGGAACAAGAACAATACACCAATTATGTTGCTTTGTACACATATGTTATTTCTATTATATATATTTGCCTGAATGCGGTAGAACAACGTTAAAAATTTAATTTTCGAAGATCTACATACCGAGTATGTATTTGAGGATGCCAACCTGGGCTATGCAGACGTGAGCGTGTTTGTATGGTAGCTGCAACGGTCAGTTGTGAGCTCCAAAAAAAACATTTTGACAACCTCTTTGGCGCAGTGGGCGCAGGCCCGCCTGTGACGCAGATGATTGCGGATTCGATTCCCGCCGCTGGATCTTTCTGCCTATAATCTTTATTTGTTGAATTTGTCTCTGATCTGGGTGTTTTCTAAGTAAAATATGGTTGTATTTACAACAAAAAAGTGCCTATATCAATCATGTAGTTCCCATAATTCAAGCTCTGCTTAGTTTGGGGCTAGATGATGCTGTGTGACATTTTCACACATTATTTATTTATAAAATCATTTACACGTATGAGCGTCCGTTGATTAGAGATGACAAACATGTCTACTATCTCATAGTACTAACTAATATTTCTAATGTAAGTCATGTACGGTATGCTTCTGTGATTAATTAACAAAAAGACAATAGTTAATCATAGCGTCTATTCATGGCTTTTCAATGGTGATTTTCGGAGTAGGAGCGGACGTGGACTGACAGCTGATGTAACTGCCGCACACATGGTGGGAATTAATGTGTATTTTTGTAGCGCGGCTGGCAAACGAGGTGTTCCGTGAAAACCATTTTGGCCTGGGTTTAAAATAGTTTATCAAAAATTGTGTATATTTAGTTTGTAGATGTTGGAAGTTCCAATGCTGGGGTAATAATAATACGAATGTTATATAACAACAGTTAGGCATTAATTTTATACAAGCCGTGGAGTGTAAGTGCCTGGTGACCTGTTATACAGGTTTTTTTTAAACCCATCTCAGGCAACAGTCTCACATAAAACAGGTCCATAAAGTGGGTTACTATACGGATAGTTAAGGACCTTATACATTAAGAATTTATTGTGTTGAGAAAAAAACATTCAAAATTAATTAATTGTAAAGATTTTCTTCGGAGTACCCCCCCCTACTTGATATCCTCACGTTGCGTTTTTTTTTAATTATTTAATGATGAACTTTGATTGACATAAGCTCTTTACATGACACAAATATCCAACGTTTATCTCCGATTTTACCACCTCACTGAATATCTCTTAATATTTATAAATAAGTACCTATATCGACACAATCTCAAGGATGAAACCTCTGTAGCGGTCGGGCGTAGCAGTGCTACGGATTTACTACGAATTGCGTAGAACGTACAGCTCAATTTCATTTTCATTCCAACCAAACCACGATATTCTTATTTCTAATCAATTTTACAGTGTTTGTTTCTTGCAAAATTAACGGCGTATATTTTCGTAGGAATACGGAACACAAACAGTTTTATCTTTTAATATACCTTGTCCGTCGTTATTTTAGTTTTCATTTGTGTATTACTAAAGATCTTTCATATTATTAATGAAAGAAAAAAAAAGAAAAATTTGAATACGTGCAGTTATTTGAGTGCACCATAAAGGATTTACTCCGTATTTTAGAATACATTATGGAAAATATTATTAAAGTAAGAGATTGGCTTCTTTGGATATATATATACGCAGCAAACTCCTATATAAATAAATAATAAATATACTAACATTTCAGAGTCAGTACTCTGAAAAGTAACTTCATGGAGGCGCTCCTCTGTCATTGAGATCTTGTTCGACTCTTCTCTGGTTTAACTTAAACGGACTTTATTCTTGGTGTACTAATAAAAGGAATAAATATGCAGTTCACTATAACGAGCATATTCAGACTGCTACTATATTGTGTGATTGTGTCTCGTTGCAATATCAAAAAAGCAATATTTTCCTTCATAGCGGTCTGGTTAGAAATAGTGTAGTGAAATAATATAGGCATTATTCTATGTTTGTACTATTATTCGACCAAAGAAAATAGTATCCAAACCCCTCTACAGTAACGAGAATAATATAGTTTCATTTTACGACCAAGAAAAACGCGAAATGATTACAAAACAAGATAAAACGGCAACGAAACACCTCAAAACTGCGACTGCTACAAACTGACATAATTTATAGTTTTCTTGTGTATAAATATGACAGCTTGATTTATTCCCCGACTGACAATGTGGCCGAAAATATTCCGTTGCAGTTGTGCTGGGGTATTTGGGCTAAACTGGAAATCGCCTTGGCTCAGATAAACTCGCTGCCATTATAGAATGCCAAAGTTTGAACATAGATACATAGATAGATCATAGCTACACCTCGAACGTGAAATAACTAAAAAAATAAACTTTTCAATTCTGTTACCTACTTTTAAATCTCGTTTGTCGTGCAATAGATAATTATAAAAAATCGTCAAAAATATTTGTGATTAAGCAGTTTATATATGGAGTGAGCGTAACGAACCAGATATCTAGTTGGCCAACCCTAGATAGATAGATAGATAGGAAATACTTTATTGCCCACCATAGAACACATCATCTTAATTACTAAAAACTTTGATAAAGTTGTACAATGGACGGTCTTGTCGCTAAATAGCGATATCTACAAATCCTAAGTTTGTTTGTATATTAATATATGTGTTTGTTTGTCTGACGATAGTTGCCTAACCTTTTATTAAACTATTTTTATCTTGATAGGTAGGTAAGTAATAAAAAATAATTTTTGAAGTTTGAATATGAAGTTAGTCGGTATTGGGATTTTGAACTGCCTATGGGGTTTCGGTAGTCGGGTAAAAACTGCGGCGAACCATATGGCTATGGCTTAAACTGTCCACATCGCTGAGATCTTAAACAAAACAGAAAATAATGAATAACAACTGACAGTCAGCCCGCAGTCCGTATGCACAGATACGGATCACAGTGATACGTGGGTATACAGAGTTCCTATTCAAAAACATACGAAGAAATCCGCTACATCCAAACTCGGATGAAACATTCACAAAACATGCAAATATTTGATACATGCCTGTCGAACCAACATAGTGAATTGATAATTTTCTATTTCGGGAATATAATGATATCCCGCATTATGGAGTCCACTTAAATATGCGAATGATTTATTCATAGCAGAGTCACATCATGCTCGCTACAGTCTTCCTTCTATTAAATATTATATAAAATAGTTGTGTGACTGACTTACCGATTTACTAACAAAATACGCTTAAGCCGTAACTCAAGTTAAAGCGAGTTTGTCATTATTATCTTCTTGCCCTTGTCCCACATTACTTGGGAATAGGAATGTTTTCTTCTTCCTCTCTCTTCTATCAGCCATCATCTCAGTACTCACTCTTTTCTTACCAATGACATCTTTCACAGAATCCAATCATCTTTTCTTTGGCCTACCTCTGCTCTTATTTCCATACACATTCATATTAAACAATCTTCTCGTAATGTGACATTTTCACTCCGCATGACGACATGCGGAGTGAAAATGTCAGAAAGGTTGATCAATAGATTGTGTGATATGGGCACGAGCCCATATCACACAATCTATTGATCAACCTTTCTGTTACTGGCGCTTAAGTTATACTCAAAGGTTTCTGAAGTTTTAAATTATTCTTTTGATGTGTCATGTCATGTCATGCAGTAAGAAAATAATTTCCGATATTCAACCACCAGGGGGTGCACTAGGAGATGTAGTTGGTATAAACAAACTTGACGCCGACAAAGTCGCGGGCGTTTCTTTACTCATCCCATAAAACCTTCAACTGCACATAAAAAGGTGCGCAGACTTTTATAAATCGACCTTATTATCATACAACGTTTTGTAGGATAATAAACAGTCGTCTCTTTCACGCCTCAGTGATTGCGTGTTTATGTCTCGCTCTTTTGTGTTATGCTTATTGTAGGTAATAGACTAGGCAATCCCAGGGAGTGTTCCCATTTACGCATCGATGCTGCTAAATTGAAATACGTGCTATGTTTTCATGGTATTTTTCATAAATTAAACGTGTATCGTCCTTCTTACTAGGTTCTATAAGCCAGATATTTACAGGCTTAAATTACCGGATCAACAAAATAAATTGTACGTTCTTCCAATCACATAATGCATACATTATATTTATTAATGTACTCGCTTTCAGCCGCATATCCGCTTTCAGCCAACAGAGTTAACTTTAATGTGCATTACAATATCTGCCAATCTGATGTGACACCCCATTACAAAAACAAATGACGGCCATTTTGAATGCTCGCGTTACGTCATTTAAAAGCTCATTATTCATGACGTCATGTGTGGGTTTGCAACGTCATCCCGGCAAATATCGCGTGGCTCTATGAAAACGTGTGAAAAATCGAGTTGATGACGTGGTGGTGCGGATCGCGGACTTTTGATGAATGAGTTTTTTTTTATTTGCTGGGTGTTTAATTTTTTTTTTATCTGTATGTCTGTACATGGTCCGCTATCAAAAAGACTCCATCCAATCTCTCATGCATAAAAATAACAGTTTTAATACCACCATAATATATAACTAAGAGTATTCTCATAATTTGGGGATGACTACGTCAAATGATTAAACTGTTTCATATACGAGTATATATGTACATTTTGTACATACCGATAATTATTTTGTTATTATTCCATACTATTCTAATAAAGCTGAAGAGTATTGTGACGGACGAAGTAGCATAATAATAACATTTAGAAATATTTTGTTAAGGAAAACGCGCTTGTTGCGTTAGCACCTAAGGAAACAACATTTTTTCCAATATAAGTAGGGCCAATTTCAATGTAAATCGTGATCAAGTCGAGATCAAGTCAGTATCAATGTACCTATCTTTAAGCATCGTATAACCACAATACAGTCCACTAGAACAAGAAAAGGAGTTTCATTGCACGACCACAATAGGAACCCCACAGTTTGTGGTCCTTCGAGCCGGATAACCAGCGAGCAAAATCGACCGACTACCGCCGGAGCACAGGGGTGCTCGAAGATCACCCAACGGTGCGACGGGCAACGTTGTCAAGACCGGCGCCAGGAGCACGGGGTGCTTGAAGATCACCCAACGGTGCGACGCGCTTCGTGGGATTGGGCACAGTGTGCTTGAAGATCACCCAACGGTGCGACGGGCAACGTTGTCAAGACCGGCGCCAGGAGCACGGGGTGCTTGAAGATCACCCAACGGTGCGACGCGCTACGTGGGAGAGGCGATAAGGATCACGCGGTCTCTCCGCGGCCTGGATATTCCGATAACCTCACGGTGCCAACCGTCGGAATTCCAGGTTAACGCCGTTTACGGCGGTGTGGTGTTTTGTGTAACACCACCAGTCCGTCAAGAGCGCACCAGAGCGCGGACTGAAGTCGCACATCCTCGCCGGTAAGGTGTTACGTGGTGCGGGGGCCGGACTGTAGGCACTGCAAATGGTGTCGGAGATTCCTACCGATGCCAAGCGCCCCGTAGTACGTGCATCCCTCTGCTGGGTGGAACCCCCCTTCCCCTCCTCACGATCCATCCCTGAAGGAGCGTATACCGGCCTAAACCACCGGTCCCTCCTGACGGACTGCTAGGGACGATAGGGAGGTAGGGGCGATCAAGAGCCGAAGATGCCGACCACAAGAAGCCAAGCTGCCGCCGAGGAGAGGACACTACGCGTTTATGAAGACTTCCCCGCGTCGCCGTCCGAAGAACCCGCGTCTGGACCTACACCTACACCCGCACCCGCACCCGCGCGCGCACGCACCGACTTGCGTTCCTCCGTTTCCGCCGCCCGTACCGCGACCGATCCGACCGCGAACGAGCCCGCGCCCACGCCCGCGTCCGCGTTCGCGCACGCGTCCTCGTCCGCGAACGAGAGAGTACCGCCGCCACGACCCGTGACAGCGTATGCCGCACCCTCGGGCAGGTTGCGAGCCCCATCGGTCCGATCACAAGGATCCAACGCTAGCGCCGCGGCAAGGATTAGACAAGCCGAATTCGAAGCAGAAGAACGACTCGCCGAGATCAGAAGGCAGGATCTGCAAATTCAAGCACAACTTATAAGCAAGAGACTGGCTGTCGACATCGCTACGATACGCGAAGAGGAAATGGGCCAAACTAGTGTGGGAGAAGCGGCAGAGGCGGAACACCGAGTAAGCAAGTGGCTTCAACACAATCGATCACGGGGGGAGCCAAGAGAATCCGAACAAGTGGATACAAACCAGGGTGCTATCAGGGGTCGCTCGGTACCAGGAGAACAATTTATGGAGCGATGCCCACTGGTCACACCGAATCGTGTTACGTTTGAACAGAAACAACAGCGTCCTAGATCACATACGCCGACGCGATCGAGAGACAGAGGGATCGATCGATTAGCTGATGCCCTAGAAAAAATGGCCCGAGGAAGAGCGCCGCCGAGGCAGACGCAGGACTTGCCCCTCTTCAGCGGTGCCTCGGGAGATTGGCTACCATTCAAGGCGGCAATGCGGGAATCAACTAGTCTCCACAAGCTCTCACCGGCCGAGAACATAGCGAGGCTCAGATCATGCCTAAGAGGTGAAGCACGCCAAGCAGTGTCGGCGCTATTGTTCACAGCGACCGAACCATCGGCCATTATGGCAACATTAGAACAATGTTACGGACGCCCAGAAATGATTATTGACAACGCGCTAGAAGACATAAAGAAACTACCGCGTTTGGGTACGACCGCAGGCGAATTGAACTCTTTCGCCATCAAGCTACAGAACATAGTAACGGTAATCACGTGTCTAGATGAGCGAGGATATCTACAGAATCCCATGCTGGCGCGTCAAGTTACCGAGAAATTTAGTCCGTATATCAGATCGAAATGGTGCGACTATGCGGAAGAACACGAGAACCAAAGTGAAACAGAGATAGTCACGCTGTCCCGGTTCCTCATGCGAGAAGCGGATCGAGCGATGCGACATATGTATTCGGCCGCGCCATCGCGCGGAACGACACATACATTCGCAGCTACGCAGTCGCGAGGAACAACGAACGCCCGAACATCGGAACAGCAACCCCGTGCGAATGATCGTAACCGCGGAGCCGTGTATGCTACAACAGAAGCCTCAAAGAAACAGACCGAATGTTTCTGTTGCGGAGCCGAACACGTTACCACTGAATGTGGTATGCTCGCGGCCATGCCGGTAGCAAAGAGATGGGAATGGGCAAAGGAGGCGCGCATATGTTTCCGTTGCTTGAACAGCAAACATAGACGTTTCCACTGCAAGAGTAAGCGGTGCGGAGTAGACGAATGCCGACATCCGCATCATGCGCTACTACATGCATCGGAAGAAAAAATTGTCACTGAACCGACCAAGAGCGAAGAGTCTGTGAACACGGCATCGGCACATGTACCCGCGGACCAGAACCAGGTTTTGCTGAAGGTATGTCCAATCACAATCAAAGGCAATAACGGGAAAGAAGTGAACACATACGCGTTATTAGATGAAGGTTCCACAATAACGCTGGTCGATGAAGAGATTGCCGAGATGGTCGGATCGCAAGGCCCGACGAGAGCACTAAGCATCATCGGAGTCACATCGAGCCAACGAGAACCCGATAGCCGAGTAGTGAACGTTGAGATACGAGGAAATGAGCAAACGAACTATCAGCATATCAGAGCGCGCACAGTGAAGAACCTGACACTAGGAGGTCAATCGGTGAGAACCGACCTTCTCCAGCACGCGCACCTGCGGGAACTCCGTCCTGAAGTCGTCTGTTACTCACACGCGAAGCCACGCATACTCATCGGAGCTGACAATTGGCACCTCATTGTGACACGAAAGCTGCTAGCAGGAAAAAGAAACCAACCAGCCGCGTCACTTACCCGTCTGGGTTGGATCATCCACGGATCAGCACCTAGGAGTATCATAGAACGGGATGAGGCAGTTTTGCACGTGCGCACATACCAAGAAGCAATCTTCTTGAAACGACAGTCGAACAATCAGGATGACGATTTGAATGAACTCGTTAAAGCACATTTTGACATAGACGCACTGGGCGTGTCGATTAACCGGAAGCCAAAGCCAAAGGATGAGCGTGCCAAGGAAATCTTTAACCTAACAGCCAAGCGAGTGGATGGTCGTTTCGAGGTGGGACTGCCATGGATCAATGATGACGTCACAATGCCACCGAGCTATAACATGGCTTTACAACGACTTCGAGGAATTGAACGTAAAATGGACAAATCACCGGAGTTCAAAATCGCATACACTGCGGAAGTAACGAAGTTACTGCAGAAAGGATACGCAGTGCGATGTGAGGAGGACCACGACCGGAACCCGCGTATGTGGTACCTACCACACTTTGCGGTGACGAATCCGAACAAGCCGAATAAAGTCAGAATGGTTTTTGACGCGAAAGCGTGCGCGAACGGAACATGTCTCAATGATGCACTGCTGGACGGGCCAGATCTTTTGCAAGCCTTGTATGGTGTCTTGTTCCGATTCAGAAAGAAGCCGATCGCCATCACTGCCGACATAAGAGAGATGTTTTTACAATTGAAAATCAGACCCGAGGATCGCGTAGCCCAGCATTTCTTGTGGCGCGGTAACGACCGCTCAGGACCGCCTCAGAAATACATGATGATCTCAATGATTTTTGGTGCAAGAAGCTCGCCGTTTCTGGCACATAGCGTGAGAGATAAAAACGCAGAAGACTACAAAGACTTGTATCCGCTTGCATTTAACGCTATCACTCATAACCATTACATGGACGACTGGGTAGACAGT